>JARJCX010000007.1:0-1446233 GCA_029282285.1 Mycena rebaudengoi
TTTGACCAGAGGTTAACCTTCTCTCTGGTGAGATAATAGTCCCCCCTGCTGCCTCTGTCTGTGGATCCTTTCTCTCAGTCCCACTCTTTTTTGCACCCCTTCCTCATTGTAAGCGCCCTTTTCCTTCCTCAAGATTCTCTTCAACAAGTCATTGCCATCCATGGTGACAAGCATGGAGAAAATGAGGTCGGCCTCCCCTTCCAATTTATATGTGCATGTGACACAACCCGTCTTGAGCCTACAGTCCAGGGCGTCCGGGCCCAGTGCCTTGAGGATACGCAGGTGAACCTGCTGGCGTATTTCGAGATAGTGGTCAAAGCAGATCGTAAACTGCTGTGCACGACAGGGCTTGAATGCCAAGCCATGAAGATCGGCTAGAGTTTTGACCCAGCTATCAATTGAAAGAGTGGGACACGGAGACGCGCCACTCGGAAATTTCCAAGACCCTCGTTGTAATTGCAAGAGTAGGACTGAAGGGAGCACAGCGGAAGAGCCCGTTTCGAATGAGGCATGATGAGGTGAACTTGTCAGAGGTAAACATCAGTGCATCCATCGGATAAGTCGCTGAAGGGTCACATCAGTATATATGTGGTATGCATGGTATGTGCAGTATGCACAGTATAGTATAAAAAAACACATAATTTTGTGTGGTACATGTGGTATCATGGGAAAGACGCAAAAAAACAGGCCAATATTTGTGGTACATGTGGTATCTTGAGACATTTGTGGCTGCACTCACCAAATGCATCCACCACTTCAATTCTGTATATCTTGAGCACCTTGGGGTCAGGGGTCTCCACTGTGCTTCCGTATTTCGCCTGTGTGCGGCCCCATTTCATATATGCATCGGTCATCGCCTGTATCTGGCCAGCAAACCCGAGCACACACTTCTCGATAGCGTCCTGACACGACCGACCATCATGGTGTTTCCTATAGTGCATCAAACTCATTGAATGGGAAAGCAGGACCTAAGACCTACTTGGTGGGTTTGGTATTCATATCCTCAGCCAGCTCCTCTGCGAGAATGTCATTAAAGTCCCCAGCATGGCTCTGCTGAAAGGCTTCATCTCCGTTGATGAATGCATGGAAGCTGTGAGCATCTGTGTTGTGTTGTTGTTGTTGTCCGAGTCATCGGCCACTGCGTTGGCGTAGTTCATTGAACTTTCGGCGGTCTGCTGCATTTAAGCCTGTCAAAATGAATCAGCAGCAGAATTTCCTTGGATAAACACTTGCTCACTTGCAATATGATCCACCATCTCCTTGTTGGTGCTGTCCTGGATTTTGTCGCGTTGGCTCTTGTTGAGGCTCTTGAGCCGATTCACACCGAAGCCACTGGGAAGCAAGATGGTTGTTCCGACGCGGACTTTCCTGACAACTGCTCCAGGGACACAGCCAGGGCGTTCTCTTGCGGGTTTTCTAGGCATCGCAGTGTTAAAAAAAAAGATGTGTATCACGTGGTGACACGGCCCAGTGACCATATGTTTTTCCCATGGTATGCGTGGTATTGTGCACCCTTGGTATGCACAGTATGTTGTTGGCATTGTCGCGCCCGCTGCCATTTAAACTTTTGGTTTCCCCACGCCATTCCCTCTCTTTCCCACTCACCACCACCACCACAGACAGCCCAATGCGCGTCAAGCTCAAACTGCCAGGTATGTACAAGCTCTCAAGATGTACACCACCTCTCCACTCCCTCTCCACCCCCCCTACCCCAGTCTCCTTCCCAAAACTCCACAGTCCAAGGGTCTTCTTGTATATCCATCCATGCCTGGAAATCGTTCCCCCCCCCCCCCCCCCTCGCCCCACCCCTTCCCTTTCTCCTCCCCAACTTATCTCAACCAACCTTCCATGCAACAATTCTGACTAAAAATATCCCCATTGACAGATGACGTGCCGTCCTGGATTTAGCTTCCGCAGCGTGAGTCCGACACATCTCATGCTTTTCCCTCACTAATATCCACCGTCCAGACACGCTCTGGCCGTGTTTTTTCACCCTGGGACGGCGAAGTCATCAGCACGGCATTTGACAAATCGCTGTTGCTGTCACCGACGCCGTTGAGAGCTACTATGACAAAGATGAGGACCTTGGCGAAGCCGACTCTGGGCATCACAAACCTCTCCATTCTTGGCACTGCTAGCAGGTAGCCTTGTCCTCATCGGCACTACCACCGCTACCACCCACTACCCATCGCCACCCCCGCGCATTGCCCATCACACTACCATCGCTACCAGGCATTATCTGCTGCCGCCTTAATGTCAGTAACTCCATCAACCCACTGCTACCACCACTACCATGTGCACAAGTGTTGACTTCTGCTAAACCAACCGGATCTGCTAAATCTTAGCGCAATAAGGTGCACTCTAAATACAAGCGTGCCACTGAGCGGGCAGACGCGAAACTCTCCGCATACCAGAACTTCGACCGCCCCCCCCGGCAGCCCAAGCACGTCGACAAAGGTGCCCCCATCCACGCCAAGTTCGCCTTGATGAAGGAGTGTGTTGCCCTCCACTGGTTGGATCAGCCTCTGCGACAGCGGTGTGTCTACTCAGGAGGAGGCCGCAGGGGGTCCAGGAGCAAGGCTGGGAACCATCGTATACCCTGCCAGACTTCTACGGTGCGGATCCTACCTGCGAAGGCGTTGCCTATGTACCCTCAAGGACCAGTAAGTCCTTGATCCCCTCCTCAATTCGAGAATGTTAACATTGCCGCAGTCATGCCCGCCCTAGATCGTTGACCGTAACAAGAAGGTCATTGGGGTTCATGCTGGACATCCGGACCGACCCGAATTGGGAAGGAAAACGTACATGACCCCGCCATTACCGCGATAGAGGAAGCTGCTGCGAAGGCCTCTCTCTCCGAATCCCACTGGTACCATCGTTGGGGGATTTTTCCCTCTCTGAGCAAGGGGGGGACTCCCATGGCGGTGGCCAAGAACGCCCGGGAGCATTTGTCAATGGTATCATCAACACAGCCATCCTCATCTCTCTTTGTAGTAACTTGGCATTCATCCGACTGGCTGGCTTTGTGACAGGTCAGCTTTACCCTCCTTCTTTACCTCCACCACCACCTAACTGATCTTTTTCCTCAGGTGTGTTTTGCTAACTGGGCCCCCGACGTATACGACTACTACATTCTGCACATGAGGAGGTTCTATTCCCAGTTGCCCCCACCTTTGCAGGCCGTTTCTAAATGGCATCTGGTCTGCTTGTACATTTAATCTAGGACCACGAACCTGTGCTTTGGGCCACCGCGACTTTGCGAACTTGGCATTCGGATGGTGCGCGATCACGGTGCTTGGGACATTCGATTACCGAAAGGGTGGGCATCTCATTCTCTGGGATTGCAAACTCATCCTCGAGTTTCCGCCGGGAACCACCATCCTTATCCCCAGCGCCGCAATCTTCCATTCCAATATCCCGATTAGCAAGCATGAGACACGCTACTCCTTTACGCAGTACACTGCAGGTGGACTGTTCCGTTGGGTGACTCATGCCTTCCAGTCAGAGGAAGCATATTTGGCATCACTTAGTGCTGAGGAACTGCAGCGGGAGAAGGAGGAGCGTCTGGAGCGGTGGAAGCAGGGTGCTGGGCTCTTTTCGACACTTGCTGAACTTTGTTCAAAGTCAGAAACTTAGAATATATCTTCAGTACCATACATACCACGTACATTGCTTTGCCTACTATGTGTATACTGTGATTACCATGTGCAATTTTTATGCCAATGACCTGATAACTTGTTTACCGTGTGTCATACTGCATTTACCAGGATATGTTTTTTTTTTCTTTTTTTTTTGTGGAACTTTTACATGTCCAGACGGTTGAAAGCTGGAAGCCAATGATCTACCTGGTTTTCCGATGGATCATTGGTTTCTGGATCTCAGCTGACTGGTTTTTGCCAGTGGTCGCGAACTGCCATCACCATGGTCGCGAACTGCCTACATGGGAACAGAAAGCGGAAGGCATCCGCCATAAGCCCTCGACTTATATCACCCTATTGGAAGTGGCCAAAGTGTTTCTAGGTATCTTGAATAGACTGATGTGAAAATTTGGATTAATAGGAACTATTTACAGTGAGATCTAGAAAAGTTCGTCGGATGCACATAATTGACGGTTATTTGCCCACTCGTACCTATACTTCTTCCTTCACCACAACAACATTTTTCATGGCGACTTTGAACTCTTTGGAATCTCAAAGGTATGCTATCTTGCAACTCTCTGCAACTATTTGGCACTCATTAGGAAGTAAATTTAGTTGCATAGAGCCGTCTGGAGCAACAAAAAAAGCCGCTAGCTCCGTCTCAAACTGCTGCAGCACGGTGCATGGTTCACACCAAGTACAGGGAGAGGTGGTTTGGATAGCTCCTCCCAGGCATCCTATTCACACTTTGGTACAGGAACCAGCAGGAACTCGCAGAGAAAGCCTGTCTTAGAATGGTGAAGTGCGTTCAGGCAGAGTCCTTGTATCTGGCATCTTTACTCATCTGTTCGGCCTCAGGTATAGGCAAAGAATAAAGGGAGACCTGGTTGCACATCAGGAGCATACTGCAAGAGCTCAGGAGGCCAAAAGGGTGTACAATCAGAGGTTTAGTCGCTGCACTGCATACTTGCAGAATGACACCATTGAATTTTGCTAGGCATGCTACTACAAATGCCATAACCCAGCGGATCCGTCGAGTCGACAAGAGGGATAATGGCCAGTCTAACACCCATCAACGCAAGGCAGCGGACACTGCTGCAGCCCCAAGAGACTATGAAGAGGAGGTGGTCTTGTAAATGGAGATTCGTGGTGATGAAAAGTGGCAGAAATCCAGGTGGGGAAGGCTGCGATGGAGAAAGTAGGCGAGGGCTATTGACACTGACCAGAAAACAAAACAAAAAAAGTGGTATCCTCGTAGTATCTATGGTATGTACATGTTTCGACACATAAAAGGTGCGGTACACATGGTATATGTGGCAACTTTTCACATCAGACCCACAATATCTCCAAACAAGTTGATGTCTTCTCTTCATCGTACCATGCAGTTAGTCCCACAGCACACTGAGGAGTACTACAGCTCCTCCCCCTTCTACCGCACACCACCTCTTCACCCAGATCCAGGCTCCCAGAACGTGGCTACTGGCTCCTTCTACTTGGTCATATCTCCCCAAGCTCGGACACCAGGGAATGGGATCTATGTGTCCTGGTGAGACACATCTATTGTGATTCACCCTGATTAGCACTCACCCCACTTTTCATAGGGATAGTGCTGTGGCTGTGACGATGGGAATCACAGGTGGGCCCCCCAAATTCGCCACCCTGCCTGAGTGCTATGCACCATGGAGAGCGCAGTGTGAGGCTGGCGAGCACATGCATCCTGTCAGCCCCGACATTCTTGCAGCTCAGAAGGCCCCTCCGTACAGTGCCACATCACCACCTACCACCCCATCCTGTCGTGTGTTTATTGGCGGGCAGCATCAAACTCCGCTGTCTTCACCCACACTGACACATTCAACACCAGCTCGACAAGTGGCGCCGTCAACTCCCTACTCCACATTAAAGGCCACGGTGGTTGTTAGCCCAACTCCAGGCTACCACTGGGTGTCTGATGGCCGGCTGCCCCCCTCCTCCCCCCCACCACCAGCCCCAGAGCTCCTGGGCATCCCCACCTTACCCTTCCATTATGCTGTGATGGGTGGGGGCATCGTTCATGGTACCCTGGCTCCAGCATTGGAACAGTACGACAGGGCTGTTCTGAAAGACCGCTGAGTCGGACTTCTCACCACCACCAACTCCATCATTGGAGCCTTCTTTGCACAAGGCCACTCTGTGGAAGAGGCAGAGTGTTTAGCCGCTGATCACAGGGCCAAAGCGTTGGAGGCATCAAAAGCCTCAACAATGTCCAGGAGTGATGAATTGTGGGAGTCGCTGGATGATTTTGGGCCAGAGGTGTGGGAGAACTCGGGTGCTGGACCGAACGTGAACACCAAGCAGGAGCGGAACAACTGATTTTTCGGTTTTGTTTTCATGGATGTTTTTTTGTTTGTTACTGGTATCCATGGTACTGTATGCTTTTCCTATCTGGTATTCATGGTATCCTTTTTTTGCGAGATTTTTTCTTTTTTTCTTCATAGTATTCACAGTGCTACATGGCTTCTCTATGGTCGTCATGGTATTTCTTTTCATACAAATCGGTATGTATATATATCAAAAAATCACATATCCCACCATATGTATTTAAGCGCAAGACTTTCAATCTCCTCATCCCCATCAGCTGCCTCCATCACAAGGGTCTTCTGGTAGTATGTGGTCTCCACCGTCATTCTGCACAGGTGCACCCGGATGGTCTTGTAACGGCGCTCCCCAGGCCAACATTCATAATTAACATAGAAGGGGTATTGGGGGGCCTCCAGTGCACTTAATGTTGGCAGTGGCATCATCAGCAAGATGTGCCGTGGTGTTAAGGGACTCCATTATGGTGTAACGAAGGATTTTTGCTGAGTTTGTTATACTGTGTTGTCTTGGAGCCATACTGTACCAAAGTGGATTTACATGCAGTATGCACAGTATGTGGAAATTAAACAGAAAAAAAAAAGACATGCTAGAAATGGTATGCACGGTAGGAGCATGCATGGTATGTGTGGTAATTTGAAGATGGGACACTATTTACTCTAAATTTCTCTCATTTTGTGGCAATTTCTTATTTTGTAGCTGCAGAGTTGATTTAGCGCGTGCGTGGAAGTTGAATGGAGAAAAAAGGACTCACTAGAAGCGGTATGCAAGGTGGGTGGACAGTGCTATTTACTATTGTTGTGTTTGCACGTGCTTCTCCCTCTTTACCTCTCTACTGCAACAACCTCGACGATACTGCACAAACCACCCACCCAAATGTAAGTGGCAACACTGTAGAATAGAACAAAAAAACTAACCTTTGTGTCTGCCTAGATTGCTACCCAGCACAACAGCCGCTGCACCCCCATCGCCGCGCAAGACACGCAGTGGAGCCCAAGCAACGGACTCCACCAAAACCAAAGTTCACTGTGCCAAACTCAAGCCCTCAAGGGCATGAAACTCGCCAACGCCGCTTGCCGCCATCGTCCATGGATGCTGATGGCATGGATGCACATCCCGCACCCGACCCTAACCCGACTACTCCCGACCCGCTTACCGCCAACCCAGCTGAGCAGGATCATGCTGTCACGCCCCCGCGTGGATTATCTTCTCCCCCTACGCCTTCCGACACCGTGCCTGACCCAGTCCCGACTACACCTGGCCCAGCCCTGACTACGCCCGACCCAACCCCACAGGGTCTCGCCATCACGCGTCCTCCCATTTTGGCTCCTCCCATCATGCCTGCCCATAAAACCCTCACTGGCATTGCCGCGTATGGGAGCGAGCCCGAGGATGACATTAATGATGACAGCAAGGACAACACCCTGTACAAGGAAATCCTTGCGGGTGGGGTTGGCAAACCGCCTGTTGCTGCGCTGAGGAGCCCCACTGCGCTCAACGGCCGTGGTGCGACCTTTGTGCGTACGCCCAGTGCCTTGAACTTCGGCCTGGGGGGTGTGCACACCACGCCTACCACAGATACCACGGACATGCCCCCACACCACACCTACTATGCCTACCATGGACACTGTCGCCCCTACTATGGATACCACGCATGCCGTGCATGCCCTTGGCACTGCTGCACATGCACTGGCTATCACCATGCCTGCCACTGCCACGCCCATCTTGAGCAAGGCGTACCAGCAGTGGAAGTTAGCACGGGAGGTGGCACGGAAAGAGACAGCGACCCCCACTAACCCCACACCCACACCTGCGACCACCAGTACAGCTGCGGGTGTGGCAACACCCCCCACCAATGTCACGCCTGTGCCTGCTAGCTCCCTGGTGACGACCACCGCAACACCACCTGCTAACCCCACGCCCACGCCGGTGGCCATCACCAATGCCACTGTAGGTGTGGCGGAACCCCCCGTTGACGTCACACCTGCGCCCACCAGCTTCGCGCTGACCACCACCACTGCAACACCCTCCGCTAACCCCATGCCTACAACCTGCCGGCTCTGCAGTGACCACGACCGCTGCGGAGTCAGCAGGTGCAGGTGCAACCATGCTCCCTGTTAACGTCACGCTGCCTGTTGCCGCCATCACCACACCCATCACACCCCGCTGTCGCCGTCACCATGCCTGCCACAATTGCTGCGCCCCCCACTGTCACAACCCCACCTGCAACTGGTGCCATCGCGTCCCCACCGCCGCCTATACATCCCATTGAGGCCAGCCCCAGCCCCGCCGGCTCTGTGCCGACACCCAATGTCGCCAGCTTCGCGCTGACACCCAATGTCGCCAGCGCTGCTCCGCCACCTGAAACCCCCGTCGAGCCCACACTGAACCCTGCTGGCATGACCCCCAATCCTGCTGGTGTCGTGCCGCCACCGCCTCCAGTTACCCAGGCAATCCACAACGTGGGTCCCAGGGCTTCGACATGGCAAAGTTGTCATGGCGAGGCACTACAGCAGCCCCCGGCAAAGCTGCGTAAAAAGGGTGGCATACCTTCAAAAGGGACCCCGGAGTGGGATCTTTGGCAGGAGCAGCAGCTGGTGTCGAAGGAGAAGCGGCAGGAGAAGCGGGACGCGTTCGCCACGGAGCTCGCCAAGCTAGAGGAGGAGTTTACCCCGGAAGGCCGAGCACCTCTCGAACCAGTACGACATCCCCCTGCATGAGGTGGAGATGTCCATGTGGCATGCCACAAAATTCAAGGGCCGCCGCCGCCAGCCGAATCTCTACAACGCAAAGTTGTGGGCGAAGGCGGAGGAGGTCAACTCAGGTATTACATGTTTGTTTATGTAGCTGTCTAACTAACATTACTTCTTCCCACCGCAGACAAGGCACCTGGGGAAAAACTTCTCCGTCAGGAACTCGCTGTGCTTGTCGTGGAAGATGATGCAACAAGTCCACTGACAGGGGAGGGAATCGTGGAGCTGATGGAGTGGTTCACTGCGTCGCGCATCCAGAAGTCAACCGGAACGCGCAAGTCGAACACGGATGCTGCCAAGGATGTCACGTACATATGTGACCGCATTATGGACGAGGTACGTATAGTATGATGTGGTACGCATAGTATATAACTGACTTATTTTCTTTTTTGCAGGTATGCGCGGTTTGCCATAGTATGCATGGTATATACTAATTTTTCTTTTTTCTTCTTCTAGATGGAATGCCTTGAGCGGAGGACCGGCGCCCATATCATCTGTGTCATCGGGCGGTCCCGCCACACCGACACCCTCATCCCCCAATGCTTGGGGACAACTCGTTCGCTCAACTTTGTCTTCGCTCAACTTTGTCCCGCATGTGCTGAACATGGCTAGCCATGAGCTTGCACAGAGCCTTGATCGGTGGGGCCAGGCTCAGGGTAACTCCAAGGATGAGCATGCATACTTGATGCAGGCGACCACGTTGAGAGGAAGGCCTGATTGGTGAAGATCATCAAGGATGCACTGGGTAAGTTATTTTTTAAATCTCATTTTAGTTTGTACTGAAGTCCGGTCCAGTCAAGGTCTCTGGAGATCCTGCCGCCACCATCTCCTACACCGATTTTGAGAAGAAAACCGGGCTGGTGTACAACGTCGATCTCATTGGCCCATCGACACCATCCCCTTCGTGGCCAACATCGAGCAGTCGGAGCCCCTCAAGAGGATCATCAGGATGTGGGCGAGCGAGCAGATTCGGTTCGTGCCATTGTCCGACAAGAGGTGTGCCGAAATGGAGGAATTTGTTTCGTTGAAATCCACAACACGAGCCCCCCGCATCGACAAGGGTGTGCCGCGCAAGAAGGCCACTACTCCTGCCGCCGACGATGATGAGCCTACCACCACTGCTGGCAAACGCACTCGATCTGCCAACGACGATGCCAACAACAAAGATTCTCGCCCTACAAAGAAGGTGAAGCTCACACAGAGGGAGAAGATGGACCGGCAAAATGAGAAGTTGAGGGAGAAGCGTGCTGCAAAGAAGGCCTTGCTGGAGGCCGAGAATGGGGGGAAGGCGAAGGGGAAGACAACCGGAACCAGAAAGCGCAAGTCGAATGCCGTTGTCGATGATGACAAGGACGTGGACGTGGACACCGACGAGGACACCACCCGCCACCCCTAGGGCCGCCAAGAAGGCACGCCTGATCAACACGCCAGCAGCCACAGGTCTCAAGGCGACCAAGTCCGCAACAGACAGGGCTGTGAAACTCATCAGGCAACGGAGGCTCCTCGGCAAATCGGGTAGTGGGGGATCGAAGGCCTCCAAGTCGCTGAAGGGACCTGCTGGGCACCCACCTGGTGTAAAGAGCCTTCCCCCCACCTGCAAACACACTCAGGTCACCTCTGACGACGATGAGGGCACTGGGACTGATGAGGAGGAGTAGTCTGAGATGTCGGACTGTTTTTTTTAATACTCTACATAGATTGATCTCATGTCTGCTGCCCTGGCTGTTTCTGTTCATTACAGCCTGTACTACTATACAGTTTCTTGAAATGAGTTCATTTTGGGCTCCTTTGTGTGATTTGAAGTTCATGTGGTATATGTAGTATGACATATGAAGTGCATAGTGTTTGTGGTATGTGTGGTATGTATAGTATGCATGCCATCCTAGTGGTAGACATGGTACAAACATGCGCTGCACATGGTACACACAATATGTGTCATGCCTACTGATGGCGGGACTGATGCACTTCCACAGGCCTGGACTTGGTGCAGGTGATGGCGGGGCACCAAAAAAAGAGTTTTAGGTTCATGGTATGCATGGTAAATTCTGTCACCATGTGCCTGTGCACACGCGCCGTGCAGTAGGCGCAGTGGCACAGCCCGACCGGCGGTGGCAGACGTCACCTGTCACACATGTCCCTGAGGTCCCGAGGTATGTGTGGTATATCTACCTTCCACATGTGCAAGACTTGTGCACTCGTGGTAGGCGCGGTACCACAGCCACAGGCACACCCCCCGCCCTTGATGTTGTCACACAGTCACTGACATGTTGCGCAGTAGCGGAAGTATTTTTCATCCCACATGCCATGCACCCTGTACCCTCCATAGTATACATAGTACATAGGCAAAAATCTTAAAGTACCTCTGCATGTATATAAAAGTGGTGGTAGCCTTGGTAGGATGTGTCTAAATATGTACTACATAGCTATAGTATGCCCATGGTTGCCAAAATGGCCTCAAACAGCCTAGTGACGCTCTGCGTGCAGGTACACGTAAGGCCTAACTTGTTGGTACATGTGGTATTATCAGGTGCACAGAAGCGTGTGGTAATTATTGTGGTAATTATCATGAATCCAGTATGGCACTGTCATTTCCTATGGGGGTAATATTGTAACATTATTATTACAAAAAACACACCACCCAGTGATCTAAAAAGCACATACCTACGCCAATATCCACTACCATGTCCTTCAAGTGTGTACAAACCTTTTGTATTTATATTCAACATCTGAATTTTTTCTTGATTGGGGTCAGGGTTTAGTGTTTTTGAGAGATGTATAGGACCTATATGAAGCCACCTACCTACATACTGATAAAACCAGGCAAGCACAGAGGTCTGAAGTCAACAGTAAGAAACTGAGGACTCAGGACTACACTAGCCTACTTATATATAGCTACTAGAACAATAAGGAGGCTGGACAATAAGATCTCTATCTAAACAATAAGATGTGTACCAATACAATAGAACAATAGGATCTGTATCAACACAATAGAACAAGATCTGTATCATGACAATAAGAACAATAAGATCGATATCAGAACAATAAGATAGCGATCAGAGAAGCAAGAATAATAGCACAGCCCAATCACTGGTTCCAACACATACTCAGATTGCCCCAAGCCCCAGGCCCAGTGAAGTAATTTTGGTAGCAGCTGCATATCAAACATGTGCAAACATGGATAAATTGTAATTTGTTGTGTGATATCTGGGGGATGGTTGACTAAGGGTGCGTGAACATCAAATCAAGCAGAAAACCAGGCAAGCTACATCTAGCCAACATCTCAGCTACACCACAGACATCATTATTGAGCTCAACACTTGGTCTCCTCCTCACTCGGATTTGGAAGCCAAAAGACAGAATATAACATGCCCAGAATATAACAGGCCACCAAAGCCACATTTGAGTATTCTTTATGTGCTCAGGAGAGCTGTTTGGGAGCTAAATTCCAATTCCCAGGACCTCACTGCATGTGAACAGGATTTCGATGGGCCAGTTCTGATTCAGAACTTGATGTTGAGTTTTCCTCATTGTCTCTGCAAACTCCTGGCACTGTGGGTAATACACAATTTGATCATGGGGTTTAGGCTGAACATATGCTGATCTTATTTAAAATTAGATCAGTCTAAGCCTGGAGATCTAATAATGATAGAACTTATTTTGAATATAATTGTATATGATCAGTCATTTGATCATGGGTTTACATTGAGCATATTTTAAATAAGATCAGCATGTGATCACCATCTATATTTGGAATATTTCCACTGATCATACTGTGATCAAATTCTGATCAAATCATTTCCCCAATAAGGTAATTTTGTGAGCCAGACAAACATTCCAAAACAGATCTCTACAACATCTTCCTAAAGTGGCAAGTTGGTTCTTGGCTTGTCCAGGCTTGACATAATTCTTGTCTAAGCTTGTTCTGGGCCTTGTCCTGGCTTATCCTGGGCTTTTGTTCAGGCTTGTCCTAGGTCATTTCTAAGCTTGTCCTCATGACCATTTCTCTCCCATATGTGTAGATCTATGGACAACTCTGTAACCCTCTGTATTATAAATAAACCATGGCCATGGACCCTACCAGTATATCAAGGTTAATTATGATATTAATTGATTGGTCTCCCACAATGCATATAGAATATGGAGTAGAATGATGAATCCCCAGAACAGTAGTCTACCTTCATCACGACTATGATAGTTCAAGAAAGTTGGGTGGATACTGAGAGTAGTATGTGTTTGAGCCAGAGCATCGCAGCCAAAACTGTCTTCTGACTGTTGTCCATTGGACCCTCTACTCCATGGAATACATGTACACATTATTCCTGTTTTTAGTGTCTTTTCCAGGTGCCTGTCCAAGTCTGTCCTAGTCAGCCTTATATTGGGTTGTGTCCGATCTTATCCCCATTCATCTCCTATATGTGTAGATCTATAGAGCATTCTGTAACCCAATCCCCCTGCATGCATATTGCAAAATATATAGTGTAGAATAGTTGGGTGGATATTAAGAGTGGCATGTGGATTGTTGAGCCGGAGTATTGCAGCCAAAACCAATTCACAACTGTTGCCTGTCAACCTTATATGAATTAGGCAAAGAGATTTACACTGGAGTGACATTATCCAAGTGGTCTCTTTATTTAAGGTGCGACAAAGAACTTATTGTTTACTTATTTCTTAGTTGTATCTTATGCTTGCAAATATAAAAGTTGAATTCGAAATAAAATTGTGTACTTGTAACTTTCTGAGTTACAATACAGCGAACAGGTTTCAGGGTCTTCGGTCAGTGGTATGAAGTGGCGAGGTAAGTATACATTGTCATGTCTCCCAAATGTTTGGAGACAGGAAGGATTTGTCAGTCACTCCATTTTTATTTACAATTATGGACATTTCTGCCAAAACATCAAATCAACACTTTAACAATTACACCAAAAATACCTACATCATAGCCACAAACAAGAACACACCTCTTGCTCCACAAGATGATGTAATATGCGTCAGTAACTACGTTGGCAAGGAAACATGTGATTCCAAATGATAATATACATCATCAATACAATTATAACCCAGTATGTTCCATGGGAATGTACTGCAAAGGAAGTGTGTTAGATAAGGAAGTCCAAATGAAATATATGCAGTATGACGCAGGTATCTTACAGCTCCACTTGACAGGCTAAATTAAATTGGCATGACAATGCATGACTCCAAATGACTCCAAAGGAGTCATATTCATGTTGGGATGGAAACAAATTGGACAGGTGACAAGTTTAATTGACATTCAGCACAACAACACCATCTTCAAAAAATGTATATAAACCCCCATGTACCTACCATGTAAAATAGAGAATTTACCACCGATTACAACTCACAACCAGAAAGTTTCTAAGCTTCTTATCTATATCGCCCTCCGACTAGTAACCACTAGTCACCCAAAATTGTATATTTCAAACCTAGACTAGTAGCTCCTACTCAAAGCTACTTCACCTACCATAGACGCTAGCACCGGGTCTTCACTGATCAATAGACACCAGCACGACCCAAAAGACTTGAGCATATGTAGGCTGTTGTGACTAATCAAATTACTATTTAGTTCATCACAATCTGTAGTTCAGACAATTGCCAATATTAACTTACCGGCATAGCAAATCACGTCAGACTTTTGGAAACTTATTATTGGATCCCAAAACCCAACCTAAGAGAATCACTCGAACAGCATCAATTCCAGTGCACCTCTTGTATAACACTTTATATGAACAACAACATGTACTCATAACTGCGATGCTACAGTACAGCATGCGTTAATAACAGTTGTGAATTGTGTACTCGTAACTAGTGAGTTACAGTACAGCTTTCGGTCAGTATTTCGGTATGATATATATATGTGTACTCATAATATTGTACTACAGTACAGCTATCAGCAGTAGTTAGCTTGTAGTGGTTGGTCAGTAATTTGTAAAGCCGTATGTTGTCACGATTTGATTGCAATCTTATCGCGACAACACCTATCTTAGTGCCCAAACAAGCACCAACAGATAAGATCACCCGCTACGAAGGATGTGATGACAACTTCTATCAGGACAACTGGGACAACACCGGTTGAAGGACACATGGCTATGGGCTATGCTTAATTTATGATTGGGTCATTAATCAGGATTCATGGATCAGAAACACAGATCGACTTATGACAGGATACACATATGATCGGACAGTATTGGTTTCAGGACTGATCCGTTTCAGATATAATTACCTAGCAGTGTACACAGCTTTCAGACTTAGCAATGTACACAGCCTTTGGAACAGTATATATAGAGTAGTAGTTCATCTGTAGTAGTTAACCTTTTATTCCATCATTTTTTGAGAACTCATAAGGCACTACCCTATCCCTCTCATCTTACCGAGAGTGGACACCAGAGTCTTGACTGTGACATATGTACACTCATAGTATTGTTCTACAGTACAGCTATCCTAGTCAGTAGTTTGTTGTGATGTATGTGCACTTGTAGTAATGTACTACAGTACAGCTATCAACAGTACTTAAGTTCTTCTTGAACTTCTGGAGGCTTATATTGATGTGGTCATGTGATTTAATTCGGAACTAAATTCCAAATAAAAGTCAAGTTTATTCAAACAGTGGAAGTCCTACATTTTGGGCTTCTCATATACTACTTTAAGGATGTTCTAGATAGTTCTATGTAAATCCAGTAAGAGAAAGAGCATTCCGGTGCCAACAAGTTGACTTTATTGTTTGTACTTGTTTGGTTGCTCCGAAATGGCCCGATTAGTCCAGTATATTCTGGTATATTTTAAATAGGGGTAAGGGGAAAGTAAAGCATTATCATATAAAATTCATACTGGTGGTAAAATACATATTTGAGCTGGTAAAGTCATGTTATGACTCCCCAACTTGGGGGAGTCTAACACAGGGCTTCGGAACACACAAATTTCTGAACCTGGATGTGTTTACAGTGACAAGCCAAGGGAAGGGAGCAGAGGGGCCACCATAGACAGGTCAGACAGCCCAAACTCTAATCCTCATCAGCTGATGTCCATGGGGTCTCTATATGGTGAAGGATATGTGTGATAACAGTGGCTCTACAACCACTGTAGCAGTGATGTACAAGAACACGGAGACACTTGTGTCAAATGTCCATAGGTGTCTGTAGTGATGCTCTTGCTTCCCTCCCTTGTTTCCTGATCCCTCTCCATAGCCACCATGTCCAAGTCCTCAAGCTCGCCAAATATCCCAGCAATTCATTTTCCCTGCCACCGCCCTCACCTCGCCACCCCCCCCCCACAGGCAACCCTGCCATTGCCCGGTCCTGCCCATCACCTGCCAGACACCAGTGAATGTTTGGTTGGCAGTTACTTCTGCCTCAATCCCACTGTCTGAACGGGTGGCTAAGAGACACAAACCCCCAAACATACCGCTATCCTCTGGAGACTGTGCTACTTGGCTCAGTCATGGTCCTGTAGGTCTTCTTTTTGACAAGAATTCTCATGTTCCTCAGTCCTCCACATGACTACACTGATATCTGGACCCAATCCTGGCCATGGATTGAATTAATTCATACCTATGCAGACAGTTTGTATGGGAGGCAGGGCAGGTAGTTTGTTTGGTGATCAAAAAAGGGGTACCCAGATAGTCTTAGGCCATGCTCAGGGTTTGTTTGTTGACAAACCTAGGGGCACCAAGGCCAGCGAGAGGAGGAGGAAGAAGTGGGTCAATAACCAGGCATACAGGGGCCACAGTCATCTTCCACATTCATCGGTTGACTATGTGGTGGACCATGGTGCCCACCACATGCTCTTATGGTGGCCATGGTGTTGTCAGACACAATAGCGAATACACTGGCACAAACAGCGATAGCCAAGGTCGCACTCAAGCTCTAGAACAAGGAAAGGGATGGAGAGAGGATAATGAGCACTATATTGCTAGTGGAGATATGACCAGCTCAAGACTGGAAGAACTACCTACTACAATGTGGTACAAATACTACTATTAGACTCGGCATTGGGCGAACTACATGTACATATATAGTATGATCAGTCAGCTTCATGGGAAAGTTGAGTAAAACCATGAGAAAGATAAGTAAGAACATGTGGAAAACATGAGGCTGCAATGAGGTGCTGACTGAGAGTGCTGTCAAGCATGGGAACAGCTGTCAATGGAGCGCATCTGCTGCGCCCTCACAGGTCGCTGATCCGATCAAATACACTACTACTTGTACCTACTATGATAAATACTCGAAAATAGACATGTTCATGACACTCAGGTAGGATAAGAGCACACCTAATGGCAGATTTGATGTGCCCATGTGATGCGACATCAGACCGTCGGTGATGGCACTAATCCCATCACTACATATAAAAATGTAGTACCTACTTTAACTATGATAAATATGCAAAAATAGATGTGTTCATGCCAATAGTCACCTATGTATTTCTGTCTCAGTGAGTTTTTTATGAGTTGTTATCTTATCTTATCTTTCTGTCCAAACAAACCATAGCTACTGTCCTGAGAATTTCCATTATCCAAGTAAATACAAGACATCACCCCACCCCACCCACATCATTTACCATCACAATATTCCATTTCCTGCCTAAATATCACTTGGGAAGAAAATTGGAAAATAGTCAGAATATTTCCTACCAAATTTCCCCTAGTAAAATAAATAATTTTACCCTGGAAGAAATTGAGGCAAAAGTCAAACTTTTCTTTCAGAATGACCTGAGGAAACAGGCCAAATTTTTGCTCGGGAAACAAAGACAAGTTTGCATACATACAGCGCCTCCCTGAGGTCATGGTGTGGTGGTGTCATTCTGGGTCCAGCATCTCCAGAGAAAGCAAGCAGGGCGGGTGCTTGGGCCATAGGATGAAGTCAAACAGAAGAAGTGTTACATCATGTGACATCTCACAAAGGTCAGAGCTGGCATTGGGGAGAACCACAGACTTCTGGCATTGGCCAGTAGAGATACAAAATATGGAATCAAGGCCTTGCCAAGGTGTTGTATTATACAAAAAAGAAAGAAAGAAGACAAATGGCAAATGGGCTTGTTTGGGTAACTAGTTCATCATCTTCACTTCAATTCCGCTGTTTCTTGATTATTTGAGCAAGAGTCTCTGTATTTAGGATGAGGATTGAAATTAAGCTAAGTAAACATGTACCTTGATAGCCCTTGTAATGGCTGCAGCATGGAGAAAATCAAGTGAGTCATAAATCTAATATACTATGCATTCACTTAGCATTGGAGAATATCAAGTCATAAAGACTCATGATGTGCATGCCCTGGGCAGCGGGGGAACCTTGGAATTTGGACTGGTACCATTTGGAGTGGTCAGATTGCTTGTCAGTGGGCATATTGGCTAAAAGATGTTATAAGAGGAAGTTGTGTGCGAAAGGAGGCCACTTACTGGGAGTTAAAAGAGCCTTTTTGTGTGGGATGTCAGTTTCTTGATAGCGGTAGGTTTGTTTATGCATGTTGATCACCTGTTATATCCATGCACTCCAGCTATGGGTGTCCTCCATTTTCTGGGCAAATGGTTATTTAATCATTTCGGACTAGGACATCCTTCACACTGACTTCAGCCCAGGTAGCTGGTCACCATCCTTTCCCCCATTTCGACCCTTTTCATTTTGTACCAATCTTTCATCCACCCATACATTCTTGCACTTCACATTTACTTCTGGTCACTTCACCACCTTCCGCTCTTCCGCTCTTCTGCTCATGCACCTTCCACTCATTGCAGGACTTCTGTCCTATTACCTATCATTAGGGTTTTCACGCAATGAAGGCTTACTGAGCGTTTCCCGTTTATCCGTCTTCTTCTTATTGTTCTTATTGTCTTAAGATACTTATCACTTCCCCTCCTCCATTTAGAAGTACCACCTTATTGTCCTTATTGTCTTCATCGGAGCACTCAATACTTAACTGCATTAGTGATGACAATTAACTACTTAGTATATATGCGCTCTAGATACTTCCTGTACTTCATCTGGAAAATTAACATTATTCCATGTTTCCGCTCATGGACTGAGACCACCTTTTAATCCTTTCACTCCTTGTCTCGACTCCGGGTTTATATCCTAGAAACTCTGGATGTCTTCCTTCAAACAATACTCTTTCCTAATAATTCCTGCCGGCCTAGGCAGAGCACTCGCCCATAATCCTCTTGTGGTGTTGCATTCTGCTTACCGACAAACCCTGTCCTCTACCTTCCACTCTATGTCGAAGCGGAACGATAGGCTTCACTGGATCACCCAGATTCACCTTGTCTTTCTACCATCTTTCTCTTCATCCTTATGTTTCGACTTCATACCCAGTGTACCTCTGGATATCTTATTCTGAATTCTGACTTTACCTACTTCATTCTGCATTCCTACTTCATTCCATATTCCTACTTCATTCCACATTCCGACTTCATTCCACACTTCACCTTCTTTCCGCCTTAGGGTCTGTTGCCATCCTCGGAACAGCTCTCATTGTATCTCGGCTCGATAGCCAGACAGTCGCACACCCTGCTGAGTGTGGTGCTTGCTGTTATATCCATGCACTCTACCTTGCCCTACCTATCGTTCCGCCTTCCGCCTTCTGCTCAAGCGGAACTTACTGATCACAGGACTTTGTCCTATTATCCGATCATCGGGTTTTTACGCAATGAAGGATTACTGAGCGTTTCCCGTTTATCCGTCTCCTCTCTTATTGTCTTATATACTTATCACTTCTTCACCTCCTTTGGATCTACATCCTTATTGTTCTTATTGTCTTCCATCCAGAGCATAGACATCTAACCGCATTAGTGTTAACAATTAGACTACTTAGATATATACGCTCTAGCTACAACTTGTACTTCAGTTTGTTAATTAACGTTGCTTTGCTTTCCGCTCTGCACTGAGTCGTCTTCCGCCTTCTAGTGGAAACTCTGCTCTTACTTCCTTATACTCCCTGCCGGCCTAGGTAGTTCGCTCACCCTTATCCTCTGTGGTGTAGTGTCCCGCTTACCAACAACACCCCTGCTTCCGCCTTCCGCCCTATGTCAGAAGCGGAACTGGGCTTCGCTGGATCACCCAGGTCTTGTCCTATTCGTCTCTCGGCTCGGTATATAACACTTGCGAAAACAGCCTGATTTACCTCCTGTCCTTTCTGCAGTATACATTTATTCCGCCATGTTCTGCACTGATTCCGCCTTCGGAATCCCAAAGGACTCTTCTAGTCTTCCTCTGGCTCAGGATATAACATCACCGGCATTTGAGGGATGGCCACTCTTAGCAAAAAATGGGAAAAATGTTGCGTGAGGCATGAGAGGGTCACCAGGAGCTGTGGGAGGTCTGTAGCCAGTGATGGATAGCCACAAAATATACCACAAAGCTTGCATGGAAGGGAAATTAATCAACTTGAGCAGTAAAAGTAACAAGCTCGGTGGATGCTCTTGTGCATTAGGAAGAAGTGGTAGAATTTGATTCAGGAGCCCCTGTTCATCATGTTAGTCCTAGTAAATGAATGCTCAAGGGGGAAATAAGGCTTACATTGCCTCAGGAATAATTTTGCGAAAACGAGCAAGATACTGATTGGGACTCTGATGAGATCACCAGCAGCTGAGGGATGTCTGTATCCTAGTCTAGGTATAACACGAAACTTACATTGAGGGAAATTACATTGATTTGGGCACCAAAAAGTAATAAACCTGGATTTTGTAAGATAGGAAGAAGTGAGATCATTGAGTAGGGGTGCTTTTGGTGAAGAAATGGTTGCCTGTTTTGAGAAATAGGTCAAAAGAGGGTAAAATATACCACAAAACTTACAAGCAGGGAATTTATAGATACTAAGCTCATTTGTTGGAGAGTTTGTGCATTACAAAGAAGTGATAGCATTTGATCCAGGGGCTCCTAGTCATTATATTAGCCCTAGTAAGGAATTCACAAGGCAGAAATAAAGCTCACATTGTTTCAGGGATGAATTTCGCAAAAATCAGAAGGTGCTGCGAGGTTGTGTTAGTCCGAGTAGAGAGATGTAACATATAATACAGACTTACAAGGAGGGAAAAGTGCTACTGGTAGCACCACAAAGTAAGGAGCTTGTTGGATGCCTTGTGTGTTACGAAATGGTATCATTTGATTCATGAGCCCCTGGTCACTGTGTTAGCCCTAGTAAGGAATGCACAGGGCAGAAATAAAGCTAATGTAGATGGACATTAAGTATAGAACAAGGCTACAAGGAGGGTAACATTGTTTGTAAAAAGTTGCTGGACGCTTGTGTGCATAGAAGGAGAAAGCCTGCTCATTGTGTGAGATCAAGTAAATAGGTGAGGAGGGGATATGGAGCTTACATTGAGTTCTGGACAAATTTTTGCAGGAAGAAAGAGCTGCCTGAGAGCAACAGCTGGGGGAATTAGTCAGAGGGGGTAGACCTAGCTGAAACCTACAAGGAGGGAAACCTAAACACATACAATATCTTGGAGGGAACAAGGAAGAAACTTTGTGAGATCCTGAGAGTGTCAGGCAGTATGGAGAAGTTCTGCTCATGCTGTTAGCCCGAAAAAATAAATGAGGAGAGAAAGATGAGGCCTACTTTGACTTCAGGATCAATTTGGTGGGAACAAGAAGGAAGAACTTTGTGAAATCTGGAGAGCGTCAGCAAGAGAAGGGGAAGATCTAGGTGCTCCTCTGCCAAGAAAAGCTGCTTCTCTGGGGCTTCCTGAGAAGTTGCCAATGCTGCCTTGACAAACTGCATCTGAGGAATCTTGAAAGTGGCTGCATCATACTCAATGGCACAATGACATATATACTTGTATGCCATGGAAAATAGAGCTGTGGCCCAAACTAAGTGCTGCAGCTCCATCATCAAATATTTAGCCATACTGTCTTCAGTCAGAAGTGTTGTAAGCCAAGGTGAGTCTGGGTAAGTGACCACTATACCAAGAAACTGGTTAGAAGTAAATATACTTCATCGCTGGAGGGCAACATACCATCAGTTTTACTCCAATCTGGAATCACCATAGTGGGCTGAGGAGGAGGACTTGGGTGTGAAATAGGATCCTGAGATGGGATATGTTATCCCAATAGATCATAAAATTCCAAGTAGGATATACCTGAAGGTGAAATGGAGGAAATCTGAGTGACAATGCCAGTGCAGAATGTGAAAAAGGCCCAGATGCCACTTTAAAGGAACTGAAAGGGAGGGGAAGAGGGCTCAGGGGCTTGCTGATGCAGAGGAGAGAGGCAGGAAAGAGGCAGAAGTGGTAAGTGGTCGATGAATCATGACATGACACAGCCTCTCATGTTATGATTCATTGACCACTTAGGCATGTGATCTATTTTTAGCTGAACTTCTCCACCTTGTTATGCTTTGCCAGAGGTCCCAAAAATCATGACAAAATGAGTGAAACCTTCTAAAAAAAATGCAAAAGTGTTCACAAAATTTTCTGGAGGAAACATGTTTCTTGCAAGTGCTGAATTCACATTTTATTCTTTTGTGCAGCAACAGAAGTGCTGCAGGCAAAACTTCCTGGTTGCTGATCTGAATAATACAAGTATATCAGAATATATTTCTAGGGACTTTATGTAGATAATAGTCATGGTACATGACCGACAGAATACTTGGTTGCAGTTCAGCTGCTTTCATTTCATTTAGGCATAATTATTCAAGTACAACCCTCAGAACAATGTGTAAGGTCTCTGATTCATCAAATGTGGTCTTTTACTCATCATTCACAAAAGTAACTGGAAAAGTGTCATGACATCACAACCATGTGCTCCAAAATCAACCTCCACCTACCACCATATGCCTAAGGATACTACCTACTGTGAGGGCGACTGTAGCATCGCTTTGGAAAACGAGGTTCCAAAAGTGACTTGTTCTTCCTCTGGGGGCTTTTTCATTTAAGTTGGATTTGTATAGATTTTGTGAGAGAAGATAGTTGAGCAGTGTTTGCCTGTGGGGATCTGTTGGGGGTCAAAAATGGGGGATAATGTGAAAAATACCTTGTTCAGATGTGCACACCGTGTACACTACTCCGAGACAATATCCAAGTCTCTGCTTGTCTCTCTTCTACCACCTTTCCCCTTTGAACTTGGCAATAGTTGATTCGACTGGCTTTCCCGAAGGTGGGATAACCGCAATGGCTTGACGAAGGCCTAATGGCTCAACATGGGTATGGCTTGCAAAGGATGTGAGTGTGCTGGTCATTGTCCAAGGTATCCATGATTTGGTGTGGGACACCTTTATTCGTTCCTTTCTGCATGAGCAGCGGTTTGCGAGGTCAAGGGGATGGGTTAGTGTGTTTAGACGTTCAGTATGAACTGTCTGGAGGATGTATGGTCAAGTGTCTTGCAACAAGTTAGTGGGTTAGTGATGTGCGTGTGTGTGTGTGTGGGTCAACAGTATATTGGGGGAATCGGTTTGCACTAGAAACTAGTGGGGGAAAAACCGCTCCAAAGTTAACTGTCTACTGCTTTGAGACCCAGATCCTTTTATACTCTGCCAATAACCCCTTTGAACCTTCTCTACATGTCCACAATCCGCTCCCTTGGCGTTCCATAACATTCTAGCCCCATGGCGGTGTGCTTGTGCCATGTTTCATCCCACCGAGTTATGGTGCTCGTCGGAGGAAGTTGCCTTTTCGTGCCCAAAAGTTGTTGGGATGCGATGCCTGACGAACTGCTACCTTCCTGATCTGTCCAAAGTCCGTGCAGATACAACGTCCTGAGGCTGAAAGGGGGTGAAACGTGTGTGTTATGTCAGCATGAGTGTGTTGGAAGTGCTGTGCGCTCTGGTGGTCGATCCTGTTATGGACAAAGGTGCTCCCATCTGCCAGATGTCGTTGGAGGTGCACCATCTGTGATGCGAGATGCGAGAACACTGTCCAAAATGTGTAGATGTGGGGAATGTGGGGCATGGTGAGCGTGGGTGGTGAATCTGGGTGTTGTGGCCTGTGTCGTCGTATACGCTGGGGCAGACACAGTGCATGTGGCAGCCCCACACCGCCACTGCATTGACTCATCTTGCAAAAATCACTTCATTGGCGCTGTTCAGGTGCACAGAAACATCAGCCATGCCTGTTGCGATCACGGCATCCGATCATCCACCGGCCATGATCTCTGGAAAAAGTTCCAGGAGACTGGTTCGACTACAAATCTCCCTTGCTCTGGGTGTCCACCAACCTTCTGCAAGCGAGAGAAGGCTCTTATCACCCAACTTTCCTGTTGAAAACCGACGCAAACCCTTCCGCGAGATTGCCAACAAAATCACACCATCTGTCAGCAGTGAGACTGTGCGACACATTGTAGCCGAGGACGGATACCATTGATGCATCGCAAAGAAGGTGCCCTACCGCTCCATGGCCACCAAAGAGAAAAGAATGGCATGGACACTCGAGAGAGATGAGAATTCAATGCATCCCTGAGAATGGAAAAAACATCGGTTGGTCAGATGAAGCTTATGTCTGCCTCGACGACAAGAAGGGCCGAGTTTGGGTTACTTGGAAGCCAGGGGAGGAACTGCTGGATGAATGCTGTGTCCCAGTTCTTCCTCAGAACCCGATTTGCGCCATGGTGTGGGGAGTCATTGCAAAAGGTTTCAAGGGGCCACTCATTGTTCTCCAGTACCCCAGTGGAAAGGGCAGAGGCATGACTGCTAGGCAGTATATCCAGCAAGTTCTCGAGGGCCCCTTCCTTCCTTTCTACCAAGAAATGAAGAGACAGCGGCCAAAGTTCAAGTTTCAGCAGAATGGCGCAGGATCACACTGTTCCGGGCTAACACAGAAATGGCTTGCCGATCACAACATTGTTATTTTCCCCCACCCACCGACTTCTCCCGATCTTTCACCCATTGAACCTGTGTGGCATATCCTCAAGAAGCATATTTGGGCATTGAGACCCCAGCTGTTGTCGTATGAGCAGCTGTGCGACACAATTCACCACATGTGGGACCAAATCACGATTGCCAAGATTGATCAGTTTGTGGACCAGATGCTGGCCATTTCTGAGGCTGTAATTGAATCAAAGGGGGGACATCCTTGCTATTAACATTTACTAGTCTCCAAAGTTCCAAAAAACCACATAATTTGCTTGTACAACACAGATTTCCGGTTACTTTTGTGAATGACGAGTATATGTTGAGATTCCTCAAGGATTTTCTTGGTAGGAATACTTCAAACCTTAACTTTATTCAGAGCCTTTTCTAATTCCGGTCTCTGGTAGCAGCAGTTTTGGGTTGTTTGTGATATCCCCAGCTGTTCTGTAGCATAGAACAGTAATAGAACACTGGGATAGAAAGGCCTACAATGTCCGATGTGTTCCTGATTTCTTTCAGAGGGTTGTTGATTTCACTCCGCTTCGAGAGAATTGCCTCAGTAGTACAGCTTATCCATTGATGAGGGGCATTCAATACAACAGGGACAATGGGGATACAAGGGGAGGAAGGGATGCATGGGTTTTTCATCAGAGGAGTATGCATTGAAGGAACCGACAATGAACTGATCAGAGTCATGAGCTCAGACACATCCACAGAAACAACGTGTCCCTCTGTGTATCACATTTCCTCAGCCCATTAAGTATGGATCTAGTTGTTCTTTTATTTGATAGCTACTGCATGTACAATATGTATCAGGACATTACTTGCAAGCATTTATCTGTCCTCATAATGCACTCCCCTTATGTTCGACACTACTGTACTCCTTGTGTGTTCGGACCTCCTCAATTTAAGCTATGCTATGATCTAGTCTCCAGGGTCCCACCAGCTGCCAGCCTGTGGCATGACATCAATCCACGTGGCTCTCATTGTTTATTGCCCAAAAGCGAAGCTGACCTGTCCCTGTTGCCATATAAAACATTAACCAATGCATACACTACTAACACTGATGAGGCTAATTAGAGGTGGAGATCCACTATACTGCCATCTCTAATTAGTGGGGTGGTGTGGGATATATAGGTGCCAAAGTTGTAGTCCTTTACAAGGGCTTTCTTGGCACTAGTCTCACCCTTAGTAACTCCTTAGTTAGCTTGCAAAATACAAAATACTCGGAAAAATTCAGTGTGTTTGAGACTTGATGGATAGTTTAGGGGCAGGTTTAAGTCACTTTCTAATGACTTTAAGTGTTTCAAATGACATTTGAAGTGTTTCTAATGATTTTTGAAGTGATTCTAATGACTTTGAAGTATTTCTAGCGACTTTGAAGCATTTATAAAGGTCTTCAAGTATTCCTAGGCATCTGACGCAAATGTGACTGACTATGTTAGGTTAGATCTAATGAAATATAATGTTAACATCAAAGTTGTAGAGCTGTTAAAAGGCTTTCTAATGGTACTAGTCCCACCATTAGCAACTTCTTAGTTAACCTGCAAAACACAAAATACTCAAGAAAACACAACACTTTTGGGAGCTTTTGGCCTTCTTGGGAATCTTGGAGATTTTGGTGACCACAAACACACACGAGGAAAACAATTGTCCTGGGAGTAACTAGCCATCTATAAATCCCATAATTTTCAGGGAAGGTAGATTGAATACATAGATACTGAAATGAGAAAAAACTAGGAGTGTAAAGTCAATACATGGAATGACAAAAAATAATTGAACAATTTTATCTGGAACATGCACAATAAAATCAAGCTTGTCTAGCTTGGCTTTGTAAACTCAGCAAGTCTTTGGCCTCTCAACTGTGTTTGCAAGCATACCCAAGGACTGTGGCACATTCTGGTGCTCAGCACCACTATCAGACAAGTAAAGTAGCCACTGTAATCAGTTTGCAATATCTGGAAGAATGTTTCTCTACTACATTTTTGCAGAAATAGCAATCTTTGGCCTCTCATAGGTTGTTATGGTGTGGACCTTTTCTGGAGCCATTTTTCGAGGGGAGTCTATTGGCTGTCAGACTCCCTACGGAACGGGAGTCATAACATTGACTTTCTAGCCCTCCATTGTAATACTAGTAGTAGTTGGAATTTTATCTCGACATTTCACAATATTACTTACAGTTTAACTTATGCACGCTACAATACGGGCAAGTTCGGATTATTTCGGAACATATAAACAACACCAAACAATTAAATGGACATGGAACCACCGGAATGTACCTGCATTCTGGAGAACCCTGTAGAACCATCTAGAATACCCTATAAGTAGTATATAAGTAGCCAGAAATGGACCCATTAAAGTACTTCCCCTTGTGGAATTCATTGCCTCCTTTTATTCTGAATATCAGTAACAATTACTGATCACGTGACCGTATTAAGACAAGATAAGATTAGATTACGAAAATCTAATCTAAAGCCAAGTAAGTTCCATTTGGAAATTGTCATAAGCTTCCGCAAGTTCAAGAAGAACTTTACTACTGACTGATAGCTGTACTGTAGTAAGATACTTCGAGTGCACATACATCACTGCCGATTAACCGATCTACTGCTAAACTGTTTGTATGCTGTACTGTAGTCGTAATCTACGAGTGCACGTATACTTTTGTTTGAACTGAACTCACCTGATTGCTGTACTGAAGTTCGAATACTCCGAGTACACAATAACACATACATATTGCCGACCTCATACCGATACATCTGTTAGCTGTGTTGTAGTTAAGACAACTACGAGTACACAAATAACCTGCCGACTTACCGCATAGCTGTACTGTAGTGCGAATTCTATGAGTGCACTTCGACCTCACCCCCTATCTGTTTTAAATTTGAATTGCAATTAAACAACTAAGAATTAAGTAAACTAATATTCTTTGTCGCACCTTAAATAAAGAGACCACTTGGATAAAGTCACTCCAGTGCAAATCTCTTTACCTAAATAAAATTAGGTTGACATGGCGCTACTTTTGGGTTGATTGGATAGTTGCCCAAGGAGATATTAGAGAGTCTGTCCAGCAGTTGTCAAGATATTGCCTAAATACTGAAATGTCAGCCCCATAGATGGTTTTGAGGGCCCACCTAGTGCAGTTCTGCAGCACAATTCCAAGGGAATCAGCTTAGCAGTTGCCTAGATATTGCCTAAATACAACATGTCAGCCTCTCCTATCAGCCTCAGTGACTTTCCATGGTCAGCCACCAATTGAAGCCCTTACTTAATCTCTCATAGGCAGCTCCTAGGCACTTGATCCTGGCCTGTCGGCAACCTCTCAGATTCCAAAACATGCTGTGTTTTTTCAAGTATTTTGTGTTTTGTGGGCTAACTACAAAGTTGTTAAGGGTGAGACTAGCACTATTGGAAAGCCCTTGAAAAGTGCTACAACTTTGGTGTTGACATCATTTTTTATTACATCTGACCCAACATTGTCACAATTACTTCACCATGTTTCAAAATCACTAGAAACTGCGAAAACCATTAGAAACATCTTGAGGTCGCTTGAAATGCTTCAAAGTGGCTGCAAATGCTTAAAGTCATGAGAAACACTCACATATGCTTCAAAAAATTTAAAGCCATTACAAACTGGTTGGACTTGCTTCAAACTCAGCCCTAAAAGGTGTCAACATCATTTTTCACCTAACATGGTCACATTTGTTCCAAAACAATTCAAAGCCATTAGAGCTGATTAGAACTACTTCAAACTAGAAAGTGGAGTGATATACACATTTGAGCTGTTATCAATTTGATGGCATCTCCTATATTTTAATTGGCAATTTTCTTGTTGTTTTGGGAGAATTTCCTTTTTGGGATGGCAGATGTCATGCCCAAAGGTGGTAAGGAGCACATGAGCAAGCAGTGAACAGCAATATTATATGAGACATAATTATTGGAAGTTATTGTGAGAATTTCCTTTTTTGGATGGTGGGTGTCGGGCCTGATGGGTAGCAGGGTCAGGAGCATGTGAGTGGTCGGTAGCACCTCAGAAATAACACCTAAGGTATAATTGTTGAAAGTTATTGAAAGTTATTGAGGAATTATTGAGGTAATTATTACAGTAAGCCTGTGCCGTATGTAAAAAACCTATAACTATAGTGTGGTACCACCACATACACCACCCTATAACTATAGGGCTTGTTTGGGATTTACAGGTGCTATCCTCAACATTGACATCCCTGCCCAAGTCCAGAAACTGAATACCGCATTTGAGGAGCTCCAAAAAGATCCATTCGGGCCCGGTGCGGCCCAAGCTGTCGCCAACACTCTCCTCATACATGAAGATCGAGCAAGGCACTACACTCCAGCAGATCCTTGGCATGTACGACCACTAGCATGTCATGATGGCAGGCACACTTGTGTACAAGCGGTTCAAGCACAATGTCAAGCCTGCGCTCCTCCACGCTACACCCACTGTCACTGCAGATGAGCAACACTCCCCAGGCCCCCCAACATGCCATGGCTGGAGAGGCTGCTGTGCGACGTCAACACCAACCTCAATGGCATGGGCTTTATGAAGCTCTTGCTGGCCACCTACCTCATTGGCTTTGCTAAGGGTACCAAGTCTGTCAGCTGTGGCAAAGTCCTGGATGTCCCCCACAAGCAG
This sequence comes from Mycena rebaudengoi, assembly GCA_029282285.1. NCBI lineage: Eukaryota > Fungi > Basidiomycota > Agaricomycetes > Agaricales > Mycenaceae > Mycena > Mycena rebaudengoi. Next base: position 29,172 of record JARJCX010000007.1, read on the forward strand.
CGCATCTACACTGGTGTACATGTGCGAGTATCTCTGCACCTGTCTCAGGTTTGAGCCTGCTGCCAAGGGCACCCACCAGCTCACTGCCTCATGTTTCATTTGCCACCTCGTTGACCATGCCGGGCCTTCCGCCCTCCTCCCTTGAGTGCATCTGGGACATGTTCCAGCACCTGGACAAGCTTGTAGTCGGCACAATGAGTCATTTGAAGCTTAACCTCATCTCAGAGGAGCTCTGTGAGTGGCAAAAGGCAGTCAAGGCCCATCCCATCTGTGACCTCAGCAGCCCTGAGTGCAAGTTGCTTGATACCATTGGTGCCCAGTAACACTATTTGGACTCACAAGAAGGCCCCTCCACCACTTATCACCAGCTGGCTCTTGGTCCCCAAGGTATGTGCTAGTGCTCCATTCCCACCCTCATCTTTTAACCCATTCCCATTTAGCATGGCACCCTCGCAGCTCTGCCAGACAACATTGACACCATGCCACCGCTCAAGCAGTGGAAAATACTGACCACTACCTCCTCATCTGCCACTCTGCCCATGGCTACCTACCCCTTCTTGCTCCTGGCAGTCTCCCACTTCGACTCCATTCACTCCATTGTGGGGCTCTTCAGCATGGCAATTTTCTGCAGGACAAACTACCACTCCACATTCCCTCAGCACCATACATTCTTCTCCAGTCCTGAGGTGTTCTTCTCCGCTGTCCGCGGTCTTCCATGCAAGGACTTTGTGATTGACAATGCATATGGTGTCATGCGTATAATTTGATATACAAGGGGTGCGCTGGAATTGACATTTTTCGAGCGATTCCCTTTAGTTCAGAAATTTATTGTATCGAGGGTTTGTCACTAAATTGAGGTGAACTCGAAAATAGTGAAGGGTGGGAATTAATAAGTAAGAATCTAGGATATGTAGGTAATGTGGTTAGTCCTGGGAGAAGAGTATTCTAATGTAGGTAGGGGAGGTAATGTACAAAAGAATAGGGGGTAGCTAAATAGAAGTGAATCTAAGTAGATGTGGGAGCTCGTATGAATGTAGCTAGAATGTAACTACATGTAGCACAAGTATTACTGTCAAAGAGAAGGGTTACTCAGGTATTGTAAGCCAAGGTGAGTAAACCTGCTGATCCGCAAAAAAGTATTATACTAGATAAGCTTTTACTGATTAATTCTCATGACTAGAAGGGTTAGGCGGGTATCGTATGCCAAGTTGCCCAAACCTGCAGGTAGTAGAAAGATTTATTCAATTAACTAGTTGGGTCGATCAGGTATTGTATGCCAGGGGTGACCAAACCAAATAGAGAACAAAGTAGCCAACGGGATGGCAATCTGATAATATACAGTTGATTACGAGGGTCCCTCAGGTATCATAGACCAAGGGTGAGAGAACCTAGCAATCGTAATAGTCGCTTTCGGTGTGAAGCACTGAGGTACTAATAGGCAAATGAGCTAGCTTGTGACTAACTAAGATGACCAAAAGCAGTGTAGAACAAACAAGAGCAAACTTATAGACGTAAAGTACTGGTGGGCTAATCTTCTTATTACTACGCAAATACAGTGGCTTATATACTACTAGCTACAATGATGAATCATCCTGATTATGAAATCCATCCCGTGAAACACAATTTAAGTTGTCAGTTGCTAAGCGACTCTAGTTTTGCATTGCAATTTAGCTTGTCACCATTGCCTTGTTATCAGCAATTTGTCACCGTGCTGTGCATGATTAATTAAATTTGCTGTGCTGATTAGTAAGTGGCTGTGCAATCCTGTGCGTAATTAATCAGGTGGGCTGTGTGTGATTAATTAACCATGCTGTGCGGTGTGGTAAGTGGCTGTGCAATCCTGTGCGTAGTTAATCAATTTGTAAGGATGAATGACTAATTGTGCATCTGCTGCATCTTGTAGTGCGAAATGCGAATCTTGTCCATTCGTGATGATTCGAAAAGTAGTGCTAGGCTGACTGTGAAGTGGGATATTTTCGAATTGTCCTCAATTTCTTAGAGGCGAAGCAAGGGTCATAAATCGATTCTGACTCCAAACACTTTTGAGTCATGACAATGGAGGGTGTGCATAGATATCCTGCAGCCGCCAGTACAAAGATCACACCAACAGAGTCTACAAGTTGGTCTGTTTGCCCACTGCCCACTACTGGCCCCGGAACCTAAGCCGTGCAGCACAAAAGGGAAGAGGAAGGCACTGGCTCTGCCTGTGAGTCTCCCAGAGTGCGTTTCTGCACACAACAGTGCCACACTGCCCAAGCACCTGTACAAGGAGGTCCTGAAGGTGGTGACCAGCAAGGTTAATCCCTTCCCCTTCTGCAGTGACTTGGGCAGGCATCTGCTTGCTGCTGACTATGCTGACACAGGCATCTGTGAGCAGCCTGACAAGCAGACCATGGCCTGTGTCATCTGCAAGATCAACACCAGCACCATCAGCGGTCTCAGGGCCCTCAACTACATCTACACTGACACCCTGTCACAGTACTATAGCCAGCATTGTGCAGCAGAATTGAGAGTCATAGTGTGGTTATCCTTGTATATGTGGGAGGTCTTGTGGAAAGAGTCGGTGGTCGGCATGTGGAAGTGATTTTAGGCAAAGAGTTCAGTGGACTCTGGGTGATGTTTCTGCATTTGGTGATACATAATGGAGGTCAGTGAACTCTTGCTGGTCATTGTCCAAACCAGAGTGTATCTCCAGGTGATCTTGTGTTGTCTCTGCTTGGTAGCATTCGCTGGGGCATACACTTGCATGTGGGAGCCCCACAATGCACAACAACAGAGGCTGAACAGTTCTTTAAATTGGTGATTTGTGTGAGCCTCAGTGACACTGCTTGGGATTTCAACCAGAGCACATCTACCCCCAGTCTCTTCTCCCCTACCCATTCAGGCTCCATTTGATCCAGGAGAAATGGAGCTGCATCCAGGCTCAATGGTGGTAAGCTTGAAATTCTGTCCTCTATACCTCTTCTCTCTAACTTTTTAAAAAGATATTGTTGGACAGTGGCGTAAACTCCTGAACAGTCTTGATCCAAAGGACACAAAGAGAATTGCTAAGCTACGGAGTAAGTCCATCAAGACAGAGACTTCTCGCTATTCTAACACTTGATATGAAGGAGACAGAAGGGATGTGATCACTGGAATAATTGAAATGACAAAAGCAGGTCATAATCCCAGAGAAGTCATGCCAGCCAATGTCAGCCCTTATATCAAACTGATTCAAAGCCTACTTCCAGAGGCTAGCTACACATTGTTTCATATTGCGAGAGAATGTCACAAGACGGACTAGGGCAATTATGTGTGTGGATTCCATGCCTTAAACCATGGTGTGAACCAGATTGCAATGGATGGCAATCCTGCAGGGACTCTGGGAGATAACTGGTCAGCCTCATGCATACAATCTGGGAGCAAGCAGGAGAGACTTGCATCATATGGCACTGGGCTGCTTTAATTGTGGGTGTGAAGAGAAGGAGGTCCTACTTGAGTTCTATCTCTGGAAAACCTGGTCCTTGACACAAATCATGGGCCAAGTGATCTTCAAAAAGGGCAAACCTACAAATGAATTCACAACAGCGAGAACGGTAACCCAAGGATAGAATTACTTTAATAATATATATTGCATTGAATTTAGGCATGGAGAAAGATAGATTCAGCCAACACCAACACACATTTGTCTGTATGGGGCTTGCTCAGCAGGGCATCAGTCTGGACACCATCTACACTTTGGATTTGGCACCTGATGCAGTGCTCATAAAGCAGAGTGAGCTCCAGCTCACATATCTCCTTGATCCCTATAACAACAACCCTAATACCTCGACTAAATATCTCTTTGTCATGACCGAACATTATCAACAATTGAAGGCGGACTCAGAGCAGTTGAAGATGATCTTTGAGGAACAGCTTGCTGCAGTAGAAGCTCAAAGGAGTGCCACTTCACATTTGGATATGATTCTTTTGGTTAAATTTTACATCATGTGCCATGTCTTGACTGTCCTTACACTTGCCGATTTGCTGTTTAGATTACATTACATTTGTCCTTGAATTTGTTCCCACCCACTGTCCTTACCGTTTGCATTTCTCCACTATCATTTACCATTTTATGTAGACTATGTCTTTACCTTTGCATATTTTAATTCTTCTTTTGTTGTTTAAATGCCTGCTAATTGACCTGCAATACAATCTGCTGTCAAGACATTTTGTTCTGCCACCCAAGACCACTGCCAGAGACCACTATGAGAAATGATCTGAGAGAGGAGGAAACAAAGGAGTGTACAAAATATCTGGAGTGTGTCACTCAAATTCCTTGAATTTCCAGTTTCTCATCTTAGTGGCAGGGACCTTTGGGATGCTCCTTTCAGGCTCCATAGTGTAGCCAATGTCTCTGACATTTTTTATGCCATTGATCTCCCAACACATTCAGGCTTTGCAACCACTGTGAAGGACTGGCTTCCAAAATCAGAGGTTCTATAATGCAGTTTAGGAGAACAAATTGCAGGCTTGAAGGCAGCCTTGGCTCTTGCAGAGCTGGATGCTTCACTGGCAGATCAAATCATAAACCTTCATCACTCGCTCATAGCCAGTCGCAAGAGATTATTGGCAGAAATATTACATTTCATAATTCTTTCCAACAACTCTACACCTACGCACTACAGGGCCACTTTTGTCCTCACCCACATATGCAAAGCATGGTGTTCCACTGTTATGGGAGACAGTAGCTTCTGGACAGACATCAACACATCCTGCTCAGTTTGGGGGCCATATGAAAGCACACACAGTCCCACATCACTTGAAATGACTCTTCAATTGTCGAAGGAGTGACCATTGCATGTCACAGTGTGTCATGAAACGAGTGCATTCACGACTAACCCCTATTCTTTTTTTAAATTGCGGATATATTTTGGCAGAACTCCAAAATATATCCAGCCTACAGCAACGGTTGTTGAACACAACTAATACAGAGAAGACACATAGGGGGGAAACTATGATACAGACAAATAGGAGGATGATCAGTTTCAGCAATGTGGAAACTGATCGTAGGATATTTTATATATAAGCCAGTAGATTCTATCTCGTCTATACTCTGGTCTTAATTTGGCTAGAGTGCTGCTTTATAGACTTGAAGCTTGATTCTCCCTTGCTGCGGGATTGCTCTGACTTGTATCCCGCATTCCATACCCCGCATTCCAACTTCAATGCTACTCCTTCACTTGGGACAGTGAAGCACTATCAGTCTACATCGCTACTGTGGGCTAGGCAGGATACAACCCCGCTGTACACAAGGCCATGGTTTATATCAGTCCCAGCAGGATTACCTTCTGCGATTACTTAGACTGACCTAATGGCCGTCACTGACACAGTGTGTCTAGACACTGGGAACCCACTGAAGATGCTTTCTATACTGGTCAAAGAAGCTAAGCATTGGCAGACGTTAACACTTAAATGCACCAAGGTGGCAGCCTCACCTTTATTGCGGCAGGTTTGGGAGGAAAAAGTTGCCCTGCTTTGGCCAATTGAAAGTGTTAACACTAGAGGGGTATATCAAATGGCAAGATACTGTGGCCAGGATGAAAAAAAACCACAATTACTTTGTTCGAAAATGCTCTGGTCCTCCAAAAAATCACCTTCGATCACATCAATTCCCCAGACCTCACCGTCAAATTGCCTTGGAGCCAGATCCAGAGCTACAGAGAGCAGGAGAGTATGCACCCCCAATGGTGCATTGCCTCTTAGCCAGTTGGAGCACATGACCAGCTTGAAAAGCCTGAGCCTGGTCCATGTGTGGCTGCCAAATCCGGAGATGGATTGTTCGACACTACAGAGTGTTGTTGTCAGCCTCCAGATGGAAATAAATGGTTTATACTGGCCAACACGCATGGATTTTGGTGACTATGATTGACTCAGTGCTCTCAACTTGCCTGCTCTGCAGCATCTAGGAATCAAAGGGACCAATTTCAACTGCTTGAAAACATTGACGACTCTATAATTGGACTTCTTTCAGCCTCACCTCACCCTTGGAATCTGGTTTCCCTCACCATTTGGAGCAGTACTGGGATAGATGCAGACGAAGCCATTGCACTCTTGACCACCACTGGTTGCTTGAAACATTTTTCTTGCAAAGATGTCGCAATAACCAACGATGGATACAGGATATGGAACAACACCTTTATTGAAAAATTCTTGGCCATTGATGGTGGACTAGGCTATCCAGTAACTGCCAACTGGTACTTTTGTACCGACCTGGGAGGGTGGTGGATGGAGAATTTAGCTCATATGGTGGACTTCCAGATGGGACATGTTCTGCAGATGTTCAACATCAGGCCTCCAGATCGCTCTGCACATGAGTGTGAATTCCCAGAGGAGCACTATGGGATATTTGATGTGCTAGTTATTTGTTCTCTTCCAAAACAAGTTCTGATACACTGTAGGTCATCTCTGCAGTATTTAGATGTGAGCCTGTCTTGGGGGTAGCTACCTTACCTACCTTACCTTACCATTCAATCCTATCAGAACAAGCATCAAACAGAGAGTGGCTGTGCTCCAGGAGTGGCAGGACGAAAGCTGTATTTCCAATGTAGACAGCCTTTAGCTCGCTGTTTGTGGAATATTTTTTCAAAAATGACATTTGCCTTGAACAAAGTGCCTGATTTTTCATCCATTTTGTAATTGCCTCCCCCACAATTGTAAAATGTAACTCATGAAATATGCTGACCTCACTTGGCTTACATGATTACCATATTGGGTGTTAAGATGTTTTGGGACAATGACAACCTGCCAACAATTCAGCTTACTCCAGCTCCAAGCATGGTGCCTCACTTGAACTGGCAGTCACCCTTGATTACTCCCCTGTGAAAAAAAAAGCAGCAACATGAAAGCCACAAGCACCACTATGGCAGAGGCTGGATTCAGCCCCACTTCTCCCCCTCCTTCAATACTGGTGGTAGCAGTCTACAACAGAGACAACGGAGTCTACATTTCCAATATCATCTCTCATTTGTGGATGGGGTGGGAATGGGAGGAATTGGATTTTACCAGATAAGCCGGTCCTTATTTGTATGTGAGGGCTGGGACAGGGTTCATGGATGTACAAATGTAAGGTTTATTTTTAAAATTGATAAAATAAAATAAACCACTCCATTTTGCTCATTCCAGGGACATTGGTATCATTTTCAGAAGCTTGACTCTGACAAAGAGCTTTATGTCTGTATCTGCACTCTGGTCCATTGTGTACATGAACAGTATATGTTGGATGAAGGTAGGGAGGCATTTGAAGAAGCTGATTTTGTGTATCAGGAAGGTAAGAGACCAAGATTGTCTGCGGGAGTACATCTCAATTATATCTCAGATAGCCTATGTTCTGTTGTATTGTTCTCAAGAGAGTTGACACCAGTAAACAAGACAATAACCTTATTCTCTGTTGCAACACTACACACTCCTGCTCTGTTAAAGGCAAGGGTGATTGTAAGCAATATGGAGGTTTCTGGAGCTGGTCATTGGACCTGTAGTCGGGAGAGCTCCTATATTACAGATTGCACTCACATCAAAGAAGCTTGACACTATCTGAGCCAAATCGGTGATGGTATGGAAGGTTAGAGCGCTCCTGGAGTGCAAGACACATATGGTGAGTAAATTAACTCAGTCTATGTGCCGCACTGAATCTATATTAGTCCAAAGTCTACCAATTAGGCCTTTGCAGTCCGCACTCTATAGTTGTATCTCAGCTCGGATACCCAGGGCCTACTGGACAACTACAGCTCTTAGGATACCCTCTAGAGCTGGAGTGTGTACGCTACAATCTAATGATAGTTTCTCGGAGTGAAGAGGATATTCGGTGTAACTACATTAAACTGGAGAACTCACCTATAACCTGTTGGTCTCTTCTTGAGTATATCAACTCCAAGGAAGGCTTGTTAAGATTTGGCAAGGCGATGGTTTAAGAGTAAGATAAGATGATATTATTGTCTGCTGGTGTTCACATGATACATACTACATAATGTCCATGACTAATACTACTGTGGGACTTGGAGAATGAAAGAAAAAGAAATAGTAGCTATACAGGGTATAATTGGATAGATTACCTTACAACCAAACACTCGTCATCACATCATTCTGGGCCCCTATCTTTCAAATATCGGTTCAGAATGTCCCTCCAGGTCTTGAGGAGCAAAATAACATTATATACAACCAGGATCTGGGCCTTAAACTTCACATGAGAGCAAAACAATGTTATATAGTTCCAATCTGGGTCTCCAATCCTCGACAAGAGAACAAAACAATATTATATGACCACATAATATTTGCAGCTGGTTCTACGTGATCCCACTGGTGGGACCATGTGGAAAATGGTGACAAACAGCCCCAGCACGAGTTGAATGCACATCTCTCAGTTATGAGTGTCATAGGCTGTTAGACCACAGGACCATTATATTCTCTGGAATCTGCAGAACCACGGAATAGCGTGACTACAAGGCCAAGATGCTCGACATAGGACCTGGGAGTGGGTTAATATCGCTCAAGAGGAACTGCGTGTAAAGCATCTGAACACTATTTTTACTTATCTATTCTTCTCTCTGCAGTATGGCTCAAGAACGAGCCATACTGGGTTATGACGTAGTACAATGTACAGCTATAAGTTATTAGTCACATATCTGATGTAAGTATTACTGCGTGAGAAATATCATCTTTTACTCCTCTTACATCCATCACCTCTAAGCTTACTGAAAGCCTGGAGGCTCCAGAGTGGAGGTAAGAACTAGTACCTACTACTTACTGATATATTTCTGCTTACAGGAGCTTCCCTTAAGAGAGACATCTCTCTGAGGACAAGAAATAGGAGCTTAGGACATCCTTAGCTATAACCTATTTCTCTGAAGCTGTTACATCCTTTGGATCACCCTCACTATGCTCGCCAGGTCTATTACTTGGTGTCACTCAACTATAAATATTTGAGTACTCGAGCTGACCTTCATATGAGTCCTACACTGCGCAGCTGACTATAACATTGACCCAGCATACAGGACTTCGTTTGCCAGTGTCTTTGCCAGTGCAGCATGCCTGAAGACCTGCGGTGTCATATCATATGACATAGAGAGCGACCCAGGGCGTGCCAAGGAGACTTTTCAGACCCAGAGCATGCCAAGGCCACTCACTATTAATAGGACTGGAGCCCCATGATGACTTGGTGGCCATACAACCTGGAGCATGGCAAGAGCATCTTGTACCACATGACCTAGGGTGTGTGTTAACTGGTAGGTGATTCCAGGTCCTTGTAACCAAGGAATCTATTTTCAGCCCCTGGGCAACCAAACTAGTTATGTATAAGGAGGGTGTTGAGCTTATGCAATTCCCCGACTGAACTGAACCAAGTTCTATTGAAGAAAAGGTGCAGCGTCAGCGTTGGGGTCAAGCAAAGATCCTGTCAACGACGCTGCACAAACTACACAAACAATGATGACAAATAGTAAATAGTCATGTAATTAATAAGTACGAATGAGTAAGAGTAAGGGGATCCTTACATTATGACAGGCAAGTATTGGTGAGGAGTCATACAGAAGGAGAAGTGGACCTGGGAGGGGGAAAACTATAAATACGAGGATCATTCTTCACATAGATCACTGAGTTCCCCTGTATTTCTCTAGTTCACACTAGCAGAAGGATAAAATACACCAAACTATACAGCTCTCTGGTCATCCAGAAGGCTCTCTTGTAAAAACATCTCCCTCTGCTTTTTGAAGCACTCATAAGATCCTCCCGGATTACATCCTTCACCCAAAACACTCTAGTTTAAAGAAACAATACTTGTATATAGAGACGCTGCCATTGCAAATTTACTCATAGTGTGAAATCAGGGCACGATAGCCTTGAGCCACCTCCTACACTACTGCGGTCAGCCTTTCTTTCTGTGAAAAATCCTATCAGGAGGCTTCAGTAGCATATGACATCTGGATAATCCTCAGACCAATCACACCTGAGCATATCACCTTATTCACCTCAATCAACGACCTGGATTCTGTTGTACACATTACAAACAGGGTCAGAGACAAGGAACTTTCCCTCTGGTTGCTGTCTTTTAGCAAAAACAGCACGAAAATATAAACCCTCTCAAGTCCAGCACTACCTGTACTCCCACATTGCTCTGAAACAACTGTAGGGACTGCCATAGGTCAATTGGCACAGGAGAAGGCCTAGTATCGATCCTCTTCATCAATATACAAGGCTAAAAAACATCCAGAGAAGCGACTCAGGTGTTCTTTAGCTCTTAATTGTTATATTCTGGCCACCCAAACACCTGGAATAACCACCAACAAATCTGATATACTAGTAGCACTCCCATAAGCACTTGCTCAGGGTAAACCCATGCACTAAAAACAAATTAATTACACCGTTCACGACCTACGACACTCCAGTGCCTTAATCATTTCCCCCAGAGGATGTATTTTTCTGAAACTTACAGACCCACTTGCAGTTATCAGAACCACAGTCAATATCACAGTGTTCATATAAGTACATACATACTTGGTTGATTAACAAATCAAGAGGTGAGTGGATCACACCTCAGGTGTGACCTTTGTGACTGACTCGGGCGAACCAAATCCACAAGTATAGCACATCCTCAAAACTATTTGACAACAGCTCCAAAATATGTTCTTGGTCATAATAGCTTTGGGCCTGGGGTAGAACCCATTGGCTGCTTTGGGAGTCTCCATGCTGATGTTATGGAAGAAGGTATGTTTTCCTATAATTTCCAGCCTACTTGAGACATATTCTGATGGAAGCTGGTAGTTTACCGGAACCTCTTTTCCACTCTGTGTCCACTCTCAAGACTGTTGATGACTTGGTTGAATACAATACTTTTTTGACATGGTGTAAGCCAAAGTACTTTGCAACATTGATCTCGACTGTTTCATGGCAAAAGCTTTGTCATCTCCATTCTTTTTTGCACTGCCATGCCTTCGGTATTATTGAAGGCAGCATCTCCCTCCCTCACTTCTATAGCTCTCCCTGGCTGCCCCTAGGAGCTCCTGGATCTTTTTGACCTCAAGAGTCACTGACTAATCCCTGCCAGCTTCCACCACATTGTTTTGTGGCTTCAAGACCAGTCTGCTCAGAATGCAGAGGAGGCCTTTAACAGATTGGCACAGTTCAAGGTTGCAAAAACAGCTTCTGAAATCAAAGCCCGAGGTGTGTTTACTCTCTTGTTGTTGGCACACTACTGAGTCGTCCAAGGTAGGGCTTCTCATGCTCCAGAAATATCCCCACAACTGCTCAAAGGATAGGGTCATAGCGTGGAAGCGAGGAATGTAGGTTGTAGTGTACATAGCAGGTTAGTATCAAAGCTGAGACTAGTAATGTAGTGAAGACCTCACCCCAAAGGAGATCCAACAAGCCACCAAAGTCCCCGATGACATGGTCGGAGATCCTGAAAAGGCAGCTGCCAAAGAGGCAAAACAGAAGGATGATGGCACATGGGAAGAGGGATAAACATTGAATGCTCCAAGCATTCAATCAACCTCAGGACTGTCTCGCAGTTCTTGTTGTTTATAACATGGCTAACCATTGTTATATTGGCAGCCAATGCCGAGCGATGCTATACTATCTCCACAACGGTTCAGACACAGCTGAACATGCATGCACCTGCTAAAGGAAGCAATGATGGGCCTGATCCAGATAACATTCTGGCAACAAGGAGAGATACTGGAGGTATGAGAAACTGATGTAATGTCAATCACTCCTAACCTCGCCATGCTTGGTGCCAAAGGCATTAAAAATGGCCCAATCAGACTGGCCGAATCCCTTGAAACCCATGCAAACCTCAACAATATCCCCTGTATTGAGCACCACAATAATACATGTTTCCCAGTAACTCAGCTGAACTTGGCACCACCAACAGAATTGAATTCAGGTTTATATTTCTCTTCTTATTCTCCAAGTAAATCACTAATTGATATCCTGTAGCCGAAAATCTTCCCACTATGGGGAAATTTGGTATAATTCACCTCAATGGAGGAGATAATCCTGCCAGATGGAGCCACATGGCTGTCCTGTCAAACCTTACTCCAGATGTCAAGCCCGGTTATTTTTTCCTGGCAGATGCCAGATTGTATTCGAGCTTGATTTTTAGCAAGTATATTTTTCAATGGTCTCCACTTCCATAGTGGTACTGCCATCTGCATTTGTTGGCTTTCCAGCTGCATTGGCCGGATTCATTGCATGGTCTAAAGCAGAGCCTACAACATGCAAAAAATGCAACAAGAAGGACACTGGAGTATTCACACTGCATCCTGAGTTCAATTCTCCAATGTACATTGGCTCTATTTATCTCCTTGATGTGCTCTACTTTCAGTCCTCATATCAGGGCAAAACGCCTGTGGTGCCAGCAGGCCACTTACATTGCCGACAGAGGCACTTTGATGCAGCCATTGGACCACTTTCAGCATGGGGTCTGAGAAATTGTTAGCATGGCAGCAAATCTGATAAAACAATATGACCTGAAAATGCTAGTATGCATTGACATGGCAAAAATATGTGGTGCTTTTTCAATGGTGCTCGGCTGCAAACATGTTGCCTGCCCAGTATGGCATGAAGGCCCAGGACACTTCAGTGACAATGTGAGAATTGGCAAGATCTATCCCGTGTCACCAGATACACCACATGTTTGGACTAAGACACGAGATTCTGAACACCTTGTCCAGTTCTAAAATTGCGATGATCTTAGGAATGATGCCCCATATGGCAATAAGATCAGAAAGGCTGCAATAGCTGTGTGGGTGGAGGAGTTGACAATTATGGGTGTGACAAAGTCTGGCATTGTCATTGTACAGTCTATGGCAATGATCCAGTTACTGGAGGTGGACATCCAATGAAAAAACAAACCTTACGAAGTCAGTGTTAGCTTTGTTCTGTTCTCATAATAGTATCTAACTTGCATCTCAGCACTCGGTATCAGAGTTCAAAAGGGTTTGCCATTGCGGGGGCTGTTGCGAAGTTCACTGAGATCCAAACAAGGTGAGACCTTTGTTGTTATTACCAACATAGATTTTAATGGTGATTCTGGAGATGCCGTTGATACACCATCTATAATTGCAGCCTTGAAACACGCTATTTTGCGATTCCTATAAGAGTATTATAGATGGCAGGATCCCTAACAGTCTGTATGACTCTGACATATAGGCTATAGGAAACTCGGTTATGGTCAACACTGCGGTGATCAAAATATTTTAGCCCAGGAAACTGGGCCTAGAACTATTATTTTCCATTTGCAGCTGATCTATTACCTAAGGAAAAATTTAAGAAACAGACAGACTATTTCCCACCAGATTCCCATCGGTAGCAGAAATAAGATTACCATGAGAGATACTCAGAAAACAGGCCAGCTATTTCCCCGGCAATGTCCTCCAGAAATAGACAACATACTTCCACTGGAAAGATCCGGGACACATGTTTCCTTGGGAAATAGACGGGCTATTTCCCTGAGAGATGGCCTGACTGTTTCTTTTCCTTTGTTCGAACAAAGAGATGGAAATAGCTGGTCTGCCTCCTCAACAACCAGCTCATCTATTACCTGAGGAAAAACTGGGCCTAGATCTTTCTTGAGGAGATTGGCGGTCTTTGTCTTACGGAAAAATTCCAGGACAAAGACGGGCTGTTTCCCAAAAATTTCTTTGGGTAAAAGAATAGCTATTTCTAGAAGAAATTTGAGTGGAAATAGGCTGTCTATATCCCAAATTTTTCCTTTGGTAATAGATGGAGTGGAAATGGCATACAATAGTTCTGGGTCCTGTTTCCCATGGTAATAGATTTTGATCGCCGCAGTGCAAAGAGCACCTAGACATTGTCCTATAGACGGTACCTTTACAAATGAGGGCCTCTATAATCATTATCTTACTGTCCGTGACATCCAAGATGGACTACACAACACAGAGTAGCATCTATAGGAGACATGAGGGCAGTCCTATAATCAAGGAGTGAAGCATTTGAAGCGGAAACACGTCCTATATTCACAAAAGACATATAACAAGTCTCCTATTATGGCCTGAAACGGTTATAGGAGCACATGCAATGAGGTCATGGCATTATAGGGATCGGCCTGACCGAGTAAATCTGATACGGAACATATAGGGTGGAACTTCCGAAGTCTGGCAATTGCCGAATTGCACCCATTCACTTTGAACTACAGAACCCATAAAGGGACTATAGGAAAACCTGCATCCGAATTGCCGTAGAGCTGAGTTAAACACATGGTATAGGAAGGGCCAATAGTGAATCTCTCGCAACGGTCTAGACTCCGCAACCCAGCAGCATCCAAGCCTATAGGACCCGGAACAAAGCTCCAAGCTCAGTTTGAGCGTCCTATAATATTATCTGGACAGGAAAACACGGAACACATGTGAATAATGGAGTCACCAAGCCATCTTTGCCAAGCCTATAATGACTGTTACTTATAAATCTTACATACCCTAAACCCTAGTTCTCAATCATTTGTTTATTCATAGCTTTCCAAATAGTATATAGGTAGGAGTTTTCGTTAGGTTACAGTAGCTCACGCAACCCCCCCACTTCAGCGACCACTACAGTAGTAGTTGTCTCCCTATAGGGCCAATTGTGGAGTCTCGGATACATAAAAGACACTCAGTAGAGGTTTTGCTACAAGGAATCTATAAAGCTTTTGAAGTTACAATTGCAGTGATCTCAGGGACCTATATAAGCTATAAGGGTTTGTGCAGTCGGAACATTGGTTGCTTTTGAGAATATTGGATTAAGAAGGCCTATAAAAGTGAAGCTATCAGTTGAGACATTACAGTGTCCAAACTACACAGTCCTCCTGTTAAAAGAGAAAACATTATAAAGACTTGGAAACCCTCGGGTGACTTTGTTTGACTTCCTGTTTCACATTCCTATACATACATTTCCATCCTATAAAATATCTTTCGCGCCTAATACTTGGCCGTCTGACTCCTACAAATAAAACAGCTATCGAGAGGCATTGTTGGTGTGTTAGTTGGGTTGTGATATAGATTCTGCTGGTTATAGCGGTTTCTTATACACTTTCCTATAGATACATCTATAGTGTGTTCGTTCAGCAGCCCTATCACCATTAAAAAGTGTGCAGTCAGGAAGAAGGGATTGACGGCAGCCAAAAAGGCAGATACACCTGGTATGTATTTTAGTTTATCAATATAATCTGGTGCTCATAAAATCCCAGCTCCAAAAGCAGTGTGGTCAGCTGCTGAACAGGAACACTACTGTCAGAATCTCCTACAACTGTTATATCCATGCACTCTGTGCGACCAGCCAGGCTGACCGGTACTTCCGGTGACCAGCTTGACCGGTCAACCCGGTACGGACCGACTGGACTCCCGCACCTCGGGACCATCGGGTTTTTACGCAATGAAGGATTACTGAGCGTTTCCCGTTTATCCGTTGGCCGCTATTGTCTTCAACGTCGGCCTCGTCTTTCCCCGATGTTTCCGATCCAATTTCCCTTTTGGGAAATTAATTCTTATTGTCCTTATTGTACCGCAAATTAAGTGTCATGCCACAATTCCTTTAAGATACTATTAAATCTACATCTTAAATACTCGTCCTGTATGTCTGGTACTTCAGTTTGATTATAAACGTTTCTGCACTATCTTCCTGTCTGAGTACGATGCCCGGTTCTTTGGTCGTCTCCGGTCTTACTCGGACTTGTCTCGAATCAGCCCGGCTAGTACCCTCGCCCTTACCCTCTGTGGCGTTGGGTTTCGTTATACCTCCCGGTCATCCCTGAACTTCCAGCTCACTGGTTACGTCCGGTCCCCGGTCATCCCGGTCTAAGTCCCTTCCGCTTGCACGGTATATAACAACAACACCATAAGCTTATTGCCAAACCTCAGCGCAAGTGCGCTAAAAAAGCGAGGAAGGAGGAACAATGCCAGAGGCGGGAAGCGGAGGAGGCAGAGCGTGAGCAGGAGGAGACCACGTGTCACGAGAAAACAGAGCGGCAGCGGCGAGAATTCGAGGAGCTCAAGCAGGTGGCGGTGGAGACGGCGGCGCGAATGCAGGAGCTCCGGAAGGAGCTGGGCAAGTCGGACAAGGAGGACAGTGGCGACGACAAGGATGAGGGGGAGGACGAAACGCCGGCCAGGGGCGGAGAGGTGGTAGCCATCCTGTACAACGGAAATGGTGCGTCGCAGTACACCGTGGTTTGTTTTGAACTAACTGGTCCTCAGAATGCAATTTTTGTCGAAAACACTCGTTCAAATGCGAGTTGGTTGCTGGCGCCTGAGCTTGCTGCATGTGCAAGCTCAAGACAACGAAGTGTTCGGTGCTCCCCGTCACCCGGGTAAACCAGCAGGTCGAGGCATGTACCTGCAAGATGAGCGGTAAGCCAGAGAGTGAGGACGACGACAAGGACGACTGCAGCAATGACGACAACGACGATGACAACGCTGGCCATGATGAGCTCCCATGCCAGGTGACTCGGAGCGCTACCCGTCGTGCCTAGTCAGACCGGCCTGGTCCATTGACTCAGCGGGTCCCGCAGATGCGCGACGACACACTGCCAGGCCACGTTGGAGAGCTCTGGACCCTGGTGGAACAGCACGAGAAGGCCCTATGGTCGCTCGTCGAACACCAGCGCCGGGTGTATTTCCGGAGGGGGGAGATGTGGGAGGCATTGTGGGGGGTGATGGAAGTCATTGACTGGTTCACGGAAGACGGGTTGCCGCCGGCCGCATACCAGCGAGCCCGGCGGCTGTTGGACGACACGTCCCTCGACGTGAACCCCGACCACGTGCCGGAGATGACGGCCGAGGAGGAACACCTTGCTTGTGAGGAGTACGAACGGGAGGAGCTTGGGTTGGAGTATGTGGACGAGGACGAGTGGGGTCTGGTGCTGTCGGGAGGGCGAAACTAGGAGGAAGACATGGAGACGAGGGCCCCGGACGAGCCAGCTGAACCCGTTGAGCCAGTCAACCTGGTTGAGCAAGTGGTGCGCTGGAGGGACTGTCTGCGGAGGGTGACGATGAGGCCGAGACGCCTGAGAGGGAAAAGACCCCCGAGGTCGAGGCCAGGGTGAAGCAGGAGCCAGTCGAGGTGACTGTGGGGGGATGGCGACCGGTCGTTACCAGGTGATTGTGGAGGAGGGTGGCCGCGAGGTCCTGGACATCCAGGACTCGGATGACGAGATGGATGTGGACCCAGCAGAGCCGGTGGGAACGGGAGTGCTGGAGGGCGAAGTAGAGGGCCAGAATGGCCAGTAGATAGTAAAACGGCCATTGTAGATAGACTTTCTTGGGGCCGCCTAATGTAACATAAAGTGATTCAGCATGCGGTAATCAAGTGGGAAAATATGAGCCGGAAAGCGACTGCATGCGACATTCAAGCAGGGGGAAGGGGTCCGGGTTTTTCCGGATGCTGCTGGTGGAAGCTCTCGAGGAGCTCATCAGCATTAACATCATCCGCTCCATTCCAGGTAAATTGCTCATCGGTATTTTCATAGCTGACCCACTCCACAAGGTACCGGAGCTGTACCCAGCAATGCCGGTCGATCTTCGAGTCAACAATAGCCTTGACCTCGAAGTGGGCGTCACCGTCGATGATTTCAACAGCAGCCAGAGGCGGTTCCTCATGACCGGGGAATGGATTAGGAATGTGGGGCTCAAGCTGAGAAATGTGGAAAATCGGATGAACTTGGCGGAGGGACTTTGGAGGCCAGATTGTATAGGAAGCCGCACTGGGCTTAGCGATAACCTCGAAAGGACCCAGGAACATCTCCGAGAACTTCGGAGTGGGCCGGCGGGTCCAGATGAACTTGATGGTAATAAAGGCCTGATCACCGACAGCCATCATGGGGTCCGGAATTCGCCGGCGGTCTGCGGTCTCCTTGTATCGCCCCTGGGCAAAGACGATCTGCTCCTGGAGGAATTCGTGGAGATCCTGGAGGTCGAGCATGTAGTCCTTGGCATAGACATTAGCAACATCACGTTCCAGATGGATGGTAATAGCTGGGTTGTAGCCCTTATTCGCGAAGAAGGGCGAGATACCGGTTAAGGCGTTGGGTGAGTTGTTGAGAGCGAACTCAGCCAGTGGAAGCAAACTGTCCCAGTTGTCCTGCAGGTAGGAGCAGTACATCCAGATGTATTGTTCAATGGTCTGGTTCATGTGTTCCATTTGTCTGTCGGCTTCCGGGTGGTAGCCGGAAGTATAATGCAACTCCATATTGAGGAGCATGCCCAAGGACCAGAAGAAAGAAGAGATAAACTCGGAGCCCCAGTCGCAAGTGACGTGAGAGGGACACTGTGTTTGGAGAAGACGTGAATAAGGAAGAGGCGAGCGAGCTCCAGAGAGTCGATATGGGTATCGGTAGCGATCAGAATGACCTGCTTTGATGCCTGGTCGACAATAACAAGGATAGTATCGTATTTGCCGGACTCCGGTAACTGCTCGATGAAGTCGAGGAAATAGAATCCCAGGATCAGAGTGGAACCGGAAGAGGTTTAAGCAGTCCGTAAGGTCGATGCTGAGGTCTCTTGTTCCTTTTGCATAGAATACATGATCGACAGTAGTCCCAGATGAAAGTCCGGATCTCCGGCCAAGTATGGTCGCGGCGAACGAGTGCGAGAGTGCGATTCTGTCCAAAGTGGCCAGAAAGAACGTGATCATGAGCATACTGAAGAACACGTACTCGTAGCTCTGGAGGGTCACTGGATGCCAAAGGCACATAAATGCGCTCGTCAAGCTGGAGTAGGCCGGTTGGATCAAGAGTCCAGCAGGAAGGGGTGCCGGAACCCGTGGCTGTGAGACCGGTGAGTGCGGTAGGGTCGGAGTTGTAGGAGGATCGAATGTCTGAGTGGAGCTTCTCAATATCCATTATGATGGTAGCCCTAAGACATATGTCCTCGAGGTATGTTGCCCAGAGTGAAGCGGTAAGTTGTTCTTGAGTGAAGATAAGATGGAAATTGTGAGGATTGACTTGTGCATAGTCCTTATCCCCCTCTTTCGGGTAGACGTCCCACTGTCTAGTTAAGGTGTCTGGCTTGCCTCTGAGGCAACAGGGACGGAACCGGATGACCATATTGAAATGGCAGAGGTATTCTGACCACCGGACCTGGCACTGAGTGAGGACTTTAGAAGTTGCAAAGTATTTGAGGTTCTTGTGGTCGGTGACGTCGATGGGGAGGAAGGAGCCTTCCAGGTAGTGCCGCCATTGGGAAAAGGCGTCAAAAATAGCTAGAAGTTCCTTATTGTGCGTGTCATAGTTGAGTTCAGCCAGACTGAGAGTCCAGGACCAGAACGCAACGGGGTGGATTTCGCCGTCATCTCCGAGAATGGAGAGGATGGTGGTGGTAGTGTAGTGAGAGGTGTTGGTCTCGACAGTGATTTGTCGACCGGGCACCCAGTGATGGAGAATGGGGGGCCTCCGTGAACGCGTGCTTGAGGGTGTCGAAAGCCATTTGGCACTCCAAGGACCAGTCCCAGCGGGTGCTGGACCGGGTGAGCCGGGTCAGCGGAATACATATTTTGGAGTAATTCCAGATGAACCGGCGATAGAAGTTACAGAAGCCAAGGAAAGATTGAACATCCTTGACTTTCCGAGGAGCAGGCCATTCCATGATGGCAGAGACCTTGTCCGGAGCCATCCAGGAAACCATCCGGAGAGAGAATGTAACCAAGGTATTCACAGGTAGTGACACTGAACTCACACTTGGAGAGTTTACAGAAAAGACTGTTAGTGCGGAGGCGCCGGAGTACTTCCTGGACATGCTCGGTGTGCTGCAAATCATCATCGGAGTAGATGAGGATATCGTCCAGATAGACAATGACGTAGACATCAAGCAGGTCAGCCATAATGGTGTTCAGAAAGCGCTGGAAAGCGGCCAGAGTGTTTGTAAGGCCCTCCGGGATGACCCAGAAGTCGTACGAGCCATAGCGAGTGCGGAACACGGTCTTGTGCTCATCCCCCTCAGCGATCCGAAGGAGATGGTAGGCGTGCTTAAGATCGAGCTTAGTATAGATTCGGGCTTTACCGGGTGCATCCAGGAGATCCGCGATCAAAGGGAGAGGATACTGATCCTTCTTTGTGATCTGGTTAAGTCCCCGGTAGTCGACGCAGAGCCGGAGACTGCCGTCCTTCTTCTTAGCGAAGAGGATAGGAGCGCCGTGGCTGGAAGTGGACGGATAGATGAAGCCGGCTTTCATGTTATTGTCAAGAAACTCCCTAAGCACGGTGAGCTAAGCACGGTGAGCTCAGCCGGTGCTGATGATCCTGCAGGCTGAACTTGTGGGATGCCTGCATTTCTAAGATGTGTATATAGCTGGAACATTGCACCATTTCACACATCACTGTCAGTCTGAAAGGCCTGGTGGGCCTCAACAGTACAGGTCCGAAAACCTGGTTCAGCCTCGGTTTGACAACCTTGAATGCAACAGACATTAATTAGATGCCGATGTGTTGTGCAGAAATGGTCCTGCTGGGTGGGTAGTGCCTCAGTGCAATCATGCACTGTACAACATAAATGTGGCACAGTAACCCTGTCATGGACTCCAGCAGTCATCCGATCTGACAACCAAAAAATGAGTGCATTTCAAGATTTCAGAAGGAGCTAGAAATTGCTACACCAGTTGTCGTCTTCTCCGAGGTATAGCTGTACCTTTAAATATATGTACCCTGCCATGGCAGGGGGGTACATTGCTTTAAGGCCAAACCTTGGCCAGCCAATAATGGCTGGGTACATAGCAATGTACCTGGGCTCATACCATATTGGGATGCATACCCGGGAAACCTATATACCTTGTTGTATTATATTTGTTCCTCAGCCCGATATGGGATGCATCCGTATTTATTGCTATTTTTATATTCTCACAATGGACCACCTGCCTAGAATGGATATCCACACAATTTGCTCTTGTTTCCATTATTCCCACAAATGCGCATCATTCTATTTTTGTTACAGCACTCCTTTTCTCCCATGATCACCTGTCAGCAGCTGTCAGCCTGAATTGCCGCTGTTTTCTTTCTTCCCACGAATGCCTGTCATCCCACTTCGCAATTCTGCTTGCACTTTGGTGACTCATCCATATGTGTCATCCACTTGACTTCGACAATATTTCAGAAAAGGACACATATTGATTGTCACTTGTTTGTTTTGGTAGGTGACACCTACCTCTTCATCATGGGCCCTGCAAAACTTCTTTCGGTATGTGCTCGCTCCAGTCTCATATCCCCGTTCTCATGCCTTATTATATTGCCAGTACTCCTTTGAATTATCCACTCCGATTGTACATGAATGCCGAAGCAATCAAGTGGTTATCGGCCTCTCAAGCTCCAAGTCCTCCCACCAAATTCATGCCTCCTGGCCATCGTTTGCCTACTCTGGTAGGACTTTCTCACTTTAATTAGCTACAACCCGAGAATTAATGCCATCTCCAGGACTTTATTCTTCATCTGCCTTCAGCTCACCAGGCACCCTTTGCTGCCTTGCCCAAAACCACTTGTTGCGGCCACAGGCACCATAAACTTAGGCTATAGTGTACTCTAGCCTATTTTTATCCCTCCTGAACTTATTCTTGTCATTGTCGACCACACACACAAATGAGCCCTCGAAATAAATACACAATGAAAAGAATTCAGTCTGATTAACCTGTTCGGCGGTGTTTACTGGTAGCATTCTCCTTTCCCTTCAACGATGCCTCTGCCTTGCGCTTGGCTGGGACCTTGCTTGCAGTGCTTCGAGTGACAGGTTTTGCCGCCTAGGTCTTTGAGCGTGTCGGGCGCACCTCTGCTACCGCTTGGTCCATTTTTTTCTGGGCCTTTACGTGGTCCTTTTCCTCCAAGGCCTCGGCTTTGATCCACGCCCTGTATTAATTAAGTGGTTAGCAACGGCCCGATCACATAAAAGCCGACTTACCCAATCACTTTCAACCTTACCACTTCCTCCAGTGCCCACGTAACATCCTCCACCGCCTCCTTCCATGCCTCCAGCGTCTCCTCCGCACTGACTACAGCCTCGCCCCACCACAGGAGTGCTCCCACAAACATCAGCATCCTGTTTCGGCCGTGGGTCTTGGCGACGACATCCCAATCTTGCCCTTCCTCCCTCGACCACACTCTGTCCTCCCCAATTCTCCCCTCCCGCTGTATGCTCGCCCACCACATCCACCAATGATGCCCGAATGATGCCCGGATGTCCCTCGAACCCATCGGCGATGTCAATTCAGCGGTGAGATCCCACTTCCTCCCACCCCGGATCCAGGCCCCAACATCCGGTGGGCGACCAGCAGAGTCCGCCGGTGCTTGCAGCCTGCCTTTATCGCGAAATCCCCAGGCGCCCTCCATCGCAATCAGTGCTCAAACACATCTCCCCCACTCCGCCCCTCCCCACGACTTCCCACAACTTAACCCTGTAAACACCTTCCTCAGCTCATCCGACCACTGCAACATATCCATGGTCGCCCACATCGTCTCCTCCTCGGCATCGGCCCCCCATTTTTGCCTGCCATAGGCAGGCTGGGGTCGTGGGTGTCGTACTCCCACATCCGGGGACTGACTGTGTCGCCCCAATACATGGCGCTTGAGCTCATGAAGGGGAGTTCCCGGTGGTGTGGTGGAAGGTGCCTCCTTGTGGTTCACAGCTCCTCCCAGTGCTCCACTGCCTATGGGGTACGTCGAGCCATCTTCTGTGAGACGGATTGATTGTGATCTGCCACCCCCGCTAGCTCCCACAGACTGTGCCCGGCGTGTACCCGCTGAGACGGCTGAAATGAAAACACGCTTACAATTTGGCGAAACTCAGTCTAAACCGATCATCTTACCGCTCGGTGGTACACAATTAGAGTCAGAGTAAGCTCCGAGCTGCTGATTGAGTCTCAAATATGTGATATGGTCTAGAACGCTCCAGATCTTGCCTTGACTAAAGATAGATGATGCTGAAGGCTCTCCGGAACTTTCGGAACTAGTCTAGACTGTCGGGATTGATTCCTATAGGCCACAGGCCGCAGATCTCCGATCAAAAGCGGTTGATAGACGGATAAAAGGACCATATACCTCATTTCTATTACTCATTTTCCTTATCTGGCATGTACTAAAATAGATTGTAAATTAGTATAAAGTCTCAGTAGAATAACGCGATTTTGGACTGTATTTTCCTCCCAGCTACTATAGCCGTGACTATTGTCGTCATTGGTTGTGGGTCACGGGGTCAGTGCACGTCTGGGTTTTACGCGGAGATTTGTTTAAACACATTTCGAAGTTGTACTACTTTTAGCAAAAGATATATATAGAACCAGAACATAGTTGTTTGATAACCAAAGTCCCAGCAAAGTAAGCTGAATAAGAAAGTCATAAGAAACAGTCAAGTCTGTACAGAAGTGGTCCTTTAAGAGTCGCGACTAAGTGTCAAGACGGAGGATAGCTGTTGATATCGTTCCTTTGAGTTCGGTTGCAGTCTAAGTACCAAGAAGTAAAGTCTAAGACGGTCTCAAGTGACCTAAAGTTCAGTCCAAGTGTGGCTTAAGTTGTCGGAGTTGTTCAAGTACACTCGCGACTGTGTTTCAATCCATCCAAACACCCCAAAGATAGTGTTTCTCTTGTGAGAGACTTTAGTCAAGGTTCTCGAGTGATACTCGCGAATATTCCCAAGGGCATAATTAGATCTATAGTCATTTATTGCAACTTTCTACGGTTCATCTTACTCAATTCTGATTGAGAGGACCCTAGTTATAGAAGCGCCAATATAGTCAAGTAGTAGTAGTGTGTGTGTGTGTTAGGTATAGTTCATTTTGTGTGCGTCTTGCACATATCTTGAGATTATACTTTTCACAACTATACTTGGGTGCACCGTTTCACCGCATCTGTGGCTCCCCCTCTTGAAGCTCCACGATCGATGCTCAGGGAATTAGCCCGCATCCGATTTCCATGGAACGTCGATCGGCCACCTTCTTTTGCTGAGACTTCGAAGCAAGAAGTAGAGCACCGCCCAAACCCATCTGACGTGCCATCTCCTCCCTCTCTGTGATGTTATTCTCTCAGGAAAAGCTGTAGTCCCCCATAGCCTCCAGCTCCGCAACTCTCTTGGTGTGTTCGTTCTCACTCATGCGATCCAGCTGTGCCTGGAGGCCTTCTTGGATCGGACATCAGCTACGCCTTCCTTGTTCAGCCGCACAATCCACCTGGAGGAATTCCTCATCCTCCATCCCATCAAGCTCCACGAGGCGTCTCTCATAAGCCTCCTCGTCCAGACAATCAAGTTCGGCATGCAGCCCATCATCCATCGGCCGCTCACAGTGCCTTGCCAGCTCAGCTGCCGATATTGCTGCATCTTTGGGTGAGGGAGGTGTATAATCGGGTGGGGGAGGCGTGTCTTCGGGTGGGGGAGGCGTGTCTTCGGGTGGGGGAGGCGTGTCTTCAGGTGCGGGAGGCGTATCTTCGGGTGGGGGAGGCGGGGGATCATTCATGTCATCGGTGGGGGAGATGGGGTTAGGTCTCGGTGTCTCTCCTTCGCCTCCACCTTCCGACGGTGTGTTGCTCCCCCCTGGCCTGGCCAGTAGCAGTGGAGGTCGCTGCGGTGGGTGCTGCCCCCAGTGGTACAAATCCACGTTTGGTACCCCCCACGACCTCAGCCATACCATTCAGACTACGAGCGCGACACTCTGCTGCATCTGTAGTAGCATTAGAAAAAGTAAATTACATGTTTTTCCCCACATACCAAAAGTCAGCCTTGAGAACTCAATCATGCTACGTGCATTGCCTCAAATCCCATTCGATCCATGTCGGGCCAGATTCTCTGTGACATTCCACTTGTTGTTCCCGCATGAAGGCTAAGGATTTATTAGCTTACATGAAGGTATATACTTCGTAATCCACGACATACCTTCGCACCTCGATCGCACCCCCTCAATCCGGCACGGGTCCACACATAAGGAGAGTCACATTCATGCCAAATCTCTCCCTAATTGCCTCCACAAAGGGCTGCAAATAATGTGTGGCATTATTGAGCGCCCTCGTGGTAAATCAGATACATTATACTCCTAAAATCAAGGTGTGACTAACAAATCAAAGCCCTCCGGCGTCGTCAGTGCTTCTCCTGAAATGACACTCTCGTAGGCTGCCCACGCCATAGAGTGTTCAAGCTCCAGCGCTGCAGCCACTTCGGCCTTGAATGGCTCAATCTCGCCTCTCCAAGCTTCCACGGTAACCAAGTTGCGGACGGTGATGACTGCAGGTGGATTGGGCTGTTTGCTCAAGGCAGCCCATCACACCTCAAAACATTGTTTGATACAATCCTCCCAGTACCTCCAGGAGTAGTAGTGGAGGATCCGAGGGTGGATTGGTGCAGGAGGCTCAAGCTCCATGCGGTCAAAAAGCTGCTTGAAGCTGCCCTGGTGCTTCTTTTTTTTCTTCTGAGCAGACCCGTACTGAGCTCGGTACCAGACACCAATTTTCTGAGACAAATCAGCCATGTATGAGCCTTAAATTAAATTTACACCCGTACCTCTCAAAGTGTTTTATAATATGTGGCACGCTCGCCCGCCTCTTCTGCAGGTAACGAGTTGATGTCCTCGTCCTCATCAACGTCGTCGGCGATGTCCGTGTCCTCAGGAAGGTCCCCGTCCCGGGCCATGTGGTATCCGTATTTTTTGAGGTATGATTGAGCCACCCGGTCATAGAATTTCCCTGCCTCATCCAAAGTCGAGGCAGCCAAATAATCGTCCTTGTGGGCCTCAAAGAATGGGAGCTTGGTGCCATGAACCCAACCAGCCCGACTGGGTTTTGCCGGGGGGGAGACCCTCTCGAGCATGTCTACGTTGAGCTGTCCCAGCGCGAGGCATTCAAAATTAACAGAGATATAGTGAGGGTGTATTGAGTGTTTACGTATATTAGTTCCCACACCCTTCATATCAACAAACTCTGCCGTAGTCGTGTCCCACTTATCACCTACTTATCACCTACTTGACAGAACATGTCAAAACTTTTCCCATACTTACCTACATCGAACTTATAAAAGGAAAGAAAGTATCCAAATGCAACTTCTATCCCAAAAATACCTCGAACCAATCAAAAGAAAAACTTATATTACTCGGGATTGTGACCGAGTACCTCATATGCCCTCGACTGCATTTCTTTTCTTTTTTCCCGTAAAAACTCTTCCCTGAATGCATGAGAATCAGTACACGCTGCACCTGGATAAAACTCTTTCTCATACCTTGGCAAAAGCTCTGTGGGCGTGGGCGTAATACCCAAGGCCACCATCTGCCTGAAAAAAAAAAGGTATTAGCAAAACACAGGGAGCAAGGTCTGCATAACTCTCTCAATAACTGAGGCCTCAAACCGTCCCTCGTCTTCATAGTGTTCTGCAAGTGGATCCCGTGGATGATTATGAGCCCCCCGAGTGCAGTGAATTTGCCACTCATCAAGGCACGCCTCCCAAGTGCAATGTCCCCTTTGCACTCCGCCCATAATAGGTGCCAGTGCCTCCACAAGTTTCCTTTTTTTTTTTAAAAAAAAAAAAGATCAGTCTCTTTGGACACCCAAGTATGTTCCATTTCAGCATACCAATCTGTGAAGGCCCCTTCGAGTAATCCCCCTGTCATGAGGCAGAAGACATTCTTTCTCTTTCTCGAGCGGCGCCTGAGTTTTAGCAGCCTACGATCATCATAAAACTTGGGCTCGCAATAATAAACTTCAGTCATGTGTGTGCGTTGTGAGCGAAGAGGCTGTGATTCGGATTTGATTGCTGATGATTCACAAATTACAATGACATGATTACACGCCACTATCAAACCACCTGTGAGAGCCATTCTGCAACCTGTGCCGCTTCTTCATCAAACCACTCGATCTCCTCTCTAACACATTTTTCTTTTGCCAGTGCTTTGTTGTGGGCAGAGTAGCCAGTGACATGTTGTAGTCACTCTCTCCTCAAATGGAGAAGCATGACTCTCAGCGTTCTCTGCTGGGTTCGGAGTTCTCTACAGACTGCAAAATATTAGCATGGTGCCTGGCAGAATTGGAGTAGAACCGCCTACTTGCACGCATTTGCTCTAGCATTGGGGCTGAGTTGTCAACCATTGTGGTTACAGACAAAGGAGAATCTCGTGATATTGAATGAGGCCGCCCTTGATCCTGATTCTCATGTCGTCAATACCTGAGAATTCTGGTCTGTCCCTGTAAGATACTTACAGCATTCTACCTCCGTTTCTACTGGGACTTCATTACTTACTTCCCTACCCTTCTTCTTGCAGTACACTCTTATGGAGTGTCCTGGGTTATAATCGTATTACCGATGTACACTATAAATTATGCACTGTCACGTATATTACGTAGTTCCGAAGCGTGGGAAATATAACTTTTACTTCCTTAACATCCATCGCCTCAAAGCTTGTAGAAAGCCTGGAGGCTCAGGAGTTGAGGTAAGTATCTGTATTTCTTGGCTACTGAGTACATCTAGTTACAGGAGCTTCCCTTGGAGAGACATCTCTCCAAGGACCGAGTATTAGAGGCATTGGGACATCCCAAGCCGTATTCTATACTCTGAAGCTGCACACCATTCGGTCTACGCTCCCTACGCTCGCTAGGACGTCATCTCGTCGGTACTCAGCAATAAGTATTTGAGTACTTGTCTACAATTCCGTACGAGTCCTACAGTCCCCCCCCCCACTTCTACAGCATATTCCTCACATCCTGCCCTAGTTTCATATGAAGATCTTCGAGCTGTGCTTCATGGCCACCACCATGAGGTGATGACATTACAATCTGAGCAGGCACGAGCATCCGCTGCAGTTGTGCATCAACTCCTCCGCTCAGAGGAATGCCGAGACTGGGAGGCAAACCTGAGGGCATCTCCTCACCTCTACCCCCGTGCCTCTGCAATATACAGAGGTGTGTTTTGTCCAGTCATCCGCACAACTCATATTTATATTTGAATCTTGTAGACCTTGAGGCCTACCTTGCTGGCGACTGCCAGCTGGAGACTTCCCAGCCTACCATCATGAGCGCCGCTCACATCAATTGCCATCATCCACCGCACCGAGATGACTCCTCTCGCTGGGGAAGTACAGGCTGGGGTATTGTAACCCCAGGGAGCGCATGGGCGACATCCTCGGGTGCGGCGTGGGGAGAGACAGCAACAGAGTTGCCGAGAATAAATGGCTGCCACTCAAGTCCTCCTGCTTCTCCTGCTTCAGCCGAGCGAGTTGCTCATGAGAGTAGCACAACCAAATAAATCATATTTGCATGCTGAGAATCACTGCTACACCGTACTACGTGAAGCCTTCTTGCTGGCAGAAGCACTAGAGGTT
The DNA here is from genome assembly GCA_029282285.1 of Mycena rebaudengoi. Lineage (NCBI taxonomy): Eukaryota > Fungi > Basidiomycota > Agaricomycetes > Agaricales > Mycenaceae > Mycena > Mycena rebaudengoi. The sequence goes on from JARJCX010000007.1 coordinate 57,435, forward strand.
TCGGCAGCGGGGATGTAACTCTTCTCCCCTGCACATAGTTTTAATCATTGGCTGGCTGCAAAAAAAAGGGACGTACCCTTCTTAGGCCGGGTTAATTTTGCCAGCGGCTCAGCATCATCCTGCACGAGCTTAAGATCGGCAGCACTGGGGCCTGGGCGCGGTTTGGGTGCAGGAGCCCAACGCCTAGATGGCTCCGAGGGAGCTTTGGAGAAGTCAGGCCCTGAGATGGTCTTCCCACTTGCACCAGCTGTGATTATCAGGGTATTGTACCCTGGGACAAAGGTGTGGATGTTTCCCTACGAGGGAGGGGGTTCGTAGGCCGCGTACGCGGAGTTGTTACATGCATGCATGGCGGTGTTTTGTGCACGCAGCTTCTGCTGGTCAGCCCAGAAGCTTCCTGAGCGGCGCAAGACCTCAGGTTTGGCGGCCTTAGGCATACGAGGTGTTCAAAATTGAGATAGTCGTGGTTAATGATGAGTGATGTGGTGCACTGATCACGCCAAGAATGGCGAGTGCACCACCAAGTTCGCAGCAATGAATCATAATTATGCACAGAAAGAGTTGCCCCAAAATTCAGAAACAATTTGCATTAAAAAGAACTCACCAGTTTGTGCATGAATAGCTGAAGTAGAGTTTTTAAGTGGAAGCACAAGAATTGAGACCCTTCAAACAAGATTCGCATTTGCAAACATACCTGTGCTTCGACCATTCTGAATTCCCAAAATGTCTCCTCAGAATAAAACAAAATAAAATCTGAAATATTAAGTTATGCATGCTCACCAAAGGCGAGCACTTGAAATGTGCTATGAGGCATGTAGGAAAATAAAAACAGTGTGAAGGAGGCCATTTTGGGTGAGACTACCATGGAAGATCATGCAGTCAAGTGATGACTCCAGTCCTCACAATACAATGAGCGGTGAGTTCCCTACTACTCAGACCTCACATTACTCACCCGCACAGGAACTGCAAGGAGCATAATCGCAAAAAGTGTGTACGAATGGCTGAATTGCGAGCCAAAGAGTGTACCCCCTCCGCTGCGGAAATCGCACAACATCGTGCAGCAAGACAAATTACAAGTCAAAAATACCGTGATGGGTGGGTTGGCCATTTAAAATACTGCCTCACTCAACAACTCCCTCCCAGACACCATGAGCTTCTCGCTGCGAAGGCCCGAGCTGCACGACAACAACGCACAGAGGTCACGGCTGAAATCACAGCTGCTGCTAAGCATAGTGCTGAACTTAAGACGGCTCACCGAGAACGTCTTGAATCTCTTGGAATATTCCACTATCTTTCTGTCCCTGTAGAGTAGCACAATACAATGCAAAGTTCCGAATTTGTTCACAAGATTAGGGAGTAATAAAAACAAAAATGTATTTAAGATGGAAGGGAAAAAAAATTAAGCAGTAGTAGTAGAGGCTTCAGTAGGAGCATCCCAGACCATGTAGCTATTGATCCCATCATCCCAACGTGTAGCCCGAGCCGCCTGCCGATCAGTGCATGCCTTCTGTCCCCACTGCCCCTTCATCTTCGACAGCTCCATCTCAATGGTGATATCGTTCTTAAAGCCATTGTAGCCCCAGCGGAAGAGGCCAGCTGCGCTGAATTGGGTGAATGAGTAGCAAGTTTCATTGTGATGGATGGTGAAATTCAAATGCCAGAGAATCACAGAGGGTATGAGGATGGTTGCACCGGGTGGAAAGCGGATGATGAGCTTCAGATCCCAGAGGATGAGTTCGCCGCCCCGATCGGGTTAAAGAGGCCGAGCGCGGTTATGGCGCACCAACCCCAGGCGAGGTTGAGGCCGTCGAGGTGAGGGTAAGTGATGGTGATGGGACCGAAGTTGAAAGTGGTGGCGGCAAAGGCGAAGAGGCTGCGATCAAAGTTGCGAATGATGCCAGTCTCGATGAGTGCATTGAGCGTGGCCTCGTATAGAGCGTGGGCTGTGGGGTTGTAAGTCTTCAGTAGGCCTGATAAGAAATTAGCAAGGTCAAATATTTATGACAAGAATGTACTGTTGGCAAAGCCTGCAATGCGCTGAAAGCATAGGAGTAACAGAAGGTAGTCCAGGATGATGTGATTGCATGGGGATTGACGGAGGTTTCCAGGGAACTGTAATGCGGGTGAGATAGTCCACAGCGCCGCAACGATGAGGGCGTACCTGAGGTTCTCTGCCAAAAGATCCTCCCACGGTCTTGGCAAAGAATGTGCCGTGGCAGCCATCCCCATCGTCGGTAGTCCAACTCATCTTCTCACATGCCTCCTTGAGCTCCTTGGCAGCCTCAGTGGTGAATGCGGCGTACTCGGGGTTATTGGGTTGACCGCCAAGGACTCCAATCACGCGGTAGAACATGTCGAGGGTGGGGAAAGGAGAGCTATATTTATATTCATTCATTTATTCTACATGGCCTGGCCAGGAAACTTGTACAGTCCATCCCAATCAATGTATAGAAAATTCCAAGGTGCAGCCTGTATGAGGATGAGCACAGAATAAGATAAAATAGGTGTACAATACTCACCATGACCTTGGCACGAGTGTACAGAACCTTCGGCGTCTTCTTGCCGTCCTGGATGCCAGTTCATCCGGAGGAGGCGTGGGTGTTGATGGCATGTGCGTCGAGGTTGATGAAGAGTGGTTCCACATTGGTGCGCCTCAACGCTGTGACGCGCTTGATGTTACGGCCTTCCAGCTCTTGCGTGCAGGCCCGCGAAAGGGGGCGGTCATGGCGGTGGTGACCCTTGTATGTGCTGAGGTCGTGGGGTGAAGCCCTGGGGGACATGGACTGCACAAGGCGCTCCAAGTGGTGTGGGGATGCGGAACAGCTATGCCTGCGTTCTGGTAGATTCACGGGCGCATCGTTGGTGAGATTGTCGGCGGGGTTGCGCTTTGAGGCTTCAGCATCCCTCGGGTGCTGGAGAATGTCGAAGTCAGGCAGCACAAGTGGTCCATCATCACCGTAAGGGGAATACAGCTTGCGCAAGCCTATTAAAGAGGTGTGAGATGTAGTTCGTAGATCAAAATAAAAATACCCGCACCACTCCAGGGGCGGAACGTCGGTGCAGGAATAAAAAAGAAAAGGACCTGCACCACTTCAAGGGCAGAGCATCGGTGCAGGAAAAAGAAGACAAAAAATACCCGCTGTCGTACAGTAAACTTGTTGGGGGTAAAGAGAAAATTCCACACTCCCATCAGGAACTATCAAAATAAACACAAACACATCACGGCCACCCAAATATGTACCAATCGGGGTCTAACGAATTTCCAAATAAGGCAACTAGGCTCCACCATGCACAGTCGTGCAGCTGCACTGCCGAAGTGAGTCAAAATGACTCCCAGCACAGCCAAACACAGCAGTATGACTCTACGAACAGCCGCAATGAGTCAGGATGACTCCCACACATAGCGAAATGACTCAATACACAGCTATGCACAGTCGAAACTGCTACAATGAGTCAGAATAATTTCCTGAACAGCCGAAACACAGCAATATAGCTCTGCATACAGCCTTGCACAGTCAGAATGAGTCACTTTTACCCTAGATCAAATTCCCATGCCAGTAGTATATAAGGAGGAGCCTCAGGCCTCCCAAAGTAGACAACCACCCACTTGTATTAGCTACGCATCTCAATCTCAAGCGAATTTTCATACACAACCTTGAATTTCTCAGTTTAGTTCGAATCATCTACCAACCACCAGCACCGAACTTTGAATTTGAGTTAGCTCCAGCAACAGCTGTCTTGAGCAAGTTCACCGGAATTGCCTGAACCCAGAACGCCGGACGTGTTGCACTTTCTGGAATTCATCCTATTACATCACACGAATAATTCCCTTGCGATCTAGGGAACCGTCAGTCAGTCATACGAATATTACCCTTGCGATCTAGGGTAGTCATACAAATAATTCCCTTGCGATCTAGGGAACAGTCAGTCAGTCATACAAATATTACCCTTGCGATCTAGGGTAGTCATACAAATAATTCCCTTGCGATCTAGGGAACAGTCAGTCAGTCATACAAATATTACCCTTGCAATCTAGGGTAGTCATACAAATAATTCCCTTGCGATCTAGGGAACCGTCAGTCAGTCATACGAATATTACCCTTGCGATCTAGGGAACAGTCAGTCAGTCACACGAATATTGCCCTTGCGATTTAGGGACAGTCATACGGAGTTTCCTTGCGATCTAGGAACAGCCATCCGAACAAACCAGCCTCACGAATTTACACGAATTAGTCTTCGAAAGCACAACTTATCCCTAACACTTTTCACACTCAACACCGCACCACTCCAAGGGCGGAGCATCGGTGCAGGTAGGAGGTTGTGGGATGTATAAAGAAGGGGGTAGATGGGAACTTACGAGTTTGCGGCATGCGGAAGTTGACGGGTCGCGGTTGGGTACATTGCAATGTACCTGCCCCTTTAAAAACGATCAGAATTTTGCAGCAAAAAACAGGAGATGATGGCGCACCAAATTGCATGATGCTGAGTGATCGCACAGAGCATATGGACCAATATGCGGCACAAAGCTGCCGAAAAATTGTGAAAAAAAGGTCACAAAGGGGCCCAATGTCGAATGAATCAGTGAATAATGGTGCTGGTGGGCGGACCGGCACTGGTTGACGTTAACGAGATGTTGCGCCCAATCTCCACGGGAAATGACAGGCATAACGAGAGTAGAAGTTAAACATAAGCCGCCCAGGTGTCAGAACGTGTGTGGACAGTATCTGTCAGAAAGCTGTGTTGTGCGCAAGTAGCGAGCGGGTAAAAAGGAGCGAGGAGCGAGGTTCCGAGCGATGTAGAACAATTGTGGTGTTGAACGCATGCACCAGATCCGCGGAAACCGTCAAACTTTTGTTGGAAATGCGATGAGTCAGGGTTTCGCTGCTGACACAGAATGTGGCTGGTGCAAGGAAGGAGAGCCGAGCCGCTAGAAGAAAGACCCGAGCATCAGCTTAGACAGGCATCGGGCCAGCAAGGGAAGTGTGTGCCTGCACAGCCGTTCCGGCCCGTTCCGTTATTGACAGCGGAGTTTTCGGATCCGGTGTGGGCTGACCGGATAAACGGAAAGATGGCCCCCGTGCCGGTGGTTTCCGATCCGTTTACAGACTGCAACCATGTAACCGAGTCGGGGTACTCGGATCGTAACTGTGCAACTCTGCGCTGGTGATCAACGCAAAGCTGCTCATTTGACGCTGCACCAATCCGCACATGAATGAGGGAGCAAGTCTGCGGTGATTGCCAGTGCAGACTCGCGACTTGCGGGCTCATCCACTCATGGTGCGCGGGCTCATCTACTCACCATGCACGGATCGGCACAGATTCCCAATCCCTTGTTATCCCGAGCTACTATTAGCCAATTATGGCGCCATTTCAAGCAATTTTCACGTCTTGTGGCGACATCTACAGGCAACAATCAGTGATGCTGGCTGATCTCTGCAGCTGGGGCTATTCTTGGGAGGTGAACATCTCAACAAATCCGTATCTTTTACCTCGAACTTCTGGATGCTTCGTGTTTTTGTGCTGGACCTCATGGGAACTTGCGAGAATCCGTACACCCTGGAAGATACCAGCCCTGTACATTGGCCTCGGGAGCCTCAGCAGGACTCACATCGACAGGCGCGACTGCAGATGTGGGGGCAGGCAGCATCCTTGGGTATTTTTTTTTTTTTTTTGAGGCGGAGAATGCTGCTGACGTGTTTTTGCAGCTGCACTTGTCATAGACGTTGATCGTTTAGATGATGGTGTCAGTGTTCAGGTTCATGGCACCAGCATCAATACAGCGTGTCGTGGGGGTGCGCGCGGTGCGGTATTGAAGGCTGAAATCGCAGACGCGCTGCGCACATTGGCTGATCCCCCCGTCATTCCTGCACCCAATGCCGCACCACCACCTGCCGTGGTGAATGCCCATGCCCCCGCGGTTCCTGCACCCAACATACCCGCAGTGCCTGCGCCCAATGTGGCTGCCACCAGGTTGCGCACGGCGCGTGTGCATCACCTGACCGAGGAGGACCTATGGGTCGGCGGAGATGGGCCATCCGAGCAGCTCCCCACTCAGAAATACCATGGATGCAGCATTTCCACAATGGTTAAATCCCACCTGGTTTCGTACATCATTTTCCTTCATAAAAATATGTTTGCTAATTTTTTGGTGCTTAGCTACGCCTGCGGACATAGCCACTGCTACGTCTGCATCTGGGTCTGGCTGGAGAAGAGCTGGAACTGCCCAGAGTGCATGACACCGATGTGCTTGCCGCCGTTCCGCCACTATGCTGAGGAGCACTCGCTGGCCGATGCATATCCGGAGTGGGAGGACCGCAGCTGTGTTAACTATAGCTGGGATGGATTAGTTTTCCCGGCAACATGGAAAATAGCAACATATTTATTCTTCAATATAGTTTATTCCTCTATTATTCTTCGATATGGTTTATTCTTCAATATATTTAGAATTTTGGCCACTCTCCATTTTGGGATTACATGTGAAATCCGAGCTGAGGCTGATTCTCGAATGGCATCCTCTCACAAACGTAAATTGAAGGCGCCGACGCTGCACGCAGGGGTGGGGCATATTGCTGAGGTAGCATCTTCATCCGCAGACAACCGGAGGATACGCGCATGCAGGGAGTGATCAATACAGTGGCGAAGGAAAATTCCACACTGGCTCCGACTGCATATGTGGGCGAGGACTGGGATACAAGCACAGCTAGGCAGGCGGATGACTTCACATATGAGCTTGGGAACATGGGGTTAGAGCCAGAGGCAGATGATGGAGAGGAAGATGGGATTGTGTTGGTAGAGCAGGAGCGAAGTCGTAACTCAGTGAGTCTCCACTAATATATCATAAAAAAAATCTACTAATGTGTGTTCTTTAGGATCGCCCTTGGTTAACCTATATAGAGGGAGGCTACCAGCAGGAGTCACTCGATGAGGAGATGCGCCGGCAGGGTAGGGGGGATGAAAAGATATTTTTGCACTGCACCGGCCTCAAATGTGTGGATCCATTGTGAGAGTGTCCCAACTGTGAATGCGGGAGAACTCCCGAATATCGCTGTGCCGATGCAGTGTGCCATGGCGAAGCCATGAGATGTGCCGAATACATTGTGGCCGCACACCAGTCGCATCCAACTCATTTTTTGGAGGTTTTTGGATCTGCTGGAAGGGACAAATCACCACTAATAAATTGTAGAAATGGGACGGAACCCATTGGGTCAAGAAACATACATTGCTGGGGGACCTGGGCCTGCGCGTTAAATTGGGACATCCCGCAGGGGCGATCTGCCCGTTCAAGAAGGCAGCGGCAGCCGACTTTGTGCTGTACGATCTGAGTGGGGTTCATGAGCTTGCTGTGGATTTCTGCGGGTGTGCAGGGGCAGAAGAGTGTTGAGTCCAATTGCAATGTGTTTGTTGGTGGCCTGCGACTGTGTATGCCCCAAACACCTGCGCGACTTATGCAGCACTGCGATTCTTCCAGCTGGTCAACTGTTCAGGAAAGCTGTCAGCGTACGACTTTATACGTGGGCTTGAGATGTGCACCAACCATGATGGGCTGGATCCACCTCTGGTAAGCAAAGTAATACCTGTGCATGTGGAAATTGCACGCTGATGTGGAGGTAGGATCATCGCAAGCCCTTCATGCACATAATGCGTGGGTGGTGAGATACGAAGCGACTAAAGAGGGCGGGTTGTGGGCACATTGAGGATGGGGTGGCAAACATCGCGCAGGGACAACTGAGGCTCGACTGCCGTGCCTGTCCTCAGCTGGGCTGGAATCTAGATGAGGGCTGGGAGAAAGTTCCAGCCTTTTACAAGTGATTTGCGTGATGTGCTGAACTTTGTACTGATTGTGTGATAGATATATATATTTTCTGTTCCTCGCGCAGGATGCGAACTTCCGCTTGAGCAACCAGAACGTCTCATCGGAGGCTGTGGATCCCATTTTGTACGATGGGTGTGGATATTTCTGTAACCAGGTTGAGTACAAGGCCCACATCGCAAAGCATGTAGATGAGGAGGAGATGTCAAGCTGCTCAGGATTCCAGGCGATGTTTCTAGCCAATGCGAAGCGTGTAAAGGGGCTGCGAACCACCGGTGTTGCGGGGGTCACTTGCTCTCGGCACAATGGCTGGATTTCACTGGGAAATCTACAGCGGGGCGAGAGGTGAGAGTATCACACTCATAATGTGGGTATAAAAGGGCTAAATCATGACACCAGGCAGTGTAACGTGGATTTTATATTCTTGACATCTGTCTTGAATTTTGCGATGATGTATATAATTCTGTCCTACGATATCGCCTGCCAGTATGGGAAGAAGTTCTGGGAGAGGATGGAGCTCATGCCGACGAGCATGCACCTGAATATCCCACACGAGAACCTCTGGTGGAAGGTCCTGAACTTTCATCTGCCCCCGCACAAGTGGTTCTGCCACTCCCCGTACTCTTTCCACTTTATGTGGGGCACAGGTATGACACATGGGGAGGGGGTGGAGCAAAACTGGGCATTCTCAAACGGTGCAGCGGCCTCAATGAAGCTAATGGGGCCCAGCTCTCGACAGGTGACGTTGGAGGATATATCACTGTGGACAATGGCCAATATAACAGGCCAGTATTTTGGTGGTATATGGCCAGTATATTTTAAAAGTATTGCCAAAAGACCCAACATATACCAGTGCAGTATATACAGGGTATATTTTGAATTTACCCACAATGTACCCAAAATATACACGTCCAATATATCACTGGTATATTAGCTAATGTACCTGACATATACCTGCAATATACTGACCTGGTATATTCTAAATATACCGGCCTGGTATATGCTCGGTATATTGTGAACAAATTTTGGCCAAACAACGAGAAAGGAAATAGATTGGCCCCAACACCTGCCTGTAATGGAAATAAAGTCAGTCATCTGATATACCCTGGGCAGGTAATTGTGCCTAATTTAGCTATTCACTATCATCTAATCAGGGGTGATTAGATGACAAACTCTCCCCTCAACTTGTCCTGCCACCTCAACATCTACTTCACTGGCATGACTGCATTCTCCACCATTATTGGGGGTTCAGTCCTAGAAATTGTTGACAAACTGCGAGTCTGTAATATCTGTGCACACCACATTCTATTAACTATAAGGCAGACCAGCTCACCTGAGGACTGCAATCTCCTCAGTACAGCCAATCATAATAAAGGCACCAACACAACTGAGGTAAATGCTGCATTGGATTTACATAAAGTCTTCCAATACCACAAGCACAGCCAGGCAGATCAGCAGCCAGAGACTTTTGCTAAACTCATAGGTGCTTCAGTTCAAGTGGCAGATCTATTTGCTACAACAGGTCCATTCTATGTTGTATATAATGGGAAAACAGAGAGTGCGATATATGTACGAAACCTGTGAGTCTATGCTCTTTGTTTAACTTCAGCTCTTGACTTGAATTATTGCTGGCCATACAGCTCTGATGCAGAGAAACAAGTCCTTGATTGCCCTCATGCAAATGCTCATTGGTTTTGGAGTATCAAGGATGCATCAGGGTATATGATTCTCCAGGGAGACATGAACAAAATAAAAGCCCTTGCTTTCGTTCCAAGCAACAACACTCATGGATTTGTAGGTGGCCTTTCAATACTATAGCTGATAATATTATATTCTAAGTATGGGAAAACCATACTATGCAGGAGAAGTCAAAGCTACACCAATCTGGCACACAGCCTATCTTTTCACATATCCGGGATCTGAGTGGAATTATTGACACAATTTACGGTACAAATAAGATCCCTGAATACCCCCAACACCAAATTGGATGGCATGCCAGCTATTATCTGCATGCCCATGGATATACAGCTTCATCAATTGATGAAATTGCATCAATTTGGGCACATAGGAAAGTGCTGCAGCCATTATAGAAGTCCTGGGTTTTAAAGGAATGGCAGCAGCTGAAGTTCATTGCTCGGTTCAATAAATAATCAGTGTGAATTTAATCAGGAAGAAACATGGATCCCATTAATTAACACAGCTGTTTTGTGCCACTGGCTCAAGTCTTGTTCATTCTTCCTCATTGTCACTGAGAGATACCCATCCTCTGTGAATGGATATGAGCCCCACACAATTTCCACATAAGTGCGAAATAACTTACTTCCATTTTGGCTTCTTACTCTGCCTGGAAAGTTCCCCAGACTTGGCCTTCACTTTTGGAGTGAGCGAGACGAGCAACAAACTGCAGAATTGGGCTTCTCAGTTTCAGTCCTACAAGCAGGCATTCATGAGGTAAAATGTATGTCAAGGATTGAAACACAGACCTTAATCACTCGGTTTCAGGGCAGCCCGTTCTTCCTCCTGCTCCTGTTCAATGGCTTTCTTCCTGCTCAATGTTCAATAATTTTATACATGAAGAAATATGAACCCAGCATCACCTGGTCCGTATCTTCCTGTTGGTTCTCTCTTGATGGTGAGATGGTGTTGCAGCTGGAGGGGGTGCTGGTTGAGGAGGGATGGCTGTCGGTGTGGTTAGTTTGACGGCAGGCAATGGCATTTGTGGCAGTGGTTAGCTTCAGGGGTTGCAGGAATGCTTGGTGTAGGCAAATCCTCTTTGAAATAGAATGGGGCCAAGCACCGATTCATGCTGAAATAGTCGCTGATCATCAATATCTCAATGGTATTCATGACTAGCAGATTTTTCAGTGAAACCGGCAGACCCCAGTTTGGAAGGTTAGTGAAGCAATTGCCTGGTTGTGAATGTTTGATACCCTCTACCACATTCTCCAAAGGTCTGGAGATGTGCAGGTGCTTCAAGGTGCCTTTCCTCATAAGTGTATCATGACTCAGCAGAAGAGCAGTCAGAGAACATTTGTCGCTGGCTTGCCCATAAATTTCTATGATGCCACCTGGCTCACAGGTGATGCAAGGAGGCAATATGTCCTCCACCCACTAGCTGAGCCTTAAAACTTTAGCCATGATCCAGACCTTATTCAGTAAGTGCTTACTTAATTTAAAAGAATCTTAGAAGGCTAATTATGCCTAGGTTGGCTTTGCAATATGCACATGAAACCTAATTGTAACAGAACTATGCCATCTATGTCTATCTCAGAACCTGTAATCATCATCATGCCGGATTAAATCCCATAACCAAATATTCATAACCCTGAATCTGTGACTGGATAGCCGTTCACTCTCTGTTTAACACAGTTTGAACACAGATCTTGGCCGGTTAAATGGTTGAATTTTATCTGTGATCAATGGTGGGCATTTAAACAGTGGTTTAACATGGTTTGAACACAGTTCTGGGCTGATTAAATGATTGAAGTATATATGTTAATAATGGTGAGTGTTTAAACAGTGAGGATTTCACCAATGGGAGTATCAAGGACTCTATGGATAACTCTGGAATTGTGGACGTGTTTAAACAATGTTTAATTGATTGTCCTGTAGGCACTAGGCTACATTAGTGACAGAAAATAGTTTAGTAAAACAGTGTTTGAACACTGTTTAGTGTTGAGATGCAGAGTGTTTAAACAAATTTTGTAGGGTTACTGTGGCCAAGCTGTAAGAACTCGGATATAGGACTTGGAGTAAAACCTCAAACAGACCTGGGTATTTCCAGTGGGTGCTTTGCAAAGAATGCCCATGCATGTAAAGAGTGAGATTCTGGTCCTGGGAAAAGAAGGGAAGACCAGAGCATGAGGCATCAAGTACCAACTTTCTGAACCTCACCTACCAGAAAAGGATGGGAATACTTGAATGCCTAAATATGAATATTCCCCTGTGAAAGGGTAACACCTAGCTGAAGTCCTAGGATGTTGCATGTAGTTAGTGGTGAATGCATCCATAGTAATGTATGTTTACTTGTGCTTGGCACCATGCCCAGAAACAAACAGCTGAAAACAGGAATTGCTGGACATGTCCATCAATTTTTGATGACAGCATGTCATTTTGATTATGAAATTTGATGGCAAACAACTTCTGATCATGATCAGGGGCTATATTTACAGTCCCTTCTTGTCTTTATATCCAATTGCAACCAGTGGCAGTAGGATTCTCCCAATCATACAGATATTTTTTATGCATTAAATTGACTGATTTAAGGCCAAAAGCTCAATTCTGGCTAAAAATCGCTGAGAAGGTTCAGAAATCACAGCAAAAAAAAGGGAATTTTAGGAAGTATGCCCAGATTACTCAGAGACTTTTCCACCCTCAAAAAACATTTTTGAACATGAAATATTGCATGAAATGGGGCAAAAACCGCTTTCTATGGCCCTATCTTATTTTTAGTGGGGTCGCCAAATAGAATTATCCCAATCATACCTATGTATATGGACCTTGGCCCACCAACCCCTCACCAGAGCAATGTTGGTGGATTCTGCTGTGATACCTGCTTTGCACTGCCTGCAACCCATATGAAGAAATGCAGTGTCTGCAAATTTGTGCAGTAGGTTTTTACTTATGCAGTGTAGGTTGTACTGACACGGTAGATGCCAGGTATTGCTCAATGGAATGCCAGAGAAAGCATTGGCCTGTATACTTTTTTTCTTCTCAAACAGCATCCCTTCTGCACTGATCACTAGTTCAGATTCACAAGAAATATTGCCAGCCACCACAGTTGATCTCCAACGAGCACCAGGGATTCCTCAGCTGGATGCACTCACACAAAGATAGATTTTTATTTTTTATCACATACCTGTTGCAGCTCCCCTTTCTCAGTCCACTGTATTTCTGCTTTCTTCAAGCTTTGTCTAGTGTCTGTGCTCGCAATGCTTTGGCTTTGGCTTCCAGTGTCTGAGCCATCTTCAGTTTCTCTATCTCCCATAAGACTATTTTGTTCTCCAACAATCTAACATTTTTTTTTGATCAGCAGAAATCAACAAAACATTCAAGTAGAGGCTGTACTCAAGAGTTTTTGCAGTGGGATTTGGTGTTCTGTTTGAAGAGCCTTGTGGTTCAAATGGTGATCATCCAACAGGGTTCTTTGCAGCTTCAATGCCTCAACTTGGGCTTGCTTGTATTTTCTGAAGATCTAGCAGAGTTCCAAGTCAGGATAAATTTCAAAAAAAAAAGAGGGGGCACAACATACTGTAGATGTTGCAATGTGGTCTGATAATTTATCTGAAGAATATTGTACATCAATTGGAGGTTGTCAAGCTTTGCATTCCTGTTTTCAAATTCTGTTTGATTGACCTCAAGCTGTTCCTACAGGGCGCTGAAGATATACACAAATTAAATGAATATAACCAGAATAGATTCAACGCACTTACCAAATTGACTCATCCATTTGCAAATATCTTGAGTGTAGATTTTTGTAGTCAGAGTCCACAATTGTGTGTTTGTGCTCAGCATTAAATCAATATGAGTATTTTACTGCTGCATTGTGCCTTGGTGAATTGGCAAAATTTGATCCGCCGCGGTACCATTGCTTGCTCTGGACCGTCATCAGCTTGGATGAAGACACACAGAATGCACTGAAGCCATCTTACTGGTCCATGGAGTGCTCTTGCTGTCTCATGTCAAGACCAGGACCCCAAATACCTCCTCGATATGGCCCTGATATTGCTTTAAATCTGCCTCAAGTATTCCTGGGCTCAAACTGTTCCAATGGCCTCATTACAGATACAACACTTGGATTATGTCGCTCACCCCATATATCTCATCTCAAAAGCAGCACGGTTCTCATCTCTGCATTGTCATGTCACCAACCTCTACTTAATATTTGCGCGCGACACTTTTGTCCTTTGCCAAACCGTGATTCAGAGCTTCGAGCCTGCCTGCACGCACAATATTATTGCTGTCCTTTCCCTCATGCAGCTGCTGGCCATCAGTTTCACCTCCACACAATTTTATGCAGGGACGATGTACACTGTGCTCCGGCGGATCTTTCACAATTGCTCGGATACCGTAACTTTCACTCGTTGACAACATGAATACTACTATTTCTGTGTTCTCCGCCGCACACCACACTTTTGACACAAAACCCTCTCGCAATCGCAATCGGACTGTGTCCAAGAAGCCCGCTATAGTGTGCGTAACTTTTTTGGCCCTATTTTTGTGGCTGTCACTGGTGTTTCCAACATCAGTACTATCCCGACATGGATAGCGGCAGCACTCACGGTGCCACCGCTCTGCATAAACCACGAATGGGCATGGGAAATACATCTCATGGGAGTCGCACCAGTGAAAGGAGTGGAGGCTACACTGTATTCCTGCAAGAAGCAGGCACACACTGAGGGCATTGGATCTGACCACTATCAGGACAAACTGCTCTGTATTTCCAGGTTGAACATCAATGGATAGCTTGGTCCCTCTCTCAAGTAATGTGGTTTGCTCTCCTCTTAAAGGCATCACTCCGGATGCATTGATTTCACTGGCTATCTGTCCATATTCCCTGCACTACCACTGCTCAGAAACCTATCCATAACTAATTGGCTGTCTCATCGTTGGTCCATGCTGTGATACCCAAATTAACCAGGGATAATAGATATCACTTCAAATTAAATCTTCAAGTTTTGCTGGGTGTACTTAAGGACAAAATCCGATGGCCTCACTTTCGACACGACATTGGCTATGCCACTGTCAATTTTCTGGGCCTATTTTATGACCAGCTCCTTCATCGGACGAATCTATATTTCGAGAAACTTGAATTGCGCAAAAACAGGAGCTGCGGGAGATGATGAGTGTCGATAAGTACATAGGTTGTTTTTAAAATCTTATTTTCTTTTTCCCGAGGTTAGATGATTGCAATTGCCTTCAGGACACCTTCTGCAATCTGCAATCCATATCTTAAGATAGAAAACCAGTTGCGTCAATGTGTGATGTAGCTGATGAATATTATGTGTGGCATACAAGATGTGTTGCGCCACTTGCATTCAAATTATTTGTTCAAATAGTACTATTCAGCTGCTTGAGCTCTCATTTATTAGGAGCTAGGACTCAGGGAAAATGAGACATAAAGGACACAGATCATTGATCCGGCATCACTTCTCCTTCTCCTTCAGAAAGCGATGAGCCCTTCACAGCGTCCCATTGCACCTCATCCTCCTCCTCCTGTGTCATTTGATCAAGTTCTGAGTGGCCTTGACACCCGAAACGAGTTACTCTGCACAAATGTTTCCACTTGCACTGCCCAACTCCCCATCCCCACCTTCAACAACGCTCCTGTGCCACCAATGGAGTTAGACTTGCTCATTTGATATTGAGGATCAGACTCTACTCCTTGCACATTTCATGAACTCTTGTTAAATTCCATTACTCACATCTCTGCTTCTAGCTTTATGAAATCCTTTTTATCTTCCTCATTTTGCTGATACACCTCTTCCAACTTCAGCACTGATTATTCCTTGTCTGTTAGCTTTTGACAGATCTGCTTGGAGAAGATGCAGCTCTTGTTGAGTATCTTGCAACATATCTTGACTTGAGTTGATATCCTCCTTGAGTGTCTCGCTTTGCTCATAGTAGTGAAAGTGGAGATAATAGTATTGCTCATGCCTGTACCACAGGTTATATAGTGAATGCTTAGTAAATGGATACACATACTAAGTGTAAGTGTCCTCCTGCACAGACACTGGGTGATGAGCACCAACATCTTCCATGTCAGCACTGAGTCGGTTCTCATCCTCTTCTGTGAGTTTTTAAAATTGTGCCAGTCCTTCTGGAAAATAAATGTATGCCCCTAGAACAAGGGCATTCATTTGAACAATAGTTTTTTTTGGTTCAGCTCCTGTGTCCTTGTTGGCAATCAAATTCAACAAGGGAACTTTTAACTCCACAGTGGGAGCAGCAAGCTTGATCTCAAAATGTGCCATTAGCTGCATGTATAGGAGCAGATTTTACCATCTGCTCTCCCTGGCATGTCTTGTCAGTGTTGGCAATAGCTGATCATCCACAACTTCAGATTTGAATCCACTAATAGAGTTTCTTCATCTTGGGATCTCGATAGATTCAGCGAGCACTTACAACTGGGACAAGAGTTTAAACCAGATTGAGCCATCATACAGATTGTCCCAGCTATATCCAATTGGAGGATCAACCAGGGAAATCAGCTGGGCAAATGCATCAAGAGAGTGTGAGGATGTGTCCATTTAAGCAAATGATGAGTGCACCAAGAAGGGAGTTGATGGAAGAGATACACTTTCCTCAGGCACCTTCATAGGGGCGATCAGATGTGGCCTTTTGTGCCTTGTCAGATAATCACGATCTAAAATAGATGCAGTCAGATGACTGACTTTATTTCCTTCACAGGCAGGTGTTGGGGCCAATTTATTTCCTTTTCCGGTTGCTTGGTCAAAATTTGTTCACAATATACCAAGCATATACCAGGCCGGTATATTTAGAATATACTGGGCCAGTATATTGCAGGTATATGTCAGGTACATTAGCTAATATACCAGTGATATACCAGACATGTCTATTTCAGGTACATTGTGGGTAAATTCAAAATATACCCCATATATACCACACTGGTATATGTTGGGTCTTTTGGCAGTACTTTTAAAATATACCAGCCATATACCACCAAAATACTGGCCTGTTATATTGGCCATTGTCCGCAGTGTATTCGGGTTCCACAACTACGACAGGCAGCTGGCGATGCGTGGGTTTCCTTTCGTCTCCATTCTACACGGGGGCTGAGCTCTTTTTAGATCGTATTTTGCCTAGCCGACTGGCAATGAATATAAAAGAGGGGGTGAAGCATCAGCTTGCTTTTGATGTGTTCACAGCAGGGCTGGAGCGAGAGGTACCGGAGCAGGTGAAGGAGTGGAGGGGCTGGATTGCCACATGGGAGTCAAAGCAGCACATGAACTCCGCAGAGTTGCCATACGAGGTGAAGATAGAGGCGGGAAAGCGGATGACATTGTGAGACATCCAGCTGCAGATCGCGCAGGAGGAATTCATCCTGACAGACGACGGAGTCGAGGTGGAGAGGGAGGACACGCCAAGCACATTCCTTGCAATGGGAATGGGCATCAAGAGTGAGCAGTGAGAAGATTCATTTTATTGTGATGCTAAATGCTGATGGCCATACAGGCGTAAGCTAGCTATCGACGTAAAGGCATTGAAGGCACTGCGGACAATGCCAGGTATACTGACCCAGACATACTCTGAGTATACCCTGAGTATATTCTAAATAAACTCAAAATACACTCAAAGTATAGAGGTTCAGTATACTCTGAGTATATTCTCAATATGCCTGAGGTATGCTTAAGATATACTGACTCAGTATATTCTGAATATACTCAAAGTATACTGAAGAGTATTATTAAAGTATACTGAGTCACCTGATTCACAGTATACTGACTCAGTATACTTTGATCATATCAATAACACATATTGCTATATAAGGAAGGTTTAGGAGAAAGTAAAGACATGCCAAAAATGGGAATTCTGAATGAGGAAATATCAGACATAAAATGACATGACATGACATGACATGACATGACAGACATGACAGACAGACATGACAGACAGACAAGACAAGACAGACAGACATGTACAGACAGACAGACAAACAACACAGACAAGACAGACAGACAGGACAGACAGGACAGACAGAACATGACAAAACATGACAAAACAGACAGACAAGAAAGACAAGACAGATGTGTAGCAAAGATACTTCTATAGCACATTTGACATGTTGAGTTTGCAGTGGAAGGTCACATGTTTGTATGAATTGATTACCAAGCTGAGAGAAATACTATAGTCTTGGTTGAGTTGTCTGGTCCATGTGGGTTGCAGGGTGAGAACATTGTGTATCCAGCCACAGAGTGGAGTTGTGTAGGATGCCACAAAATTAATTTGAGGTCCACCAGAGGGTGGGAAAGGTTTGTAGTTTACTTGTCTGGCTGAAGTAGGTGAAATTGAGTTTTGTGACCCAATTAAGAAATATCCACTGAGCTTGTACAGCTTGTCCTACATCCTGCGGTGGTGGTGTGGAGGAGATATGTAGGATACCACAAAATTAATTTGATGGCCACCAGAGGGTGGGAAAGGTTTGTAATTTGCTTGTCTGGCCCAGGAGATACCTCCAACTGTTCTCACCTCAACTCAGGTTGGGCCAGAAGGTGAAAACTAGTTGTGGTCAGATCAACAGCTTTACTTCTGGTGCCAGCCCAAGCTGGGGATTGAGTATAGTCAGGCAGGTGCATTATAATAATCAACATTTTCTGGACAAAAGAAATGCCCCCACCAGGGTTTGAACCCAGGGTCAGATTATGTAAGTATTATTCACAAGAAGCACCATTACCACTACACCAAAGCAGCAATTTCTGTGTTCAAGTTAGGTAGGGGGCTGCAGTCTGATCTTAACAATATGTTGATTTTGATGGGATTTTTTCTGAGCTTGTTTAGGCCTTCACATTGTGATGCTTCTAGGAAAAGTAGTCAAATGCTTGAAGAACCATTCAAAGTTGGTTAGACCAAATTAAATATAATTGTAAGTGACCTATGAAGCTGGGTACACAGGAGGAGTAGTTAATCTGTTTTCAGTCAAACAAATTGCAAGCCTTTCCTGGCTGCTGGTTGCCATCAAATCAATTTTGTGGCAGCCCAGACATCATTCCCATATTGTGGATACTTGCACAACACACTCATTTGACCAGACAAGCATATTACAAACCTTTCCTATCCTCCAGTGGAGCTCAATTTAATTTTGTAGCATCCCATACACCTCCTCCACACTGCCACAGGATGTAGGACAAGCTGTACAAACTCAGTTGATATTTCTGAATTGGGTCGTAAGACTCAATTTCCCCCACTTCAGCCAGACAAGCAGATTACAACCTTTCCCACTTTCTGGTGGACCTCAATTTAATTTTGTGGAATCCCACACACCTCCTCCACACTGCCGCAGGATGTAGGACAAGCTGTACAAATGTGGTTTTGAGCACAACACCAATTGGAGCCCACACCCCGATTTGCCCCCTTTGGCCAGACAAGCAAATTACAAACCTTTCCCACCCTCTGATGGACCTCAAATTAATTTTGTGGCATCCTGTGCACCTTATCCACACTGTCACAGGATGTAGGACAAGCTGTACAAAGTCAGTCAATATTTCTAAATTAGGTTGCAAGACTCGATTTCACCCACTTCAGCCAGACAAGCAAACTACAAACCTTTCCCAGCCTCCAGTGGAGCTCAAATTAATTTTGTGGCATCCCATGCACCTCCATACTGCTGCAGGATGTAGGACAAGCTGTACAAATTTGATTTGAGCACAACACCAATTCGAGCCCACACCTTGATTTTCCCCCCCTTGGCCAGACAAGCAAATTACAAACCTTTCCCAGCCTCCAGTGGACCTCAAATTAATTTTGTGGCATCCAATGCACTTCCTCCACACTGCTGCAGGATGTAAGACAAGCTGTACAAACTCGGTCTATATTTCTTAATTGGGTTGCAAGACTTGATTTCACCCACTTCAGCCAGACAAGCAGATTACAAACCTTTCCCAGCCTCTAGTGGAGCTCAAATTAATTTTGGGGCATCCAACACAACTCATCCACACCACTGCAAGATGTAGGACAAGCTGTACAAGCTCAGTGGATATTTCTTACTTGGGTCGCAAGACTCAACTTCACCCACTTCAGCCAGACAAGCAAATTACAAACCTTTTCCATGCTCTGGTAGACCTCAAATTAATTTTGGGGCATCTCACCCACCTCCTCCACACCACCGCAGGATGTAGGACAACCTGTACAAACTTGGTTTTGAGCACGACACCAATTCAGGCCCACAGCCTATTTTGCCCCCTTAGGCCAGACAAGCAAATTACAAACCTTCCCACCCTCTGGTGGCCATCAAATTAATTTTGTGGTATCCTACACATCTCCTCCACACCACCGCAGGATGTAGGACAAGCTGTACAAGCTCAGTGAATATTTCTTAATTAGGTCACAAGACTCAATTTCACCCACTTCAGCCAGACAAGCAAATTACAAACCTTTCCCACCCTCTGGTGGCCATCAAATCACACAACTCCTCCACACTGCTGCAGGATGTAGGACAAGCTGTACAAACTTGGTTTTGAGCATGACACCAATTTGAGCCCACACCCCGATTTTGCTGCCTTTGGCCAGACAAGGAAATTACAAACCTTTCTCACCCTCTGGGGGACCTCAAATTAATTTTGTGGAATCTCATGCACCTCCTCCACACCACCGCAGGATGTAGGACAAGCCGTACAAACTCAGTCGGTATTTCTTAATTGGGTCACAAGACTCGATTTCACCCACTTCAGCCAGACAAGCAGATTACAAACCTTTCCCACCCTCTGGGGGACCTCAAATTAAATTTGTGGCATCCCATGCACCTCATCCACACCACCGTAGGATGTAGGACAAGCTAGACAAACTTGGCTTTCAGCATACCACCAATTCGAGCCCACACCCCTATTTTTCCCCCTTTGGCCAGACAAGCAAAATACAAACCTTTCCCACCCTCTGGTGGACCTCAAATTAATTTTCTGGCAGCCCCCACACCTCCTCCACACTTCCACAGGATGCACAACAACCTGTGCAAGCTCAGTGGATATTTCTTAATTGGGTCGCAAGACCTGATTTCACCCACTTCAACCAGACAAGCAGATTGAAAACCTTTCCTGGCAGTTGGTCAACTTCAAATTAATTTTCTGGCAACCCACACATCTCCTCCACACCACAGTTGGAAGCACAACTTTGTGTACAAGCCAGGTTTATTTGGAATCCGAGAATTGAGACAGTCTTCCATGAAAATTTCAGCTAGTTCCACACCCTGTCTTTATTATCAATCTCTTCTTCCTTGATAAACTTGAAGTCACCTTTTCTTCCCCACTCTAGACAGGCAAACCTTTTTCAACTCCTAGTCCTAATCTCCCTGTTGTCAGCACACCCTACCACTTTTCAAATTCTCCCACATTTTTCTGTCATACTCCTTGCTACCCACATGGCCTAGAAAACTCAACCAAGACCTCAGCTTGGTAATCAATTCATACAAACATGTGACCTTATACTGCAACCTCAACATGTCCAATGTGCTACAGAAGTATCTTGTCACATGTCTGTCTTGTCTGTCTGTTTTGTCATATTTAGTCATATTTAGTCTGTCCTGTCTGTCTTGCCTGTCTTGTCTGTCTGTCCTGTCTGTCTGTTTTGTCTTGTTTTGTCTCACCTTGTCTTCTCCTGTCTGTCTGTCTTGTCTTGTTTTGTCTTTGTTTTGTCTTATTTTGTATTTTATGTCTTGTCTTATCCTGTCCTATCTTGTCTGTGTACTATTGTTGTTGTCTATTGTCTATTGTCCAAAAATTGCCTTTTCTGGACTCTGATTATTAATAATATGATCAAAGTATACTGAGTCAGTATACTGTGAATCAGGTGACTCAGTATACTTTAATAATACTCTTCAGTATACTTTGAGTATATTCAGAATATACTAAGTCAGTATATCTTAAGCATACCTCAGGCATATTGAGAATATACTCAGAGTATACTGAACCTGTATACTTTGAGTGTATTTTGAGTTTATTTAGAATATACTCAGGGTATACTCAGGGTAAGCCTGGGTCAGTATACCTGGCATTGTCTGCAGTGAGGACCCCTCCCCTGCCACAAAGATCAAGCACGTCAAGCGGTGTACGCTGCTGCTGAAGCACATCCGGAAGTTCCGCGCTCTCCAGCTCGTATACATGCCTGGGGCATGGGGCTGGCTTACAGACTCGCAGAAGCAGGTTTTCGATGGGAACGGGGAGCAGCTTCCTGAGGCGAAGCGGTTGTTCATGCCCTCGGAGTTCTCGGAGGCGACAATGCGGGGGAGGGTGTGTGCCTCAGGACTGGGGGAGCTTGAGGCACGTATGAGGGAGGGGGAGGCGATGGAGTCACTGTAAGCCGTACGACACAGGCTGCGATCACGGACGATGACAAATTGCTACAAGATCAGGAACTATACTGGCCAGGGGGCGCTAACACGGGGTCAGAACGTCTTGAGGGAGATCAACATCAAGATTCACCTTGCGAAGGTGCAGTACCGATATGCACGGAGCGCACTTTTGACATTGCGGGGGCATGGGACATGGGAGGAGGGCCTTCAGGTGCTGCACGACAACGATGTGCGAGCATTGAATGAGCGCGCGTTGACAGAGGCAGAGAAGGCCAATGTAGAGCTGTGGGCAGAGCTTGGGGCGGTGATAGAGGGGGGAGTGGCGGTCGCAGTGGTTGTGGCTGCAGGGGAGGGATCCCGGACCCTCTCATGGATTTGGATGACCATCGGGGTGACGGAAGATGGGCCGAGTGCAAAGCTAGATGATGGTAAGCAATTTGCCATTCCAGCTACCCGTGCTCATCTGGTTCACAGCACTTCGAGTAGAGTGGTGCAAGGCGGCCGCCCGTGCTACCCGATATTCAGAGGAGGTGTGAATCCTCCGGGAAGAGATGCGGAGGACCATTGCCTTCGGCGTCAAGAAGGCGGAGTGGTGGGATGTGTTGGGGTGCACAGAGCTACTGGGGTCAAGCGAGGAGTTGATGGAGGGACATCGCACGCATGCTGCTGACACAGGGGGCAAAGTGAGGGGCACTTGTCATAAGGGCGAAGGGCACTCGACGGGCACTTGCAGCGGCACTTGCATGGCACTTGCTCTGGACAAGCCAAAAAAATTACATAATACATTGTCCCCATGAATGGGTTCAATCCCTGGCACAGACATCTTTTATGTGTATTTTTATGTCCTTCAATTCAGTGTCTACAACCACTACAATTTGGTATTCAGTACATATTGGTCCCAGATAGGTTAATCTTCAACACTAACCTAATGTTGACTGCTACCGGCTAATGTACCACCAAATAATAATAATAATGATAATCCTATACTATAATTGGGGGAGCTTGCGACCCCATCTATCCGAGTGAGACCGAAAAAGCTAGTGGCTGTGCAATGCACTTGTTTTGGCCTTATTTGTTTGATGGTCCCCCCGTGGGACACTTGTCTGATGTCAACATTTGTGGCTCGCTCCAGTGGTAGAATGGTGGGGGCTGTTAGAAAACACAATCCACTTGAATATGATGAGTAAAACTCGCGTAGAGTGCAAGTAGTTATGTATCAGCTAAATTACACACAGATTAGAAAATTGAATACAACACCTCACTATCCCACACGTCCTCTTCTTCGTAATGGGAAAAATCCAAGAAAAACCCGCAATAACTTGACAAAGTTTTTGAATCAGAGTACATAATAGAGCCTTGCTTTCAACTCGTATGAGGCAAGCTTCCCCCTAACTGTAGCCGGGTACCGGCATACAAAATTCCATATTACATTTGGATTCATAAAGAATGTTCTTTGATGTTCCAAATCCACATGGTCACCCTTCTTCAGACCCTTCCGCACTTTTCCCACCCAAATTTGGTTCAACGGTCTCACACTCAGCTTCTTGGAGTCTCTCGATGTCATCCCACCTGCGTTTGGTTCTACGCTCTCATGCTCACGCTCACCACCTACGTGTTTTTATTATACCATGATTAAGAGAAACTGAACTCAGAATAATCACTGTCTATTTTCCTCCACATTATTATCTGCAAGAACCGAGGTGTAAATGCTGAACCTGCAAGATGGGGAGAAGATTTAAGCTACAGCCTCAATTAAGTTTAAATCCCGCCCATACACAATTTGATCTATTCCAAGCTGTCAAGTGACAGCATGAAAATTCAAGTTGGTGAAGCTCAATGTTATTTCAGTTCTCCATGGATATCAATTCAACAGTTGTTGAGATTATCCAGAGTGAGACTATGTTATCTGCGAATTTATTCGCGGGCACATTCTAGTAATAATAATAATAATAGTATAGGTTGTACCAGAAAAAAACATTGGACAAATAATTTAATGGGACAAGCCTACCAGATGAGAATTGAAACTTTGGTTCCCTCCAAAAACAAAATTTGGTGCTCCAAGCCAATGTTGAGTCCAACTTTTTGATTCCAAGCACACTGAACTTTAGTTGGTGGATGATCCGCACCACCCATCCTCTGCTCATCCTCCACCACACCAACCAGCTTGTCTTCTTTCACCAATGATCCATTCCTAACAACACAAAGTTAGCACATTAACATAATATATCCTTCACTCACAATCTGCATTTCCAGAGCGCAACCATTACCGAAGCTCCGAGGTGTCCCAATACTCTATTGGTTTAGCTAAGACAGAGCACAAACTGACTGTCCATTCCATTTATTTTAAGAAGGTCAGCAAGCTTTTAATTTCATAAGATCTAATTCAACCTCTGACACAATCTCTTTCAGACCGTTGGATGCAGTACTCATTACGGGGCCTTACACTGTCCTAAGGCAACTTTAGTTCAAGTCCAGTCCAGGCTGATGTTTGGTAAGCCATACAAATTTGACTTCTATTTCTATTGACTGACTCCTCATTATTCTAGGCCCTGCTCTAACAAGGCTATGCCTGGATTGACTGCACCTGAACACACTGCGGCCTTAGCAATAATTTTGGTAAGCCATCCATATGTGAATCACACTTGTATAAACTGACTAGATTCATCTAGCTCGGCTCCACCATTACTGTGGTTTGATTGACTGGCTAATGCGGGAAATGGCCTTGTCGGGTTCTCTAGCAAAAGGATTTTCACCATTCACATCCAAACTTATTATTTCATGGGCACATTTTCACAGTTCATAGGTTCGCGAAAGATTGGGGCTATCTTACAGTCTTCATCAGCTTGTCAACAACATACCCAAGCGTGCCGGCATGTGGATGTCGAAAACCCTGGCATTTCCCGATCAGCCCAAGGAAAAATACACCATTCAGTATTGAGACCCTCTAATTTCAATCCAGATATGTTCCCAAGAAGGTTTTCTTCCATAAATCTCGAAGTAATCGCATATATAATGAAATGTGGACGTAAAAATGGTGGGTGAGAGTTCAAGTAGGTGTATCACTTCATTTATGATGATATCTGAACTCTTCAATGCAGAGTAAACTCCCGAACAGTACCGCACTTGCTCCAGTTATTATTGCGACCGATAAAATTCAGTTGACTCAGTTCAAATCAGCATGTCCTGTCTACTTGACACTCAGAAACATCTGGAAGGCTCTGTGATGGAAGCTGTCACAAAATGTCTCCTTTCTTTCTGGCTATTCATCCATCAACAAAATTATATGCCCAGGTCTTTCACAACAGACCATAAAAACATGAAATTAAAAGCTTTTTTCTGCAGCTGCTGATCAAGGCGGGAAATGAGGGTATGGAGGTCATCAGTGGAAAGGGAAAAGTTCAGCTCGTCTTTCCTATTCCTGCATCCTATGTCGCTTGCTTGCAGTAAATATGGTACTTGCTCAAAGTACCAGCAGAGGGCTACTGATTTGGAAAATCCGGATCCTGGAGCACCACAAATACTGAGCTGGATGCTCGGCATAATTCAAGATGGGGAGAAGAATTCTAGCACAGAAAACAAATTTCATGACCATTGCATGAGCCACGCGGTCGCTGCAATCCACCGGCCTTTTTGGGAGGGATTTCCCCCCACAAACGTCTCGCTCTCCCTGACCCACGACATCTTACATCAGCTATATCTTGGAACTACGGACAATTACAACACAGAAATGTTTGAACGTCTACACATTGACTTCATGAAGGAGGGTTGGCGGGTATCCAATCAGTGTGAAGAATTTCCCCAGACGATAACATGGCTGGGTCGCCAAGAGAAGATCTCATCCAATGCAATACCACCACTTTCTTTGGTGATGTATCATCCTTTGCAACATACATGGCATGGCTAGAAACAACATGGACTGCACAGCAGGAGCCTGTAGTGTGCACATTTACAGGTCAGGCAATTTGGCTCGCCAAGACCCCTCAGGATCCATGCCAGCCTCTTGCGACAATCGAACTGAACCACAACCCCAACACATTTATTCACACCTTAAAGGAATTTCTCAACCACATTAATACCAGCACAAAGATGGCACTAAATCAGCTTCGTTCTGCTACCCTTCTAGTTAGTCTACCACAACTTCAAATCTGAGCCCTCAACCCTTGATCCTGGAGCAGTCGGCTCAGGAGAAAATGACAACAAGGACTTTCAAACTGTTCTTGCCTGCCTGGAATCCACCGAGTGCATGTCTCTGCCATGCTTTGACACCATAATTGCACGTAACAAGGAGACAGCAGAAGCGACCGGTTTCTCTGGCAAGTTCAATTTGCTGAAGCTTCAACTGAGAACTAATTTTTATGAGGCACACACATGGGACATTTTAAAGTACTATTTTGTCTTCCTGAGAAGTTTGGTTCATGGGTCCCTCATAATTGACCAAAGACTTGTGTTGCATACATTGAATGGTTCACACCATTTAAATTGCAACATGGAGACAATCACCACATGTATTCTGTATCTGTCCCACCACTCCCCGCCAATTGATTTTGCCATGCCTCTATCATTCCTTTGTCTGACATTCACCAGACTTACCAATTATTTCCTAATTTCAGTCGTGGTGATGCCAGTGCTAACTTGGATTCTGCATGGAAAACTGACACTGTTTTAGATCAATGTATCTCTTTTTTTGCAAACAATTGGACCGGTCTTTACGTGTACAAGTCCATTCGCTAGGATGTTTCAAACCTGTAACCACTTATGATGGTTTTGTAGACACTTATAGATTTGTAGCATTAAGACGCACATTCATAGACAAATATAATTCTGACAGGGGGTCAGACACATAGACCCTGATAGACCTATATAATCCCCACCAGCAATATATAGCATTTCAGATTTTCCTGATGCAGATCATCCACCAACTAAAGTTCAGTGTGCTTGGAATCAAAAAAGTCAGACTCAACATTGGCTTGGAGCACCAAATTTTGTTTTTGGAGGGAACCAAAGTTTCAATTCTCATCTGGTAGGCTTGTCCCATCAAATTATTTGTCCAAAGTTTTTTTCTGGTACAACCTATACTATTATTATTATTATTATTATTATTATTATTATTTGGTGGTACATTAGCCGGTAGCAGTCAACATTAGGTTAGTATTGAAGATTAACCTATCTGGGACCAATATGTACTGAATACCAAATTGTAGTGGTTGTAGACACTGAATTGAAGGACATAAAAATACACATAAAAGATGTCTGTGCCAGGGATTGAACCCATGCATGGGGACAATGTATTATGTAATTTTTTTGGCTTGTCCAGAGCAAGTGCCGTGCAAGTGCCGCTGCAAGTGCCCGTCGAGTGCCCTTCAAGTGCCCTTATGACAAGTGCCCCTCACTTTGCCCCCTGGCAGATATTGAGCGGCGTACATGCGAGATGCTGACGAGGAAATGGTAGAAGATAAGGGCGAAGGCGGATGAATACCTCGCCAACGATGGGCATGTGGATTTATCGGGAGCCGTGCAGGTCGAGATTGATGAGGAGCTGGATCCAGAGGAAGAGGAAGCCCGCTTGGAGCGTGAGGAGGCATAGGGGTGTCATTGGTTGATGGGCTTTGCTGTATAACATACATAAATAGACTTGTATTACCAAGGAACAGCCCAAACAGGCTCAATGTGATTTATTGTCACATTATAGTGACATTTGTTACAACACTGTCACCGTGGGCATTATTATATACGGTGTGGGCAGTATTAATAACAGGCAGGGAATTAATGGTTCATTGGATCATATGGGCGGTACATTGCTATGTACCCAGCCATTATTGGCTGGCCCAGCTATTGCGTTAAAGCAATGTACCCCCCTGCCATGGTAGGGTACATTGCATTGTAGCTACAACTATAGGTGGCCAAACTGGGGAGGACTATGCGTGCATTTCGCGTGCGTGAGCCCGACTTCTTTCTTCTTTTGTTGCGGATCCGGGGTACTCCACTACCGAGGAGATGCGATGAGGCCGATTATTTCTTACCCCAGCCATTCTGGATCTCGGATCAGAAATGGTTGTACCCGGTAAATGCAAAGTTAGTCAGCAACCGGACATCCCACCTTCACGGCACGGTAAACACAAGCGAGTACGTTGATTCAATCAGTCTGCGCTCCAGAAAAGCCCTCAAATCGAGTACATGCGCCAATGAGATGATATTTCCGGTCACACCAATGTGCAACTTTGTATTTTGGAGGCAATTCGCTGTCTCCTTATTATCGCCAAGCGCCGAGCATATAATTTGGGCCAGGACGCACTCCCCAACGCCGACCAAGAGTTTCCCCCCCCTTCCGTATCTTTTTTTGCGCTGAAATAACCAACTTCAACTTCTCGCTTATGCATTTCGCTGCACAGGACGAGACGATGTTGATGACCTCCTTACTTGTTTGTTCAGATTCAGATATCGCGAGACCAACTCACTTTCGCACATGCTCCATGCTAGCTTGCTTAAAACATTGTTTCCTGTCGATCACGACTCCGTGGACGGCAGCGAATCCTAACTCTCAGATGATGACAATTGGTACCCAGGAATCACAGCACGGCAGGATCAAGAACAATTTGATGCGGAATACGCTGCCCCCAGCCGCTTTACCATCCACGCACATCATCCTCTTGCAGATGGGTCAAGACACTCTACTTCTCCCACGACTCCCAGGCCTGGAACGATTGTTGCGGATCCTGTTCCCAAATCCGATGGACCCCCCGTCACCCACCCCCACTCTCAGCTTGGCCATCAAATCAGCTGCAGCACGTGCCAAGCAGCTTGCTACTACTCGGGTGGCCAACACTCAAGTGTGTGGGTGTCCAGACCACGATCCCAACAATCATGCCCCTTCAAAACATTATTGATCCATATCAGGTTGATACAATTCATAAGTTATCCTCTTTTTCGTTCCCCGCAGATGACTTGACCATTTTAAATTACAGTCATGCTCATTCGACATCTACGCTTCCTCGAAACCATGGATCATCCAATCGGTTCCTTAGTTTGCAACCCCACTGTGCCCTCACCTCGGAATATATTTCACACTATCACCCTTCTTTGAAATTTTGTTATCTCTCGTTCTTGTTCCGAGAATTGATTCTGTTCCTCAGCCTTCTCATTTTTAACTGTAACACCACTACTACTATAGTTTGCGCAGTTCTCTACCTAATGATTGGCCATGTGCTCACTCATCATCTTGTTACACACTTGTATCACCTACAGACTGGGGTTGGAGTTACAGGGGGACTACCGACCATTTGTTTTGTTATAAACCTTGGCTGATACTAGTACCTTACGTGTTACAACATGCATTGCGATTTTTAATAACGGTTGCTCGATTAATAATAAACATGGCTGGCCTTCAATTATTAAAATACAGCAAAATCTTTGTGACTCACAGAGTTCGGAACAATATTGCCTTTCATACTTCAGGCCTGAGCATTTGGAAGAAGTTAAGGTCCGGACTCTCCGACCTCTGCAGTTCCAGGAACGTGAAGACAAGGCTGAAATGGAGGAAGATGATGCTTATATATTTTATCCGGTGGAAGTAAGCAAGAAGGATGGTGCAATGTATCAAGCTTTTACGATGTATAAGCGTGTAGATAAGAAGGTCCCGACCGGTGTCCACAACTTTTTCACCCAACTATGCTATCCGATGAACTATTCCCAAAGACCCTTTGCTTACTTTGCTCCCACTTCCGACACATCCACCACCTTTGAGCCTACTCCATGGCTAACATGAGAACATCTTGCACAACTTAATATAAACCCCGATGGATTTTTAACCCCAGAAGAGGAAAGAGTTTTTGAGCACGTTATGTGGCTAAATCAAGACGCATTGGCCTTCGAAGACTCGGAGAGAGGAACTTTCAAGGACAGCTACTTTAGGCCCATATAAAATCCCAACCACACGCCATGGGAGTATAAGAATATTCCCATTCCACTGGGAATTTTGAATAATGTCATTGACATGTTAAAACTTAAAATAGAGGCTGGAGTTTATGAGCCTTGTCAATCATCATACAGGTCACACTGGTTTTGTGTAATGAAGAAGAATGGAAAACTAAGGATTGTTCATGACCTACAACCCTTAAACAAAGTCACAATACGAGATGCAGGAATGTTGCCGATAATAGATGACTTTGTCGAGGGTTTTGCAGCTAGACAATGCTATTCTGTGTATGACTTATATTGGGGATTTGATGCTCGATGTATGGAGCCAGAGAATAGGGATATGACGGCTTTCATGACTCCGTTAGGCCTGCTCTGCATAGCATCCATGCCAACGGGTTTTACCAATTCTCCGGTGGAATTTCAAAATGCATGGTATTTATCTTACATGATGAACTTCCTCATGTGGCAAATATTTTTATAGATGACCTTCCTATCAAAGGACCTCATACTCAATACTTGAATAAAGACGGAGAACCGGAGGTATTAAAAGAGAATCCAGGCATTCGAAGATTTATCTGGGAACATGCATTAGATAATCACTGAATTCTCCATCGAGTAAAATGCGCAGGAGGCACCTTTTCTGGAAGTAAAACCCCAATCTGCCGCTCGGATGTGCTTATAGTGGGGCAGTGCTGTAATGCCAAAGGACGAGAGCCAGATTGTAAGAAAGTATCTGCTATTTTAGATTGGCCAGCACTCAAGACACCACAAGAAGTGCATTGATTTTTAGGACTGTGAGGATATGGATCAAAAACTATTCAGAAATTATTAGGCCGCTTACAGAATTTTATCGAAAGAATCAGGATTTTGAATGGGACCAGCGATGGCAGGAGGCCTTCTCATGAATTAAATCATTAATAGCATCCACACCGGTGAGACGGCTGAAATAAAAACAAGCTTACAATTATGCTAATTCAGTCCAAATCGATCATCTCACTGCTCGGTGGTATACAATTAGGGCCAGAGTGAGCTCCGAGCTACTGGCTGAGTCTCAGAGATGCGATGGAGTACAAACGATAAACCATACGGTGACTATATACGATACTTTAAACAATGTGAGGTCAATATAGTGTCCCGAGAGCTTGTCGCGAGAACTCGTCTGAAAGTGGCCATAACTCATATGTGAGGGCGGTATCACGCAGGATTGCTAGAGTCCATACCAAGGAGAGTGTACGAATATCCTATTTATTTAAACACTGCTACACGAAGACAAACCTCAATGGCGGGGATTTGTGCCCAAAAGGTCCTTGTCGCGACAATAGTTACAGTCGCGACAACGATATCTAGTCGCGACAAGACAGTCGCAACAAGAAGAACTTCTCAGGAATATGCCGAGACAAGTCACGATAGTCGGAACGACTCGCGACTACATCCCGTCGATCTCCGAGACCGATCACAGCCACGTGCACAGACAAGTGACTCGAAAGTCAATCCCGGAAATGTCCGCAGACTCCGATGTCACCAGAAACTCCAATTGATCGGAATAGTCAGTCACATGCGATGTCGCGATAAGGCGTCATTGTGTCGTGATAGGTCGAAAACGCTCTAGACCTCTCGTGACTAAGGCTAAATCAGTAATAAGGCTCACGCCGAAGAGATGCGACTGCTACGGCATGTTGCAAATGGGTTTAAAGTCCTTAAAATAGAATGCCGGCCGTTTTCGTGGCCTTGTACATAATTCCTATTATTCAATTTCCTTATATAGCATGTACTAAAATGGACTGTAAAGTAGTATAAAAGCAGAGTAGTTTTAACGCGTTCTGGCAAGAGGTGGGCAGTTCCGGAATTTTTAAAATCAACCTCCTATGGCTAGATACAGTGTATAAATGAGGTTTGCAAAAAAAAAAAAAATTTTTGGGAGTACACTTTTCTAGGGTGACGGTTTTAAAATTTCTTACACCTTGATCTCAAGATTGGGTGATTCAAAAAGTACAAACAAAAATGCCAATCGATAGCCAAACCCACTGTAAGTCCCCCTAGGCGCAGTCAGATTTTGGCTAAGGAGGCTTCTTCGTGAGATATTGAGGTGCCATCATTTGCCACTCCAAATATGGGAATTCCATCAAATGCTCCTAGTGGCTTCAATTCTTCTCCATTTCAAAAATAAAATTGGCCATCTTGTAGAGGGCATATGACAATGGGGAGGTCATCGCCGACTATTTTTGCCCCAGGGCGAGAGGGAAGGCGCAAAAGCCGAAATTCGGGACATCGGACCGGTGGCGGAAGTCGGTACGTTTCTCGGCATCTCCCGGTGCCCGCCTCTTGCATTCTGGACTGCATTTCCCTCATAAGTTATTATTGCCGTGACTATTTTTGGTCACAGTAGTGATTTCTCACGAGTTTAGTGCACGTCTGGAGTTCTATTTATACGCGGAGATTTGTTTATACATTTCGAAGTTTGTACTTAGCCCCAACTCAGTTAGATAGTCAATACACGTTGTGATTGATAACCCAAAGTCATAAGCTTAAGTGCTGAACCAGAAAGTCTCTCGTGAGAAGCATCTCGCGATAAGTTTGTAATCCAGTTTGAAGTCGCGACAAAGTGTCAAAGCTTTAAATCAAAGGTACTACTAAGATTGTAGTCACTGTTGGAATCGTTCCAGTGAGTTCGGTCGCAGTCCCACGTCTAAAGGTACTATTGGAATCAGTCCAGTGAGGCTGATCGTAGTCACTGTTGGAATCGTTCCCGTGAGTTCGGTCGCAGTCCCACATTACAAGAGAGTCCTGTGAGACCTCTAAGTTCAAGTCCAGTGTGGCTTCAAGTTGTCAGAATTAGCTTACGTGCGTTCGCGACTGAGTTTCGTTTCATTTCAAAACCCCCGCGATTAGTGTTTCTCTCACGAGAAGCTTTAGATGTACTCACGAGTTCTACTCGCGATAGTCTTGAGATACAGTTTGATTTATCTTCTTTCATTTGCACAATTGTCAACGGTGTATCTGCAGTCAATTCTGATTGACAGGACCCAAGTACATTAAATATTGAAGAGCACTTTGTGTAGTTTGTTTGTTGGTTGTGTGTTGGTTGTGGTTCGATTTGTGTGTCTCGTACACATCTATTGGATTGTGATTTTCACGACTATACTCAGGTGCACCATCTCACTGGTGCTATGACCTATTGATTATGAATCAGATCAGCCTGTGATCTTGTCAGTTGATTCTAGTCGAGAAGCAACCGGGATGATACTTTCTCAAATGGACCCAGAAGAACGATGTCGACCTGCACGTTATGGCTCTGTGCCCATGTCAGAACAAGAATCACATTATTCTCAGCCAAAACTTTGGTCTTTATCGCGCTCTGCGACATTGGAGACTATATATAATAGGGGTAAAAACATTACATGTCGAAGTAGATGCTAAGTTCATCCAGGGACTACTAAATAACCCAGACTTGCAACCCGATGCAGCAGTTAACAGGTGGATTCAGGGTATACTTATGTTTCACTTTGCACTTATTCATGTACCTGCGACAAAGTTCCAAGGACCTGATGCACTATCGCACTGAGGTAAAGGGGACGGCAAAGAAGCCGCAAGCGATGATGAATGGCTGGATAAAATTGCCTTGGCAAATTTTAAACCCGTAAAATATTTCTCTCATGTTCGGCAGTATTATGAACGGAGGCAGCCATATATACTAGAAGAGCTACCTTCCTGTAATTTGTCATGACTCAGTCATGAGAAATTATTGGATCAAGTACAGCACTTCCTGAAAACATTAGAAATGCCGGAGTTTGAGAATAATCAGAAGCAGCACTGCTTCATTTATAAAGCTACACAATTCTTTTACAAAAATGGGTGCCTGTGGAAACGCAACGAAGAAATAATCCCTTAGTAGTAATAACAGACCTGCAGTCGCGTCTAGCTATTCTGACTCAAGGGCATGAGAGTCTAGGGCACCGCAAGGTAAAGGCCATGTGGGAAGCATTAAAAACACATTTCTTTTGGCCGCAGATGCGTGCGGACATTCAGCATCACGTAGCATCATGCCGGCAGTGTCAGATCAGGAGTACAAGGAAGGTGGAGATACCGCCCACAATTTCAGCACCTACCACCATATTTAGCAAACTTTACATTGATGTAATGAAGATGCCACCAGCCAATAATTACCACATGATAGTGGCAGCCAGGGACGACCTGTCAGGATTCTGCGAGGCCAAGGCACTTCAACATCAGACAGCTGACAGCGTGGCGGATTTCTTTTGGACCTACATCTATTGTCGGTATGGGTTTCCCTTACAAGTTACCACCGATAACGGGTCTGAGGTAAAAGCAGCATTTGAAATATTAATGAAGCGATTGGGCATTCCACAGGTTACTATTTCAGCCTATAACAAGCATGGAAATGGGGTCATGGAAAGAGGACACTACACTTTACAAGAAGCTCTCGTAAAATCCTGTAATGGGGACCTTCGAAAATGGCCAGAATATCTGCCGCAGTATTTGCTGATCGAGTTACCGTAAGCAGTGTAACGGGGTTCTCTCCATTTCAGTTATTACATGCCACTATGCCCATCTTGCCTTTTGACTTGACAGAAGCCACATTTTTAGTGGAAGGATTTTATTCAGGTATGAGCACATCTGAATTGCTGGCGCTCCACATCAGGCAGCTGCAAAAAACACCTGCAAGATATGGCTAGAGCTGCAGCGACACTGAGAAAGTCCCAATTTAATTCCAAGATCCAGTTTGAAAAGTGTTTTAAACAGTGCTTGCAAAAAGAAGACTATAGGCCAGGAGA
Organism: Mycena rebaudengoi; assembly: GCA_029282285.1. Classification (NCBI taxonomy): domain Eukaryota; kingdom Fungi; phylum Basidiomycota; class Agaricomycetes; order Agaricales; family Mycenaceae; genus Mycena; species Mycena rebaudengoi. The sequence continues at coordinate 91,972 of JARJCX010000007.1, forward strand.
ACTAGTGCTAATCAGAAATGTGGCAATAGAAAATTCAATTAGCACTGCCAAGAAAACTAACGACCAGTATTTGGGACCCTATGAAGTACACCAGAAAAATTGCAGCGGTGCATATATATTAAAAGAACTTGACGGATCACTGTTTAGGCAGAATCCTACAGCCGCTTTTCGATTACTCCCCTACATAACCAGAAATCACTGGTTTATGCAGACGGGATGGATGGGTGAAGAAGACGACTCTGAATCAGACACACTGGGGGCAACGACCATGGGCATGGGTTCATGGCAGATGACCGACACTTGCCATGGCGGTTACCACTTTCTTTGTATGCCCAAAATAGACATCAAACTTGATGGCTCACAAAATTACCTTGGATCTGACCATAAAACACTGGAAACAGGAAGAAAAATTGGCTTACATATGTTGTAAGATGGCCAAGGCTCTACCTCAATATATTTGTAACTGTTACTGATGCTATTGAAGGATTGGGTCGCAATTTGGCTGGTCCCAGTGCGCACCACCCAAAATAAATATTTCTCGCCATTCCCAGCCAAATAAAATGTTCTTGGGTGCCCCAACTCTTCCAGAGCTCTTGGAAAGACTTGTATAAAATTTCTAAATTGCCTTTCTGTAGTAAATGAAGATATCTTCAATGTTCGTTGTATTTTTGTGTGTTATTACTTGTGACATCTATTTTTGGGGTACAAAGAAAATGGCAAGTGCCATGGCAAGTGTCCGTCATTTGCCGTGAACCTGTGCCCATGGTCATTGCCCCCAGTGACAGTGAGGCATCTAGTGAAACAGAATTATCAGAAGGACAATAAAGCGAGAAGGAGATCGGAGGTGAGTAAGAAATTCTACATGGACATTCAAGGGATCCGCAATATAAAGCTTAAAAGTATCCATGAGGACTGTTCTACCAACCCCAAAAATTTTATATAAGGCACCTTTCTTTTTATTTATTTATTTATTTTATCTTTTATTTACTAGCATAATTCATGAACCACACATCGCCTGAATTTCCTCGTCTTCTATGAGGACGAATTTGACAACTCAGCCCTCGAGTCAGTCTATAGCCTTGGACTTGCAAGTGCAGAAAAATCTATGTAAATTGGATAACGAATCATCGTATCCAGAGCTAAGGGTGAGGCTGTGTGGAACACATTTCCTTGTGCTTACGACTTTCATGAACGGCTAGCGCCGCAATATTTCTACACTAAAAGACTTCTTAATACTCACCTCGGGAATGCATGTGTCACGACCACAACAGAGTAACTAAAACGCAAAAGGGATTAGTGTTTCTAATACATGCACAGCATCTCTTGCCTGCCCCTGGCACATTCGGGTGCTAAAATCGCTGCACCATAAACTTCGCTCCACTATCACCCTCCATGAGGCACCCAGCTCTACCCTTTCCAAGTTTACTAGCTTCGTCAGTGCTGCACCCACTCACCAAAGTAATCCAGACACTCTCAAACATAGCACCTTACTTCAGGGCAAAGAATTCGAGCCCTCCTCCCCTCATTCAGCTATGAGCATCCCCGCCAATGGATCTCCTGGGCTGTGGTGTTACATTAGCCCACTCAAAGCCTACCCCGTGCTCCCTGTCCTTCAAGCTATTAATGTCGAGGGCCAACAACCAATTCATCCTGGTGTTATTGTCGAGACAATACAGATGAGCTGGGACACTCCGTTCTTCGCTGCTACCCAGGCTCATCGAGAGCCAATTTCCAGAGGGAGCCAGCTACACTGCAAAGGAAAGCTAGAAGGGACACTGGAGGTATTGGAATTGCTATTCCACAATGATGGGTACGCCTTTGTATGGGCGGTGGACAGGGCCCAGCAACGAGTTTTCACGTTGGGCATGGCGGAAGAGCAGGTTGAAAATATGGAGGCGCCTTCAACATACATCACGGAGATGATTGCCGCTTTTGATCGTCACTGTCAAGGGGCCCAGCATGTGTTACTGGCAACATGCGAGTCCGGTCATGCAGATACAGACATTTATTTATTTATTTATTTTTGCACCCACACCCATTTTCGACACCCATGTACATCCCAAATGATTCATGAATAGTCTTGTATCCGAAATAATCGAAAAACCTTCCTGATCATTATACTGCCACCATCCAGTAAAAATCCAAGTAACTGTCAGACATGAAATAGAAAATAAAAGCATAACGGACATTCAATGGACCGGTTGTGAAGCAGAAATAATCGGAAGCGAGGAAGCACAAACTTGGGTGCCTACATGCAACACAGAATGGGTATAAGAGAAATAGCAGCTATGCTATTCGTTTTAAAACTCTCCTTTCCTTATTTCCAATCAACCCGCACGCTAGATGTTAAAAATGAACATTGAGTACCTTTTAACCACCACAAAGGATCTATTTCCATACCTTCGACCACCATTCGACAATAGCAGCTTCGACAGCACGGTTATCCCTGATCCCGAGGAGGAGGAATATCAGAGGAAATTGGACCGCTATCATCGAGCTTATCTCGGCAAGCACGTAGGTTATAAAACAATGCACGAACAGACATTTTAAAACTAATGATTGAATAACCCCAGCACGAGTTAAGACAAATCTTGAACACCATTCTTCAACCTCCATTGGGGCAGGTCAGTGATCATAAAGAACATCTCTCTAGCATTGAGATGCAAGTGCCCAATAATTCCCAAGATGAACCTCCATTGTACAAGGCACTATCGGGATCCGCAGTACTGTCGGCTCTCTCAGTTAAAAATAACTCTTTCATGCTGGATGTTTACAAGCTGGGCTACGCACACATGGACGCCCCAATTGATCCTTCAATCACTCAACTCGCTAAACTGGATCACCAGCATTAGTATGGACCACCGCAGCCGGTTTATTCCTCTCCTTTCATTTGACTGCCCCCAAACCATTTGCGCAGTGTCGACTTCATGGTCTCGTGTCTTCCTTCGGGATATTACTATACGGCGGATTTACGCTTCAGGGATATTCTCCGTAAATGATCCCGCGTGTTATGCGCAGGAAAGGTGCATGGCATGGTACAGATCGAGGAACTGATGGTTCGGGAGGAAGGTTTTGCATTTGTACATGCAGCCGATCATCTTGTTTGTCGAACGTACATTCTGGGATTTGCCGAAGACCAAGTAGCCACTTCCCGATAAAGAACAGGAGCTCAAAACTATGGTAGAAGCATATCAACACGGTCAATAAGATAGTAGGGGTATTAAAATACATTACAGAGCGGCAAATACACAAGCAACCTACAGCTAATTGCAGTACCGAAGGTGCAAACAGAAAAATTTCCATTTTGAGCAGATTTCGTTCCTCACGACCGATTTACCCATATCTCGGTGAGTTTTGCATGGATTGAGATAAAACCTAGCTAGATAATTCGTACTAATTCATATGCAATTAGTGATAGAGAGGGAATTTTAAAAATATCATATTTTGTATCTCCTGGCACTTGAGGCTCACTTTGGCGTAAATGAGCACTAGTTGGTTCAGTTTTTATCGGACCAAGCTGAAACCTAGCTACTAATTCATATGCAATTAGTGATAGAGAGGGAATTTTAAAAATATCATGTTTTGTATCTGAGGCTCACTTCAGTGCAAATGAGCGCTAGTTGGTTCAGTTCTTGTCAAAACGACCTGATTTTTTAATACTAGGTACTTCAACATGTAAGGAGCAATGTGATGGAGTCAAATGTACCTTTATTTCTCACCTGCCTTGTCCCTACCCCATTTTATGGTGTTCTGTACTGCCAAGACAGAATTTGCTGTAATTTGCTGATTTTCAAAGCAGAGAAAGTGATTCAGAGTGTCGTATGGCACCCTTCAATACTTAGTCGTTGTCGAGTCCCAAAAAACGCGTCATATACGAGATAAGCTAAGGTGCTCCATCGAGCCGGTGGGAGAGAAGAGAGAGGAGGCCGTCGCTAGGCGACGGCACCAAACACGCGAAACCATCACCGCAGGTGAATATCTTGTTTCGTAGTGTGGGGGGAAGAGCCTTTGGCTCTTCCGCTCGGCCGCCTGCGGCGGACTGCGAGACGCGACTGGGAAAGTCGCGCTGCGCGCCGCCGCGAGGGGGAAGACGCGAGCGGGGGGCCAACGACTCTGGACGAGAGGAGAGCCCCCGGAGGGAAGGCAGAGCGCGCCGAAGGCGCGTCGCCAACTCATCCACCCCAGAGCGAAGCTCACCAGTTGGCGACACGCTGAAGGCGCGTGCCGACTTCCCCACACAAGAGCTAAGCGGAGGGGACAAGCGTAGTTTAGGAACATGAATGTATTGTGCAAGTAGGCTATTGACGACGTAGGAGTTGAGTAAGCGGGACGGTTAGAGATCGATGTCGGCGGTTTGTACGGAAATACCATTAGAGATGCGGAAAGCCTCGAACGCTTTAGCGACCTCGTCGAGTTTAGCCTTGTCGTAAGCTTTGCCAACGTTCATGGGCACAATGTGCTCGATCTTCCTCCAGTAGAGCAGGAAAGCCAAGGATGTCCAGCCGCCCAGTGCCGCGACAATATCACAGGGAACACCTGCCAGGAGGAGCTCCGTGGAGCCGCCGATACGAAAGCTGTGTCCGAAAACGGCGAGCAAGCTAGCCGCCTTCCAGACCGGAAAGCACCTTCCAAGGAACCAGTCCTTCGTCATGGGGGACCAGTTGCCAGCGTCGTTTTGGAAGGCGAAGAGGGGGGCGTGCGCTGGTACCAATTTGTTGACAAGAAAATGATTTCTAAGAGCTTTAGAGGGGCATAGATCGTCGGCGCGATCTGTCAGGGTAATAGTGGCGCCACGCTCCCGGGTCGACTTGGTCCATGGGATGGGAACCGCCGTGGCGTGTGAGGAAGACGCGGGGACAATACGTTTGATGAGTGTGGCGCGCGAGACGTGATACTTCGTGTCATATTTTCCGGCTGAAGAAATGGTGAGTTCTCCTAGGCGACGGCAGCCCCAGAAAGCCGCGGTAGCGATGGCCCAGACGGCGGCATCGAAGGGGGAGGAGATGTCCAGGGCGTTTCTGAGAGCGACCAAATGTTCGATCGTTACCGGGCCTCGTTGTGCCCGCTTGAAGCCTGTACCCTCTTTATTTGCGGTGCGTCTGGCCAGCTCGACCCAGCGATCTTCACCTTCCCAGGGAGCGCCGTTTAGGTCGTGCCAAGCCTTCAAACCGGACATCCACGACTTTACTGTGCCGCCACCGACCATGCCGACGTGATTAGCTATGAAGGCGGCGAGGAGGAAATGGGATGCAGGCATTCTGGCCCGCTCGGGGATAGAGTGCAGGTCGCAAAATTGGTGGAACCGGAGTAAACCAGCGGCGTAGTTGGAGTGTGTTTCAGGCGCGTAGGAGGCGAAGAGAGCTGCGTACGTCTTCTCCACTACTTCGGAAGGCAGGTTAGCCCAGAAGGCTGCGTCGCGTTCCAGAGAGAACGGAGCCTTCCACACCTGCAAGCGGTCTTCGGCCAGTACGTGCGGGCGGAACTCATTATTTTCGATTTCGCAACCTTGTCTCGGTTTACGCGGCTTGGGTTTGGTGGTGGACGAGGGATTCGAAGGGATAGGCGCGGACTGGGAGTTCAAAGAAGCCGCTCTGGCTGGCGGGAATCTGCGTGGAGCAGGCGGGACCTCACGCGGCCTCGCCGGATTGTTGGGCGGGCGCAGGGACGCGGCGGCGAGAACGGCGACGGGCGTGTCAGGCGCCGGTATGGTGGACCCAGTGGGGTGAAAGCCGTTGGCCAGGAACCTAGGGAGACGCGGCAGCACTGGGGCCAAGGACGCCGGGGTCGTCTGGTGCAGCGACGCAACGGAGGATGGCGCCACCAGGGTGGGCGTCGGCGACGACGTGCCAGTAGCGCAGGTGGCTGTGTCTGGCGGCTGGGCCGCGGTTTTTTTGGAGACAAAAGGGTAATTAAATCTGAACACGTCGAGGTTAAGAACCCGGAGGTTAGAGTACAGTGCAAGCGTACGGACTTAAACATGTACGAAATAAGTAGAGAGTTCAGAAGGAAGGGCAAAACGTGACGGTAAGCGTGACCGTGCAGCGCCTAGCACGCCGCGAGATATAGGGTCTGCGGGGTTGTCCGCGGACGATACGTAGACTAGAGTAAGGGTAATATTGTGAGCCGCCAGGACCGAATGGGTGCGCTGGATCGAGAGATTGATCTCGAAGTTCCGACTACGTCCCTTGTCGAAGGCCCTGATGACCCCCTGGTTATCAGAATGAACCAGGAGGTGGACATCGGAGAGGCCAGCCTCCTCCACTGCGTAGATGACCAGCTCTAGGGCGATCGACTCTAGCCAGCCGATATGTCTTCTACCCTCGTTCCAGCTACCGACGCCGCGCCAAGCGTCCCAGTGGCCGTCGATGAGTATGCCAATGCCCCAGTCAGTGGAGGCGTCAACGAAGATGCGACGATCGATGGGAGGGCCCCGCGCGACGAGGCGGCGCGTCACGCCGACCTGTGATAGGGTCTGGTCCCACCAGCGCAGGTCCGGCCAAATGCCCTCTGAGCCGTGCGGGTGTCGCTTCTGGAAGGTATTCCCTTTGAAGGATGCGGAGAAGTTGGAAAGGGAGGCGAGGTGGCCGCAGGCCGAGGGGGTGGACAAAGGTGATGTGACATAGAGAGCCGTGGAGCTTGTCGATGTCATGGATTTGGCACGGCTGGTTCTCGAAGGTCGACATGAAGACGCGGACGCGTCGAAGGAACTTTAGGCGCTTCGGTTCTGGCAGAGAAACCAGCTTGCGTGCAATATCCCATAAGAACCCGATGTAGATGGCTGTGTAGTCGAAATCTTGGCCTTTAGACGAGAGCGGGTGCCACGGCGTGCCGATGGGTTCGATTAAGGACAGAGCGCCCGGGCGATCGTAAGCGTAGAAATATGTGACTGCGCCGGAGGATGGGTCGACGAGCTGGGAGATAGGAAAGCGAAAGGGGAGCAAGTCGTCTTCGTAACGGTTCTGAGGGGTCACGCCTTCGCATTCCCAGACGTCGACAATAGCCGAGGCGATCGTGCCAGTGTTGCTGCTGGACGACGAGCAGCCGAAAGGGCAGTTGTGTTCGATGTAGAAGCCCCGGGGGCCCTGCAATACGAACCAGTGTTTGTCCGCCGGACGGATGGGGCAGGTCCGATGGAATTTCGCGATGTCCAGAACCATCGCCTGGGCTCCCGGGGGAGCGTGGACGATCTGCGGTACGACGTGTTAGTAGGTTGCAGGAACCGGTTGCGTAACGAAATTAGGCTTGAGACGACGGGTCGCGCGTGCGTCTGGGGAGTGCTCCACGGCGCAAGGCGCGTGATATCTCCGTGGGAGGAGGGGCGAGGGCGAGAACGCCCGCCACCCGTGGCTGGGCCCGGGGCCGCAGGCCTGCGGACGGATAATGCACGACGCAAGGTAACGTGGCACGAGGCCTAACGTCCCGTGGCATGTGGAAAGCCCAAGGTGCGAGGGTGCGTGGGCACGAATACCCGCCGACCCGTGAAAAGAGCGAACCCGGAGGTCAGCGCAAGAGAGGGGGTCGTAGACGCGGGCGTCTGCCGACCCGGAAAAGGCGCGGGTGCGTGGGCTAGAACCCGCCGACTCCTGGCGAGGAAGAGGACCCGGAGGTCAGCGCCGGTTGCGAGAGCCGAGTGCGCAAGGTGCGGAGCGTGTCCCGCGACAACGAGCAGCTCGCGATGTAAAGGCTCGGGTCGGCGTGGGCATGATGCCGCACAACCAGACCGCTTCAAAAAAGGCAGCCCGGAGGCCGTGTGGGTTTGCGACGAACATGCGCAGATATTGCCCGGAGGCTCGTCGAGGAAGACGAAGGCAGGACGTGACGTGCGTGCACGACGGAAATGAAGGGTAGGGAGAACTCACGATTTCCGAGACCTCCGCTGCGGTACCGAATCTTGTAGGGAATTTTTTTTTTTTTATCGACGTAGTGATTAGTGGACGGGTGGAGCTTGTCCCCTTTGGAGAGATGACGGCACAGGCGAAGTTTGTCCGGCTCGCCTGGGCCCTGCGGCTGGACGTCGATAATGATTGGTGAGCACTGGAAATAGCCTTGCAAGATCGTTTCTGTTTCGGCTTGGGTGAAAGGGCCGCTCATGCGGCGTGCGGCGACCTCGTCAAGAAGATATGAATCAATGAAACTCCCGTGAGACGCGGCCGACGGATGATTCTTGAAGATAACAGATTCGTGTAAGGGGGGGAAGTCGCCCATCTGGAAGCCGAAGCGCAAGTTGTGAGAAACGTCGGGGTGGGCAGCCACTAGGTTATGTTTTTCCAAGAAATGGTCGAGGGCATCAGCATCGTACGGCGTGGTAATACGGTTCAGGATTTCGGCATGAAACTGCGAGTGCGGATGGAAATCAAGGGTTGCCAAGAAATTCGGGGCGTCGACGGGGGGGATCAGGCAAGCGGGTTACGGCGGCAGGTCCAGCTGAAAGCATGGTGCTCGTTGATGCCGCAGAAAGAGCAGGAATGGGCGCGGAGCGCCGGCTCGTGCTGGCAGCGGGAGGCGGGACCTTTCGCGTTCCAGGAGCGGCATAGTGTCTGCCCTCCTCGAACCACAAGAAGGTCGGGGCCCCGCGCGAGACGTGGAGTGCTCTGCCGTCCTCGAAGGTGGTACTGGTACAGCGATCCCACTGATGTCCACGCCTTGCACAGACGAGGCAAGCGGGGGGAGGCGCTGCGCCCCCGTTGCCTGCAGGAAAGGGGGGCAGGGCGCCCGCGGCGGCAACGCCTGCGCCACCCGCGGGGCCGCCACCGCGACCGCCGCCTGCACCGCCGCGACCCGGCACCGGGATGGTGTAAGTGGAGGCGTTGTAGATGGAAGGTAGGGTGGCAGTGTGTGCTGCCAGCTGGTCGCGCATTTGGTCGATTTTCATGTTCGCGACTGCTGCGGTGAATTCTTGTCCGTAATATTGCGCACTAAATTGGAACGGCAACGATAAGTATCTCTTCCACATGGCAATATCAGTCGACCGAACAGCTGGGAATGTAAGCTCTTTGTCGCTAACGGAGTTGAAGAAGCCGAAGTGGGCGTGCCAGCGAATGCATTGCGGGGACTCGGGGTCGCCTGTGATGGACTCAAGGAAGATGAGGAAATTGGCTGCGGCCTCCAGCCACTGCGCACGGTCCATTGCCTCCTCCCTGAGGACTTTTTCTTCGAATGCCTCGGTGTCTAGAACAGAAGGCTGTTTGAGACCTGGCCCGGGAGCGTTCAGCTTCCTGAGCGTGATCGTGGCGAAAGATGCAGAAATCAGTTCGAGGTTCTTTGAGGTGAAAAGCGAGAGTGGCAAGTAGGCCTCGTAGTCGTAGAGTTCGCGGAGAAGGGGGTGGAAGGCGACCGGGAGGCTCATACCTGATTGAGGTACGATCTCTTCGCGGACTTTTTTGGTCGCCTTAGGTGCTTCCACGGTCTCTTCCTCCCTGGGACGCTTTTCCTTACCCAGTAGGTGGTTTCGAATGTAGTCCCTAGCCGAGGTTGGCGACAGGAGACCCAAGATCCTATGAGCCCGGGTTGCCGGCGATGTGGCCTCGTTTGAATCCACCGTGATCAGGGATTCCACATCCGACGCGTCTGCGTAGGTATTTGGGGCTGCCAGGTGTTTGGCATGCTGTAGATTCCTTTCTGCGTTCCTAGCTTCAATCTCTTTGTTCTTCGAGAGCATTCAGATGGGTCCTAGGACGACGTGGAGGCGGTTGCTGCTGCTGCTGGGCGTTGACAGGGGCTCCAGAGTGGTCAGTCATGGTGACTATACTGAGTATATAGCGATTATACGAAGAGACTACGAGAAAGAGCGCGAATCGCGGTCGTGGTACGCGAACGAGAGGAATGTGACATGAGTCACGATCGCGTCACACCTCATCCCGATTCACGCATCACTTAGCTTATCCTCTGACAAGCCCAAGCCGCTCGTACCTCGCGTCGGGCTTGTCTCGGAGTATTTGGGTCGTGTTGCGTCTATTTCCAGTCGCCATCATGTCATGACTTCCTGTGATTTCATCAGTCCCGCCAAATACCTCGTATATGACGCATTTTTTGGGACTCAACGAGGGCTAAGTATTGAAGGGTGCCATATGACACTCTGAATCACTTTCTCTGCTTTGAAAATCAGGAAATTACAGTAAATTATGTCTTGGCAGTACAAAACACCATCAAACAGGGTAGGGACAAGGCAGGTGAGAAATAAAGGTACTTTTGACTCTGTCACATTGCTCCTTACATGTTGAAGTACCTAGTATTAAAAAATCAGGTCGTTTTGACAAGAACTGAACCAACTAGCACTCATTTGCACTGAAGTGAGCCTCAAGTGCCAGGAGATACAAAACATGATATTTTTAAAATTCCCTCTCTATCACTAATTGTGTATGAATTAGTACAAATTATCTAGCTATGTTTCAGCTCAGTCCGATAAAAACTGAACCAACTAGTGCTCATTTATGCCAAAGTGAGCCTCAAGTGCCAGGAGATACCACATATGATATTTTTAAAATTCCCTCTCTATCACTAATTGCATATGAATTAGTACGAATTATCCAGCTAGGTTTTATCTCAATCCGTGCAAAACTCACCAAGATATGGGCAAATCAGTCGCGAGGAACGAAATCTGCCCAAAATGGAAATTTTTCTGCTCACGCCTTCGGTACTGCAATTAGCTGTAACGAATATGATCATTTTTCAGGTGTAGATCGTGACTTGGAATTTTGGAATCAAATCAGACAAGAATCAAAAGGGAATTTGAAACCGGGGATGGTTTATTTTTTCATTCCCTGCTGATGTCATGACTCCAAAATAATTGGAGTCAAGTCTGATTTGATTACTTAGTCACAACAACACCAGAAAATGAAGAAAACATAAAATGGGTAGTGGAAGATCTCAAGCCTGGTGCAGTAACAGCAATGCCCGCAAATGACGAACTAAGAACCCTAAAAAGGAAATAATCCATCGGCCATTTTTGTACAAATCAACAGCACAGCTCTTTCATTAACAAACTCATAAGACACCACAATTCATCATTAAGTATAATACATTAAGCAATTAACCAACTTAATTAATACAACAAAAGGCAAGCAAGGACATTCAAGTAGTAATACAACGGGATTGGGAAAGAATGCTTTTAAAAGGAAGTATTAAACAAGAACAGTATAAAAGGGGAGAATCATGTAGAATAGTTTTTTTAGTAACCACTACTCTGTACTTTGTTTCAATTAAATTTCGAATTTATTTCTTCAGCCCAAGTAAACAGAACAATAAGGAATTAATCTGCAACACATAGACCTGTCTTAGTGTATAGACCTGCACTTTGATCGTATTGAGCTACAATGTTTTGTTAGAATGGTGTGCACACCATTCTAACAAAACATCTGATAGTTGCATTGAGCTGTGTTGATCCTCACTTTAAAGTTTTAAACGTAAACTACTGACGAGTTACCTATCCGACATATTAATGACAATGATCCCAACTTAGTTTATTTTTATAGAAATATCATGACCTCCTAAATTTCCCGAACCTGTGAGAAACACCCGAATAAAGTCATTTCTGGTGGACCTTACATATAACAATTTATACACTTGACAGCGTGAGATCGCACGCACGGAACGAGAGGTTCATATTTTATTTTCCTAGCCGATATAATACTAATAAACATTGGGGAGATTGGTGCGTGGAATCATGAGCGTGACATAGTTCGTAGTTCAGCTGCTGCTGTCTCCATCAAAATCAAGCAAGAACCCGGTGTGCCTATTCACATCAAGAAAGAACCCCCACCACCCCTCGAAGTCACCGATGCTGAGGACCCCATCACCCCCGTTTTTAGGGCCACTGGGACCGTCAACATGAAAAGCCAGCCCCAGGAAAGTTGTGCACATGCTCCAGCTCGGTATCGAGTACTACTTCGGGAGCCTAATATTCGACTCAATGTACCCCGGCCTGAAGGCTCGGGTCGAGTTTAGTCGTGACGCACTTGTCAGTTCCGCGGAACACCTCGAGTATCCTCACATTGAGGAACGAATTCGGGCTGATCTGGAGTACACCAAGGGACTTGCCGCTGTTGTAAGATTTCCTTTTCCCATCGGAATTCCCACTGATTTTTTGCTGTAGCTTTTTGGTCGGGTTAGCGGATTCCGCGGCAAGATCAAAGAAACATCAACTGCGGCAATATACGGTGCATACAAGATTCAGAACGACTGTGGGAAACGTGTCACGTGTCTACTTGCCAGTCAAGCCTATATTTACCCCCACCAGCTGGGGTATGTTCTATTATTTACGGGCTCTTCACAAATAACTAATGGTGTCTGGTTTAGGGTACACCGCCATTTGCCACACATGTGGCCGGCACCTGTACACGAAATATATACTACATGCCGTCGGAGAATGGCAGCCAGGTCGTGTTTAGCTGGAAACCAGTCCATTACGCCTATGGTCCCAGACTGGGGCCAGGTTGATGTGGCTACCAGCTGACTAGCAAACATGGAAGTGGCTGCACAGTCAGGCAGAAAATGAAATTTGAAATTTGTTCACGCTGAGATGCACATATTACCAATGAAAAAATTGCATTCATTTCTAGCATACACACATTAGACATAGATTCCGAACAGAATTGACGCAATCCGCGTCGAGGATGGGGTAATATGAAGCACGGGCCTCTGGAAAGCATCACTGTCAGTATGGGGCCTAAAGGAAGAGGAGGAATGACAAACTGGAAGTTCATGGGACGATATCGAAGAACGGTCACGGAAATCAGTCGTCACTGAAACGCAGTAATTTGAAGAAAAACAAGGAGATTCCATATTTTGTCCAAAGAGACAGATTAATTTCGATGTTTTGAGGAGATCAACGACGATTGCACGACACTTGAATATGATTTTTCTGAGTTTCAAGCATCCAAGAAGGGTTTATCCGACCCGGGAAGAAAAGGCCGCTTCGAGGTATGAGGGGTTGGATATTGAGGGGGGCAGCTTCACGTTGATGTAGAGGTACCTGCTTCATTTGTTGAAGTGTCTTGCTAGGGGAGAGTATGAAGCTTCGTAGAGACAGCAGGAAGGTGTGGCATGTATTGTTTTGCGCTATTGGTCCGACCTTGAGGTGCCAAAGGATATGTCTTGGAGAGTTTGACTATTCTTGACTTGTTCTTGATAGGCAAGCACTAATCCAGCTTTTGAGGACCTGGAACTTCAAGACTGGAACACGACGGAATGGCACGCAAAGAACACCGGATGTACAAAGGGGAAGATCAGAAATGGTGAGGAGAGGGCAGAAGAGGCGGAAGGGGTGAGGGTGGAGCGGTAGAAAGGGCGCGGATATCGTCCTCGATTCGGGATGGTGCAGTTGGCGATGGTGGGTGGTGGAAAGAGAGAGAGCGAGGCGACATCAACATGACAGCTGTTCACGTGCTGATGGCGGAGTTTCAAACCCCGGTTGCAGAAAACCTTCGAGTCGCCCAACTCAAAGAACACATCTGAACATCATACCGCAACAAATTAAACAAGCGGATAGGCCTGGATCGGTGGATCTTCATGAATGTGAACTGTTTGTTAATATTGGTAATTTTGTTGACTGTGTGGAAGTCAGATTGTGAAAAAGCTGGTGAGTATATGGCTAGACAGGTGGAGATGAGCTGTAAAGTAACCTGCACAGTACAGGTGGTAACCACATCGCTACCCCCTGGACCCAGCTTTGGCCAAACATGTCTGCAAGGTGACCCTGCCAGCTGAAGGAAACCTGTCGGCACTTTGGCGGTGTATAGATGCAGAAATCGGCCTGCCTAAGGTATGTACTTACTCCTCATTCCCTTTATCGCGGCTGAGATCCTATCAGCCTGATAGAGCCCTTTGGACGAAGGCATATCAGCATCCTGGGGTTACCACCGTTGTTGGGTCACTTCTTTAAAGGGGCCAACTCAATCACTAGCAGGCTATCCGAATGTTTGAGAAAAACAAGGCGGGTAACTATGAAGTTTCTCGGCTGATGGTTGCCATTGCAGGAGCGGCGGTGAGCTTCTCTTTGAACTCAACATGCAGAGAGCTAATATTATCATCAGATTCAGAGCATGCTCGATGATTGGAAGTCCAGCACTCACAAACTGTCCAACTTCGAGGGCAGCCATTGCCAGAAGATCTATGATTTGCACATGCTTCTCCTCGAGACAATGCTGGAGAAGGAACCTGCTAAGTACCACTCTCTAATGGAGGGTCTTTTCGATGTGCACTCATATGTGGCGATCTCATGTCTAATTTTTATCTGCCATTGATTCATTCTCACAGAAAAGGAACTTCAATGGCCATGAAACCGAGTCTTTCAACGCTGCAGAAGGAGGCCCTCAAGATGATGGACTTTGATGACTGATATCTCTCATTTCCATAATCATCTCACATGTTCTTTACCTGCTCCCCTAATATTTCAATCTCATACCTACATTTTAATGAATAAATAGTTGTTTCTTGTACCAGCGCTAGACTGATTCAGAATTATACAAGGTACCAAATTTTACAGAAACAGAGCTACTGCTAGGATAATGCATGAAAATCAGTGACAATTGGCAATAATTGGTAAAATAATATGGGACTTGTGCAGTCACCCAATTGGCAACAATTGTCAGCATTTGGGCCCAATTGGGAAAGGTGGATTTTCCTGATGAATAAGCACATTAACAAATGTGCATAGAACTAGACAGAGCTCCCAACCCAGCTCTGCCTATAATTGGGTGCATTCAAAAAGCCGCCTGGAAAAGGAGGGCTGGGCTCACCGGATGTGCCCAGAAATAAACACATTAAAAAATGTGCGTGGAACTAGACAGAGCTCCCCTGGAATGTGCCTACAATTAGGCACATAAAAAAAAAGTCTGTGGAAATGGACAGTGTGTAGGTGTACATGCATTGGGAAAATGCATGTAGGAGTAGACAGAGTTCCCCACCAAAATGTGTCTAGAATTAAATTCATTGAGAAACAGCACATAGAAATGGAGGCATTGAGGCTCATGGAGGTGGCTATAATAAATGCCTTCAGAAAAGGCGCCTAGGAATAGACAGGTTTGGCTCAGAAAAAGGTGTCTAGAGATAAATGCATTCAGGAAAGGCAGATAGAAATAGATGTGCTTGCACTCAGCAAAAGTGGCTAGAAATAGGTTCATAAAAGAATTTCCGTAGAAATGGATGTTCTGGGCACTCCGAATGTGCCTAGAAATAAATGCATCTAATAAATGTGGGTAGAAATGGACAGAGTTCCCATCCGAACTGTGTCTACAATTAATTGCATTGAAATGGGCACATGAGAGTACTGGAGAGATGTGTCAAGAATTAGCTACAATTTTATTGCAATTTAAACAGTGTCTCTATTTCTGGATGCAGGTCGAGGCCCACATGACAATGCGGCCATCAATCCACGGGCGGCACGTAAAATAACCGCAAAGCGGTACTATCGATCGCCCACCTTTGTAAAAAAAAATTGATGGGAGTGCTATTCAAGCATTTGGAGTCGGAGTCCTCTAAAACTTAGATAGAGTTCAAGCTATGGGTCTCAATACTGCCCTTGAAAATTTCCAGCATTTAATGGCACCTGGGGGTGGAGGTATAAGGATGCCGATGAGGGGTCCGTTTTTGATGCTTTTGACCCACCTTTGTAAAAAAACATCACGCCTGTCACTCCTCTGCCGATCAGGCCGACGTTTCAGCAAAGCTTTCGGTACGTTACGTACCGAACGCAGAGCCGAGCGGAGTTTGAATTTCGTTTCGGGTTTGTCACGCGTTGAAAACGATAGTTGGACACAAAATAGAAACAGGTTATTATTCAACAAAAAATATGGCTATGTGGAGGAGACCTCAAAGATTCACCTCCAATTTTCCGGGAGTCCAGGCATTGAGTGTAGCAGAGGTATCAAAGGCTGAGCGTGTTTATACCTGTTTAAGGCTCAATTTTGACAGGTTTGATTTTTTTCCGAGGTCGTCTGGACACTCACCAGCTAGATACTTCAGCTGTACATTGATAGAGTATGGAAAAGCTCATATCTATTTTATCTAAGGGATAGAGCAAGAATTTAGGTTGCTAAAAAAGTTTTTTACAAAGGTAGGCACTTTTACAAAGGTGGGTGATCGATAGTACCCGTTTGGGGCCACCTGCCATCAGGGAGCTGCCCCGGTGGCAGGCCACTAGAAAATGAGAAGCTGCGCACATACATCTAAACAAACATCCTCGGCTTCGTTGCAGCATAAATGTACACCTTGTCTATAGAATACATTTTTGATTTATTCCTGCACTTCCATAAAATCATTCCTTCCGGTTCTTCTGGTAGTAGTGGATCAGGCCCGTCGTCTGTGCAGTCCAGTTAGTTCCGTGCGATATGGGACAAAAATGTGCGCTACGCACAGAGCTGTCGTGGCCCTTGACGTCGGCCGGGGTCTCAAGCTGAGCAAGGATGTTCTTGGCGAGAACCTTGCCGAGCTCGACGCCCATTTGGTCTGTAAAGCATGTTAATGTCGTCGAGACAAGAGCACACACCACCCACCGAATGAGTTGATGCCCCAGACCACGCCCTGCACAAAGATCTTGTGCTCGTACAGCGCAATGAGCGCGCCGAGCGTCGCGGGCGTGAGCTTGGGGAAGATTAGGCTGTTGCTGGGCCTGTTCCCCTCAAACACCTTGCTCTTGTACAGCGCCTCGCTCTGGCCTGGGCCCAGCTCCGCGCGCACTTCCTCCTCGGTCTTGCCAAACGCGAGCGCCTCAGGCTGCGCGAAAAAATTGGAGAGCAGGATGCGGTGGTGCTTGGAGTTGGCAATCGGGTTGTGTGTCGTCGCAGGCGCAATAAAGTCTGCGGGAATCAGCTTGGTGCCCTGGTGGACGAGCTGGTAGAATGAGTGCTGCCCGTTTGTGCCCGCCGCACCCCAGATGATGGGCTGCGAAGAGCGTAAGTGTCGTCGCATTGGAGAGGATGACAACGCACTCCGGTTTGATAGTCGACGCGCTGGCCGCCCTTGGTCACAGACTTGCCGTTCGACTCCATGTCGCCCTGCTGGAAGTAGTCGGCAAACTTGTGCAGGTACTGGTCGTAAGGCAGCAGCGCGTGGGTTTGAGCGCCTGAGCCTCGTAAGATGCAAATAATGACACAAGCTAAAAAAAAGCACACCATAAAAGTCGTTGTACCAGATACCGATGATAGCCAGCAGCACGGGCAAGTTGTCCTCGAGCGGTGTCTTGAGGAAGTGTTCGTCCATGCCGTGTGCACCCTTGAGCAGTTCCTCGAAGTTGTCGAATCCGATCACCAGCGCAATCGATAACCCGATGGCACTCCACAGACTGTACCGTCCGCCGACCCAGTCCCAGAACTGGAACATGTTCTCCTTGGCGATCCCGAAGGCGGTGACGGCTGCGGTGTTGGTGCTGAGGGCGACAAAGTGCTTCGCGACATGGGCCTTGTCGCCCGCGGTCGCGAGGAACCAATCACGGGCACTTTCGGCGTTGGTGATGGTTTCCTGGGTAGTAAAAGTCTTGCTGGCGATGATGAAGAGGGTGGACTCGGGGTCGCAGAGCTTGAGAGTCTCTGCGATGTGGGTGCCGTCGATGTTGGAGACAAAGTGGGCTGTGAGATCGCGCTTCGAGTAGGCCTTGAGGGCCTCGGTTACCATGACCGGACCCAGGTCTGATCCGCCGATACCGATGTTGACGATGGTGGTGATGGTCTTGCCGGTGTAGCCTTTCCACTCGCCGCTGCGGACTGCGTTGGAGAAGACCTTTATGTGCTCGAGGACGGCGGGGACCTCGTCGGCGCCGGCCTCTGCGATCTTGAAGTCGCCAAAATTGCGGAGCGCGACGTGCAGCACGGCACGGTCCTCGGATGTGTTGATGTGCTCGCCCGCGAACATCTTGTTGCGGGTGGACTCTACCTCTGCCTCACGGACCAGGGCGAGCAGGGTGTCGACGATGGGCTGGGTGATGAGGTTTTTGGAGTAGTCGACGAGAAAGGTGGCCTCTGGACCGGACGGGGCGACATACTCCTTGGAGAACTTGGAGAAGCGGGCTGGGTCCTGGGCAAAGAGGTCCCTGAGGACGAGATTGGCCTTTTCCGAAGAGTAGATCTGCTGCAGCTTCTTCCACGCCGGGTAGTCTGGCAGCTTGGGTCAGGGGGGGCAAGTGGATATCTGGTGTTGAGGGCTACCTGAGGCTAGCTTTCCGCTCATTGTGGTGGTCGAAAGGAAGGAGAGTTGGGGTGTGTTTTGGACCCTTCCCTGCTACCTACCATGAACATCATTGTAAGTTTGTCTCCATCCCAACGTCGCGCGGGTAACGTCGGTCGCAGGAAACGCTGTTTGGGCGGACAGTGACACCCGCAGAGCGTCTGCGGCAGCACCAGCGCTCGCTGGCCAAGGCGCAGCGCGAACTGGACCGCGAGCGCAGCAAGCTCGAGGCCAGCGAAAAGAAGCTCATCGCAGACATCAAGAAGTCCGCAAAGGACGGTCAGCTCAATGCCTGCAAGGTCATGGCAAAGGACCTGGTCCGCACCCGCAGATATGTCCAGAAGTTCACCCAGATGCGCACACAGCTCCAGGCGGTCGGGCTCAGGATACAGACCCTGCGCAGTAACCAGCAGATGGCAGACGCGATGCGCGGCGCAACTCGCGTACGTCTCGGTCTATCCCCTTCTATTTATTCATTATAACTGCCCCAGGCAATGGCCTCCATGAACCGTGGCCTCAATCTCCCGGCCATATCCCGCATCATGAACGAGTTCGAGAAGGAGAGCTCCATGATGGACATGAAGGAGGACATGATGTCCGAGGCAGTCGACGATGTCATGGACGAGGAGATGGACGAGGAGGAGGAGGGCGACGCGATCCTCAAGCAGGTCCTCGACGAGATTGGCGTAAACTTGTCCCAACAGGTTCTCTCCCTCATCGTTGCCTCTAAAATATTTATTCATCTCTCTCAGCTCACGGATGCGCCGACCGGGCTTGCGGCGGCGTCCGACAAACTCGCGAATCGACAACCCGTGGCGCTGGGTGACGGAGGGCCCGCAGCACCACCGCGATCCGGAGACGACAAGAACGCGGGCGGAGACTCGGGCGGCGGCGGTGGCGGCGGCAGCCTGTCAGACGAGGACGCGCTGCAGGCTCGGTTAGATGCTTTACGGAGGGGATAATAGGCTGTATTTGTATGAGAATTAATCGAACACATTATAATTTTAGAGCTGCAATCGCCCGCGCCTCCTGTCCACTCAGCTTCCACGTTATCCCAGAGCCGTTGTAAAACTCGTCCACGTCCTCTTCCTGGCGGCGGGATAAGTGTCAGAAAGAGCTAGTAGACGACAGAAAGCTTACATTGTCCAGGTTCAGTATCGTCGACAGCTGTTGCAGGCGCAGAAACTTCTCGCGCGCGTCCCCGAACGCGGTCTGCGACGACAGATAAGTCGTGATGGCCCGCAAGTCGCGGTCAAAGCGGATGGCGCCCAGCTCCGTAAACTTGAATCCCATCATAAACTTTTCCCAGGGCCGCAGAAGGACATCCAGCGCAAGCCCAAAGAACAGTCGATAGTTGGACTCTGTGAATGTGTCCTATGTTTTGAGTCAGTCAATGTGGGCAAGCGAAAGAAGAAGAAAATACCTTGTAGCCGTCTACCAACCCCTCCCATGCCTTGACAAACCGCTTGCGCACCACATCCTGGTACTCTGCGGCCGAGTAGGAATCGTCATCGAGTATGTAGGATACGTCCTTGTAAACGTCCGTTATAAGATTCCTTAGTTTTGGCCGCATAAGCTGATTGAAGAGCTGCTCCACTCCAGACTGCCGCCAGATGAGCAGGGGCCAAATTTAATGAGATATCCTCACCCGAAGGGCAGACCGGAATTTGGAAACCAAGGTTGCAAACACAGTTATCTGATTCTTGACCAAGGGCTGCTGAACATCGAGAAAGTGCTGGTTGATGGTCGGATTCGCGCCAAGATCGCGGGTTAATCGTTCCAGGTGCGACGAGGAGAGGTCGAGGTCATTCAGGAGGATCTAAGAAAAGTGGGTGAGAAGTAGTTTCAACAAAATAAACAGTCTACTTGCAATAAAAGCAGCGCGGTTTTCTCGCTCGGCCTTTTCGCCGCGGGCATTGGGACCGGACGAGCCAGACGTCCGGTACACGTCGTCGAGTTTTTTCTTTATCACACCCACGTAGTCGCGGTCCATGACATCTCGCAGCTGCTCGAGCATCTGCTCCACTGTTTTCAAGGAACCAGTGGACAAGAGACGAGAAAGAACGATTTTCAAAATGTAAAACACGTCGTCGGGGGTCGTGGTCGTCACAGGCGTTTGCGAAGTGTCGGGGGTAGACAGTCGATGTGCCTGCGCAAGGTTCAGCGAGGGGAACCGAGATGATTCATCATTACCTTGTCAATAGTCGTCCGGGTATACCAAAGCTCTAGAGGTATGTACCGCGTTAAGAGGATATCCTCAAAGATGTGGTGCGATGCGGTGGCTTCCAGCGCTGCTGAAGAGTCCTTATTTGGGGCTTCTTGGTCGGGATTCTCGTCCGACGAGTCCTACGCACAGTTTCAGAATGGGCAGGATGAAATATGTCGCTGCGCCCACACTAAGGCTCTCTGACAGGAATTTTCTGAACAGGTTCCACCGACCGGCCATGCCAGCAACTTCCGACAAGACTTTGTCTATTTCCCTCGGGTCTACCACCTCTTCGTCGGGAGCCATGGAGGGCTGCTGCCGTCGGTTGTTGTTCAGCGACGAAAGAGTAGGCGGTGGATTGTCCGAAACATCTGCAACCTATATGGCGCCATTAACGGCGGTACAATCGTAAATGACAAAACCCGCCTTGCGTTTGATGGACCGCTCTTGTTCCCAGCCTTCGAGCAGTCCCTTGACCACCCTGTCGCATTCTTCCAAGAGACGGTTTACGACGCTTTGCATTTTGCCTTGCCCGTAGTATTTTTCAACCACTGGCTGGTGCTGGTCCACAATGAGGGCAATGCTTTCGAACAGCGCGGTTAGGGCAGTGATGTAGTAGAGGGGAGAGGAGGCTATTCGGGCATATATTAGATAAATGCATAGAGAATAATGAAAGAATACTTTTCGCGGATGCTGGGGCCCGTACCCGCACGAGATCGACAACGAACGACGCGTAGGCCTCGAGGCCCTCTGCCTCCCAGCCTATTGCGGGAAAGAGTTTGAAGAAGCGACTGGTGGTGGTGGAGTCCCGCGAACGCGAGGCCTGCTCAAACTGCTGGTAGAAGACGGCGAGCAGGTGTTCGCGCGCGGCTTGGAGTGTCTGCGCCGGCGGCAGATGGCTCTCCGAGGTGGGCTGTCCTGGCACGATGAGGAGTTGGACTCTAGACTGACGAATGCACGAGGACCCACGACAGCTGTTTCTGCAAAAGGGCCAGAAATGACATGGAGCGGGAGAGACATTGCACGGGCACAATGGCGGGTTGCAGACTCCCAGTCCTGGATGTCTATTGCGGACTGGAGGGCTGCAAGGGAGGTCTTGAGGTCCATGACCTGTGCGACGCGGTCACCTGCGTCCCGGACACGGCGCATCTCTTCGTCGAGGGACCGGACACGGCCCCCCACACGCTCTGCAGTCTGTGCGGTCAGCGAGACGGTGTGCGACAGCAGCGTCGCGTCGCTCTGCAGCCCGTCGAGCAGCGGAACCAGCGCCTGTAACCGGGCCAGCGAGGCGACAATGGGGTCGCGCGCAGACAGCAGATCCGACAACGAATTCGACACGTCCGTCTCCTCCGCCTGCAACGAGGACATGCATGTCAGGATCTCTGAAATATTCGTCAGTGAGCGCGGAGACCGCATCTTGTGTATCCTTGTTGTCCACCACCGTCCTTCCTCATGGCGTCCACCACCTCCCATCCCGCGGTCTTTACAACCCAGACCCCGTACCCGCTCCCGCCCCAGATGTTCATGATCCCCGCAGCGTGGTCGCGCTACCAGCTCTCCCAGCTCGTAAACAAGGCCCTTTCGCTCGCAAATCCGGTCCCATTCGACTTTTTGCTGCGCGGCGACATCCTAAAAACTTCCCTGGCCGACTGGTGCACCCAAAATGCCGTCGGGGAGGAGGAGACGCTCGAGATAGAGTACATAGAATCCGTGTTGCCGCCGCAAAAAATGTCCGACCTCCCGCACGACGATTGGGTCTCTGCCGTTTCCTGTCAGCTTGAACAGTGCGCACTCACACCGTTCTTTTTTTCTCGTGCTAATCAAGTCCCAGAACATTTTTGACCGCGTCCTACGACGGTCAACTACGCGCATTCGACTATTCGCGGACCCAAACCTGGAATAGCCCTGTACATGGCGCTGCTATCACGTCCTTTTGCATTGTCCCATCCTACCCAAGAAGAAAACTCGCACTTGATAGCGACCGCCTCGCACGATCTGACTGCCCAACTAACTCGCGTGTCTCTCGATCCTGCGCAAAAAATAAAACCTCTGGCGTCCTTGCACCTGCACACCGCGCCGCTTTCCGGCGTGTCGTCGAACGCCAGTGGATCCCAGATCCTCACATCCTCGTGGGACGGCCTCGTCGGCCTCTGGGATACCTCCATTCCAACCACCGACGAGGTCCCCGAGCCTGCAGTCGGCGACAGGAAAAAACGGCGAAAGACCGAGGGCGACAAACCGAAACGAAAAGCCCCTTTGACAGTATTAAAATCGCACACAGCTCGTGTGTCCGGCGTCGTATTCAACGACGAAAACACAGCGTATAGCTGTGGCTTTGATTCCACCGTGCGCTCGTGGGACTTGGAACACGGCGTTTGCACAAACACCATTGTGTGTATCGTATCTTTTTCCACATTTTACTTGTCTTATAAATGTCAACAGACGTCTTCCGAAAGACCCTTTCTTTCTCTCTCGCTAGCGCCATCCTCTGCGCCCTCCACGATCCTGGCGTCTTCGACAGACCGGACAGTATCACAATATGACTTCCGCGAGCCGCAAGCAGCCTCGATATTAACCCTCACACATCCTGCAACCCCTTCGTGCATTGTACGAGCCCCCAGTCATGCCCATCAGATATTGAGCGGGGCATACGACGGCGCAGTCAGAGTATGGGACCTGCGCAGCGTAAAGGGCGCCACACCCGTCGCGAGCTTCAAGGCATGGGACGGGGAGAAAAAAGTATTGGGCGTAGATTGGAAGCAGGGCGGAGTCGTCGGTGTTGCAGGGGAAGGAGGCTTGGGCGTGTGGAAAGTCGGCGAAGGCTCATAATATCAAAAGTACATTTGCTCAGGGCGTGCTACATTCCGGTCCACGTAAATCCTTGCTTCAGCTCCACCTCCCCCTTCAGCCGGAAATCCGTTGACGACGCGCCTACGTTCAGGATGTATTTGCCTGCCGATGCGCTCCACGCATGTTTCATCGTGTCCCAGAACGACACGGCGTATTTGTCCAAGGTGATGACAACCGTGCTGGAGGCTCCGGGGGCAACGTCCCTGGCCTTTGCGAAGCCCTTGAGCTGATGAACCGGGGTGGTTACGCCAACGTCGGGGTACGAGATATATAGCTGCACGACTTCTGAGCCCATGAGGGGACCGTCATTCTTGACAGTGACGGACACGTTGAAGCTGGCATCGTCGCCGACGTCCGAAACGACGAGGTCGGAGAATGAGAACTTTGTGTACGACAATCCGAACCTGCGAATAATTAAATCGCGAGGTCAATTAACCGCATTCAACGCACCCAAATGGAAACAAAGGTCGAATACCGCGCGCATGATAGTGCTTGTACCCAACAAACAGGTCCTCCCGGTAGTGGATCTTGCCGTTTTCCGCGTGTTGGTTCAAGTACGCCGGGTTGTCCTCAATGCGAACAGGGAAACTCAGCGGAAGTCGTCCGCCGGGGTTCACTTTACCCCACAAAATATCGCCGATGGCATTTCCGACTTCGTTCCCGAGGTACCAGGCTTGGATGACACTGCGCACGTCGTTGACCCACGGCATCGACGTCGGAGACCCCTGTTGGCGAGTCGGTCAAACGCACGCTCCAGTGCGATGCAACGAGCTACTCACGGCCTGGATGCACACGATGGTGTTGGGATTGGCAGCAGCCACCCGGGCGATGACTTCGTCCTGCCGCCCGGGTAACACGAGACTGGGGCGATCGAAGCCCTCGGCCTCCCATTCCGGAGTGAGGCCGCCCACGAATAGAACGGCGTCACTGCTGGAAGCAAGAGCGACGGCAGCAGCAATGGCATCGTCGGCGTCGATTTTCTCGCAGCCTCCCAGACGCTTTCAGGCTGTCAAGTAGTGCTGTAGCCGCTAGAAGAATATATACGCACAACGCCCAACATCAAAGCAGGCTGAGCACTGATTTCACCGCTGTCATTCGCGGGAGATGTGTTGGTGTATTCAACGAGAACATCCACAGGAACGTCCGCCGTCATGTCGATGGTGGCTTTTTCCTCGATGGTACCCTGCAGCATGTGGTTTACAAAAAATCTCGGACGGCGC
This sequence comes from Mycena rebaudengoi, assembly GCA_029282285.1. NCBI lineage: Eukaryota > Fungi > Basidiomycota > Agaricomycetes > Agaricales > Mycenaceae > Mycena > Mycena rebaudengoi. The sequence goes on from JARJCX010000007.1 coordinate 116,404, forward strand.
ATATTTTTTAGCTCACTTGACCATAGAAGAAATCGCCTGGAGTCTGGCGAGTCCAATTATCAATTGTCAGCTCTCCGTTTACCCACAGTTTTGCGCGGCCTGGTTGGTCAGAGGCGCCATTGCTCGGAATCAACGAGCGAACACACCCGCAACGGTCAATCCCAATTCGAAACTCGCCGTTTTCGCGATCGTCAACTGTCCAGTCAGTTTGATCGTCCACTTTGGAGTAAGGCCTGGGGGCAAAAAGTCGACTAGTTTGACACGAGTATCATTCAATACAAAAGCGGCAACTGGGTCGGTAAGGTTTCCCTGTTTATCGTGACTGTAAAATGTGCAGAGCCATCCGGGCTCCCCGGCTGCAGTTGTCAAATGGTTTTCGAAGCGTCGGAAGGTACTTGTGAGCTGGAGAAGATACATTAAGCTTGGGAGGTAACGCGAGGCACGAAGCCTACCGTAGCAGCCTACTGCATGTTCCACAGTGACCCCAGCAGGAGCTCCACCGACGACTCCATCGTAAGGAGAAATCGAGTAACTGGGTTTCAAGGCAGCAGAGCCGCCACCTGAGATTGAAAAAAAGCTCAATTCTGCTCTGTGAAGTATGCATATGGGATATAACCTGAGATGATGTGCTGCAGCGCATTAGGTCCTATGATGGCCAATTTTTTGGCCTTGAGTGGCAGTAGATTGCCTTCGTTCTTCAAGAGGACAATGCCGTCGGCCGCAAGCTTACGACAAAAGCTTCTGGCCTCCGGAGAGTCACGGGTCCGTTCAGCGCCGTCGCCATAGACGACATCCGCATTCCTCTGTGCTTGACTTTGGACAAATGTGAGCAAGTTGGTTACACGCTCGTTGAGAGTCGGCAGAAGAATTTTCTGCGAAGTGAGGCAGTGGTTGACCAGGTTGGGAGTGCCTGTTGGTTCATTAGGTCAAGAGAGTACACCAGGATGCGATATTAACATACGCCATCGCGGGGGACCCGGCATCTCCAGATCAAGTCCAGCGTTCAAAGCCGCATCGACTCCATAGGTGCCATGCCTGGTGGGATCAAATTTAGAGCGTCATTTAAGTGTCCATATGGGCCTCCTACCAATCGCTCATGATCAGACCCTTGAATTTCCATTCGCCGCGAAGAATTCCTTGCAGAAGGGCGGGACTTTCGGAACAGTGAACACCACCAAGGCGTCCATAGGAGGTCATGTATGCCCACGGTTGTGCATCTCTCTGGGCAAGCATAAAACTAAAGGGGATTAGAACCATCGAGGGAAGGTCAACGCCAGCAGCATACGGGTACAAATATATTTCCCGCAGCGCCCTCTCGGATACAACAGACTCGACTGAAGTTCGCTACAAGTCATGAGTGAACTGGGAGATTGAGGGGGGTCAAAGAATACTTCATGTTCCTGGTCATTTGCGAACGAAATGTTTGATGGCTAAACGCCAGCCTGGATGAACATACATACAAACCGTTGAAAATATGTCACAGACCAGCAGAGACGCCTCCCGATTGAAGTCCCTTGACGTAGGAAGCCGCCAGCATTCCTGAGCGAATAAATAAGGACGCTCTTTGGTTCTACTTGTATTATTACCTGAGAGGTGCGGATCCTCTGAGAATGACTTCAAATGCATGGCCGCGTCAATGATCATGACCACTGGTTTAATTTAACCCACCTCAAAGGCACGGCCTCCTACTGGAGAACGCTGAATGCTGATGGTGCGCGGTTGATGGAGGGAAAAGGAAGAATGTTGATTACTTACTTGCAGGTTGGGGCAAGCAAAATCACAGATGATTTCGACTTGGCTTCAGCGGCCAAAAACGATCCAACCTTCTCAATCAATTCCGTGTCGAAGGTCGAGGCCATCGCTGTTTCACACTACTTCGCATGAGTAAATATACAGTCAAACATCACAAGATGTACAGGCAAGCATTGGGCTGGAGAGGCGACAAAATGCGAGGAACCTCTGGCACCCTAGACAACATTGTTAACGGGATACGCAACCAAGGAATGCAGCAAACATTGGGGCCATCGCTCATGCGAATAGATGGAATTCCCAGACGCGCAATAGCAGTCGTGTTCCACCAGTTTGGCGCCCCCAGAAGTGATATTTTCTCATTGATAGAAAGTTTGCGGACGAGGGCAGGGATATCAGCTTGGAGGAAGGCTCTGTCCTCCGCCATGGTGGGATTGAGGGAGACTACTCATGTGCCAGGTCCAGAGTCGAAGTTGAAATACCGTGACGCGCACTAACTTCGGGCCGGAGTTTTGATGATCGGTTGATTGTCGGAGAAACACAAAGTTCTAGGAACCGAACCACCTACTCGATGGACCAATTGACCAATGTCGCGTTGCCCAAGAGCTCTGCGACCCTCACTTTGCGTATAATCAAGTCCTTTGAATTCAGGACAGAACGTAGTCTCGTTCTGCACAACGTCAACCTTGAAACAACAACCGTAGGCGAACTGAAAGAAATCGCCCGCAAAGGTATCCGTTTTGCTCAGAATAAACCAATTTCCAACATCTCGAGCATCCTATCCATCCCAGCTGTAACTGACCAACCTGGATGGAAGCCATATCGCAATGTTGTCTTAGGTCCTCCAACATATCTTCATCGCGTTTTGAAACAGCACTCATTCGTATTCAGATACTTTGAAATTGTATACCCAGGCTCACGGCGCCAAGGTAAATTGAGCGTCAGCTGAACCGTGCCTGGACCACTCATCATGTCTGCCCAGACCACAAATCTCATCATTAACCTTGATCACGATGAATGGATACTCAGCGACGACAGTCGCCTTCTGGGAGACGTTGGCTTTGGTGAATCTTTGCTTGACGCCGGCCGCTCACCGCACACTAATAACCTGACCTCGACCACAGAAAACGAGACGGAAGTTAGCTTTTTCAATAGAGAGTTGTATGACCTGTTCAAAGCAAATCCCCAGGTGTGTTGAGTTTAGGTAGGTCTACGAATTCAAACTCATGTGCCCACAGACAAGCTGGGATTGAAAGCGATAGACAAATTAGTGTGTAACAACGTAAAACGATAGCTCTAAAATGCACGACACATGTCCACGAGGAGCACCAGTTACTGCTGAGCACACTGAACCCGTGGCTCCCCCTCGCCGTCTTCATCCATCGGATCGTCACGCATACCGCCCCTTGACCGTGTGTCGACATCGTCGAGAGAAACTTCGTCGAGAGTAACGGTTTTGGGGAAAGTCTCGATCGGTTTTCTTGGCGGCAGCGCTTTCTCCAGCATCGGGATTACGGCGGGGTCGATGTTCTCCGGGAATTCAACGCTGAGCTTCACGTACATGTCTCCAGGTTCGTGGTGGCGCTGCGAAGGCATGCCCTGCCCATGTATGACCTTTAGGTCTCCTACGGACGGTGTAAGTAGTGAACTTTAGACCGAAAAAAAAAAACGCACCATGCTTTATGATCTCCCCTGGCTCAAGCTTAACAACGAGAGCACGTTCGTCGAGATGTTTGATTGAGAATTGGCCACCGCCCAAAGCGGTCAGTAGGTCCAGTTGAACGTCGATTATCAGATCGTTTTCCTGTCGCTTAAATCGGTCGTGCGGTTTCTCTTCGATGACGATCACAACATCCCCGGGTTCCGCAGTGGGCGACTCATCACTCTCGCCTCTGAACTGTATCGTTTGGCCCCCCCTTCATGCCCTTGTCGATATGCACCTCCAAGAATTTCTTCTCGGGAAGCACCTTCTTGCCCTTGCACTGCACGCATCGATCCTTCGCGTTGATAATTTCGCCACTGCCCGAGCACTCGTCGCAAGGGGATTGTATCTGCTGGATCATAGGGCCCATCTGCCGCAGGGTGACTTTGATACCGCGACCGCTGCAAGTATTGCATGGTCGGACAGCGCCATCCTTGCCGCCCTTGCCTTTGCATTTGGTGCAAATTCGGTTACGCGTGAGGGCAAGTTTGGTGGTCTTGCCCTTGTACAGGTCTTCCAGCGTGACGTGTACTCGGTGTACGAGGTCTTTCGTTTTGCGGGGGCCTTGGGATCTTCCACCGCCGCCGCCGAAAAAGCTGCCTCCACCAAAGCCGCCGCCTCCGCCGAAGAGTTGGCCGAAAAGATCCTGAAAGACAGTAAGCACCCTGTAAAATATAATAAAGGTCGCCACACGTACCTGGGGGTCCACACCACCCATACCACCCTGCTCAGACAGTCCCGCCTCTCCCCGGGCGTCATAAATACTGCGCTTATCTGAGTCGGAGAGAACTTCGTATCTAACAAAGAGTTGATTTACAAGGGTGCTGACAGCACGCAATCACTTACGCATGTGTAACCTCTTTGAACAGCTCTGGGTCGCCACCCTTGTCGGGATGTAATCTCAAAGCCCTAGATTTTTGCACGTTGAGAAGAGGACCGGGAGTGAAAGGAGCAGGACGTCTACTTTTTGCGGTAGGCTTTTTTCAGATCGGCTTCGGATGCGGTCGGTGACACCTCCAGGAGGTCGTAAAATTTACTGGTAGAACATGAGCAGCAGGAAAGAGCCAGAGACGAGCAGTACAGACGTTTCTCTGACCATGGTGGGCTGAGTGGGTTAGAACGAGGAGGAAGAGAGGGAAAGCAGTGATGCTGTAACGCTGTCACGGCTAAGTCTTACTGTACGATCGGTGGAACGTCCTCGAATGCTGTGGAAGGAATCACAGAACAAATCATTTCCTTCTGCAACAATCTACACTGCATCCACGCGTCTATTTACTGCTGACGTCGGGATACACATCGAAGCGCCGCTGTAGAGTCACCGGAATCCCCGCCCGAGCACTCTCCATCACTGCTGGGTCTGTTTCACTGTTAGCCAAAGGAATAATATTTATCGAGCTCTGCTCACCGATGTCCGCATACAGGATGTCTTCTTCCTCCGCAGCTTCGACTAACACCTTGGCCCTATAAGCAGATTAACAGCACAGAACATTCGAGAAATTTGATAGCGCACATCGGGTCAACAACCATGGAATGACCCCACTGGGTATTCTTATCAGCCAATGCAAGGAAAGCAAAACGTGCGACATACAGCATGGTAGCCGGCAGTCATGTCTCGAGCAGGACTACACATGGCAAAGAATACTTGATTGTCCACAGCACTAGAAGAATGCTGAACAAGGTGCAAAAGCTGTTATGAGCGTTCGACCCACCGTGCACGCTGAAGCAGCTCCCAATGAAGGGGCCCTGTTGTCAGGTTGAACGCACCGGGATAAACGAGCACGTTGCAGCCTGGTCATGTCGACGCTGAGTTCGCGACAGGCTGGTGGGAGAAGGAAGGAGAGCGACCTTGGCGGGCAGAGATCATAGCCAGCTCTGGGAATCGTACATCATAGCAAATACCAAGCCCGATGCGAGCAAATTCTGACCACAGGTGAGCTAGGCAAGGTCACTCTTAAAGAACGCAGGGTACCGGTGTCAAAGAAATTGGTGGTTTCCCCCCCGTTAAAGTCTCGCTTTCCTAAACGAAGTTGGACAACTCCCAATTTTCTTGTTACCAAGATACCTTGAATTTAATCTTCCCGGGAATGTCGATATCGAATAAATGCACCTTTCGATGCATGGCGATCAGGTCGCCTGTGCCAGCTGAGATAAATGCAGGATAAAGATACAGCAGGCAAAGTTCGCACCATCGGGATTGTAGACAGTACAGGTGTTATAAACAGAGCCGCTTTTAGCGTCTTGCTCCGGGATGGATCCTGCGAGTAGCGTATAATAATTTCACTGTTGAGAGAAGAGAACCTACCCCCTACAAGCCATGTTTTCGTTTCTTTCGCAACACCGGAGAGCATCTTGACACCTGATCGACGAGTAGTAAGTGTGAAGCTAGACGGCGACGACACTGGGTTGTGTACTTTCACTCTCAGTTTCCGAGACATTGTAAGGTTGGCCTGGGTTATAGCCGATCTTCTCGGCGTAAACAGGAAAGTGCACATGGCCGTACGGTGAGTTGAAACACTCCTGGTAGCACTCGTGAGTTCGGGACTTGCGCAGACTTTTGTATTGACGCGAACAGGTAGGACAATCAGAGCTGGCTTCTTTGCTGTGGCTGCAGCCTTGAGAATCATCTCTCGAGCATGTCGGAGGTTATCCGATTTGTTTGCGGTAACGTTCCCCAGCTGAATCAATGCCAGGGTGAACGGCTTGAACTTGGGAGGAAGAGCCATATTGGGAAGAGCCAGGATGGATCCGGATCGTCGCTTAGTACGCTGGATAACATGACCGTGATGTCTACCCGCGTGCTCTTGTCCTGCGCGCTCCATGGCCGTTCTTGCAATCTACAACCCCGCCTGCGGCGACCGCTCATCCAAGGTCAATATTTCGCGAAAAGCATTCGAAAGTCGCTCATCCTTCAAGATCTTTCCGATCTATCCTCTATATATAGTCATTCTTCGACGAGCATGTCCTGCCTCTCCTCCAGACCAATGGCAAAACGGTCGATAAGCTGGTTGCAACAGAGCACCCCGGTCATGCGGGTCAAGTTCTCGTGGATTTTCTAGAAGCGAATGAAGGTTCAATGTGAATAAGCCTCTTGCTACAAGCGCTAACGGACATGCAGGGCAAGTTGCAGTCGTATTAGGCTTCTGGAGATGGAACCCTAAATGAATGTATCACTACGCTCTCGTCTGCTCAGCTCAAGAGGCAGCCAACCAGAATCACTTTTATTTTGGTCCCTTGCGGAACAGCGAATGCCTTATACTCGTCGCTGTTTCCGCCATCGGATAAGACAGTGGACACGGCCTACCGCCTGCAGTCGCTACAGTCATTTATTTCTGGCTCGACAACCACTCCAATCAACCTCGCGATAACTACCCTTTCGTCTCCTCCTGCTGCGCGAAAACGGCCAGAAGGTGAGTCGCTGACCTGTGCTTCCAAGCGCGTGGAATTAACTTGCCCATCAGCAAGAATCTCTTCAGTCGTGGTCTCTACATGTCTGCATGCAATGATCCTGCGGGATTCTGAAGCCTTGCGAGCGGAGATGCCAGGGCTAGAGAGATTCAAAGGTAATTTAATCGGTTTCAATTCGGCTTCACTCACTGATTCTTCCTGCAGTGGCAGCCGAACGAAATGGCGAGAAGTGGTATAAAAGCTGGGTGAAGCTACTGCCTGCGGTCGCGACGGAGGTGGTCCAGATTTACGATCCGGCGACAAAAACATTTGTTGACCATCCCGAGTCGGACGACGACGACGTCATTGTGGAATTAGACGGCCCATTCGCATACTTCCTAGCGACTGTTAATGTCGGTGCGTGTTTTGAATCTTTACTTCGCAGGATTTTTTCCTCAACTTGATCAAAGATCGACTGGAGCCGGCCTTTATGATTTCGCCGCTCGTGTCCCGGATACCTCCCTCAGAGGCTACCTGTGACCTTGTGATTGTCCGCCCTTTCCAATCGCCAGTTATATCCACCTGACACGCCAGAGACCCGTGCTGCGTTTGTTTCTGTGCTGTGGAAAGTGCTTGGGGCTGCCTACCAAAACGGAAGCCATGTTGATCTGCGGTATGATGCCAAAGGCGAAGTCACTTCGGATGGGGATGGTCCCCCTGTCGTAGAATACATTCGGTGTGGCGGATGGGAATGGATTCCTGCAAGTTTTCATCGTGGATTTGTATACCAACGACGACTGACCTTGCTCCTCAGGATCAAGATGACTTGGATGCGCATGTAATCTGCACGGATGGAGCGATATCTATCGTAGAGAAGAGGGTCGAGCAGTGTGCCTCGCAGCTGCTCCAAACGATACCGCCGGATTTGTCGTCCACAAATGATGTATTAGAGTCCGTCGACACATGTATGTACAGTATCTATGTATGGGTGGGATTGAGAATAGGAAGGAGAGCAGCTTTGGTGTCTCTGTGAACCTCCTCCACAGAGGCCGAGCTATCAATCTGCGACTAGTTAATATCATGAACGAAAAGGATGAAAGATGGCCGCCTACCTGCGCCACTTTTCCCAAGCTTCCGTAGTGGTCGATGACGGGCATGGTTTGCTCTTTGTATGTATCTGTACAATACTCAGTGCACAGAAAGGGTCATTACGGTGAATCAGTGTACGGAATCGCTTCTTGATGCTCTCCTCGTTGTCATCTTCGCGGCCACTCGTCTTTCCACGTTCTAGGAGACGGGCAAGCATGACCTCCTCGGTGGTAGCGTAGAAGAGTACGACGGCAGCGGCACAAACCTGGGTGGGGATTATGAATATGTGCTTAGAAATAGAAAGTATAATTCTGATACCTCCTCTTCGAACTTGAGAGCCTGATCCATCTTGCGAGGGAATCCGTCAACTAAAAAGCGACCACGACCTTCACCCCAGCCCTCGCCAGATCTGCCCTCTTGCATCGCCGCCGACATCGCGTTCTGCAGCAATTTAACGGTGACTTCCATTGGGACAATGGTACCCTCGCGGATACAAGTCTGGATTAGTTCTCCAAACTCGGAGCCTTCCCGATGCTGCTCGGCGCGAAGGAGATCGCCAGCTAGTTGAGGAGGACGTTGAACCCCATAACGCGCAAGATCGGTTACACTAACCCGAAAGATGGCAGAATCCAAAATCTTCGACGAGCCGAGCAGACTGGGTGCCCTTTCCTATGTAGTACATTTAGAGCTGCGGTATTTCTGTGGAAATGCAATGAGGTACCTGCGCCAGGGCCACCTAGGACGAATATGACGACGACCTTGGTGCTATCGAACACAGGGTCTTTTGGTATTTCTTTCTCTTTGAGGCCCAGCGCCTCGGAAAGCTTGTCGATGATGGCGGGCATTATTGCTTGCGGACCGGGGGGACAAGGTGTTCTGGGATTCTATGCTGCTGCAATGACGCCGGAGCTGTTTGTTCTCTGGATTGGGCGCGATGAGCTAGGAGTACGAGGGATATATATGGGAGATTATGAACCGTTTCTTGACAATGAAGTAGAAGGCAGCAAGAGAAGCCGCAGAAAGTCCAAGGAAGAAGAGCGGATTGGGACCTTTCATGTAGCAGCACCGCCACTCGTACGTCGTGAGAAATTGTCACGGCGTGCTGTGCCGTGAACCGCACAAACGGGCAACTACTAGCTAGTACTGTTGGGCGAAACGCTGAGACGGTGAGGTCAATTTCTCTGCCATTAAGACAGATTTTTGCCTGGATCTTTTTTTCAACCTATGGGGCTGCTCAGTGGCTACCTAAATGTCCCAAGGTTTGAGTAAGTCGGTGCAGTTTCGGTGGAGAACAAGGTGATCTTTTCTAATCAGCCAATTTGGCTGATTAACATGAGAGCGAAACACTAGATCGAGACCCATTGAAGCCCGGGCAGAGATTTTAATGGCTTGGAGTGTTCATATTCAAACTCAGAGACCTCAAAATCCCCATCGACCATACAACTAAGGAACATCTGGCTTCAACAAGGGCACTTGACCTCGCTGAATTTACTGGTATGACTGAGTCAAATGGATGCTGAAATAAACACAGTTTTCCAGTGTTACAGTGGCTATTTGTTCAATTCCTTTTGCAAATATGAGTTTAACATGGTGTAGAGTACTCCCAAATTTCTTGGATCCAATGGGCGCGAACAAGGGGCAAAACAGTTAGTGTTTCGCTCTCACGTGTCGTTTCACTCAATGGTTAATTACTGTAGGTGGATAATAATAATAGCATATGGTTTGGATGGAATAGCGGGAATATATATGTGATTCAGTACCCGGGCTGACGGTAAATGGTGGCAAGATGGTGGTGGTCGAGGTGAAAGGAAAGCTTCGAGCTCGTTTGATGCTTGTTGATGCCAGGTGATGGCCGCTCAGCACATGATCTTTGGTCATGTGGCAGCATAGTACTGTACTATAATACATGGGTAGAGGAAATTGGGACGCACGGAATATCTGCAAGTCATTGTACACAGCGGCCGGCGCTGGTTGGATTTAAACGGCTCTGTTTCTTAGAGCACTAATCACAGGAGCTTTCCCGGTACCACCTTTCCCACCGACGTCAATGCCCTTCCCTCCATTACCACCTGTTCCTCCTGTGAGCGATGAGTAATAATTTTCACATTCGAATGCTGGAGCTCACCAGAAATATTGCCGATTTTCCAACGTCCTGAGGGGTCAGTGTCGAGAATCGGCCCGTCACCATCGCCACCTTCACCGCCAGTAAAGCCTTCACCACCGGGACCACCCAGCCCACCTTCACGCATGCTGTCAGAAAGCACTTCTGTGGACCAAAGTTATCCTCACCCATGACATCACCAATCTCTACGTCTTTTCCAATGGAGATCAATGGAAAGCCACAAATGTATTTGCCAATAGCTCACCTTCAGATACAAGAGAAGGGGACGATTGCGAAATTTTCGAACGCTACACTGTAAATTGAGACGATTCGTCAAGGCCAATAAAATAAAAAGCCTACCTCAATATCTTGGATAGATTTCAGCACCTTTTGGACGGTGGAAAACTGCCGAAATCTAGTAGAGTACATGTGGTGAGTTGAGAACCTACCGTGCAATCAGAAATCATTTGGGTGAGCGTCATGTTGTGTTTTGCGAGAGCCGATGTGTTGTCGTCACTGTTGAAGAACTGGTTCAGTTTTCCTTGTGATCCAGCAACCCGCAGATCCTGGGTGATTGCTTCTAGCTCCCTACGAATTGTAAGTATAAGCGACACATCGTATCAGGCGATGCTGACCGTTTGAGAGCCTCCACGAATTTTTTATTCTGTTTCGACTGGTCGTTGCCCATACCAGAAACAACGGGTGTGAGAAGTTCTATCCGTGCGGATAATGCCAACAGGCCCTGTGAGTTGGCCGAAGTTTGCTAGATGGAAATGGGTATCTGGTATCGCGATCACTGGGAACAAACTTACCTCAATACGATTCGTAATGACTAGGAGAGGATCGATGATACTACTCAGTATCGCACCGAATGGGAGGTTGCAGGAAACGGAACTGAGAGTTGGCAGCGCCAATTTCAGCGCATTCCGCCCCGTGTGAGGTGCGTCTCAGGTGGGTACAGCGGCTGTCTTCTCGGGAGAGGTTCCATCATGTTGTTGGCAGCTTGAATCGGATGACTGTGGCCTACTTGAATCAGGCGAACTGCCGCCATTCGACTCGGAGTCACGCAAATTATCCCCGGCTTTTTTTTCTTCCCTAGTCATCTTGCGGCTACTGCGATTCCTGCGGGGAAAACAGCGTCGAAAGAGCCCGCAGAGCATCACTCCGACAGAACCAGGTGAAGCAGCGGGACAATGGGCCAGCATGGGGGGTATCAAATGGATCCTGGTGTTCTACGCAGGTAATACCGCTCTGTGGTGTTTAAAAGTAGAAAGTGCTGTTGCGGTGAGGCATTCGAATAAGCTGTGGCTGTTTCAAGAAATGAACGATGTACGCCTCGTCCAGTTGAAGATTTGAGAAGGTTTAACTCGAAACGTTACTGTGCTGCTGTGCAAGGCACGTTGTCGGAACTTGGGGTAAGGCGCCTAAGGTTAACAACTGTCAGACGTCCGAGCTTCGAATCCAAATGAAGATCCCGTAGCATTACATTTACGTCTGATGTATGTAGTACGGGCCCCAGCTGTTTCAATTTGGGACCGCGCGCCGGTAATCCTTCTCCTCCCTCCTCCTCCTCCGCTTACAGCCGACCCGGAAACTAATGAGAATTGATGATTCGTTTTTTCGGCTCTGAAAAAGGAAATCACGGCCAAAATCGGTGACGTGATATAACGTATGGAAACCGCAGGACTTCCAGCCCGCTGGGGGAGAGACTCTCTGAGACAAAGCCAGAGAAAAATGATGATCAAAATATTCTCCAGAGATAGGGCATCAATAACCCATCTGTCTCCGGATTCCGGCAGATTCTGGGTAGCGAATGCTATTCTATTTTTGCAATTTCGGGATAATTTGTGCACTGAAACCATAATTCCACAGGCTGAGGCCTAAGGAATATTCATGTACCGCTCGTTCAAGCTGTATGGCAGTGGGCTGGCTACCGAGCCATAGTCAAAATTACGTGCCATCAGACCGCGCCGCCGCAGGCAGGGATAATGTTCAAGTTGTTCTTTAACAGACGTTTAAGTAACTTGAGGAGCTCTACTACGCATTCTAGGGACGCACGGACCGGTTTAGACTCTCCGAGACAGTAGCCTACTTGAATAGCTTGTCTATGGCCATCAAATTTGTCTCTGGCCCCCCGCTGCTTGCATCACTTTTGTCTCTGGAGAATTCTAAGCGGCTTCATCACTGCGTCAATTTTGTCTCTGGAGAATTTTACGCGGTTCAATCACTGCATCAGATTTGTCTCTGGAGAATTGATCCCAGCGGGCTGGATGCTCTCGGAAACCGGGACGGGACAGCTCACGTTTATTGATTGGCGAGTGATTGGCGAGTGATTGCATCGCATGCCGAAACGGTCCGGTATGCATGACCCCAGACACCACTTCCACACCCATTACAGCGCGTACACACTCAGCCTCACCGCCGGCGCAGCTATGGACATCTATGTTAGTGTGTCAACCTAAATTGTGATCTTCGTCATACAGCATCTCTTTGCGGAGCATCGGGCGCAGCCTTTTTATTACTCTCTTTGGGGCCGTTTTTGATTGCATCCGCGAGAACGCTCGTTTCGTGCTCAAATCTTAATACACATGTGTAAAAACTGTATTTTCCGAGTCACCTCGTTTTTCTGGGAGGGAATGGCATCTTAAGAATATTTTTACATCAGCTCTGAAGCGAGTGCTATGCAATTTTCTGGCAAACTCCAGAGTCACGGACCTCGAAGCAACCTGGAAGACTTTCCGTGCGCTGTCCAAAAAGGATTAGGTACTCAGAATATTTTATGGGCTCTCAAAGCCGGAAACACGAATGAACATGCAAAAATATGATCATGATGAATGGCTATTGTCGTAGTATCCTTTCGCTTTTTGCAGCTCAAAAAATAAATTGCCACATTTGCTGGTTTTCCTTCTATCTCCAGTAATTTTCGAGGGACGACTATGATTAAATGGGAAATCTCTGAGGCGCCTTCTATGTAATGATATTTTCTCCCAATTGCATTCAAACCTGATTCACCGTTTGAAGTGTGTTAGTCATAATGCAGAATTAGTGATCCGATGAATGGTTTGGAGGCCTGAATCGCAGTTAAAGTTCAGTAACAGTGTGTTCTCCAACAACCAGAGGTGTCATTCAAACAATGTGCAAACGGAAGTTTTTTTGGGGGTAGTGGGTTCAGGAATAGAGTTATTTCCGTATCAACCGGACCAATCGTATCGGCCACCCCACCCGCTGGTAAATTGGCAAAAGGATTTGAAACCCTAAAACTACTTTGAGGAAATCTGCGGTTGTACTTCAGTGTGGGGCTATGACTTCGATCGCGAGGCGGATCGAGTTTATCTATTAGACAGGATGATCTGGTGTTAAACCAGATTCACGTTCTTCAATTTTGCATTACAGTAGAAGAAATACTGTAATTGCGAATGGAATGGGAACCTGGTAAATGCAGATGAAAGTAGTTGCAGATACCTCATAGAGGAGTTCTGTGCGAGTCACAACTCTCCGGGACACTTTCAAATTTAAACACTGTTCAAATAGGGAGTCCGCAAAGGGTCTGCATTTGGGTTATTGAATTGGAGCAGTTGTAACCGTTTTATACAAATGTAATGTAATGATTATTTCCTAACCTCTGATCACTGGGTATTTTTTGAACTGGTCGATTAATATCCTGGACGGGCCTGGAGGAGGGGGATGATAGTCTTTGGCCGCCGCATCAGCACACTTCCCTTGTGCGGCAGAGTGTAGGCGCATATCGAAGTATAGTATGGCTGCTATCTGATTATGAATATCCAAAGGTCTCATGAAAGTCTCATGTAGTCCAGAAAATTTACAAATGCCGCCGGGGAATGCCGCATTGCCTGCCCTGGAATGACCTTGTGCCTGTTCAACCGCGCGCAGATTATTCCCGCAATTCTTTTACAATGCCTCTCCTCACAGGTGTATCTGACCGGTTCATCTCTGCGGCAACCTGGCCTAATTTCAAGTTTATGTCCACCGACCTCAGCTCCTGCAGCGTCAGTGTGATCTTGAGATCTGAGTTGAAATATCTTGAAATCCGTTGCCCCACCCCCCACCCCCCCCCCCCCTCGCATATCTTGGGCCATTTATCTCATGAGATACTTTTTCTAGAAGTTGCTGGATTTCCACTTGTGGCACCAAACTGGGGAATAATTGTCTTGAGTGATTCCTTGCATACAAAAAGGCCTCTACTTTCCGTTTACAGCTAAAAAAAAAACCATCGGCTTAAACGGCAAGGAACGCGTCGACGCGACTTGATCACGTGTCGCGATGGAATGGTGTTACGTATTAACCTCCTTCGCCTCCTGAGAGGGCGAAAGTAAAGAGAGACTGATAGAATCGAACCCGAAAGAGTTAGGGACAAAATGGGATTTTAGGTTCTAAGTTCTCGGGTCTGCCCGGATGGGTCAGACTCGAGCTAACTACAGTACGAGGGACATGAGATACTACGAAGAGGAGTGAGTTGTAGGAGTATAATGTAACTGTACGTGGAATAGGGATGGAGGGTGTGGGATTAAATTGTATGCAATGAATCTAAATGAATACAAGTAACTGCGAGCGCAGTGTGAGATGCGGGCGACTCACAAAAGCTCGCAGGTGCTTTATATGCCGAGGGGACAAAGACGCATTGATACACGAGAGTGAGAGAGAGCGAGGCCGGCCTGCACGCCGATCTGTTATGTGCCCGCTTGTTAACTCCAGGCAATCAACACCACACATTGCCCACCCATCTAACTCCTGTGGCTAGCGTGCTGGTTGAGCGGGCGTAGGTCATATAGGTGCCTGGCTGCCTGGCTACCCTCATATACTGTTATTTCTTGCTCCAAAAATGAGTGCAATGACAGTTGAACACCGTTTGACTGCCGTTCATATTTAAATTAATATTACTATTATCAGACCCTTCCCTTTTTCCGATCGCACAAATCCGGAATCTATTGGAAGCTTCAATTGGCTTTATATTTTTCACCTTTAAGCTGCTTAGTTGGCCATTTTAAGTAGGTTCGGCTATACTATCTTAGACCCCGAAGTGATAATGACTTTTGATGGCTCTATTTTCGTTCTGTCCGCTGGGCCGTTACCTCTCGGTATTTGTTCATAGGTTCCTAGACATATGGAAAGTAGTATTCCTGAGTGCCATAATTTTTGGATGCTTTTCGACGAAGTTATGAGGTCCCCGAGGATCAGACCTAGAAGTGATAACGCTTTTTGGCGGTGTTTTGATCGCATCAAAAATATAGGTTTTCTTTTTTTTCTGTCTGCCCATTGGGCTCCAAAACTTAAAGAAGTTAACCAAACCTTCGAGAATACATCCTCGCATGTCATTCTTTTTTCTCAGAGCATAGGAGTACGAATTACGGTGAGCATCAGTGAATTATCACTTCTAGTCACATTATCACATCTGGGCCTATTATAGTAAAATGGTGTGGGTAACGTCAGCAGGGCCAGTGTCCGGGGTCCTGCACTTCTAACCGAACCGGCACCACACGGCATCTGATCAAAACTAAGCTGTCCCGTCCCGGTTTCCATAATAACGGGCAAGTGAGCCGAAATAGCCGTGAGTTCCTTTTGGGGATCCGGATCGGCTGTAATATAAATTTTCTTTTCGCCAGGATCGCAGCTACTAGTTGGTATATTTTTGGTATATGAAAATGAAAGTTTCTATCTATAGCAAAGCCATTTTGGATGTGACATATTGGTTGTGCGCGGCTTAATACGGTTAACCGATCGATCAGCTGGTTGCACTTAATGCACTTTGCTTACGGCACCTAACTCGAGTCCTAATTTCTCTCCTAGACTCGTTACCAGTCTGTAACCAGTATCCAAAAAATGTGGCAAGCACTTTTGGTGGTTACAGACTGGTATAATTCGTTGACGTGCATTGGGCTGTCCCCGGAGTTTGAAATTTTAGCAGGTGCCGCGATCGGCCGGCTGAGGAGCCATCAAACCCGATCATTTCTGGTCGAAAGCTGATAGCTCTTTCCGCTCTTCCAAGCCGAAAAAAAAATTAAATGAGGAGACAGATTTAAGCAGTTTTAGGGTCATATTACTCCTAGGTACTTCAAGTATATTCATGCCCAAACTGCATCCCAGAACAGAGCCCTCGCCAAATTTTCAAACTCCGCGGACAGCCCGATTACGATCAACGAGTTGTACCAGTCTGTAAACACCGAAGTGCTTGCCGCATTTTTTCGGCAATTGTTTACAGACTGGTTACGAGTCTATTTCTCTCCATCCACGGGTGCTAAAATCACTGTAAAATCCAGGTAGTCAGTATGAACAACAAGAAATCGATCCATGCGAAAAAACCATTGAAAACCATTGTGCCAGGCCTCTACACGACGAAGGTGCTCCACCTGCCAAATTAAGTGCCATCAGTGGCTGTGGTTACTAAGTGCATTATTTATTTATTTATTTATTTATTTTTGTGGAACGTTTGGAATACTATGATTCCAAGCATCAGGAAAAGCCCTTATGAGGCCTCTCGGATCACCCGAGCCGACATAGGTCGGTCCCTTCCGCCCGTTATAATTGGTGGCTTAAGGGATAGAAACCTTGCCGAAATAATATAGCTCCACGGGTCGAAAATGCATTAACGCACGAACGGCAAATGCCGAACAGTGTGGGACTCGACCGAAGTCACTACCCACTAAAAACGCCCTAAAACGGTTACTGCTTGGTTCGAACCCTCGTCACTGAGGCCAAGCGATCTTTGGATTACCCAAAGATCAGGACGCGTGTTACACCGCTCACCCACGCGGTCCCTACTAAGTGCATTAAGTGCACCTCTTCGACTCTTTTGTTCTCTGGAGGCCATACTCTGCTATTTCTGCTTGGTCTGTGCTCTTAAATGTGTCTATTTACTGGTTTGGACACCTTCTCGTGCTTCAAGACATGAAAAATCGCGCTCTTTCCGCTTCAATAACCTGCACAATCTTAGCGGGACCCGGGTCAATGCCGTTCAACCCGTCCAACCCGTGCCCTCGGGGGGGGGGGGGGGGGGGGGGGGGGGGGGCAAGGGAAATGAAGACAATGCACGACCTCTTGGTGCTAAACAATGCTGTCCAGCCCCCGAGGCCTGTACGGAGGAGATCTGGAATGAAGGTACTACGGCTTGATTCTTCCACGGCCGCCAACCGACTTGACACCCATCTTGCGTCTGTTCATCGCGAAGAGAGTCTTCCTCACATTCGGGATTCGTCGATGGGGATGCCAATGATAAATATGGGTTTGATGATCATGCAGATATTGGAGCCCGACAAATGGGAAGCACTGGATCAGAAATGCGGGACACGAATGGCCCAAGTGCATGATCTGTTGTTTCTGTTTTCTTCTATTCCATTCAATAATATTGACCTGTTGCTGTATTCTTAGTCAGTTTGCTTGCTCCCGAGCTGCCACTCAATAATCTGTCACTACAAAAGAGTATGTTCAGTCTTGCTCCATGTACTTACGTGCAAGATCACAGAAAAAAGACTGCCTGGAACAAGTATATAGCACATCCTGTCACAAAAGTATTGCAATTTGGTTCACAGTGAAATTCCTTGAGTTTGCGTTGAAATTCTCTGAAATTCTCGCATTCTTTCCTTTTTCGATTTCTTTTTCATAACTTTCCCCTTCCGGCAGTACTATGGTCGGAAAACCCTTAATACAGGCTTGAAAACAAGCTTTAGGCCGCGTGTGCTAGAGATAAACTTCAGACACACCTGTGTGATACAGCTTAATATAGTCAATACTTGGGGTTGTGGGCCTGTTGGAATTTCGAGGCCGCCCGCTCGCTGTCATTGACGGCGTTCGACTTCATGTTTCACAGAATGCCGTCGCCACTTTCATTCCGTTTTTTCTACGCCGTTTATAGCTCTAATCACGCCTTATTCGTACTAATTAGTTCTTGCCTTTTTTGTATTTAAGCCGTAGTTGTTCAATGAATCCCCTGCGCGTTTGCGAGGGTCTTCTGCTACATCCCGAGTAAAGGCCGCGGCTACCTTTATTTCAACAGGGCCGTGGCGGTGCCCGGCAAAAACTCGTACTTGATTTTTAACTACGTTAAATGAGCAATCACATGAGTAAGTACAGTAGCTCTCAATTTCAGATACGTGTTGCCGAAATTCCAAGCCGCTACGGGCTACGCTACACAGTGTTCTCCCTTAAGCCCTTATTAAGGGTAAAAAATTGTTTAAGCCCTTAAGTCTTATTAAGGGTACTTAACTTAAGGGTATGTTAAGGCCTTAAGTATCACGTGTCGTATATTATTCCATGATATAACCTCTCCATTTTATTTAATCTCTTCTTTACTTCTCATTACCCATGTGTCTATATGCATCCCTACGGACAAACAGCTATCCTACTGTTGCCAAATCCTGCTTGAATCAGGTGGATCATCGATCACTGCCGTCCCATTCCCCTCGGATAGGCTAAAGTGTTTGACAAGGAAATCCACAGCCACTGTAGTTTACATGGGTTGAAGTTTCTTTTCCTACACGGTAGAAATACCTTCAATGATTGGGTGTACAAGTAGGTCAAGAAAATTGTGCGATCAAAATATAATGATGCCATCATTAAGCCTTAATTAAGACCTAAGAAATTCGGGCCCACTTGTTAAGCCCTTAAGTTAAGTGCATTTTAACCCTTAAGTGGACTTAACCCTTAAGTCTTAGGTAGAACACTGGGCTACAGTAGGTGGATAATAATAGCATATGGTTTGGGTGGAATAGCGGGAATATATGTGATTCAGGATCCGGGCTGACGGTAAATGGTGGCAAGATGGTGGTGGTCGAGGTGAAAGGAAAGCTTCGAGTTAGCTTCGAGCTCGTTCGATGATCTTTGGTCATGTGGCAGTAGCACCGCCACTCGTACTACTCCATGCCAAACCAACTATTCTTTGAGTTTGCCTCGGAAGTTCATGTCCTGCAGTCTGCAAAGAACGAGGACGGCGCTGACCTCGTTGCAATTGGCGGCGAGCATTCAGTCGACATCCTCATCGTCGGCGAGCACGCAGTAAAGGCTAGTATGCAACTTTCGCGTCCAATCAGTATGCTCACTGGTCGACGCGTCTAGTCCGTGGCTTCGTTTCATATTGGGTCCAGGATCACTGCTCTGGCGTTTTCCCCTCGAACGGTCCTGATTCCTCACGCAAAACCTCGCGGTAAATCCAACTGACGCGTCTATTCAGATTTCTCCTTCTTTCAGCGACGATTGGCTCATAGAGTTAGTGCACATTTGTTTGTTTTTTAAATAGTCGTTCTGGACATTTTCTCTTAGGCTAACAGCTGCGAGTGCCGACTTTGGTCTTCACTTGCTCACAAAATTATCCACTTCCGACGAAACTGTCTTTGCTTTTGGGGGTGGTCTGAGTGGACACCATGGCCGAGTGAACGACATGACATTCTGCGGCGGAAGGGGAGAAGACAGCACTAGATATGTGGCCACAGTGTCAGGTCGGGATATTTTTCTCTGAAGCCTTGATGCTCACTGTCGATGGTTAGATGACAAAATGCTCATGGTCTGGGACCTGTATCCGACCCAAGATACAGCCTCAAATCGGTCGTCACTAGATTCTTCGCGGATGACTGGGTCACCATCTCCCCCTCCTCGTCCCCAGCCGACGGCATATGTTATAGCATTCCCACATCCGCTTACCACGGTCAACTCGCATCCTTCGTCTTCCAAAGAGTTTCTGGTCTCTGACACGCGAGGCTCCATCTTCCTAACCGACTGGCGCTCCGATCCAGATGATGCGGATTTCGAAAGCTGGCGTCTAGTCGAGTTGGTGGAGCCGTACGCCCTCGCTGCTGCCTCGATGGGGATTTCCGTTCAAGGCGGGTGGGCAGCATGGAGGAGAGACAATGCCGACATGTACGTGTGGTGCACTATAGCCGCCTACAACTCAACACCTAACACCGATATCAGCGTTGGTGCCGTGTACGGTTCTCGTTATTCTCTGTGGGACATCTCTAGGCTTCAAGGGGGGAAACCGACGACAGGGCACAGCTTTCCGCAGGGCGGCCATCGTTTTCGGTACGCCGCAAGAACTGTTTCCGCGAGGTCCATCATATAATTGAGTTTGCTTCCAGGTGGTGCCCCACATATCCGGAATACTTTGCGATATCTACTCAGTCACCGGTCAAAGGTGCTACTGTCAACATCCACAATACAACGTACACGCAGCCGACGGTGATCTCGTTAGCCTCTCGACCTCACTTTATTCGCGACTTTGATTGGCTGGCTTCCCGCACCCCCCGCATCGCGGCTGCTGTCGGGAGAAAAGTCGTCATATTTAATGTGGGCATCGACATATGACACCAAAAGTAATTATAATCCATTCCAAACAATCTATTTAATTCGCATGCCGAGATTCGGATTATCCTTATACAATAGTACAGTAAATTTGGACGCTACAGGAGAAGGAGAAAGAGCCAGAAAATTACAACAAGAGAGAGGGAAATTCGTTAGTGGCCGTAGGTCTGGGTGGCATGCATGTGGTAAGGCAGTGACTGCTCAGCCGCCTGCGGCAAGACGACGCGGGTTTGCTGCTCCCCTTGCGTCTCGCCGAAGCCCAGCTCCAAGAACATGTTCTTCCAATAATGAGCATCTAGTTCAGAGGCGTGGTGCGGGATGGAGGGGACGTAGCCCTCGGGGTGGTACGCCGCCTGGTTGATCGCCACGGCCCCATTCCCGTTCACGCTCACATTCACGTTCACGTTCCGTGGAGGCTCGACGGGATATTCCTCCGAGTGGGGAGACATATTCGGAGACGTGGGAAATTGGAAGGCCTGCTGTTCGTGGGCGGGCGGTACCATCTGTTGTGGAGGGTACATCGAAGTAGCGGAGGCTGGCGCTAAGGCACCGGTGTAAATAATAACTGAATTGACGTGAGAGTGTGCACACTGTACCTTGTAGCCGGGGATCAATCGGCAGGTTCTCATAGCGTTCAGATTCGCCTCTTCGGGACTTGAAGATGTCATTGGCCAGCAGGCTCCGGAGGAAACGGGCATGATAAGCTGCCGAGGTGGATGCCGGAGAGAGAACAGAAGCGTCGTAATATGCGTCGGCGGTCTTAGAAATAAGCGAATGGATCTCGTGTGCTGTCCCCTCGTGAAGCTGGGCCAGAGTGTTGGAGGTTCGAAGAAGCTAAAAAAAACAGAGTCGTGTCATTATTGGTGGTAGTGGTCAACTGGAGAGGCTTTACTTTGAGTAGAAAGACGGCCGCGTAGGCAGACATGACAGTAATTGAATCCTGGCTATAACGCTGGATTGAAAAAATATGAGAACAAGATAGAGGGATGAGTTCAAGTATATGACCTACCAGCATGCTCATGGCCGGGAAATCTTTGGACACAATCCGCAAACCATCGAGCGCACTTGTGCAGCACGCTGATAATGCCTGCAGACTGGGACTTGCTCGACTCGACTATGTAAATGCTATGTTAGTGTTTGCCACCACGCAGTAGTAAGAGAATACGGACAGGGGACATCGAGGCTTGTATCCCGAAACTGTTCAAGAACAGTCTAACATGTAGACGGAAAAAGCTGAGGACGGAAAAGTGAAAAGACTCTCCTCCAGCTATTTTTGTGTCAGTACGACGCAAAAATGTGAAAGGCGCGCCGACTGACCGCGTTGCATCTCAGCCTGCCAAGTGTCCATCCACTGGGTCAACTTGCCGTTGCAGTTGCGGATGACCACTTCATAATTTACATCGTTGTGGTCGTTCGACGCGCCGCCTTTGTTGTAGAACATGTCCGTCGTTTCAGACTAGAGGAGGAAGGTCAGGTTCCCATTCACTAGTAATGAATAAATAAAAAACATGCCGATATGCGGCGGAGCTGTACAAAGGCAGCTACAATGACGTCCTCTGGACGAGGGGGGCCGCCACTTTGCTCGTGCCAGGTCATTGAATGTCTGACACAATCGTCTTCCGGGAGCATCCAGCTTCGGCCAGTTTGGGTGCTGAGACTCCGGTCATGGATAAACAGAACTAGGTATGTGCGCTCGCGATTGCGACGTTCAAGCTTTTGGTATTCTGTCTCGTTGGCCGGCGGAGTGGGGAGATATCGGTTCAAACCAAGCTCCACGGCCATGCGGCAAGCCTGAGGCACACGAGCGCGATGATTAGCAGCGAAACGCCGAAAAGAACTGGAAGGGAGCTCACATAGCCTATGTAGGTCCATGTTCGCTGCAGTACATCGCGAAAATAAGCCACGGAGATGAGTCAGGAAAGCAAGTGTCTTACGTTGTCAGCGGGGTCTTTCCAGTACGTGAGACAGGCAAAAGCTTGAACCACTTCGACACGTTTCCAGGCCTCTGCAAAGGCCCGAACAGCAAACTCATGGGCGAGCTTTTGACACGGGTTGAAGACTTCGGGCTTGAAGAACTTGCAGCCGACCATGATGAGGGTGGTGAAGAGGAAGGGACACTTTGAGCGGACATAGTGGACTGTGTGGAGGGCGGGGTCGAACAGATTAATGAACGGGTTGAGACGCAGGAACAGCAGATCGAAGAGAACTTTGGCCTGGTCCTCATCAATTATGCCGGCGCTTACGGGATCGTTGTACGTGGGGCCATTTGGGCCTCTGTTTTGGGGGGGCGAGAAGGAGCTACCCCGATTCGGGCCATTCGCCGAGGCGGAACCCTCTGTGGGGTTGAGAATTGTGCGGAAGAAGGAGTTGCGCTTATTTTCCTTGCGGATGAGTTTCGCGGGGAAAAGGGCACGGTCCGAGGGGTCTGGGTCGTCATCGTCATCGTCCATGTCGATTGAACGCGAGCCACTCGAGTCGGCGGGGTACTCGCCGTTTGCATACGGCAGATTGAGGGGGGGCAGCTCGTTTGAATTGAATTGGGGGTTGGGGACGCCATAAGGCTGGTCGCCGTTTTGGCGCAGCAGAGGATTATACTGGGGATCGCGGGGGTCTGCATAGGCGCCGTCGACTGCCTGGGACTTGAGTTTTGCGCTGTTGAGACCTTTTTCCAAGCGACGGAGCATCTTGGAGGCCTCGGAGAGCCTGGCGACGCGTGAGCTCGAGACGACCTACAGAAGACGGGGACAACAGACTTTGAGCCGGGCTTGCGGCCCCTGCGATGCTTTTCAAAGACACATCTGAAGAGGAGGTGAGCGGTGCTGCAGAAAAAGACATGAGAGACGCGGCACGGACTCTACGCCTGCGCGCTTGCATCGCTGACACTGTTTTTGGCCGTCGTCGGCGCCTACGCATTTCATCTGCAAAATTAAGTCAGGCGAATAAAATGAATGGCGGTCGGGGACTTACCTTGGCAGCACGACAGACAGTACATGCGCGCGCGCCGCGTACGACGGGGATCTTTGAGCTGGAGCAGAATGAGATACGCCCAGACAAGAGACAAGAGAATACTTTTGCTGGTCGTCGGGGCCATCGTCGAGCTGAGGATCCATACTAGCCGGCGGGTTCAACGGAGTTCACGGTGATCAAAGGGTCTTGAGAGACGCCGGTCGGAGAGATTGAACGAGTTCTAAGTCCTGCAAAAAGCGCTGAGAGAGGAAGCGGATGGGGGTCGCGGTGTAAGAGACCGCAGCTAGCAGCAGCTTGCGAACACTCAGCGGCGAGGAGCAAGCCTAACTGAGCCTACGACCTTCTTCCTTTATGGTCCCCGGCTTGATCGCAGAGTCCGCAAAACAACGTGACTCGCCGTGGACTCGGATAAAACGGATTCTAAAAAGGAAGGAAGACACTCAAAGAGACTCGGAAAAACCGTTCCGGGACTTATTTACATGAAGATAAAAGACAGCAAATCGCAAGCCTGTGGGCTTCAAAGGCTCGTCACAATACTTACAGTAAGCTATTGATGATGTCCGCACACGCTGACAAGTAACATCGGCAAACGCCGCGAGCAGCAGCTTGGGCTCCATACATATTTTCTACGCAAATGCAACGAAAAGCTGCACATGAAGGAACCAACCACACGGCATGGCAGTAAGAGTCGCAGCTGCGGGCAGAACCATTTTGGCTTACTGCGACGCGTGACGTTGGAATCGGCGAGTACGGACTTTCACCGCAGCATGTCAGAACGAGGTATCCATTGACGATGCCCCAGAGTAAACCCAGTGCCGGATTTCCCAAGAAAAGAAGCAGATTTCGAGGAGTTTTACCGGCGGCGGAAGAGGTCATGAATGAACAAGTCACGTCACAGTCACAACCATGGTTAGAATTATCATCAAGGGCGGCGTCTGGAAGAACACAGAGGATGAAGTCCTCAAGGCCGCCATCGCAAAATATGGAAAGAACCAGTGGGCCCGCATATCCTCCCTCCTTGTCCGCAAGACCCCGAAACAATGCAAGGCGCGTTGGTACGAGTGGTTGGATCCCTCCATAAAGAAGACAGAATGGTCAAAGACGGAGGACGAGAAGCTTTTACATCTTGCAAAGCTCATGCCCACCCAGTGGCGCACAATTGCCCCCATCGTCGGCCGCACCGCAGTCCAGTGTCTCGAACGGTACCAGAAACTGCTCGACGAGGCAGAGGCAAAGGAAAACGAGGAGCTCGGTTTGACTGGCCCCGATGGGGACGCTGGCCCAAGTGCAGACGACGTGCGGCGTTTGCGTCCAGGCGAAATCGACCCCGACCCAGAAACAAAGCCGGCGCGCCCAGATCCAATCGACATGGACGAGGACGGTATGCTAGTATGACTCACCTAAATTATATCTACTCACACCCTGCGCAGAGAAGGAGATGCTGTCAGAGGCCCGTGCACGGCTCGCCAACACGCAGGGTAAAAAGGCAAAGCGCAAGGCCCGCGAACGCCAACTCGAGGAGGCCAGACGCCTTGCTGTGTTACAGAAAAAGCGCGAACTTAAGGCAGCCGGAATAATGTACGTGTTCTCCTTTGCCCCCATAACAAACTTATTAATTCGCGCACAGAATGCGCCACAAGACAAAGCGAAAGGGCATGGACGTGCGTGTCTAAACTGCATTCCCCCCCCCCCCCCCCCCCATCCATTAACAATTCATTTTTCAGTATAACGCAGACATTCCGTTTGAGAAAAAGGCGGCCGCGGGTTTCTACGACACCTCAGAGGAGCAAGCCCGTGTCGCGGCAGCGCCTGTTGGACAAACCCTCCGCAGACTCGAAAATAAACGCAAGCCTGAAGAGGAAGAGGCAGAACGCAAGAAACGCCAACGGAAAAACGGGCCTGGCAAGGAGGGCAGCGAGAACTCGGGCCACCAGACAAAGTTCATCGCCGCGAGAGATGCACAGATCCAAAAGCTGAAAGAGGCCGAGTCGATCGGGCGACGGAGAAAACTGATGCTGCCGACGGCGCAAGTGGGCGAAGCGGAGCTCGAGGACATTGTCAAAATCGGACAGGCTGGAGAAAATGCAAAAGCTTTGGTGGACGGTGGGAGCGATGCCAGTGGGAAGCTCCTCAGTGACTACGAGGGACTAGAAAATGCGCGGATGGCGCGGACGCCTCGGACTGCTCCTCAGCGTAAGCTTTCCCTCCCGCCCAGCTAGTCAGTCGTGCTAACTTTTTTCAGAGGACAATGTCATGGCCGAGGCGCGGAATCTGCGGAATATGTCCATGGTTCAAACACCTCTCCTCGGTGACGAGAACACCCCGCTGCACGTCGCTCCTGGTGGCGGTACTGGTTTTGAAGGCGCGACTCCCCGCCACCAGGTGGCGTTTACCCCCAATCCTCTTGCAACACCGTTGCGCACCGATGGCCTCGACGGTTCTGCTACCCCCCGCACGGGCGTATCGGCTACCCCCTTACGGACACCCATGCGCGACAACCTCTCCATCAACCCAGAGGGCTTTTCCGTTGGAGACACCCCCCGCGAGCAGCGTCTGCGGAATAATTCTGCCAAGCGGGCGCTGCAGGCCGGGTTCAAGAGTCTGCCGAAGCCGGAAAACAACTTTGAGCTGCTTGTTCCCGAGGAGGAGGACGACGACGATGCGGTGAATGGAGTGGAGCTTTCGGAAGAAGATGCGGCGGAGAGGGACGCCAAGCTGAAGCGGTTACGGGAGGAGGCTGAAAGGAAAGCACTCGCCCGGCGGTCGCAGGTGGTGCAGCGCGGTCTGCCGCGGCCCGCGAACATCGAGGTTGATGTTTTACTTCGGGAGCTCAGCATTGGCGAGGACGAGCAAGATCCAGACCTCGCAAGGGCACAGCAGCTGATTAACAAGGAGCTCGCGGAGCTGCTGCAGCATGATTCCATTGCGTATCCTATTCCTGGAACGTCGCGGCCTGGGGGGACGCTGTCGATGTACGAGATGCCCGCGGACGACGATCTCGATGCGGCCAGGGCACTCATCCACCTCGAGCTGGCGTCGGCAGTGGGATTCACGAACGCCAATCCAGAACAACTGCGCGAAGGGCTTTTCGCCTTGTCCAAATCCGAGACTGTAGATGAGACGGTGTCGTGGGCATTTACGAGGCAGCAACTCACATACGACGCGGAGAGCAGGACGTGGCTGGAGCCGGAGAAGCTCTCGCCGGAGAGTCGCGTAGATGGGTACACGGTCGTTCTGGAGGATAGCCGGCAAATCATGGCAAAGGAGGCGAACAAAGCGGCCAAAGCGGAGAAGAAGCTTGGTCTGACACTGGGGGGCTACATGGCGCGGTCGGAGGCTTTAGCAAAGCGCGTCACCGAGGCGTTCGACGAGCTGCAAAAGACCAAGGTGGACCATGCGAGTTTCTCACGGTTGCAGACGAATGAGTCGGCGGTGGGCCCGCGGAGGCTGGAGGCGCTCAAGGAGGAGGTGGAGAAGCTGGAGCGGCGGGAGAGGCTTCTGCAGGAGCGCTATTCGGAGCTCGAATCCGAGAGGCGGGAATCGCAAGGCAGGGTCCAGGCACTGGAGGAGAAGATGATGGATGATGCTGAAGCCCTGAACGAAGCGCAACTTGCGGCGATGGACGAGGATTAGCTTACCACCCAATAGCATGTCGACTGTATTTTTATCGGCCTACCAAAGCTGTTTGTTACATCTTGGAGCGCCTCGAGGTAAACGCTACGTCCGAAAATCCCAAATTTGGAAATCACTTCAAAGCGTCTTTGTTCTACAGTATATAAAACGCATGTTGAGCTACGCGTGTTGTTTGAAATGCCATCGATCTCCTCTGCAGACGGTTATCTCGTGTCCAGAACTGGCGATTTCGTCGCCACGACCGATGCTGCCTCGAAGAACGGGACTCGCATTCCCGTCGGCAGCATAGTGGGAGGGATGGCGGGCGGCGTGGTGCTAGCTCTGCTACTCACTGCGGGCTGGATTCTATGGGGCAAGGCCCTGCGACGGACCAAGGAGAAACAACAAAGAGAAACGGTAAGGACTGACTTCGGACGACGGCTGAACAATTTATTCACTGAAATCAAGGATGCATTGCGAAGAACAAAGAGCAACACGCGCTACAATGCGTCTGCGCTGTCGAAGACATGGGGAGAGGTCTACCGACCAGGGCGCGCGCCGCACGCGTCTGAGACGCGGGTCAAGTTCACCAGCGAAAAAGCGGTGTCGGCTCCCAAAGCGTTGCGATCCAAAGAACATGCTCAGCCGGTGCCACGAATGCCGTCGACGGTCAGTTCTGCGTCACTGTACTCGGCAGAGAGCGGGGAGGAGCACCAGATACGGGCGCCGACGAGTCTGATCCTAGCTGCGCTGGGGAACATCGAGGCGGCCTTTACGCGCGCGTCGTGGGGGGACCGCAGGAGCGGGCCGCATCGGGGGTCTCAGGCGACGACGGAGTCTGGGTATTCACAGGAGGGTGTTGGTGTGGCGTATTAAATAATGGGCATCTATCTATGCTACTGTATGGATTTGAAGTGTTCCTGTGGAGGCGTAAGAACGCGGCAATAATAATAGCGAGGGATAGGAAAGGACCTGTTCTACTTGCGCCACAGACGCCTTGAATCTGTCGACCTGCTGCCAGCAGTCCAGCGGTGTTGCTGCGTTGGCCCTGAGAGGAATGAGGGTGTGTGCAGGGACGCAAAAAGAAACGGAGACCTGTAGCACGCGACGAGGGCGGCTGCGTCCGCCTGGACTGCTGGGAACTGGGAAAGGTCCTTGCGGGCGTGGAATCTGTCTACCTTTGCACGGACGTCGTCGAGGTCTGCCATGAGGGACGCGGAGCTTTTTATCGCGTCTGGGTCGCCTGCCATTGCGCGCTCGCGGTCGAGGTTCTCCTTCTCGAGGGCGGCTTGGATCTGGTCGCGGACATCCTGCTCCTCTGCCCGCAGCTGCTTGAGCTCTGCCTGGATGCGCGCCTGAATGTGAGCGTCTAGGCTGTTTTGCCGCTCAGCAGAGGGTGTGGTCGACACCGCATTGTCTGCAAGATTGTCGACGAGATCCTGCGAGAACTGGGGGGGGGGGACGTGAATACAGCACCGGGGACAGCGAGGGCCCTCACAGATATTGGCGACTCCTGCAGCGTTGACTGACCGCTCCCCATAAGTAATATTTGTTGACGCGTGTGTCGCTGTTCCTTCTGCTTCACCTTCACCATGTCGATGCAAATTTTTGGCCAGGAGGTGCATACACCCCTGTGGGCTTTTTCTGTTTGGATATACTCAAGCACGTCTCGTAGGCCACGGAGGAAAAGGCAGAAAATGCGCGTCTTTCGTCGTTTATCGGCGCGATGGCCCTCGGAGACCTAGTAAAATCAACACTCGGGCCCAAGGGGATGAATAAGATCCTGCAGTCCGCGTCCTCGGGAGACATCAGCGTCACCAACGACGGCGCGACCATTCTCAAGGCAATCCAGCTCGACAATGCCGCCGCCAAAATTCTCGTCAATATCAGCAAGGTGCAGGACGACGAGGTCGGCGACGGCACCACCAGCGTGACGGTCCTTGCTGCGGAACTGTTGCGCGAGGCGGAGAAGCTCATTGGCCAGAAGATACATCCACAGACCATCGTCGAGGGATATCGGATCGCGAGCCTGGCTGCACTGAGCGCGCTGGAAAAGTCCGCGCAGGACAATTTGTGCGCATTCATGCCGTCTCTCCGCTGTGCAACGCTCACAGGTGCGCAGCTCGGACCCGGCTGTCTTTAGACAGGATCTGTTCAATATTGCCCGGACAACTTTGTCCTCAAAGGTCTTGTCGCAAGACAAGGAATACTTTGCCAACCTGGCCGTCGACGCAGTCCTGCGGTTAAAGGCAAGCGCGTCGGACGCTCTAGTTCTGTTACTCTAACGCAATCGCGCAGGGATCAACCAACCTGGAGCACATCCAAATCATAAAAAAAGTCGGCGGCAAGCTGACGGACTCGTATCTCTCTGAGGGTGGATGCCGACTCTTTCTACGAGTCATGCAAACGCTGAATGTATACTGAATGCAGGCTTCATCCTCGACAAGACCATCGCCGTCAATTCGCCAAAACGGATGGAGAACGCCAAAATCCTCATCGCAAATACATGTTCGTACGATTTCCTATGCGGGTGCTACGTGACTCTGAGAGAGAGTTTCTTCAGCGATGGACACGGACAAGATCAAGATCTTCGGTGCGCGCGTAAAGGTGGACGGAACGGGGAAACTCGCTGAGCTCGAGCGCGCTGAGAAGGTATCTACACCAGTTTATTTTCTCACGTGTTGGACGCTCACCCGCCGCACAGGAAAAGATGAAGGCCAAAGTGGACTTGATCGCCGCACACGGGATCAACTGCTTCGTAAACCGGCAGCTCATATACAACTATCCCGAATCGCTCCTTGCGGAGAAGGGCATTATGACCATCGAGCACGCGGACTTTGAGGGCGTCGAGCGGCTATCACTTGTGACTGGCGGCGAGATTGCCAGCACATTTGACCGCCCCGACTTGGTGCGCCTGGGGCACTGTGAGCTGATTGAGGAGATTATGATTGGCGAGGACAAGGTGTGTTCGCGCGAACGCACTGTCTTTATTATTATTGTTTTCCTAATGGCTGCTGCAGCTGATAAAATTCTCCGGCGTTGCGGCGGGAGAGGCGTGCACCGTCGTCCTGCGGGGATCGACGAACCAGATGGTTGATGAGGCGGAGCGGTCTCTGCACGACGCCCTGTCGGTGCTCTCGCAGACGGTCAAGGAGACTCGCACGGTACTCGGCGGCGGGTGCACGGAGATGCTGATGAGCTGTGCGGTGGACGAGGAGACGAAGAAGGTCAAGGGGAAGAAGGCGATCGCATGCGAGGCATTCGGGCGCGCGCTGAGGCAGATACCGACTATACTAGCGGATAACGCGGGGTACGACTCGTCGGATCTCGTCGCGCGACTACGGGCGGCGCATTATGAGGGGCAGGCCGACGCTGGACTGGGTAAGTAAATTTCATTCCCTGTGGTTCTGAAGCTGATGTCGACATTTTTCAGATATGGAGCTCGGGACTATCGGCTCGATGAAGCAGCTCGGGGTGACAGAGAGCTATAAGCTGAAGCGACAAGTTGTTCTGAGCGCGAGCGAGGCCGCAGAGATGATCATCCGGTGGGTTTTTATCGGACATGTACAGGCTTTGACTTATTTTATTTTCTTAGCGTCGACGACATCCTACGGGCCTCGCCACGGCGGCGCGAGGCGGTTTAGACGAGCATAGATAGACTATAAAATGAATATCGCTTTCAGTAATTACCAGAGAGAAAGTCAGCTGACAGACGCGTCAAACAACGCAACGCGTGACAACCGCTTTCTCCTCCTCCCAAAACTGTCTGGACTGGGCTCTCTCTATCATGCCTCTCGTCCGCATTGAAGTATGCGACTTCAAATCGTATCGGGGCCACCAGACGATTGGCCCTTTCAAAAACTTCACCTCTGTCATTGGGCCTAATGGCGCCGGAAAGTCCAATCTCATGGACGCGATATCTTTCGTTCTGGGTGTCAAGAGTGCCCAGCTGCGAAGCTCACAGCTCAAGGACCTTGTCTATCGTGGCAGGCGGCTCGCAAAGAGCGGCGTCGATGGCGAAGAAGATGCTCAGGAGGAGGAGGCCGAGGAGGACGATACAGAACAGGGCGAAGGTTCTGCCAAGAAGGCATGGGTGCTGGCAGTCTACGTCGACGCAGAGAAGAAGGAGTGGAAATTCAGACGAACGTCAGTCTCCTTCAAAATTCATTACGTTGCATAACCTGTTCTCTAGCATATCCACCACCGGTGCCTCCGAGTACAAGCTCAACGCAAAGGTCGTCACATACAACGCCTACAATGCTGCCCTCATATCCCACAATATCCTCGTCAAGGCAAAGAACTTTCTCGTCTTCCAGGGCGACGTCGAGGCCGTCGCCTCGCAGTCGCCCCGCGAGCTGTCGCGTCTCATCGAGCAGATAAGTGGTAGCTTGGAATTGGCCCAAGAGTATGAGGCCGCAAAGGCCGCCCAGGACCGCGCCACAGAGAATGCAACTTTCAATTTCACAAAGCGACGCGGCATCGCTGTGGAGATCAAGCAGTACAAGGAGCAGAAGGGGGAGGCCGATCGCTTCGACTCACTGTGCCAGGAACGAGTAAGCAGCTCGAATGGCATAATTATAATGCACTCATTCACTCTTCACAGGACCAGCGCATCCTCCATCGCATCCTCTTTAAGCTCTTCCACATCGAGGAGGCCATCGAGGCGAATGCACACGAGATTCGCACGCAGAACAAGGCTCTCAAGACTCTGCGCGCAGAGCAGCGCGTGCACGACCAAGCCCTCGAGGCGGCGCGCTCAGAGCAGGCCAAGACGCGGACGGGCGTCATGCAGCTGGAAAAGAAGATTAAGAAGGCAGAGAAGGTGCTCGACGGAAAGCGGCCGGACCTCGTCACTGCCGAGGCCCACATCGCACACGCGAAGCGCAAACTCGCCAACGCGACAAAGACCAAGGCGGAGCTGGAAGGGGGTCGGCAGGCGTTGCAGTCTCGGGTGGACAACCTGCAGAAGGAGCTGGTGAGCGTGAAGAAGGCCGCCGACACGGCACAAGGTGGGCATGTTCTTGTTTGCGGTGATTCTGTGAGCAAACCGATGGTATAGAGGCCCAACGGAAGGCGTCGAAGCATAACATGGCGCTGAGCGAAGAGAGTCTCGACGAGTACCGGAAGCTGTAAGTTGTTCCTTTCCCCCCTTCTCCACCATCTGTTGAATGTGGTGCACAGGAAAGCGGCTGCGAGTGTTCTGGCAGTGGATGAGCGACAGACCCTCGAGACACTTACGCGTGAGCACAAGACAACCACGCGGACGCTGGGGCAGCTTAAGGAGAAACAGACGGGTCTCGAGGAGAGTCGCGAGACGCGTGCGGCGGATGCGGAGGTACAAAGCGCTCGCAAGACTGAGGTGTGTTTTTCTTCCCCCTCATTTTTGATATCCGACCTGGCTGACATTGCTTCAGCTAGAAGAAAAGATCACCGGGCTGCAAACGGACCTCACTAAGACGCGACAAGAGCTGGACAACCAGCAATCTGAGCGCACAAAGATTACGTGCGGGCGTTTTGTTGTTTTCTTTGTTTCAATCTGACTCACCGCACAACAGACAACTGGAAGCGCAGGCGAACGAGCAGCTGCAGAATGTGTATAACCAACTTTTACAGGCGGGTGTAGACAAGCACGAGTCTGAGCGGGAGATGAAGTTGAAGGAGACGCTAGTGAACTTGCAGCGGCTATTCCCTGGTGCGCCAATTCTATTCAAGCTCTGCCTGATGAATCTGACCAGCAGGAATCAGGCGTGCGCGGGCGCGTCGTGGACCTATGCAAGCCATCGCAGCGCAAATACGAGACGGCCGTCTCGGTCGTCCTAGGGTGGAATATCGATGCGATCGTCGTGGATACGGAAAAGATTGCCATAGACTGTATCGAGGTGGGTGGTGTCCTTTGGGCTGTCAGGGTGATGCTGAGCGGTTGTGTGTACAGTACATGCGTACCCAGCGGATCGGCCATGCGACCTTTATCCCGCTCGATACAATCCAGGCCAAGCCAATCAACGACAAGTTCCGCGCCTTTGCGAAAGGCGCGCGGCTCGCAGTTGATGTGATACAGTACGAGCCGGCCGTCGAGCGGGCCATGCACCATGCCTGCGGTAACGCGCTTGTCTGCGACACGATGGAGGTCGCGCGATTTGTGTGCTATGAGAAGGGGCAGGAGGTTAAGGGTGGGTGGACCATTATCCTTTCATTTTGTATTTCTTACTTACTCAACCTAGCTGTGACATTGGAGGGGACTATCATCCACAAGAGCGGCCTTATCACCGGCGGAAAGAGCACCCACAACAGTGGTAAGAAATGGGACGAGAAGGACGTGCAAGGTTCGCATTTGCTTGCTGGACATGGCTTGGATATTTACGGTTAACCCTAGGATTGATACGTGCCAAAGACGGGTTATTGACCCAGCTGCGCGAATTGAGCAAGCAGAAGCCCCGAGGAAAGACGGACGAAAACCTCATCGCGGACATCGCACGGATCGAGGGGGCCATCGCTATTGCGAAAGACGATCTTGTGCGCGTGCTTAACTACCTCGGTCTGCACCCACTGATTTATTTTCCCTCAGAATGCCTGCAGACTCCGATTGACGGGTATCCGAGACGAACTGAAGCACATGGAGAAGGAGCTCAAGAAAAATGCACCTGAGCTTAAAAAGGTACGTCAATCTGCGTCTTGATGTCCGATTGTGTTTTAATCTCGTCCGACAGACTCAAGCGACCTATGATTCACTTCAAGAGCAAATCTCTGTGTTGGCAGAAACCATCAACAGCGCGGAAGACTCGACGTTTACTGCGTTTTGTCGCAAGATCAAGGTGGAGAACATCCGGGAGTATGAGGAGCGCCAGCTCAAGGTTGCTCAAGAGGAGAGCGAGGCGAGGTTGCGATTTGACAATCAGATCGCACGCCTTACGCATCAGTCTGTCCTTGTTCGAGCATTATTATTTGTAGTTTTTTGACCTTTTGCCTACAGGTCCGACTTTGAAAACGAAGCGCTGAAGACGTCTCTGGAACGGATAACGACTCTAGACAAACTCCTCGAGACAGAACAGACCAACCTCGACAAGCTAGAGGAGCAGAAGGAGGCAGCGCAGGAGGATATTTCTGGCTCGGAAGACGCGATCGCTGTCTTGCGCGAAGAGTTGTCTGGTCTGCAGGAAGTTCTTGATGAGAAGACCAAGAATGTCGAGCAGGTCAAACGTACCACGACCAAGGCGTCGAAGGGGCTCGACCAGGCTTTGAAGGAGATTGCTGCCAAGGTCGGGTTCTTTTTTTTGGATGGGAAGCTATTGCCTCTGATTCATAATCCAGAATGACGAAATTGAGAAATCTGCGCTGGAGCGGTCATCGATATATCGCAAATGTCGCTTGGAGGAAATTAAACTTCCATTGCTTCAGGGAAATTTAAAGAATGTTCCCATGGAAGAGGTGCGTTCCACTACCAATGTTTGCACCTTTCTGACAGCAGCGCGTTCACAGAATCTGCGTGAAGAAGTGGCGATGGACGTAGACGACGACGAAGACGGTACTCAGCAGCCTCGAAAAGTGCAAGATTTTGGTGTCGAGGTGGACTTTGAGGCATTGGACGACGATGATCGCGATCCTGAAGTGCGTGAGATTGTGCTGTGGAGTTGTTCATGCTCAACGTCAATTAGGGCGGTATCGCTAGCGCTCTGTCCGATTTTGACTCTGAAATCACGAAGCTGAATGCCGAAATCGAAAGAATGGCTCCAAATATGAAGGCCATAGATCGGCACGTCTTTCCTTGCTGTATGATTTCTGTTGCTGAGCTGTGATTCCAGACTTGAGGACGTAGAGTCAAAACTAGCCGACACCGAAAAGGAGGCCGATAAGGCGCGCAAGGATTCAAAGACTGCGCGGGACGACTTTAATGAGGTTAAGCGGAGACGGTATGCGCACATGGCATTGACAAGGACTTGCTCTCATGCCTGCTAGATGTGAATTGTTTAACAAGGCCTACAATCACATCTCGGACCGCATCGACCAGGTCTATAAAGACCTTACGAAGGGGAAGGCGTCGCCGATGGGTGGGGTGGCCTATCTCAGTTTAGAGGACAGCGAGGTAAACCACCCGATATATGGAAAACTGTGGGTCTGATGAGCTGGATAGGAACCGTATGCGGCCGGTATCAAATATCACGCTATGCCGCCGATGAAACGTTTCCGCGACATGGAGCAGCTTTCCGGTGGCGAAAAAACGGTTGCAGCACTGGCACTGTTATTCGCGATCCACAGGTGAGGATTTTTCTTTAACGCCTAATCTCAGTGCTGAGAGCGGTGGCAGCTACCAACCTGCGCCGTTCTTCGTGCTGGACGAAGTCGATGCTGCGCTGGACAACACGAATGTGGCCAAGATTGCGAATTACATCTCAAGTCAAGCATCCGACGAGTTCCAATTTATCGTGATCAGTCTGAAAGGGTCACTGTATGAACGAGGGAACTCGTTGGTGGGGATTTACCGAGACCAGGACGTGAACAGTTCTCGGACGCTGACTCTGGATGTGAGTGGCTCGGTCCTCTGTTTCTGTCCTCTTTCCTAACTCCATTATCCAGTTGACTCAATACGACTGATTCTTTTTTCTATGTGCTCTGCTGCTCATTTGAGCCTGTTGTTGTAACCCGTACTGTATTTGTAATGAATCTGGACTCGATTGTTGACATGTGTGTGGCTGGAGCGTCTACACTGTTCCATTCTCCTCCTCATTCCGGCCTTGTTTCGTGTCTCCTGCGCCAATGTCTGGCCTGAAAAATTCGACGTTTGGAAAACGGCTGCGGGCATCGCAGCAGGACGCGGACGACGAGCGGCCACCAACGAACCGGCAGAGAACCGGGGAGGACGAGCACCCGGAGTATGGGGACCGGTTCATCCCGACACGCGACGGTGGGGACATGAGGACGTCGTACAATCTCAAGGACGACGCGGGACCCTCTACGCCCTCGAAAAAGTCGCGCATTATTCCCTCAGAATCGGACGCTTTGAAAGAACAAGCAAACGCGCTCTTCAACTCAATCCTGCACACAGAGGTCACCCCGCCAGAGCACCATCGCCCCGCATCTCCAACCCGCCCACCGCCCCCGCTCGCAGCAACAAATGCACCCCCATCCACACCCACTCGCCGCCGTCTTTTTGCCTACCACTCTCCGTCCACCTCCACCCCATCCACCCCCACGCGTCGTCTCGACACACCCACAGACTCTGCCTATTCAATGAGTCCCGTGCGCGCAGAAAGCAGACAATTGCTCGAGAGTCCGCGTCGACAACTGCGTAACGTTTGCAAAACTCCCTATCGCGTTCTCGACGCCCCCGAGCTCGCAGAGGACTTTTATCTCAATCTCGTCGACTGGTCGAGCACAAATGTCCTCGGCGTCGGCCTCGGCAGCTGCGTCTATCTCTGGACCGCACACAATGCAGCTGTAAACAGACTCTGCGACCTCTCAGACACCAACGACTCCATCAGCTCCGTATCCTGGGTCCAGAAGGTACGTTGTGACCCAGTTGAACTCTCTGATTGTCGCGCTAACGCCTGCGGATAAGGGCTCGACACTCGCCGTCGGGACCATCTCCGGCCGACTGCACGTGTACGACGCCAACCGCCTCACTCTTCAGCGCACCTATCAGCAGGCCCACTCTCAGCGGATAGGCGCCATCGCGTGGAACGCCCACGTATTGTCCTCTGGCTCGCGGGATCGCATGGTCCACCATCGTGACGTCCGCGAGCAGACCTCGCGCCCTTTCAAGCGATGTTCGGGCCACCGGCAGGAGGTCTGCGGCCTCAAATGGAGCGGCGATGGTGGCGTGGCAGCGGCCAACTTGGCTAGCGGGGGAAACGACAACAAGGTGTGCATATGGGATCTGCGGGGGTCTAGAAGGAGCAACAATGCCGGCGGCGCCGCTCGTGGCGCGGCTGGCAGCTCTGCCCCAGGGGTCGCTAGCGGCAGCGGGGGAGGGGCAGGAAGCGGGACGGATGACACTGGCGGGGGCGACGCACCTCTGTGGAAGTTCCACGAGCACACCGCCGCCGTCAAGGCTCTCGCGTGGGATCCACATGTGTCGGGCGTGTTGGCTACGGGCGGAGGGACGCAGGACAAGCACATTCGCTTCTGGAATACGATAAGTGGTACAATGCTCAATGAGCTGGATACCGGGAGCCAGGTAAGCCAGCATGCATGCATACGCATTTCGTCGACTTGACCTGTCCTCCTAGGTCTGCAATCTGATATGGTCGCTGACATCTCACGAGCTCGTCTCCACGCACGGATTCTCGTCTACTACTGCCCAAAACCAGATATGTATATGGAAATACCCCACTCTCAACATGGTCGCGTCGCTTACCGGCCACACGAACCGGGTGCTGTACCTCGCGATGAGCCCGGACGGGGAGACGATTGTGACTGGCGCGGGCGACGAGACGCTGCGGTTTTGGAACGCATTTCCTAAGCGGGAGGTGGGCGAACGAGGCGCCGAGAGTCGTCTGGACTATGGGCGACTGATTCGGTAGCGGCGCACAACCTCGCCTCTCTGCTCCATCTACGCTACAGTGCCGTCTTACATCCTAGTACCAGCTATATTCTGTATCACATTCACTTTGTTTTGCTGTGTAAAAAATACTTTTCTATTGGCTGTATAATCTTGCGGACTATCTCTAGATCTTATCTGATCGTGACTACATTTCTCTGACTACGTTTGACTTGACGGTTTTGCAACTTCCTTTCTGCCTTTTACACCCACCATGGCTGAAGTAACTGGCACAACGGACGTCGCAATGGACACCCCCGCACCCGCCGTTGCAGAGACAACAAAACCGGTCAGCGAAAAGGCTCCCGCCGCACCCGCGTCTTCGACGACGTTGAATCCCGACGACGAGGGGACCATGCAAAAGGCTGCCAGGCAAAGTTTGTCGCTATCCGCCCTCCCCTCGCCGCAGCTAATGTCGCGCTCACCTAGTTGAATTCTACTTTGCCGACTCGAACCTCCCATATGACAAGTAGGGCCATTTTTTTACTCTTTCTGCAGCCTGTGCCCAAGTTCTGTCCTAGATTTATGTGGACCTTGCACACCAAAACCCCGGAGCACTGGGTGCCCATTGCCACCGTTGCATCCTTCAAGCGCATGCGCGATTTCGCGTCGCTCGGGAACGGCTGGGTTGTGCGCGCCTTGCGCGAGCAGAGCACCCAGCTCGAGGTCGATGCGGAGGGCGTCAATGTGCGCAGAACAACTGAGGTTCAGGAACCCAAAGACCAGTTCGAGCGCAGTGTGTACGCGGTCAGTTCGCTTGCGCTTCTCTCAGGCGCTGTAGTACTCATTTCTGGGGGTTTCAGAAAGGGTTCCCTGAGGAGAACGAGACCTTGCAGGCTCGTCTCGAAGCGTTCTTTGAACAATACGGGCCGACCAATGCTGTCCGCATGCGGCGCGACCTCGAAAAAAAGTTCAAAGTGCGGCTTGTTCCTCTACTGATATTGCTCTGGTCTCATAAGCTTCTAGTCATCTGTATTTGTCGAGTTTACATCCCATTCTACGACCCTGGCCTTCCTCTCTGCATCTCCTCCCCCCACATTCGAAGGTACACCCCTCTTGACCATGTCCAAGGAGGATTACTGCGCCATGAAGATCCGCGAAAAGGGCCTCACAGGCAAGGCTGCCGATATGCGTAAAAACCTGTACTCGTCTGGGCGCAAATTCGACGCGTTCCGCGAGATGGCGTCGGGGAAGAAAAGCGGTGGGGCCAAGGAGGCGGAGAAGTCGGAGCCAAAAGAAGTTTTCCTCGAGTTTATGGGGACGACCATCCCAATTCAGCGGGGAGAGGATGGTATGGGCGAGGTCAAGGAGGCGGACATACCGTACGTCAAGGGCGCCACTCTGCGGTTCGACGGGTGCGATACAGAGGCCATGGTAAAATTCAACGACATCAAGGTAGGCGATGCAGTACTGGTGTGAGCCGCGCGATGCTCATGTTCGCGACAGGCGCCTTTGAAAGAAAAGTTTGGGCGTCCGCCATTTATCAAGCACGCCGCAAACGCGCCGTCGGGCCTTGTTGGATTCCACAAGGCATTATCAGAAGAGGAGATACAGTTTGTCAAGGATACGGTGCCAAAGATTGGGGAGAAAGAGGTGGTATGGACTCTTGCTGGAGGTGAGCGCGCTTCATTCTGCATCCTCTGGGACGGTTCTCAAGACGGGCGGTGGGCAGAGGATGAAGAAAAACAATTCCAGATTGAGCGGGCTCAAGGTGCCGCACGGGCAGCGTTGGAGCAGGCTACTGGCTCTGGTGGGCGGGACCGATCTGCCCGTGGCGGTGGGCGTGGCGGTGGGCGCGGTGGGCGTGGCGGGCGCGGCGGTGGACGCGACAGAGACAGCGACCGAGGGGGACGCGGTGGGCGCGGACGTGGAGGGCGCGGTGGTGGGAGGGGAAGGGGCGGTGGTCGCGATCGAGGGGAGAAAAAGGGCGCTGGCGGTGAAAGCGGCGGCGGGGACGACGACGCTGCGACCGGGGAAAAGAGAAAGCGCGCCGTTGAGCCAGACGGTGGCCCAGATGTTGGGGTGCGCGGGAAGGGCGCTCCACCAATTATCGGCAGTGCAAAAAAGAGCAAAGTGGAGGGTGGCTCGAGTGCAGGTGCAATGGAGTCGTAGGTACATAGTATTTTGTAACTTGTGAAATTATTTT
The DNA here is from genome assembly GCA_029282285.1 of Mycena rebaudengoi. NCBI lineage: Eukaryota > Fungi > Basidiomycota > Agaricomycetes > Agaricales > Mycenaceae > Mycena > Mycena rebaudengoi. The sequence goes on from JARJCX010000007.1 coordinate 155,993, forward strand.
GGTCAAATAAAAAAAAAAAGATGGCTTAAATATAACACAGAGCAAAATGCTCACTCTGAGGGTCGAACTCAGGACCCTTGCATTAATAGGTTACCACATAAGTACAATGCACTACCACTGTGCTAAGCGAGCGCGAGGAGACAAGCCGCAGCTGCAAGTATAGCGTACATAAGTTGATTGATGTCTCCGGCTCAAAGAGATTTGATTCTGGAGCTCCTTGCCACACATGCACAAGCACACCCTCTTCGAAAATTTATGCCGGACGCCTTCTTCACCTCCTCCAAGCCCAGGAAGCGCAAGCGCACCGATGCCGGTCCCTCTGGTCCCTCTGGCACCAAGAAATTCGCGCGAAAAGACGGTGCAGCGAGAAAACCTTCGCATGGGGCACTCAAGAAGCGGCCGACGGACGAGGAGCTCGATTCTGACCGCACGGACGACGAGGGGGGCGACATCGACGACTTGGACTTGACTGCAGACGTGGATGTGGACCCTGGCGCAAGCGGCGACGAGGACGACGAGGAGACGCCCGCAGCAAAGCGCTTGCGGCTCGCGAAGTTGTATCTGGACAGCGTCAAGGAGGGCCTGGGTCCGTTCTGCGTGTACTCTTGGTAATGGATGGCTATTCTAATTTTTTGTGCAGCGGACGGCGAGTTCGATGCGGCGGAAATAGACAAGGAGCTTATTTCGGCGCGGCTCAAGCAGGATGTTATGGAGCACTCGGGGAAGATGCATCTCTTTATAGCTGACACGGTAGGTAGCCAGCGGGGGTTTTTTTTTTGGTGTCGAGACTGAACATTTCTGTACCAGATTGACTTTACGCAACCCCCTACAACCGTGCTGCGAACCCGCGGACACCGCCTCTCGGTGACCTCCGCCGTCGCATCCGAGTCCGCGAAGCACCTCTTCACGTCGGGTAAGGAGGGCTCCATCATAAAATGGGAGCTCGCGTCGGGTAAAAAACTCGCGACGTTCCATAAAGTGCGCCCCCCCAAACCTGCTTCCTCGAAGGCGAAGGGCAAGGCGAAGGGCTTTGGCGACCCCGCAGTCGAGGGCCACACGGACGAGGTGCTTGCGCTCGCGTTGAGTGGAGACGGCAAGTACCTCGCGAGCGCGGGCAAAGACCGAAGGCTCGGCGTGTGGGACACGGAGCAAGGTGTTTGGATAAAGGGTTTTGTCGGGCAGATGGGGCACAAGGACCTTATATCCGTGCGCTTTTATCTTTTTTTTTTCCTACCGTCGGTCTAACTTGCCTGCAGGCGCTTGCGTTCCGTAAAGGCACCAACCAGCTGTACACGGGGTCGTACGACCGGACGTTGAAGGTGTACGACCTCTCGCCGGGAGTGATGGGGTACGTTGAGACGCTCTTTGGGCACCAGGACCATGTGCTGGCGCTGGACGCGCTGCGCGGCGAGACGTGCGTGAGTGTCGGCGGGCGGGACAAGACGGCACGATATTGGAAGATCGTGGATGAAACGCAGCTAGTATTTCGTGGTGGCGGACGGAGCCGCGTGCGGGAAGTGCTGGAGGGAGGGCTGCGCGGCGAGGATGAGGGGGACGACGTGGACATGGATGAGGAGCAAGGCGTGAGCGCCAAGGCGAAGGGTAAAGAGCGGGAGAAGACGACAAAATTCATAGAGGGCAGCATGGAGTGCGTGGCCATGATCGACGAGACGACATTCGTCAGCGGCGGGGACAGCGGGCAAGTTGACTCTCTTTCATCCATGGTTTTTACTCATCCTCTCACAGCTCGCTATGCCTATGGACGACACAAAAAAAGAAGCCTATATTCACCCAGGCCCTCGCGCATGGGTTTAATGAGGCCCAATCTGCTACCGAGGGCGTCATCCAGACGCCGCGGTGGATAACAGCCGTCGCGAGCCTGCGATATTCAGATCTAATAGCCTCAGGTGAATATCTCTACTCCCCGTGTGTCCCATATCTCACCAAACGCCGCAGGTTCGTGGGAGGGCGACATTCGAATATGGAAGCTCGACGCGAAGCTCAAGGCTTTTGCGCTTGTCGGGACGGTGGCCGCCCCAGGCGTCGTGAACTCGCTGCAATTCCTCTCGCCTCCGAAAGAGTTCTTTGCGGAGGCGGAGTGGGCGCGGCCCCGCGAGTCGACCGCGAAGCAGAAGCTCGGGGGCGGGGCGCTGCTTGTCGCAGGTCTGGGGCAGGAGCATCGGCTGGGGCGCTGGCTCAGCCTGAAGGACGGGGTGGTTAATGGGGCACTAGTGGTAGCGTTCTCCCCTCGAATAATCGACGGGTCCTTGTAGCGCGACCCTGGTCGGGCAGCATCAATAAAAGTACCTGCTACGTTTGACATGAAGCGACATGCAAGTCCTAGACAGAACCGTTCATAAAAAATATTCTTGGTTCTGGACTCAGGAACAGGTCTGTTTCAATTTGGTGCCTTTGTCCCTTGACGGTGCCATAAATCATGGCTTACTAAGTCGTGATCTCATCTCTGTATCACATAACTTGGCCGTTAGACTGTCCGAAAACAGCTTGAAGGCTCGAATTCGAAGTTCTGCCAGCTGGCCCCATACTTGAATCTGAAAATCCTGGCCACCAAGTGGGGCGAAGGGTTAGGGAACCGTCACAATTTGGGAATAAATTATCTCCAGAACATTCGGGAGAAACTTTGAAGTTGGGTGAATGGAGTTCAATTTTCAATGTAAATGACTTCCAGACTCCAGTGTAATTAATATTTGCAAAGGGTAATTTGCAAAGGGTATGGCAGAGTCTACTGTTCTGAAAACAGCCTGACATAGCACATATGTGCTGCCGGTGGAGGAACCAAGGGTGCCCGGAGGGCTTTTGTATATTGAGTGCGCCCCTCGTGCATTTTTACGCCCTTCGCATAATCCGACTGGGTTGTTGCCTAACTGAGGCGCTGTTCTCTTTCCTCGACCACCACCACTGCAGTCCAAGCACCCCATGCATCTCTCCAGTGATCTACGTTCCAATGCTTGCCTTGCATTCCGACCTAGTGTAGCGCGGCACCCATAGGCCTGCAGGTTGCAACATCAAAAAAGTACCCGGAGAAGGAGGCTATGTTTAAGCATGGGCACAGAGGCGCGCCGCCCAGGAGAAGCGACCTGCTAGTCCTTAGACATAACCTTTGATAAAAGATATTAATGGTATTGGTTTTTCGCCCGCTCTTCCCTCGCCCTGTCATCGAGCGCTGAAATCAAGCTGAAATAGGATTGTGCAAGTTGATCGGCCTTCATTGTTTATACACGTGTTGGATTCATTTCGTCGGCGTTATAACTCTCATGCCCTCCGAAAATAATAAGCTGCCCCGTGCTTTGGCGCTCTCTTCTGTCCACTCTTTTACTCGTTCTTTCACCTTTCAAATTTGGCGCGATGAACCAAGTAGGTCCTTCCACTTTGATTCGAGGTTGTATCTCAGTCTTACTGGTTCCAAAGGCACACAGAGACTCGGGCGACGCACACGCGCCCAAGTTTTACCCTTGGTCGTCATCGACTGACCCCCACTCCTCGACCGAGAGCAGTCCCGTCGACAGATCGCCATTGAGCGATATATTCGACCGCACATCGCTCGATATCGCCTTTGATCACTCGTGCTGCGACGCGCTCGACGATCAGCTCCTCCACCACCCTCTTTTGTCTCTGGCGGATGTCTTTTGGGCAGATGCCGTCCATGATGTGCCCCACGAACGGCTGATATTGTCTCCCATACGCGAAGACCCGCCCACACCGCTATCAGGCGACGCGGAGCGACACCAGCCTGACAGGCCACTTACCGACAGGCTCAACGTGCTAGAGAAAAGCCTAGCGGGAGAACCCTTTGAGGTAAGCATTCCATATGCGCCTTCGACCCCCCAGGATGATTCCGCCTCCTTACCCACCTCGTTCTGTAAAGGCAAAAGCATCGTCCACTTCCCTCCCCAACACCCGCTCCATAAACGCCCGGGACGGCTCCTTCATCTTCTTTGAGCCCCATTTCACCACCTCGGACCCCAGTGAATCCATCGGCCTCTTTCCCGTCCGTTCCCGGCGCTCGCGCTCGCGCTCATCCAAAATTCCCAGTCGTATCTTCGGCTACTTCCATGCTCAGCGGTTGTAACTCGGCCTTCATATTCATCACACACACTACTCTCTCTATCTCGTTCCAATCAGGCTGTCTGTACACTCCTTACTTGTCTCACTATATTACAGCCCCACCAACACTCACTCAACTATGTAATGTATTTTCGTGCTATCTCCGACAGGGCACTGGCTTGGCGACTCTGGATATTTCTGTATGGACAATCATATCATAAAGGCTGGTTCCTGTGTACACTGTAGAAGGCTGGAAACCATTACATGACTTACTACAGGGAGCATGTTCCCAGTGGGATTCCCGAACGCGAGGTTCGCCCAACTTAACTCCGACATCCGAGCGCCTTACACGGCACGCGTCGTTTCTTCACACAATTTGAACTGTAAACATCTAATTAATATTTGACGTGCCGACTGCGTGCTCGGCAGTTGTGCGAATCGACGCGTCCCGATCGCGACGTGTTATTTTGACTTGTTGTGTCCACTGCCAATTTATTTAATTCAATCATATGCCGCGTCGAACATCCAACGTCCTGTGGATTCAGAGGCATATACAAATTGTTTAGACATTCGGCTTAAGTTCTCCCCGCCGGCGACCAGCTCGGGTTGTCCGACTTGACTCCGCCTACACCTCCATCGAGAACTCCATCAAGCACCAGCTGTAGATTCGGAGACACTACGGTCGCCTTCATAGACCAAAGCGCTACAGCGACCGTGCTTTGAATAAAAGAGAATCAGTCCCAGAAACCGAATTTCGGATGGACAAAACCTACTTGACGCCGTTATAATTCAATATCCCCTGATGAACCGGGAACTTTGCTTGAGGTCCAAGGTTCGCAACCCGCTTGCCCATCATCCACCCGTTTACGAACAAAATGGCGCGATATGCCTGCCCAAACGGCTCCTCGAACGTGAACGATAGGAATACATCTAATCCTGCGGGGATGGCCAGGTTGAAGGTCGACACGAAGAAGCCTACGCCGGCAGACGATCCGGGAAGACCCGACGCAAGATCCCTCGCGACCCAGGAGGAGGTGTCGAAGCCAGGCAGGTGCCACCCCTGGCGCTCACCAAATAGTCCACCTTCGTTGAACACTCCGCGAGTTTTGTCGGGGAAGCTAAAGGTTGTCGTAGAAAAATGTGTGAAGCGAACAGGAGCACAAGTACGCACGCCGTATATCCGCCGACCTTGCCTTGGACTTTCCACGGCCCGAATGAGCCTAAATCAAGCTTAAAGCCCCGCACGCCGCGAGGGCTCTTTGATGTATTAGGATTGTCTGCAGCATAACGTTAGTCTCAAAACCGCATTAGGTAGGCCCAGATCAGCTCACTTCCGTTCGTCTCGTTCAAACCCATGTTATCCTGGATGTGTCCGTAAAGACGAGTTTCTCCTTTGAGAAAGTTGTCCTACCTGAACGATGGTGATGACGTTGTCTCCTGAGCGCAATGCACCAGGAGGGAACGTGAACTTGTCATCAGTTTCCTCCAAAATGTTACGGTTGTTCGTGGAGCTGCATATCTCTTAGCACGATGAGCGAAATGGTTTGGAAAGGTTTCGCGTACTTTCCAAAGGAGGTGTTCAGGAAAACGTTATTCAGCCAAACGCTGGCAGCGAATGCTGGATCGAAAGTAGGCCAAGAGTCATTACTTAATGAGAAGATGACGAACCTTCTCCACCGTTTATGGACAAGTTCACGCTCTTCTCGTTCCCGGTCGAAGTGAAGTGGCCACGCCAAAGGACGATATTTTCGCAGCTGCAGACAATAAATACTCGACAACCAGCGGCGAGCAAAAAGATGACCCACAATCCGTAGTCACAACCATAAAGAATCCGGCCATCGCCATAGTAGGGCTTGAGTGGGATATTTGTTGTGGTGTGGTTCGCCAATGCCCACTTACTATCATCAAACGCTGTGCCGATCTCGGGCAACGAGTCCTTGAATTTCCATCCGGTCAATTTAGGTATCGACACGCTCCGTACAACAGAACGAGGAGCTAGCGAGCCAGATAATCCGCCTCTCGACGTCGTTCCAGCGGTGACGACGACATTTGCCCCGTTCCATGTGACAGATTTTAGGGTAGATGGGCCGACGATAGTCAAGGGCACAGTGGTATTCAAATCGCCCGTTAGCGCGAGCCGTGTGCCCACGATGTTGGCGCTCCGGACGAGGTACGGACCACCGACCAAAACCGTGGAATTGCTCCCGATACTCCAGAAGTTCGCAAAAGGCCCGCTTCCGGCAATGACCGGAGACCAAAAAGTGGCAGCAGTGACTTGATCGGCGAACAAGACGAGCTGAGTGCCCGAGTCCCACAGCGTCGCAAGACCGCGGAACCCAGGAAGGAACGCAAAGGTGGTCTGGCTGCCTTGCGTGGTAGAAGTAATGAGCGGAGATGTGGTTTGGTGGGCTTTGTCTGATGTGCCGGTCAGCGCAAGTCTGGTTTCATGTGCTTGCGTAGAGTTCCCGTAGAGGAAAAGCACATCCCTCCCTCCAATGACGCCAGCAAACAATATCTGAGCCGTTGAATAGTCGACTGTAGATGACCCGAACGCATATCCCGCAACGACCAGCTTCGATTCCCGACCGCCCAATGTGATAGAAGGAACAACGGTGGGGACCTGAATACTGCCGCTGGGTGTCGTGATACTCAGTTTGAGGGTCGTGATGGCACTGGCGGCGGTTTTGAACAAAAGAACGAGTTTCGGAGACGGAACGCAACTCACGTAGATGTTGAATTCGTCTGCCGGAGGACATAGAAACCCGTGTGCGTGTCGGGATTTTGCAAGAAAGTAACGAACGCCGCGGGGTTAGAGCTTGCTGCGAGCCCGGTGGATGAATCCGCGATCCAGTCGGTCTTGTAGAACTGGGGAGAACTTCGTAAGAAGAGCCCTTGCATTTTTATTTCGTCGAATTTTGTCGTGAGAGCGCGAGATTCGGCAATCTGTTTTAGGATCGATCGATGACGAATTTCAGGTAAACCAGACTGTAACTTACGCTTGAACCGTAGTCGTAACTAGTATATACCTAGGCCCGAAACATAAGCTGTTAGCGTAATTAAAATGGGTAGGACATACACCGCTGAGCCACCAGGTCAGTCAAGACAGAATAAGAGCGATGGAGAAACGTACTGGAAGGGGATCGCGCCCCATGAGGTTCCCCTAGCAAACGCATGATATAAATGGTCACCAATAACTGGAGCTCTTCCCAACGTACCCGTAAATCATGTAATAGCTAAGTAACTTGGCATTACTGGCCCACAGCTGTTTGTAGAAGACCGACTGGAAGTTTGGGCCGGTCAGTTGAGCGCAGAGAGGGTAGCCTGCCCAAAGTTGATCAGTGCCGAGCATTGTGCAGCACTAGTAGAACCTACCAGGCGCTGTGGGTCCCCAGGCATCAAACGAGCCGCCTTGGAATTCTATCTCAGGCGGTTCAACAGCTATGCAGTGAAAACAATAGGAGTCGCTACCTGGGAAATACCAAGCTTGCGCCGGATTCGCTTGTTCATGGTATTGATGGTAGTTGGTTGTAACAGGTGACCAAGTCTCGGGATGAGAACAGTCGAACCCTTGAGGGTACGAGTCCAAGCTGGGAGCGAGCATTGGAAAAACTGTTTAAATACAAGGAAGAAGTCTGCCTACCCGTATAAGTCAACGGCACCCTGATAAATGGTTCATGTCCGTTCATTTGACCGTGCACGATATAATCTACTTACAGTTCCGTTTATGAAGTTGCGGCCCTGGCCAGGATCATTGTAGGTCAAAGGAACATCGATGGTCGAGTTGTGGTACACGGCTTCGAGCTGTGCGAAATATTGCGCGTGGGCAGGAATACTCTGAGAGTACTCATTATCTGCCCACAGCACTGTGAGGCCTAGCTAATCGGAATAATTGGATCTGCAACTGACCAATCTGAACCGCTGTCGATAGTACATCAGGTATAAAATACAACACAAACTGGACCGCCATACCGATGACAGGACCGCCATTGTTGATTTGATTCGGAGCCGTTTCTCTGATAATCCCTTGGACGTAGTCCTCCCAAGCAGCGCGCCAATCGGTCGCATTGCTCCGCAGCTCTCCCGCTACCTCGGTAGTGGTCCAGTGAGCGATACCTCCCGCACTGGTCTCGGCATTGATATAGGGACCTGGAGTTCTCATAAGAGTTGGCGGTGCCCAATTGTTTTAAAGCTTACCAGGCCGTAGCACAATCCATATTCCTGCCGCTTTTGCCGCATCGTACAAGGGTTGCAAGGCGCGATAGCTGTTAAAATCCACCACTCCGCGCGAAGGATTTATAAGGCCCATGTGCGTATAAACACTGACGGCGTTCAACCCAGCTGCCTTGACCTTTTCGAGGATATCGGGCCACAACGACGGCACGGGCAACCGGAAAGTGTGAAACTCGCCCGAGCTGTGAATGGTCAGAAACAATGTTATGACGAGAATGAATGAAACTACGCACTGCAGAAATACCCTTTGGCCTTGCAAAATTAGACTAAAGTTGTCAAATTGGACTTGATCCGTTCGTGCAAGAGTAGGGAAAGACGAGGGGCTGGCATCTCGCGCCATAATTGGCGGGGGAATCGGCAAGGGTGCATTCGAAGAATTGACACCCAAAGGGAACACGAGCAGGTTTAAAATTGCCAAAAGGCATAGAGGGATACAAAATCGCAGTGGTTGGTGAATAAGCATGGCTGGGATGCTACGCAAGTCGAACTTGGTGTGCTTTAGAAGGTATTTATGCGAAAAACCCCACACTGACGTCGACCAGACTCTGATGTCGTACGAGGTGTGGCCAGCTGATGAAGGCTTTAACAGGGAGAAGAATATGCAAAGCGGCGGCCCGACGTCTGCCAGTGGGCGGTCCGTTATGTTGTGAAAAAGAAGACAAGAAGTGAGCAGATCCACAGCAGAAACAGGCCAGGAAACCGACTCAGATTGAGTCTGACTTGTGGGTTTTGGCAAGGCAGTTGGCAAAAGCTATCCGTGCATTGGTGTGCTACAGTGGTCCTCAAGCGGCGGGTCGACCAAAACCGAGTACGGTGCATTTTCTCACAAAGTGGCTCAGATGACTGGAATTCTTTGGGAATTCTGTGGCGCAAGACGGAAATGGCAGAAAGCTCTCATCAAAATAGCTGTGTATAATCGGTGATGCCTTGGATTTAAAAATAACCCAGCTCTTACCATGCTGGATGTTGGCTCAGTCCAGTGCGCCTCAGAACTCTGCAGGGAGCTCGATTTTCTTCCTATCCTATGCAGATGTGACCGCTACTTCTGCTCTCAGCACAGCTCTGCAGATGCACACGCTTGCCCATTTAACAGAGTGGCAGAACCTTCTCTGGAACCTGGCTCCTCCAAACTCCAACGCTGCGCGGTAGAAAAATGCAATAACCCCAGCCTCGAGTCTTTCATTGCCTCAGATTCGATGGGAAGGACCCCTGCAGTATGCCCCCACTGCCAGGCAGCATTTTGTGCACAGTAGGTTACTCCTGCGCGTCAGACAACATGTGCTAGATCTCAATCTCAGACATCGCCATCCGAAATCTCATTCATGTCAAATAATTCCCTTTGCAGAGCCCAAGAACGCTGCTGCTCGAGCTCTACTTGCCAAAAATTTCCCCTCTACTTCCAAAACCAAAGCTGCCCCGCTCCATCGGCCAAGCAAGATTCCTACGGACCCAATCAAACTTGCTCAATATCAGAAAATCGAAAACATGAAGCTGCGAGGCCGCGCTGTCCCAGCAGATCCCAAGGACAAGCTTGCCGGTGTACCGCAGGGTGAACGCGTTCACATGAAAGTCCTCTGTGAGGACGGTTCAGAGAAGGCTTTTTGGGTCCGAAATGTTAGTCCGGCCTCTGGCTATCCTGCACCGTGCCTCTTATTATCTTCGAAAGACTCTTGCAACGGGACGGGTGTTGGATCTTCTTGCGTCTCAACTCGGGCTATCATCGGAGTCTTCGGTACGTTGTGACGACAAATATTGACAGGCTGGCTGAGGTTCGTCAAAGCCTCTGCAGCTCCACAAGATATCAGCCACAAACTCTGAAAACCGAACTCCATGTCGAAACGATCAGCCAATTTCAACAGAGGTGGAAGATGGAAGTATGGTAGTCATTTCCCGAAGTGGATGATGAAAACCTTTGAATATACATCATTGCCAGTAAGGCTATAATCCAGCAGTGCGAGGTATACTAAGTGTAGATGTGGTAACGAGAGCGAAGTAACAATGCATGCATCTAGGAGTACGAAACCAAGGCAGCGAGACGCCGAAGATGCGAAACATTCAGGTACGCAGGGACGTATGTCTCCAACCCTGAAACCTCCCGAGGTAAAGGCAGTTCATAAGGCCCGACTTCTTCCGTCTCCGGTGAAAGAAGTAGGTGGTCATTGCGATCATTAGCTTGCACGCGGGAAGCGACGACCTTCAGTATCTCGGGTGATATCGGATTCTGTTGTACCACGGCTTCAGTCAACCTATTGAGGGACAAAAGAAGCACCATACCTCGTAGTCGGCAACGTAGTAATTCGTGCACATGCGTTGTATCTGCATTGGACTTAACATCCAGCAGACGTCATAAATAATCTCGATATCGGCAGAAGTGGCCTAGGAAACATATCAACAAGGTCAATCCCGACGAACCCGCTCGCCAATCACCTTTTTCAGCTGGAGGAGCTTGGTGGCCTGCATTAGATGCTCCAGTTGAAGTGTGCCCTCAGGCATATCGTGAGATTTGCACCATTCTTCAATTCGGGTGATGTTGTATTGAATTTGCATAGCTGCGCGACGGTCTCAGTATATCAAAAACAAGAGAAGGGTGGGACTGACCGCGCTTCCAGGAAGAGAAATTCCGTCGCATAAGAAGATCATTAAAGCTCGTAACTCCGATAAGTTTGAGCAGCTCAGTTACGACTTGCTGCACAACCGACTCCTCCATGTAATAGCTCTTCAGACTCTTCCAGACTTTGTTGAGCATATTGAGGATGTCGTCCATGCTGTAGGCTGGAGCGCTGTTTGCGTTCAGCAGCCGATTGAAGAGTCGTCCCCCGCCGTCGCTGGTTGTGAAACCAGGTAGCGATTGACTCTCGATGAGTGCCGGAATCACCATTTTGGACAACTTCTTCTTGGTTTCCAACATCCACGTATGGTAGATGTTGTACTCGAGACTGTCGAGATCGTGCTTCACGACAGAGACCAGGCGCTCATAGTCATTCCAATCAAAGGATCGGACAGCGTTTTCTTCGCCAGGACCGATCCCTTGGAGCATGTCGCTTTCCGCAACGCAGATGAACGAGAGCATTTCATGGACGTTGGAAAGCCAGAATATTCCAGGAACAATCGCTTCCTCGCCGGTGAAAGACTGTTGAACAATCAACGATAAATAAATATTTCTCAGTTCAGTTCACTGACCATCACATGACCCTGAATGGTCTGCATGACATTCGCAAGGAACCTTTCACTTTCTGGGATAAGACCGTATTTCCACATTTCGTTGGTGACCAAGCTAATGAGGTTAGCTGGGAACAGGATCTCCTTGACGGCAGATGGATTGGTCAGACTCGGTGCCGGTATCTTCAGGCCTCGCACAAGGCCATCCAAGACGTCCTCGTCGAGCCTCTTAACGTCCTGCATGAGCCTAATCTTCTCCTCGGCAGGATCATCAAAGTCGCGGATATCGGGGAGGCCATTGGACCGCATGCGCAGATAGTTATCCTCGCCGTTGTAAGCGACGGACACAGCACGAGGGTTGAGAGCATGGTTCTTCTTGACATCGAACATAATCTCGTCGGTTGAAGTCCGGTGATCGGAGGGCGCAAATGGCGAAGACGCCCGCAGAACTGTGTCGTCGCTGATGCCTTTGATGAGAAGATCCACCGATGGGAATGCTGCTCGCAGAAGGTCCGTTCTGCTGCTGCTCGGCCAAACGGAGGGCGGGCGCAAAGGTGGGAGACAGTGGTGGGTCGCGCGCACCACGAGTCAGCGCATTCAGAGCATTCGACCGGTTCAATTGCTCTCGTAGACTGCTGACTTCGTTCTTCAAGGTCATGATGACCGAACTGTCCTCTTGGTTGCGAACGGGGGCAGAGTCAAACGCTTTCTGCTGTGTCTCCAGTAAGGTCGTCTGGCGAACCAAATCATCCGTCAGCTTTTGTATCGTCTCCTCCTTCTCCGTTGCCTTGGCAAGCGCGTCCTCGAGCCTCTTCTCAACATCAACCTTGGCCTGTAAAAGCTCATCCCGCCGAGACAATTCTGTCCTCTGCAGCCCGCAGCGATGCCTGGAATTGTTTGGCTCGCGAATCCGATTCCTCGTGTCGATTGACCCATTGCTGTAGTTGTTGTTCGAGTTCCGCCACTTTGGTTTGAAGCTGCTTCCGCTCTTCTGTTCTGGTCTGAAGAGATTGAGTAAGCTCCACGACCTTGTTCTCCAGCCTGTATGAAGCTTCTTTATAAGTGTTGACGGATCGAGCCTCGGCCTTGAGCGCCTTCAACTCTCTGTACGCGAGACGGCGGCGGATACATGACTGAAGATAGATCACGTGTTTCACATCGGCGCGGAAGTAGTGACGCGAGGTTCTGAACAGAGAATTAGTCAAGCGGCTGGAACACACCAAAGGATCAGACTGACACTCCACGAAGCAGGCTTTGCAAGAGCACTGCAGCCTGGAAACTCCTCTGATGAATGTACCGCTGGCGAGCCTGGATGCCGCGAATGCCTGTCAATCGAGTTAGCAAAAACCTTTCGATGGGGCACATAACTTACGGCTCTGGAAGAGGGTGATCGCGTTCTTGGTGTCCAAGAATCGTTTCCTCTGAATATACCGTCGAGCGACAGTCTGAAGGCGTTTGGCAGACGCTTCACGTCTGATGAACTCGACCAATCTCTTGGCCATAATGCCACGCCACCAGGTCTGTATCTTGATCGTCGACTGCCGAAGTTTCTGGTATTTCTTGACCGCCATCCGTCGGCGCATATTTTTCTGCACAACGGTGACCATAGCATTGAGCCGGTCAGAACGAAACGCCTCCAGGGACGCGAGCATGCCAGCCCGGAAGAAAATTTTGGTTAATCCATTCTGATATTTGTCCTTGTCGGTAATAGTCTTCTCAAGTATGGTGGTGCACAGGCGTCGCAAATCCATGGAATGGATCAGCGGCTGCCAGTCCGACGAAGGCACGAGCATGTAATACCTGCAAATGCCTCAGTCATAATGAAATCTTGGCCAAAAAGTGCTTACCGTTCAGCAAACTCCTCATATGTCCACCGTGTGGGATATCCAGCGCAACTAATGCGGATAGTTTCAAGCACACCACAAGCGCGTAGCTGACCCAAAACCTGCTGCGGTTGAAATTCCCATGGCCGTTTCTTCTCGTTCGGTTTTATACACCGGATGTAATGTACGTTCGTGACACTGAGAGTTTCCATCAAAGTGATGAGTGACGCTTTGAAAATGGAGCCCTGAGTCGGCTTCTTCGTTGCAGCTCCTGCACGCTTTGCGCCGGCAGCAGCAGCGCCGCTTGTGGATGTGTTTCCAACGAATGACTGGCGGCCAGGATCGGGAATAACAGAAGAACGTCTGGAGCCTGCGCTTCCAGAGTCAGAGGAGCCGGGATTCGGGCTTTCGGGGGCTTTGGCAGAATTTAGAGCGGCATCTAAAACCTCCTTCAGGAAGGGGTTTTTGGTAGACGCGAGCAGTGCCATTTGCTCATCCGGCACAGTGTCTCTGTTTTTCTCTAGGAAGCCTTCCACTTCGTAGGTGACGTCGAGAGCATAGTGAGCGATCGTGAATGCGGAGTTGCCGAACCGGGGTTTTTTATAGACATCCTTGAATTCGGGTTTAAGAAGCTGAGTGTTGAGCTTTTGCAGGAAAGAGGAGTCGCTGCCTGACGGTAAGCGGGACTCCTCGTCGAGCAGCGCCAGTACACCAAGTCTGCTTTCAATCACATTGATGCAAGGCTGGTTGTCGGAGAAATCGATGAATGTCCAATTGATCTCCTCCTTGACGTACTCCTCTTGCTCTAATTTGAATACATGCGAGTTGAACTGCGCAGAAAGTCAGTGGGGGAGCATGAAATGTGACCGCGGCGTACTTCTTGTTGCAGCTTCTCGTTGGCATAGTTGATACTGAATTGTTCGAACGAGTTCTGGTGAAGGATTAGGCACGAACAGCTACAAGTTTGAGTGTGCTCGCCTTCTGGAAATGTTCAAAACCATAAATATCCAAGACTCCGATAAACATTTCAGCCTTGTCCGCTGCATCACCATTCTCCCCGGCCAAGCTCTCGTTCACGATTGCCACAAGCCATTCGAACATGCACGCATAAACGAATTTTGCAACACTATCTCTGACCACGGTAGCCTGTGCCGCAGTCAGAGATGTTACAATCTTCTCGGAACGTGTCGTGATCTGTTTCTTGATCGTCCATTTCTTGAACTCCGCCAAGTTGACCCCAAGAAAACGCGTAGCAAGCAAAAGCGCTGGATCGGCGTCATCTAACGACGCGTCCGTTCGCATTTGCGTGATTTTGACGTTGCCCAAGTGGAGCAACCCAGCCAACAACCGAAACACGGCCCACTGCTTTTCAACACTAATCCCAACGGTAGATAGCGCCTGCTGCGTTGCCCGGAATTCCTCCGCGTCGTCTACACCGGCTATGGGGGTAGAACTCGGTCCTCCTTGTTTGAGGAATAGGAATTTGTTGATGTCCGAATCGAGACCGAGATCTTTGCGCTCCTTGAGAGGTGCTCCAGCGCACAGTTGGTAAAAGATGTGATAGTTGCGCTCGGTCAAGGGCTGAAAAACAATTCGGGAGCGCTCCAGAAGGTAAGTTCGGATGCGAGCGCCGACGATCTCCTGCTTGCCGTCAAACAAGATCTGGAGATATGATTAGATTCGTGGCCAAACGCTCAAGGTTTAGGCTGACCTGGATATATTTTCCAAACCGGGAGGAATTGTCATTTCTCGTTGTCTTTGCATTCCCAAACGCCTCAAGGATAGGGTTGGTGGCGAGGATCTGGCGTTCAATCTCGCTAGAGTCGTCGAGGGAGAATTTTGCTTTCGCTTTCGAGGCCATATCAGGTGGGTTGACGGATGCAAGGTAACGCATGATGAACTTGGCCTAGAACAAGATGTAGGACTGTCCAGGCGCAAGAAGCAGTACTTACAGATTCGGTTTTGCCAGCACCACTGCATGGAGGTTAGGAAATTGCCAAGACACAACACGGTGCGAAGCACCTTTCTCCAGAAACGATGATCGTTTGGCCCTCACCCTCTTTCCGCATGGCCGTATACGCGTCCTCCGCAATGGCAAACAAATGCGGCTCGAGCTCGCCTCGCTTTCGGCCAGCGTAGGCCTGAATTATGTCGGGGCCGTACATAGTGACGCGTTGGAAAGGGTTGACAGCAATGAGCACGATGCCGCTGTAGGTATATATACTGTGCTGTGCATATCGATTGCGAATGGTATGAAGGACTGGGGTGGTTGAGAATAAGATGAAGTTGCGCGGATAGCAACTCACCTGAAGGCTCGTTGAGATGCGAAAGAGTAGCGAGATCATCGGCGGTTTCGAGGAGAGGAGGATTGCGCAGCGGGGGGAGGTCGTCTTTGCCATCTTTTATGTCCTTGGCAGTTGTATTGACGACAATTTCCTGGATGCCGAGTAAGTTGCTGGCATGATGACGGGATGGATTGAAAAACCTTTCCGCGCTCGTCAACGAAGACGAGCTTAATTGCGTCTCCAGCAGACTTGGTGACAGACGAGACCTCTGCGGATATCCAGGCGAGCTCCTTGTCTTCAAAGTAGGCGCGTGTGCCCTTGGTGTATATGTTCTCCGCCATCGTTGTGCACAGCGGAGTCCGAAGTTGCCCTTGTTTGTCAACGCCGTCAACAGATCTTCACACAGCAAAACTTGAGCAAAACCTATACATGCAATGCAAGGCGTATACGATGAGCGATAATTTACAATGCAGTTGTCCAATTAGTATTACATGCCAGAGCAATAGCAAAAATACACTAGATTAATTCCCTCTATAAATGTCCGGGTTGCGGCGTATCCATTGTCCCTTCTTCCTCGGATTCTCCATCATCCGCATCCTCTGCAGGATACAGCGGTGACGTCGGGCTGCCAAAGTCGCCGGACGCCATGTCTCGCAGTCTCCGTCGTCTTTGAGACACCGCGACGGTCGGAGATGCTGGGGTGACGAAGCCGTCTGACTGTAGCCGCGCCAGCATGTCGCGAGCGACGTCTGCAGTTCCGGGCGTTTCCCCCTCCACATTCAAGGATTGCGGAACCGAGGGTCGTCTATCTGCCCCGGATCTGTTTCTTCTTGTCCTGCGGTTGACAGTGTCCCCATTCCGCAACTTCTCCAACAGCGTGTCCAAAACATCGTCGTTCCTCGTTGGGTACGGCTGCGTCTTGAGCCTTTTGCCGATTCGCCTTGTTTTCTTCGGCAGCCGCCCGACGTTTCTCGATCGCCGCCCGTTCTTCTGCCATAGTCTGGTTGTCCGACTTGCATTTCTAGCACATCGTCAGTTTCCGTGGGAAGAGACGCGATAAAGAGGAACACACCTTGTATGAGGTGACAAATGTTTTGAATATCCCATAGAATTCTGTCGAAGACATGGTCTTATCTTCCTCTCCGAAATATTTGATGGCTTCGGTAAAGGTGGTGTCAGCTAGATTCACTTCGTCGAGTAGGTCTTCCAGCTGGACGTTGGCTTTCCCGACAAAATTCCACATTTGCTTTCCGTATTTCTCGGATTGGTCCATATCCGCGAAGTGCTCGCCAAGCTCTTGTCGAATGCGCTTCAGACCGTCCCGCAGCTCACCCACGCCCTTGCGGAGGTCTTGGAGATTGACTAGAGACTGATGAGTAACGAAAAGCTCTTGAGAAAAGGGGCACTAACCTCTGTAGGCTTCAGCGGGCTTTGACAGCTCCTCCAAAAAGTCTTCCATATCGGGGAAATGTTTGGCAACAGTTCGCTCCAGGAAATGCAGAAGAGTCGTGTTATTGACCGACTTGGTATCGACGAGCTAAAAAAAATAATGAGAATAGGACCTGCACGCGTCGAGAAAACAAATACCTTGTTGATACTGCTCACTCGGAAACCAAATGCCCCACCCTTGATCCCAGTGCCATTCATGTAATTGCCGATCAGGAGAATGAGCTATAAAGTCGGTGAGGCAAGTGGAGACAAAATCAAGTGTGAGCGTACGCTGAGCAACTCCTTGAAGCATTTTGCATTGAGCAGTGCTTGGCTGGCTTCCGATAGTTTGCGGGCAGACTGTCGCGAGGTTATTACTTCGTTTGGCATCTACTTACTTCAGCAGGAAGAACATACCTCATCCAACAACGTCCACGTCTCATCGAATTCACATTTGTACAGCATTCCTTCAATGCGAGGACCCAGACGCTCGATTTGGATCAACTTGACCATCAATCGATCAGAAGGATGAAGACCAGCCAGTTCTTCTACGTCCGCATTTCGATACACGTTGAGTTTACCAACCTAATCGAGAAATCAGTGTCTGAGTAGAAATGTCTCCATCCTACGAACTTGTTCCGGAGAGGGCAAAACAGGTTTGAGCTCGCTCAGGAAACCTTGAGTGCATAGCTCTTGGTCGAAGTGCTGGATCTTGCGGGCGATTTCCTCGGGCTGAAGTTTCCTAACGCGCTGAATAAGAATTTCTGTGTATACGAATCAATGCACTGCGAGCTGTCAAACCCAAAGGAAAACTGACCAACTCGTTTCTTTGTCTGGGGATCAAGTACGCTCTTGAGCTCAGCACGCTTTTGATGGGCTAGAAATTGAAGCTAATGAGGGCGAGCGGTTTATAGGCGAAGATTGGCCTACCCATAAGGTTAATGACCAGCTGCTTCGCTTTAAAGTCTTCCTCCATCTCCATCCAAACTCCGTCAACCTGGAGTTTGTTCAACATTTCCTGCTCTTTCTGCGGTTTCTCGTCACTCCATAGCGTTCTAGCAACTTGCTGCTGGGGCAGTTTGTCCCACTGCAGCTGCTTCATCTTATGGCTTGGAGGAGGCATGTGTAGATCTTTACGAGCCGAGAGGAGGGCATTGATATTGGAGCCGAGGAGCGAAGTTCGAGCGGAACCCGGGGCTGAAGGTGGGTTGGAACCAAATGCCATGGGAGGAGGCGGCGGTGGTGGCGGCGGCATTCCTGCCATGCCTGGAGGTGGTGGTGGCGGAGGAGGAGGGGGTGGTGGGCCACCCTTGAAGGTAGATGGTGGCGGTGGTGGTGGTGGTGGCGGCGGCGGGGGTGGAGGAGGAGGAGGTGGGGGTGGGGGTGGTGGTGGTGGTGGGGGCGGGAGTGCGGCCGAATCTGACTCTTCAACCTACAGGTTGGCATCGGAGTAGGTGAGGGGACTGGTGTTAGCAGAAGGGAGTGTCATCCCGCGCGCCCTGAGCTGTCTACTGAGCTGCTCAGCTAATGAGCCCGGTGCAGGCTGTGAGCCTTCTATGAGGTCTTGTGAGCCCGCAGAGGCGAGAAGGGGCTCCTCAGAGATGTCAAACTCACCCTCTTCGTCATCTCCTGGGGATGATGAACGACTATAGTCATCGCCATCTTCACGGGGAGCTAAGAGGCTGCCAGATCTGTATGGGGTATCTCCACCAAGAGCGGGGCGGTCAGTTCGCCGCGAGACGCTGCGAGAGCTGGAAAGAGGACCGTCTCGTGGTGGATACTGCAGCACTTGTGAATAGCTGAACTCAAGAGAAAGAAAATGATGCATACAATGTTGACACCAGCCGCCAGCTGCTGTTGGATCTGCTCCTGTGCATCAGCCTCGTCTGCGTCCATGAACTGCGATACGCGGCTGTTCTGATCCACGGCAGCTCTTGAATTTTGAGCTTTTAGTAATCTTCGACCGTCGCAAGCTCCCATTCTTCCCAGGGGTAGCATCCAGGTCCTCCTCGACCTCCGCGCCAGTCGGCGCCATTAGCCGCGGAACTCTTCCGTTTCCACCTGTCCTGCGCCCTCGAGGATGCCAATCGTCTTGGCGCGCTGGAAATGTTTCTCCAGCGTCTCCACAAGAGTCTTGCGGTCCATCTGGCCTGAATCAAGAATACCGTCTACCCCTTTGCCCATCTCTTTCAGCATCTTGAACAGCTCCATAATCTGAGCCTCAAGCTGCGCTATCCGCTCCTCGTACCCAGCCTTCTGCGTCTCCAATTGCCCTTGCAATCTGGCGGTGGTCTCTCTCGATATACTCAGCTTGTCGTCCATGTGCGCGAGCTGGCCCTTGAGGCGACCGACCATCCCATCCCCACCGTGCGCGATCTCTTCCTCCAGGGCTTCCTTCTCCAGCCTAAGCCGGACCGCATCCGCCCTGGCCATGTTGGCCTCCTCCTCGACGAACTGATACCGGTCGGCTTCGTTGAACTGTGCAATAATACGCTCCACCGAATGCCCCATACGCTGCTCCGCTCCTCCCAGCTTCTTGTCCAGCACGACATCCGTGACCAGCGAGTCGATAAGCTGATAGTAATGTACCATCGGCGGCCCCTCTTCGCGAATGAGCAGCAAATGCTTGCATCATCGACAAAAAGTGGTCCTGCGCCTTGGTGCCCTGGGTTTTCGCAAAGATGGCATTGTAAACGTCTTGCGGATTAGTGAGATCCCGCAAGATCTCTTGATCTAGGCGTTCCCGAAGCTTGGCCTCGTCCTCGTCCAACACTGAGAATAAAATCTTAAGTTGCTTGTCTATTGTCGGGAGTCCGAAGCCGCGGCATAGCGCGACAATGCGCTGCAGGCCAGCAGACTCCATCTGCGAGCGGTGGTGCAGGCGCAGGTCGAGATCTTCCACGAAGCCTATCACTCCGTTCATGAGTAGCAGATTGGCCACCTATGATTACACAGCTAAGGAGAGCGCAATGCAATGATAATTTTGATAACGCACCGCATACTCGTTCAAATTAGTATCAATTCCACCCGTTTTCTTCACTTCATCGCTCGCCCCGACCAAGCTTCCCATTTTCCCTCTCCCAGACAGAGAAAGCTCCATCGACTTGAACCAATAAGCATAACACCCGCCGCCCTCATTGTTCGAAGAACTGAGAGCCTCCAGAGCGGCTACGACAAGCGAGTGGGCCTCGCCATCGTTCCAATAGGCAAGAAAAGACAAGAGGTCGAGGAGAAGTTTGCGCGTTGGGAGATGGGGCGTGTTCAAAGAAGACGCCACTTGAGTGACGATTAGATTATGTGTCAGGGCCTCGTTGGTCGCAGTCTGGAGCGCACAGGCGTCAGCATGGGGCACAAAGGACGATAATCTCACCCACCGGATTGTTGAGAATCTGCTTCAAGCATTTCACAACTTCATACTCGAGATTAATGTCGAATTCGCGGCTACATTTCATGAATTTATGTGGCGCGACAAAATGCTAAAGCTCACCGAGAACCACCCTTTCGACTTAGCAGCATGAGTGTCTGCGCAAGCACAGACGTTCCCCGAATGGCAATGAATTGTCGAAACCAGCTACAGAAACAGTGTCAGACAACACCCACACAAGAGGATGTAGGGTCCGCACCTCAATTCTTTACTTCGCAAGGACACAAGCAGGCTCCCCGCCTGCTTGGGCGTGATAGTCTTGTCCAAAAACTTGCGCACAAACCATTCCGGTGATTCGTGCATGATGGGCGCAGGCTGTCCGGACTCAGCCTGCTTCCTGACCTTGATCCTCCCGTGCCCTCTCTTCCTTCCACCGTATATGATAGTCGTTGTACACCATATGCCACTTTTGCTCTATGGGCAAGTTGAGATCCCCGAGGTCGCGGGTGCGCTTGACATTCTCGAAAAGGGCCTCGATCTCATCGTCGGTCTCGGGGCGCGGAAAGCTGAAGTCAGTCGGTGTTGCTCTGCCGATGAAGATGGAAGTGTGGCAGGTGGGAGCCCTCGGACGACGTGATGGACGGCGCATACTTGGAGGACCGTTCTGAACGCGTCGTCATGCCGGACATGGGGCGCACAGGTTGCACTAGAAGCCGAGGATGGATAGCCCGCGACCCCGTTCGGCGGAAACTGGCCAAAGTCAGACATGGGGGAGCGGGGACCCGAAGAAGACGAGAAGGAGGCCTCGCTGCGACGCGAATTAGCGGGTCTGGACGACGAAGCCACAGACTCCGTGTAGAGGGTGGACGAGTCGGCTGTCGAGAGTGAGGACGTCGAGGAGGCCGTAGCAAATGTTTCGTATGCCTTATCTCGCTCCAACTTGCTGCGTTGCATCGCGAACTTGTTGAGTTCTGTGCCATTTGGAGTGAGGGTCGGGTTGGTGATGGGTGCAGAAATGAAGGATGAATTGGGGGGCCGATTTGGGGAGCGCAGAGACGGGCCAAGCTTGTCGTATGGAACTGAACGGTCTGCGAGGTCCGTCACAGACGCCTGGCGTGGCTTGGGCTTTTTGCGGCCGAACAGAGAGTCCATATGAGAACTGGTTCAAGACGCTGATGCCAAACACGTGTAAATGCAAATCACAATTATT
This sequence comes from Mycena rebaudengoi, assembly GCA_029282285.1. NCBI lineage: Eukaryota > Fungi > Basidiomycota > Agaricomycetes > Agaricales > Mycenaceae > Mycena > Mycena rebaudengoi. Next base: position 177,557 of record JARJCX010000007.1, read on the forward strand.
GATTCCGATTCGAGTCGTTATTAAGTACATTCAATTACACTACGCCAGCAGTCCCGCGTGCACCCACACCATTGACAAGGTTCCCCCCGCTATGTCCAGCGCCGCCACCTACACCATTCATAAGGTTCCCCCCGCCGTGTCCAACACCAACACCAAGGGCCGACGCGTCGCCTGGCGCACCGACGTACGCTTCCTGACCCCAGCCCCAGCCCCCCTCGCGAGTAAAGGGCATGTCCGTTGACGTGTACTCGGGCCTGGGCTGGTATGTAAAGAAAGGTGTCGTGTTTGTTGTGGTGAAATATGGAGTCCGGTGGAATATGGATGTCGTTCTCGGAAGTAAAATATGGTTGAAGCGGTAGTCCAGGATCGCGCAGAATGTTTGACGAAACGCGACGAGCGCTGTGCAGGTGCCGATTATCGCACCAGCCACCACGTCGTACCAGTTGTGGACTGCAACAAATAGCATTAAAAATTAAATCTGGCAGTCCACTGAGCCGAAACTTACACTCGTCGATTGTCAATGCGCCGGAAATCAGGGTTGCACCCAACAGCGGCGCAAAGAACAGTATCATTTTCCAGTATGCTGGGTTGTGGGCGCTCATGACCTTGAGTTGCGCGTTGAGGTATAGGGAAAGGAACATGAGCCCTGCCCAGGCTGCAGTCGAATGACCGCTCGGGAACGACTCCAGAGAGTCGTTAATCTCCTTCGTATCGCCGGTGCAGATCGTGCGGTCGTACATAATTGCGCCGAAGCCGTTTCCGTTGGGTGCAGATCCGGGCGGAATGACTGGCTGGCATGCCGCAAGGAAATGGGGCCGTAGACCACCAATTAGCCATTTTAACCACACCTTGGTAATTTGAGCTGCAGATCAAGGCGACGAAGAAATTGGGTACCTGGAACACAGCGGCCGTAATCAGGCTTTTCAGCACACCGAGCGTGGTGGTCAGCAAATCATCGAGGCTTCGTCGGCGGGCCTGGAACAGGCAAACGAAGAGGAACGGCACAAAGAAGGCGATCAGAGCCGCCGCAAAGATAGGGACGACCTCTTTTCGCATTGGGTACGCGAATTGAGGGTAAACAATCTCGCCGCCTTGGAAATAGACAGGAAACGATCTGCTTGGTGCAGGGGGTGCCTGCGTAGCGGGTTAGGCAAAAAAAAACAAGAAACGGAGAGGAACACACCTCGTATATTCCGAGGACCTAGAGCACCCATGAGTGCCATGGTTATTATATCTGCGCCTAGAGAATGCCAGTTAGCTGAATGACGCGTCTGCTTGAGAGGATGCGCACCATGCAGCCTGAGCCAGATACCAAAACGAAACGGGGAAGCGGGGGCAAGCGGCGAACGGTGAGGAGCAGTTTGCTTGACCATGGTGGGCTCGGCGAATGCTTTCCGTCGAGGCTTCGCGCCCATTTTTATACTATGCGTGCAGCTCCAAGGATGTCATGGGTGACGGAGGGGAGTCTGGGGTAAAAATAGATGCCTACGAGTTAAGTACTTATCATTATTTATTACTTAAGTATCTAAATTAATAAACTTATCAAAAATAACCTCATCCTCCTCCTCCCACCATGATGTCCCTTACTCTCATTACTCTCGCGCTCGTCTCGCTCGTCAATGGCGCCACGACCCTCGACATCCAGGCCATCGAGGCCCACTTCAAGCAGTCGCTCCTTGTCCCCGACCTGCTCGCCAGCTTCAGCCCCGACCGCGACCCTGTCTCTGTCCTTTGCTGGCTCCGCCGCAACCCCGGGACAGCCTCTGCAAAAAGACGGCTAGTCTTTCATCCATAAGCACTATTACTCGCATCTCACCCCGCCACTTGCAGCTGTCGGAACCACCCCTGTGGTCACAGTCTCCTCAGTCGACGGCAGCGCTCTCGATGGATCCTTTACCATTGCTATGGTCGACGCCGACGTAGTTGGTACGGACGACAAGGAGGTCAACAGGCACTGGCTCGTCAACTCCGTCACCGTTGCCGGTATGTAACACCTCTCTCTCTCCGATCCTATCGCTCATGGCTTTCAGACGGCGCCGTTTCTGACAAGGCCGGTAAACCTATCACGGCCTATGCTGGCCCTGGCCCCGCATCCGGCAGCGGTCCCCATCGGTTTGTCCCCTTCATCTCTATAAGCAACTTAGCCAACTTTACACCCCAGCTACGTTGTCCTCCTATACCAGCAGCCCTCGACCTTCGCCGCCCCCGCCGACCTTTCCGATTTGGTTCCGGGCGTCTCCAAATTCGATCTCAACGCGTATGCGAAGGTACTCTCAGTTTCCGCCTTCTCCATCTTCTTCTCATCCCTCTATAGGACAGCGGCCTCGGAAATCTCGTAGCGGTACGTCCTCGCTAGCTTTCTCACCCCATTTCTGCATTTGCTGACCATACACCCAGGCCACCTACTTTACAGTCGAAGTCGGCACCGGCACCATCTCCATCCCCGCCACCACCCCTGTAAACACCGCAACCCTGACGGCGTCGAAATCCGGCAGCACAAACGGCAGCACAACCAAATCTGGTGGTGAAAACACCGGCTCTAAGACGTCGGGCGGAGCTCCTGATCCTACCAAATCCGGCTCCGCTTCAAGCCTCAGATTCGAGGCGGCAGCACTGGCCCTTGTTGGTGCCGCTGGCGCAGCTTTACTCTAGGAGACGTCGGATATTACGATTCACACACACACTCGTTTTAAATACCTTGATACCTTGCTAATACAACTCGAGGGAAACACAGGCCACGACGAACCGACGACAGCTCTTTTCAAGGACGCGGTCAAGCATCGGGCTGCATCGCCATGCCAGCCGTCACTATTTACAGGTCGGCGCTCTCTTGGTGCTCAAGCATCTACTTGAGTGACAGGGACGTAACTGTCTTGGCATCTTCAAGTTTTTTTTGAAGCCGCATCACGGTTAAGCGTTCTCTTGTTGTTGCGGTTTGCTTTACGTTCCACGGGGTCCCTCCCCGACACTTTGCCAAAAATACGAACATGAAGATTTTTTTTTTTTTTGTGTGCCTCGCGAGCAACCGAGAGCGAACAATCCAGAAAGAATTGCGTTATCCATGGCTGTGACGACTGACATATCGCGTCTGGAAATACTCGCATTGAATGATCGTGGTTTCTTATTTAAGTTCTCTTAAGTTCGCTCTTCACAACAAGAACGATGGTCTGATAGCAAATTCCACAGATTAGAATATACGCAAAGAGTTGACAGGGAAATCGTACCTGGCCGGAACCGGCGCCCGCACACCACCAGGACAGGTTTGTGTGATCCAGGCCGAATTGTGGATATGCCGGAACTAACTAAGTAGTATGTAGGTGGTCCCGAAACACTTCAGCAGGACAACATTCGAGGTTCAAGTTCTCGAATACGAGCCTTCCGGCACCTAGACCTCAGGTTGGCCGCGGCGCACTGAGGTTGCTCCGACCCGCCTGCCTCTACGAGCCAACTCGGGGTCCGACTCGGATGCTGGTGGTTTACTTTCATGCGCACGCGAGCACACCTTCAGCAGGCGGAGTTAGGAATTTCCGTGCGCAGAAGCGATTACCACCCGAAAAATAGAAGTATTCAGAGAATACACGGCGGAGGTAGGTCTTTATACGTCTGGATACTTCAAGAACATCATCATGCACGAGGCATTGGGGCATTTGAGAAGTTATGACGGCTCAGGGGGGGTTTTAATGTTAGGATGAATCAAAATTCATCACCACATCGACGGACATTAGGCCGTAGTCGACAATGTCGTTCGAGGCCTGCGGCCAAAGAAATCTGTATGGTTGGCTCTACTAAAGCTGCAACCATTTCCCTCAACTAGTCGTCTCCCGTAGTCAGACTCCACAAAGTTTATGACAGCCGAAAAACTTAATAATAGCACACAGACCAAATAAGAAAGGTCGTCACCAAGAGCTGATGATATACGACTCAGCTGATATCTGGATAAATGCTGGGAGTGACACACAAACTTGGGGACTCGGCTCTTTTGTAATGAGTTGATCGGAGTTTGAATTGAACTTGGACCAAATACGTGCAACTTATATCAACTCAATTAGGAAGTGCAGTAAGACATATTCACCCGCCCTTCTGCCTTTGAGTACACTGCTTCCATAGCTGATCAATGTCGTGTCCAGAATAAAATGATCTTCCACAATCTTAGCGATTTTTTAGTACAACTACTTTGTCTTTCTTTGCTATCATCTCGATCATTCCGCTACAAAACTGTTTGGATGTACTGCTCCCATATCTGATCATGCTGTAACAAAAATCAAATCACTTCATTAATCGCTCTACTCTTGGCACTCATGCCACGACTCATTATCGTATTAGAGCTCTTGTTCGACCACACTTACTCTTATACTTTTGATATTCTCACCAATTTTTTTACTCAACGCTTCGTTCTCGCTTATTTTTGAGCGAAATCCTTTATGCCTTGACTTATTCCCCTTGAACTCGGCTCAGCGAAAGTATCCTACTAATACGAGGAGAATTCAAACCGATACAGCAACAAGAAAACAAAAGGGACATCGTTGATCGAATAGGACCAGCCAAAGCAGAGACAAATCAATACAAACAAATGTACACCCAGGATTGAACGGTCGCTTTGGCATGGTAAGGACTTGTGTTGGAGCAGTCATGACCACAACCAAGGGGCGATCTGTCAAGCGCCATCAGAAATGAGCCCATTGCAGTATGTTGGTGTTTGTCACCGGCATTACCACCCTCCGTAACCCTATAGCCACTTTTCGTACTGCTGTCTTCGTCTCACCCGACTACATACAGTAAACAAACCTGAAATACATCACATCACATCACATCACATCACCGGCATTGATGCCACTGGCAGGGTCATGTGTAAGCGTTCACGCCTATTCCGCGCGCGATTCTTCGCGTGTATACATTTCTCGGTTGTTCTTTTCGTATCGGAAACATTCATGAGGCATAAATTAATCCAAAATACATAATGCATTTACATGTGTAGTCTACTTTGTTTAGGAGTCAGAGCTGGTAGTAGATTGGGTCCCAGACCTTTCTCTTGGCCGTTTTTCAGGACTTCTGTGCGGGGTTTCGTTTTCATCCGACTCCTGTGCCCATATAATCTATAGTTGTTGAGATATTATCCCGCGTTCATCGATTATATTGTAGCGCGTACTTACACGTGACCCTGTCAGTGGCATCAATGCCGGTGACAAACACCAACATACTGCAATGGGTTCATTTCTGATGTCGCTTGACAGATCGCCCCTTGACCACAACGCAGACTACAATGGAGACTTGTTCCAGATCAGCATGACGGTGCAGACCACCGTAGATGCCAGAGTCATGGATGATCACTCGATTCCAGAAGATATCCAGTCTGTTGTGGAAAAGGTATCATTAACTCCAGCCCTTCGATGTCCCGTTGTTAATCATGCTAGCAGGCCAACAAGATCATGGCTGCTGTCGTCGAATTCCACGGAACCAACCCTGACGAGCCCACCCTGGTATAACATTCTCGTCTTTTGGTCCCAGCTATGCTCACCTTGAATCCCTCGCGCCAGACTTTGAAGGTTCAGCCCAACGTGTGGGACGTGCTGAAAAACAAGTATGAGGAGCAGGTCGGCTTCAAGTGAGTGACTTTGGTATAAATATCGTTAGGCCTGAGCATTTTAAGAATGGAGTATTCTGGCGCATCCGGCACCTTCATTGTCACTTGGCCTACCTGGGTCCATGAGAATCTCGATGTGCTGTTCGGTCCTTTCACCAAGATCAGTATCGCGGACCCACTTCGCTTCAGATGTCTATACAACAAGGATATCCGAATCATGACAGAGAAAAAGGCCTCAGATCTCACCCCCGACCTCTATTTCGTTCGGCTCAACAGCAGCGGCGAACCGGAAGACTCGATCATCATAGAATGCGCAGTGGCCCAAACGGCTGACGCGTTGTGGAAGAAGGCGGAGGATTGGGTGCAGGCTCTGGATGTCCATCTCGTGATTGCCATCAATGTGTCCATAGAGGACGTCTCCACCCCGTCTGGGCCCAAAGCAAAGACCAAGCTCACGATGAAGGACCTTGATGAATCGGAGCTCCCAACTTATGGTCCCATCACGATCGACGGCCGTATCTGGCGTGGCAAACTGCGTCAAATCCTTGTACGCCTCTATTTTCCTACGGATGAGGCAGACTATGGCCTGGGAGCAGAGTTCAAGACAGTCGAGTTCGTGTGTATCTTTGGCTATTCATCATTTCCCACTTTTTGATTGAAAACCCATAGGACATTACTCCAGCCGATGATGCAGAGAATACCGATGCTCTCGACAAAGCTCTTGACGAGATCAGTGATTGTCTGAGTTCTGTCACGTTGGATTTGGTCACGCAGACCGTTTTCGAGACATGCTTCCCCACCAACGTGCCTTTCGATCTCAAATGGGATGATTTCTACAAGTCATTTGCCCGTGGCCTCCGACTCAATGCTCTTCACCGCTACAATAGGAACAATAACACACCCGTTCCTAAGCGAGAGGTCCCCAAAGTCGATGTCTTGAAGTGCCAGCAGACGAACCAAGCGTACCTCCAGAATCGTGTGAAGAAGAGGCGAACTTGATGAGAGGATGCGGGGGCCGCTAGTGGTTGCAGCTACTTTATTAGCTCATCTTAACTTCTGGGCGGTTGGACGACTTTTCAAATCTTATATCTCAAGTTGTAGTACCATAATCCAACAAATATCATACCTGTGGGCGGGGGTGAGCTGAAACTTAAGTTCTCACCCTGATCCTAAGTTTCACTTCCGAACTGGAGTTCCCGCAACACTCGAGTTCAATGGGATAACCTAGATAGGGGCTATGCCTTTGCTGGCGGCTGTCCGTCTTGCCGCGCGTATGTCAGCATCTCGAGCGGGATCTCCAAGATGGGAGAGCCCACCAGGAGGGAGGGCGATTTTGTCCCAAGTTTGCACAAAGGAAAAGCATCATGGGAAAATAAGGATTTGGTCCCGTTTGTACTGACACTTGTTGAATCTTGATGTAATGCATGTATTTTGTTTGAACAAGACGGCAGGCAAACACGCGGTCCACCGCCGCTGGATTGGTCAAGACTTGTACATATAGTTTTTTTTGGTATTTATTCTTGGGCGATCGGGCTGCTACCTCCATGGTAGGCTCGCTAACGAATGGGAACAGGACTCATTGTGCATGTTGTAGATCAACGTGACCGTTTTGACTGTCAGACCCGCAAATCGGACCGGTGGCGGTGGTAATTGATCAGGACGCGTCGCGTCGGATTGCCTTTTTTTTTGGTGTCATTCAAAATGAGTTGAAAAGGAAATAGACGACTACAAATGTTGTGCTCGTTTACTTATCGTATGATAATTCTAATAAGCGGCTGGTGCCTCGTGTCAGAATTATCACATCAAAAGAAGTTTTTTCGTCTCGATCATGATCGAAAAAAGTGATCCGTCTACATATGAACAAATTCTCACTGCGAGTACCAAGGTCAGGATTATCCAGTGGAGGTCTCCTATTTTCGAACCATAACAAAAGAGGGCTGGATGGCCGAGTGGTCTAAGGCGTTGGATTTAAGTCCCAATGGGAGCAATCCCGCGCGAGTTCGAACCTCGCTTCAGCCATCGTGTTTTCTTTGATTTTTCTTTTTCTATGTTTCTTTTTATGCTAAATAAATAAATAAAACGGCAGTTCGAGCGCCTGCCACGTTCTTTTTGCATTCAGGTTAATCCGGATTGCGAGTCTAATTGTGTTATCTTTAGAACCTGCCAGAGTGCTCCTCCACTGCAGGCATAGCCGGAGAAACCAACTGTTCCAAGGCATATTCAATGATAATATATCGATGATATTGCTTCCATTTAGGCTCGACTTGAATTTTTGGGAACTGGTGCAAGACAGCTGGTCACGAGACCGTTCAGCTCTTCTTGATCGGGATGCTACTGCGGCCACTGTCTCTGACGCTGAGGAGGGCATACAGCTCACTTCCGTCCTCTATTTACTTGGACCCGTCAAGAGCAAATCACCCTTCAGTGTCTACAACCCCGGAGGACATCTCCCATGTCCAGCGTCAACAGCTCGACAGTGCCCTGCGCGTCGACCAGGCAGGCGAAATAGCAGCCAACTACATCTACATGGGCCAGATGTTTATTCTACGTGGAGATCCGTCACTGCGACCTATGATACAAGTTGGTTTTGCGTCTACGCTGTACCCGGCTATTCATTCTCCATCTCAGGAAATGTGGGATCAGGAAAAGAAACATCTTGCCGTCATGGACAAGCTTCAGCTTCAACACCGAATACGACCGACATTACTCTCAGACGTTGCCAAAGTCGCTGGCTTTGGGTTGGGTGCAGTGACCGCGCTCATGGGCAAAGAGGCAGCAATGGCATGCACGGAAGCGGTCGAAACGGTCATCGGAGAACATTACGACGAGTCAGCCCAAACACCCTGGCAACCTTAGTTGGATTTTAACCCTGCCATATATCCAGCCAGCTCAAAGAGATGCAAACGCTTCCGTCGGAGCATCCAAGTGTTCCACTGCTCCGGGATGTTGTGCGAGAGTTCAGAGACGATGAACTCGAGCATCTGGACATTGCGGTAGAGAACAATGCCCAGCGCGCGCCTGCGCACGCTCTTTTAAGCAGTGTTGTCGGGGCGGGTTGCAAGTTGGCGATAGCGGTATGCAAGAGGGTCTAGACGCATTTAATGTTCTCTTGTCGCGGTTACTACGATGTCGGCTTCTTGGCCAAAGATTCATTACGCTGTTTCCCCTTCCAATCCCACTTGTTCTGCATGACTGTGAGCACAGACATTTGAATACAGATAGAAGAAAGCGAGTGACCTGAGATGCATGTATGACGAAGAATAGACCCAGCGGGATAATCACTACTCCCCACATCGTGGAGCGCACAGTCTTGTTCGTCCAACGAAAGTGCTTGTATTGGTCCTCTCGCTAAATGCGCGCCGCGTCAGGAATACAGAACGGCGGGTGTGGACCGAGAGGGAATACCATGAGAGATACCCGTTCAATGGCAGCATCCTGAACCTACAGTGGGGTGAGCGTGCTACTGCGTTTGAAGGAGGAAATATCGACCTTTACATGGGCTATTTCGCAGAAGGGTCAGCTATGGACTGGGACATGGGATTAATATGCACTTACCGTGGCCGGTCATGGTTTAGCTGCGAGCTGATTTGTTTGTCCTTGCATTTGTATCCCTCATCTTACAGTCACCATGGCCTACAACCGCGAGTGGGACCAGGGCAAGCAGGCATGGGCCCAGCAGCAGTCCTGGGCTGCCCACCCAAGAGAAGAAGACTATTACAACGAAGGAAAGCGGAGAAAAACCAACGCTGGGGTGCGTCTCACCCTGGGCATTCTTAGCCTCCTCTTATCTTTCTTCTAGGGCTACGAGGCTTCTCAAGGATACTCGGAGAATAATTACGACCCCACCGTCTATTCGGGGCGATCTTCAGACGGACCCCATGAGCATATGCAAGACGACCGCTTTCGAGGTGGCGCAGGTGGCGCTTTTGTTAAAAAGCGACTGCAGCCCTCAGAGCCCAGTCCCCATGTCATTTTTCTGGGCCTGGATCCCGACTTTACCGAGGCCGATGTCTGTCGACTCCGTCCTTCTTGCCAATCCTTTTCCCGTGACTGAAGTCGCTCCTCCTTCCAGCTCCAGAAATACCTTTTGTCGAATGGCTGCAGCATCGAAACCGTCACAATCATCCGAGAGAGATCATCAGGCACTTGCCCATTCGTATCTCTACTTCTGCACATCCATTAACGTTATTCGCCATTGGATTTACAAGGTTCATCTAAAGGCTTCGGCTTTGCGCAATTCCCGACTATCGAGCACGCCCGATCGTTCGTGGATCCTCTTTTCCCCTTCATACAAGTCCCACCCCCGGCTTCCCACGGTGCATCGGCGACGGCGGCATTCTACAAAGCCCTCGAAACTGGCCTCCCTCACAATGGTCGACGGGTCAAAATTGACTACTCGCAGAGTGCAACTCCTCATGAAAAGGGACGGATGAACCGGGGCAACTTGAACGATGGTACACGCGACATCGGCAACTCCCAGGCCCCCGTTTTGCTCTTCCGCGGCCTGGACCCCCTTTCTGGCCCTCAGGCTATTCATCAGGCCATGCTGTCCTCATCTGGCGTTGGGAAGGAAGGTGCAAAGGGGATGAAGCGGATTGTTTTGATCAAAGACAAGGTCACCATGGCCAGCTTCGGCTTCGCCTTTGTGGAGTTTGTGGATCCTCAGGTTTGCTTCCCCCCCCCTCGGAGCACCGCCATCCATAATTAATCTCTCCGCAGTCTGCCGCGGCTGTCCTAGCTGCAACGATGTCCCCCCATATCCATCCCTCTGGTTTCCGCATCTCAGACCGTCCGGTGGCCGCCTCGTTCGCACACCCTTACTCTTTCCAACCTATTGCCGATCTCATGATCCGAGACGAAGCCTGTATTCCCTCCTCGATAGGCCTTGGGGGAGAAGAAGGCACGTTGGTGAGGTACTGGGACGAGGGATCCACGATAGCGCAGCTCGAATTTCAAGTAGAGCAACCTGTCCAACCGACAGTCGTTACGAAGGAGAGGAAAGAGAAGAAGAAAGGCAAAGGTACACCACTTCCGCATCAAGTGACTCGTTACTGACATCTCTTCGAGTGGAATCCGAGGCAAACCCACACAACGTGCCAGCGGCCCCTTCTGCCCTGCCAATATCCGACAAGCCGGTAACGCTTAGTTTCAGCAAGGGCCTGGGAAGATCGGGGCCGGGTATACTCTCATAACTATGTTGAAACGTGCACAAGCTCACGATACCTTCTTAGTACCAGTCAAAGCGGTTTCTCTGGGGTTCTCCATGGATGACGGTAGCAATCCTGGAGAGTCAAATGCAGACGATGAGGCGGAGACCAAAGGTCTGAATCCCCCTGTTTGGATTCCTCCTTCAGAAATTGACCTCCTTCGCAGCCCCGACGGGTAAAAAGGTAGCTCCATTGATTGCGAGTAAGAAGGTACTGTACAAGACGATCTTGACCCTCTTCGTACTTTCATAATCCGTGGGGCCGCGCTGATCCTGGCTACTTGTCTTACAGACAGTAAACAATATCAACAAGTGGAACCAAGTTCAGGAGGAACTTACAAACGATTCGAGTGCTGTCTTACCGTCTTCTGCTCTGGTGACCTATCTTTCTTGGCTATTCCCCTCCAGACAAATCGCTTTACTCGGTTCTCACTGTGTATCCTCTGTGCAGGCGCATCCAAAGAAACCCGGACCATCTGCTGATCCGAAAACTGTAACTGCCCCTGTTACTTCATCCAACCCGGAAGCAGTTGCTGTAGAGGGAGAATTTGAGTTTTCGGACGTCGGCGCTCTCACCTGTCTGCTCTGTGCTCGGCAGTTCAAGACTGTGGATCAGCTGAAGCGCCATAACAAGGAATCAGACCTGCATAAGGCTCGCATTCCACAACTTGCGTCACTTTTGTTTTCGATGATTGGGCTAACGTGGCCTTTTGTTCTTTCCTTGCATTGTCATTGCATTCCGTCCCCAACAACAGAAAAACTTCAAAGATCCAAATCTTCGAGACGTGGCTCGACAGAAGCTTGCCGCTCGACTGGCGAGCACGTCTTCAGCGGATCAGCCCAAATACCGGGACCGCGCTTCGGAGCGTCGTGTTTTCTTCAACCAACCGGACGCCCCTGTTCCAGAGAAGGACGCGAGCAAACCAATAAAGAAGCGGCAGGCCGAAGGTCCTCCGCCGCCACCATCTCCTCCGGCCCCACCCGTCAATCCTGGCAAAGACGAGAATAACGTCGGAAATAAGCTATTGAAGATGATGGGCTGGACTGAAGGGTCCGGGCTGGGAACCACCGGCGACGGCAGAGTTGATCCCATGTGAGCGCATTTGCTTTCTCGTCGTATACGTCGCTTATTTTCATGAAGATCGACCGCCGTGTATGCCCAAGGCGTGGGCTTGGGGGCAAGCAAGGGCAAAGATATTGCGAAGTACACCGAGGGCGCCTCCAGCTATGTTCATTTGGCACAAGACGCGGTAAGTGAACAGTGTCTTGAATATACATTATTCGACTCACCATTCCGTTTCATATAGGCTCGGGAACGCTATGGGAAATAATCCGAGATATTTCTTGTATTGCAACAACCTAGTGCTTGTTAGTATTGTGTGATACATATTTAACAATAATTGTTCATGTCCTGGAAACCGTTAGCGGAAGTTGGCGCACAATATTAATGAGATGAGTAATAACCTGCGGTGTCCACATGTGTCCCTACACCTCCTCCTAGCTTTTTCGTAACTTCAGAGATCGAGCCACAGCGAACCCTCAGTGGCGGCGTCAGCGCCGCAAGGAAGTTGGGGAATAATTATATATTGCGGCTGCAGTACTGCCTGTATCTCACTCAAACCTCACTCCAAGGCGCAAATAGCTCTGTTGGCGTTCTCATAGTCAGATGAGTAGCTGCCAGCTCCAGGGACGCGTACTTACCAGGTTCAACTCAGAGTCACATGCAGAGTGACAAAGCGTTACGGTTCAACTTTTGAAAGTGAGACATTCCATTGTGCTTTTCATGGCGTCACCAAGTCCAGGTCCGTCCTCAGCTGTTTTTTTTTCTCACTACAGCTCCATATAATTTTATTACAGAACCCACTTACACTCGCGGAGGCAAAGTATGGCCTGTCGTGAGCACAGCAGCGAATGCAGAGTTGCGGTCGCTGCTGCTCTCCAAAACAGCAAATATCGCCGAGGCAGCTGTATTGCTTCAGCTCGACCAGTGGAAAATTTCAGAGACTGCTGCGCTTGATAAAGTCCGCGACAACGGCTTGGGCGAGCTTTTGGGTGTGGATTTCGACAAGATTACATTCAAAGGGAAACTTGGGGATAACCCAGAGTTGGATGTTACTGCTATTCTTACATCAGCTTCTGAGATTGCGCCCGAGGACGTCGCCTTAAAGAAGGACCTTTGGATGTGGGAGCGTCTCCCGTACGTTATCAGATGTGCCTCAATGGCGCGTAGTGGGGAAGAAGACGAATCGGAAAATTCGAAGTCCGCAGATCGACCAGCGAAAAAAACAAGAGTTCAAGGGAGGGAAGAGCTCGTTTCAGACGTAGATGAATGGCAAGTCTACGTATTGTCAAAAGTCCCCATGATCGCTTATTATTTTTATAGGATCATCTGCAACGAGAAGTTCCTCCGAGCCCTTTCAAGACGGCCTAATGATGACTGGAAGTTTGGTCTCCTTCGTCTAGACCAACTTTCTGTGGCATTTTTTCGATGCGCCACTCCAGTCTTAGACGCAACTGGGACGAAAGTAGCACTCAAGGTCCAACGATCCCCCATTGCAAACCTTCCTGGATATACAGTGTTGGACGCTAAACGTGCAGAGTCTATCTCTGTGCAGCCATCGACGGAAGCATTTAAGAGACGTTGGGATGGCATGACAGATGGTGTGCTCCGTAATTTGGATTGGAATAATGTCTTCGTGGCCGGTGGGATTGTATTGGGTGCAATTCTTACTCCCGAGGGTGCAAACACCCATAGTCCTACCGAATGGCTATCCTCGGATATAGATATGTACATCCACGGACTATCGCCCACCCTCGCCAACGAGAAAATCAAACACATCGCCGAAACGTACCAAGCGAATTTGCCTTCGGGTTCACCCTTTCTCGTCGTACGAAACTCGCAGACCATCACCTTCTACTCCGAGTGGCCCAGGCGCAGGGTGCAGATTGTCTTGAAACTTGTCAAGAGTCCCAGGGAGGTGCTGTTGAATTTCGACCTGGATATTTGTGGTTGTGGTTTTGATGGAAATGAGGTGTATTTACTTCCCAGATGCGCCCGGACCTTGGAAAGTCAGTAATATTGTCGTGTTTCGCTCCACCTGCTTTTGTGACTGACAACGCCGAAGCCGGGACGAACATTTTCGTGATGGACCTCATCAATGGACATTATCTTGGAGACCGCAAGGTGCGTATTGGTCTCATTGGTTGGAATGGCGACTGACGTCTCCACAAAAGGCTACACGGGACAAAAGGTCAGAACTGTGTCAATGCTATCAATCGCCCCGCCACCTAACAGTACTTGCAGGGTATTCAAATATGCGAACAGAGGCTTCGGGTTGCGCATCCTCCCCTCCTACATCTCCTCATTGGCTACCTACAGTTCGGCTACTCATCTCGCTGCCGTAGCGCGCGGAGAAAAGCTCTCGTCCTGCATCTCTCTCGCGGAATTGGCTTCAAGAGCGCGGAAATGGACGTCCAAGGCTCTTGATAACTACATCAAAGTCGGCCATAACAACCGACCCTTCCACTGGCACTGGCCCCAAACTTATCCGCCTGTACAGAGTGATAAACCTGTTTTTTCTCACGCGATGCTGGAGAGTTACGCGCAAGTAACCAGTGAGCCGTTAGGAAGGAGTTGCTTGACAGGATTTTCCCTTCTTATGCGTCATGTGGCGCTATGGGAACAGGAAATCGAGGGCAAAATTGTGTGAGTCATGCACAATGTTTTGGATGACACGCGTTGGGAACCACCATATAGAATATTTGAAGACCTCTGGGCAACAGACACATACGGCGAAGGTCCGAGAGTCGAGGTCGCCTATGACGATTCGCCAGCGTATGTTGAGTTTTCTTTTTGTTAGCCAAATATCTAACTGCCAAATAACAGTTACAAATGGGACCGCACGTTCAGCATTGCTCATTTCAAGGAAGCTCTTGACAAGCACAATCAACATGAATCCGACGTGGCTACTGGTAACCAATCCAAAATAGCTACTGCGCGGCGAAAGGCAGTCCCTCCGATTCCAGCCGCCCGAATCACATACGGAGACTCTGTCTTTGAAGTGCTTCAGCCAGCTAAGGATATTCTTATACCGCTCATATTGGACCACGACTTCATGGTGTTCGCGAACGATCGCATACTTGCAGCCTTGAAAACTGCAGGAATTGCGGAAAGTGACTGCATAACCCCCTTAACTCTTGTCAGTGGCAAGGATGACGACAACGAGATTTTAGCAGTGTGGAGGCTGAACAAGATACTGAACTGGCAAATGCTTGACCGCCGAATCGACGAGTGTGTACAGCTCTTCTTTGGTTCTTCCGTGGCTCACAGTTTGAAAGGATTCGTGAGGTGCTTTGGTCATTCCATCGGGCGAACGAACGGATGTTCCTCGAGGATCACGATAGGCAGAACTTCCTACTTACGGCTATATCCAAGCGTGCCATCCGAACCACGGTCGAAGACGAGCAGGAAGCCTTTGTTCGCTGGGTCACCAGGCAGCCGTATCACGATGAAGCCGAGATCAACGCCATGTGGTGGTATGGGGAGCTCGACGAATGAAGGATGAGGAATCAGGGTACTATCGTTGTTCCACTTTTGCAAGATAATTGTTGATGGACACTATACTTCACAACCGTTTGCCAAATGACCATCGGAATTCACATGGGGAATCCTTACTGCAATCGTCTGAAGTTTCAATTTTTTAGCTTCAACTTATAACATCGTAAAAACGAGCTTATGCAAGATTTCCGAATTTCCACTACACGCAGAAATGGATTTAATGAGACAAAGCAACTTGGACCAAAGTCAGCTCACTTGAACAAGTTGAAGGACACCAAGATAAATTGATTGCAGCGGACCCCAACCTCAGGCTTCCAATCCGAGCCTTCTGCTTACCCCCGTCCAGGCGCTCCCATGCTACCTTGTTTCCATCGGCACCAGATCCGTCTCCCGAAACTGTGCCTCGCGCTCCAGCTCCAGGACTGCTTCGCGGGACCCTCCAGGGTTTTCGAGGCGAGGGCTGTGAGGAATGGCGTCAGTTCGGAGAGAACTTCTGAGAAGGGCGGATCCATAAAACGGTGTGGCGGTGCCCATCAATGCATCACATTGAGTAAGCCCTTTTAGTGTTTGCTTAATTCTCGGTGGCTCATTCAGGCTGGGATGACCGTAACCCACCGGAAAGCGCCTCTTCAACCCGACGACATCGCAGCAGGTAAGTGCACCACCTGTTTGCAGCAGCTTGCACTAAATGCCGTCTCCTCTCAGCCGTCAATGAACCGGGCGTCCAATTTGAGTGCGACTCCTGCGCGTGTGATCTCACCCATACAATACGCATAAAATGCGCCGACCCAGCCTGCCAATCGGAGGACGGCGTTGATATATGTCCACCTTGCTTCTGTGCCGGTAAAGAATTCGGGAATCACCTCAGGAGCCATCCATACCGCGTTATCGTGCGGCAAAGTTTACTGTGGCATTCATATATTAATTCGTCTTCAGGAATTCAATTCTTATCCAATATTTTCCGCCGATTGGGGGGCAGATGAGTGAGTACCTCTATTTAGGTTTTCGCACTATAAAACAAGCCTTCTTATAGGGAATTGCTTCTACTGAAGGGCATAGCCAGCCACGGTCTTGGGAATTGGAAGAAGATCGCAGAGCACGTTGGTACCCAAACCAAGGAGGAAGTTGAGCAGCATTATAACAGTGTCTACGTTGATTCACCGGACTGGCCATTGCCGGTGCGTTACTTTGGAAATCCTCCCGCCGTGCCATAACAACCTTCACAGCGCATGGATCTCAAATTTGACATCTCGCCTGAAGAATTCCAGGAAAAAAAGCGACAGCGGATATCAGCCATGAATGCCATTCCCATTCCTCCGCCGAAGATTGCCCCGACTTCTGCACCTGGGATACATGAAATCGCCACATTTCTTCCTGGCCGTCTCGAGTTTGAAGTCGAGCTCGACAACGATGCTGAGGATCTTGTCAAAGATCTGGAATTTGGAGTGTGCCTGGAGTTCGGAGGTGACCAGATTATTGAGGATGAGAATGATTTAGATGTCAAGGCACGGGTACGATGGGAAGAGGACAAGCGAAATGGCGTTGTGCCTGGTTCGAGCGTCGTTGTAGCAGAGCGCAAAGTTTCACATAAAGGTAAAGGTCCCATGCCGACCCTCAACGGTTCATTACATGGAACGGCAAATGGCGTTCGACCTACTATCAATGGCAACACTACTACGCATGCCCAACAGCCCCCCCATTCCGAAGATGTGGTTATGGCGAATGGGACAGCCACCGCCGATGAGGAGGAAGAAGTTACGCAGCTACCTCCCGTAGAAACGCAGCAGTCTCTTACGTTCAAACTGACGTTACTGGAGATGTATGCCCAACGGGTCGAGAAACGATTGGAAAGCAAAGGGCTCATGTTCGATCGTGGGCTTTTAGAGTATAAAAAAGTACGGTCCACATTTCAAGTTCCTCCTCGGCTGTTGACAACCCTCCAGATGCAAGCTGCAGAAAAGAAGAGGCCGAAAGAGGAAAAAGACATCATACATAGACTTCGGCCCTTCGCACGGCTGCAAACTGCCGAGGATTACGAGGCATTTTCGACAGATATACTTTGTGAGCTAGCTCCAAACGGCTTTTCCATACTTCGCTGATTGTCGCGGTAGACGAAGCCATGCTTCGGAAGAAAATTCAAGACTTGCAGCAATATCGCCGCCTTGGCTTATCCACTGCCGCCGATATCGATAAATACCTGAATGATCTAGCAAAAAGGGTTCGTCCCCATTAACTTCCAATTCGTTGGCTGAGCATATCTTTTAACTAGACTCAAATCAAAGCGAATCCACGAGACTATTATTCGTCCGAAAAGTCGCAGAATAGAGCTGGAGGCCGACAATCCTCTGGCCCTGATCGCTCAAGTGCGGCTCCCTTTGATCCTGAAGGTAGAAAGAGCCACGACCGAGAAACGACGCCTAGATTGGCGGATTCTACTTCTGGTGCACCAGCAACTGTTCGCAGAAGAGGTCATCATCATTTTTTCCAAACTGATTTAGTTTTTTCTGATGTTATCAGCAGCCCCGTTAAATCTGGCGAACAGCCCTTCCCTTCACCTTCTTACACCTGCCGAACAAACGCTTTGCTCTCAACTTCGCATCCTTCCTAAACCTTACCTTGTCGTAAAGGAGACCCTAGTCCGCGAATACGCACGGAGAGGGGGCAAACTGCGTAGAAGAGAAGCTCGAGATTTGGTCAAGATCGACGTCAACAAAACGAGCAGAGTGTGGGATTTCCTGGCTCAGGCCGGGTTTTTGCAGATTAATGCGGAGCCAACAATGCTCAACTCGGCTCCAGCTCCTGCAGCCCCAGCTTCGCTGCCTGCCATCTCCCAAGATTTGAAGTATATTTCCATTCTTTTAGGCTTATTCCGTTGCTGATGTTGTTTGCAGTATGGGAGCCACACCTGCGTCGTCCCTACTTTCAAATGGCTCTCCGATGACTGGTATAATCTCCAATCCGTCGCCACCACGGCCGATGGTCCCACCCTTGTCTGGACCAAGTCTGTCCAGTATCGCTGCAAGGCCTTCGGGACCGTCTTCCACTCCCCAACCTCCAAGTCCCTGGGCTTTTTCAGCAACTGGGTCCACCTGAATTTATGTATAACGATGCGAGTCGTGATCCTCTCCGACCACAATGGTCAAATCTGACACGCGATCGTTGCGCAATATATTATTGATGTGCCTCGAAATTAAATGGGACAAGACGAGGTCGGGCATCGTGTAGCATAGTGATATGTACTGTATTTCTTGACGAATCTACGAATGTTTTGTTTACTTTTCGGATAGACTCGGGTCATCGACCCACGGATCAGACGGCTGTTCAATACAATCGGGACTTTCGCCATTTGTTCCAAATTTGTTCACATTACTTTTCGTCCAACTCTCCACTTCAATCTCATCCTATGATCGTCACCAGGCGACATTTTATGCCTATCATCAATTTTGGCATTCCCGCGTGGCCAATGTTCTACACTCAAGCAAGACAAAGCAAGACGCTGCATATCCTTATCAATCTACTCAGAAGTTGTGGCAACAACTGCATCCCTCATCCGGCAAAACTTGCACTCTTGAACTCAGGCTTTTTCACTAGATCTGTTTCAAGTTTCAACTGACTTGGATTCTCAACGCTTTGCGTTTAAGAACAATTTGCTCTCGCTGAGGATCCAAAAGCATCGGCATAATTGAGGACCAGGGACAGGCTGAGGTAGGAAAGTGGTAGGAATCAGGGGATCAAGCGGCGGGATCCGTCCATCTTCTGTCAGAGGCTTTGCCGGCGCCCTGGTTGCGAATGTTCTAGATGCTTATCGTTGGAGGCCAAGGTTGGAATATAAAACGACGGGAGAGAGACTGCACCCTCTTCAGCCTTCTTTTCTCTCCTATTTGTTTCTAATCTCGTTCGATCATTACATACCATGAAGGTGGGATTACTTTCACAATTCATATTCTTGCTTTCGTTGATTCTCGGCCAGTTCTTCTCAGCTGCCATCGCACTTTTCGCTGCTTTCACCGTAGTCACGGCTGAGCTCGAAGCTGTATGTCCCTGCTTGTTTCTTCATGATCGTACCAATATTTGCTTCTCCAGCGGGCCTGTGTTACATCCACCTGCCGCTGCAACGGGGTATATCCATAGTCGCCTTCAACAGGGTGCAGGCACTTACACAAAATTTATACAGATTACGGGACTGTTCTGTGGTGACGCCGCTACCAATCCGGCCTGTGTAGATGGGCATGTCTTCCAGTGCAACAAGAGCGGAGCTACCTGCGACTTCGGAGTTAGGTACTGCAGAATATTGCCTTTAGATCCAAGATCATTGAAAACTGATGTGGCTTGCAAACAGGACATCTTGCAAAACTTGCAATGAGCTCACATGCTAAATCCTCGGGGAGGATATTCTACGATCATTTTGCGATCGTTTCAAGATTTTTACGTTAGAGGCGGCCTATTTTATGGGCCAGCTTATATACCAAGCGCTAATAAAGAACTCTCTTTTGGAGGCTCCAAGAAGTATTTCGCTTGCCGGGTTCATGCTGTTTTCAAAATTCATCAACGAGATAGAAGAGAGCCTTTGAAATGTACAATTCAATATCGATATTGTTCAAGCATGCCTGGCAGATCGTCTATTTAATCATCGACATTCTCAGAGGTTTCAACCTCACGCTTGGCGATCTTCAAAGCCATACGTACGCCTTGGTTGTAAAAGGCAACTAGCATTTGATCGTAACCCATGG
Organism: Mycena rebaudengoi; assembly: GCA_029282285.1. Taxonomy (NCBI): domain Eukaryota; kingdom Fungi; phylum Basidiomycota; class Agaricomycetes; order Agaricales; family Mycenaceae; genus Mycena; species Mycena rebaudengoi. Next base: position 197,632 of record JARJCX010000007.1, read on the forward strand.
GGTTCGGGACCAAGAACTGGAACATGCATTACGCGTTTATTTCTCGCTTATTTTTATTGGTTGCCCAAGAACCGCCGTTTATTCCGCGTCGAAGTACCCGCCTGGCTCACCGGGCCAACACTCGGGAATTTATAATGATTTGATAGTAGCCCTGAGCAGCCAGTTCGAATCTTGAGTGAAAGGGCGGGTAATGCTGACTCGTCTGACAGTTGAATGGACTCGATTCACCAACTTGCACTCTGAAACCTTAGGCTGCCGCTTCCATTGAAGACAGCGCTGGTGTAGATGGTTTGTATCAGCTGGTATCAGCGACTCCGAGTCACTTCAAGGTCAAGCTTGAATTTTTTCTGGCCGCAGATGTGGCCCATTTTCTGAAATAGTGGGGGAAAATCGAGGCCTATGGAAGCCCTCGAGGCCACAAAGCCAACGTTCTATAGCGCTGGTGGCATCCTTGCTTTCATCGTACGACCCGGGGTAGCGTGGCAGGTGAATAATGAAGAGAGAAGAGAAAAAGGGTGATTTGAGTTCGTCATTGTTTCTCCGAGTCCGCAAACGAAGCAGCTAAGTTTGAGCTAAGTAGTGGCCAAATTCAAGCCGTAGGCAACCAGTAGGTCAAGAAACAGCTGCGGATATCATCGGCCCGGGTATTGTCCGGTTATGTAATTTATGTAAGAACAGCCTTTGCTGTCCGCCACAAACATGCCGTTCGCGGTATCTTGACTTTGCTTCTGTGTTGCGACCGATGAGCCCTGCGTACTTGGGCAGTGTCCCAGACATTTCGGAGACCCTGTCGCGCTGTATGAATATTTTGCTCTTACCGTTGTCTCACTGTTTAACAACTGAGCGACTTAGTCCGCAATACCTATGCAACTGTCGGGCAAATGAAAGTTCATGGGGTATGCCACCTTCATCCCCTGCAACTAACCCCTGAGTTCTATGCGCAGCGGCGATGTACAGAAGTGGGCGACCACTGCGTAGCTTTATTGTTGGCCTTGGCGAAACTGGAAGCAGATCCTAAATTGAACGAGTCGATTGAAGATGTGACAGAGTCAGTCTAGAATGTATCACAGATATTTAGTCTTATCCAAAGCGGACGAGCAGGATGACGGAACGCTTCCGGGCAAGAATAGCGGAGTGGGCGGCACTTGGTCCCTTACAGAGCTTTCTTCGACAAAATGAAATCGATATATTCTTGCAGGAAATCACTATGACTGTGGTGGAGCTCCATGTTAATGCCTCTCTCTCATTTTGGAGCTCTAATTTACTCCGCGCGCGCAGGACCGATATAATTTACGGCTGAGCCCTACTCCCCAAGCCCCGCAAGCGGACAATACAGAAATGCGTGACCTTTTGACGGTATGAATCGTACGGTAGCTGATATACACAGAAATGCTGAGACATCTCATCAGGCTATCGTCGATGACGTGGCCGAAATGCACTCTCTTCTAGCAATGCCCGAAAAACGTGTTCTACAGGTTATGGAGGGATTGCAACTAGTGAGCCATGTTGCTTCCACTTTTGTTTTATCCAACGCCCGTTCAGGAGCTCCACGACCCCCATCTGAGCCGAGCTACTCGAGATAGTTTCTCGTTGGCGTTATGGACCCTTCACGAGCAAATGATCATAATGCCTCCTCTCATAGATCGTAAGTGTCGTACTTATGTGATACATTAATTGCCTTAATCCAGCTATTCGAAAGTCTCTGGTCAAATAGATGTTAACTGTTGATACCATGCCAGCGCTAAACAAAGTGCATTTGGGCAACTGGCTTGGGAGAGAGAAAGTAGGCCGCTCCACACGCACCAAATATTTTTTTCAATACTCCCAGGTCGAGTTGAAGCCTGTCAGTTCTCTTGCCAACAAATCCGAGGTCCACAAGGTTCGCTGCGTATGAACACCTGCATTGTAGTACATGATTGAGCATCGGAAACCAGCGATATGAACGCGAAGTCGAGAAATGGCGGCGCTTGTCCCATCCCAACGTAATGTTCTCATTTTCAGTTGTGCGGTGCTGACCATGCTTCACGGCTAGATCATGCATGTTTACGGAATCATTTACACTGCCGGGGACGTGTTCACTGTGCGTCTCCCGCCTTGCCTTTTTTTACTAAAAACGCAAGTTAGTCATTGCGTTAGGTTCAACCTTGGATGGACAATGGCACTGCGGTAGAATTCATTCAAAATCAAACCAACGTCGATCGATTGAAGATCCTGAGTGAGGTGGCTACCGGTATGTTTGTCCATGGGTACCCTGCCCGTACCTATAGTACCTTGCAGGCTTGGAGTACTTGCATGCAGAAGGCATTGTACATGGTCAACTCCGTGGTGTGCGTTCAGAATGTCGAATGCCGCGTTAACAGCTGATTTGTTTTATAGGCCAGTGTTTTGATCAGTCAAGATGGGTCTGCCTTACTGTCTGATTTTGGGGTGGCCCAGTTTCTCGAGGATGTAAGTCCTTTGCTTTCGGACACATACAATGCTCTGAATGTCCATATTCAGTCTGGCTTGTCAACGTCTCCCAACCCCCGTTGGCTTGCACCGGAGCTACTTGCAGACAGCGGCCGCTTGTCAAAACAGTGCGACGTGTGGAGTCTCGCGATGCTCTGTCTGGAACTGATGACAGGGACAGCAACCATACAGCAACATCACTCGCGATGTCGCTGTGTTGCGTGAACTGGATCACGGAAGGATTCCAGATCGTCCTGCTGTGGCACATTATCAACTGACAAACGAGTTATGGACTCTAATGAAAAAGTGCTGGCATAGAAGACCAGAATCGAGGCCCTCCGCAACTACCATTAAGACTAGGCTCCTGGAACTTCGTGGTTTAAGTGCGTGTAATCCATGTCTGATTCTCCTGTGAACTACTTAAATAAGATCCAGTGCCTGTGAAATCGAAATCGTTCTTTCGGCGTCCCAAGACTGCTGACGAAAGCCACAAGTCTTCGCGCGGTCATTCTAGTCTGACCATCCCCTCCATCACAACAACTGGGCTTGCAGAACCGCGTGGGGATTTTAATTCGCCCTTTCCAGGTCTTGTACGCCCTTCTTCAGCGAGTGCCCTTGAAGGCGGGTTTCTGTTGCCTCGACTATATATAGACACTTCGAAAGGTTTGTGTTATCGCCTATTCCATCATCGCATGCTAAGTATAGAGCACGCTTAGAAAACATAGTCCCCCCATATGAATCGGACCGCTCAACACCCACCTTGATCTCTGATGATGAGACCAACCTCGAAACAGCAAGCATATCTGGATCTTCCCAAAGTCCTCGGGTCGTGCTGCTCAATATGACGCCCACTGGCGACGTATTGTCCGGCAACTTGGAAGGGCTGGTGGATCGATGCATAAATCCATGCACGTTGTTCAAATTGGATCCTCTCTTCGTGTCTGACGTGAATGCAATAGTGTTCTCTGATACTCCTAAAAACCATGAATTCCGAGACATTCTTTTGGCGACATTTGTGGACTTCACGAACCCCTGAGGACTTGCTGGCGACCGTTGTTCGCCGGTTTCACGGGATTGAACGCGATGGCGGGGGCTCGAAGGACTACATTGGCCTTCAATCCTAAGTCAGTTGTTGTTTTTCAACTCAAATGGGAAAAGCGATATTAACGACGAGAAGCATATTCATATTCCTCGAATATTGGCTGTCCAATGCCCATTTTTATTTCAACAAGAGGCTTTTGTCGCATATGACCCAATTCTGCGTGCGCATAATCTCGACAGGTACATCACCCAACGCTATCGAGAATGCACGCAACATTTTACGTTTGGCAGGAGAACGAGTACGTCATTCAGGCTATCTTTACCGAACATTTGAGACTCCTTCCCGGTACAGACTACCGCAGACAGCTCTAGCTCTATATCCTCACCGGCTTCACCTTCGGGAGTGCCCAAGGTTATGAGGACCGCCGACATCCTTCCACGCGACCTAGCGATTGCCCTCACTTTATTAGAGGGCGACAAGTACCAGTCAATCAGTCCTGCGGACTACATAAGCCACCTGAAAAGGCTGGAGGGAGGAAACAACGTCGACGCAGCAGGTATAGTATTCCCCCAAGCCGCCCCATTGAATAAATACATCAACTCCGTGGATCACAGGCACAGAAAACAACAAGATCGTGCTATGGGTAAAGAAATCCATACTGAGTCCGTCGCAAGTTGAGACGAGGACCGAGGTTTACAAGTTTTTCGTCAACACGGCGCACGAGTGTCGAAAATTCCGGAATTTCGAAAGCCTCAGTGCGATCACAAATGCGCTCCAGTCAACCCCTATCGAGCGGCTCACGCTCACTGTTGGGGCGCTGTCCCCGCATCTCCGAGACCTGCTGCAGGACCTCAAGAGCCTGCTCGACCCGTCAAACAACCATCAAACGTACCGGGCAGCTTTGAAGCAGGAAGCTCTTGATCCACAGTACAAGGATTTCTGCATTCCGTGGCTCGGTGGGTGTTTCCTTGCACTTCATGCTTCCATTTCCGACAAGCTCTTCCAATCAGCGGTGCATCTGCGCGACTTGCACTCACTACTCCAAAATTATCCTGCAGTCGTCGAGATAGACGGGCATCCCCTAATCAACTTTCAGCGTTATATCAAGTTTATGGACCACACGCGTGGGCTGCTGCTTCTCAAGCCCCCCGATTTGGAGCGCGAGCGTCAGAACGGCCAGTTGGCCTATCTCCAGCGGCAACTCCGTGGTGTCCACCTTGATCCCAACGCGGATGTCGCTTTGATGCAACGCAGTCTCGAATTGGAGGCGGACGAAACCCGAATACATAAGTGCGTACCGGAGCATCTGGTTCGCGTCAAGACTATCTGCTGATGGGTTTTCAGGACTAGGACTTTGGAACTAAAACGTCTGGGCTTCCGCTCGTAGGACACTCTAGATCTGTGTAACATATTAATTAGATGTAGCCATAGACATGCGTGTAGTAGTACAGTATTTCTATTCAAAAACAAGCAAAGCATTAAACAAATAAACTCATAATTTACAAGACACATCGTCGACAATGCCCTCATCCGCTGAAACTCCATACCTTGATATCGCAATCGTCGCTGCCAGACACAATTTTATCCTCTCCCAAGGCTAGACAGCTCACGGCGGCGCGATGCCCGACAAGGGTAGCGGTGCACTTGCCTTCGTCGCGGGACCACACCTGAGAATGACGGTAGTTAGCATCGGCGCGACCGTCGCAGATTAAAAAGGCGGATCACCTTGATAGTACGATCATGGCTCCCGCTCACGAGCCGCAATTTGTCACTCGCCACAGCCCAAACCCCTTCAATGTGCCCAAAGAACGTAGAAACCGCCTCGCTAGTGTCGATGTCCCATATTTTGATGGTATTATCTAGGCTGCCCGAGATGAGAAGGGGTTTCTTGCGAGTCGGCATCAAGGAAGCGGGTGCCGACGTTGCGAGCTTGTCGGTCCCGTTGGCCGATGTTGTCTCAAGTCCCCCGCTCGATGAGCCCGGGCTCGATTCCGTCGCGGGATCGCCATCATCAACCTTCTCGTCAGGATCATCATCAACCCCACACTCGCCTGCCAGCAAAAGCTTCATGCTTTGCACTTGCCCAACGTGGCCGGCGAACACACGCACGCACGTCCTGAGTGTCAGGTCCCATAGTTTGATGGTCCCGTCATCCGAGGCGGAAAACAACATTTTTCCCGGATCGATTTGTGGAGCAGCGCTGCAGGGTGATGGCGATCCAGGAGCGCCCTCTTCGAGGGTAGACAGCGACGAGGACGGAGTCGAGCTAGCACCCGGGTTCGAGTCCCATAGCTGTACCGAGTTGACCCAATCAGAATGACCGCGCAGCGTGAACGCGCCGCCCGTGCGCAAATTCCAGACCTTGATCGTCGAGTCGACGCTGCCGCTGGCGAGCACATTGGAGTCGAAATTAAGGCAGACGATGCCCTCCGTATGCCCGCGCAAGGTCCGGATGCACTTGCCCCGCCGCCAATCCCAGACCTTGAGCGTGTGGTCCATGCTGCCGGTGATGAGCTTGACCTGGTCAAACTGCAGCGCACGGACTGCGCGCGTATGGCCGACCAAGCAGTGTAGCTCGACGCCGGTCTCCAAGTTCCATACACGGGCCGTGCGGTCGTACGAGCCGGTGATGAGGACGGGAAAGTCGGGGTTCGAGAGCGTCTCGCTGAACTGCAGACACATAACGCCGTCGGTGTGCCCCTTGAGCGTGCGCACCGTACAGCGCCCCCGCCGCCAATTGCGCTCGATCGTCAGCCGCTCGCTGTACACGTCCTTCCACGGGCGGGTCGCCGACTCGTGCGTCGCCGGCTTGGGACGATTGGGGGCCAGGAGAGGATGGGAGGCGGATTCGTCATCCGGAAACTCGAATGCACCCGGCGGGGAGTCGGGACGGTGGCGTTTCAGCGGCCGTTCGTCACCATTACACGCATCCAATGGCCGCTTCATTGCGGACGGACCATCCGGGCCCGGTGACGCGTAGGTGCGTTTCTTCTTTTCAAGAATTGGCAGACCCCAGCCACACTTATGGCATTTCTGGCCGATGTGTTGCTCGCATATCCCGCGCCACAGGAATATCGTCGTCCGCCAGGGCCTTCCACTTTCTGGTAACTTGGGCGGCACGACAGAGCGACGTGGCGTCGAGATTGCCCAGGATTTTGAGAGAGACCTCGCGTGGTAGAATAACGAACGGATCTATGCGAATGATGTGTGCCAACTGTTCCGTGAGCAGAGAGAGCTGGGAGAAGCAGCACATTGTGAGGAGACCGTGGAGAATGAGCTCGCGGCGCGAGTGCGAGGATGAGGAGAAGCTGGCCCAGATTGTATTCACGGTCTCTCGCTCTTCAACCGGCAATGCATCAAGCGACTGATATACGCATTAGAATAGCTGCGACCCACTGGGAATTGCGTACCTGCTGCAGTTTCAAATTGGTGCCCTCGTCCGCCATTCGCTGATGACGAACACATAGCTTGCGGGCTGCTGGCTGAGCGACGATTTGGGGAACAGGTGGCGGCTCAGGTTCATACTGCGGGGGGCTGGACGGAAGAGGATCGTCGGGGCCAGCGAGACGGGCTGCGGGGATTGTATCGCAGACATAGCCAGTGGTGGCCATGGTAGGGAGGAGGAAGAGAGAGGGCGCGGAGTAAATTAAGTAGTGGTTGGCTGTGGTGTCGTTCCGATCACATATGAGTACCGAATGAGGAAATGTCGCGCCATTTGAGCGAAATACATCATAATTCTCCGAAAACTCAATCGCTCAATTCGCCATATCGCCGCCAATTCGCCAATTCTCTGCAATTCAACTACAAGATATATGTTAGGACAAAGAGGACCCGGGTCTGCACAGATACCCCTCTGCTACATGCTGCTGCTGTATTTACTCAGTCGAGTGTGATTTTCATCTCGTCCAGCGGTATGGGGACAAACGTATCCAGCACAATTCCCCGTGACGCGAGCTCCGCCTCGCAGTGCGGGGGGTACCAACCGACGGATCAGGTCGGGACGCACAGACAGTTCTATAAACCGCCGTCAGTCACACAGGCCGCTCGAAAAACAGCATAGCAAAACAAACCTTCGCGCGTAAAGTTGAACAACAGCGGGAAGTCCTTGCCGTTGGGCATGCGGGCACCCTCAGTCCGCAGCTCGTCAAAGAAGGGGTGGACCATCGCCTCAACCGCGCTGAGACGTGCCCCGGGGGTGTACTCGAGCAGCTTGGACACAAGGTCAATGGCCTCGGGAGCCGTGCGAGGGCGGAACACCTGTCAGGAATTGTGAGACGTGTCTGTCGTGCAACTCGACCAAACACACCTTGGCAAACGGGTGAGGCCGGATTTGGGGGAACTTGTGCTCCATGTAGTTGGGGTTCATCGTCTTGATTTGGTCCCGGGACGGGGTACCAAGTATTTTGATGATCTCAACTAGCTGGTCAATGCCGCTCTCGCCAGGGAAGAGAGGCTGCCCCATCATCAGCTCTGCCATCACACACCCAGTCGACCAGATGTCTTGGGGGAGCACCTGTCAGTACGGCAGGGCCGGGCTGGGCTAGACAGAGTACCTACCGATGTTGGTCGTGTAGTTGGTGGCGCCAAAGATGAGCTCGGGGGCTCGGTAATATCTGGAGCAGATATAGCTGACATTGGGCTCGCCAGCGACGAGGATCTTGGCGGAGCCAAAGTCGCACAACTTGAGCACACCGGTGGCTGGGTTAAGCAGCAAATTCTGGGGCTTGATATCCCGGTGGCAAATGCCGACCGAATGAATATAAGCGAGTGAACGGAGAAGTTGGTACATGTAGAGTTTGATCTGGAGCATGGGCATGGGCTGCTTGAGCTTGGCGTAATGGCGGCTGGCGCGGTACACAGTTTCTGGGACGTATTCGAGTACGAGGTTGAGGTATACCTCGTCCTTCTGTGCAGGCTGCAAAGGGTCGGTGAGCTACGGCGACGGCAGAGACGGACTGCGGACCTTTTCGCCATTGATGTAGAAAAACGCCTCCAGGTCGACGACGTTTGGATGGGAGACGAGTCTCATGATTTGCAGCTCACGATTCTGGGTGCGGACATAAGTGGGCGGAGATAGGACTTGTATCCACGAATACGAATACGCGGACTTGCCTTGAAGCGCTTGTCCTGGAGGACCTTCTTGATTGCAATGTCGTCGCCAGACGGGACGAGTCTGGCTTGGTAGACGACACCGAAGGAGCCATTGCCGATGACCTTGTAATTTGTGTATGTGATGTCCCTGGCGTCGCCGGTCTTACCATCGTTGGCAGAGACGGTCGTGACCTTGCTAGGATCATCCATAGGCTGGTGGGGCGACAAATGAGGCCTCCGCCAAGCGGAAAAGACGGAGACGACGTACAAGAGACTTTGGACATGGACACACGGGATAACGAACGGGACTATGAAATGAAAACCACCAGGGAGACGGCAAACTGGGGGCGCGAAGAGGAAATGGAGGGCGTGAATGGGCGTGGAGGAGGGAGACCAAGGGTTGACACGCCATCACCAGCTTGGCCCTGTTTGCTAATTCACACCCTCTTTACAACTCTCTCCTGCTTTCCTTCTGCCAGCTGCTACCGAGCCAGCGAACCTGGCTGTCCTTTCAAGTTCCTTCTTCCCGTCTCTTCTCTCTTCTGTCTGTCGTCTGTCGCCCTCTGTTCTTCATTCCGCACCCCGAGCGCAACGGGGCCAAATGAGGCTAGACTCGGTCACGTCTTCTAGAAGCTTGGACTCGGACATGTCAACATCTCTGCACCCAAACGACCACGCGTAGCCCACGGACCCAGACTGGTCTTTTCTGTGCCACATCTCGTCGTGCGCGTTCTCCAGGGCCCCATCGGCCGATGGTCCACCACGAAGTTGCGGGAGTGACATGTCCGACCGACCCGGGGCATCCTCGACACACGACATCCATTCCTTGCCCTCAGCCTTCCACCGCGCTTCCGCTCCGTCGGTCTTTAAAACGTCAACGCACGGCAAATAACACTGATCGAAGCACGGCCTCTGGGGCGGGATTGGCCTCGCTTCCACAGGGAATTTCTCACAGCCAACTCTAACAGTACCGGTGAATGCCTGGTTGCCGCCCTCAATGATCAACACCCCAAATTTACACACCTCTTATGCCTCAACCCCCAATGTAATAAATATCGTTCGGTCCGCAAGCTTTCTGAATTCGCATCATCGGCACCACCCTTTCCGGTGTTGCAGCTCCTCGTCCAAAATCTGCTCCAAGCTGCTGCATTGTTTGCGAAGAACCAGGACGAGGCCTCAGCTTCTTTGTTGATCAAAGTTTATCTGCCGTGTCTAATGCGATCCTTTGCCTGGTCGCACATTGAATCTTACCTTCTCCAGTAGTTTGTAGATCATGCCCCAACTAGATCCATCGCATGCGATAAACTTGGCTCGCAACTTTGCAGCAAATCGGTGATTCGCCGTACTGATGCGACCATGTCGAGTTCAAATGCTTCGTTTAACCGTGGTACGACTCGTCCAATTTCCATATCCGCCCAGTCTTCGGTACAGTCGACTTCGGAGAGTCCTATGTACCCTTTTGAGCGGCAACTTGAAACGTCACTATCCACTAGTTCTTACAGGACGATGTTCTCCCATTCGATCCCGTACTCAGTTATCGCTTCTCTTAGATTTCCGAAATCGGAGGCCAGCGGCACAGGTGCTGCCGAGTCAAAAGAAGTAGCTTCATACAGTCCCTCAAGCGGCTATAAATTCGAAAGCCCTCTGGCCCAAAATGTTCCAACAAGCCTTGTTTCCTCATCCCCGTCCTTCATCCTCATCATGTCTACAGAGTGGGAAACCTCCAGCACTGTTTGTGGCCACAGCTGCGACACTCACCCCTCCTCCTCCGGCTCATCCACCCAATGCGAGTCTGAAAAACAAACGACATACCCTGGCAGCGGCACGCTCAAGGACCCATATGTCGTCGACTGGGGCCTCGAAGACCCCGAGAACCCATTAAACTTCGCCAATAATAGGAAGTGGATCATAACTTCCCAGGTGATATGTTCGCCTTTGTCCTCCCTCGACGCGTCTAATGCGCAGGCGATCATACCTCAGTTGGCATTCTGCACCTGGACGGTGTCTTTCAGCTCAAGTAAGCTATTAGCCACCGCCGCGCCTGCTCCAATCTAACCGCTGTGCTCACTTAGGTGTCTATTCCGGCGGCCTGGAATACATGGCGCGCGACCTTCATATTTCGGATAACGTGGCTATATTAGGTACACGCGACTTCCCGGGCCTTCTTCTCATCGCGGTAGCTGACTTTTTACCGATTAGGTTTATCGCTTTATGTATTGGGCTTTGCTTTAGGGTATGTTTGATTTTCAGCATTGTCGCCTTCAGCGCCTCATCGTGCGCATAGGCCCCTTATGTTCGCGCCCATGGGCGAGATGTATGGAAGAGTAAGTCGCATCGCAGCTATATTTTATTTACTGGCAACTGATCCTCTTTACAGCGCCTTGTCTTTTTCATCACTCTTGCGTTATATACGGTCTTCCAACTAGAAGGTTGCCTTGGCGGCAATGATATCTACGCTCTGTTATCTTGCCGATTCCTCACCGGCATTTTTGGCTCTTCACGTAAGTTTCCTTGCCGACGTTGAACCTCGTATACTGAATTTCCCGCAGCGCTCGTCAATGCCCCCGCACAAATCTCTGACATATGGAACGCAAGAGAGCGCGGCCTGGCTTCTGCGAATCTATTCTTGCATGCCGTTCCTCGGCCCAAGTCCGTACTTCATCTCCCCTTCCTCACCCACGAGGTTAAATGTTTCCTAGTAATCGGGCCAATCGTCGGCGGATACGTCGTGATGCAACTTGATTGGCACTTCAACTTCTGGCTGATGTTTATCTTCTCTGCCCTTTCGCTACTTTCCGGCGCCTTTCTCACGCCCGAAACGGTAATTCATGTTCGCCGTCCCACGCCTGTCCTTGGCTGACCATCGTGCCCCTCTCGCAGTATGCTCCTGCGTATTGTTGCGCCGACGTGCAGCCAAGCTCACTCTCCAATCGACGGGGATCGTCCATTACGTCTCCGTGCACGACGTCAACTGCCCAAAATCCATCTCACAAGCTATGGCCACAAACTTTAGCCGCCCCTTTGGTACGACGCGAATTCGAATCCTGTCCAAAGCATCCTTTTTTTCTGACACGCATCCACAGTATTCCTAGTGACCGAACCGATCGTGCTCTGTGTAACGCTGTACATTTCCATTGTATACGGGACGCTTTATGCGCTCTTCGCCGCCTTCCCCATTGTATTCCAACAACACCACCACTTTACTTCTGCAGAGGGCGGATACGCTTTCGCGGGCATCGGCATTGGCATCCTTATTGGCCTCGCTTCGACGCAGATCCAGAATAGAATATACTGGCGCGCGATAGAGAAGAGCGACACTGGCCGTGCTGCACCCGAAGCGTGAGCTTCTCTCTCCCCCTCCCCCCATCCGCCCCCGCTAACAGCACCTAATAGTCGGCTGCATCAAGCCATGGTCGGCGGCTGCCTCATCCCTATCGGCCTCTTCTGGTTCGCATTGTGAGTTTAATATGCGCAGCCGCACTCGTCTTATTCGGCCAACACGTCGATCGTAGCAGCGCCTCCCCCACAGTCCACTGGATCGTTCCCATCATCGGGAGCGCGTTTTTCGGGACCGGGATCTCGCAAATCCTCCAGAGCCTGACGTCCTACCTCATGGACGCATACGACCTCTACTTTGCCAGCGCGGTCGCGTCGACGATCGTGCTGCGCTCCGTGTGCGCCGCGTTCCTCCCGCAGGTCGTGCCGGTGATGTTTACGCGCCTCGGCGACGAGGCGGCCATGTCGATTTTCGGCGCGCTGGGGCTCATTTGCACACCGATTCCCTTTTTGTTTTGGGTTAGTACGCCTCTGGTACCCCGTCGCGCACGGATTGATCTGATGCCCCCCTGCAGAGATACGGAAAGTGGATCCGAAGCAAGTCGAGCGTCGCATACAAGGAGTCTTCGTTGGATCCGTGCTCAATGTCCAGCCCGTGCGAAACGCTGAGCGAAAAGGACGTCGGGCTTCCCTGATGGATGGCGATGTCGCATAAAATTAATTTGCTATCCTTATTCGTGATCAGAGGCGGCAGTATTTAGAATTCATTAATGCGCTGGTTTAGAGCACACATGCTACCTATAATAAAATATTAACGCCAAAGTAACCTTGTCGAGACGCAAAGCGCACCAAGAAGACAATAAATTAAAAAGTCTAAGCCCACTGCCGTTGATCACCACTTCCTCTTCCTGTTGTTCACGTAGACTAAGCCCTCGACGGGATCCGCGTACGAAACTTGCTCAACTCGCTCGATGACGGGCTGCTGAACTGTCGCATTAGGTGCGGGGAGCGCCACCCGCATAAAGTCCCACGCTGCTACCGCAGACCGACCAGAACCCCAAGCTTCACTCGCCTGGCGCTCAATCTCGCGTATGACCCTTGCCCGCGCATCGCGCTCGTGTCGTGGCGCGGGAAATCTATATTCGACAAAAGATCAATAAACGCCACGAAAGAGTGCAGGCGCGCACGCACCTGCCCCCGATGTGGTTCAGCACAAGCTTCTCCGCGCCGATAGTCTTTGCGAACTCGCCCGCCATCTGGGGGATGGAGTGCCCACGCGCAAGCGCCGTTCGGACCACAGTCTCGGGCGTACGTCGGTTCTGCGGGTTGATCTCGGGCGGGATGTGCGCGTCGGTGGCTTCGTGGATGAGGAGCGATGGGGACGGCGAGATGCACAGCGGGATGAGGCCTTGAAGGGTCGTATGTGTCGCCCAGGATGACGATTTTACGTGCGGGCGCTGCGGGTTCGCGGATGATGTAGCCAAGACATGGGTCTGCGAGCGGGGTCAGACGAGGTCGGGGAGCGGGAGCGGGAGTCAACTAACCGCGATGTAGGATGGGCCCGGCATCGACAACGACATCGCCGAGCGCACCGGCGCCACTGGTAAACTCTCTCCAGAATCCGTCTTCCGAGCATCGGATGTCTCTGCCGGGGTATTCACTCGAGTGTAGCACTTCTGGAGGCTGGCAGGGTGTTGCTTCATCTTCAGTGCGCAGAAGCTCGTGTACAATGTATTTTTCTCCCGTGCGGGTCAGCGTCATATTGAGGATGGAGCGTATAAAAGTGCGGATGCCGGCTGGGCCATATATCTCTACTCTAGGCTGCGAGGCTGTCAGCTCAGATAAAAACCACAATCTTCGCGCTGCGTACAGGAGGATCTACTGGATCAGCTGCATTTGGATTTATCGACGGAGCAAAAAGAACATTTCTGAGCATGGGCACAACGCCCATAACATGGTCGGCGTGCATATGCGTTATAAACATCTTCTTTACGCTGTGAGGCTTGAGCCACACGGACGAATCTGGCGGCTGGAATGAGAACTGTCTGGTGGTGCCCTCCGCACAGTCAACCACTAGAAAGGATGAGAAATGCGCGTAGAAAAAAAAAGAGAGACCTACTCCAGAGAGCTCCGTTGCCCAGACAGTCGACGACCAGAGAAGAGCAGTTTCTGCTCTCAGTGGGTCCACCGCCAGAAGAAGTACCGAGAAAAGTGACTGGAATTGCTGAATTGGAGGATCCTGCGCGCAAAAAAGGAGGATATACCTGTCATTGCACGAGCCATTTGTTCTGCAGAGAGATACAAAGGGCGGGATATGGAAAATTTTACTATTCAGGCGTAAAGCGGCGAGCAGCATTCACTGGCATGTGATCGAGTTGAAACCCAAAAGCGGCAGAGTCAGCACTCCCTTCCAGACTCCAGTCGAGCTTGAGTCGCGACCACCACACTCGCTATACAACCACCTTCATTTTCACACCTATGCCCTTTCAGATCCGTGTGCACCCCCCTGCAGAGGACTGTGCAGACGACTATCTCGTATTCGACACCGCCGACCTCCCAGAACCAGAATATCTCGCGACAAACCCAGACTTTGTCTCGCTCGATGACGCCCTCACACGCATACATGGCGCAGAGCCCACGCCAGAGTTCTCGAGGGGAGCGGTCGACACCGTGGTGATGCCTAGGAGGGGCGACGCACAGCCAGACGTCGCAGACGCAACAGTCAGGGACGACTCGGAGATTGTCGAGGTCATCAAGGTCAGGCGTTCATTCAACCCCGACCCCGACCCTCCGCCGCCAAAGTCAAAGTCACTACGTTCGCGTGCTTCAAAGGCCCTGCGCTCAATAAAGAAAGTGGCCCGCTCCTCGTCACGGAGCAGACCCTATTCACAGGACACGTTTGCCTCCAGCCAGAGCACCCAGGCAACATTCGCAACCGCACCCCAGATCGCGCCTCCCCCGCGCACCACCCGCCGCGGTTCTATCATCCTATCCCAACTATTCCGCACACCCTCAGCATCCGAGATAGCTTCCCCCTCATCCATGCCCACCCTCGATTTCCTCAATCCAGATCTTTATCCAGACTCGGATGAGGACGACGACGACGACGATGACCAGGAGACCGTTCCACCGCCGCGTGCAGCCTCCCCCTCCCCCTCGGCCCGCACATTCTCCTCCACCATCCGCCGCCGCTTCTCCATCCTCAACTTCCAGCGCAAGCCGACGCGCCCAGAAGCCGCACCGTTCCGCGAGCCCTCGCCGCCGACCCTATCTCGCGGCTCCACCGTGCCGTCAACCTCCTCTTCGGCACCACAAACGCCCACAGAGGAGGCCTTTCCCCCTCCGCCAAGAACCGGCGCCAAGGGCGACCTGCGACCCTGATCCGGACCTCACCATCGGGGAAATGCGTCTCGACTCACTCCACTTCGACTCGCTTTCATTTGACCCTGACAACTTTTAATGTCGTTGCGGTCCTCATGCTTCATGATAATGTCTCCTCTTTTTACATACACACGCACACACACACTTGGAATCATGCATTTTGGACATCGTTTCTGTACAAGATATATATCGTACCGTCCAATGACTAGTACGTCTCTGCGAGAACTTTCGAACCCGTTAGTCTCGGAGCCCCTATTTGAACAAGGTGGGCACTCACTCAGTGTGACGAGCGATGTCCAGCCAGTGAATGGGTGACTGCAAGGATGGTAAGGACATGAATATCTCGTAAACGGTCAAGCAAACCTTCTTTTCCCCTCTCCCGTAAGAGCATCGTACTGCTCCCAGACATAACCTGTCCGCTCGTATTCCTGCGAACATTTTTCAGACACCTTCCTAAAATGAATTAGCAAAAATAAACTCACCTTGAACACATTGTCGATAATGTTTTTCCGGAGCTGGCGGTAAATCTCCTGGGAGCGGGCCTGATACGGCCCTTCCTCCGCAGCGTATTTCTAGTCTCCGTCAGATATTTTGTTTCCAAAAAGCGAATAAAAAATAATGGGACCTTGTACAGTGAGCGCAGCGCAAGATAGTTCATCTGCACCCACACGGGACCTTTCCAGTAGTTCTCGCCCTGCCCAAACTCGGGGTGTGCCGCGGACAGGCTGCGCAGACCATATGGCGACCACAGCTGCTCTGGGTCCGACAGGGCGTCGAGCATCGGTCCGAGATGCGGTGATGACGGGGGGAGCAGGCCGAGGAAGAGCGGGAACATGGAGAGGTAACCCTGGTGGCACACATGGTACGACTCGTCTGCGCAAACGATGAGACGGAGTTTTGCAGACCTGGCACAAGTTAGTTACCCTCGTCGTCGACATTGGCGTCGCAGTACATCTGTTGCTCTTCGCTCCAGTGGAGGTCTAGAAATCAATGATGAGAGGCGTGACAAAACGCCTGCAGCGCGTCTCCCACCTTCAATGTTGTCCAAAATGGCATGCTCAATCTCGCCAAACGAGGTAGCGTCGTCCTCCTCTCCGACAAACTCTGCAATCTCCTTCATGGTGCTTCGAGAAAAATGCCATCCACGAAATCAAATCGAGATGCAGCTCCCCCGCATGCGGCGGGCCTCGCGGATAGTCGTCCATACCGCTAGTCAGGACATGCTGCTCGGATCGCCCGCGCCAGCGATAGGCTTCCGTCCTTGAGCGCGCGACGCGCGCGTACTGTTTGATTTGCCCCCGCTGAGTCCGGCGGAACCAGTCGTAATGGCGTTTGAGGGGCGTGTAGATCGATTTGAGGAAATCAAGCGCTAGTTCGGGTTCGAGGTATTGGCTGCCGGCCCCGCGCTCAGCGGGCTCCGACAACCGCTCCTGCGCGCCACCCATCCCATAGTCCATCCCCAGATCCTGGTCCGAGACGACTGACGCAGCGGCAGCCTTTTTGACGCGTGCGATGAATGCTGTGACCGCCATCGTGAGCGTCGGCGGGTTGGCATAATTGGGGACCTGTGTCTGGAACTCTGCCGGTACCTACGTAAAAAAAGTGGTGAATACCCTCGTGCTCATAATAGGAATAAAATAAGAGAAAGAGTAACCTTGCTTCTCGCCTCTTCGCCTAGGATCTGTTCCCGCGCAACCCACCCGTCGTCGTCGATCAAGTTTATCCAGTCCTTGAGGATCGCAAGACTGTGCGGAGATAAGTAAGACAGGGCCATCGGCGGGGAAGGCGGCAAAAATACCTAAAATCGTTGTCCCATTCGCCGATATGCAAGAGATGGAATCCTTCATCCCTGTAACAGGCCCAGTCGGTCACGCATGGCAGTGTTCCCGTTTTCCGACGCACCAATAAAATCCTCTCGGGAAGAAACTGCGGCTGGGCGTTGCCGTCAGCAGTGCCTTGGGCTCCGTCAACCTCGCGCCCAGCTCGCCATCCTCATCCCCATCCTCTGCCGCCTGTCCATCTTCTTCGTCCCATTCGTACGAAAATTTCCTGTTGACAATGGATGTGCCATAAAAGTAGCCGACACCTCCCACGAGATTTGATGTAACAGCTTTAGAGAACGCTTCGAGCGATTCCCGTTTCTCCACCGGGAAATCAGAAGGGAAAGGAAACGCGGACTGGAATCGCCTTTCCGTATGAGGCGACAAGTGCAGGAATTCCTTGATCCAGAGTGACAGCTGGTAAGCCGAATAAATGAATAAGCGACGGCCAAGCTTTGAAACACGAATACTCATACAGCTTAGTTTCTGTTTGGAGCTAGCACTCTCGAAAAACACGTCGAACTGGAATTCACCATCAAAGGACTTTTGTATTGCGTACAAGTTGCTGCCGGTGTAGACGTCGTCGGGCAACTGAATCACGAAGGATGGATCAGGCATGCCGGCGGTAGCATCTTTATACGGTGTGAGTGATTCTTGAGCTTGTTTTATCAAGGCCTGCAAGATGAGGTCTGAAATATTGAGCTAACGAGAAGGAGATTCAGCCAGCACTTGAAATTACCTTTGGCTTGCCAGATGCCTCCTGGGGGAACAGGCTGTCCTAGGAAATGTGTTTTGCCAATTCGTTCTTCGAATTTGTCCCGAGTGAGGTCCCTTCATTACGTGTGTGTTGTCCGGGCCTGTGCGCGGTTAGCCTGTAGCAGGTAGCATGCTCAAGATATGTACCGTCAACGATTCTAATGTTGAAATCATCCAGCTCTGGGGTGGATCCCGAAAATTTAATATCGCCATCCACGCCCTGGAAATCATTGTTCGGATAAATTCAGCGGCCACATTGGATTGACATACATTTTCATCCTCATCTGTGTCCATGTCTATACCCCCAAGCCCCTTCGAGTCCAAAGTAGAATATTAAGGACGGTCCGCGAAGCCAGGTCTAACATGTGGGTGTGAATTTCATCGACGGTAGGAACAGGACAACTCACTAGCGTTCATAGGTTCACCTTTTATCCTAGCAGCCCAGCTACCGCCGTGGTCACCACCAGCAACCTTGAGAAACTCTGTAGTTATTTTCACGTTGTTCGGCCTGTCCTCAATGACCTGCACGCCGCCTTCTCGGGTGTCGTATTCTGTCCAAGTGTAGCTGCTGAGGCCGTCGCCTTGATCACAAGCATGCCGAAGTTCTAGGGGGGCCTTAGCCAGAAAATGGCGCAAAAAGACGCGTCTACTGACTGCTAATTGACTGGAAGTCGTGGGCGCCGAACCACATGAGACCGGTCATGAGTGACTGGGGAATGCGAGGGCGCAGACCAAAGTAAAGATTTGGACGGTAGGGACCCCATAGCAGAGTGTCGTTGGCCTGATTTGTGGCCGCTGCAGCCAGTGGCAATAAAAGCCACAAAAACTGCATTATTTAATGGACGTGGCGATTGGGTGCAGCAATGACAGACGTCAATAGCCGGCACAGCCTCTCTACAGCTTCAACTTTGCATTACCCCATCAAACGTATGATGCGCATCACAGCGCATCACTCTTTGACTCAATTCAACCAAGCGAACGGTTGTGTGACTTTTTATGCAACCCTCCTGTCAACTGCAAGCCCGTTATTTCCCGTTCAACAGCTTCGCAGGCAGTGCCTTACCCCACTCGATCATGTGGCTATCCAATTTAGGTCTGCTATAAATGAGCGTCGGGAGGACCTAAGCCAAGTATAACTTTTGCCACACCAACTTCCTTTTCAATATGTCTGTCGCTGGCCACACCACTGTCGTTGAAGATTCGCCTGCCGCCTTCCGCAAGGACCAGCAAGATGCCTTTGGAAAGAGCCCTCAGGCTAGCACCTCGACTGCCGGCGCGCCTCAGCCTCGTATTCCCAAGATTGGCAATGAGTTCAGCGTCACCGCTGACAATTACAACTCGACGAACCGTCCATTTTATGTTCCTATCACCGGAAAAGGTGGGTTAATTGCCGCACTGGAGCTTTTGGATAAACAGCTCGTCGAGGCAAGTCTTTGTATCTGCGCCACAGGGACTCGACTGACCATGGCTGCTGCAGTACGGGAGAAGCAAACTCCTGTCTTCCAAAGTAGGCAAATAGTGGCGCTGTTACATTCATTCTGACCCTGTGTGCAGGAACCTGTCCAGTGGATGGGCAGGGAACTCAATCCTGGTCAAATGGGATTGATTAACCACGGAGGTTCGCCCAAACTTTTGACAAAACCTGGTCGTTACCCGTACGTAGGAAAACTATGACTATTTACGGTTGAATAATTTAACCCTGCAGGCCGTTCCCATTCCGGAACTGGTGGGCGCGGACATGGGAGGGAGCGTGTGGAAGTAAGATCTTGGTCCGCTTGGTTTACGCACAGATACCTGATGATCCTAAACTCAGTTTCCGATACCGTCATTGAGTTCCAAGGCTTGACCGTCGTTCAAGTATCCCAGAATCAGGCAGCAGTCGTTTCTGGTATGTGGGAGCTATCAACTGTCATGTCGCCTCTGAATTCGCCTCCCAGATCCACAAAATCAAATATTTGTGGTGAAGAACTCGGGTTTTGTGGCGTTTGCCGTCGAAGGATCCTACGACGTACTTTCTATCGTCGACCAAACTCATTTACCCGGGGTGGTCATCGACAAGCTTACAGGCGTAACTCTCGGATGGACTCACGAGGTCAAGATGAAGAGCAAGGTTGGTCATGGCAAGGAGCGTGACTACGTGGTAGCTTTGTTCCTCAACATCCCTGCCTCTAATTGCGCCATTCTACAACGCGGAGATGATTTGGAATTGCTCGGAGCTGGACAGTCTGTGATAACCAATCCATCCGTCACTCTCCGTGGTCTCTATACCTTGGGAGAGAACCAGCTAGAGTTACCGACAAAGGACATGTGAGTACGCTCTTTCCCAGCCTCCGACGCCCAACAAACGGAATTTCCTAGTTTTACTCGGGATCAAGTTCCAGTGTCTTTGACGCTCTACCTGAAATGGCAACTCACAGAACCTCTCAAGCTGACGACTCGTAAGTTCGGTCCCGCCACCTCAGGGATTCCACTGACACCTCTCTTCTTTAGATGGATACAGCACACCGTGAGCTCAGCATGTTGGCTCATTCCGTCATAAACTCATCCCAAATTCCAGCTATGATGCTCTGCGAGACAAAACACAGTCAATTCTCACTCAAATCGTGGCGCACCTGGACTATTCTTCCATGGTTAAGCAGCGCACCCTCGGTCCCAACAATCTCGAAGACGGAAACGACCCATCCTCGCAATTCCTGGTATGCCACTCTCCGAGTTACCCTTGATATTTTCATCTAATTCTGCGCAGGACTCTTTGAGAACACAGGCTTTGGATGAGTACGCCTATTTCTCTCTGTTATGGTACAGCCATTAACCCGGCCCTCCAGAATGCACGAAGCGGCTCTTGAGTATGGGATTGTCCTCAAGGATCTGGCTGTTATCGATCGCCAATTCAAGGGCGAAATCGCTAGCACAATGGACAAGGTAACATCGTCTATCACACTATCGACTCCTCGTTCTAAACCTCTTTTAGCTCACAACACGGGCGCTCCAAGCTCAAGTGGAGGCTGCGGTACGCTCTCTGCATCTTGATTGCTTCATAAGCCAATTAAATGTCTTGCAGAACGTAGATAGGGAGAACAGCAACAAAGTCAAGCAGGAGGAGGGTGCGCTTGCAGTCGCCAAGATCAAGGCGCAATCCCAGAATGCCATCGCGGACGCGGAAGCCTATAGCGTCGTCGCTGCGGCGAAAGCGCAAGCAGAAAAGACTAAGATTGAGGCCGAGGCCCAGGCTCAAGCCACTCGAATGGCAGCAGAGGCCGACGCCGAAGCCATCCGCATCAAGGCTGAGGCAGACGGCAAAGTCGTTGATCAATTTGCGCGCGAAATGGAGCTCAGGAGAATGGAGGTCACGAGAGTCAAAGCTTACGGATCCAGGACGGTCTTTGTCCCTGGGGAAGGTGCGGCTGCGATGGGACAGGCAATGCAGCTTGGAATGGCTGCAGGCATGGGCGCCGATGCGCGGCGGTGATGATATGCGTGCAGTGTGATTAATTTAACGGTAGCCGCTTGTACTAGTAATACTTGGCGTAATCTGACTCTGAATAATTTGACTTGCGTTTGGTACGACGATTATCGAGACGCTGAGGGAGGTCTCGCCGATGATATACGTCCCGGACATCTTGGGCACGAAAGAGGGCATCGAGGCGCTGGCCAAGTTATCGAGAGGTGGGTGCGTTCAAGACCGGCACACCGCGCTCCACCCGCGAGGTCCCGAGCTTCGAGGACGAGCCGGATGTTGAGGAAGAGGACACGGATGACAGCTAAAAGCCGGCTGGAGCCGGCACCCGCCCGCTCTCTCTTTTCCTTGTCTATATTCATTTCGTTCCACTCCATGCCCCATGCTTCTATGTCTAGGACATACGACACGGCACTCGCGCGCTGCACATACCTACACGCACGCCGGCAACTCCCGACCGTAGGTTAAAAAGCTCCAGTCTCTTTTTAGCGAATTGATCGACTGTCGCTGACCACAAAAGACACCGGTTCGAGTCTAAAGGAAAGCATCATTTATGGCTTTAAACACTGGCAGGTTTGAGCAGATTGCCGCCAGAGACGGGACTTATCCCATCCAAGCTGATATCGCTGTTGTCTGCGCCTGTGCGATGTTCTACACCACAGCGTTCATTCAGATAAACAATTATTTATTGCCAGATTCTCTGTGTCCGTGCGATGTATTCTACACCGCATCGTTCACTGGAATATTCCAATCCGAGGGATACGGCTTGGCCGTTGCAAATTCCCTGTGACCGTTTGGCGTACTGCACACCACGACGTTCACTTAGAATGCTTGTTTGCGGGCAACTCTCCTGTCAGCTGCATACCCATTTTTACCCGTTCAACAGCTTTGCAGGCAGTACCTGGAGCCCACTCGATCATGTGGCTGATTTGGGTCTGCTATAAAATGAGCGTCGGGAGGACCTGGGCCTAAGCATAGCTTTCGCCACACCAACTATGTCTGTTGCTGCCACTGGCCACACTACTGTCGTTGAAGATTATCCTGCCACCTTTCGCCAGGACCAGCAGGACACCTTTGGAAAGAGCCCTGAGGCTAGCACCTCAACTGCCGGCGCGCCTCAGCCTCGTATTCCTAAGATTGGCAATGAGTTCAGCGTCACCGCTGACAATTACAACTTGACGAACCGTCCATTCTATGTTCCTATCAGCGGAAAAGGTGGGTTAATTGCCGCACTGGAGCTCTTGGATAAACAGCTCGTCGAGGCAAGTCCTTGTATCTGCGCCACAGGTACTCGACTGACCATGGCTGCTGCAGTACGGGAGAAGCAAACTCCTGTCTTCCAAAGTATGCAAATAGTGGCGTCGCTGCATTCGTTCTGACCCTGTGTGCAGGAACCTGCCCAGTGGATGGGCAGGGAACTCAATCCCGGTCAACTGGGATTGATTAACCACGGAGGTTCGCCCAAACTTTTGACAAAACCTGGTCGTTATCCGTACGTAGGAAAACTATGGTTATTCAAATTTGAATAATTTATCCCTGCAGGCCGTTCCCATTCCGGAACTGGTGGGCGCGGACATGGGAGGGAGCGGTTGGAAGTAAGATCTGGTCCGCTTGGTTTACGCCACCAATACCTGATGATCCTAAACTCAGTTTCCGATACCGTCATTGAGTTCCAAGGCTTGACCGTCGTTCAAGTATCCCAGAATCAGGCGGCAGTCGTTTCTGGTATGCGAGAGCTATCAACTGTGTCGCCTCTGAATTCGCCTCAGATCCACAAAATCAAATATTTGTGGTGAAGAACTCGGGTTTTGTGGCGTTTGCCGTCGAAGGATCCTACGACGTGCTTTCTATCGTCGACCAAACTCATTTACCCGGGATGGTCGTCGACAAGCTTACTGGCGTAACTCTCGGCTGGACTCATGAGGTCAAAATGAAGAGCAAGGTTGGCCGTGGCCAGGAAGCGTGACTACGTGGTAGCTCTGTTCCTCAACATCCCCGCTTCTAATTGCGCTATTCTACAACGCGGAGATGATTTGGAGCTGCTCGGAGCTGGACAGTCTGTGATAACCAATCCATCCGTCACTCTCCGTGGTCTCTATACCTTGGGAGAGAATCAGCTGGAGTTGCCGACAAAGGACATGTGAGTGCGCTCTTTCCCAGTCCCGGACCCCAAGCAAACGGAATTTCTAGTTTTACTCGGGATCAAGTTCCAGTGTCTTTGACGCTCTACCTGAAATGGCAACTCACAGAACCTCTCAAGCTGACGACTCGTAAGTTCGGTCCCGCCACTCCAGGGATTTCACTAACATCTCTCTTCTTCAGATGGATACAACACACCGTGAGCTCAGCATGTTGCCTTATTCTCGTCATAAACTCATCCTAAATTCCAGCTATGATGCTCTGCGAGACAAAACACAGTCAATTCTCACTCAAATCGTAGCGCACCTGGACTATTCTTCCATGGTTAAGCAGCGCACCCTTGGCCCCAACAATATCGAAGACGGAAACGACCCATCCCCGCAATTCCTGGTATGCCACTCTCCCCGTTACCCTTTATATTTTCTTCTAATTCTGCGCAGGACTCTTTGAGAACACAGGCTTTGGATGAGTACGCCTATTTCTCTCTGTTATGGTACAAGCCATTAACCCGGCCCTCCAGAATGCACGAAGCGGCTCTTGAGTATGGGATTGTCCTCAAGGATCTGGCTGTTATCGACCGTCAATTCAAGGGCGAAATCGCTAGCACAATGGACAAGGTAACAGTCGTCTATCCACACTATCGACTCCTCGTTCTGAACCTCTTTTAGCTCACAACACGGGCGCTCCAAGCTCAAGTGGAGGCTGCGGTACTGCTTTCTGCATCTTGATTGCTTCATAAGCCGAATTAAATGTCTTGGCAGAACGTAGATAGGGAGAACAGTAACAAAGTCAAGCACGAGGAGGGTGCGCTTGCAGTCGCCAAGATCAAGGCGCAATCCCAGAATGCCATCGCGGACGCGGAAGCCTATAGCGTCGTCGCTGCGGCGAAAGCGCAAGCAGAAAAGACTAAGATTGAGGCCGAGGCCCAGGCTCAAGCCACTCGAATGGCAGCAGAGGCCGACGCCGAAGCCATCCGCATCAAGGCTGAGGCAGACGGCAAAGTCGTTGATCAATTTGCGCGCGAAATGGAGCTTAGGAGAATGGAGGTCACTGAGAGTCAAAGCTTACGGATCCAGGACGGTCTTTGTCCCCTGGGGAAGGTGCGGCTGCGATGGGACAGGCAATGCAGCTTGGAATGGCTGCAGGCATGGGCGCCGATGCGCGGCGGTGATGATATGCGTGCAGTGCGATTAATTTAACGGTAGCCGCTTGTACTAGTAATACTTGGCGTAATCTGACTCTGAATAATTGACTCGATGCCCTTATATGGCTCTGGTGGGGTTGTTGCCGCGTGTTGTTTGGCAATAAGCTGAGGGCCTAACGCGTGTGCCGTTCTGTCCTTGACCACCACCTACCACCACCACCACCGCAGTCCATACTCCCGTTCTTCACCCTTCAACACCCATATTCTCGTCATGAGGTCCAAGTTCAAGGATGAGCACCCCTTCGGTGCGTCTCGCTCCGCAGAAGTGGTCCTTACTCATCTCCTTTCCATGTGCAGAGAAACGCAAGGCAGAGGCAGAGCGGATCCGGCAGAAGTATCCAGATAGAATTCCCGTCCGTCCGCACACAACCCACGGCCCAATCCCCCACTCACTGCTTGTCTAGGTCATCTGCGAGAAGGCAGATAGGACGGATATTCCGACGATCGACAAGAAGAAGTATCTTGTCCCCTCGGTGCGCTCTCACGACAGTACTAGGCGTCCTGGGGGCTTATCATTGCGCAGGATTTGACCGTAGGCCAGTTCGTCTACGTCATCCGCAAACGAATCAAGCTCGCGCCTGAGAAGGCGATCTTCATCTTTGTGGATGAGGTGCTGCCACCGACTGCAGCACTCATGAGCGCGATCTACGAGGAGCACAAGTGCGTTCGCCTTCAGCCCCTTGTTTCCAATATTCACCTCCTTGCCACAGAGACGAAGACAACTTCCTCTATGTCAGCTACTCGGGCGAGAACACGTTTGGTCAAGAGGGGTGGTTGGAATTGCCCTCAGACGCATGATTCGCACTGGACTTAGAGACTGCGGGGTTGGTGTGTCCATTGCGCCGACCCATCCATTGCAGCATACCCTCGCTCATCTTCTAATCTTGTACCTTTAATATGTTTGTCTCTCGCTATCTCTCATGAAATGGAATTGTATCAGAGCGCCATATCCGCAGCGCTCCTAGCTAGTAACCGTTGCTGCGCAATCCGGCCTCCAAAGCACGATCGAGCGGCCGGTGGCGAAGCGATCAATCGACTCATCCACCCTTCTAAGTACGGCAATTCTTGAATAGGAAATCATGACTCTGCCTCGTCGACCCATTGTCCCAAACCTCAAGATGCCCGATTGAGAAATGATGTAGAAATTTGAGACAATGCACCAATGTTGCGCACTGGCCATGGCTTTGGCCGCGACATATAAGGCGCGGCCGACTGTCAGATTTGACCACTCCTTTGCCACCCTTGCTCACCCTCCTTGACTCTATTCCATCAATTTCTCAATAACAAAATGGAGTATCAAGCTTGGATCCTCGCCGTAGCCCACGCTTCGACTCTAGGTAGGCCTTCTCCGTAGTGGACAACTGTTTTACCAACGCGTCCTTTGCCAGGTTTTGCTTTCGCGCTCCACCTGGCCATCATGGTGATCTTATGCGTGGCCGTCTCTGCGAGCGGTGAATATCATAACATTGCCACCCGAGCCAAACTGAGAAAGTAAATAAACCCAGATTTCCTCGCACTCCCACTCGCCGTCGAATGGCTGACCCTGGTGGTTGCAGTCATTCATGTGTTGGTGAGAGAAAGCCGACAACAAAGCTCGCCACCCAGTGTCGCTGGGAGTGCTATCGCATTCGGGATTTTGTTCCTGATGAGCTTCGGTATGTCGGCGACGTTTCTGACTGTTGGTGCCCAAAGTGAATGTCAATTAGCGAATTCCACCACTTTGCTCGTCCGTATCCTCCGCCCGGATGAAACAGGCAGTGATGCGCTTCTGCACCGACTTGTCCCGCGTGGTTGCTCCATGCAATGTCGCTAGCGTTGTGATCGTACTCTCGTTTTTTGCCACCTTCGCAGGTATGCCCGTCTCCTTAACACGGTCCCCTCTTGACAATTCCCAGCTTTCATCGGCATCCTAATTTCTTTCGCCGATCCACTGTCTCGGATGTATAGAGACATTCGCAGACAGTGTTGCCGTCCCGCCAAAGTCGAAGATAATGCCATCGAGCTGGGTGCCATGCCCCCATATCCCTATCCGTCCGCCACTTATGGGAAGGAGGTGTGGACACGCATTGCGCTGTGACGAGCCACTAGATTTAGATCTGTATCTGTAATATCATCCTTGTAAACCTATCCGCTCGGATTCGGCGCGCTTAAAGCATCCAGATCTAGGTTGTTGTAATCTTGCTCCTGAAGATCGTCGGCACCCCAGTAGTTCTCCCACTCGTCTTCTTCAGCATTATCTTTTTCCGACTGCGCAGTGTTTTCAGCACACCCGACATCGAGTGGCGCAACCTTGGGAGCTGGAAAGAGCGGGTATCGGCGCTTCTGTGCCAAATTCCAAGGCGGGCTCGACGGGCTGGAAAGGTTCGTCTCCGTCGTCCGGCAGAATGCAGATACCAGGCCGATGTCACGATATAATCCACCGAGTACGGAGCTGATATAGAGCTGAAAATGACGCTCATGCGTCGAATCAAGAGTGGCTGGTCGTCAGGGGTATCTGGCCGGTGTGTCTGCTGAACGACCTTTTGACGTTTATTTGGGAGGCCATCGTCGAGATATCTCCGCCGCCCGGTACGACTGAGCATAATCCGCAGATTCACTTGGTTCGCCCACACAAGACCAAGATTGGCTTCCTTCTTGTCCTCTCCGGGTACATTATCTGCGCTTCCAAACCACCGCGATTGTTGATTATAAATTAGATCCCCATTTGCGCTCGTTTCAACCTGGTGGCCGCGGTTGAATGCATCCGATACTTCAGTTTAGAACAAGGACAGCGATGTTGTGGGCATTCGCTAGGGAATGGAGAAGAGTAGAAATTTCTACAATGCTTTGAGATCGATCGACGAGTGTGCTTGTCGTTGTCTTATCGGAGGAGTGGAACAGCTCAGCCAATGCATCTATGACGACAAGTTTAACAGGTTTGAGATGGGAGTCATTCGCCTTTTCAGTGATGAAAGAAGGGAGTATGCTGGACAAGACGTGGATGAGGGAAGGTATTGTCGGAGTTCGGATACTATTGATATCATCCAGGCCACATAGGTCCCTTGAAAGCAGGGGATGCGCGTCCACAATTTGAAGTAATCGTGTGGTAGGCAATGAAGACGCGATTGTGATGTAGCATGCCGATCCAGATATTCCGCCAAGGCTCGCAGGGAGTTGTACGAGTAATGCTTGCTGCAGCGCCATTTGGGTTTTGCCAGCAGAACTGGTGGGTACTTTAGAGCTACTGTAATAATCACGGGGTCAATACTACCTTTCGCCAAAGATCTCCCAGACCATTCCTGTGCGGAGTCCTCCTCCAAGAAGCAGCATCAAGATGGCTGTTCCCCATTGTACATACTTTCTTCTTGATCCTCCGTGTCGGAAAGAGGGCTAATGCGCGGTACACTGTTTGTACAGACCGCGTCGAACATCGCCTTGGCTTCTAGAGGGGAGATTCTGCATTTACGGACCAATATCTTGCGGCGGCATTATCAGCAGGTCCTCCACGGTCTGCAGATTTCCTATCACACTTTAACGCGTAGATCTCGGTAAAGCAGATTTCAACACACCCTTCTTAAGCGCCGCCTTCTGGGATTGTGTAAGGCAGGAAAGTGCAGAAAGCTGTAAAGAGTCCATGATGAAGAAGCTCTGACAGGTTGTGTGCTGTTTATTCTCGAGGCCGTCGCTTGTGGGTTAATGACAATTGCATCGACCACCAAGACGGACATGGCTTCCAGTCAAGTCGCACTGGCGAGGACTCGCCTGCCTTCCCACAATCCAGTAACAAGGATCCCTGCTTTCCTAAACAAACTATACGAGTCTGTCTTTCAATTCCGTCTCATCTCCGCCTCTGAGTGCGTAAACAATACAGGATGGTCAATGATGTTAAGACCAACGATCTCATCCAATGGTCCCCCACGGGAGAAACCTTCTTTGGTCTGTCTTTCTGTGGATCTCGAGGTCTCCAGCTGATTCCAACCCAGTGTACGATCAGGAGCGTTTCTCTCGCGAAGTCCTCGGCCACTGGTTCAAACACCAGAACTTCAGCTCCTTTGTTCGGCAGCTGAACATGTACGGCTTCCACAAAATCCCTCACCTCCAGCAGGGTGTTTTGAAAAGTGAAGCCGACTCGGAACATTGGAACTTTGTCCATCCAAACTTTCGTCGAGACCAACCTGATCTCCTTTGCCTTATCCAGCGTAAAAAGACAAATGCTGCGGACGAGGACCATTTGGAATCGGCCAACGTTGGCTCCAATTCGCTCCCAACGACAAACAACGGCCAAGTTCTTGATATTCAGTCGATTGTAACTGGAATCAATGCGATAAAACGCCATCAGACTACCATTTCAGCTGAGCTGAACGAACTCAAACGCAACAACGAGCTGTTATGGCAGGACTCTGTGGAGGCTCGCGCACGGCACCAGAAGCAGCAGGATACCATTAACCGAATCGTCAAATTCTTGGCTGGCGTCTTTGGACACCATGCTGGTAGCCCTGTGCATAAAGAAGATGCAGACGGGTCCCCTCCGTCTCGCGCTGTGGTACCGGCGCCTCGCAGACAGTCGCGGTTGATGATCGAAGGCGGCATGGCGGACCCCAGGGACGTAGCACCATCCCCAGGTTGGCACAATTCCATATCATCTTCTTCATCAATCTGAATATCTGCTCCCATACAGTACAGTTCGCAACCATTGAAACCCCATCATCGATGGCTTCGCCTTCCGCTGAGCCTGTCTCGCCCACGGAAGCCCCATCTTTCGCGGGCTCTCCGGCTACCAATAACGCCAACCTCCCCGCCGACGACTCGGACAATCACATCATATCCACCCAGCCCCAATACCCTCAGGCGAATACCGACGATTTCTTAATTGCTCCGTCACGGTCACCTACCACTCCCGAATTCGACAGTCTCATTCAAGGCGCATTGAGTGGTCTGACACCGGCACAGATTCAGCAGCTCATGAACTCGATCAGCATGCCCCCCATGCCTGATCTTTCGCACCCTGGCTCAGACGCTTTGATGTCTTACCAGCCTCCCCTTGATTTCAGCCAGCTATCTTCGTTCCCTGTAGCCTCCTCGCCGCAATCCTCCAGTCATCTAGAAAAGCTAGATAAAGCGTGGAAGGGCACGGACGATATCGAACAGGATGTGGACGCTGTTGACTCGAAGATTAACAACCTTTTCCAACAATTCCAAATTCCAAATGACGTTGCCTCGTCGTTGGATCCCAGTGCGCTCAGAAGTCATCCGACTCCCCTATCACTCTCCTCGACTAGCCAGAACACTGATAACGAACTCTTCCATTCCTTCTTGAACGGACTTGGGGATGACGATCAGGCAGTGGATGACACCGCATTC
This sequence comes from Mycena rebaudengoi, assembly GCA_029282285.1. Classification (NCBI taxonomy): domain Eukaryota; kingdom Fungi; phylum Basidiomycota; class Agaricomycetes; order Agaricales; family Mycenaceae; genus Mycena; species Mycena rebaudengoi. Next base: position 227,586 of record JARJCX010000007.1, read on the forward strand.
CTTGATGAGGTCCCCGTCGCGTCAGACGAGACAGCTTCCTCCGCCAACGTGCGCCTGGTGGAGAAATCAACTGCACAAAAGAGTGCGAGAAAACGCAAGTCTGACGCAAACACCGCCACCTCAGATACCGCTACAAATACTATATCACGTCCGAAACGGAGAAGAGAAAGATAAATTAACCATTCGCTTCGAATTAAACACTACCTTTTTCTCACACGACTGTACCAGTATCTCGTCACGCATTCCAACCTACCGCTGAACTGTATCATATAAATAACTGTTGTCTCCCAGTTGTAATCAAAAAAAAGAGCATGGTATGGTAATGAGCGAATAATGGTAAGGAAGTGAAACTAGAGAGCGAATAATGGTAGGAATGAAACTGAAATGTAAAGGAGTGGCTTGGCGAAATTATTCGGCCGGTTTAGGAGGGAGTGGCGGCGGTGGCCCGGGGAGTTTGGAATCGAAGCCAGGTGTGAACGGGGTAAAGGGATCCAATCCCAAACCCGGATTTCCCGACTTCCTGGCAATGGAGGAGGAAGGTGAAAGTGAGTTACTTCTAAGAAGTATTGGCTCTTCGATAGGCGGCAATACACCGGCCGTCACGAAGCGCGAAACTCGCGCATCTTCTTCCTGTGTCTCCTGGATATATTCTACCGGAGGCCGTGGCATCAGTGGAGGAGGGATCGGAGGGGTGGATGGCGTAGAAACCGAAGAGGACGGCGAGGTGAGTCCACCTCCGTTGGTGTAGACGGCGCTGCCATGGCCATTGCCGTTAACCTTTGGCTTTGGAATAGTGTCTTCAGCGTCATACTTGGCTTTGAGAAGAGTCTTTTCCTCCAGCGCCGTTAAAACTTTGACGGCTCCGGGTGCAGCAGGGGTCGGACGTCCAATAGATGAGTTGGACACCTTCCGCGGCGGAGGCCGAGGTGCAGCGGCAGCTCTTCTAGCCTCAGCATCTTGTGCATCGAACTTCCGCTGTAGAAGCTCTTTCTCCGACAAGCCCTGTGAGCTGATAGGGGATGAAAAAGGTGGCGGAGAGTCATTTGCGAGCTGATTGTTTTGGAGGGCTGCGGCGGCATCTTGCGCAGCGTAAGCCCTACGCATCCGCTCCTTCTCAGAAAGATGCGACATATTATTGCTTGCGGCGTCGAATGGTGGTGGCGAATCGCCTTTTTTGTTCAGAGCATCTGCACTGGACCCGGAGGGGAGGGCAGGAGAAGGGTAAAGAGAGTCGTAGGCAATGGGGCCAGATCCCGAGGATTTCAAGTCGCTGACCTCGTCGCTGACGTATCCTTGAACACGTCCTACAGCTTCTTTAGCCTCCTGATAGCGCCTCAAGGCGGCCTTCTCTTGCTCAGCAGTGAGATACTGGGGCACAGGCACTTTTGCGCCGAGCTTATTCCCAGAATCTGAACGATTGCGAGATGAGGATCCCCCAGCTGCAGCGTTGCTGGCCGCTGGCTTGCTACTTCCCGAATCGGCGACAAGATCAGAGTTGCTGCGTCCATGGGTGGACGCCTGGTAAGAGCCATTCCTGCTGGGAGGACCATAATAATCCACGCCTTGCACCTTCTTAACTGCAGCCTGCGCCTCGTTGAATAGGCGCAGTTTTTCTTCTTCAGCCGTAGGCCAACGCTTAGGCTGGGCGGTTGACTGGGGCGGGGTGATGGCGCGAACAGGGTTGGCAACAGGCTGTAGTGATGTTCATAAGCAACGGGCATAATGAAGTCGCCAAAAAAGGTGCGCTCACAGGCGGACTGCCTCCACGAGCTGCAATTCCCTGCGTCCTCTCCACTTTTGCCCTTGCCTCTTCGTACAATCTCTGCTTCTCTTCTTCGGCTGTGGGCCACGCCCTTCCGCCCCCACCACCTCCGGACGGTCCTCTCTGAGGTATGGTATCCTCCGGGATTTCTGCGTTGGTAATTGTGAAACGATTACGATCTCCTGCGCTTCCAGGTCTCCTCCCTGTCGTAGACGCTCCTCTTGCGGTAGGCGCGACGTCATCAGTGCTTGAGCGCGAGTTGGAAGGCTTGTGGGTAGATTGAGTAGCATATGAGGTTGCAGCACCACTGTAGCCCAATTCGTCGACTTTGGCGAGATTGGAGGTGGGAAAGCTGCTAGCTTGCGGAGTAGGCATCGTGTTGTACGCCGCTGCAGAAGTGCGGTGGGTGTTGGGCTGGCCAGAGAATGTCTGAGATGTGGTATTTTCGCCACGCCTTATGCTGTTGGCAGGCACAAGAGAAAGGCTCGGCGCTGGTCCAATACGCCTGATCGCTTCGGCGGAAACAGCACTGAATCATGGCTCAGTGCAAGCACGTTATTTAAATGGAACACACACCGTTGCCAATTCGAAACGATAACTGGCAAGTCCATAATCAATGGAGTTCCAGTCCCCATCAGCGCTTTCACGGTGATGGTGTAAGTGATGTCGATATGGCGTGCCGCATTTAAAGTGGTGGTGGTATGATCTGGCGAGATCGCACACGTCAACTCAGTACGATGCTGTGTCCCCCCATACAGCGTCGCGTTTACAGGGAACTTATTTTCACTGATGGTTAGTACCCGCACCTGAGGGGCGCTTTTTTTCCCAGATGTGTAGGGGCCGGCACGGAAGATAGTGGATTCCTTGAGGGTCAATTCGAACCCTCGAAGGATAACAGTGTGGAGTGCATCTGATTTAACAGTCGCGAAGAGGGCCACTCGATCGCCTGGCCCATAGCATGTCTGGTTTCGCTCCACGATGAGAGTAACACCTTCCTGGGCCATGTTCCGAGTTTCCGGCTGACAGTATACGGGCCAAGTAGAGTGCAACTCATGTTTGTCGATGAGAATGTCGGCCTGTGTTGAAACAACGACGGACTTTCGTTTGCGGAGGAAACCCCTGCGACAGCGTGATTAGAGAGTATATGAAGCAAAATGTAGACGCACTTTTTTCCTTTGGTACAGACGCTCGCGAGAAGTTCATAGTTGATGCCAGCTGCACCACATGTGTCAGGATCGAATGGACGTCACAAAAGTCGACGCGGAATGAGTATGGTGCTCACCTCGATTCTGTAAATCAATGCTGGGTGGGATTGATTCGGGTATTCGGATAGAGAATGGAAAGTCTTGCTGCGAGACCCAGCCAATTCAGTAGTTGTACCTCACATTAGCGGTGGAGGAACTTACGGAGCGCAAAAGTCCATACTCTTCACTCGCTGACCATAAATTCACCGGGCTGGGTCCCACGAAATCATGGAAGGTATTGACAACTCCACCGCCTGGGAGGGTTTCGACCTTGCGCAACTCAATGCGGACCCACTTTGCCTTTGCACCCTGCGGGCCAACTCTCACTTCAATGGCCTGCAAAAAGATCAAATAGTGCACCAGCCCGGTCACGCAATTACGCACTCCTTTCACCGCTGCCTGAGGGCGCTCTGGGCCCGGGGGTATTCCAGGATACCCTAGAAGGCCGACGGAAGTGAATGAGAGGTATCCGAGCATCATTGTGGGCCATACCATGAACGAAGTCAACGTTTGGTGGGGGGCGAAGGGTTCTGCAGATAGTTAGTCGGAACGAACACGGGGGCGCATTGGCCTCACTCACAACTTGACCTGGGACATTGGCCAGTCCCGCGAACGAACAGAGGAGCACTTGGGGCGTGGGCGGTGCCCTGGACCAAACGAAAGCTCAATGAGCTGTGTTCTGTTTCACCTGATCATCCATCAAATATGCATTCCACATCATAAATATTCCAGTAATATTAATCTAAGTTCTCCCTCGCCGCACATTGGTATCTGAGTTTGTACGCCACAGTCCTCCGACAACGTTCGAAACTGCTTCCGTCAACTGCCGTTGTTGTGTGTTCTGTGCATGCTTCACGTAGAAGAGCCGCACATTTGTCGCATTCCAGATACCAAGCGGCGTCATCCCACGAACATATATCTCGCCCCATATCAGTGATGTGAGCCACACAACTGAAGAATCGGACCACTAGCAACAGTTAGCACTAGTTATCAATTCTCTTCATCATAAACTCACCATGAACCGCCGAGGCGTCAAAGGGGGCGCAGGTGGGAGAACGTTTTGAAGTGAGACTGTGCTCAAGAACTCCACGATCGCAGACGTGGATGTGGTTCTATGGCGGGTCGACTTCAAGTCTTGTACTTTTGGCAATAATTCAGATATCAAGAGCATGACAGCGTCGAGTGGCAAGCTAAATAGTATTAACACCACAGTCATGTCAAAAGATGCTTGGAATTGCTCACCCTTGTTGCCAAGAAGTTACCTAGGATAAAAAGCTTCAGACGGCATATCTCAAGCAGAGACAACTAACGCACCCATTCCTGGGTGGGAACAAAGCCATTTCGGCCTACTCCCGCGGCAGCTACCTGGTCTAGGCTACCATTTGTGTCGAGTGATTGCGAGCGCCTAGCTCTCATCTTGCCCCGCACCTTCTCCGATGCTGAAGACGACGCCTGCCCGGACATCGGATTCGTTTCTGACGTGGGAGAGGTGGGCAAAACCATAGATATTTCGGGGTCTTGTTCTTGCGATCGACGTGGACTAGTTTCTTGGTCCTCGATGGCCTCAGGGGCAGTTTCGCTTTCGTTGCGAAGCAGTTTTGCCTTCTCTTCATGCGGCTGTTCGTCTTCCCGCGTATCTCGTGGTCCCTTGCCTTTGATGTCGGCCTTGCGTGCCTGCTCCTCCTTTGCTAATTGAACACGGCGGATTTCACGCAGCCCACGAGAAAGAGTGAAGGTTCCTAGGTCCTCAAACGTCTTGTGCGATGACAAGATTCCATATATGAGATTTGGATTTGCCGAAAGGTTGTGCAGGATGACGGAATTGAACACTTCCAGCCTGTAATGTTGCTCAGATCATAATATAGGTGGTACTTGATGGAAACGCACATGAAAAACAAAAGCCTGGGATGGCCCTCATCTGCGAGTAGAAACAGTGGGTTTGAGAACGATGTGAAGAGTTGGATGAGTCGCGCAGAGGCTGTGACGGTGAGACTTTTGAAATAAGGGGCCGAATTGGAAAGTGCAATAATAAGGGCAGGATATAGTGAAGTCAGTGCGCCGGAAGTCGTGGCCACGATGGCGTACACCGCCTGTCGCAAAACGCTTGAGCTGAAACTCATTAAGAAAAGCAGTGAGGCGCGATTCTCACGTTAATCATGAAGTCGGCAGCGGTTCCAGGCGCGTTCCACTTTGAGGGAAGCTGCGCTTTCACAGGCTTCGTTAGCCGCGTTCCGAAAGCGGGCTCGGCTGAAAGGGTTTGCACGATGTACGAGAGGGCTCGACATAAACCGTGTTGATCTGGCAAAGTAAGTCATTGCTTGGAACTGGCAGTGCCACTTACGAGGCTTATCCTTGATTTCCAAAGCGTAGCACAGGAGGTAGGCCACAACGTCCATTGATCTCTCTGATTCCAGAACAAAAGCCCGAAATTTCTAATCATCCAGTTTCATCTTAGTGTTTATTCGCACATGTAAACCACGCACCCTATTGAGCTCTATCATCTTCCATAGGAATATTACTTGATTCAGACTGTTAAGACTTGGTTGAGAAATGGGGCACAGAACCACCTACCGGTTTCGTTTATGTATGGCACCGATTTTCTGGCACCTGGAAGCAAATTATTCATGGTGGCCATTTGCTGTTCCAGAATTCCAACAATGCCGTCTAAAACGAAGGCAAAATCTTGAGTCCTGTGCTATACAACTCCCGTTAGTTACAGCTCTACCTCTCAACTGGCTTGTAAATATGTACCAATTTCATCAGAAAGTACCGGAATGCATTCGTTCGTGCTGTGGGAGCAGACGGATGGTTTTCATCGTTTTCTACCGGCTTATCTCTGGCAGGACCGCTCTGGAAGTCCAGGAGTACACACAGGACCTGGAGACAGATGCCGACGAGGTTTGATCTTGGGTCCTCACCCTTGAAGACCAGGTGATTGTACGGCAACTTCCCCGCCATACTACCGAGACTCATTATTGAGGTGGCCAAGGGCGAATTCATTGCAGTGTTCAATAATGAACACAGGACTGTCAAAACATCTCGGCGTGGAGTCTTTTGAACGACATGGAGTGTGTACAGTGACGGCTTGGAGAACAAGGCCGCAGGAGACACGTAAATCTGCCGGGAGAGCAGAACAAGGAGGAGACGCAAGACTTCAGTTTTGTTGCTGTCGAATGCATGACTCGGTCCGGGGTCTGATGTTGAACCAATGCCCTTCTCCCTAGCCGAAAGTCAGCACAATACGCAAGTGAGCCAAGCATGCCCACCAAATGACATAGTTAATTTTGTGTCGGTCAACCTGTATTTTCGGTGGCAGAGTAAAGCCGCAGCAGAAGAGAAGGTCGATTATGCTGCTAAACAGCCGCTCACCCAGCGATGGGAGCTGCTTCGTTTCCTTGGCTTTCGCTGGCGGTGCTGTTTCTCTGGTCTCCCCGTCGCTCTCGCCTTCATCCTCAATGACGAACTGGGGGGTTTCTGACTCCACCTCAACGCTCGGCTCTATAACCTCCTGCTTTTTCCACAGGACTTCGAGTTCAAATACACTACCCTCGCCCTCTACTTCGAAGACCACAGGCAATACGCGTTGGAGAATGCGTAGGCAATTCAGCACCTCTTTAGTTGTGCTACGTTCACTGGATCCAGTACCGGCCTGGATGAACGAAGTAGCGAAGGCTGCGACAGAAGCATTTGGTGCGGCAGGGAAAGTGTGGTCGGAGATGAGGGCGAAGAGGCGGGAGGTTACGACGCGAATGAGGGTTGCAATGTTTTCCGGTGCATCGAGGAGGGCGCGTCGGACTGAGGATGGATGAGCGTTCAACGGGAGAGAGTGAGGTGGGAGGTATTCACTGTCGTGTGGCGTTATGAGTGAGAAAACGTCGGAGGCGGAGTCGAATAGAACGATGTACTACACGTTAATGAGAATTAGGATTGTCTAACTGATATGATGGATGCTTCCAACCTGATTCCAGTAACCGTCGGACTCGGGGATATTCTGTGCGAAGACGTATAAAGATGGGAAGGTATCAAGGACGGTGAAAACCATACGCGAACTGCCGCTAGCTTTGCGATTCCGTTAGGACTGCTGCGGAATCCGAGCTTTTCTGCATCAGGCAGCAGACGAAACGGCGCGCTCAACTTGAACATAGAGTATCGAGTAGAGTACGAATGCTGTCTACGGCCCGCCGCGGCCATTAGCACAGCATCAGTACAGCCACAGCAGTCGTGGGAACTTAAATTTGAAGCGAAGCGGAGGACTCGAGAGTCGAGATCCTGAAGTGAACCATTTAAATATGTGGACTACATATCATAGATTTTGGAGCAAGAAGAAGTCGTGTATCTAATAGTACGCGACGATGACAGCCATTGCGGCAGCGAACATCCCAGCACCAACACTGACACCAACTCGCATCCCTGCGCCGCCTTTGTCCTGTTGTTGGCTCTGCACGGCGCCAGCCCCGGTAGCGGCAGGAGTACCATTTGCGATGGCATTGAAGCCGCTTGTAACCGGGCCGTGATCTATTTCCTGAACTTCGCTGGACCCGATCGCCTTCGCAGCGGCCATGAACTTGTCGAAGGTGTTGCCAGTTGCAGTTGTGGCTGCGTTGATACTTCCGACCATGCCCTGACCACAGTGCCCAACCTGTTGAAAGATAAGTCGTGAATGCCTCCCCGACTTCAAACCGTTTTTACCTGTTTGCAATGGAACCAGATCGCTACATGGCGTTAGCATGCGTAGGTTTAAGAAAACTAGGAAAAAAGAATGTACGTTTCGTGTCGTCGGTGATAGTGATGGTAAATTGCTTGGAGTTTGCTATGAAATATATGAGTATGATCATAACCCCCAAAACTCGACCCTTACTCAGTCCTGAGTCAAACCCAGCAGTATTGTTTGCCGAAGCCTCGAGATAAGTGCATGGATTTGCGAAGGAGCTCTGTGTGACGCTGTGTTTGTTCTAAGCATATTGGGAAGCCATTTGACACGCTATCTGAGCTTGCCTGTGATCGAGCCCATTGCTAGTAAATATGATTTCAGTTCGCTGCGAGCCACAAACAGATCAATTTAATCACTTGGGGAACCAGAATGTGACCGTAGTACCGTTCGGGGCAGTGATGTTGGCGGGAGAGAAGATAAAGGCTCCTTTGGCAACGTCAATCTGGTCTTGCGGGTTAGCTCCAGGTCTTAAAGTTGAGTTGAGTCGGTGACTCCGACAGGCCACCAACAAGGAGTTGGTTGATACGCACATTCTTATGACCATCAGTATCCGCAGGTGCCGTGGGGATAGGTGCAGCACTCGAGCTGGCGGTGGTTGGTGGGCTACCACCGCCACCACCACCGTAGCCGTAGTCTTGCGCGGCCACCAGAGAAGAAAGTAGAGAGATCGTCACACCGGCAGAGAACAGCATAATGGGTGTTTATGAGCGAGTTACAAGTGAGGGGGTGCTCGTCTGCAGAACCCATGGCGTGTCAAGTACACCAAATATATATAGCGAGGAAAAATGGCGTTTCCTATTTGCGGTGAGATTGATCTCGATCATGGCAGCTAATATGTCTCTCGTCAAAAATGTCTGATTCCACGCATTACACGCCCTGCACCGTAAAGCCGCGTTAACGTCGTGTCTTAGAACGACCGGGTTGCCATGCAGAGAAGAGCGGTTATTCCAGTTGCCTATCCACTAGGTCTTGACTTCTGATGGTAATCGCGAGGACACAGTTTAACCGGGGGCCCGGGAATTCAGAGCCCAAAAGCAGATAGTACATGGGAAAGGTGCGGTCCTTTTTTACCCCACCTGGGGTTAGATTTTCCCATCCTTGGGTCCTAAAGTATGGTTCCAGGTGATACCGGTGATAGCCGAACCAGATGCCGAAGGCAGTGGTACTTATGTTGAGCGGCGGCAGAGGCTGGCAGAGGGCGGCAGGCTTGGCTTTGTCACTTGTGTAGATTATTACTGCACCCGGATCAGAATGTTGACAGCTGCCCGACCACGAAAGTCCCACCATAGATTCGGACTTGGCCCAATAGCGTGGTGTGCGAATGTGGTTTGCGATGTGACAGAGGGACAACTCGTCAGTGTTGCTATTACTAGCTATAAACAGGCACTCTATTTATCCCGACTAGCTTGTGCCGCAGCATCTCCCTACCTATTGGGATGAGGATAAATATATTGAGAGTTATAAGTGGAAAAGGCTGTGAAACTTCTTCAACGCAAATAAATCAACCAAAAATATCATGCACAATAATAGTTGGACGTGCCTCAGATTACCTTGCTTGACAAGGTCTCTCCAAACTCATAATTGCACCACTTTTCAACCCACCCGGCTTGATCCGCTTCCGTATCTCTCCGAAGGTGATGTCATTCGTCGGAGACTGCCGAACAAGTTCACTCAATGCTCTGTTTCCGCCTGAACTTTCAAGTACTCTATCTACTATTAAGACACATCCCCATCCACAGCACATTCTTATCAAATGCAGCACACAATAGTAGAAATTGCTCGAGATCAGCATGAAGTGTAGCGCATTCCTCCGTTAAGACAGCGGCACCATCGGCACATCAATAGGGGTGCTCAATTAATTAACCGTTCTTTAAGCAAATGCTCGGCGATTCTTTGCATCTGTTTGGTTTTATCTCCATCGAGATTATCCCCTTTTCTCTTTCTCCCTCTTCCTGCTCCTTCCTCAACGTCAAATGACCAATGCGCAAACTCAATAAGCATTGCCGTCGCATGCCTCGAGGCTGCACATCATTCTTATACGGTCGGTTTGTTCCCACTGGACCCGCCATTGCCGATGCGCCGTAACTTGCCGAGTCACCGCAGCTGTGCAAACAGCACGAATTAGGCCAGTGGAAGCAAGGACCCAAGTCGCGTGAGCGCACAGCTCAGGAAGAAGTTCTTGGATGACACGTTGGCCGTAGTAGTCATGCTGCGGCCACGTACGTCCTTGAAACGGATAAAAGCCAACATTCCGGTTTGCTTTCTGCACCCTTGCTTTATTCACTCTGCTCTTGCCTGCTGTCTCATGCTATCATTCTCGGATATCCAATAGCCTGCTCTAGCCGTCCTTGTGTTGAATGCAAGCCTCGGGTCCTCATACCGTTCTGCCTGGGCCCCCCATCTGAATATTCAGTTGTAATAAAGCTCTTTCCTTTAACTGATGCTCCTTTAACGAAGACGGTCCCTCAAAATACAGAAATATCTGGGAACTTATTCTGGGATTAATTAATATGACGTGTCATGGCTTGGCGTGTCTTTGTGGCTAATGGTATCTTCTCTGGGTTATGAACAACCGTGCCGATCCTGCATCTCCCTTCAGTGTCTCTGACTTTCCCGACATATTCCCGATAAGAGAGCTTCCTCTGGGCTTCCCCCCTGTACCTGAAAGTGTCATTTCAAGCACACCCCTCCGATTGGGTTCTCCTCAATGTGCTACCTTATTTTATTTCATCATGTTATTCCTTCTTACCTCTCCCGTATTCGATGTCTACTTTCAGTCCTTAATTTATCTACTTCCCCATTTGCCAGAGCGAAGCAGAGGCATGTCTTGTTCCTATCTCGTGGGCCCGTCCCGTGGCATATTTGGTCGAAACAAATAAAGATTCAAACTCCGCCAGGAAACAAACCGTTTTGCACATCCTCTTGCTTCATTTCCTAGCCCAACTTTGACTCTAAACTCACCCTAACCTTTAGTCACTCATCTGGATCAATTTTACAAGGCCTAACAAATTTGAGGGGCCCGTAACTTCGGGGTTTTGCCACAGTCATACAAGTATATTTATATCTGGCAGTGAACATTGTATTGAAGGAAGATAAACACTTGGGGTACCATTCTTTACCTCATTGAATATATTGTGGGGCTCATTTGTCTCTGAAATGTGGGTAGGAACAGTGGGGTTGAGACCAAAACGAAGCGGAGTTTGAACCTTTATTTGTTTCGACCAAATATGCCACGGGACGGGCCCACGAGATAGGAATTGAGCACCCCTAATGATTTGAAACCTCGCTCAACCGGCGCATGCAGTGCCAGCCCCACACAGTGGGCTATCGCGGCGAGCGAACCGGCCCCGCGCAGCCCGTTCAACGGCAGCCCATTGCGGCATGGGGGGTCAGGGGGCAACTCCCAGCCGGCCCCGTGCCGGCTGCCGAATCACTCCAATGCAGTTCGCATGAAGCGGCAATAATGATGGCAAAGAATTAACAGTGAATTGAATGGCACTGAAAAGAGGCCCCGCCAGCGGAAATAATCCCGTGTCAGCGGAGATGACCCAGTGCCAGCGGAAGTGGCCTCATGCCAGCGGAAAGGCCAGCGCCAGTGAAAGGGAGGGGTGTAGGGGAATCTTCCCCAGTGTGCCGGAATGCCGAACCTGATGGCGCAACCGGCACAGCTGATGTGGCCGCACAGAGCAGGCACATTCTCAAATACTGGCATAAATGTACTGCACATCAAATGTGTGTGTTCTACATCTTGTATGAATGGCCATTCAGTGAGTGGCCAGCAGGATCTGGGGTGGCTGGAAGGGGGAAATGGCAAAGGATACGGATACGCACAGACGAGGAAGATAAGGGGACTATGTTCGGTAACGGTTGACGCGAAGACTAGAGATACACATGGATGAGAAAATATAAACAGCTCTGTACGAGACAGAGATGTGGTCCAATTCAATAGTAATTAGTAAACAAAGCATTGCCACAAAACAGCACTCTGATGCATCAGCAAAGTATCAAACAAGGTTTCAAGCAAGGTCCTTGCCGACGAAGTCGGCGCTTCCTCGTTCACAGAGATGAGCCTTAAATCCAGACTCTCGAGCAGTCCACCATTTCATTTCATTAAAAGTGCAATCGCACGACGCGGATGTCTCCATCAATCTCCCAGAGAGAATGTCCTCTTTCTTAAACAACCCTCATCGTCTTGAAATTTTCCTCTACTCGTCCCGTCAAGCGTGGCGCGAAATATCGAGATCATTGTGACGAAAGCTCTTGGCACCGACGATCTGCCCAGGTCCCCAGCTGCTCAAAATACTCTTCAGGATCAGCCCCTCTCCATGCCTTCAAGGCGAACCAAATGCGGCGAGCATCCTTCCCAGCCTTGATTATGGGGATGTATTCTGGGGCGTGCTCATCCAAGATCTAAAGAACGGCTGTGGAGGTGTCGCCGAAGACTCAAAACTGCTCACCTTGAAGTAATGTCTGGCATGCGCTTCACACGCGGCAATGTATCCTGCAATTGAGTCAACATCCATGCGGGAAACAATAGGACAGCCGTCGCCATCGAGCTCAAGGTCTACCCAACCGAGAAACTTGGGATCCGAAAGGATTGCTGGGACAATGTGCCCCGTTTCCCAGTCGAATAGGGAAGTCGCCCTTCATACGTCAGATTCTGTGATTGTCATGTTGTGTATCCCAAAATCATCGTGTTCGAGAACCAGACGGTAGTAGTCGCTGTCTTCGTCGGCGGGCAAAATGAGTGGAATGAGTCGCAGGAGTGACTGTTTGGCGCTCGCTGCTATCGGACCGACAACATTGTGGTCCGATTCCCAACCAATCATGTCCCCTTCATTCTTGATCATCTCTTGGACCTTCGAAACCAAGAAGTCTACCGCGATGCCACGGATCGGGGCAATGCCGCTGGGCAGAATCTTAGGGTTCTGCGAGCATAGCGGGAGCCACCGTTCCGCAAAATCGAAAGGAAGTTCGAGGCGGAAGAGAGATGCCCTCATATATGCACACTGAGACAATATCGCCAACTGTAAGCATCACGATCAATATCCGAAGGAGTAGAATGCTAATGCAATTACTTTATGTTCTTGATTGTCTGGCCAAACGTAGGTAGTTCCTGGAGCTTTCTCGAATACAAAGATTCCTCGCCCGACTAAATCTTTGGGAACCTCGGTTGCATCCGTAGTGTGCTGGACTGGCCCACGAGAATACAAGAGATTCGACGCCAAGATATGCGGATGCGCGCGCAGAAGTCGATATGTCGCGGCCTCGAACTCTGCAGAGTCGACAGCAAGCCAGTCGGCAGACATGCCTCCATATCTAGGCCAGTTCAAATCAACGCGCCGTATGCGCACCATAGCATCTGTTCCGTTTTCGAGGCGAACATGCAGGCCCTAAAAACATTATGAACTTGAGATTCAGTCAGAACCATTGCGTTGAACAGCGCATAAAGTAATTGGCACCCATTTCGACGTGGGGAATCTCAATCGCACGATAGCCCACATTTTTCTCTACTTCGTCGAGGACATCCTGAACATTAAACCGGAAGAGGGGCGGTTCGCTTTTCTGGATATTTTCGAGTAATCCTGTTCCGTCAAAGTCTTGTGGCCATGGATCCCACCAGCTGTTAGAGCTTGAGCTAGAGTCGCTAGATTTCGAGCGTGCCAGACCCGACATTAATATATTCTTAGTCTGAGCGAGTGGTGGACAAAGATTGTGGGACTTCGAATGACTCGACTTCCGGCTTTTGATGCGTGGACCCACAAGACAAGGAGATGGATAAATTGGAGGGTGCCATATTCAAAATAGCGAGATACCCTCAGGTTGAGACCAGACCTAGGCTCGATCCAGCCTCTATAGCGCACCACGCACTTGGAACATGTCGTTCACAAGTGCTATGCTATAGAGACCCGACGCTAAGTCATGGGGCGAGATGGGAGATGAGACCTAGTAATAATAAAAGCAACATATGTACTACCAAAAAAGAAAAGATTTACCCACCTAGCGGCGTGTGTCCGCGCTGGCGCCATATTGTGCGGTTGTGTCCGAGTCGGGAGCTTCGCGATCTTCGGAGTTTGCCGAAGCTTCACTCTCCAACTCAACAATGCATGGGAGGCGGGGCGTTGGGCTTGCTGCCTTCGACCGCCAAGAGCAGTCCAAGCGGTCCTTTGCAGAACTTTCCACCCAGCTGTCGAAATCCCAGGTCGACAACTTGCACTCTCAGCTGAACCAGTTTCGCACTGCTCTCGCACATTTCGCAACCACTCATCGTGACTCTATCCGGCGGGATCCTGCGTTCAGGCATGCCTTCCAGCAGATGTGCTCGTCAATTGGTGTCGATCCCCTTGCTGGACCCCGCAAAGGCGGCTGGTGGGCAGAAATGCTTGGCTTGGGCGACTGGCAATACGAGCTCGGTGTGCAAATTGTCGACGTGTGTGTCAGCACCAGGGAAAGAAACGGCGGTCTGATCGAAATGGAGGAGTTGCTCCGGCTTGTCAGCAAGCTGCGAGGCGTCAGTGGTGGTGAAATCACAGAGGACGATGTAGCGAGGAGCATCAAGACTCTGCAACCTCTCGGCGTAGGATACCAGGTGATTGTCCTAACGGACGGCCGGAAGATGGTGCGTAGCGTTGTGAAGGAACTAGACGAGGATCAAGCGGTGGTACTCGCCATTGCCCAACAGGAGGGTGGAAGGATTGTCGAGGATATTCTTGTTCAGCGAAACGGATGGACACGAGGGCGTGCTCGAGCAGCGTTGGAGAATATGCTTCTCCGCGACGGGCTCTGCTGGTTAGACGAACAGGATGAAGAATGTGGCAAAGCATACTGGGTTACGTCTGCCATGAAATGGGATGCATGATATTTTCAAGTGTATATTGTAATTTGTAAAACATTATATTCGTTACAAGCTACATTGGCGGTGAACTAGTCTCCATAACCTGCGTGGCGATTGGGCGCGACTCAACCTGTGTGGAAGACACAGATGTAGGAGCCTGAGGGTCAGCTGAAGAGTAGTGAGCCAAAGAGCAAAAAAGGTCGATGAAACGATGACGAACCGTGTTGCTTGCGATCCTCGCTACTTCCCGACATGCCTTTCACTCCAAACTTGACGCATTTCACCGCCAGTGACCGCATATTCACCAGGACCAACATGCCTGTGTCAGCGAACCGAGGGACAAGCACTATTCGACATCTTGCTTGTGGCTTTCCTTTGTCCTGTCTGTTATCCTCGACCATTCTTGTCCCAAATCTCCGCTGGCCGCCCACGATATACAGGTCCGGCGTTTCTGAGATGAGGAATGGGTCCGCGGACAGGTAGGGATGGCACCACAGAGTATCTGGTGCAGTCGGAGCCATGTGCCTCCATCTCAGCGTTGATTCAAGAAGTGAAAGTGGTGTACTAGGCGGCGAGGCAAGATATTTGAACATATCGTTCAATGGCTGACCAGAATTAACCAGAATGGTGCGGGTTATTCCGCTACCGGTTTCGGCCTCGGATTCGGGCCCAGATGCAATACGCAGGTATGTCGGGTTTGTTTCGCAAGAGAAAGACGCATAGGAAGAGACAGATCCAAACATGGCGCGAGGAAAGGGCTGTTGCGGAAGGATGACGCCGGAGGGATCTGTCTCGCCTGGAAGAAGGTGAACGGGCATCGTCCGGGCTATGTCGAGTAAGTGCGCAGAAAAACTCAAAGTGGGATGAGGGGAAAAATTAGTCGCGTCGTAGCGATACCGTCGCTTCAAAAAAATAAGTTAACAAGCGAATAGCCAAAATTCAACTCCACTTACGCCTTTCCTTGCTTCTTTTTCATCCATTCCTTCGCCCTTCGCAGCCATTAATACCGGTGCCAGCGAGTCACCAGCGATTATGAGTCGGGATATTTGAGCCGCAGACACCTGCTCTCCTGTGCCTCCTTCCTCGCCTGTTAGATATTCGACGAGCATCTGGATTTGCCCATCGGAGGACAAGGTCGATCCGATATCCAGACCAGAAACGACAGCAATCCATTCGTCCGTTTGAGGGTTGGCTAGTAATAACACATCAGGCCTGGACCAGAAAAGAAAAAATACGCCATACCGTCGATATCCATCTTTTCGCCGCTGCCGTCTTCGACAGCGAATGCTGGCTGGGGAGCCATTTCCGCATAACATATGTCCACGACCTCAAACTCGCCGTTGGGTGTCTCGATTCCGAGCGCGGCGATGATGATCCCAGTAACGAGCCGTGCGCTATTCACGCGTTCCCCGACAAGCTGGAGACGTCCAGATTCGTCCTCAAGCATGACGCTATCGTCATCGGAATAAAATTTTGAAAGCGGCGGTGGAGGAGGTATCGAGTTCTGTGGATCACAGTGGTCAAAGAGACGCCGGTTGAAAAATACAACAAAAAAACACGGACGTCCCGCGCAATGTCCTCCATGACATTCGGCTTCAGTGGCATATCCATATACACTGTCCCGACAATGTAGCATAGCTGAGACTTGACCACCTCCAGCACGTTGCGGACGAGAACTGGATTGCCTTTGTGTGCGCAGGTCAGGTTCGCAGCCCGCCATATACGGTGGTAGCTCTCACCGGCAATGCCGTGCCACCGCTCATGTGCATTCTCCTCCACAGAAGACCTGAGGATCCGGAGGCGCGTGAAGTATATGTTTGCATACTGGTGCTTGTACGACTTGTTGGTGGTCGTGATCAGAAATGAAGGTGTTTCGTCCGTGGGTGGTAGAACGGTCGTGAGCGGGCGGGTGAGCAGAGTCGTCGCTGTCGGTCTAAAAGATGCTCAGGGTCAAGGGGCTGTTCCTTGGGGATAGACTAACAGTGGTAACAGTGGGGCGGTTGGGGCCATGAGAGAGTAACGCGTCTGTTCAATATTTGTCCTTGTTGACGTGTCTTCAGGGGTCTGCAATTTATCGTACATGTTACACAGTAATCGAGTCCATTCGTCTTTCTCCGCCTAACAGGTCTTCGCGTACGTTCCCGAATATGCACTTCCTTCGCCCTTCGCCAATCTCCCATGGTGCTCTCCATGTTTCGTGGACTGCGCCGACCCCAAGGAATCTAACGCGTGAGCAGGCGAATCCTTCGTGATCAATTCCTCCGTGATGTCCATAAGATCGTTCACCAGTCTTTCTATGAGCTACAGAGCGCGTGTGAGCATAATAATCCCGCGGTTAATTGGGAAACATACCACTTCAGACATGTTTTCTCGCACAACCACGCGCAGGATTTCCACCGTCTCCAATGCGGGCGCTAGCTCGTAATTGGGCACAATCCTGTCACAGCGTCAATCGGTTCCCTACTTAGAGGCCAACCAACACTCACCATCCTTTGGCCCGAAGAAGTGTCTGAATCCACTTCTGCTGGATTTCAGGGTACTTTTGCTGGAAGTCGTCGGAGAAGCGGAATGCCACGACGGGCAGACCAGCAACATACGACTGCATAAAATAATAAGCTACATTCCTTGATGAATGTTGGCAGCCAGCTCACTTCCACATCCTCTTCGTTAACAACCGCTTTCACGGAGGTGCCCAACGTGCGCGCAGGATCCAAACGATGGATATCGCTCAAAACAGTATAATAATTGCTGTTTTCGAGCGCGCGGCTGAGGAGTCGCGCATTCTTCAGATCGTCCAAGGCCACGGCGCGGTAACCCTCAAATCCGAGTGAGATTAGATTGAAGTATTGCGCAATGATGGGGGCTGCAGGGCGCGAAAAATTAAGGGAGAAGGAGTATTCGACCGATCCAAGATAGTGGAGCTCGAAAATAAGATCCTTCGGAAGGTGGGCCTTGTCGCGCCAAACGACCCAGCCTACACCGACGTACGCAAGACCGAACTGCTGCGGTTAGTAAGAGTCAGTCGAGTATAAGGCACTCACTTTGTGACCGCTAGTGGAAAAAATCAGCTTGGAAAATCCAAATGAGTTACGGCACATACGAAGTATTAATACTGACAACTCTTGGGATCTTGAAGTCCCAGAGCAATTGCGGCTGAAGATAACACATTAGAGAAATATTTGCTAGGATGAAGGCCGGTGTTTACCGTCGCGAAGGGTGCAACAAATGCGCCGGACGCGCCGTCCACTGTAAACAAGTAAATTAATATTGACAGCTGACTCGAAATGGGAAACAAACCATGAATTGGAACGGAATGGCCACCACTCTTGGCTTCATACTCGTCAAGTAGATCCGCCATCTCCTTGACGGGTTCGTAGTGGCCCGTGTAGGTGCCTGTAAATAAGGTCATTGCGGAAGGCGTCGGCGAGCAAGGCGCGTACTTCCGAGGATCACCTGCGGGGCCGAATGAGGTCAATAAGATGAGATAGATATACGTGCAAGATAAACTAACAAACACTCCGATTGTGTTTTCGTCGACATATTCCATAGCTTTCTTGGGATCAAGTCGGTAGTGCGACTCGACTGAAATAGGGACCAGTCTGCACTCCACATCGAAATAACGCGCAAATTTCTCCAGCGCGACTTGAGCATTGGCCCCCATGATAATATTAGGACTGTTTACGCATGCATTACGATATCACACAATAAATGAAAGGAGTCGATACTTACCCGGGCTCGTGGATGCTCTTGCCAGCGGCTTTCCGCTTCTCCTGCCACATGCGCTGCCAATGGATGTCAGACGCTTCGATATAAAGAGAATAAAAGTAGGACCTTCATGGCGAGTCCTCCAAGCTGAATAGCCTCACTCGATCCTGTGGTTGCGGTACCGATCGCATGTTGAGACGATGGGGCATGCCACATGTCCGCGAGAATGGAGATACCTGTGGATTCGTTCAGCTTTTCGAACATAGGGCCGCATTGAACGGCAATTACACCGAGTGTGAATCAATTCTATAAAAAGTATCAGAACTTTGTCTAATCCAGTTTGGAATTCACGTACGCGTTGCCGGGTATTCATCTGTATCTATTAGATTCTTGGACATGTTTTCCATCATAAGCTTGTCAGCGGGCTACTCGTACTCCTTTAGCAGTGTATAAAAAAAGCAATTGAATTCGTACAGCCGGCATCCAGGTGTGAACAAAAGATGCGAGGTTTAGAACCGGTGAGCCATCTGAACAACAGGGTCAGCAAAAAGACCGCAATGGACCGTTGGACCCAGACCTAATGTCAACTCATCGTGGATGAGCTGGTATGCGGCTTCAGGATCTATTCCCTTCGAGGCGAGGTGGTACTTGGGAATGGGGTTGGTGCCATATCGGGCGCCGTACGAATGCGAGACGGTTGTTTGAGGGCCCTTCTTTGTGAGATTGGCGAAATGCGACTTTTTGTCCTGGACGACAGGGTCAATGTGGCAGGAGACCTTGATTTCAAAACAAAACATACACGAGCATCCTGTAGGAGACGATCTGCGTTTACGTGCTAGAAAAGCATGAGCCAAGCCGATAGAGAAAGAAATGAGACCTGCCTTTGACAGAGCCATGAGGCGAGAACGAAACAAATTGTGGCCACACCATGGTTTAAATACATTCCACTGGTCTTAAAATAGAATGGGTCAGACATGACGTCGCTGAGTGGCTGTTTAAAAAAAGTGCGGCCTCGTGTAAAAATGGCGCTATAGGAACAGAGCTATTACACGCCGCTGAGCTCATTCCGACAGACAAAGCCAAGTGCCACTGCCAGCGCTGGCCGGGAAACTTGAAAGACCTCGTTTCATGGCTGGACTCAGAAAGCATGAGTGGGGTGAATGAGCGTGTTTTCGTCGCAGGGGTTGTGACGGCAGATAGTTCTAATAAAAGCGGGAGCTCGAATGAAGCCACCGCCTCCGTGTTAAGCCGCTTCCGTGTTAAGCCGCCTCCGTGCTAAGCCGAACTCGAGTTGAAGACTTTAAAAAGGAAGTTGATCATGATGACGAGAAGCTGCTGAGTCTCATTCTCCCACGATTGTGATCTTGGAATTCACCATTATGGGAGGTCCCAATCTCGAGGTGTTCAAGTTCGCGGTCTATCTCTTTGTGCCCATCGTTTCTCTGGTCTATTTCGGTGACCCCGCATGGTACCACTCCCATGTGGTACCCGTCAGTCTGCTCCTGCATTGCTTCACACTTCCTCGCTTATTACATCCCAGTATCGCGACAAACTGTTTCCTCCCCTCGAAAAAACCGTCAGGGTACACCCTCAGCTGGAATACCGATCCTCCCCTAACTGTGCTACCCAGGAAATCCCCTTCGAGCAGCATCGCGTCAGGGAAGAGCTCGAGCGAATAAAAAATGAGCGTCTCGAAAAAAGGGACGCGAAGGAACGCGCCACCAAGACCAAGGAGCAGTGAAACGTCAGGTCCGTTATATTGGTGTACCGTATTACTGTTCAACTCCATCTAGCTCTAGGCTATACGTCCTCATATCTTTATTGACACCACCTTTCCGTCGCAAAGGACCTGCAGCGTGTCGTCGCCGCATGCATCCACAAGAGTTCGGTACTCGGCCATGTCTTCTAACGACACTTTAAACCCACCGCACACGATGAACAGACTCGGCCTGTCCGCTGCTGTCGGCGGTACTACATGATCGAATAAATCTCTCTTGTATCCCGCAACCAGCGTCGTGCTGCACGCGAGCTCAACTAAAATTTTATGATCATCTGCAAATATGCGCTTCAACACCGGTCGGCAAAGAAGAAGCAAACAGCACACTCGCAAACGAATACGCAGCTTGCATGCTCAACTCGTCGGGCACGCTGACGCAAATTACGCCGCCTGCTCTTTCGAGGGCTTTCTTCACGACCGCAGCCGCAGGTTGAGATGCACCTAACGAACCAGACGCTCGAGAGGAGAAACTACTGAAGTGCGCCAGCCGCACGTCGTTAACTTCGTCGTGCACAGCTGTGACCCCTGCCGGTAAGATCGCGTTGGCGTCCCTGTTGAGAGCGATGGAGTGATAAAAGGTGTCGGATCCAATGGTCTCGAGCGCCACAATGGGGACTAAATCGTATTATGAGAGGAAGAGGATGTGGACATTGGGCTTACCGTCATCCCATCCTACCTTGGAACAGCCTTACGATAACCTCAGCATAGCCAACATGGAGTTTGATTCCAACTTGCCATCTATTATTCCGCCCAACAATCCCGCCCCGCCGACAGAGCAGAATACCGCACTTGGCTTGGTAGGCATCTGTCTTGCGGCCTCCGTAATCATGGACGAGTGACCTTCCCAGACGATGGGATCGTCGTATGCGGGAATCATTACACTGTGTTTAACTTCAGTCTTCAAGCATCTGCATGTTATCATGGAGGCAAACTTACGCGCCCTTCTCAGTCTTCACCACCTCTTTTGCGGCTTGGAGAGCCTCCGCATAATGTTTCCCACCCACGACTACTTGCGCATTCTCGCGTTTTAGAAGACTCACGGTGCTCTCGGACGCGCCGTCAGGAATATATACCGTGCACCGGACATTTAATCGATTCGCAGCACAAGCGGCTGCAAATCCAGCGTTCCCGCCCGACGCTACGACCAGATGCACTGAGGTACCGTGTTCTTGTTTCGCGCGCTGTACGAAAAGCGAGATTCCGCGAAACTGAATAAATAGAATATCAGAAATTCGCCTTCGCATGTGTTCCTACTGTGAAGACACCTGCCTTGAATGAGTAGCAAGGGTGTACGTTCTATGAGATGGTCATAAGATTTACTTGGGACGTAGACAAGCCGGAGACCTCTAGTTTGAGGTATGCAGGGGCGGTTGGTTGTGAAATGGAGTTGGAAAGAATAAGAGGAGTCTCTTGCCAGAGGTGAGCCATCTCTGTATAGCACTTGCAAACGATTATCTTCCAAGTGTGTAGTCCGCTACCAAGGCTCTCTGCAGCTCACTGACTCATTAGCGGCCCGAACCGGCCCGGATCAAAACTGCTCTTCTCTGGAACTCCCTCCGAGACTTTTACGCGCTCAATTGCTGCCTCCCTTACTGCGATCCTGGGCTTCAAATACGAGCGTTACTGCGCTGCGTTCCCGCGCAACCCATATTTACTCCTTCCCGGGCGCCAATCGTCTGGGACATCCTTCCATTCAGCGGAGCATCTTTTCTCGAGTTTAAACGGAGTTTACACAAGGGTAATCGCCGAGTAAGCAAGACTACTCTGGCTTCCTTCAACTCCACTCACCCTCTCTACCTCTAAGGTCGTAAATGAGAGCGTGCTCCTCTCCACCCCATGGGTCGGAAGCGAGAGTCTGAGCCGGTGAGTTAAACTCCCGTGTCCATCACCCTCTCTACCTCCTAGGTCGTAAACGAGAGGTGCTCCTCTCCACCCCATGGGTCGGAAGTGAGAGTTGAGCGGCACATGTTTTCTTCCATATTCTGTTTCCTGAACCTTATCTTTTTATGCGCATGCTGACATCAGTTTTCCCCAGGCCGACGCCTTCACAAACACCTGGCGAGGCAGTGCGCTCTTTATTCCTACCCCACTGCCTTGCCAGGTGAGTTGTTCCCTTCACTGATAGTTTACGCTCTGTAATTTATGCCGTACGGCCTTGCCAGCATATAGCCAGTTCATTTCTTCGTTACCCGCCCTACATACTTACTATAATGACAATGCAGCCATGTAATATGACCATCCCTAGGTACATAGTAGCTACTGCCATCCAGAAACGGCATATAGACACTGGGCCCCTCTTTCGAGGGGCTGATTATGGCTAAACGGTCACTCTTGGCATCTTTGCAGCGTCTCGGGACGATTGGTCAAGTTCAAAGTGACAGGGGAAGAGAACAAGTTCGCTGCGAAGCGCGTTCAAGGTGGACGTACTTTTAATCAAGCGCTCAGTCCCCGTCCATCGACCTGTGCGATCTGGGCTGCGTCCGATGGCTGGGTCAATTCATAAATCAAAGAACTACCTCCTTATATCGTGTCGGATGAAGATTCAGGCAAAAGACCCAAGTGCCAAAATGTCCCGCTCTCAGGTTCTTTCCCGTACACAACCAGAGTTCCCATCGGCTACCCCTGTCGATCCACTTCTATGATAGATCTCCACGAATAATTAAAGTGACAGGAGAAGAGAACAAGTTCACTGTGGGACACTGCCAAACACGTTAAAGGTGGACATACTTTTAATCAAGCACTCAGTCCCCGTCCATCGACCTGTCCGATGTGGTCCGTGTCCGATGGCTGGGTCAATCCATAAATTCGCAAAGAACTACCTCCCTATATCGCGCCAAATGAAGATCCAGGCAAAAGACCCAAGGGCCAAAAGGTCCCGCTCTCAGGTTCTTTCCCATACACAAGCACAGTTCCCATCGGCGACGCCTATCAGTCCACTTCTATGATAGATTTTCACGAGTAGTTCAATGTGCAAAGTTTCTCGGTTCTGACCCAATCGTGGATAGCGCTTAACTGATTAAATGGTCCCAGGCCACCGGTGTGCCGCGTATCACTGCATGTGTCCAATATCGTTCTTCCCCCTGGGTTAGACGGGACGGAATCTCCTTCATTCTCACAAGTGTGGCGTATAGGGTGTCATTCCTTTGCTTTCGTTCACCGACAATGCAGGAAAAGACTCCGAGAAGTAACAAGAGTGGGGAGGCTGATTCTTCATTCTCAGTGGACGAGAAGAACGCCGATTCAACGCGTCCGCTACAGCTGGATAAACATGCTTTACCTCTGGTTCCCCAGCCAAGTCGGTTCAAAGATGATCCTTTGGTGGGTTTAAACCCTACTTCTTCAAAAAAATACTGACCATAAGTCAAGAATTGGCCGTCCTGGTTGAAATGGGCGGTTCTCATACAAGTCAGCTTCTTTTCCTTCCTGGGACCTTTCAACTCGGCTGTCATCAACCCCTCTTTGGTCCTTCTTGCTAAAGGCTTGCATGTTGTGAGTGTTATTGCGGCAAGAGAGAAATCCAGTTAATGTCATTTTGCAGGACCCTACGGAGGCGTCCTATACGACGACTTGCGCCATCGTTGCTCACGGTTTCGGTGTGAGTATTGGCTAGTTGTAATAAAATTGTCATTAACGTCATTCGTAGCCCTTCTTCTTCACCCCATTGACAAATGTTTATGGCCGACGCCCAATAACCCTCATAGCAACTCTCATGACCATTGCGGGAGGAATTGGATCCGGCGCTTCTACTACTTACGCTGGAGTGGCCGCTACACGCGCACTTTGTGGATTCGGCTTTGGGGGAATGATGGCTGTAGGCACGACCTGCGTCAACGACCTTTTCTTCCTCCACGAGAGAGGCGAAAAAACCGGGATTTATGTGATATTCGTCACAAACGGTGCTCATGTCGCGGCTCTATGTAAGAATATGATTCCTTGCGGCCAGAACAATGCTCACATATCCCTCTAGTTGGTGGATTCCTAGGTGCAGCCAAAGGCTGGCAATGGGACTTCTACATCGGTGCAATCGTCACTAGCGTCTCCTTCGTCGTAGCACTCTTCCTCTTTCCTGAAACCCTCTTCTCACGTGACGAGGAATTCCTTGCAAATCGCACGCACGAACGCTCCTACAATGAGATGCTCTGGAACTTCAGGGGTAACATGATCCCCGGCCGCCAACTTCGCCTGGCCCAGTTCACCCACTCTTTCGTCATGCTCCAGTATCCCTCTGTCGTCTTCCCCTTCATTTACTTCACTCTGGCCTGGACCTTCACCAATATCCTCCCAGCCGTTACTCTCGCAGCCATATACTCTCGATTTTACCACATGGGCGCCGGGCCTGTAGGTGCCTGCCTCGGCATCTCGCTCACAATAGGCTCCGTGCTGGGAGAGTTTCTGGCCGGCCGATTGTCTGACTACATCATGTACCGAATGGCGACGCGCCACGGCGGTGACCGCAAGCCTGAATACCGCCTGTACCTCTCGCCCCTCTCCGTATTCTTCATGCCTGTTGGCTTGATCATCTTCGGTGCCACCGTCGGCCGCACAGGCTTTATCCCGCCCCTCGTCGGTCTCTCAGTCGGTGTGGTAGGGCTGCAGATCGCCTCGACCTGCCTCTATGCGTACATCAGCGACTGCTACAATCCGCAGACCCCGGAGGCTGGTGTGCTCTTCAATTTCGGCAGAGGCCTGGCCTTTTTTATTCCTTTTGTCGCGACACGCCTGGCCAACAAGATCACCTATGTTTGGTCCTTGTTCACGTTCGCCTCCATCCTCTTTGTGGCGTACCTTCCGGTCGCTGCGCTCATTTGGTATGGTGAACGCTGGCGGCTTGCGGCGGGCAAGCCAACCTTTCAAAGGTGGATATAAATCAGGGCGGCTGACTACATGAATGGTTTTCCCAACAATTACTGGTTCGCAAGGTACATAGCGTGATCATTGCCCTCAGTAAGAATATATGTACGTGTCGACTGCTTGGTAGTCTTGTTTATCCAAATTTTGATAAGTTACGAGCGCGTTATAAGCTGTTCGCCCGTGTATTACTGGTCTCGATCCAGACTCTTAGGACAGGGTTCTCAAATTGGGACGTCATAAGTACTGTCCACCCCTATTTCTGTGAAAACTTTCGACGAAATCCGAAACAGCCCGTCCGTTCCAGGAAAATACGGGAGCGGGCGCATGTGAAATGAATACATCCTCATCGTGTGGTGGCAATGGAAAATAACCATTCCTTTAAACTGGACAACGTCTAGACCATCAAGTTACTGTCCTACTGGTACTCCGTTGCGCGCCGCCCCTGTGCAACCTAGACGGAGCGTCCAGAAGCGTCAATACTATGATGAATAGCAGCGAATATCAACAAAACGCCGCCGACGGTTCGAATATCCAGCGAGACGCAATGAACGTATTTAAATAATGGAGGGCCCCTGTCTATCTCCAACAAGCCGCCGCCGACGGTTCGAATATCCAGCGAGACGCAAGGAAACCAGCGAACCTATTTAAATAATGGGGGGCCCCTGTCTATCTCCCCGCTCTCCGGTTGAATAAAAAAACTTCTTATTCCAGCAACAGATATTTTGTTATTTTCTCGGAGAAAAATCCTAAGGAATGGGATAGGCCCAGACTACCCATGTATTTGTTTATTCTATACACTTCTTTATAACTATTTCCCCGGTACCGTCGAATCTCTGAGAGCTTCCTCCAACACCTGATATGCATCATACCCAAACAATTCATCCAACCAAGCCTGATCGCTTCTCAAATTTCGATGCCCGACCTCAATGCCAGGATGCAGCAGCAACCACGCATCCCGGTCTCTCTGTTCCTCTCCATCCTCCATTTGCGTGTACCACCGGCTTGAGACACTTGCTTCGGCGACTCTGTTGGCACGCTTCGTACGGAGACGTTCATAGATCGGGATGGCAACGGAGAGGGTGCTGGGGGACGAGTAGAGTGGGTGCGAAAGGAGGCCGCCGAGGATGGCGGCGTCTTCAATGCCCATGGCGGCCCCTTGAGCTAGGTAAGGTGTCATGGCGTGGGCGGCGTCGCCAATGAGGACGAGGCGGTAGGAGGGGTGGGACCAGCAGTCAAGAGGCTCATGGGTGTAGAGCTACGAAGGGCTTCGTCGCAGATAGATGAACTTGGGATATGGGAACTTACTCTCCAGTACAGAACGTCCTCAACATACTCGAGCATCTGGTCAATGCGCGGATCCCAGCCTTTAAAACTGTTTCTAACTTCTTTAACGGTACCCATTCGCTGGTCGACGCCAGGAGGCAGATCCCTCTCGTTGACGTCGCAGGTGAAAACGAAGTTGATGAGGGGTTCATTCTGACCTTCCAGGAGGTAGCTCAGGATGGTACCGTGGGGGCCAAGCCAGTGGTTATTGCGTGGGACGGTGATGATTTCTTCAAGCTCGGGGATTCCGCGTAGCTTGGCGGCGGGCAGGGTGACGCGGTATGCCATCTGGCCGGTGGGGATTGGGGACGCAGGTTTGCCAAGAACGACGGATCTAGCCATGGAGTGTAGACCATCGGAAGCCACTATGAGGTCTGCCGAATAGGTCACGTCGTCTTTTGTGAGGAGGGAACCAGCAGTTGGGTCGATAGATACCACCCGACAGTCAAGATAGACTTTACAGCCAAGATCCGTGGCCGCTTCCAGGAGGCCACGATGGAGGTCAGCGCGGTGAATGTGCCTGATGTCCAATTAGCAGAGACTCCGAGTTAGCACGTTAAATCGCGTACCAGTATGGAGAGTTGTATTTTTTCTGCGCTGGCTCCTTGAGTGGGCATTCGACTAAAACCCTTCCATCCTTCCAGCGCATCATCCTCAAATCGACAGGCTCCACGCAGTATTTCTCGATATACTTGTCGATACCAAGTTTACGAAGTATTCGCGAAGAGTTGGACGAGACTTGGATGCCTACAATGCATCAGTGTGAAAAGGAATTATTGACAAACCAGCCATGCAAACCTGCTCCGATGTATGTTATCGCAGGAGCGCTTTCAAGGAACTCGACTCGGTGGCCGCCTCTGGCCAGGGCGATGCCGACGGTGAGACCCGCAAGACCGCATCCTATGATTATTACATGCTGGAGGACATGACTGCGGCTAAAAGGCCTAATTGTTAAAACTTACCATCTCGAGACGGATATGGGATTGGAAGCAGCAGAATGGCCGCGAGACATTTATAAACTTGAATGTGGGAAAGGATCAGGAGTTCCAGCCCGCTGGGGGAGAGACTCTCTGAGACAAAACCAGAGAAAAATGATGATCAAAATATTCTCCAGAGACGTTCGGACTAGGGCATCAATAATAACACATCTGTCTCTGGATTCCGGCAGATTCTGGGTAGCGAATGCTATTCTATTTTTGCAATATCGGGATAATTTGTGCACTGAAACCATAATTCCACAGGCTGAGGCCTGAGGAATATTCATGTACTGCTCGTTCAAGCTGTATGGTGGTGGGCTGGCTACCGACTCGGAGCCATAGTCAAAATTACGTGCCATCAGACCGCGCCGCCGCAGGCAGGGATAATGTTCAAGTTGTTCTTTAACAGATGTTTAAGTAACTTGAGGAGCTCTACTACGCATTCTAGGGGCGCACGGACCGGTTTAGACTCCGAGACAGAGTAGCCTACTTGAATAGCTTGTCTATGGCCATCAAATTTGTCTCTGGCCCGCCGCCGCTTGCATCACTTTTGTCTCTGGAGAATTCTAAGCGGCTTCATCACTGCGTCAATTTTGTCTCTGGAGAATTTTACGCGGTTCAATCACTGCATCAGATTTGTCTCTGGAGAATTGATCCCAGCGGGCTGGATGCTCTCGAAAGGATCTTCGTGCGAGTGAATTCTGATTCGGACAAATATCTTCCGCGCTAAATCAGGTTCGAACTGAATGACACTCCACCCAAGATCAAGTGTTCACGGCCCTGAGAAGGACTCGAACATATGAATGATACATATCTCCTTTTTCTTCGGCGACACAACTCCGACTCGGAGACACCAATGGCGCTAAGGGTTCATTCCAACGGTATGCGGAGTATCAAGGGCGACTGAGGACAGAGGGTCGGCAGGACATCTTCGGGACAGAAAAGCGAACCTCGTTCGGAGCCTTCGCAAAGATTCAGAACACATGGGTAGAGATGCCAGCAGCTAGAGTGGATGTGAAGCGGGAGACAACCGAAGCTTGTTTCACACCAAAAACGAATTGATTAGGTCGTCCGCCTTATACATGCGCGCGCCGTCGCCTTTCTCTACCAGTTAGGACTCTGGCGTGGGCACCAGTCCCACCCGCGTCTGCACGCCCTCCGCCTGCGCCTCTCGCTCCTGCTTATGGTCATGCAGCGCTCGCGCGTGTTGTTTCGCCGCTTCGGTCTGGAGGGCGAGAACACGTGCTTTCTAGGGAGAAATGAGCTAGGAAGTACATAGAAGTGAGGCCACGCACCTCCTTCTTCCGATGCAGACACTCCATATAATCATCCCTCTGCAGCGCGCACTGCTGGGGGAACTCAGCATTGGCGGAGCACTGAATTGCCCATGTCAGTATTTATATTCGCTACAGTGCAGCATGATATACTTTTGTGAATTCCTGCCAGTACGCGGAACAGCGCGAAGGGCCTGCAATTGCGAATCAGCGAATGAACGCAAATTCGTTGAATAATTAGCGCACCGCCAGTATAGCTGAATCCCGACTATGGAACCTGCATTAGAGCAACAAGGGGCGATCCATTGTCGAGCTCACCATTGGTGTAAGGATGTTTGTTTGTTTGCCTCTATTGTTCTGCGTCCTCCCGGTCCGCATTCCAGGCGGTTGCGTTCTTCCTCCCATCTCTTCATGTTCAATAGCCTTTGAATCCGTTATAGACCATTTATTTATGGTTTACACCACACAAATTCCTTAGTCAACTCTCAGGCCACAGTTCTTTTCCAACTTGAATGCCATACAAGCCCAGTGCTAGAGCAAGCATAGAGTGTGCCGGAAGAATGTCGGTCATAGGTTCCTAACCTTCGGGCCGGACCCCCTCTACTTAAGCTGGGAGGTCCACCGTTCGAATTTCAACTTCTCTGTCATGCGTTTCAACGACGGATTCTGGCTGCTTAAGCACGGCGTAAAGAGCTACTATGGACTTCAAGTCACCCAGGCCAACGAAAAAGGTGGCACCGTTGAACTGCAGGTTGCTACCAGACCGATCCGCCATCGTGGTGATACCTTGGGAGGTACTCGACCTGAACTCGAATGCAACCACGCGTCTCTGATCTGAATTCCAAGGTCCTGTGTTGAGTGTTAAAGTTCACTCTCCAACAGAGGGTGTTATTGGCGTAAGGATCGCTCACTTCGTGCATAATACTCCCTCCCCGGATATCCCGCTGTTCCCCGATGACAAGCCCATCTTGAACTCCACTGTGGCCACCTCTGAATCGGGATACTCTCTCACTACGGGCGGGTTGACTGCGGAAATAACTACAAATCCATACACCATCACCTTCAAGTCCCCCACACACACGCTCACATTTGCTGGTGAAAAATATCAGGCACTGTTCGACGTGCCGGCAAGGTGGACAACCAGCTCTGCCGCGAATAGCTCCTGTCTAGCGCTCGATCCAAACTCTAATCCTACCCCAGCGCCAATTCCCGAAATTATAAAGTACATCAACTCTGAGCTCAACATATCGCCCGGGGAACTTGTCTATGGATTTGGCGAACAGTTCGGCGCATTTGTTAAAAACGGTGAGCAGTGTCGATCACTCAGATGCAAGTGCTCACCATATACATAGGCCAATCGATCAAAATATGGAACCAGGATGGCGGAACGTCCAGTGAGCAAGCGTACAAATGTGTCCCATTTTACATCACAAACCGAAACTATGGGGGTAGTTTTATTCTCTTGTTGGGCAGCGCATGCTATTAACCACGACACCAGTGTTCATTAACAATCCCGGGGAGGTCGAGGTCGAGGTCGGCAGCGAGAAAGTCAGCAGAGTCGGTACGTCGATCGCAGGAAGCAGCCTGGAGTATTTTATCATTTATGGTGAAACACCTTTGGAGGTTTGCGTTGTTTACACTCAAGTAGAATCTATAACCTGACAACCTCCACCAGATCCTTGAAAAATACACAAGGATGACGGGAAGACCGGCCCTTCTGCCCCAATGGACGTTTGGCTTGTGGCTCTCGACCTCGTTCTTGACTTCGTACTCCAGCGAAACCGTCTCAGGCTTCTTGCAGGGAATGGCGGAACGCTACTGTCCGGTTCGTGTGTTCCACCTCGATTGCTTTTGGATGAAACAATATGAATGGTAACTGCACTTGCACTTGAGATGACGGTCGCTGACCATGTCTTCAGGTGTTCCTTCACATTCGACCCCGAATTCTTCCCGGATCCAAAGGCCTATCTTTCTGATATCAAGAAAAAATACGATGTCAAGATTTGTTTGTGGAGTACGGTTGAATTCTACACGTGTAATGGTGTCGCTGAATTATCCATAGTAAACCCCTACATCTCACAGCTTTCGCCGATCTTCACCGAAGGTATCGAGGGCGGATTTTTTATCAAGAGAACCGATGGGACTCCTTGGCAGTATGTGACGCATTTACTTTAGACTATAATGTATTGACATTTAACCTCTTAGATGGGATCTGTAAGTCTATACACTATGCATCCTTATTCATATTTAATGCAGCTGTTGTACAGATGGCAACCAGGTATGTTGGCCATCAGCCAAATATCCTATGCTAACAATAGCGAGTAGGCTTGGCAGTTGTCGACGTTACTAATCCTGCTGCACGTAAATGGTACTGCAGCAAGTTGTCTGCCCTCTTAGACCTCGGCGTCGACTGTTTCAAGGTATGTTCGGGTGAATTAAACCGGCAAGTCCTGATTCCGTTTCTCAGACGGACTTTGGAGAACGGATCCCCCATGCTTCTGTCGTTTTTCACGATGGATCCGACCCAATGAGGATGCACAACGCATACTCCGTCATATACAATGAAATGGTTTTTGATCTGCTCCAAAAGCGTTTCGGGAAAGGCGAGGCGGTTGTGTACGCAAGATCTGCGGCAGCGGGTGGTCAACGGTATGTGGCGCGTCCCCTGAAAGAAACGTAGCTCAGGCAAGGTCCACATAGATTCCCTGGTTCGTCCAACGGTTGGTTCGCATATCCGCTTCCTAACCGTTCCGCGTTGTAGTTCACTGGGGTGGCGATTGCGAGTCCACGTGGGAGGCCATGGCGGAGGCCATGCGCGGTGCGCTATCGTTGACGACGTCGGGATTCGCATTTGCTTCCCACGATATCGGCGGGTTCGAGGGTCACCCGGATCCGGAGATATACCAGCGTTGGGTTGCGTTCGGCCTTTTTTCAAGCCATAGTCGTCTTCACGGTTCATCCTCGTATCGTGTACCTTGGCAATACGGTGAAGATGCCGCCAAGAGCATGAGTAAATTTGTGGAGGCAAAGCATCGCCTGATGCCTTATCTTTACAATCTGGTAATTTCGCGGCTCTCCCACCTGCCGGAGGCTTACGATTATCCAGGCCGTACAAGCTAATTCGACTGGCCATCCTCTACAGAGGGCCATGTTCTTGGAGTTCTTGGACGACAGAACGACCCACACTCTTGACAAACAGTGAGTACAATCTTTTCTCTCGTCAGCATGCCTGACATATTCTCGAGGTATATGCTGGGGCCATCACTCCTTGTTGCTCCTGTTTTCGTCACGGCGAAAGAAGAGCACGAGTATTACATCCCTGCCGGTCGTTGGACTTCGTTCTTCCATCCCGAGCGCACGGTGCAAGGCCCAATCTGGATTAAAGAAATAGTACGTCGGTCCTGTCGCGTATTCGATATCAACTTGACATCTGTCGCAGGTACCCATTGATGAGATACCGGTCTGGGTCCGTCCTGGTAGCATTCTGTGCCTCGGTCCTGAAAAGACTGGCCGACCGGACTACGACTATAGCAAGGGGCTAGAAGTGCGGGTGTACGAGCTCGATGAAGGCCACTCTGTGGAGACGACCATCCCGGGCGCTAGCACCACGACGACTGTCGCAACTATTCGCGCAGAAACAAAGAACGGCGAGACCAAGGTGGATGTCGTCAGCGGAAAGTGCGAAGTTGTTGCGGTTTCCTTGGTTGGGAAGAATATGAAATGAGTTACACTTTCGAGCGAGGCGTTTGTAAAACTTGTACGACTAGGTTAGGCATATGAATAGCGATGTTCACTTCAGGTTCTGGAGAATGCAGCTGAGCCTAGTCGGGATCGCCGTCGGAAGTGACAATCTAATCTCCGAGACGTGACAGCGTGATTCCACGTCTATGAACCCTTTTCAGAGCGTGGCTTCACTGACAATGCAGGGCCAGTTCGGGAGCGCGGACACGCACAAGTATTCTGTTATTCTCCCGACGTATAACGAGCGCAAGAACTTGCCTGTAATTATCTGGTTGCTGGCCAGAGTGTTTGAGAGAGAGTGCGTGTCGACACTGAACTTGCTATATGCAAGTTGACATGGATTTGCAGGCAGCTCGCGTGGGAAATAATTGTGGTCGACGACGCCAGTCCGGACGGCACACAGGAGGTTGCAAGGCAGCTCGCCGGCGTGTATGGCGCGGATAAGATCGTGGGCCATGCTAATTAACTGTGCGCTTCTTAAATTTCATTCTCGAGTGCAGGTTCTGAAGCCACGGGCGGGAAAACTGGGCCTTGGGTGCGCATATCTACGCCTGCAATCCGCGTAGCTCATTCTGGTGCAGAACGGCGTACATCCACGGACTGAATTTCTGCACGGGCGACTTTGTTATCCTCATGGACGCGGACTTTTCGCATCATGTCCGTCCTTCCCTTTACGATTGGCCATTCAACTGACGTGCTTGCCGCAGCCAAAATTCATACCCCAGTTTATCAGGTGTGTCCTGTTAATTTGTGTCGCGGCGGCCACGACTAAGCCATTATATCTTTAACAGCCTGCAGAAAGCGCACAACCTCGACATCGTGACCGGCACGCGGTACCGCTCAACAGCCAAACCGTTCCTACGCGAGGCCACGCCGGGCGGCGTCCACGGCTGGGACCTTAAGCGCAAACTCGTTTCGCGCGGTGCGAATTTCCTCGCCGACACCGTGCTGAACCCGGGCGTGAGCGATCTGACGGGAAGTTTCCGGTCGGTCTTCCTTTCCTTATTTTTGTTACCTCTGCTCTGCCCGCTGACTTACACTTGCTTCCTCGCAGCCTATACCGCCTCCCCGTCCTACGACACATCATCGCAGAAACACAATCCAAAGGATATGTCTTCCAAATGGAGATGATGGTGCGCGCACGAGCGTTGGGGTACTCCGTCGGGGAGGTGCCAATTACATTCGTGGATCGTATATTTGGCGAGAGTAAACTCGGTGCAGACGAGATCGTTTCGTATGCGAAGGGGGTGTGGGCATTGTTTGTTGGGATATAAAATATTCTTAATTTCTATGGTGCTAGTTCTCCTATGACTGTATTTAACCACTAGGCTCACTTTCAAGCAGGGAGGAACGTATCGTGGTTTGAGTTTAACCCACTGTTAAGACTAATGATCTGAAGCCTCTTCAGTAAACGAGGTACGAGTTAAAAATAATGAAGCGTCTGTCAAGAGAGACTATGAAACTGTGGGACAACATGCGCGCTCATCTCTTTCGCAACATCGTTGGCACAGCCCAAGCCCGAAACAAGACACTGACAATGAGGCAAGCCACATCCGTAAGGCGGCTGCCCAATGCTTTCATCGAGTGCCCGGAATCCGAATAGGATTCGTTATCACACAAAGTCCTCCGAACCAAAGCGTCACATCGGGGACGTGGTCGAAACCGGGATGCCCAAGAGTCGCATTACATTAATTCTTCGTAACGTACGTATACAGAATCGTTAATAGAATTTTTATAACATCCTCAAGATCTGGATCTGGCGGCGGACCCGCTTTCTGCGGCGTTCACAGCTGCCGCCAGGTCGAGATGGAAGAATGGCGTGTTGGTCGAGATTATGTGCCCGTACCCGGGAATCGAGGGCTCCGACGCATCTGACCCTGCTCTCGACCGGCGCTTATCGTCTCCGTCCCCAGCTTCGAGGTCAACCTCGGGGATGGCCGTCCTCTGATGCAGCTCCGCGGCGCGGTTCTCGCTCAGCTCGTCCCGATAGGGGACGACCTGTGCGATCTCCCGCGGCACCTGCGACGAGGAAACGCCCGTCCCGAATCCGCCTGCGATGAGTGCGCGGCGTATCCACGGGGAGAGGATCGTCGCAAAGTGGAACTGGGGACAAGTTTAGTCAGTCTACATATCGCTACTGGGCAGAAATGAAACAAACCTCGACAGCATGATCCGCCCATCTCTCGACCTCATT
Source organism: Mycena rebaudengoi (assembly GCA_029282285.1). Classification (NCBI taxonomy): domain Eukaryota; kingdom Fungi; phylum Basidiomycota; class Agaricomycetes; order Agaricales; family Mycenaceae; genus Mycena; species Mycena rebaudengoi. The sequence continues at coordinate 261,980 of JARJCX010000007.1, forward strand.
GCGAGTGTCGATCAGAGCCTGTACAGCGGTTATGTCGATGTGCGAGCTGGTAGGTAGTGGATGTAATGAGCGAGAGAATCTGTGAAAAACACCAAAGGCCCTTACATGCCCGACAAATCAATAACGATAGCGTGCAGCACGGGCAGCTTCTCGTTCGCAGCCTGGTCAGCGCTCGCGCCGAGGCGACTCGGGCCGGGATCGTTCCACGGACGCTCGCTGAGCGGCACATTCGACATGTCCCGCCCGCGCCGCATGTTCTTCTTCACATGCGCTACAATCTCCGCGTTGAGCCTCGATGCGTTGGGGAAGAGCGCGCTCTCCTCGAAGCGATAGACGATAACGCCGGGCGACGGCGGCTCGATTTTGATGTGTGGGTTGTTGACACCATCTTTCGTTAGGGGAAGGAAGACCTCGCGCGACTCGGGCTCCTTGTTGTCCACCGAGTGTCCGCGGAGCTTGACCTTGCCCAGGAAGGCGCCGCGCGGGTGCGCGATGCGGACGACGAGGAGGGCGACGGACGCTGAGATCGAGGTGTAGATGCCGTTTTCGACGGACGAGAACACGGTGACCAAGACGGCCGCGAGCCAGATGAAGAATTCGAGCGGCGAGACGCGCCAGTAGGAGTAAACCTGAGCAGGCGAAGCGACTAGATCTGCAACCGCGTGGATAATAACGGCTATTTCGTGTGGGGGTCAGCAAAAGAGAAAAAAACAAGTCGGACTTGAACGGACCGGCAAGGGTGGCGTTAGGAATCCAGAAGAAGGCAGGCGTGAGCCCGTAGAGAGCAACGAGCACGACCAGCGCCGTGACAAGACCTAAATGTCGTGTAAATTGAACTTTTATAGATATCGAGCCCAAGATACTGACCAGCAGCTGGGGTGCGGACTCCAGATTTAGACTTGAGGGCAGTACGTGAGAAGGACCCCGTGGCGGGGTACGCTCCAAAGCATGCTCCAACCTATTTTTTTCTTGACGTCAGTACAAATCCTTGGAGCCATAGTAAAGAACAAACAGTATTGGTCACTCCAATCGCGATCAGTTCCTGATTGGGATTGATAGTGTACCCGTTCAGTCTACCAAAAGCTGCATGCGTCCGTTAGGGCACGATAACAACTTGACGACGCGGGAGACGTACATTTCGAGATGGCGATATGCTCCAGCAGGAGGATGATGGTCGCGACGGGCAGCTCCCCTGCGAGCGCACTCACGAGCTCACGGTCGATTGTCGGCTGCTTGACGTGCTGCAGGCCTCGGGGCACGGTCTGGAGGATCTTGATCGGGTACACGCCTTTTGCGGTCCGCCGGTGGCGGGTGTACAGCCATGCCGCGATGGTCATGACGAGGATCACGAAGGCATTACGGAGGACGCTGATGAAGAAGAATACACGCGCTGCAAGGGGCTGCAATCAACTCGACAGCAGAAAAGATAAGACGACGTCGCGTACCTCGACGAGGGAACTTTTTTCCGAGCCGATCGCAGGCTATGCGGATTGCATACAGCGCAACTAAAGGCGCTGTGAACAGATGAATAAATGGGGTATGTTGAGGAAACAGTACCAAGTGACGGCAAGCCCCAAGCTGCGTCTAATTTTGTGTGGGGTAACCCTTTAAGGGTGTTGATGATGACCTGGTAAGTCGCCGCACGGGTACTAGAAAATTATCAGCTTGTTTATTTTATTTTACCTACGAAAAACGCATACTTGAAGCCGGTAATCCCCATCAACCCAGGGACTTGACCCGAAGCGATGCTGATAGCGGATCCGGTCATGAAGCCAGAGACCGCCGGGAGGGGAATGAACTCGACAATCCAGCCGAGGCGAAGCAGGCCGACGCCGAGGACAATGAATCCGGAGATGAGAGCCACCGTGGTAGCGATCTGGGGCCCTTCCCACTGGTGTGGATGCGCCGCCTGCACTTTACCGATGATCTGGGACATTATGAGACTGACGACCGCCACGGGACCGATGGAGACGTCCTTGGACGTTGCGAAGAGCTGAGGGTAGTGGTTAATGATGACCACTGGGAGATATAAATATAATGGTGCATACGCAGTAGACGGTGACACCGACGAACGAAGAGTACAACCCGTACTCGGTGGGCAGGGTCGCGATCTGGCAAGTAACGAGTTAGCTGCGGTGAGCAACGCGGTCAAAGCAATAAATACCTGGGCATAAGACATTCCTTGGGGCACAAGTACCATACCGACGGTGAGGCCTGCGATGACATCGCCAGAGAGCCAGCCAAGATCTGAGCGGGAGTTGAGAGGGCTTCCACGCTCAAGAGACGGCGGACAAACTGTAGCGCGTAATCCAGGAGAATATGGGAAACAGGCTCCAGAGGTAGGCTGCAATCTGGACAATAAGTTGAGGTCACTGCGCAGGCGGGACGACGGGGAAAGTACGAGCCTGGCCGCCCGGGTTCTGAAAAAAGAGGAGACCCAGTCCTTGCTCGAGACGACGGGGACACGCTCCTCGGGATAGTCGACGACGCGCTTTGCGAAACGCTGGGACGTTTCTGTAATTGTCATGGGTGCCTGAGCTCCTTGGGGCGGGAGTGAAGATCAAAAGGATCGCTGAAGCGGCATATATAGTAGTGCATATATATAGCTTTCAGCACCTCACCAGGAGGTTCAATTGCGCCATTCAGCGTGATCGCGGATTTAATTGCATCCGAAGTTAACGTTACTGAGCGGCGCCGGGCGCGCGGCAGCGCGCGGTGAGCCTCGATGAGTACAGGTTACGAATCTCGTCTAATAGGGCGCGCGATGTTAGTAGCTTCTTCTTACCTTCATTGTACGCGCGATTTTCTTCGATCCCAGGTCGATGGCGTCGTTTTCAACTTGAAAAGCATCATCACAGTGATCTATCCATAACTGGCCTCCGTGGCTCTGGCTCTAACCAAGAGCCGTAGATAGGGTAAAGCCTGCCTGTGGCCGACATCTGTCCATCGGTGTGCCGTGATGTCCCAATGCTGTCCCAAAAAGATTGACAAAAAATCGATGAAAATGTACATGGCAAGACGTGATATGTCCACGTCTTGCGAATCATCTTGTAAAAAAAAACCTGTAGAAATACCATGTGTAGTCTCGAGAAGATTTTTTAGAGGACAAAGCTCAGATGGCTGTGTTACATAATCACCATCGCACCTTGTTCTTCACGCCGACGACCAGCGCAGAGCGCATCGTATTACGACCACGACACATACTCATACGGACCCCGCCTTGATACGATTTAATGTCCGTATAGACTCCCCTTCATTGATTTTTCATATCTTGTTTTTGTCTGTGAGTCTTATTGTCTATGCAGGTCCGCACCGAAAGCCCTGGTCGCCGCCGGGCACACCCGCCCCGTCACCCACCTCTCCTTCTCCCCCATCCAGGAGGACGGCACCTTCCTCCTCGTCTCGAGTTGCAAAGACGGGAACCCCATGCTGCGTGAATGGACGGGTGACTGGATCGGCACCTTCCTCGGCCACAAGGGCGCCGTCTGGAGCACCAAGCTGTCCCCCGATGCCTCGCGCGCCGCGACGGGCAGCGCCGACTTTACCGCGTGCGTCTGCTTTTTTTTTTCTTAGTTGGGAACTGCGGACACGACTGACTGCGCGGGGCCTGCAGCAAGATCTGGGACGCCTACTCGGGGCAGCCGTTGCATTCGTTCCCGCACAACCACATCGTGCGCAGCGTCGCGCTGTCGCCGTCATCGTCGCATCTGCTCACTGGCGGGCAAGAAAAGAAGGTGCGGATCTTCGACCTCGGACGGCCGGATGCGGAGCCGGACTTTCTGGGCGAGCCGGGCGCGCTGTCGCACGAGGGCATGGTCAAGAGCGTCGTGTGGGTCGGCGAGCATACTGGCGTGACGGCGGGCGAGGACGGGCTGATCAAGTTGGTCGTCTTGCGTTTCATGTTTAGCGCGCGCAGATGCTGATGTCCTTTTGCCAGATGGTGGGATCTGCGGACACGAAAGCTGACGACGAGTCTGACGTTCCCGACTGCGATCACGTCGATGGAGCTGTCCCCGCAGACGAAACGGCTGGTGGTGACCTCTGGCAAGACGGTCGCGTTCATCCCTGTGCTGCCTAATGGCACGGGGACGCACACGCTGACGCTGCCGTATTCGCCGTCGTCTGCGTCGATCCACCCGCTGCTGCAGGACCGATTTGTGACGGGCAACTCAGGCGACGAATGGGTGCGGGTGCACGGGATGGACGGCGAGGAGCGGGAGGTGCTCAAAGGACACCACGGGCCTGTGCATTGCGTCGAGTTCAGTCCGGATGGTGAAATGTACGCGAGCGGGAGTGGTAAGTCCAGTATCTACACTTTGTCGAGCAATATTGACTTTTTCTGCCACAGAGGATGGTATGTTTTACTGTAATTGACCAAGTGCATTCCATTTATTTTTTTACAGGCACGATCCGACTGTGGCAGACAACACCTGGGAAGACGTACGGGCTGTGGGAGGGGCAAGGGTAGACTATTGTAAATGTATCGCAAAGTGTAGGAAGGGCCCTCTGCAATATTATTTAATGGCGACTTGTAATTTGCGTGACGTCATTACAATGCAACATGGCTTCACCCACTACCACATATCCACCGCTCACCAGCAGCCCCGAGCCAACCCTAACCCACCACAGATCCCCGTCGTCCTCGCAAACCCACCACCGTTCCCCATCGACCTCGTCATATACTAATGGAGAGCTTCCTACTCAGACCCATCACCATTCGCTGATTACTATGCCCACCCCCGCACTTGTCGAATCCGTGGCGGGGGCGGCACATTATTCGGGCGGGACTGTAGAACCCGTGCACCGCAGACACAGCAGCCACGACAGGCAGGAGACGCACACGGACGTCAAGGGCGACCACCAGCGCGTCCTGGACGATATCCGCGAACTGTACGAATGCCGCCCGACGCTGGAGATATTCCAGCGTTCCTGGCACAAGGATGCCGTCTTTGAGGTGGGTCTTTATATATATATATACGGTGCATTCCGCCGACGCTGCCGCAGGACCCGCTATCCAAGTGCAAGGGGTTCCGCGAATACGCAGCACAGGCAAGTGTTTCGGAAGTACTGTGCCGGATGTCTGACACTTGGGCTATCCGCCGCAGTGGTTTGCTATGGTCCGTGCGCTTCCGCTGAACAGTCACCGCTGCTGACATTCCGCAGCCCGCACTGTTTGCACACTCGGAGACCGTGAGCGCGCGGGTCATGTCATCGACGCGGACCCCGAACCGTATTGTGTTCTCGCAGACGCAGACATACAAGAACCGGTTTGTGAACAAGGTGCATATGGTGCGCAGAACTGGCTGGTTTGCTGATCAAGCAATGGACCCTAGACTATTGAATCGATTGTGACCGTCGATCTCGACGAGCACGACAAGATCATCCGACTGGTGGACCAGTGGGACGGCAAGCCGCTGTCGTGGACCTTTCTGCGGCGGGTGAATGCAAAGGTGGCACCGCTACTTGTACGAGTACCCAAGTAGTAGTCAATGTATAATCCAACGCGTACCAGTCAAAACTATTAATTGACGCGTCAGTGACCCGCGTGACCCAGGTTACCGAATGCGGAATCAGGCGGAATCTGTCTCCGCAGCAGCGCAGCACAGGCCCTCGTCTTCCTCTTTCCCCCTCCTCCACCATGCACATCGACCAGGCACATCCAGACGCTCCAAAGCCCTCAAGAAAGGGCAAGGAGCGCGACCTGCCCCAGCCCACAACACTGGACGAGAAGCTCATTGCAATGAAGCGCAGGGCCGCAGCGTACACACAACTTTCCCTCGCCTTTTTCCGCTCATTTAAAGCTGATGTATACCTTATGACAGTGCTACAAAGCCCAGGGAACGCTCAGAGAGACCCCAGGCAGTGCCCCCAGCCGACCGCGAGCGGTCTCCCCGGTCCGCAGCACAACGCGCAGCACCCGCCTCGCCCCGCGGAAAGCATTCCCATCCGCAGCTCGTCGTCTCTGGTCCTGCTCTTGACGCAGACGCAGACGACTTTTCTCGCCGTCTTAAGATATCCCACTCGCCCACCCGTGGCACAATGCACTCCGCAAAGGCCCCGTCCGCCCAGCCAACGCGCCTCTTCAACCCAGATCGCGACCCCATCCCAATGCGCAGGACAGCAGAGCCAGATGCAATGTCCGACGCAGCAAGCAGCTCCTACGTAGCCCGCGGCTCGGCAGCAGGCGCCAACCCCGCCCATCAGCGGGATGCAACCGGTCGCCAGCTCTTTGACCACCGCAAGGACGACCCCGTCCGCTTCGTGCTGCGCGGGCGCCCCACACCCACCTCCAAGTCCTCCGCAGAGTACGTCTCCGCATCCTCGACCTCCTCATATGCAAACTCGATGGCGTCATCCAACTTTACGCTATCGTCTACCACCGACGGCTCTTCTGCGTCCTCGGCCCTGTTTGACCGCAAGAGTCACCCCAACGGCGACGACCGCGGCACGAATGTCTTTGCCATCCAGCTCAAAAAGATATACCGACATATCACCGACCTCGAGACCAAAGTCAAGCAGGAAGACTCGGACGAGGCCGAGGACTCGGGCCGCATTATGCTCAAGTCCAAGGACGGCGAGGACGGCGAACTCGAGAAGGAGAAGGAAAAGGAAAAGTGGAAACGCCAGATCGAGGATCACAAAGAGTCGGTCGTCATTCTTTCTCTTTGTTCCCCAATTTAATTTCATGTTGTTTAGGCTCGCCGAAATTATCCACAACCTGCTCGAGATATCCCTGGCGCCGAGCGTCCCGGCGTCTCTGCGGAACATCCCCACCAAATACAACATCATCATCCGCCTTTGGTCCTTTGCCTTTCACAAACTGCTCGAGTCCCTCCGACGCGCCTCCTTCACCTCCCCGCTCGCCCGGGAGCATCTCCAGGACTTCATCTACTATGCCTACACCTTCTACACAGGCCTCCTCGAGGAACCGACCCTTAACCCCTTCAAGAGCGGCTGGCTCGAAGCCCTTGGCGATCTTGCCCGGTATAAAATGGCCGTTGCAGCCATGGTCGTGGGAGGCTCAGACAGTAGCGTCGCCCTCACCGCAGATGCGATATCTGCGGCCGGCACATCAGTTGATGTGCCTACCGGCGGCAATAATCTGCTAGCCCCCCCAGCTACGCCTGCGGCCAAATCCATCAGCGATGCGCCCGCAGCAAGGATCGATGACTCGCCGTCGCCGAGCGTGGGACTTGCCGCGGCGCGGCTGCTCGACGTGGAGCCCGAGAAGGAGCGATGGCGGTGCATTGCGCGGGACTGGTATGGCATGGGCATCGCTGACCAGCCTGGCGCGGGCAAGCTGCACCACCATCTGGGACTCCTCAGCCGCGAGGTGGAGGGCGAGGAGTTACGGGGTGTGTACCACTTCGTGAAGAGGTTCGTGGTCATTTCACCTTTCGTACCAACCAAACGCTGAATGCGGCGTTTTTTTTTTGTAGTATGACGACGTTGCACCCGTTCATGACCTCCCGCGAGGCGGTGCTGCCCGTGTGGTCCGTCACTGCGCAAGCGCGGCGCGCACTCCCCGAGGCACACCTGATCGACTTGTTTGTTCTCCTGCACGGCATGCTTTTCACCAACATCCAGCTGGACGACTTCCAGCCGACGCTCGCGCGCTTCATCGAGCGGCTCGAGATCGAGGGCGCTGAGGAGCGCGAGTGGATCATGATGGCCGTCGTCAACATCTGCGCGGTGCTCGAGTACGGCAAGCCCGCGGGCGTGCTCAAGAAAGCGGGCGGCGTCGGGACGCGCGACATGTCCGGTGCGCAGGCGGTTGCCATGCGAGTCATGGCCAAGCGCGCGGCGGAGGAGGACAAGGACGGCAACAAGATGGACGTCGACGAGGGCGTGCAGCAGACGCAGACGTCGCCCGCCATGTCCGAGGCCGAGCCCGCGTCCGCCGAGCCGCCTGCGTCCTTCCGCTTCGCGCTGCAGCTCATGTTCGCGATGCTTTCGCACGTGCTGCGCCGCCCGACGCGCAAGCCGTCGCCCTTTGCGCGCTCGAACCTGAACCCGTACCTCACCGTCGTGCTGACGTTCCTCGCGACGGTTTTGAAGCACCCGCAGACGCTCGAGCTCATGGAGCGCAGCATCCCGTGGGAGGAGCTCGCGGCGTTCTTTGCGCGCATCCCGCGGCACATTATGGCGTCGCAGGGCCTCGACAAGGTGCGGACGTCGACGGAGGAGCGGTGGGCGATGCTGACGACGTCGTGTGCGCCGCCGCTGTCGGAGGACTGGTGTCTGCGCGGCATGGAGTGGGTGGGGCGCAAGGTGTATCAGCACGGGTTCTGGAAAACGGGCGAGGAGAAGCGCGCGGAGATTGAGGTGCTCGATGACTCGGAGGCCGCCGAGATCACGGACGGCCACATCGAGGACGACGATGACGAGGAGGATGGGGAGGGGAAACGCGCCAAGAAGACGGCGGGTGACGGCGAGTTGGATAAGCGGTGGGTGCGGATCGTGCGATGTGCGGTTGGCATTGTGGATGTGGTCGATGGATTTGTTTGGGTGGAGGGCACTCGGGAGTGGAATGTGGAGGGGGCTCTTGCCGGGAAGATTGAGGGCTGGAGAGAGCAAGAGCGGCTGGAGAAGGAGGAGGAGGAACGGCGCAGGATGAGGACTCGTTGGGCGGACGACTCCATGGATGTGGATGAAGGAGTCGCTGATGAAAGCTTGTCCGAAGAGAGCGAAGATGACGACGACACCCCAGAGGTCAAGGCGCTCAAGGTCGGTATTCTGTTGCACCGATGAGCTGACACGTTACTAATTATAACTTCAGGCTCGAAGGAGATATTTGCAGAGTCTCTTGTCGACAGAGCCGCCTGTTTCTTCCCCAGCACGATCTCGTCCTCGAACAACACATCCCTCTCGCCCAGCCCTCCCTATTGTCGCCGGATACACTATCCTCGTCGTTGACACCAACATTCTGCTATCTTCACTCTCCCTGCTTTCTTCTGTCGTGGAGAGTCTGCAATGGACAGTAGTCATCCCTCTCCCCGTCATCATGGAACTCGACGGCCTATCCGCCAACCCATCGCAGCTGGGTGAAGCCGCCCAAGCAGCCATGGCGTACCTCCAGTCCCACATCCGCTCCCATTCGACTTCGTTGAAGGTCCAGACATCAAAGGGCAATTATTTGACCTCGTTGAATGTGCGCGCCGAACAGGTCGACTTTGCGGACGGGACATCAGAACGCAATATGGATGACTTGATTCTCAAAGCTGCCATCTGGCAGGATGAGCATTGGGTAGACCGGTCGGCCTATGCTCAAGTCGACTGCTATGGCGAGCGACGGCAGCGTAAAAGTCGTTCTTCTCAGTCTTGACCGTAACTGTGAGTGTCTACGACTTTTTTTCCGCGACGACTCGTCTCATTCTTCATTGCAGTGCGTCTCAAGGCTCGCTCGAGACAAGCTCGCGGCCGCCAGCGAGAAGGACCTCGCATCGATCTTGGTTCTCCGGGACATGAGCCACGCATCCGCAGTGATCGTGTTGCGCTTCTCCCTTCTGGCTCTGGCTGCTACCCAGGCAATTGGTCCTCTTCGTTGCCGAAACGCAATGAAGTCCGACAAGCCACTAGTCCGCCTGCACAACTACTAGAACTAGCGTGTGCTTGGATCAATAGCACGTCCGGTCTTAGGTTCCAGGCTCTGTTTTTTTATTTGGGTTATTTAGCTACACACTCCTTCGTTCTTCCTACTCACTATATACATTCCTTATTTTATCTTTTTTGCTCTCGTGTACAATCAATCGCGTGCCATGCATGAGTGGTCCATTCAAGATCTAAGCATTTGGTTACCATACACCCAGGAGCTCTACTTGTCCTCCTGAAGCTCTCACACGCTCCATCGCCTGCTCTATCTCTCGTCTCCACGTTGCAGGGTCTCCAACTGACGGAGCCCTCTCTACTTCTGCAAAATAAACATCAGCGGAATGGTATTTCACCCTCAAGTTGCGGTCGACGGTCAATACGGGAAACGGCCATCGCCAGAGTGGCAAGAAGCTGCGTGATGGACGCTGGCGGATTCGGGGAATACAAGCGCAGGAGACAGCGCGTTTGTGAAGTGCTCGCGAATGGAAGTTTTACATCCTCACTGGCTGCCAAGACGTAGAAACGCGTAAAGTTAGCTGAAGTACGGGTCAGCCGCGCGTCAAGGGCAGGTGAGTAGAGGACGACGTGCTATTCTGGTCCTGGATTCCCTCGGCCAATATTTCGAGGCCATCGAAAACTGTCGCGCAATGCTTCGAGCAGATCGCTGCCGCATTGGAAGTCGTCAGCAGCGCCTGGGCCGCAGCCGCCGTTGACACCATCTTGACAAGAGACGCAGAGGCCAAATTTTGGGCGAGGAAAGCGCGACATTGTCCGAGTGCCTGCGACTGTAAGCGTCGCCATGGCCTAGAAAACCAAATGTGCTCACTTGTTCGTGACTGAGAACGCGTTGAATTTCCTGGAACTTGACGCCTCGCCGAACAAGAAGACAGTGTCGGACCTCTAGCACGATTTCGCCACAAATAAAACCCAGGTCCGGTTTCCTAAGGGCGTCGTACGTCTCCACCACGGTCCCAAAGATGCTATTCTCTTGGGGTATAACGCCGACTTGGGCGACCCTCGAAGAAACGGCATCGAAAACATCTCAAAAAAATCATCTGCACAAGTCTATCCTTTTTGTAACCATTGACTTACCCGTTATCGTCCCGCTTTCATGGTATTCAACGGACCCTCCGAACCGGTCATACGCGGCCTGGAAATAGTTTCAGAAAGAGGCTCATTTGGTGAAGGACTTCTTTACTTGGTGGGAGTAAGTTCCCAAGGGTCCCAGGAATGCGACTTTCAGTCGTTCCTCATGCATACAGCGACAATCGGCCACGGTGGTTGAAGTCAACGTTGTCTAACATGCGAGAATGTCGTAGTCCGATGAGGGCCGATGACGTTTCTCGGTTCACTCTCTGCTAACTATCCAATAACAAGTGAAATATAGTATTAACGATATGCATAGGGCTCCGGGCTACATGTACTTGGAAGTACTGTGCAGATAATATACACAGACACAGTTTAATAAAACAGAAGAAATGCAATAAATGAGTGTCTCAATTGCCATTGCTTTACTCGACCCCAAATCCGACCGTTTCCCTGGGACGATATAAGTGACAAGGACCAAAGAGGACGGAGACGAAACTCACTCCACAGCAAGCGTCAGTTTGTGTTCCAGGCTCGCATAATCCTTATACGGCGGGAGATCAATTCTGTTGAAGCAGGTGTGACTCTTGGGAAGTTGCGAAGGATCTCCGCTCTTTTCGATAGTAAATCTGTGTTATCATGTCAGTTTCGCGCACTCGATGCGAGCTAATTGATTATATACCTTCTAGGTCTGTACCGGAATGAATCAGCCAATACGTAGAGATGCAGGACGAATGTACTCACCCGTCCGAACCCTGGAGATCCTTGAAGCCATTGACAGGAATACGGGAGGTCCCTGTTGCAAACTGCAGCAACCGAGACTTGCGCTCCGGCGGCCAGCTGCGCACACACTTCCAGAACCACTGAATCACCTCGTCGTTCATCTCGTATCCTCGGTAGTCGGTAAACTTGGTCCAGTCGTCCACATCAATCTCAGACATGCCACCAATGAGCAGCTCCAGCTCCCGCTCATCAAACACGGTGACAAGGTCTTGCGGGATCAGTTCGCTGAACCCGGACATGAAAGCCTCGAACTGTTCCTTCACCCGCTTCGAGATGCGGTAGTCCACGACGTGCTCGACATACTCCTTCTTGTTGTCCTGGGTGACGGGGACGTCCGCACCGCCGTCTTTGAGCTCGATTGTCACCATTTCACCGAAACGCTCTTCAGTAGTAGTGAAGGTCTCGTCAATGATATCAGTAATATCGTTCTCCCTGGATGGCCGGTAAGCATCAATTTCTATCAGCGTAAAACAGACGCACAGCATCCAAGTCATACCACGATGCAGCTCTGCATCGACACTCTCCAAGTCCGAAAGTGTAACTTTCTTCTTCAGAATCATCTTGTAGAAGCTAACAATAAAGTATGCATCCAGGAAGCGACGGTGGAATATGCCGAGACCGAGACACCGGCCAATGAATTTGAAGTAGTTGAGATGCTCTGGATTGACGCCAGACGCAGGGTTGATCTGCAGCGTGTAATTGTCATGCGCAGAGTATTCGAAAAGGCAGTAGAAGGGATTAAACATTTCGTGCGAAAGGAGGAAGAAGAACTCCCTGTAGCCTCACTATCAGCAAGCCGTGTAATGAAAATAGCGAGGAAGGCACCTTGAGAGACCACCGTAATCAAGACCGTCCTCGCCATCAAACTTGATCATGAGGCGCTTCTTCAGGTCGTTGGGCGTCTGTCTCATAATCTCCGCATAACTGTCTTCGAAAATGTGATTTCGGCGAATCTTGATCTGGCAATTGCCAGGCTGCGCACGCATGGCAGGTTGGCTGCGGAAGTAAATAAGCTTCCTCCTGAAGTCGCGCTTGTATTGTGGAACGTTAGAGTCGAGAGTCGACGGGAGGCGCGGGTCATCCCACGTAGTTGTCTTTGTGTTGTGGTCGACAAAGTAGACGCGCGCGGTGTTCGTGAGCCGCATCTCCCATCCTGATGGTAAAGGACCAAGTTGGGATATGGTTTGCGGCTGGAGCGCTGAACCCTGGCCGTTGGGGCCCATGACACGGATGATGGTTTGCCTCCGCGGGTCCACCCAAGTCGTAGTGCGAGTGTTGTGGTCGACATAATACGGCCTACCCTCGGGCGTGTACCGCTCTTCCCACCCGTTAGGCAAGCTACCGGAACCTGCAGTGGTGGAGTTATTGGCAGCAGTTGTGGCAATGTTGCCGGCAGCTGCGTCGGGGGCTGGAGATACGCTCGAGTTCCTGATAGCACTGCCGGTGTTGTTGGCTTCCAGAAGGTCGTCGGCAAGAATACGGCGGCCGTGTTGTTCCCGGGCGGCGTTGGTCTCATTGTCTTGTGCATTGGTGTTGGCGGCGGCACTGGCTGACGGCCTGTTCCACGTGGTAGTACGGGTGTTGTGATCAACATAGTACGTGCGTCCAAGAGGGTCGATCCGACGTTCCCAGCCAGTGGGCAAGGGACCGTACTGATCCTCGTTGGGATTGAAATTGCGCATCTGTGCGTTCTGGGTAGATGTCCCAGGAGAAGTAGGCGGAGCACCTTGAGGTGCCGAGAGCGCTGGTTGGGCGGCGCTAGCCGGCGAGGTGCCAACCGTGCTAGTCGGACGTGAATCTGAAGGGGATTGGGGTGGTGCAGCAGCAGCAGCAGCAGCAGCACTGGCTGTTGCTGGTTCAGGTGACGCTGCGACCGGAGAAGTCACGCTAGGCACAGCCTGAGCTGTTGTATCCGACTCTGTGGCGTGAGAACTCGGGGTTCGGGTGAGCGGAGCGGTCGAAGCAGCAATAGCCAAGTTGGAGGTGCTGGCCGTGGGGGAGGTGTTTAATCCCATATTGGCCATAGCAGTGTTCAAGCCTGACACTTGGGAAGGTCCCGGGTTATTGATGGGTTGGTTAACGTTGGTGGAGAGGTATATGATAAGTTTTCCGTGCACAACCAAATTATCGTTGGACTTTTTGAGGTCCAAGGTAAGCATCTCTGAAGACGAGGGGTATAAGACCTGCGAGTGCCGAATTCACGTATAAGAGAGCGCGCACCATGACAATCCAGTCCGAGATCCAAAACATCGCTGACTCTGACATTGACAACGCCAAGGAAGCCCTGGTCCCGCCTCTTGAACTTGCGCTGGTCGAATATTTGCACCGCGACAACGGACGAGTCCTTGACCGTGCTTTGAGCGATTTCGATGAGCTAGGGACGAGGAACAAGCGCAGTGGGAACGGCTCACATGTCAAAGCTCTCGTTCCAGTAGGGGTTCAAGGTTTTCTTTATAACGCTGGTGGTGTGCGTCTGTTCCGCATCGACAGTGATGACAGCGAAAGGGTCAGGAAGACGAAAGACGTCGCGCTTCGACAATCCATCCGCCGCAACGACTGTAAGACGACGGTGGGTGTCAAATTGTTTCTGAGCACCGACGGAACCTACCTGTAACTCGTATCTTTTTCCTGCTGGAGAGGGATAAACGAAAGAATACGCAAAGGGTAAAAGAACATACAGAACGCCGGGCGCGACAGACATGAAGAACGGTCGAATGCGCTCGGACGAGCAACTTAGCGGAACTGCGGGCTTGACAACGAACGTGACTGACTTGGGTAACAGCTTAGTTATAGTTCATTTGTAATACAACCAAAATACAAGTTTCGGCACACCGCCTACAACACGATACGATTGTCAGGGATTTCCACCTGCAGGTAGTCTACAATCGCTGCGGCCGAGTCAGACTGCCTCCTCATAATAGTCGCCTGCAAAACTCAGAGCTACGCAGGAGTCGAGCAACTCGAATGCCATCTTCGACTGCTGCTCTTTTTTCTTCTCCAAGGAGAACGAGTTTGCAGCCGGGGTTGAAACGGCTCAGAGGGTCTTTGCGGAATGGGTCTGAATCTGTATCACCCGCACAGAGCAGATGGCCGGTGAGAGGCGGAGCAGAATACCGGGGATTCCTCTCCGAGCTGTTGTCTCGGACGTCGAAGGGCCAAATTGTTTTCGGATACGCCTCGCTCTTCGCTCTTGCGCGCCGTTTTTGGTGGCGACACGCCTACCGCCTCGAGGAGGTCGGGTTGGCTTCCCGTGGCTAGGCAGCTCATCATCAGGTTCTGATGGTTCTGGAGTCGGATATGGATTGGGTCCGTCATATGTCTTTAAAAGAGTGTTAGAAAGACTGGAGTTTAAGGAAGAAAAAAAGGACCCACAGGGTTGGCGACGGTCACAGATCCAATGGTAACTGTAGGCGACGCCCTAAAGCGCTCGCTCCTGGCGACTATTTCTGCTTCGACTCTTGCTCTTTGGGCTTCCTTTGTTTCGAATATGGCTGAGATACGGCGGGTCATGGTGAATCTTTGGGGGTTTAAGAGTGAAGAGCCTCCATTTTATATCCACGGAGAATTTCAGACACAAGGTGAGACCTGTGGTGCGGATGCCTTCATCGACTGTTTTGCTGCGTCATTCCGCCCATCCGCGCGTATGCAGTGTAGGTAGCCGCTCTCCGGAGAAGAAAGGAGGTACGGAGAGAGTTCCCCGAGTGCGACTTTCAGTAAACGAGGTACGAGTTAGATCTACTGAAGCGACTGTTAAGAGACCAAGTGCGACTTGAGTGTGACTTGAAGAGTCTTAGGATACATAGCGAAAGAAGCAGAAGAGCATAAACTTGAGTGTGACTTGAAGAGTCTTAGGATACATAGCGAAAGAAGCAGAAAGAGCCATAAACAGGAAGCGCCAGTGTATACATCCCAGGCGTTGATGCGTCCGGGCCCAGAGTGGCGGGAGATATCGACATTTTGGGTTTGGTGGCGGCAGCGAGTTAGAGACGTTGCTGTCAAACTTGAACAACAACACACAAACAGTGACCGCGCCTCCCTCCTGCTTCAATTACGACGCGCTGCCAATCGCCTAATGCTCAGTGCTGTATAAAAACTATGGAAATCTGCGTACAATACACTTACTTACTGCTTGTCTCAGGCCCATCAACATGCTGCGAATGCTGAGGACGAAGCCAACAAGGGACTGGTTCGTTGAAATGCACTACCCGATCCTTCAATCGTTGAACCCGTGCACCAGCTGATTCCCGCAGCGGAGGAGCATTTTAAGGTGAGGAAGGCGTCTTCCGGTAATATTCAGAACAATTACCATGAGCTTCAGGCAGCCGAGGCCTACGAACAGGCTATGGAACGGAGTAACGACGAATCAGTTGAGCGACGTCCTGATTTAAATAGTCAGGGGTTCCTCACTTTGCAAAGGCCAAGCGGACGCTGCGAATGTTGTATAATGAACACCAGAAGGCAGCAAAGGACCTGCAAAGGCAAATTGAACAACTGAAGGCCCAGGGTAAAGACCCGAACTTGCCCCACAAGCGTGATCCTCCCCAGGCATCTGCTTCGCGCTCCAACACCCAGCCGCATCCGGCTTTTCCCCCGCACCGCGCCATCTCCACCTCCACACCGTCCAATGACCGATTCACAGGGCACTGTCGACGAATCATTCATGCTTTTAGGTGGTCAACGCGTGAGGGAGACTCTCATTTCACAACTGTTGTGCTCACGGTCTCCAACAGTCGGACCCTGGGGATGCCTTTAATCAGTTCTGGAATATCATGCAAGGGATGTTGGACAATCTCTCGCAACCGGTCGCTTTTGCTACCGCACCGTTGGGTGCGATGGAGTACGAGTCCTCCGCAAACTCTGCCGGGAAAACAAAGCTGTCCTCCCAAACAACGCTGCGGCGCGATGGGAGCCTCAGCAGCGACACTGACATTGAAGAGCCCATGGTGACACGATTTGCCAGGCGTCTGGGGATGAGTGGTGGCGATGGCAAGAAGTCAGAGCGGTCCTCAAGTAACTTGAAGACTGCCAGACTTGCACCACCTCCAGATCCTGACGACGATATATTTCGATGAAGGTACTGCCAATATATCTGTTTTGCTCCCACTCATCTAACGCTTTGTCGATCTCGAGGAGACGAACTGACCGAGTCCTTTTTCCTGATCCCTTCAAGCTCCGAGCCTTCAGCCGCGACGCTCAAACAAGATAATGCGGCGCTTAAACTCGAGGTAGACATGCTGAAAAAAAGGCTCGAGACTACAGAGCGAATCATCCAGCTGCGCAGAGAACAAGATGCTCAACTGCGAGACAGTATATTTCAAGCAACGAAGGAGGTGGGTACCAGGGCAGTTGGTTGTTCAACTACCACAATAACTTTACTTCCACAAGGCACAACGCGCAATGGGGGCGTCTGTTGTGGGACAACCATTTTTAGTTCCTAATTCATCTATCATGCGGGAAACGCCCGGCATGAAAACCGGGCGTGAGGCCCAATATGCACGACGCGTCAAAGAACTTGAGGACGAGATGCGAACTGTGAGACAGGAAAACGACAAACAGGTAATTTGTGGCGTGTACCCCACTGCGGCTGTTCTTACTTTGCTCCATAGAAAACTATGATTATCCGGTATCAAGAAAAGTGGGAGAAGCTGAAAGAGTCCGCGAAACGCCGGAAGGAGAACAAGGCTGCCGCAGCAGAAATCAGTTTGGCTCCCAGTCCGCTCGTTCGGGAACGAATCGTTGAAGAGCCAGAGCCAGAGCCGGACGAGATTGCTCATGCCATATGAGGGTTTCATTCCATTCCCAATATGTATCAGTAGTTCGTTCTATTTGCGTAATTTGATTATGAAGCATCCCGGTTATGTGTGTGGGAGTAACCAGAACACTGGGCATGGCGCTATACCATGGTATTATTATATCAGTCTTGAATCATGGACATGGATTTGCTTCGGGTCTCGGCCATCGGATGGTAATAGACAACGGGCCATATGGACCGCACGATGATTACAGTATCTAATTTAGACAAAAAGGCCGAAGTCGACGATACGCAGGGACTTGATAAAAGCATCGAAGTGGGCCTGCGCGATGATCCATCCGTTTTCATCGATAGCACCGTCATCTTGCGATTTCATGGGAACGTTAAAAGTTACCACAAGGTCCACGCCCTTGTGTACCACCCGGAATAGAGCCATGAGCACTCTAACTTGATCCGATGTGGTCAGATTGAACTTGGGAACGTATTGCACTCCTGCAAGGGTGACAGCCGAGGGGGTATTATCGCCCCTGGTGTTGCTAATGATGGCCACAGAGTCCACTTGGGACGAAGTGGCGTCGTTGTCGTGCGCCAAAGAGTCGAAATGGAATCTAGTAGCTAGGTATGAACTGGTTGTGTGGCGCCAAAGGGATAGTGAACGAGAGACCTAATGGCGGGGTCGTCAAGAGCAGGATCGACCCTCTGGAGGATTTCGACGACGATGCTTAGGCTGGAGTCCGGGTACAGAAAGACTTCCTGCGTGTCCGGAACCTGGCGGAGGTCCCTGGTATGCTGTTAGATGGGTCCTGGTGCGGGAGAAGGTTCGGTACGATGCGTCGACTAGATTTGGAGGTGTAACCGCAGTAATTGCGCCACCGAAAAGATTACGAGTGATAGAGGACATGGTACAGGTTCAGGTGGGGACCAACTGTGTCTGGGCTTTATAGTGCCTCTAAGTCCGGGTCCGACCTCAAGAGTCAATTCGGACTTTGCGATGTTTGTCCTTGTATGGCCTCACGTCACGGTCGCGTGAGGTCACACTTCACGGTTCACGGTTCAACCGCGTCCCGCCTCATCAACTCAACAATGGACAGTCGACGGCGCTCTACCGTGCAACCTGCAGCAGATCTCCATGGCAGTGTTCGGTCGGGAATTCCAGTCCCAGCGTCCGTTAAGAAACAGAATTCAACACTCCGCATGTCGCTTGCTGGCCCAGCGCTTCGAGCTCCCCACCCCCCTCCATCGTCTGGCCCTGGATCGAATCCCCGGCAGTCGATCCTACGGTCTCAAAATATCAATCCAAATCCGCTCCTCCAATCCACAAGCAAGCCAAACTACGGCAGAACACCCTTGAATAATAGGCATGTGTCTCCGTTCCTACGTTCTCGCATGTTGGTCTGATATGTCTCCTGCAGCACTACACGACGTGGATCCGTATGGACGGCCACAGCGCCACCTGCTCCAGGAAGCCAAACGCTGAAGGACTCTCGGCCGTTGCGTGAACGCTCTTTCCAGACCCAGATGCGACAGGAAATTTCCTCGTATCTGAAGAGTGCCGGCTATGAGATATCCTTGGCGACATTAAACAACATCCAGGGCAAGGACTATCGCGCCATCTTCGACTTTCTTGTCTTGGTCCTCGACCCATGTCACCCTTTGAATCAAAACGCCCGTTTTGAAGACGAGTTTGTCCCAGCATTAAAGGCGCTGCGCTACCCGTTCGCTCACATGATCGATAACAAATGGTTGGCGGCCCCCGCTAGTATGCACTCTTGGCCGGCACTTTTGGGAGTGCTACATTGGCTCGTCGAAGCCTGTAAGGTGCGACATTTAACCCCGAACCCCATGAAAAATCACTGGAGAACCGTTTAGATACGGGCGTTGTACGAGACGAGCGGCGATCCCACTTTGCAAATTTGTTCAGATATACCTGAAGAATTCGACGACCCGTGGGATCACCAAGCGCTCGCCGTTGAGTATTATGCACAAGCCTATACCATATGGCTCGACAATGTGGACGAGTTCGTTGAACCCAATCAAACTTTGGAGGACCGCTATGGTTATTGTTGTTCTTTTGTTATTATTTACTCTCACTCAAACCGGTTGATTAGCTCGAAAGAACGAACGAGCACAGATAGACTTGGAGGACAAATCAAGGCAACTGGCGCAGGCTAATCTTGAGCTGCGTAATTTGAAGTCCTCGGCGGTATGAAACATTATTTTCAAGACACCCACTTCCTCCTCACTGGTGTCTAGGCACCCCTCGCGAAGCTGCAGGACGAAAACGGCCTTCTGAAAGGCGACAGTGAAAAGTTTCAGAAGATCCTTCACCAATACGATGGGCGTAAGAAGAAGCTCATTGACCAGATTGCATTTGAGAAAGCGGAACTTGGTACTCGAGGTTTGTTCCGCCACATAGGTTCGATTTGACGCCGGTTAACAAAATTACATTACTAGGAACCCACCTCGAGCAACTCAAGGCGGAACAGCTGAAACTTGCGGAGATCGTGAAAACGCAAAATCTTTCCCCAGAGGAAGTCATACGAATGAACACTGACCATGAAACGCTATCTCAGAATCTTAAAGATCTCAAACAGAAGATCGCGGAGGCTCACCGAAACGTCATGACATTAGAGGTCAATGTCACGAACCGGGCTGCGGCCGCTGAGGAGGCGATTGACACATACACCAACCTTCTCTCGTCCCTCGAACTATTCCCACCTCTCCCCGCGCCTCTGCAAGACGTAGACCTTACGCTTGATCTAAACACCGCTGCCTCAAACCCTCAGCATCTTTTGACGGGGGCCGACATCCGGCGGGTCATTAAACCGACGTTGAGTGCTGTCGCAGAGTCCAAGCGGTCAGAACGCGCTTCTGTGGAGAGCGAGCGCATCAAGTTTGACAATGAGCTCGACCAACTGACATTAGACTGCGAGAATGTCGACGAAGAAATCGGAGAGGTCGAAAAGAAGGTGGTTGGGTTGAACGACCAAGCGGATGATCTGCGAGACGTGCGTTCTTTCCGCGCAAGGATAATATTTCCGTTGCTTATGTTGCAAACAGGTCGCTCAGCAGGAAGCATTGGTTGCCAATGGGGAAGCAGAAAGACTTGAAAAAGATTTAGCGCACGCCAGAACAGCGGCACTGGCGAACGGCATGGGCGTTAAATCCCGTTTACAGGCCTTACAATTCACGTTGAGTGCATTTACTTTCTTTGAAACTTTTTATTGAGAATGATTACGACAGCTATCGCGAACAAGTCGAAAAGGTGTCCCGCCTCAAAGAGGAGACTGTGCGTGCCATCATCAAGAACACGCATGACATTGCGATGTTCAAGGACGAGGTGTCTCGTTGCCTGTCCGACTTGCGAACTTTCGCCGAAGGCGAGTAAGTCCAAGCTCAGGACAAACCGTTTCTAAGTCTGGGAGATCTGCAATTGGAAAGCTGACGCCTGTGGGGGCCAGTTATGCCTGTATACTATACATGCTATACAATGTTTGTCCACCTTTTTATTCTGGGCTCCATGTATGTATCTTTTATTTAATGTGTATTTAATGTGTACTTCGAGAATGTGACATGTGTGACTGTGGTTCACTTTCAACCGCCAACAACCCTTGCAACAACCCGCCAAAAAACCGACTGCATCCCGCGTCGACCGCCGTACAATGGCGACTTTCTGACTTGTTTTACGGGTGCCAATCGGATGTTCTTTTCGGCCAACTTGGGACTCACTTTGGGAATTAATTAGCCGAGACCCGGTCAAGTGTGAGTAAAAAGTGTTCCAATCGGCGTAACTTGGCAGCAACGGTCGGAAGATTCAATACTACCTTTCCTCGAATCTCCAGCCAGATTCGAACGAAATCCAATTCGAACTTTCTCGCATCCCTTTCCACTTTCTTCGGCAACTTCCCCGTGCAAGGCTCCGCAAACTTGCTTACTGAAGAAGTATCAGGCAGCTATAGTCCCCTTTGTCACCGAGGCCCGAGATTGGTCCGAGGGAGTGTAATCTTCTTGTCCTGCTGGATCAATCCTCACTCGACCCGGGCTGAACGCCGAATCCCGGTGTGGTGAAAACGACAGCGAACCAACCACCCTGCGAACCCAGATCCCTACCTTGGGTGCTCCCGACCCTCAACTACGGAGCCTCACTCATGCCTCATTCAAAGGAGAACCTGTTATCTGGTACAAAGTTCGGTAGTCTCCCACGGGTAATTATAAGAAGGAACACGCCTTCAAGTCTATTTCGCGCCTTTGCTTGCGTATAGTCTCCTCGTAAAAGGTCTTTCCATCTTGCGTCCCTTCACTATGACCTCGGAGAAGAAATTCACCCGCTTGCCCAGCTCCCCAGCCGATAGCGATGCTGAGAAGGGGCTTCTGGACCGCTTTTCTCTCCAACATTATTTCCCGCAAGATAAGAAAAACTCAGGAGTTTCATCGGTTGACGTCAAGACCAAGTCGGCGGCCCCTCCAGTAGCGAAGCCGCCTGCTAAAGCGAAGAAACGTGTTTCGAAATGGATTCTTGTGAGTTCCATTACTTTGCAATGTTTCGGTGCTGATATTTCATCCAGTGGAAGATCTGGTTCAATACTTACAGGTGCGGCCGACCAGTATCTGGTCCCTACCCCTGGCTCACAAGAGGTTTCCGCTTCAGGAAGTTCTTTACTTTCGTCTTTACTTTGAACATGGTCGGGATTGGCCTGGCGATCGGCGGCTTCTTCCCGTACGCTGTCAAGAACACCGGCGCTATGGTTCTTGGCAATTTAAATTTCGCTATCGTACGTTGAGCTAATAGCCAAGAACATTCCACTGACGCTGCTCCCAGCTGATGCGAAACGAAGTCTTTGGTCGTCTTCTGTATCTCTTCGTCAATACATTCTTTGCCAAGGTGGGGTATCATCTCGCTATCCACTTTGGCGTCTGATAAAGAAAACAGTGGCCGCCATTGTGGTTCAGATTAGGCTGCACGTCTGTCCTTCAGGTATGTATCGCTCATTCTGACCTCGCTTTCTTCCCTGACCCTTTCTAAGCACCTTGGTGGCATCCACAGCGGTTGCGCACTCTCTGGAGTGTTATGGCTGTTGTTCAAGGTCGTTAACAACTTCCGTGAGAGCGACGTTAATCACGACGCTGTCCTCATTATGGGGGTCGTAACCAACGCTGCCGTCATGGTTAGCGCATTGAGTGCTTTCCCTTGGGTCCGTAATACGCACCACAAGTGAGCCACACTCCCTTAGCTTCCTGCATTGTACTCACGACTCTTCAATAAGCGTGTTTGAGCGCCAGCACCGGGTAAATTTGGATACGCTCAGACTTCACAAATGCATAGCTGACCTGAATTTGCGCAGTTTGTAGGGTGGATTGGGCTGATCTCGACCTGTACGTTTTCCAAGGTGTCACTGCAACCTTTCATCATTTGAATGGCCTTTCCCAGGGATATTCGTCATTCTCGGAGACACGTACAATCCAGCCACCCGAACCTGGGACATGAACGGTGCGAAGCTCATTAGGCATCAAGACTTTTGGTTCACTTGTAGCATGACCTTTTTGTACTCTATTCTATTCGTGCCTATGCCCACACTAACGTCTCCTTAGCGTTGTCCTTCCATGGGTGTGTGTACGGGAAGTCGAGATCGACATCGAACTGGTGCGCGCAAGTTTGCATACAGACGCGGAGGGTACTCATCTCGAGCGGTACTCGTGCAGCCCTCTCCCAAAGTTGCGATCATCCGCTTCAAGCGCGGAATGCAGCAAGGTCTCCTTGGCCGCATCAGCCGCTCGTCGATCATGGAATACCACGCCTTTGGTATCATTTCGTAGGCAGTTTTCTTCATAAAGGGATAAATAGTAACGATCCCTTTCAGAGAAGGCACCCATGCGAAATATCACTACATGATTGCTGGTGTTCAGGGTGACTTCACCAAGAACCTGGTACGATTTCCCCTGTGCCTGACTTGTGCTTTTAAACTGATGTTCGGCAGGTGAATAATCCGCCCAAGACGGTGTGGACTCGCGAGTTGAAGGTAACTTTTGTGCTACCGGCTCCAAGACTTGTTTTGACTCTATTAGTTCGCTGGAGTCTCCAACACATCCACTCTATATACCCGCGGCATCAGAATTTGCACTGGGACCGGGATTGGAGCCGCGCTCAGTACCTGCCTTCAATCACCTTATTGGTATGTCGGCGTCCTGTGTTCCCCGAAAGCTCCTAACGCATTCCTATATTAGGTACCTCATCTGGATAGGTAGGCTATAAAATATCTGTGCCACGTGTGATTGACTTTCTCCGGTCTCCAAGGTTCTGATCAGGAAAAAACCTTCGGTCCAACAATAAGCGGTCTTATTCATCGGCACATGGGGCCAGAACGAGTTACATTGTGGGACAGCAAACTGAAGGGCGGTCGTCCTGATACCATGAAAATCTTGAAGGAGGTATATCATTCCTGGAATGCCGAAGGTGCGCAGTCTCTAGCACATGCGTTGCTACTTTAATTTCCACCTTCCACAGTCGTTTTCATCACTTCCAACTACATTGGCAATTCGGAGATTATGGAAGGTTGCAAGGAAGCAGGCATCCCAGCAGTACGTCTTTAGTGCTCTCGTTCTTTCTCACATATTTATAACCACTTTCGTCATAGTTTGGAACGCTATGGGACTTCTAACACCACTCTGTTTTACCCCGCAGTACGGATGCATTAGAAATAATTCCAGATGGGAAGCCAACATACCAGCAACTACAGATGTAACATTAATTCTACTTCTTTGTTTGCCAGCAAGGACCCGTAAAAATAGAAGGCACTGCCATAGTTTCAAAAATAATATTCTTCGAAGGAAATATTGTCCTCCAAGATCTGACCCGGCTTCCCCATCCACCTCCAACGTCGTCTTGAATTGATAGACGTGTTGGGCTGCAGACGCACGCCTTGCGAAGCAAGCGCGGATACAATTCGAGCTAAATTTCGAGTATCCTGTGTGAAGTAGGATCTCGATTGGGATTCAGCACAATTTATTGTGGTGCCGCTTACATCGATCCCGGAATGTAATCGACCTCGGAATGGAGCAAGTCCAAGAGCTGACAGCTGCGATGGAATATTCATAGTTCTCCCCCCATCCTGAATCTAAAAGAGGTGTGAACGTTCACGTACGTTTGCTTCGTTTCCCGAAGAACAACAAACCTTCTCCACCTTCCCACTGGTATGATCCATCACCAGTCGACGCACATCCAGAATGTCACCTGTCATCCAGTCAGGTATCGGAGTCTGGGAGCCGTGTAAACTTAGAGTAGGTTCGCGTGAGATTTTAGGTGACGAGCCTTGGAGATAAAGCATTGTTTTGCGACGAAATCCCGTATGTCAAAGGGGCCATCGCTGCAGAAACAATATCGAAGACGTCGTTTTCCATTTTTTTCGATTAATTTATGTTGGACGAGGAAGGCGCGAAAGGCACGCAGAACATCTGTGAAAACAGGTGCTGTATCCACCTGCGCCTATTTCGACAACCAGATTAGCTGCACGCACAACCATGCACGATCCCGAGACAACTGACTTGAGTGATACCTGTGAGCTTGGTGCAGAACGGGGATAGGGCTGGCGCAGATTAACGCGTATCCAGTCTGTACATCTATTACACGCACTTGGCCGCCATGTAGGTTGCACAAAGCTACGAAATTCATCGACCACTTCAAGCTGGCTAGCAATTCCGCCGTGCCTGTCGCTCCAACGCATCAAACAAACAGGAAATTCCTGCAGCCGATAAACAAAGGCCCGCGATCTATTGCTAGGACGCACTATTATCTCGTTTGGATAGTCAAAATTTGAGTTTTTTTGGCAGGTGGCTTCCACATCTCAACGATCCGAAACAAGTGAAATGAGCTGAGGGCTAGAACCTCTGGAGGCACATACCTAGGAGCAAAAACGCGTCGTAGGGTTGTTTTACTTTTAAAACTGCAAATCCATGAATTTTGAGAGTAATATATTGTGAGAGTGACGCCACCAGCAGCATTTGCGTCTGACTTTGGAAGTGTTTCTGCCGCGACCGTGTTGGGTGTTTTCAGCACGGTTGAGGGTTTATAAATTCGCTGTCGAATAGTCGAAAGCCACGAGTAAAACCACACGAGAGCCGCTATGGTCACAACTAATGCGCACAAGGACCAAAAGAGAGGAGTCATGAAGCACCCAGATAGTGGTTGTAGTAAATTAAGCTCGGATATTCGAGCCGAACACTGATTGTCTGATCCGTCGACCTCAACTTGAACCAGCACTGTGTATGAAGAGGCGGATCGTTCTCTATGAACGATTCGCCTCTTCATAGAGATGACGGTAACCGGTCTAAACCTTCACTGTTTCTTCCTTCTTCGCCGATGGGATTGGCCTGAGTCGCGCGCGCGGATGTGGAGGATGGAAGGCAGGGTACAGATACTGGCGGCGGAGGAGACGAGCGGGGCGTGCAGCAGGAAAAGCAGCCTGAGGACTCAGCGTGCGCCGTGCGGGGTCGCCTATGGTGTCTCTCGCGGCTCTCGATGATACGCCCGACCCGGAGTGCGTCGTGCGCCAGGACGTCGAGGTACGGCTCACATACCAGAGTATGTCCTGCCGAGATTTTCTTACTTTTGAACTCGTAGTCACGCGCACACATTCTCGAAATTTGTGCTGCCTGACCTAATAATTCCATATCCCGCACTGCGCTTGGCAGGTATTTGGCCTCAGCCTCACCACGGCCGTTTCACCGCCGTTTTGGGCTCGTTCAAATGATTTACATATGACCTGTTGTTTTATCTCTTGTTGTCCCGCTGCAGACTTGCCTGGCGCTTCAGCTTTATGTCCTATCGGGCCGAGTCTCCTGTCGCCTAGGATAATGCGATCCATGTCTCTGCCCCTTTTGCAACCGTCGGCTCGCCGCTTTTCCGATTTACTTGGTGCAAATCCACTCGTGATACTCCAAGTTCTGGAGTCTACCACCTTCTACTAGTATTGCATCAGTCGTGTCCCTCCGTACCGCCTGCAAGTCAAAGTGTTTCATGGGCGTGCCCAGTGCCGCCTTTCATACTCTTTGAAGACTCGCGCGTACACCCCCTCTCGTGCCTCTCGAGGCCGTGTTCGTATGCGACGTTCGAAGTTGTGCCAGTGCTCGTTCGAAGTCACGCCCCATTCTCCTTTCACAGAATCGCTCCATGGAGCTTTTTTCGCACCGTGCTTGCGCTCAATACATATGAGCTCGGGATCCCATTACAGAGCCTGCTTGTTTCCTGATGGGACCGCTGCAGTAATACATCCTCCTCCTCCTCCTCCTCCATGCATCCAGGCGAAGCCGGCATGGCCGCGTCATTTCTAACCCTTTCCGTACGTGGTTGCATACCCATTTGTGTTCGCCCACAAATTCCATCTCTCTGCATTCGAGCCCTCGTTGCGCCGTTTTCTTATGTCCTCATGCCTCATCTTGGTGTTCCCTTTTCTGTATCCGAGGGTCTTCGTGCTCCGCGCGCTTCTACATTTGGTGAACTCCTGTAAAAACTCTATAAAGATGCTTATTTCTCGCTCCTTTCGCTCTCACCCACATTTCTCGCTTCACTCACTCACCCATCGTTAGTGGTTTTGCGCTACTCGCAATTCATCTCTGGTGAGTTGTCACTCTGGGTGGATAGTGTAGTTTGCTCCGTTTCCCACCATCTTGGAGTTGGCCTACACGCTCAGAGTCGCTGGCCGTCGAACACGGGCCCGTTTGATCTTGATTGCCTTGACATCAGCGAGTTGCATCTTTTCGACGAGCCCACTAACGCTCCGAGCGGCGGAGCCTTCAGCTCTTTCCCGACGCTCGTATTTTACCCCAATTTACTCCACACAGCCCTCGCCCGATCATCCATTGGAATAAAACAGCGGGGTTGTTAATCCCAAAGTCCCGGTATCGAACGTTGAGTGGTGGTACTACAACACCTTGAACAGGCTGTGGGAAGTTGTGCACAGAACGAAACTGCCCCACCCAGGGACGCTGTTCCCACAGCTCTATACTGACCGGGAGTTTGCTTGCTTTATTATCACAACAATTACAAGGTTCACCTATATATGTATGTCAGAATGAAACCAGTGTGGAAAGAAGAAACTGACTTGGCCTGTTTCGAGCCACCAGCAGGCATCATCGATCAGCTGGTGTCTTGATTCCGAGACCCCGACTTCCACTACGACGTCGGGGAGTGCGTTTGGGTGGAGGAGGTTTACGAAGCTTGCATCGACCTGTTTGGTGCAGCGGCCCGGGTGGTTTGGTCGTAGGCAGGCTGGCCTACATGAACCTAAATTAAGTAAATGAAAAGAAAACTGAAGTACTTGTTGCCCCATTCATGCTACAAACATTGACGAATTGTCCATGAGATATTGATAGTTAATAGCGTCAGATAAATGCCACGTCGCTACTTCATGGGCGGGCGATGGCACAAATTTCACAATCCATTCTTGGGTCGTGGAGTCGTGTGTGATTCTAACGAGGATAAAAGACAAATACTAGAATGAGACATATGAGTGACAAACCGGATACTTGGAAACTCCCAGTGTAATGCATCTATTGCCGAGCCTGTCTCAATGAGCGTGAGACGTACGCAGCGATGGAACGCAGTTTTTCTTGATAAAAGGAGTATAAGGGCCCAGAAAGCGAGAACTTGAAATGCGGATAGGATTCACGTCTTGAGACACCTTCTGAGTTCGCCTTGTAAGGAACGCAATGAAAAGGTCGGAAGCGTGGATTCTGGAGTATAGGACGCCAACTGCGGGACCTGGGATTCATTCGTCTCGTAGAGAGCCATGAGGAGCGAAATAGGGGAAGGTTCCGTTAGTACACAGCCACTTTCCCACGGCTAGCTGCATTCCTCCTTACAATGGTGCACGGGGACGACCTAGAGGACGACTTTGTTTTTGACGAGATCGTGGCAACGTCGGGGGACGAAGATGAATCTACCGAAGGACCCGACCCAACGAGCATGCAGACTGAAGACGCCGAATCTAGCACCGCAAACCAAAATACAGCCGAGAGGAACGAGAAAAAACGGAAGAGGCGAGAAAAGGACCGCGAAAAGCTTAAGGAAAAGAAGGTATGGCAATGCGAGGTTGACTGGTTCATGACTAAATTTCCTTGCCCAATTTTGTAGAAAAGAAAACTTGCATCTGTGAAAGACGTTGTGGAAAAGTCGATCACGGAGCAGCCACCCAGCGATTTACAAGGTATGAGGGTAGCCGATGGAGCGTTCCATGTCCAATTTTTTGTGTTCGAAAGAGTACTTGTCGACCATGCAAGCAAAGTCGTTTTCAAAAATGAGCGCAATTGAACTGGGCGACATGCAAATACCTGGTACATATCAATACTGACCTCGCATTATTCTTTCGACCACTGACTGCTATTGTCGCCTTCAGTGGATGCTATCGCGGATACATCGATATGGACCGGTCCCAGGACATTAGGTGTGGTAATGACCTCTTTCTTATTGGACCTCCAAATAATATTCCTTCCTTTCCCAGACAATCTGGAAGACTTCATCGTGAAAGGCGCGTGCCCAGGGCCTCATGCCAGCCAGCCCCATTAATTTTCCATGCCGTTCGCAGTTCTACCTAGTCTACGCCTCCGCCTTTCCCAACGCTCCAAAGCCAGTGGTTCTCCAACACTTCTGTTCATTGCCGGAGCGGCGCTTCGCGTCGCCGACGTCACACGAGTACTCAAAGACCCGAAGCTAAGAGGCGACAAGGGCGGCGAAGTCGCGAAGCTATTTGCAAAACACTTCAAGCTGGCGGAGCATGTAACGTATCTAAAACGAACAAAGGTGGGCTCTGCGGTTGGAACACCGGGCAGAATAGGAAAGTTGCTTTGCGAGACCGGTACGCGACTACTGCAGTTCGTCATTTTTTGGGGGAATCCTGATCCTTGGGCCGCAGACGCACTGACAGTGTCGGCACTGTCGCATATAATACTGGACGTTTCTTACCGGGACTCAAAAAAGCGAAACATATTTGATATTCCGGAAACGAGGGACGAGGTGTTCAAGACGGTTCTTGGAGCACCGAAAGTCCTGCAAGCTATCAAGGAGGGCAAGATCCAGCTTGTCCTCTTCTGATAGGATTTATCCGTACGATACCAGGCCCAAACTACTGCATGTACACATTCTCAACGCAATTTCACGCACAATCTATATCACTGCTACAATTCTTACAATGGGCATTGCGTCGCTTCGAAACTATTAACTACCGCAGATTATATATATGCATGAGAGGTAGGCTCGACGGCGACTCCGCCGTGAGTGGGCTGGCTCCCAAAAGAAAGGACCACTTCTGCATGGGCACTAGAAACCTTTGGGGTTTGTTCTCAGTGTCAGCTGCGCGACGCGTGAGTTGGGTTTCCCGGGATTTGAAAAGGCGTACGCGTACCCTCGTCCATTTGGGCACCTTGTGGATGCCCTTTCTATAACCTCGCGCATGAGGTGTAAACACACTGTACTTGTCCTTCGCAAGCATCTCATGCTCTTTTGGCAGCTCGAGAGCTCTTTCCTGGACCGACATTAGAGCAGTACATGAAGAGAAGGGCCAGCATACGAGGGCCCCGCATTGCATGCCGCTGGCCCTGACTGCCTCGATGACCGCGTCCACTTTTTTTAGTCTAGCTCGTGCATTGGCTTTGCGGGTGGTCGAGAGCTTCCAGGGCGTCTTCCTAGGTGCCAATGAATAAAAACAAAGGGGAAAGCGTCCTGCGCGCACCAGAGAAGGCCTCCGAAATTTACATGGGATGCGCGAAAAGCACCGAACATGGAAGAGAAGCGTGGGAACTTTGCAAGCTGCTCTTTCGTCTGATCCACCATGGCCATGGCGCTCGTCGAGTCAGCAATGAACGGCCATCCCAACGACAACATCGACATCTCCATGGAATACGCAAGGGACGGCCCTCGCTTCACCAGTGGCCTCATCCTCCCGCCCCCGGAAATAAAATGTATGTCGTATTTATTCTACCGACTTCAGCGGAATACTAATAGTTTCCCCACAGCCGTTATCGACAGAACCGCCCTGTTCGTCGCCCGTTCCGCAAATCCGCCCCAGTTCGAGGACAAGATTCGCGAGGGACAGCGCTCAGACCCAAAGTTCTCCTTCCTGAACCCCGCCGACCCGTACCATGCATATTACCGGCACAAAATGGACAAGGTCGCCCAGGGCGACATGGGAGACGATTCTGCGCGCGAGAAGGATGGGCAGGAAAACGGAGACGCTGCGGAGCCCGCAGAGCCCGTCGACAATGGTGTAGAGCCGCCGCCGCCGGAATATATTATGGATTTGCCCAATATCAGCTCCATTGACTTGTGAGTCATTGTTTTCTTTGCATCCCGAACAGAGGTTCACGTTATTTTTTCTTTGCCACCAGGGATATCATGAAACTAACCGCCCTCTTTACCGCCCGCCGTGGCCGTGTGTTCCTTGCTACGCTCTCGTCCCGTGAGGGCCGAAACTACCAGTTTGATTTCCTTAGGCCGACTCACTCGCTCTTTGGATATTTCAACCGGTTGGTGGAGCAATACACGAAAGTTTTACACCCTAACAAGGAGATGCTGGAACAGCTGAAGGGGCGCACCCAGGAGGGTGCAAGGTGGAAAACTCTGGAGTCTGCTAGAAGTCATGCAAAGTGGGAGCGGAATAAGAGAGAAAAGGACAAGAGACGCCAGGATGATCAAGAGGCAGAGCGAAGTCAGTTTTATTTCTTTCTCCCACTTACATTTGTCTGACTGTTCTCTAGTTGCGTTCGCCGAGATCGATTGGCATGATTATCACATTGTCCAGACCATCGAGTTCACGGCTGCCGATGCCAACTCTGAGCTCCCCCCGCCCATGAGCGTCCAGGAGGTGGAAAATATGACTCTGGCCCAAAAGCGGATGGCGGCCATGATCATGGAAAATACTGTGGACGATATCGAAGCTCATCGTGCCAAGCAAGCTGCAGCAGAGGCAGAGGCTGCAGCTGCCGTCGGGGGCGTCGGAATGGGTGCAGACAACGACGCCAACATGGAAGAGAGCGACGACGAGGGCGAGGCGGCTGAAGAAAGGAAGAAGCGTGAAGCGGAGGAGCGCGAAAAAGAGATTGAACGAGCCAAAGCGCTGCAAGCCAGCTCGGTCAACACTGCCGGCCCAATGAAGATTAGAACGAACTATGTTCCCAAGCGTGAGTTTCAATATTTTTCTCTCCCTCACATCTACTCAACGAACATTTTCTCAGTCGGCGCAAAGAATGCCAAGGAGGCAATGACAACCTGCTCCATCTGTCATCAACAAATCCCTGTCGACGAACTGCAGGAACATATGCGTATCGAACTGCTCGATCCTAAATGGAAGGAGCAACGCAATGCCCTCGAAGCTCGCAAAGCACAAGCTTCCGAGCTGCAGAGTGGGGCCAACGTCGTTTCAGCGTTGCGTGGCCTGGCTCGTACCCGAGTGGACATCTTCGGTGCTGAGGCGGAAGAAGAGCGCCGCAAGACCGAGGAGGAAGAGGAGCGCAAAAAGCGGAAAGAACGAGAGAAGGTCGTGTGGGATGGTCACACCGCTTCCAAGGCCGATACGCTCGACAAATTCTCGACAAACGTCAACTTTGACGAGCAAATTGCTGCCATCCATCGCGCAAAGGGCCTGGGCCCGTGAGTCGATTTATCTTTCTCAAGTACCTCATTGACATCGAATTTAGGCAAGAAGTGAATGCAATTGGGCCTGGAATCGGGCCTGCCGCTGTCCCACCACCCCTGGCGTCTCTACCGCCTGCACCAGCGTCACTTCCTGCTCCTCCGCAGGCTTCTGGAAATCTCAACCCGGCATATTCTGCTGCTACCATTTCATCGGGACCACAACCCGCTTCCGCATATCCACCCCCTGTCATGTTGCCTCCTCTGCATTACCAAGGCATGGACGCTGCCCAGCCGTTTGGATACCAACCCCCGGCTGCGGGGATGCATCCATCGCGGGCCGCTGCTCTCGCCGCTGCCAACGGGGCTTTACAGTCCCAAGCTGGTACGATCCGATCGGCAGAAGAAATGGAAGGCAGCATAGACGACATTCCCCCGGCCAAGCGCCAGCGTGTGGCCAAATTGCCTGGTGGTCAACTGTATGCCGAATCTGATTGGATTGCGAGGCACCCGGTACGTCCTTTGCGTTGCTATCGCGATATTTAAAAAATTAATGTATCTTTTTGTGCAGCACCCCATTTCACTGCAAGTTCAATTACCAAAAGACGATTCAAAGCCGGAATGGAAACTTGACGGCAGTGTCGTTATGGTTCCCGATTTACCGCTGAACCTACTTGTCTCGACGCTGCGCGATCGTATTCTGCAGCTCACCGGGAGCAGCGTCCCCGTTTCGCGCATCAGGCTGTCTTACATGGGCAAAATGCTGACGAACAAAGACACCATTGCGGTTTACAATCTCGAGGACGAGGATCACTTGGTGTTCAGTGTGCGGGATGCGAAAAAGAAGTAAAAGTGTAGTGAAATGCGCCTAAGTATCTAAATGTAGTGTTCGTTCTGTGCAGAGTATACGTTTACATTGACGACGTGGTAATCGTATGCGACTATTGGATATATATACTGGGGCTTCCTACCCTGCGACGAGAGCCCTGCTCGTCGTTTTCGCGCTGAGACTTTGAAGAGTTGACCGCCTTGATATCCTGTAACCACTCCTCGTCCTCATCGTTTATGGGTGGTCCGGTCATTGCTCAATGAATCATTTTATTTTACACCCCGCTGCAACCTAGAACATCCTTCGAAAAACTATTCCGCACAATAGCACCAAAATGAAGTATATCGCGGTATCCAATAATAGTGGTCGCCGCTGGCGGGTGCCGTTCATCGTCGGAGGAGGAGGGTTGCCGTCTCTGGGCCCAGTTTCTTGGAGTGTTGCAGCGGCATCAGGGGCTTCAGGATCATGTCGGACACAGGGGGCGGGGAGCGGGCTCTTCTGAGTCGGCTTCAGCTTCATCTGTCTTGCGATGGAGGGCCGATGTGGTGAGGGAGACAAAAGCGTTGGGGGGTGGGTCCAGCGCCCTCGCTTCCTTGGCTGCCTTGTTTGGCGAGTTGCTCAGAGCAGGCGTCCACAGGAGGTGGCTGTGCACCAACAGGTCTCATTTTCCTTTCCACCTTGCCGTGGCACTCTACGAGCCAACTGTCGAGTCCCAGCCTCTCATAGTGGCCGCTTCGGCTCTACTAACATATACTCTCCGGGCTCTAGAGAAAGAGCTCAAGACTTGCCTTGAAAGGTGAGTTTCGTTCTCATTCTTACTTCTACTCACAACTCTTTTATCAAGTCAAACGCCCTTCCATCGCCTTATCAAAATTACCCTTCCTGGCAAGCACAATATCGAAGATCGTCTTCACGGTCTGTTTCGTAATGCTCGGATTGTCCCTTATATCTTATTCTACGACTCATCTCTCATCCTCGTTAGGGTTGGCCAACTCGTTTTCCGATGATTGGTTAATCAAATTTATGCCCACCATGGCCCATGAGTTAGCCACCGCCTTCTTATCCATGCAAATTGCAAGGCAATATGCGATGGACAATAACAATGCAGATTTTCTGAATGTTTGCCTTCCACTGGGCGCAACCAGTACGACAGATTTTTTTTCAGTTAACTTAGGCTCATGTAAGGCCAGCGTACACTCTCCAAGATAATCCGCGGCGCATCAAGCAGGCTGACGCCAGTTTTAAGAACGTCAATCGGCCAAACAACGCACTGCCGCACGTTGTCGTCGAGGTAGGGGTCACCGAGACTAGGAACCGGCTCATCATCGATGCTGGCTGGTGGCTCGAGACTGGCCAAGTAAGTTTCTTCTTCCCACACAGGCTTATTCTAACTGGTTTTCGACATAGGTTCATCTAGTAATCCTAATCAAACTAAAAAGAACACACCCTCGAAGAGTTCAGATTGAACTCCACGAGCTACGCCGGCTCCGGTCTGGGCCACACGATTATCCACCCCTTGTTCAGGGTGTCGCTTATGTTGTTCCGCCCTTGGATATTAGATACTCTGACCTTGGCATTCCAAACAACCCAAATGTTCTAAGCATCCCCCTCGAGGACTGGAGCAGACGGGTCTGGGAGAGCATGGACTAAATTTTATAGTAGTTTAGTTTACCTACTCCCGAAACGTGCTGCACCTCCAGCACCTCACTGATCCAAGACGAATACTACGTCTTCCACACCAGGACTTCCAATCTTCACACTCGACGTGCTGTCACTCACGGCCCTGCACCTGCAGCACACCGAAATCCCCATGTTCTGCCCCTGCACGCAATCACACAACTGCCCCGCGCTTCTACGCACTCCCCTTCCTCGCCCACCTCCGCGTCTGTGTGCCCTCCGCAGCAGTGACAATGTCCTCCTCGCGCTCGACGTGCGCGCGTTCTCCTCGCTCGTCCTCAAGACAAGAACCTTTGCCTGACTGAGCTCGACCGCCTCTTCGCTTCCATCCGCCGCCCCCTCTGCTATCGCGAGATGGAAAAAAAAAATGAATATTTTTTTGTGCAGCACCCCATTTCACTGCAAGTTCAATTCTTGGTTCTGGACTTAGGAACCAGTTCTGTTCGACGCCTTTGTCTGTCCGTTGACCATAATCGCTGACATCGAGTCTAGGAATGCAATCGGGCCTGGAATCGGGCCTGCCGCTGTCTCGCCACCCCTGGCGTCTTTACCACCCGCACCAGCTTCACTTCCTGCTCCTCCGCAGGCTTCCGGAAATCTCAACCCGGCATATTCTGCTGCTACCATTTCATCGGGACCCCAACCCACATCCGCATATCCAGCCCCTGTCATGTTGCCTCCTCAGGGTATGGACGCTGCCCAGCCGTTTGGATACCGACCC
Organism: Mycena rebaudengoi; assembly: GCA_029282285.1. Lineage (NCBI taxonomy): Eukaryota > Fungi > Basidiomycota > Agaricomycetes > Agaricales > Mycenaceae > Mycena > Mycena rebaudengoi. The sequence continues at coordinate 297,036 of JARJCX010000007.1, forward strand.
GCGGCCAGTGCGGGGATGCATCCATCGCGAGCCGCTGCTCTCGCCGCTGCCAACGGGGCTTTACAGTCCCAAGCTGGTACGATCCAATCGGCAGAAGAAATGGAAGGCAGCATAGACGACATTCCAAGTGCCAGCGTGTGGCCAAATTGCCCGGTGGTCAAGTATATGCCGAATCTGATTGGATTGCGAGGCACCCGGTACGTCCTTTGCGTTGTTATCGCAAGATAGTAAAAATTAATGTATCTTTTTGCAAGTTCAATTGCCAAAAGACGATTCAAAGCCGGAATGGAAGCTTGACGGCAGTGTCGTTATGGTTCCCAATTTGCCGCTGAACCTACTTGTCTCGATGCTGCGCGATCGTATTCTGCAGTTCACTGGGAGCGGCGTTTCCGTTTCGCGCATCAGGCTGTCTTACATGGGCAAAATACTGACGAATCTCGAGGACGAGGATCACTTGGTGTTCAGTGTGCGGGATACGAGTATCTAAAATGTAGTGTTCGTTCCGTGCAGAGTATACGTATACATTGACGACGTGGTAATCGTATGCGACTATTGGTTATATATGCTGGGGCTTCCTGCCCGTGAATGCGATCTGGGACTTTGTGCCCTTGAATGCAAATGCGATGTGATGTACAGCGGGGTTTGCCCGTAAATATGTTGACGACGTGCTGGTCAATCCGTATTGTAAAGGCGAGGGCGAGAAAATGGGGCCGGGTCTGGCCGGACGACGAAGAATATGCGTTATAATGAAGTGGGCGTGAGGAGGTGCTATGTGATTCGCGAGCGACGTCATAATATGCGATCGAGTGCCTTTCGCCAGCGGCCAGCCTAGTACGACGGGCGGCTGGGTACTCGGATCATGACTTGTGTGGTGGATAGGTCGGCAGGAAGGGGCGCCCGCCAGGGACAGAGGAGCCGCGGGTCAAGGTCTGCGGGGGCGGCTGTCGACGAGAGGCCTGCTCGTCATTTTCGCGCTGGGACTTCGAAGAGTTGACCGCCTTGGTATCCTGCAGCCACTCCTCGTCCTCATCACTTATGCGTGGTACGGTCATTGCGCGTCGAAAGCGAGGGGAATTTAGATGGGGGGACTGGAGCAAAGACGGGGGAATGGGTGCATGGGGTGGTTGGCTGGGCATGCGCAGGGATTTCTTTCTAATAAACGGCGGCGGATTTTGCATGCCTGCGCAGCGAGTGCAAGTACAGCGAGCGAAGAGAAAGGGATCCACACCCCGGCTGCGGAGCCTATAAAAAGGAAAGCTTCCTCGATCGCGCCCGCGATCAGCGCTACAAGCCAGCAACCAGTCACGTCGCCAATTTCAATTTCAAGACTTCGAATTATTTTTATTCTACAACGCTGCGGCAACCTAGAACATCCTTCGAAAAACTATTCCGCACAATAGCACCAAAATGAAGCATATTGCTGTATCCAATAACAGTGGTGGCCGCTGGTGGGTGCTGTTCGTCGTCGGAGGACTTGTCGCCTGCATGGTTACCGTCTCTGGGGCCCGGTTACTTGAAGTGGGGGTCGCAGCGGCATTAGGGGCTTCAGGGATGTCGGACACAGGGGGCGGGGGAGCGGGCTCTTCGGTTTCGGCTTCATCTGTCTTGCGAATAGGGTCTGGAAGCAGATCGAGATTGGACTCGCGACAATGGGGGCAAACCCATGTGCGCGATCTGAAGGGACTTAATTAATTGTTCGATAATTGAAGTGGGACCTACAAGGCGGCGAGTCGCTTGCGCTCAGTCGTGGGATATTCAATGGAGCCTACGCCGACGGCAGCTTTGCCCTTGAGAGGGAAGAAACCCTGCAGACCAATGATGGCTAGTTGCTGGTGTTGGAACACATGGAATGCATCTGTACGCGGAATGCTCACCCGTTCGCACACCCCAGGCAGGTTGCCAAAGCTCTTCATGATCTACTCGAAGATGAGGCATTAAAGGATTAAATATCGGTTAGTCTCACAACTCGTAAAGCTTATGCATATCTGAGAAGTGGGTTCAGCCTCAGAGATTTTGCAGGTAATCCAGCAGCCTGACCTTGGTGTCGGTCTCGAATCGACCGTTTGGCGTCAGCATCATGAGCGACGGCGGTCGAAACGGGTACTCGGCGGGCAACAGGATTCGAAAATGGTAGAGCCCTTGCAACTTCCAGTTAGACATAGTAAATTCGCCCGTCGAGGATTTGTTATACCTCCTTCGAATTCAGTCCCTGCAGGACCACGAAGGGTGCAATGCCATTCCTGGAAATTAGACAACGTTTGAGGAGGGTGGTGGACCAGTAGCATGCACAACGAACGAAGATGTCGTCTTCTAGAGGAGCCGCGGAATACTCGGGTGACGGATCGTTGGCGAGCTCTCGAGCCTAGAAGTGGACCTCAGTACCGCAGTTGCCAGAGCGGTGAACTGCCGACGCACTTCCTGCATAATGCGCTTAACCGCTGCGGCCGGATAAGGTCTCAGATCTCAGCCATTGGACCACTCTCCGCACGACTGACCTGAATTGTTCTTGTTGAGAGAGGTAGTCATTGCGAATACAAGATCTCGGGCAGCGGTGGTCGGAGTACGTGGAGGTCTAGGACTGCTTATAATTTACGGAGCAATCAGGCTAGCAAGTCACGTTACGCCCGAATCTTTTCTGAATCTCTCGTCTGTCGGTGCTGCTAATAGTGCGGCAACGCGTTGCGCGTCGCGGCGTCATGTATATCGAAAAACTCAGGGTCAGAAACAAGAAAGGTCGCCGCAGTCTCCTACAATAATCCAACTGCTGACCACCACTGAATCCACAGTTCTCCCATCCAACATATGTGGTGCGCCATTGACGGCCATGCTGGGCTGCTGGGCTGCTACCGGAGACTTTCAAAGTCAATTAGAGTGCAGAGCGGCTACGGAGGCGCTCTTTCACTGCATGAGAACCACGGTGCGTTGATTTTGATTACTTTTCGCATTTCGTTTTGCTTGACATGCCTTTCTACAGCCCGGGCTGAAGAAGTCTCATAAACCTACCATTAATTACCATCTTGCGAGACTGGGTAAAAAAATTCAATAAATAGTTCCGCGTTCTCAGCAGACCCGAATTCAATTTCATCACGCGCCCTACACGTTTCTTCCTGTTTCTTCCCTCCATCTCCTTCATGCAGTCCAGCGAATCCGAATCTGTTGCCATATTCTGGGACTATGGTACATATCCTGTTCGATATTTCCTCTCACTTGACCTTCTTGCACAGAGAATTGCCATGCGGCCTCCCATATATCGGGTTATGAAATAGCAAATGGCATCCGGAACGTAGCCCACAGATTCGGCAGCGTAAAGTCCTTCAAGGCCTACATGGAGATGCCCGACCCGGAGACGCTGAGGTCCCTGAGCTTGCGCTCGGAGCTGCAGTCGTCCGGTGTATCGTTGATCGATTGTCCGCATAACGGCAGAAAGAATGTCGCAGACCAAATGATTATAGGCGCGTTCATTCATTCGTTGGCCACAGCTTAATAACCAGGCAAGATACAGTCGATATGCTTACATATGCCATGGATCATCCTGCGCCTTGCACATTTATTTTAATATCGGGGGACCGCGATTTTGCCTATGCAGTCTCTGTTCTGCGCCTCCGGAGATACCGCGTTGTTATTGTATCCCTTCCGTTTGGGGTACATATCAGCCTGAGAAGCCAGGCGTCGATGTGCTTGGATTGGAACGTGGACGTTATGGGGCTCCGTCCCGACTCTGAAGCTGCTTCTATCGTACAGACCCCCGCCAATGCTGCGGGCCAGTCGCCAATACTTCACCGTGCAACCTACTTAGGCGAACGGGAAAGCCCGTCTTCTTTGCCCATTGCGAGCTTCGCGTCTGCCGGCGGCTCCCGTAAAGAACCCCCTCTCCAGCATTCTCCGCCTCCGCCTCCGCCTGCTCGCCCGTTAGCACCCGAAGCAGTATGTGTCCCTTCCCCCGCATACTCGCGCAATACGGCAGCAACTTCTACTACAGGGCTCGCCAGTCCGGTGATGCCCCGGCTTCCGATACTCAGACCGAATTCGACGCCTAGCGATTGGTATTACGGTCCCGCCGAGCCCCCGTCCTCAGTTGCCGGCCCATCACGGGCTTCACCATTTGCGAAGGACCGCACATCGACCGCTGAGGACCTCATGTCGGCCTATGTCCACACGGTCGATGACGGAACCTCAACACCTTTGACCCAGGCTATTCCGTTGATGAAACTCGATACACCTAGGCTTGTGGCCACTCCACTGCAGACCGTGCAGATGCCTTACCAAGATAAGGTACCTCTCAAATCCCCGCCTCCGGCATTCAGATCGCTCGTGGAATTGCTTCGAAAGCACTGGGCCAAGGGCTCGAAACGCCCTCTCAGATCAATCATAGCGCTTGAGCTTGTCACGCAAGACCAGCAGGTGTACAAGAAAGCGGGGGTAGAGAGATTCGCGCACTTGAGTGCCAACGCAAAAGCTGCGGAGGTTGTCCTTCTGGGAGGTGCTGACGGCCACGCTTGGATCTCATTGCATCCTGACTGGGAACCATCTGGGGGACAGTGAATCAAGGGGCGCCCGGAAGTAAAATTGATTGTATAGTTGGTTCAATTGCTGTATCGAATTATCTCAACCGTCCCTTCTCTTTTGCCACTGATTGACGATTTCCTTTTTTGGCAATCGCTGCGGCTTCGCATCACGCGCCTTGTACGTTCCTTCCTCTCTACCTCCATCTCCTTTATGCTGGCTAGCGAATCCGAATCTGATGTTGCCGTGTTCTGGGACTATGGTACATATCCTATTCGATATTTCCTCTTACTTGACGTCCTTGCACAGAGAATTGCCATGCGGCTTCCCACATATCGGGCTATGAAATAGCGAATGGCATCCGGAACGTAGCCCACAGATTCGGCAGCGTAAAGTCCTTCAAGGCCTACATGGAGATGCCCGACCCGCGACTGGAAACGTTGAGGTCTTTGAGCTTACGCTCAGAGTTGCAGTCGTCTGGTGTGTCGTTGATCGACTGCCCACATAACGGCAGAAAGAATGTCGCAGACCAGATGATCATGGGTACGCATCACCTTAATCCGCCGACGACAGGTTAATGACGACATATCCAGTGGATATGCTCACCTATGCCATGGACCACCCATCACCCGCCACATTCATTTTAATATCGGGCGACCGCGATTTTGCCTATGTGGTGTCTGTCCTTCGCCTCCGAAGATACCGTGTCGTGGTTATTTCTCTTACGTTGCCTGGGGCACACATCAGCCTGAAAGTCCAGGCTTCTGTGTGCTTGGATTGGAATGTGGACGTTATGGGGCTCCGTCCGGGTGCCGAACCTGCCTCTGTTATACAACCTCCAATTAGTGCGGCAGTGCAGTCTCCAGTATCCCAGCGAGCCACCTACTTCGGCGAACGGGAAGTCCCGTTTTCATTTCCGAAAACCGAACAGCCGGCCGTGAAACCGGTTTCCGCACCTATTCCTAGCTTTGCGACTACTTCTCCTCGCGAAGAGCCCCCACTTGAGCAGTCCTCGCTTCCTTCTCCTCTTCCTCCTCCCCCAATAAGGCCATCAGTAGTATGTGCTCCTGCCCCCACATACACAGCCAACATTCCACAACATCCCAGCATCACCGAATCCTATGCTGCTGGGTCGTCTCGTTCACCAAACGGGATTTCAATGCCACGACCGAAATCCACCCCCGCTTCCTATTACAGCTTCACAGAAGATCCGACAGCTCAAGACGCCGCGCTCTCAGACAACGTCATATCCGCTCATATCTTGCGATGTATGCTGGGTGACAAAGCTGCATCACCACCGGGCCCTTCCGTACATGCAGAAAATCCATCTCCAGTGCCGCCACTTGTGAAAGAGGTACCACCGGCTGTGCCTGGCCCTTCCGTACACGCAATGAAAGCCGCGACAGTCGCAGGCCCTACACCACGGGTCGAACAAACCTCCCCTCAACCACACATTCCCCTGAAAATGCTGCCTGCCTCCCTCGAATTGCTCGTGGACGTGCTTAGAGAGCATTGGGCAAAGGGTGCGACCAAGCCACTGCGATCTACCATCGCGATAAATCTTACCGCGAAAGATAAATCCGTGTACAAGAAAGCAGGAGTTCTGAAGTTTTCTCAATACACTGCCCTGGCAGAACAGGCCAAAGTCATCCTTGTCGGTGGTGCACAGGCCACAGCGTGGATCTCGCTGCATCCTGATTTTCAGCCATCTGGTAAATAAAGAAAGTAAATTAATGATCAGAAATAAATTCATGTACAGTATTGTCGTTCTAGCCACTCAGGTTTTCCTCTGAGAGGTACCGCTTGCATCCTGATTGCCAACCAATTGGAGGTAAATTAATGGGCTGGGGCTGTTTATGAAGCTATATCCTTAATTCCCGATACTTCAACAGTGGCGGTTGCCGCAAAGGTATCCTCAATTTGAGCGTTGAAGGACGGAGACTGAGTGAAAATAGCATAGTACACTGGGGCATTAATTTCTTGCAAATTGTTGCATCCAGAAACTCAGCAGGTCCCTTCGCCAGCGCCCAATCAAGCTTTCCACTACGCATCCGAATGCTACAACAGAGTCGAAAATGAATGAAGAGCTGACTGCGGGGAAGAAGATAATAGTCTCGTCCCTTCGACGGCGGGGACTTGGGATCGTTTCGAGTAATTACTCGAGTAGCCACTTCTGCGACGTCCCCCCCGTTTTCGGTGAAAATAAAACACTTGCTACTCGGACGACGAAGAATACGCGCCTAACGCTAGCTGGCAGCCGCAACACAAGATCTGGCGGTGAAAATTCGGACAAGATTCCTCGATAGAGGGGAAGGCCAGGTACGCGACCCGTATATATTGACGCTGGACGGAAGCGAAATCGTCCACAACGTCAACCCCACATGCATGGAGAATGCACTCAGTGCGAGTTTGATTGAGGATAGTCAAGCATGAAGACGCATTCGTGGTAGCCGGAATGTCATATCGGTCCCACCGGACGTGCGATACGAGGGTGACCGGCGATGACCGCGTGAAAATTCATTCGTCGCCGTAGAACTTTTTGCGTGCCTCCTCTACCTTGAGCTTTCTTTCATTAGCCGTCTCCCTGTTGTTATTAGTACGCTCAATTCTCTGATTTCATGTGTCAGCCATGCTGCACTCTGCACTGGTAGAAACGCACCTCCTTGCGGAGGCAGATGTTCAATTCCTCCTTGTGGCTATTGCATGAACCTATCAGGCGAGCCCAGTTGCTGGAATGACATTGCTCAAGGGCCTCCATGAACTCTTGACAGACTAAGAAGATGTTGAGCGGAGGTCGGGGTGAAGTGGAAAGAAACCAACCTAATTTTCGGTCAGATAGCTGAGGATGCATCTATATGAGGCAAAGAAGTTAGACCGGCAGCGGTGTATGACGACAAGTGTCCCACACGTTTTTCCACGCCTTGTCGCGTACGAGTCGCGTCCTCGCTTGTTGAGCCGTTGGCAAGATGTTACCGGAAGTTACTTAAATCCTATCATCGATCAGAGGGCCGAGAGTGGTCACAGTCTCCGTGCCAACTCTCACTTGAACGACCATGTCCTTCACTCCCCAAGCCTCAGATTCCACCTCAATCGCCACTGTCCGCAATTCCCCTGTTCATTCTCCTCTGAATTAATTTCGACCCACAGATCCGCACCCTGGCGGCGGATGTTGTCGCGAAATCCAACTCTGGTCACCCTGGTTTGCCGTTGTCGTTATCTCTACATATTACCTGTCTTGACATATCGCCCAGGTGCCCCGATGGGCATGGCGCCTGCCGCCCATGTCCTTTTCTCTCGGTTAGTATCACAGCTCTACCGATCTACTTTGATCTTGACATTACCCAGTTTCGTGAATGCGAACCCAAAGAACTCCAAGTGGTTCAACAGGGATAGATTTGTTCTTTCGGTATGTGGGCCTGTTCAACCGCGTAATAGACCAATCAATCTCATAAATAAATTCAGAACGGACACGCGTAATTTTCTCATTTTGTTCCTGTTCTCCGCGTTGCTGACTTGACCGCCAGATGTGTTCTTCAGGTATGCCGATGACTGCGGAACTCTGGAAATACTCAATTCCATGTGCAGTATATCATGCTTCACCTTCTGGGTTATAAACTCTCCATGGATGATCTCAAGGCTTTCCGTCAGCTCGGGAGTCTGACTCCCGGACATCCTGAAGCTGGGCATACCGATGGCAAGCACTGCGCTCCAGAATTTTTTGTTAACTAATATCGACGAATTGTCTAGGCATCGAAGTCACCACCGGTCCTCTCGTAAGCACTGCGTTTCAAACCGCATTTTGCCATTGATCCTGAAGAATCGTAGGGACAAGGCTTTGCGAACGGTGTCGGCCTTGCGATTGCCCAAGCCCACTTGGGTGCCGTCTATAACAAAGATGGATTTGAGCTGATCAACAATTACACCTACGGTAATTCACTTCCTTGCCTCGGGAATTCACGTTCCTAAACCTTTTCAAGTCTTTTGTGGAGACGGATGCCTTATGGAAGGAATTTCTAGTGAAGCCGCGAGTTTGGCTGGCCACCTTCAGCTTGGAAACCTGATTGTTGTATGTACACCTTTCATCTGTTTCTTGAGGGAATACTTAAAAATTTGGCAGATATATGATGACAACCGTACGATTTTCCACTCGGGTTATGACGCTTAATAAACTCTCAATTTCAGAGATCTCCATTGATGGGGATACCGCCTGTGCTTTCACAGAGGATGTGGCCGCGCGCTTCCTGTCGTATGGGTGGCAGGTCCTCCACGTCCAGGACGGTAACAGGTCGGTCGTTTTCCTCTTCCTGTATATTGCATTCGTTTAAATCCAGTGCCTAGTGACCTCGCTTCAATATCCAATGCCATTGTTGAAGCTCGGCTGGAGAAGAACAAGCCCACGATCATCAAACTGACCACCATTATCGGGTTTGGATCGAAGCTACAGGGGACCCACTCTGTTCACGGATCTCGTTAGTCATGTCTCAGCCCAGTTCTGCGCTCACTGAGCAATTCTTCAGCTCTCAAGGCCGACGACATTGTCCAGATAAAGACCAAGTTCGGATTCCCCCCGAATGAGAAGTTCCATGTCCCCCAGGAAACATACGCTGCTTATGCCGAGGTCGCCAAACGCGGGGCCGCTGTAGAAGCCTCCTGGAACACCCTCCTTGCTGCATACGGCAAGAAGTACCCTTCGGAACACGCTGAGCTTACCCGCCGAATCTCCGGGGAGCTACCCAACGGCTGGGAGAAGAGCCTGCCCGTGTACAAGACCAGTGATTCTGCGCAGGCCTCCCGCAAACTGTCCGAGATCGTCCTCACGGCCCTGTCCCCTGTTCTCCCGGATCTCATCGGGGGTTCGGCCGATTTGACAGGCAGCAATCTGACAAAGGCATGTATGGTCAACTCGCGAAAACTCTTTCTGATACTTGGTTCAGGTCCCCAAGTCCATTGATTTCCAACACCCGAGCACGAACTTGGGTTCCTATGCTGGAACTTACATTCGATATGGCAGGTTTTCCCACCTTCGTCTTTTCTGCGTTCCCTAAATCTCCAAAAGGTGTCCGTGAACACGCCATGGGTGCAATTGCGAACGGATTGGCTGCATACGGTGCAGTCATACCCTTTGTTGCAACTTTCCTGGTGAGTTCGTATTTTACGCCAATTTTTTTGTCAAATAACCCTTCTCAGAACTTCGTGTCATATGCCGCCGGTGCAGTTCGCTTGTCCGCTTTGAGCCGAGCGCAGGTAATCTGGGTCGCTACACATGATTCGATCGGTCTTGGTGAAGAGTGAGTGTCTAGATTAAATAACTAATCATGCCGCTGACTTGCTGTGTTTAGTGGACCGACTCATCAGCCTGTGGAAACCAACGCCCATTTCCGGGCCATCCCCAACCTTGCTTTCTGGCGTCCGGCGGACGGCAACGAAACGTCGGCAGCTTACGCCGTTGCCCTCAAGTCGAAGCACACACCTTCCATTCTGTCGCTTTCCCGCCAGAACCTCCCTAACCTCGAGGGATCCACCATCGAACACGCTTCGCGGGGTGGTTATGTCGTCCACGAGGAAGCCAACGAAGACTTGACCATCGTCAGCTGCGGGAGTGAGGTCAGCATTGCTGTCGAGGCTGCTACCAAGCTCAAGGAGCAGGGCATCAAAACGAGGGTCGTGAGCTTGCCCTGCTGGCTTGTGTTCGATCAGCAGGATGAGGAATACAGACTGAGCGTGCTGAGAAGTGGCGCGCCCATTCTGTCACTCGAGGCTCTTTCTGTAAGTACGCGCATCTTTTGCAGACTGGCCACTGAGATTATTCCATAGACTCTGGGGTGGGAAAAGTACAGCCATGAGGTACGCTTGAACGTGGTCCTCGGTATCCCGTTCTAATTGTTTTCTAGCAATATGGTCTCTCTGGATGGGGCGCCTCAGGCCCGTACCAGAAGGTTTATGAGCATTTCGGGATTACAGGGTCCAACATCGCTGTGGTGGGCAAGAAGGTCGTCGACTTTTATAAGAAAAAGGGCGGCGAAGTTGTGTCCCCTCTCATCAAAGCTTTCACTCTGTAATTTAAATCAACGTGCCTGTTTGTAAAATAGAAATGTTTAGAGACCTCTGCCTAACGATGTTATCCTGTTGACTCCAGAGAACGCCAGTGGGGTTGCTCAGTGCTATGAAGACAGTCTCTTGAATTATTTATAAAAGTTGAACGACCGAAAAGTGCTCGGTCCGTACATCTTGGAACAGGTTCCGCATCTATTTCCTCTGAACGGTGAGGGTGTCCCATTTTTCCCGCTCCTTTATCTCCGCCTCGATAGCCGTGACATGGGGAGCGAGATATCGGATGTCCTAGAACGAGTGAGCAGGGCTTCGAATGAGGACGCGAGCTAATAATACCTCTTCCGGCTTGGTCCACTGGGCTTTTGGAAGAGGGGCGTGGAGAACGTCGGCCTGAGAGGCGCGCTTGATGCGGAAAGCACGGTCGTAAGCTTGACGGGGAGTTAGACGAGAGAGAGCCTGGTGGCGAGCAATGAGCTAATTTTCGCGTGTGACCCAAGCGTAAATACCTGTTGAACTTCAGGGCGTTCTTCTATCACTGGCAAAGGGTAAGCGACTGCAGGAACGAGAAAACATTGCGGTACGAACAAAGGTCGTCGTACAAGAGGCCATATTGTCTGTAGAGGGCCCCGCCAGCGTACCAGTTGGAAATGGGGGTAAATATCTTCATAAGAGTGGGAGACGAGCGGATGTAGGGCGCAAGGGAGAAGCCCAGAGGAGGACCGGGCATGGTTGCTGGTTATGAGTGGGTGAATTCGGAAGTGCTTTGTCTGTGTTGTACTTAGAGGACGATGGCGTTGATGGGAGGAAAGCGATCGATAGCAACAAGTATAAAGCCGAATCTAGCAGCGCGAACGTTTAACCTCTTACCTCCAACCACCACTACATTCACCATGTCTGTCTCTGAGCGCACCTACATCATGATCAAGGTCCAGTCCCCCTCCGGTTTCCCTTGCTTCCGCTCACTGCCCCCCAGCCCGACGGAGTCCAGCGCTCGCTTGTCGGAAAGATCATCGCCAGATTCGAGGAGCGTGGCTTTAAACTCATCGCCCTCAAGATGGTCCATGCCACCCCCGAGCATCTCGAGAAACGTTAGTTCCAGTCTGCAGCCGGTCATCTGCGATTAAAATCCTTGCATAGATTACGCCGATCTCAAGGGCAAGGGTTTCTTCCCCGGCTTGATCAAATACATGGCCTCTGGCCCAGTCATCGCCATGGTGTGGCAGGGACTCGATGCGGTCAAGACTGGCCGCGTCATGCTCGGAACAACCAACCCTCTGCAGTCCCCCGTCGGTGCGTCGATCTGATTTTTGTGCCAGTACCGAATTGTAGTTTAATTTATTTAGGATCCATCCGCGGCGACTACTGTCTCGCTGTCGGACGCAACATCTGCCACGGCTCCGACTCTGTCGAGAGCGCTGAAAAAGAGATCGCGCTGTGAGTAACACTACCATTTGCACGATCGCGACGTTTAAGCTTTTAATAGCTGGTTCCCCGAGGGTGTCGTCCAGTACCACAGCGCTATGGAGCAGTGGATTTTCGAGTAATTTCCTAAATTCTCTGACGCGACGCGTCTCATAACCAAATCACGTGTGTCATTGTAAAATATAGAAATTGAACCTTGTAAAATCCTTCTCAATCTCATCGGGAGTGTCTGGGATCCCGATCTTCGGCCCAAGCATTTGCACAAGCATCGATTGGACTCAGCACCATGGTTTCGTTCGCAGGCTCTTCAGTTTCACATATCCTCGTTGGACTATCACTGACAGTTCTCACGAATGCCAAGGTAGGAACAGGATTGGACCAATAGAACTAACCTTGTTTCCCCCGTTTACTCATGAGTGCTCGGCATAATATATAAAGGCGCTAGCCAGGGCGACACTCCGTGTCCCGGCCCCGAAAATGCTGCACCTCTCTTGGCTAACTGGTGTTCTCCTCTGGTTCCAGGCTCTCTCATCTGTCCGTGCTACCAGGGGCGATTCAGGATGTAACCTGTTCTTTTGCATGAATATAACTCTTGCCGAGGATACCATGACTTGTAAGCTTCGCACCCGACCAAGGCTATCGTCCTGATCGGTGTTCTTCTGCAGACGCAATAACACCAATTTTCGAGCCGTTCGGATGGGTTGGATTGTAACGCATTTGCTTGCGATTCACAAGCAGGAATTAACGACATTCGCTACAGAGGTTTCGGTCGCCTGATGCGGGACACACACATGATCGTTATATGGGAGAAGGAAGACGGCTCTGGGCCTATCCTCTCGCAGCGCTATGCGACGGGCCACACCGAGCCAAGGGTGACGCCCAAACCGCCTCGAGTTGCCACATTGCAGCCGGAAACCGTCTCCTCTGTGGGTCATTTATTGAATTTCCTATGCCTCAATACCGATATCGTCGCAGTGGCGCCCAGGAAACTATTCGACAGTGACGTTCGAGATCCCGCGGAACAAGACCAACCCCAGAGAAGGGCAGATCATCTGGGCGTACTCCCTCACCAAGCCAGAATCCTCAGTGGACGCTCAGATCTTGCCCCACTATGTCGCGGGCACCGTTAATATGGACCTTAGCAAGCACATACCCGGCACCCCGATCACGCCGGAGGAGAAGGCCTTCTCCGACGCTGCCGCTGCTGCTGCCGCCGCCGCCGCCGCACCAACGCTCGTCTCGCAGGGACCCGAGGACGCCCTTGGCGCTTTCCCGCGCCGTCAGAAACTCATATGGCACGGCATCCTCCTCACTGTTGGGTTCTTGTTCCTGCTCCCTACGGGCTCCCTTGTCGCTCGATGGAGTCGAACGTTTACCCCGCGATGGTTTAAGCTACACCGCATGATCAACTTCTACATCGCGCTTCCCGTCATCCTCCTCGGGTGGGTCCTTGGGCCGCTCGCAGTGATAGATCGGGGGGCCGGGCACTTGACGGACGCTCACCAGGTAATTCATTTAGTGTTTCTTTCTTCCGACAGATACTGATCAGTGTACTCAGGTCTTTGGGGTCCTGATGTTAGGACTCTACCTCGGACAGCTCTTCCTCGGCCGTTCCATCCACGCCAAGAAAGTAGCCATGCCAGACCGCCCACCACACCCCCCGTCGAATCTCGCGCACATTGCGCTCGGGATCGCGGTCATCTTCCTCGCGTTCCTGCAAGTTCGCAGCGGCCTCTCGGAATTCATCACGAGCACAGGGCAGGCGGGGCTATCACACTGGTGTCACGACGCATGGGTCGCCTGGGCCATCGTACGTTCCTCCCTAGTTATCCTATCAGAAACACTGACCACCGCATCATGCAGCTTCTGCCCGTGCTGTACTTCAGTGGCCTCGTTCTCTTACGCCGACAGCTTCACCAGGAGAAACAGGGCGCGACATACTCAAATTCGCCCGAGCACACCAACTATATCGCGCTCTCGGCGGCCCCATCACCCATGTTCGATGCGGACCACGAGATGGCGTACAACGAGACCAACGTTCCGCTGCTGCATAGGTCGCAGATTTAGCATTTCTCCATTTCATTCCAACCATTATATCGGCTCTAGTCTTACATGTATTGTACATACACAAACACCACAAACATTAGCTAGCGCTTCTCAAAAGCAAAGGCGATGTAGATATCTGGCATTTGATGTCGACGTGAGATTTGTGGGTGATGAGAGGAACGGTCACGCACTAGCTGCCTCCCACTGGTCTTCGTCCATCGAGCTCTCCCCGTTGGAGTCGACCACCTTCATGCGCACCATAAGCGGCCCGAACTCGGGATGCTCGCGGTTCTCGGAAAAGACGTCGTGGAACTCTTCCTTGTATGTAGGGTGTAACCCGTACTCAGCAGCCAACCTAGGTCGTGTAAGCACACAACAACTCGCGTCATTGGAGGGAATAACGCACTGGACGAATTCGTCCCACTTTACGATATACTCGGGTACGTTCTCGACAGCGTCCTGCAGGTAGAACCAGTACTTGTGCCCGAACACGGGCTTGTGTACCCGGTCCTCAAAGCGGATCTTGTAGACGTCATTGCCGAACGTGAGATCCGAAGCGTCCGCCGGGACGTTCTCGAGATTTTGTCTGTAGGAGAAAAAATAAATGTTAGACGATGATGCAGAAGAGGGGCAACCTACAACAGTTGGTCGGCATTGGGGATGGTCCCAATGAAGGCGCCGCCGGGACGCAGCCAGTGACTTACATTCTCAAGCATACATCGTGCCTTTCGCACGCTCTCAAACGCATAATGCATACAGAATTGCATAGACACGACGTCAAAGGGCTTGGACAGTTTCGCGGGGGAAAAAGCCTTGGACAAGGGCTCGGTATAGCAGTCGAGCGCGGCAAAGGTGGCGTCGAAGGTGGGGCCGCGCAGTTGCTGCCAGCGCGAGCGGGCTTGGTCGACTGAGACTGCGGCGATGTCGACACCGATAAGCTCTGCGGCGCGGGCCTGTGACCACTTTCTCATGTCGCCGCCCTTGCCGCAGCCCATGTCGAGGACTTTGCCCCGGGGGGGTCGGGGGCCGCGACCTTGCCCGACGATTTTGCTCGCTGCCAAGGCGGGGTGTGCAAATCGGGTGATAAGGACAGACTTGACCCAGTTGTTGAAGTTTTTCAGGCCAATGATTGGAGAGACTTCACGCTGGGCTACGCCGACCTCTGGACGGGCATTGTCTAAGGGCCATGGATTAGGCGGCAGAAAAAGGATCAGAGGCTGAACTTGCAGTGGTTGACGACCACACCGACGTCGCCTGCGAGCTTTTTGGCAGGCGGCTGTTCGGGATCTGGGACGGGCGATGGGGAGCGCTTGCGCTTTGTGAGACGGGCCGCGCCGCGCCCCTGGTACGATTTGTACATGTTCATCTCTGCCTGGGACATGGGTTTGAGAACCGAGCCTGCGGGGGTGAGTCTTGTCTTGGGATTGTACGGCAACGGGGCGGGCTTTCTGATTGGGGGTGCTGCTGCAAGGCGGTCATCTGTGTCTTTGTGCAGGAGATGGGCGAGGGTCGAGGTTCGCGGAGGATCCGCATTGAGGAGGGCCGCCAGATCTGTGGGACGGCGTGGGGGAGCTGGCAGGGCGCGGGTGGGTGTCTGGGGCGTGGGTGGATAGGACGACAGCGGATGGCTTGCTGTCTGCGGACTGTTTAATACTGCGTCCCGTACTGGATCGAATGCAGGCATTTCATGACAGAGTCGTCGTCCTGGGCGCGGTAACGTGGAGGACAGATCCAAGTCACGCAAAGCGCGCATGCTGCTGTTTGGCTGCACCTTGTTCACTAATAGTACTCTGAGTGCCATTCGTCAGCGCATGGTGAAAGCTGTCTTCGACCACCGTCTCAGCGTTATAAGGGCGGCAGGCTTGAGGGATTTGAATTAAAGAGAAATAACGCGGGAACCCCTTCATACGTGTCTCCTACGTTTCTCCGGACGTCGCGATGCTGCGGCGTCATGCAGCAACCCCCTACTTTTCCCTCGTAGTCTTTATATTCTATTTGTCTATTCGTATGTCTTCTGTAGGACTCATAACCGGGTACTGACACTCCGCCCTGACATTCACGTACATCCCACAAGCTGCAATATCCGCGTGCCAGACCTAAAATTTAAAGCAACGTCGCAGCCGACGTCACTCAGAAAACGTAGAAGCGGGGGGAGGGCGACACGGATCTATTCTTGCCCATCTCCATTTTCACCAGCTCAATACTTGTCCGTCCTCGCACAAAAAACAGTTCTTATACAAACAAAGTGGTAGAGTGCTGGAGGCAAGGATAAAACCCGCCAATGGAATATTCTAAACCCTGGTCATGTCAACATCAACAGAAGGAACATGCAAATGACGGTTATCCTCATCCCCCGAGAACTCGATCGCATTCAGCGCACTGCCGTCACGCATCCCCCAGAGATCCATCCCGACCCAGTAGGGATAGCACCCCATATGTGATTTTCCGTTGTAAAATGGTATGCCGATGTCCATACTAATCAAAATTTCAGCGTTCCTTCAGATATATGGTGTAGTCGTGCTTACCGGAATTTATTGGGCTGCACATATCGCAAAGGAACACGGTTTGGCGAATGGAACTTGTCAAGGATATTGTCTGTGCCACCGATAACCAATTCGCTGATGTACAATGTGCCCTTCTCAACAGAGATCGTCGCAGAGCTCTTCTTGTCGCTACTGGACCATTTACCGCCGTATCTGGAAGTGGCCAGCTCTGCGAGCGCCTTGTCCATAGCGGGTTGGAATATTTCGAACACGTCGTACGCGATTTTTGCCGCGTCGGGATAGTGACCACCGAGAAGAACGGCGACACCATATGAACTTCCGGGGTGGATAGCCAGTGCACTGTGATATCCCGCCATCGCACCGACTGGTAATACTGTAAGTCAAAGTAAACGACATCAAAAATAAAAACTTGCGTTTCCAGTAGATTTTTCGCAAGCGATTGTTGGAGTCGCGCGCCTTGATGATCTCCCACAGGAACCCAATCTCTGTCCAATCATCCTCTTCGAACGCGTGAACCGTATGCAACCACCTATCCATTGTTTGCTGCGAGATGAGGCTTTTCTTGCTACGAGGATTTAGCAAGGTTTGGAGAACCGTAATCGAGTCCCGCAAAGAGGAAAATTGTCCGCCTGCAGGGTTCATCGCGTCGAGGAAGTCCTGATCCTAATTAAAAACTAGTTAGACAAGTGTTATGAGCAGAGACAGTATCACTAACTGCGACCTCCGGAGCTAGCGAGGGAACAACAACGAGATGTTTATTGGACTCCGTGGTCAAGAAGTGGCTCCCGTTTAAGCCAAGTGGGTCGAATATATCTTTTTTCAGAAGCGCAGCGTACGAAGATGGCTCGCTTTTGCCATTTGCCAAGCGATTGGCAGCCACAAGGGCAAGTCCAAGAACGCCAATCCCTGTGTTGGAATACCCAGGTACAGCAAATGGGCGGGAAACGAGTGGGTTGTTTTCGATAGAGCGAAATAGGGATTCGTGGTCTGGGAAAGGGAGGCCATTGGTTGGAGGTGGGCCAGCGCCGAACATATCTTTTGGCCAATTTGCAACGTTTCCTGGGGGCCAGTCACGTCCGAGTCCGGACATGTGGGTCGCGAGTTGGAAGAGTGTGATAGGAGGTTCCGCTGCCGGTGCTGGTAAAATCTCCAGGTTGTATTTGAACTGTGGGAGGTATTTATCCACCGGGTCATCCCTGGAGTTCGTGAGACAGAGCGGTGACTAAGAAGGAGGGGAGACTTACCAAGATATAACACCCTTCTCCGCTAATATGTGACCCTCCAGTACGGTGAACAGTTTGGAAACAGATGCGATTCGATACATGGAGTCGCTGGTGGTCACAGGAGACGAGTCAGACTCGTTGCCACGCATTACACCATAGTTTTCCTCGAAAAGCACACTGCCCGCTGAGACGACAGCAACAGATAAACTGTCCATATCCTTCTTGGAGAATCGGGAGCTAAGGAATTGGCTCGTCTGACGGGCGGCGGTGGCAAGAAGAAGGCTGTCGGCATGAAGGGTAGAATGCCCGACAACTGGCGGCAGAAAAGGTCGGCAACTGAACCGTTCCACTTGTTCCACGTCTGAATGTGAATTCATGGTTAAAGGCCATCGGCCAGCGAAAAGGGTCCCAAGAAGGAGAGACACCAAAGCGACGAGGACGGTTTGCATGCTGGGAGAGAGTACTAGTAGCTGCTGTCGTCGTCGTGGGCGGCGTATGCTTATTTCGTGGGCCCAGGCGTATGCTTATTTGTCGCAGTGGGCGGCATATGCTGATTTGACTCGAACAAGTCCACACAGGATAACTTCCACGGCGTTGCATGCACGGAGATGAGACGGTAGACCGCTTCTTTCTGAGTGGAGGGTCGATTTAGAACTGATTCCGCAAGTCAAGACAGTGCCCATCGATAATTATCGACGTCCTGGTCTCACTGGCCAGACATTGCATATCGGTCCAAGAGAAACGGGGCGTATCAGCTCTAGTTTTTGGTGAGTTTACATGTTCGATTTTTCAGTAAAAATACCCACTTATGTAAAATGGTTTGGCTTGCTGGCTGGGGTTTAACACTGCGACCCGTACTGGATCGAATGCAGGCATTGCATGATAGAGTGTACTTTCAAGTGCTAGACCGGGGCTGAATATATCCACTTGGAAAATGTGGGAAATAAGAAAGGGGGTTACTTGTGTGTTCGTGTTTGGAGTCGGTCGCGTCTTGGTCGCGTCCACAATATGTTCATCAAGACCCTGACGATCCAGGGCTTTAAGTCCTACCGCGACCAGACAAATATCGAACCCTTCTCTCCCCGCCACAATGTCGTAGTCGGTCGAAATGGCTCTGGAAAGAGCAATTTCTTCGCTGCAATCCGCTTTGTCCTCTCCGATGCCTACACGTCCATGGGGAAGGAGGAGCGCGCCGCCCTCCTCCACGAGGGCGTATCCACAACTGCCACTTTCTCTGCATACGTAGAAATAGTCTTCGACAACTCGGACAACAGGTTCCTCACTGGCCACGAAGAGGTCATCCTGCGCCGCACCATTGGTATCAAGAAGGACGAGTACACTCTCGACAAGAAGAGCGCGAGCAAGGCAGACGTAATGAACCTCCTTGAAAGTGCAGGCTTCAGCAAATCCAACCCATACTACATCGTGCCTCAGGGCCGAGTGCGTTTTCAGCTAATTTCCACTGCCTCCAGTTTAAACCCTCACAGATCACCGCCTTGACGAATGCAAAAGACACCGAGCGTCTGGCTCTCCTGAAGGAGGTTGCCGGAACTAAAGTCTACGAGCAGCGTCGCTCAGAATCCCTCCGCATCATGTCCGAGACCGACGCCAAACGCACCAAGATCAACGAGCTCCTCGAGTACATCGAGTCTCGTCTCACCGAGCTCGAGGAGGAAAAGGAGGAGCTGAAAGAGTTCCAGGACAAGGACAAGGACCGCCGCTGCCTCGAATACGCTCTGTACCAACGCGAACTCGAGGAGGTCGGCGAAGCGCTCGAGGAGATCGAAGAGGACCGTCGCTCTGACGTTCATGGCGCCAACCTGCGGCGCGAAAAGTACAACGAGCGCGAGAAGGAGATACAGGTTCGTCTACATTACACTGTTGCCACCCGGAAACCGCCCTAACATCCACTAGGATCTCGAGAAAGCCATCTCCGAAGCCAAACACTCCCTCGAAAGCCTCAGCCTAACGCGCCAGGACGCGCAGTCCGAGCTTACCGACTTTATCCGGACGCGCACGGAACTCGAGTGCATCGTGGAGGATCTGCGCTCAGCAGGCCTGCGTGCTGGTGGGAAGCGCGACGAGTACGACATGGAGCTGCAGCAGGTCGAGGACCAGATCACCACACGAGAAGCGTCGTTGGCGGCACTGATGCCAGACTGGGAGGCTACGCGGACGCGTGAGGCGACTGAGCGGCGGGCCCTCGAAGATGCAAACGCCAAACTGGGGTCGCTCTTCGCAAAGCAAGGCCGTGGCGCAAAGTTCCGCACAAAGGCAGAGCGCGACACGTTCCTCAAGACCGAGATCACGTCGATGGCTACGTACAAGACATCGCAGGCGGCGGCGCTGCAAACGACCAAGACTGAGCTGCAAGATGCTGAGAAAGGACTCGTAGAGATCGACGCCCAGATTGCGGGCGTGCACAGCAAGGTCGACGATGGCCGTAAAAAGGTCAAGGATCTGGGGGAAGAGATCGCCGGCCTGAAAGAGAAGCAGGCTGAACTGGGGGAAAAGAGGAAGGATCTGTGGCGGGAGGACACCAAGCTCGAGAGCCTGGTGGTTCGGGCTGCAAACGAGATGAAGAGCGCTGAGAGATCGCTTGCGGGAATGATGGATAAGGTGTGTTTATGGAACCAGAAATTGGGTTTGAGTTAATGCCTGTCAAGGACACTGGCCTCGGTCTCAGCGCTGTCGACAAGATCGCAGAGCGTTACGGGTTGGATGGCGTGTACGGCCCGCTTTATCGTCTTTTTGAAGTCACCGACCAAAAGTTCAACATCGCAGTTGAACTGACGGCAGGAAACAGGTAGATTCCGTTTTTTCTGCTCGTGTATGTCTCACTCGTCCTCTACATAGCCTGTTCCATGTTGTCGTCGACAACGACGAAACGGCCTCCAAAGTACTCGACGTTATGATCAAGGAAAAGACCGGCCGTGTTACCTTCATGCCCCTCAATCGTCTCAAGCCGACGTACACACAGACTCCCAACGCTCAAGATGCGATTCCCATCCTTGAGAAACTCAAGTACGACGCTACGCACCAGAAGGCCTTCCAACAGGTGTTCGGCAAAACCTGTGTGTGTCGCGACCTCACCATTGCCGCCGCGTACGTTAAAAGCCACGGCATCAACACGATCACGCTCGACGGCGACAAGGTCGACCGTAAAGGCGCCCTGACCGGTGGGTTCCACGACGTGAAACACTCACGCATCGAAGCGATCAAGAGCGTGACCAGCTGGCGCGCCAAGTTCGAGGTCGAGGATAAGCGGTCGCGTGAGGTCAAGGCATCGATCTTGCAAGTCGAACAGGAGATCACGCAGCTAGCCGGCCGCATCGCAGTGCTGAACGGGCAGATCACATCGATTCGCGAGTCTCGGGAGCGCTTGCTGGATGAGGGGACTTCACTTACGCGGGAAAAGGAGAAGTTGAAGGAGCGCATTGCTAAACTGGAGCGCGACCAGGAGGAGTTGGAAGCAGACCTGGGCGGGCTGGACGCCAAATTAGCGGGATATCAAAGCGAGCTGAAGAGTCCGCTGACCAAAGGGCTTACAGACGAGGAAGAGGAAGAGGTTGTAACTCTTGGGAAAGAGGTTGAGAAGAGGAGGAAGGATATGATCGAATTGGGGAAGAGCAAAAACAAGGTTTTTCTTTTTCTTTTTTTTCAGCGCAACTTCTTCTCTGATATCAATGCAGTTGGAAGGCAAGAAGAACGCGATCGAAATTGAGCTGAATGAACGCTTACGCCGCCGTCGTGACGAACTCAAGACCAAGCTCGACGAGCTCGGTGAACCCGGCGACGGTGATTCGTCCTCTGCAGATGATTTAGAGTCTCGGGTTAGAGAACTCAAGACATTAAACACCTCCATTCAGACATTGACGAAAAAGAATCAAAGTAAGTCGCAGTTGTGCTCCTCGTCATTTTGCTCACTATCCACCAAAGCGATGGAGGAGGAGATTGATGAGTTGCAAGCGGAGATGCAGAAGCTCCGCGCCTCGCTGGAAAAAGTCCAGAACCAACAGACAGAAGACAGCCGCATGATTTCAAGGCAACAAAAGACCACTGAACGATATCTCGCAAAACGTCAGATGCTCTCTGGGCGGAAAGACGAATGTAACCGGAATATCCGTGATCTCGGTGTTCTGCCTGAAGAAGCATTTGATAAGTATACAAGCGAGAAGCTCGACAGAGTTCGTTCTTCCTTTTTCGTTGTTATATCGCTGACTAAGCCAATGTGAACAGTTGGTCAAGAAACTGCATGCCGTCAACGAGGGCCTCAAGAAGTTTGCCCACGTCAACAAAAAGGCGTTTGAGCAATATAGCAACTTTACAAAGCAGCGAGACCAGCTTTTGAAGCGCCGTGAAGACCTGGACAAGTCTGCGGAGTCAATCGAGGAGCTCGTCGAGGTTCTGGATCAGCGCAAAGACGAGGCGATTGAGCGGACGTTCAACCAGGTCGCGAGTAACTTTGAGGAGGTGTTTGAGAAACTTGTTCCGGCCGGACGCGGTCGACTGATCATCCAACGCCGCATTGACCTGGACGAAGAGCCCGAAGAAGATGCCGAGGACACTCAACAAAGCACGATTGACAACTATACGGGCATTTCCATCAAGGTGAGTGTAAATTTTTTGGTGTCTGGGAAAGACTGTTGACTGGTTCTCGAGGTGTCATTCAACTCAAAGGTTGATGAGGGACTGCGAATTCAGCAGTTGTCAGGAGGTCAGAAGTCTTTGGTCGCCCTTGCTACAGGTTAGTCCACTGTGCATTGTGCGAATATGTCTTACGCTTTGTGCAGTGTTCGCCATCCAGAAGTGCGACCCCGCACCGTTTTATCTTTTCGATGAGGTGACTTGGTCTCGTTTGTCGCGGTCACGCACTAACATTCCCATCAGATCGATGCCAATCTTGATGCGCAGTACCGTACCGCCGTGACTTGTAAGTAACAACTTGGATTTAAAAAAGTTGTGCTGACGCTTCCCGCTAGCAATGATACAGTCTCTCGCATCGACTGCGCAGTTCATTACGACAACATTCCGGCCAGAAATGCTGGTCACCGCCGACAAGTTTTACGGTGTACTCTTCAACAGCCAGAAAGTCTCGTCGATCAGGGCGATTAAACGGGAAGAGGCCATGGAATTCGTTGACCAGGAGGCGCTAGCCCAATAGAACGCGGCTCATCTAAACTGTTTCCTCTACTTATTTTTCCGGCCGTATTGTTGTATGCATACTGTACTCATTATTTGCTTTCGTTTCTGAATCTTACAATTGTATTTGCTTGGGCTCGTCTAGTTATTTTAGCTACTTACAGCTTGCGTCTTTTGTCCCAGGTGGACAGCCAATCTGCCAAATCATCGGATGAACGCTAATGGCGAGGATCAGCTAATGTCGTGTACCGCGCTTGGTTGGCATACCTCTATATACGCAATACGAGCGTTGATTGTGTCCAGAGTCTGCGCCAGTGCCATGTGATACTTGGAGGTCTCCTTGTCTTTAAAGAATTCTTCGATATCCTTGCAGTCTTCTCTAGTCGACAACGTGCCGAATGAGTTCTGGACGAGATTCTTCAGGGTAAAGTTGCCTTATCAAACGAGCTACCAGTTAGATCTGCAGAGGCGGCTGTAAAGAGACACTACCTTCGAAGCGCTTGTAGAGCACATCATAATTCTCTTTAAAGAACGCAGCCAAAGGCCGCCTCGCAAGGAAGTTGCCAGCAAGGCCGCGGAAGAAATAAGTAATGTCTTGATCGCGCGATTTGGTCAGAATATAAGCAAAGGTCTGTTCGAGCAAAGCCGGATCCTGCGTAGCGCCCATCGCGGAACTTGAAAGAGAGTAAACCAACTGATCGCTCGTGAATAGTGGAGGCGATCTTACATGGCAGCAAGTCGGGCCGTTGGCGTTGGGGGCTTCTCCTGTATCTTCAAAACAGCCTCGTACTCAGCACGTCCGCCATACTTGACAGCCTATAACGACCATGAGCTCAAATTCCTGCAGATCACTAATAAAGTGTACCGCATAGAAGATAGAAGCTTGCAGATCAGCCGGTATTCTTGAATCGTCGCCAGTCTCCATGTAATGAGTAAACCGGCCCTTCAGCTCGTCGATAACCCTAGAATCTGATCAGCCTTGTGCGAGACGATACTGGGCTGGAGGACTTGCCCTTGGTCCCTACCCCCCAAGGCGGCCGAAATGGCAGTACTCCGCAGTAACGTAGTATCAGGAGATTCATCTGCTGGATACTCATATCCGAGTCTTTTGACGATCGGCACGAACAGCGACTGTTACGTAACGTATTGAGCTTGGTAAAAAAAAATGATGGCAAACAAGAACGCATACGCGAATGAATGCTCGCAAGAGCTCGACGGTCCTAGGACTTTCCCAGAAAGTAGAAACAAATGATCCCAAATTCTCTGAAATCGTAGACCAGACCAAATCTGAAGAAAGTTGAGCTTTGCTATCGCGAAGGAGACTAAGTCTACTCACATTCTTTTTCGTTCCTCCATATATCTATAAGAGTGAGGGTGCTGCTGAGCTTTGAAAGCCCGGCTCTGGATAGCGACATCTCATCATATAGTAGGCCAATGCGGTCATCTAGGGAGAAACACGAGTTTTCCTTGGTCGCCTCAGTCGCAATCTTTGCGATGCGCTCTGGAGTATATAAAACTCGATCTGGATTTCGGGCCGTGAGAAAAACGGCTTCGCAGGGAATGTGCGACTTACAGACGCCGACCGTTCCAGCATTAAGCTTGAAATGCTTGCTGGTATCGAGGGGAACGGTTTTCTCCCTCTCTTCTAATATCGCGGTCTTGTCGATGCTAGGCCTGCCGTTCTCGTCCTCGACAAGAATACTCAGCGGGACGTTCCTAGTGCAAGTCTAGGAATATGTATATTATTGTGGGTAGATACGCACCAAATGGTCTCGTTCTCCCCAGCTTCAGCCAGACCTGTGGCCAGGAACCGATCCTGGCGAATGTGTATGCTATTGGGATTCTCAGTCACTGTGAGAACCGGAAATCCCATCTACAATATAACCGTAAACTCAAGCGACATTTTGAACCGACAGACTACGTACTTTCGTGATCCAGTTATCCATGAGACGGACAACATCGACGCCTGCTGGTTTGAGGATACGATTTGTGCGAAACGATTCAAACGTACCCGTAGCCTCGGAGATCCCCTTCCACAGGTCATTAGTCACGGTATTTGCAAACAGATGATTCTTGAGGTAAAGAGAAACGCCTTTGAGGAATTTCTCTTCCCCTACGTAGTCGGAGAGCATGCGAAGCACTGAAGCAGCCTTGCTATACGACAAAGAATCGAAGATCTTCATATAAAAAAATAAGGGAGGGACTCGAGGACACATGTGTGATGGCGGGCTTGCCTGGTTAATATGATTGGCGTCCGGGCATTCCACTTCTATCGGGTGACTGGATAATTTAGCATCTAAATTAAGGGCGCTCTGCAAGTGGTCCGTAATGAACTCCACCCGAGGATTCCACTCGGGGAATATTCTGTGGAAAATAAGCTAGTGGTCAACGCACACCGTTCAGCTTACTTGTTCAAGATGATGACCTCACCCATCTGGGAGAAAGTGGACGACGATTTAATTCATGTGCAAGAGGGGCGACGAGAACCCTACCAAAGTCGCGAAACCTAAGCGGGCATTAGAAACATAACATGAAATCAAGAATGTCAAGGACCTTCGTTGAGATAGAGATTGTCCCACCATCGCATGGTTGTAATATTTCCAAACCTAAATATAGGATCAAGATGACGGATTTGGGATGAAAATGATACTGACCACATATGGGCAACTTCGTGGCTCTAAATGTGGGGCTGAGTCGGATGAAATTGGTAAGACAATGATACAAACCTGCGTGACTGCCACGTTCTTTTTCCCATTAATATCAGCTCTCTTGGGATCAAGCAAAAAGGCGCTCGTCCGGCCAGTGATTAACCCCCAATTTTCCATCGCTCCGGCATCAAAGTCGTTCGCCTGCGCTATTGATTAGGATATTCAACGGTTTTAAGTGGCGAAACAGACCACAAGCGTGTCGAGCTTCGGAAGCGGGTATTCGACTTCGAAAATGGTCTCGTAGAGGGGGAGCACCCGAACAGCAACATCGAGTGCAAACTCGGTTTGATGTATCACGTCGGGAGTGCCTGATGAGTAGTGTCAACATGCAGCTCAACAAATAGATCTCACACGAACTATAAATGCGGAGTGGGACAGTCTTTCCGCTCAAGGGCATGGTGACCTTCTTTTCGAGGTGTACAAAGGGGCCGTTCGCAATAGCTACTATGTAAGAGGACATAGGGGGGGTTGTCTGGAACTTGGTTACTTTCCACTTGTGTTCTGTCGACAGTTTTCCAAGCTCAGTAGCCTCTTTGCTGCTCGGATCATAGGTCTCCTCTGAGATGGCCGGCATATTGCTAAGATTTACGGTGTCTGCACGAGAGATCATGGTAATGGCAAAGGTCGCCTTGAGCAAGCGGGCGAGTTAGGGCAGGTGCCAGGTCAAAAACGAAACGACACACACCTTTAAAAGGGGTTCATCCCAGCACGGGAAACACGCCCGAGCGTCAGTTGGTTCGAACTGAGTGAGCGCGTAACAGTCTGTTTGACCATTGTTCTCCCACTCCGATTTATAGTAACCCGTCATGCTGCCGCCGAGGGGAGCGGTAAAAGCGACTTTCAGCTCTGCTTTAGATCCTGCCTCGAGAGCCGTCGGAAATGTAAGGGTGACACGCTCCGAGTCCTTGTCGATGATTTTCGCGCACTCCGACTGCAAACCATTCGAATAGATCGAGCTAAACTCGGCCGATTCGAATCAGATGTCCGGGAATGAGATGATATACGCACGCGTCGCCCAAATCGAGGCGCGAGGAGTTGAGGACGACTGAAGATGTTGCCTCATGAACGTGTATGCTAGCTTTGACGAAGCCGCCGAATTTTTTTCCAATCAAATCGGTCCAGATAGTGACATCGTAGTGGGAGGGCTGGACATTGGTTGGAAGCCGATATTTATCAGGTTGGGACTCCATCGCGTTGTAGTGGGCTTTTCGACAGTGGAAGAGGGGTTGGAAGGTAGATACGTGGCGTGCACGAGGGGGATAATAAGACGGACAACGAAGCCGACGGACTAAAGCACATGAGGTCCTGCATGCTGGGCCGAGTAACCACATGGACAATGCCAAAACGCGTCAGTTCAATCAACCCTAGTACAGGGATCTCCGCGTCAATCTCGATGAGACAGACGAGAGACAGAATCAGTCGGTGTTATGCAGTCCCGTAAACCCTTTTATTGAGCAGTCCGGGACGAGGACTACCTTAGTTGTCACAACGTGACGAAGTCGCATCTCACCTATGTCTATCCGCCATTCCCGCCTCTCAGCGCGCCCCCTGCGTCCTCTGGCCACCCAGAATGTACTTGCGTTCGTCGAAGGTATACAAATCTACTCATTGGCAGCTTTGGGGTGTCCATGAATCGATTACAGCCCTCTCACTGCAAAAAACCGGTCAATCGAAATAGAATCTCAAGACAATCTCGTTTCGTGCGATCATTCATGGCCAAGAAGCAAGGCATCGTCTACCCTATACGGCAGATCACTGGTCTCGTTAAAAACTTCGCAGCCTGCAAACGCAAGTCACCCTAGACCCTTCTGGGTGCACAGTCATTCTGATCAGTCTTATTTTTGCAGCCGTTTCATCGGCCATTCGAGACGTGTTCTCTGTTTCTTCATCGCCTGCCAGTGGTCATGAACGACACAAACCTTCTGGGTGCATGTCAATGTCTGTCCGACGCTTGCGTTCGAAACTTCCTGTTCTCCAGAGTCGCCTTTCATTCACCGTCTATCGCGATCCACTTCCAAACACGACCGAAACCGTACTTCCCAACCTCATTTCACCAAGCGCTTTCCCCACTAGTCCATTCACACCCGCTAATCAAGTGCTGCATACACCTTTTTCCCCGCACAAATGCACACCAGTCAAACGACACCACCGCAACTGGCAATTAAGTCCCTTCCCTAGTTCGCGCTTTTCCTCTCCTAGAACAGATGAAAATCGTCCTCCTGTACACACTCCAGCGACATCGGACTCTCCGATCTGCAGTCTCACTCGACGTCTTTCGCTCGTTTCCCCGCCGCGTTCCATATATGTGCCCAGGAGATTGTCCTATTCGCACGCCTGCACCTCACCGTTGACCCCTCAGCCCTCGCATGTTCAAGACCTTGCATCCCCCGTGATGATTCGCTCTGCATTCAAGTCGGGCTGGTCCCCGTCCCCGACTTCACCGCCTCGTTATCAACTCGATGAATTCCACTTTTCCCCGTTCGCATTCACAGCATTTTGAGCTTTCGCAAGTCTCTTTCGTTTGGAACAACACCTACATTATAATAATAAAATAATATTCATGTGAAACCAAATAATACACTTTGTATGCAGTGGCAACTCCATGACAATTGATGTCGAATTCGGGCCGTGCCTTTGGCTGTACTTAGTGCTTTCTCCCGACTTTCATCATGCCGTTGGCGTCGGTTCTCCCTTCGCTCAGGGTATGTTGACAACACCTCTGCACCTGCCTGCGTTTTCATTAATGGACTACAGCCTCCCCCCATCAAACGTCGACATTTGCGCAAAGTCAAATCTTTCTAAATTTCTGCTGTGCGCCAATTAATTGACACTCTCCGTGCAGTATTCCTGGCTTCCGGATGTCCTGCGAATCAAAGGAAGCGTACGTTCACAAACTTGACGTATCTCCAGGGCGCTCCCTCATGTCGCTCGCGTGCCCAGATAATAAAAAGAATATTTGGGCCAGTGTTAACGGTAACACTGTTTGCGACGGCCGTGGCGTATGCAGACTACCGAGGCTATCGAATCCAACTCACGAACAGCATTGTTCCGCTCCTGTCCGTCGTGGTTGGACTGATTCTCGTCTTCCGAAACGGGTATTTTCCTCACTTCGCTCGCATTTTTTTCTTCTTCATTGCTCCCTTCAAGAACCTCCTATGACCGTTACTGGGAAGGCCGCAAGTCTTTTGGCTCCATGACCTCGAATATCCGAAATATCTCTCGTCTACTTTGGATTCAGGTTGCGTTGCCTCCTACGGATGAACAGCCTGCGCATGCTAAAGGCAAAACCCCTGTCACGGAAATCACTGAAACACAGCTACGGCGGCGAAAGGTCGAAGCTTTACGTCTGTGTCTGTCGTTTGCGTTCTCCGTCAAGCACTATCTTCGGGGAGAAGATGGTGTTCAATGGGACGACTACCGCGGTGTTCTGCCGGCGTCTTTCATAAGAGCAGATGAAATTGGACACAACACCCAGCGCACCACAGTTGCGGGCTCCTATGCGGCGACTCGCGACAATTCGACCGCACCTAGTCTCAACGGCTCCAGTGAGGTCCTCAAACCCGACGCCACTAAGCGAGTACGCCCCAAACGCAGCAAAACTCAAGTCACGCAATATTCGCCCCTGCTGTCCGGGACCCAGGCGACAGTTGACTTTCACGCGTTTTCTGAGGAAACCTCGATGCCTCTCCCTCTGGTGTCCGTGTTTCCCCGTTCTTGCTGCTTTAGCGCTGAACCAAAGTCGCGTAGTATTGCCCATGAAATCACTAGAATTCTGTTCAAGTTTCGACGCGACGGTTTGCTCGAGACTGTTGGCCCCGCTGGTGAGTTCTGTGATTTTAACAACGTTTTCAAACTTAATTTTTCTTCAGGTACGAATGCCATGACGCAACTGTAGGTTTTTATTGCCTCAGTCGAGCTAATACCAACTCTCCACAGCGTTCAGGGCATGGTGGACCAAATGACCTCCATGGAACGGGTCGCCAACACTCCAATTCCGATATCTTGTATGTTGTACCGGCCGTTTGTGAATAGATCACTGACCAATTTGTAGACGGCATCCACCTCAAGCAATGTGTTACCCTGTACCTCTTCGCTCTGCCTATGACACTCGTGAAGGAACTTGGTTGGGCCACTATACCGCTCGTTACGGTCGTTGCGTTCACCTTCATGGTATGACCGCCAAACATCGTTGGGCGCTTACTGACCCCCACCCCTCTTCCGCAGGGAATCGAAGGAATCGCAGACGAGTTCGTCCTTCTTTTTATTCCCTTTCACCTTCTGACGCCTTTCTTATCAGGATTGAAATGCCTTTCGGTTTGTAAATCGACTTGCCACGTCAGGTCTACTGACGCTCCATTTTCCAGGATCAGACCCCGGTGATCTACCTCTTGGTACTTGAATACCTTTGCTTGCACATATGAAAACTAATGGTTGTGCTTTCAGATCGCTATTGCCAGGATCTCAGGGAAGAAATCAAGCAAGTTTTGCCACGTTGAATTCTTCAGTTTGACTGACCAACTGGTCTAGTTACATTATTGAAAGGCTGCCCGAGGGAGGCGAAGGAAAACACGGCTATGATGATGGGGAGGGTGATGATTAATGAACGAACGCCAACAGACCAGTCGATCACTTTTATGCACAATTGGATGTGTCACGCAAGCAAATAGCATTTCTAAACACTCTACTGGAATTCGGGTTGGCAAAACTCTCCAGGACCGTAAGGCTACGAAGGATGAGTGTCACGATGGAGAAATGTGCCCCAAACTGTACCTTGCTTGTAAGTGATGTAAGACCTGCCGAGTTTTCGCTCGTCTTGCGACCACTCTGTGGCCCAGGTTTGGGCTTCTCGCCTTTGGCGAAAGCGTCCAAGACGGACTTGGTAGTTTCCGGTGTCAAATCCTCCTGTGAAGTAGTCAGAGCACATTCGCAGTTCAGCTTATAGGCGCTGTTTACATAGAAGTCGTCGTTAATAGCCATCATAGGAGCATTGCTGCATGCGCCTTGGCATTCTACTTCGATGACCGTGAACTTGCCGTCCTTTGTTGTCTCTCCTGGCTTAATTCCACCAAGATGGGCGCATGTCGTATTGAGAATTTCGGTGGAACCCCGAAGCATGCACGGCGTGGTGGTGCAGACCTGCACGAAGTTGGTTCCTATTGGTTCTCTGCATGGATGTGGTCACCCAATATGCAGACGTGAAAGTGGAACGTGCATACCGATTGAACATGGTGTAGAATGTAGCAACTTCATAGACTCGCATTGGAGGCATTTCTAGCAGTTCGGCAACATAATTCATTACGCTGATGCTCGTCCATCCTTTGTTCTGACGTTGGCCTAGGTCGAGTAAAGGAATGACAGCAGCTTTCTTGTATTGCGGAGGATAATGTGATATGATCTCCTGCGCGACCTTCAAATTTGCGGGGTCGAATTTGAAGGCTATCTAGTGGAGAATCGCTGGGACCTGGATAAGAATAGAGAAAAAGTAACAAGACATACCTGTGGGTTGTTGTAAGGTGTGTCGCGATGCTGGAGACCGAGTGAGATAAATGACCGCGAAGATAGTGTGCACCATACCGTGAAAAGCGCATCGGATTTTATGTGTGCCGTTGCAGATATTGGGCGCCTTGCAGCGAAGGATGCCCGAGGCAGTCGTCGCGGTAGTCTTGCAAATTGCAACATGCTGAACGGGATTGGTTGTTCGCTGCCAAATCAGGGCGGCGGGCCGGACACTCGCCGGACGGTCACTTGACGTGTCAACACATGCAAAGTGTCGCGGCTTATTAAGTTACTTTTTTTTTTTTTTTTTTTTTTTTTTTTTTTTTTGGGAGCGTTTGGATAACAAGAAATCGTCTGCAGAAGCATTCAAGAACTTGTCCGCTTGGGTTACTGGTATTTAGCCAGTTGCTGCCAGGGAAGGTTGTCCGGGGAGGAAATGCCGTTACGCACAAATAATTACCAGTGTGGGACTCCAGCCATTAGGTTATCCTATTCCAAATTTTCCACTTCTGGGCTGTATACCCACTAAAACCCCCGCTGTAAGAATCCAGTCATCTGGCAAGGAATCTTCATTTAAAAGTAACCCACTCCATGTATTCAAGACAAGCTGCTTTTTCAATGCTAGTGGTCCAAAAATAGTTGTATTGGTCAGAATGCGGTCGCGTTGCAAAGCCGAGTTGACAAGTTTCAACCACCGATTATGGATATTTGCTGCACTGTAAGTCACTCCTGGATTAGTGATGACGCGATCAACTCGAAGGTTCCATATGAGGTGCCAAGCAATCGAAATCAGTATCGCGAATAATCGTCCTTTGTGTGGCACAATTGCGCCGCGTTGGGATTTAAATCTCACTATGTTGCACCCCAAAATCAAGCCCCAACTGAGTTTGGGCCAATCCATATATTTCTTTGACCACAACTCTCGAGTGAGAGCCCAAATTATTTTTTGACCAGGCGCTAGGCACTCAAGCGCAATGTGTTCTAGTGATTCGGTGACTTCACAGCTGTGACATCTGCCTTGGATCTCGGCAGTCTCAATATGATCCCAAAAATCACCGACTCTGAAGGTGTTGTGCATGCATTTCCAGAAGAGTTCTCGTGTTTTACGTTGTAGAGTAATTGACCTAATGGAGGTCCATATTGCTGCATCTGTCGGTACGAAATCAGAGAATTCTCCGATCGAACACCGAACACGTTCAAGGTTCGTAAATGTTGACTTTCGATGAGGTCTCGTCCTCAATGCTTTTATGATCCTAGTAAAAGACCTTTGTGAGCCCTCTGATAAGGCTATTCCAGGACAGTTGAACATGACATCAATCTCAGTATCAATTACGACGCTACTCGTCGGTTCAGCTGTTAGCCGTTTGGCGGGATTCTCATCTACCGTTTTGAACCGAATTCTGGCCACCCATTCATTCAAGGCAGCCATGACCGATTTCAGGAGATAGAAATTAGGGTGTAGCATGTCGTTCTCATATTTTTCCCTTTCGACAACTAGGACTTGAGAAAACAAATTCGATGAAGAGCATATGAGAAGTGGAGTATTGCGCTGAGTATTCTGGAGTACAAGAAGCAGCCCTCCAAGCAAGGCCGTCTGGAAGGTCGAAGGGATGTCTGGATTATCAAACGACACAGAAACAATGATGCTATCCTCTGTGCCATCTACCTCTTTGAATATTTTCAAATGAATAGTCGCATTAAACTCGCCTGCCCGGACAATTTTCGCATCAAGGTACACAGTTATGAGACTGGGTTGAACAGGAATCTTGGTTCTTCTTGCCGGAAGTTGTTGTAGTATGTCACCGGAGGCGAAAATCCGGAAGCCTTTGGTCATGTCAGAAAGCGTAAAACACGGGTTGAATATTTTTTCCTCCTCTGGTTTTATGGGTTGGTTGTTGAGGATAAGTTCGTTTTCCGTCAAAGATAGTTCTTCACACAGGTCGTGGCCCATAATAGAGGGGTTCCATTTCGGTGTTATACTGTCAATCAGAATTTTGGCGGCCTCAATGCATTTGCCTGGGTGCTCACAGTTGAACTGCACCCTGTCCCTCTGGCATAGCGAACAACCACAGTTTTTTCGAGCAATTCCAGAAGGGTTTAACTGATGTGGTTTCCTGGCATTTATTGTTCGTCGTGTGGAGATTATCAATGCATCCTTCACAGTGCGCACATTGTGGTTGAGTCGGAGGCAACTTGCTGCATCTCGGCGGCAGACATTCATGTACTGCGTGCGGTTCTTTGAAGGATGCAGCCAAATAGGCATGGCAAGCTTCGTCTCATGGCTAATTGAGAGGCCGGTAAACCGCAGGTGGTATTTCCGAGCAGTTAATATCATCCGTTTAATCTCTTGTGGTAACAGTGTGGACCCTGAAATTGGAATATGGATGTCTTGTAAGAAAACATTCATTAGTTGACCTGGTCGGATATTCAAATAACTTGTTTCGAGGAATTGAGCGAGGATGTGATCCATGAAATAGCACCAGGTTGCTCGTTCAGGCCCCACCTTCAAATACGACTGGAGATTCCACAGATCTATGGCCTCATTCCTGGCGGGTATGTCCAATATTTGTTTGCCTCCATCTGCAATGTCTAAATTCATAGTGTCATGAGCTACTCTAGCTCGCTTTCCATCCCACAGAAATGTGTGCTCCTCCTTAACGAGAGTCTCTTCAACGTCTTTGGGCATTCCTTGAACTCTGGTCAAGTACTGTGTTCTGCCTCCAATGACCATATTTATAATATGACGCTTGCCTTCGAGGCCAGGCTTCGTCGCTCTCCATCGTTCCAAATCGCTTGCAATTTTTTCTAGTACCGAGGGCCACGGGGTTATGTACGGTATCGAGTTTCCGATCCAAGCGCCAAGCATGCGGCAGGTCTGTCCATCAGGTATTATCCTAAATGTGTACGGGATCTGCTCATGTGTAAATGTTCTGGAGCGTAATAGATTTGCTCTAAAGTGGGTATTGCCAAATGGGAGCAGCAGAGTTTTATTTTCGTTGAATTTCGCAGTTGAAGCGGTGCACCAAAGATTTAGAAGTCTCCAGAGCTCTTCCAGTGAGTCGTTCGATGACAGATAGATCGTGGTATCGTCAGCAAAAAGGGACAGTACAAGATTTTTCTCGGTCCCAGGTATTTCGATCCCTTGAAGATTAGAGTTTCGTATCAAACATGCGAGAGGCTCAATTGCGAGATTAAATAGTAGGCAGGAGAGCGGATCTCCCTGTCTAACTCCACGGGTGACAACAAATGGCTCACTCAGCGCTCCGTTAACGATGACAATCGTCTCTGCATTTGTATAGAAACTTTTAACTGCGTCGCAAAATTTATCTGGGAACCCCATGTGCCGTAGGACCCTGAACAGATATGTGTGATTAATTCGGTCGTATGCTTTCTCCTGATCAAGAAGCACAATGAGCCCATCTACTTCTTCCGCTTCGGCGAAGTTCAATAAGTACTTTGCGAGCTTCACTTGGTCCTCAATTTTCCGGCCTTTCATAAACCCGGCCTGGTCTGGGTGTATCAAGGATGGTGCTACATGCATCAGTCGGAGAGAGTAAATCTTCGTCATCAATTTATAGTCGGTGTTCAAGAGAGTTATTGGCCGGTAATTACTGATTAAAGACCGGTCTCCCTTCTTGTATAATGGACAGAGCCATCCTCTGTTGAATTTTGAGTGCTCAACTATCCCATATTTTTCGATATCATCATATAATCTTGCTAAGAAACCCAAGACGTTGAAGGACTCTTCCGAGGTCCCTTTTGATTTCCTGAATAATATGTCCAACATTTTATAGAGTTCATACGGGATGCCATCGAATCCCGGGGCTTTACCGTTGTTAGAAAGTTTGAGGGCATTTCCAACGTCGTCCTCCGTCATGTCCTTGTTCATCTGCTCGAAGTCACTCCGGGACAAATGAGCAGTACATTTTTCGAGTGTAATCTCTGTCGCCAAAATTCTGCCGTACTCATCTGGTACATTCTTCCTTTGAATTGAGTCGTGGTAATTTGCTGCCATCTGGGCCATACGTTTGGGACGAGATTCAAACCGCGGTGTCTCTGACTTTGACTCAGGATTGATTTTGAACTCAGATATTGATTCTTTAAGTTGATAACCTTTAGCGGACTGTGTCCAGTGAGTTGTGCGCAGAGTTTCCCCTTCAACGTCGTAGCGTACTTCGGCTACAGCTTTCCTTCTCTCGGATTCTGCGTGTAAACGGTCCCTGATTTTTTTCTCCAGTAGATAGGCAGCCACAGATCGGTCATCCTGTGGCATATCGTCGTCATGTATTACAAGGCTCAACTGGGTTCTCCAGGTTCGGATTTGCCGGGCGGTTTCATCTGTAATGAATCTCGAGCAATGCCTACCGTATTCATTCACCCTGAATTTAAATTGAGCCCAAAGGGTCTGAATATTCTCATCTGGATTTCGGTCTCGGGATTCCAAGTCATTCAAATTTTTCAACAGTTCAGCAGCGAGCTCCTGCACCCGGGTCATAAATTTCGGGGATTTGAGTAGGTATAGAGGCATATTCCATCTGCCGTGACCCGGCTGTTCCTCAGGTTTACAGGTCAGTTGTGTCGTTACGAGTCGATGGTCACTCTTGACTGAGCAATCTTTGATATCCCAATTTCTGTATGACTTGAATTGTTGATTTACGACGCAAATTCGGTCTAGCCGGGAATAAGAGCTGTGTATTTCCTGTGTAGTTCGATCTTGACGATGTTGAGCACATGTGTAGTCACATGTGTCTGGGAAGGTCGCGCGCCATCCATCTTGAAGGCGAAGTAGATTTTTTAGTCTGAGGAAGCTATCTGGTACCAGCTCCGTTGTACGTGTACTCCTGTCTGAAGGGTCCTCAACAAAATTCCAATCGCCCAGCGCAATGTCGGGGAAGGGGAGTCCAGAATCATTTGCCCATAGGTTCCAAAGGGCCTTCCACATTTTATCCCGCTCGTCCGGCCGGTTAGGTGCGTATATATTCAGAATAGTGAGAGACTGTCCACCGTGCCAGGGAAAATTAATCATGAGTGCGCGCCCCGGAATTAATTCATATTCACGGATATTTTCCGTGTCAACAAATTTTTTGTTGAGAACGAAAGCCACGCCAGCAGTTGAGCATGGTTTTTCGGGGTTTGCTGAGTGGTATAATTTGAACCAGCGGCCAAAGATGTTGTTGAACTGTGTTGCGGATTCATCATTTAAATGTGTCTCCTGCATTCCAAGGACACCCAGACTATTAGAATCAATGGTCTGTTTCAGAAATTTGAATTTGTGGTTGCTGCTATGCATAGATACGTTCACGTCACGACCAGCGATATTCAGTGAGCCTATGGTCAAATTTCCACGAGTGAACTTGCCAGATTTCAGAATCTTGGGTGGCTTGTTTTTCTTCCGTATTGCTATATTCTCAGACTGCCATGAATCCACTTCGCTCCCGAGGTCAGTAGGCAGATTACTTCCAGTCATGTCCGGTTCATTTGACCACGGGTCCATTTCCAACTCCGCATCTCCCATATTTTGCACGGCAGCTCCTTCGATAATATTATTGTATAAGCTAGACTCTAGCTGAATGTCTTGCATCACATCGAACTCAATGTTCTCCAAGCTATCGGCTGGAGTCAAAATATTATTGGAGGGGCTACCGAGTTGCCCTTCACTTTGCCCTGCAACAGTCAGGGCAACGGAACTGCTGCAGGAGGGGCCGCTCATACTATAGCCAGGGATAGGCCCCTGGGTCCCCTGACTCCTGCTGATTTCATAATCTGAACTCGCAGCCGGCAGGCACACGCGAGAGGGATGTACCACTTCCCCGTAACCCTCCCGTGCTCCAGGAGGGCCCATGGTATTAAACTCTGGTTCATTTCGGTGTACTGACATTATTTGGGGTTGCGTTTAGGGACCGCCGTCGCAAGAATGTTTTTATTGCAGACATGAAATGATTACAGTTAAGGAGAGGAGTCTGGAGAGTGTCTGCGAATGTTCTCCAGAATTCAAATGTAGGTGGTATGCCGAAGAGGTAGAATAAATCAAGACCACGATTTTTTGGTTGGCGGTGCGGAGAAATTATAAGTATG
The DNA here is from genome assembly GCA_029282285.1 of Mycena rebaudengoi. Taxonomy (NCBI): domain Eukaryota; kingdom Fungi; phylum Basidiomycota; class Agaricomycetes; order Agaricales; family Mycenaceae; genus Mycena; species Mycena rebaudengoi. The sequence goes on from JARJCX010000007.1 coordinate 334,206, forward strand.
TTCCCCGTAAGTGGGAGGCAAAGTGAAATGTTGACTGTAAAGGGATATCCAAAGATTTTGGAGATAGACTTATAGCGCCAATCGGTGCACGGAAGGCGAGAATACATAGAATTTCGGCGCAGCGACACCTCGAAATCACGTGATCTCGGTTCCGAAACAGAGTCACAAGGCACTGCATCGCATTCCGCAGCACAGCGGTGGAGCGGGCGAGGAAGGAGGGAGGGGAGGGGGGGGAGGAGGGAGGGGTAGCTATCAATGCGCACCTCCTCTCCTTTGACATAAGGCGTTGGGTGGTTTGAGCACGGCGGGATGGAAGAAGGTGGTGTGACGGCGCTGCGAGGCCCATGTAATGGCTACTGGGTGGAGACGAAGAGGTGTAGCTCGTCGGGAGTGGTGGTTGGGCCTAGTAACCATGTAGAGTTAATGCATTCACGGTGGCCGGACATGTAGTCCATTGAAGCTGCGGCTCTTTGCAGCTTTGTATATATGGGCTCGTAGGCTCCTTCCGCATTATGCGGTGTAGCTCACGCTACGCGGGTGTGGGGGTCACCCTTGGGCTGCAAACCCTGGCTGTAAACCCACTCCTCAACCCATTCACACCGCCAGTCGCCTGAGTCCGCCGCTGAGCCAGCAAGGCCAGCGTGGGAAAATAGGTGATGGTGGTGGTAACGGATCAAGGAGGCCCCCTGGTAACGGATCAAGGAAGTTACTTTAATAAGCGGTCTCTTCGTCTTGACCATGACGTCCACCAATGAAAGTCAAAAAAGCGCTCTCAACATCGTCATGGGTGCGATGACCTTTGGAGCTCCAGGCAAAGAAGGAGCCCGAGTGCACGCCTTGAACGACGTCGAAGCAATTCTCGAGGTTTTTCTCAAACATGGACACAAGGAAATAGACTCGGCTCGAACATATTGCGGCGGAACGAGTGAGGAGTATCTCGGACAAATTAATTGGAAAGAGAAAGGCTTATTAATCGAGACAAAGCTTGCCGTGAGTCTTCCAAAAAATAGCCTTCCCTGATCTAAACAAATACATAGCCGAGGAGAACAGCAGACTCTCCCATCACCCATTCTCCTGAGGTAAATGTTGTTTTCTAGATTGGGATATATTTGACCATTTCCAGGACTTGCGGAAGCATCTCATGTTGTCGCTAAAGGCTCTTAAAGCAGAGTAGGTCTCTCTCGGGCAAACAACAATTTTTTTAATCCAGCTAGTACGCTCGAGATGTGGTACCTCCACGCTCCGGACCGAACAGTACCTTATGATGTTACGCTCAAGGCTGTTAACGACTTGTACAAGGAAGGGTACTTCAAACGCTTCGGTATCAGCAACTTTGCTGCGTGAGTTGTTATCAGCAGAATAGTTTCCCTTAACAAAGCCGGAGTAGTTGGGAGGTCGCCGAGATGGTAGGAATATGCAAGGCGAACAACTACATCCAGCCAACGGCATACCAAGGCATATATAACGCTATTCACCGAGCGGTGGAACCCGAGCTCTTCCCTTGCCTTCGAAAGTTCGGAATTAGCTTTTATGAATTCAATCCGCGTACGTTCCTGGATGGCTTGGACTTTCTTCGTCTGACTCGCCGCTCGGTAGTTGCTGGCGGGTTTTTCACTGGGAGGTACAGCTCCGCCGAGGACCAGCCCGAGCCTGGATCAAGGTTTGACCCGGAAAGAAACCAAGGCAAGGTACTACACGCGCCATTCATTGTCCCATAGCGTTGCGGCTGACCTGATTGAAACTACTCACAGAACTATCGTAACAGGCAAGATCTCGATCAATTCTCGCCCCGATAATGCTCTGAAGGCGCTTTCAAGGTACTGGAATGAAGCATATTTCAACGCTCTGGCAGTCATTCGCCGAGTGGTCGAAAATCACAATTTAACCATGGCCGAAGTTGCATTGCGTTGGCTGTCCCATCACAGTCTCATGAGCCGAGAGCACGGTGATTCCGTGCTCATAGGTAGGCGAAACCGTTAACTATGGACTGGTCTCCACTGACGAATATTTATTTTAGGAGCCTCTAGTTTGGAACACATTGAGCAGGTGAAGATATACTAAATTCCTACATCCTCAGCATGCAAGTACTGAGTGTGTTTAGAATCTCACGGACCTTGAAAAAGGCCCTCTTCGTGAGTGGAATGGCCACAGTTATATGGCAGTTTCTAAGATCCCTTCAGCGGACGAAATATTGGCCGTCCTAGATCAAGCCTGGACTGCCGTGAAACCCTTTTCGACCAAGTATTACCACTAGTAACTCGACCGATATCTGTCGACTGAATATGTAGTCCTACGCTGTATCAATCATAGACCTGCGCCACCGCGAGGTCAAGCTGTCCACTTTCAAAAGCACGCCGGCCGCCGCTCTTCTAAGTTTCATCTCCTGGGCGCCGCCCCCGCCTTCGACCTTTTCTCCTTTCTCCAACCGTGAAAAGACGCCACTTGCCCATTCGCCTGCACCCAATAGCAATGCAGTGTGGTCCAAACCCAAGGCTCGCCCACCATCCGCTTCCAAACATCCATCCAGAACCACCAGTGCCAATTCCAAAGCCGTCGATAAAACTGATGCTTCCTTGGATTTGCCCTGGGTCTCATTATCGTCTGCTTCCATCATTGAAACGGGTTTGGTGCCCAATGTGACAGCCAGTTCCAGCGCATCTGGACCAATGACTGCTAACCATTCTGGAGCATTTTTCGACGCATGCACCAAGATGCCGAGCGTGGCGAGAAAATGCGACAGAACGACGGGATTGAGGATGAGGCCCGTCCCAGCACCGTGATAGCGTTGCCTTCCCTCCTGGTGCGCCGTCCGCTCTTCCCGTGTTTGCTCGTCCCGGAAAAAGAGCCAAAAACGGTTAATTAGAGGTGCTATGAAAAACTGAGCCGCAACTTCATTAAATGTGGTGCTTCCTGCAGGCGGTGTATTTATAATTTGACGGTGGTCAACCTCCGCAATAGTTGGAGGCTTCCGGACGCGTAGCTGTCGCTCACGAACGAGCTCCGGGACCTTGTCAGCGTTTGCCTCTGCGTCACGATCCAGTGCTTCCCGACTGATCTGGTCCATAATCTGGGGAAGTACATGCCCGGGATTGCTGCCATCATCCAAATACTTTTGGTGAAGATGCAAGGGCAGGGTTTTGCTGGGAAAGGCTATTCGACTTTGGGGAACAGAAGATTTGGGTACGCTTAGGGACGCCAACTCTCTTGCACCCAAGGCCAACGCATTAAGCATGGTATACCGCTGATCGGTGGAGTACTGGTTCTTGAAAAATTCCTCGATGATAGATCTACCTCGAGGGATGAGTTCATATCCGGCACGCCTGGCTAATAAACTCACGGCGGTGATATACGGGGAGCAGAAGACACGAGAGCATTGAGAGCACCTTGTCGCTTTGCGGCGAATCCTTCAAGGTTGTAATTGTCTTGTAAATCGACCAGGCCATGGACCAGATTAACGGCGTTTTCGTCTGTTGAACGGTCAGGAATAGCAGTACTGAATCAAAGCTATCTTACCTAGTTCAGTACCGTATCCCCTTTTCTTTCGGATAAGTTCCTCGGCACAATCAAGCGCCATCTCCAGTTCATCTGCCTTTTGGTTTTCGTCGCCCTTGAGGCTGCCCAGAGGGCGAATTAGGAGCCCGAGCTGAGCCAAATAGACTGGCCGCGGAATTTTCTTGACTCCAACACCCAGGGTGGGTTCCTTCTCAATCTCGGCGAGCTCCGAAGGCGTGGGAGAATCAGAACGAGAAGAGGATTGAGATATATAGCCAGACAGAGAGTCGTCGGAATCGTAGCCAGCTGCGGCATCTGCGGGGGAAACCGTTGTTTCATTTGTGGGTAAATTGCTCCGTATTCCAGGAGTCATGATCTCCTGGATATCTTCTTCAGGTGGCGGGGGTACTTCTTCCGCATCCCCTACGTTCGCGTCCATGTCGCGCATTAGCAACAAGCCCCGAACTTGACGAGCCCATCCTTTGCCCCCATCCTCCCCTTCCCAATCTCCGAAGTTTAGCTTTTTCCCTGATAGATGTGCGACGACTTCAGCGGTGAGCATACCGCATCGGCGTACAGAATTGTCCAAGTGCGCTATATATTTTCCTACACCGGAAATAAACGCGGAAGACATGGCAAGGGACAAAACTTGGGGGGACGAGGGAGGAAAATAAGACACGATGACAAGAAGCAGTGTGGTAAGATCTGAGCTACCATTAATAGCTGTTTATCTGGAGCTTGATCCACGTACAGCGATGCCGATTAAGAAGGGAGTGTTTGACGTGGTCAGGGGAGGACCACATATCCACAACGCAATTCAGGAAGAGTTCCAAGGCTGCACAGAGTGAAAACCTGAGCGATCGACGGACTCGAAACACACCTTTCAAATCGCGTCGAGGGCCAGAAGCCCAGGAGGCGAATATACGAGCGTGCCCTTCATTCCATTCTCGACCAAGAATGGCAGCTGAGATCGACTCCCAAAGCTCAGTGTCGTCGTCCGGGAGCGAGCCTAACAGCCCGCGTAATAGAAGAGCCTCTCGTTTCACCACGGCTCGTTGTTGAGGCGATACATCGAGACGGGATTCCGCGGACAAGGCAGCAAATAGAGAAGTCAGAACAGACTGCAGAGTGAATGATGAATCGAATCCTCGCAGGATGCTGGACCACGCTGCAGAATACGAGGCCGCATTTTCTTGAGCCAAACGGCGTCGGATCAGCGGTAGTGTAGCCTCGAAAAATGAGGGCTGCGATCGCGATGAAGGTGGAGTGGCAGGAAACGTGCCCACGTTCACAAGCTTCGTCAAGAGATAGGTCAAGGAAGCCACATCATGTTCTTGAGGGAAGTGAGTGGCTCTGGTATTCATTATGAATGCGCGGGCACACCTCTTGGAGACGGCGGGAGTGCTGCAACTGTACATTCACAGCGTTTGCAGACATTGGAAAAATAGACACCGTGTTCCAGCTGCGGAGGGACAGGCTTCTTCCCTCCGAGCGCATTGGCAACCTTGGCAGGCACCGCTGCGATGTTTCGCACACAATCTTCCCATCCGACCGTCTGCTTAGCATTACGCTCGCGATTCGGAGAAAAGACAGCGGAATGAAGCCGGTCAATGGGGTACTCCTGCGACAATCTGACCAGAAGGCGTATTGAATACTCTGTGAGTGATAGAGACAGTATCGTTGAGTACGCCAGAAGTGTTACGTCTCCCGCGGCGGCTGAAGCGAACGAAAAGGTGTCTGGACAAAAGTACTGCTCCAAGAGAAGCGTCGCGTCTTTCTCAGCCAAAGAAGACTCCCAGGTAGGGCCAATATGCTGCAGTATTGCGCGCTGAAGAGCTGGCAGATGTCTCGAGATAACGACTGCACCACTAGGAAGTGGTTGGACATTGTAGTGCCTAAATTGTGGTGGGAGGAGGTTGATGCAATCGAGGGGACTGCAAAGCAGGGCAAGGGTGGTGGAAATGTCAGGCAGGGGCGTCTGGAGTCGGCTGATAATGTCTTCCACCTGCAACGCGCTCGACGCGTCTGTAGTCATCAATGAGCTGAGCTGAGCGACTCAGATAAATATATCCCACGTGCTATTTATGCAAAATAAAGACGTGTCTCCGCCACTTCTGTTCTAAGCCTCGAACAAGGATACGACCCATTGGCCTATTAAGCATATCTTATCTGGCTGGCCACTGCGAGCAGGTAATTTTATACAGCAGCGTCAGATGTCTTGACTCTGAACACCGTCTTTAGTATGGCGAGCAACATCCGACAGGTTAGTCTGACCCCCAGTGTCCTCGAATAAATACCAAACTCTGTGCAGGCAACAGTGGCACCTACCCTGCAGCAGTCTCAGACGGAGGCTCTGCTCTCTCTGCTGAATCTAAACAGTCCAGCAGAAGCTCCGCCGCCGTCTAACAAGGCTGGCTCTGGTTTTAAAACACCTCAGCCCACCGGCCCACCCGTCTGGAAGGTGCTTGTATTGGACCAGCAAACCAAGGACGTCCTCGCCACAGTGTTGCGCGTCCAAGACTTGCGAGATGTCGGCGTCACATTACATGTGTGAGTGCGTCGTTCATCGAAACAGCTAAGTCATTGATGATGAACAGCCAACTGCACTCTATCCGCCCCCCACTACCCGATGTCCCAGCAGTCTACTTCGTTTCTCCCACTCTTGCGAATGTGAGACGAATAGCGGAGGACCTCGAGAAATCCCTTTACGAATCCTATCATCTTAATTTCGTCGAACCTTTGCCACGGGCACTATTGGAGGAGCTTGCGGCCTCCGTAGCCAGAGATGGAACTGGGGACTCCGTGGAGCAGGTGTGTTATGCACTCAACCTGTATGCAGTTCTGCAACTTGGAACAGGTTCTGGATCAATATCTCTCATTCATCGCCCCTTCACCTTCTCTCTTTTCCTTACTACCTGCACCTCCGCCGCCTCAATCTGTAACTGCGGCGCCCGCAGGTCAAACACCTCCGCCAACGTCCACATACGCGATCTTGAATTCACCGTCATCGACGGAGCAGCAGATTGAAGCAGAGATTGAACGAATTGCAAGCGGTCTCTTTAGCGCTGTCGCTACCATCGGTATGTGGCGCGCGCACCTACCTGGCGCTAGGCTGAGCCCCAACAGGACATGTACCTTACATTCGTTGCCCGCGAGGCAACGCCGCGGAAATGATCGCCAAAAAACTCGAGACAAAAATAAGAGACGCGTTACTTACCGCTTCGCGGTCCCACTCTCACGTCAACTCTGCTGCACTCTTCTCACAGGATGCTTCAGGACTGGCGGGTCTTCAGAGACCATGTGCGTTGTCTCTGTTTCACATACTGACATATTAAAATATACCATTTCAGTGCTCTTAATATTGGACAGAAACATCGACCTCACTTCCCCGATACTGCACGGCTGGACATACCAGGCGCTCGTCTCGGACTGCTTCCACATGAACCTCAACCGCATCGTTGTCCCCGCCACCACAACACAACCGCCCCAACCCAAACGCTCGTATGACCTCGACTCGAAAGACTTCTTTTGGGCACGCAACGCCGCCAACCCATTCCCGCAGGTTGCAGAGGAGATCGACAGCGAGCTCAACAAGTATAAGAGCGACGCGGCGGAAATCACGCGCAGCACGGGTGTAAGCGATGTGAATGACATCGCTCAACTGTGAGGATTTTTTTCTTCGTCCCTCAACTCCATTCATATACATTTGGCAACAGTGATCTATCCGCCAACGCAGCCCACCTCAAGACGGCAATTACCCAATTACCGGAGCTGACGGCGCGAAAGGCGACATTGGACACACATATGAATATTGCTACGGCGCTGTTGGAGCAGATCAAGAAGCGGGGACTGGACGAGCTGTTCAGTATCGAGGAGGCTATCGGGAAGCAGGTTTGTCGTGTGGCGCGTCTCGTTCATTATGCTGAATTTTCGCACCAAGAACATGCAAACGATCCTCGCCACCCTGCGCGGAGATGCACCTGCTCTTTCGCCGGAAGATAAGCTGCGGCTTGTACTGGTCTTCTACCTTTCCCGCGGGAACGACAACGCGCTTTCAAAAGACGAGGTCAACGAGCTGGAGAAGGAGTTGAAGAGCGCAGGTACCAGCGTAGGCGCATTCGAGTATGTGCGCAAGATGCGGGAGGTAGAACGGATGGGCATGGGGAGCTTCTCTGTCGCCACCGGCCCTGGGACGCCGAGCACAAACGACGCCGGCGCGGAGCTGTTCAAAGGCTTCAGTGTGCTCGGAAACAGGGTTCGCCTGTCTCTCCTTTTTTTTGCGCGCAATTTAATTAATGATGCTGCAGCTCACTGACCGCCTCACGCAAACTGGCTTCGAGGGGCTTATCTCTGGCGTGAAAAACTTCTTGCCCGCGAACAAGCTGCTACCCATTACGCGCCTCACGGCAGCGCTCATGGACTCTGCCAGCGCGTCCAACGCATCCCTTCAGGAGACCGACGACTTCCTCTTCCTTGATCCGCGAGCAACACGGAACTCTGCTTTGGGGCCCGGAGGCCCTGGAGGCCCCGGCAGCAGCGGGTCTGGGAAGGGTAAACGCATGGCGTTTGCTGAGAGCGTCGTATTTGTCGTTGGCGGCGCGGGATACGTGGAGTATGGCAATTTGGAGGAGTGGGCGGGGAGGACGGGGAAGAAAGTCACGTATGGGGGCACTGAAATCCTGGATCCCGGAGGCTTCATCCAAGTCCTCGAGAGATTAGCCGCTGGACCAGGTGGCGGCGTGTAGATATATAGATGACTTGGACAAGTACTTAATTAATGGATGTGGGTTTCGAATGTGCGGTGTTGATACCACCGAACTTCATTAACAACATATCAGTCAACATACAAAGAGTAGTACACAGTACAGAAAAATAAGTAACTCGATAGCAAGATGTGAGATAAATAGATACGCAAAGTACGACGTCAATTCAGGGCTTTGTTCATTATCAGACTCGCATTCATGTGCTCTTAAGTTCGAAGACTCACTTTCTTGGCAGCAGCAGCCTTGCTAGACGCGGGCTTTTTCGCCGATGCTTTGGAGGAGGGTTTGCCAGCCTTCGTCGACGCTGGCTTCGCCTTAGTTGCAGACTTGGGCTTGGACGATTTAGGTTTATCATCGGCGGCCTGTGAGTGGTGAGGAAATATTCCACGAGAGTAAAGTCCAAGTACCTTCTTGGCTACCGCCTTCTTCGCCGTGGTCGCCTTCTTGCTGGCAGCCGCTTTCTTGGAGGTTGCTGGTTTCTTCCCGACAACAGCCTACCAAAATTTGTTGAGGGAGGGGCCAGCGGCGCGGAATAAATGACTCTCACCTTCTTCGCGGGTGCCCGCTTTGAAGCAGGAGTGGCCTTCTTCTTCGGTTTCGCTTGAGCGCCAGCAAGAACTTTCTTCGGTGTATCTTTCTTTGCGGTGGACTTTGCAGCCGGTTTAGCAGTGGTAGTCTTGGCTTTAGTTTTCTTAGCGGAAGTAGCAGCAGCAGACTTGGACTTGGGAGCCGCCTTGGCTGCAGGGGTCTTGGCAGTGGGGGCCTTCGCTTTCGATACAGGCTTGGAATTCTGACGATTGTCATAAGCAGTGGCGTGGGGAGCTGTGAATGGGCTGCACACCTCTTTAGTGGCCTCGCCGCGGACCTTGGGAGTGAGCTTGATTTTGCCTGAAGGACCTGGCATGTTACATCAGCACACGCGGCGTTGCGGCTGAGACTGTGCGGACCCTTGGGCAAAACGAAGATACTCTTCGCACTCCCCGACGTAATGGCACGGTTGAGTTGACTTGCGGTAGAGGCATTCAGTTCGACTTTGTATTTCGACTCAACGAACTAGGACTGTCGTTGAGCATGTACGGCGGCGATAGCAGCGACGAGGCCCTACCTTCTTGATGGTGGGACGTGAGACACCGCCTCTGGCATCCTCGGGATGAGCGATGATACATTCCTAGAGTTGCGGAGGCAAAATGAAGGAAACATAATGCCCCGATGATGATACGACGAACGGTAATCATATCAATCCAGGACGGATGCGAGGCAGCCTTGGACGCAGCAGAGGCTTTGGCGGGAGCCTTGGCAGAGGATTTCTTAGCGGCGGCGACAGGCATCTGAGCTTGCGGGTCGGTAAGATGTGAGTAGAGGGAGGGGGGGGAAAGTGGGAAAGGCAAGGAGAGTCAGTTTCCGATTCGCCGAGGCAGATTGTCACGTGTAGCGCGCACGGCCCACAATTGCACAAAAAGGCTACGAAAATAGGGAAGCGAGCAACAGAGCGCAGCCGAGAGAGGGAGGCTAATCAGGGACTGAGGAACTAGCGCGGGGGCAGAGCAAACAAAAAAGGTAGATAACCAGAGAATTATTATGGCCAGATTGAGTGTGGCTTCTTTCCGAGTCCAGAGCAAGTCCAGTAAACGATCAGTGAGACTGGGAATGTGCAGGGAAGCCATGTTGAAGATTCAGGGTCGCAAAGAGGACAGGGTAGACACGGCGCAAGAAGCAATGAGGTGGGCAGAAGGAAACCTTTTTTACCAATTTTTGATTGAATTTTGATGACCCAATTGGGTTGACCACTCAAGTGACCACCTTACACACCCACCATGTCTGGCCTGCCAGCGTCCTTACTGGCAACAGACGACACAACAATTTTGTTGGGCCTCATCGCCGCAACCGTCTTTCTCCTCAACAACCTCTATCGGCCCCAGCCTCTCGTCCATCCTATTCTACTCGGCAGACAGAGCGATGTCGCCCGCGTTCGGAATCGGGGCGAAAGCGCCGTCTACAGAAACTACGGAACCGGCTTGTTGGGACGGGTGCGTGATGCTGGCGTGCATGGCTATCTCCTGGTCTCATTTTTCTTCGAACATAGTTCCCGTTAAGACCAGGAAAAGACGTGCACATTCTGGCCGACTTCCTCAAGCCTGATTCTGATGCGCCTCGCACCTTGTGGACTAGCAGGGTACTTGATTGTTTTTTTTTGTTCTGCAATACCGTACCCATTTTGCCTAGATCAACAACCCTCAGCTGCAGGACAGGATCGCAGCGGTCGGTACCGGTCTTCTGCGGCTCGCGGGGTTGCAAGCACAAGAATCCAACGTCCTACTGTTGCTCAATGATAGCATCGGTGCATTTATTTCTTCATACCCTCGGAGCCCGTTTCTCACTCAAAATGTGCAGAATTTATCATCAGTGACATGGCCCTCGCCGCTCATTCAATTCCATCGTTTACCCTCGCAAGTGCAAAATTACTAGCCTCCGTCCTCGAATCACACCCACCCACCGCGATCATCACACATGCATCGATGCTTACTCAAATTCTGGAACTCATATACGATGCAGGCGAAGCGAATCGCAATCATACTATTATCGTCGTGGGCGAACCCAGCCCCCAAGCCATGGCCAGTGTCGCTAGCAAAGTCACGGTGCTCAAATGGGCAGACATCGAACGCGAAGGCATTCGGGTCGAAAAAATCATCAGCCCTCTTCCCAGTGCGTGCCGTCATATTTGCTGACCATCCAACTAAAACCTCACAATTAGAACCGAGTGACGTGTTCACCGTTTCATTCTTCGCGTCCGAGTCTGGTCAGATACAGGGCGCACAGCTCACTCACGAAAATCTTACCGCTGGAGTCGCCGCTGTTCGCGCACTCTTGCCGCTTTCCCATGCGTTGACGCCGTTGGACACGCTCGTCTCTGCGCACTCTCTGGGCACCGCATACGGAAGGGCCATTGCATACACGGCGCTGTTCGAGGGAACCAGCTTTGCGACGTTGGAGAGCTCCAAACTCTTCCACCCGGATGAATGTGAGGCGGAAACGTAGTCCAGTTGCGCAGCTATTAACATGGCCGTTTCCAGACACACCGCAGGTCAACGTTGCCGATGCCCTTTCGTCCAAAGTGTACCCCATACCTTCCCCAACCCTCGCTTTCCTCAAACCTGGCCACCTCCACACTTTGGTGCCAGCCATCTTGAAAGAAGCACGCAAGTCGTTTTTGCTGTTCCCCTTTGCGTGGCGACACAAGGCGACCGGCATCTCGGAGGGCTTCGTTACGAAGGAGAGTCTGTGGGATCGATTGGTGTTCGATGGTGCGCGTACACGGGTGGCAGGAAACGGCGCAGGAGCTTTGCGAGGGGTTATTGTCAGTGAAGGTGCGTGTCAGCCATACGACTGGTCCAGAGTCTAATGTTGTTGGAAATAGGTCCCCTGGCAGCCGAAGTGTTGACTCCAGCAAGGGTGACATTATCTGTGCCCATAATCAATTGCTATTCGCACCCACTTGTTGCGGGTCCAGTGCTGGCCTCGCATGCGCTTGACCTGCAGGACTTGACCACCGAATCGTCAACAACTGCACACACCGGCCCACCGAGCATCAACGTGGAAGCGAAGCTCGTTGGCGTCGAGGATGAACCGGTGGAGAACGGGGCGGACCCCGTTGGAATCTTGATGGTCCGAGGTCCATCCGTGGGCAAACTGACCAGCATGGAAGCCAGTTATGTTTCAATTCCATCAGGTGAGGATGAGGGCTGGATTGGTACTGGTATGCGGGCCACGGTGCAGACCAATGGAGCTTTCCACCTCCTGCCGCAGTAGTTCTTAGACAAAAGTGAAATTATGATTATTGCAAACCAAGCTCGGCGTTCTGGTCCACCGTGCTGAAGAGTCAGTCGCTCGTTGGAGAGGTGGCTCGACAAGCTATACAGTATGAAGCAGCCGAATGGGCCTTGCCCGAATCACGAAACCCCTGAGCATAATATTTTGGATTGCACCCACCCTGCAGAGCGGGGAAAAGGAAGAGCGCTGGGGCTGGTTGTCGTGTTTGTTTTATAGTGATCGGTCAAGTCGCGTCAACAGATACAAGCAGCGCGTCTACACGCGCAAACATTCAACAAACCAAATCCATAAAAGGGGCGACCCATATCGAGCCAGTGATTTTCAACCTCTGACCCCGACCACCACCATCTCCGTCGACCACCACCCCCGCCTACCAACCTCCCTCCCAATGTCTGCTATATCCCCCGCCCCCGCCTCGGCATCGACCCCCATTGTCGCCAGTGCCACTAAGGCAAAGAAGCCTGCCTCCACCAAAGCAAAGGTACCCAAGAAAGCAACCAAGACTGCGGCGCCCAAAGCCAAGAAGGCAGCAGCATCCAAGGCCGCTACTCCGGCACACCCTTCATGGAAGGACATCATCAAGGTCTCGTTGGTTGTTGGGTTTGTCGCTGCTGTGTTCTGACTCTTTGTTCAGGAGTGTCTCGCTGCCGCCGACACCCCGCGCCAGGGTGTGTCTCGTAATGCTATCAAGAAGGTATGCACCCTGCATCTTCATCGTTGTTCATGGCTCAACATCGATGTCCAGTTCGCCGAGGAGCAGTACAAGCTCACCACTCCGAGCCACGTCTCCCAACTCAACCGCGCCATCACCCACGGCGTAGAGACCGGCATGTTTGTGCAGCCAAAGGTGTGTTTCATTGCCGGTCTGCCGACGTCTCTTACTCTGTGCCCAGGGCCCTTCTGGCTGTATCAAACTCGCCCCCAAAGTCCGCTCCGAGTCCTCGAAGGAGGTTTGTACCACATGACTATCGTATTTGCTTATCGCTGACGTGCCTCGCAGAACTCCAAGCCTGCCTCCAAGTCTGCCACCAAACCCGCCGCAAAGAAGACTTCCACCACCAAGGCCGTCGCCGCTAAGCCCAAGGCAAAGACCACCACCAAGGCCGCACCAAAGAAGGCTGCCGCAACCAAATCCGCTGCCACCAAGACTGCCGCCAGCAAGAAGACTACCCCAGCGAAGAAGCAGCTTGCCGGCAAGCCTAAGCCCGCTGCGAAGAAGAAGACTTCCGCTGCGGTCAAGGCCAAGAAGGTTTGTGTTTCACTCCCTCCATCTCTCTCATTCCTAACCATTCAACCAGGCCGTCGTTGGCAAGAAAGCCGCCCCTTCTGCGAAGGCCAAGGCCAAGGCCGCTGCTGCACCAAAGAAGGTAAGACCCCTTTGTCACTGTCGCGGAATCCCGTGCTCATCGTTTCGCAGGCTACTCCTCGTGCTGCACCCAAGGCCCGGTCAACAACAACAACAACGAAGAAGACCAAAAAGGCTGCAGCATGATTGCCCTTCGTTGACCTATTATTATTTTATTTTGTTCTCCCCTACTTGTACCTTGTATTATTTCTTTACTTATATCCTTTCTTGTACGCAATACCAGTGCAGCAGGTGTATCTCCAATGTTTCTCCGGGTCCCAATGGAAATAAGTAGCTTCAGTGCAATCTATCCTCATTCTGATCATTGTCGCTTGGACCGACTTTGACAACCGACCACAACCGACGCACAGCCACACACAACTATGGTCATTCACTCCCATGTTCCCATTCTTCGTCGTATGGACTGAGTTACTTCAGGCCTCGTATTCAGTACAGCTGTCCACGATACCCACACTGCGAGCGTTGGAAACTTCCAGAAAACGGTCATTTGACTTATCCTGAGTCTCCAATCAAACCCGACAATTGTCCGCCCAAAAATGTCCGCGTTTAAAATATGTCGAAAGCTCCTCCGTGGTTCGCTAGACGGCCTAATTGCACACCATGTACTCGGCCATCCTGTTTTTTGCGCTCCTGCTCGTCGTGCACGCGGCGACCTTCACGCCCAATGTCTCTCTCCTTACGGATTTGCCGCAATTTCAAAAGGTTCACAAAATGACCACGCACTCCGTCCTGAAGATGATCAACGACAAGAAGCTGAAAGGGAGTACGTTCTACTTGGGGAGCACCCTCGCAGACCTTTCCCTACTTCGTAACCCGGACTGGACTAGTGTACGTGAATTTTTCGTTTCATGCGTCGTCTAAATAAAATCAATCATCAGGACCGATTTGAGGATACATGGAACCTTGCTGTGGCAGAGAACAACTGCAAATGGTTTTCGACCGAGCCCGGCAACGGCGTATTTAATTTGACGGCTTGCCAAAGTCTCCGGGATTTTGCGGTTAAGCGCGGTGTTCCTTTCCGCGGGTCAGTTAATGTCAATTGAGTCGTCTTTGACACATTATTTACCGTTTATTAGACACAATACGTGAGTTCCGAGGCCCCGTCGAATTCTCCAAGCTGATCGCGATATTCCGGAAGCCTATGGCACAATCAGAGGCCCGACTGGCTCACTACCGACCCCCTTAAATTCACCGTGGCGCAACTAAACAAAACTATCATTCCTACTGCTGTACAGTCTGTCATTACAGGATTAGGAAAGAATCTCATTTCGTGGGATGTAGTGAACGAGCCCTGGTGCCTGGTTTTCCCGTGTAACCGACGCCAGTATGTACTGACCTGTGGTCGTAGGTCGGACAGCGCGGTGCCTGGAATGAGCGAGACGGATTGCGTTGTTACTGCGGCAAGGCAAGTCCAAGCATATGCTATAGACACCGCTGTTTAACGACTATTTTTGTATTAGGTGGCCCAATTTTGCGGTCGACGGGAACGCATCATCTCCCGTTCTGTTCCCAGATTCGTCTTTTATCGCTACGGCGCTCCTCAATGCCGACAAGGCGCGGAAGAAGATCGGCTCCAAGATGAAGTTATTTGTGAACGAGTACAACGGTGAGTCTCTCACCCACTTGACGTTCAAAGAACTGTCCTGAGTTCTAACTCGTATCTAGTGTAAGTGGTCCTTTTTGGTGTCTGTGCTTCGTTAAACACCGTGGGCGTACAGTGGCGGAAACTTCCCCTCCCAATCGAAAACCGAATGTGCGTTCAAGACTTTGACGAAGCTACAAAAAGCCGGGGTTCCTGTCGACGGACTTGGCATACAGTCACACTACAGCGCCAATCCACAGGCCTTCCCCTCGAAGGAATCTGCACACTTCACCCTCGATCGGCTCAAGGTACGCTACATATACTGTACACCGTCTTACTTAAATTGACCGTGTTTCCAGAATATGGGACTGATGGGTGCCATCACCGAGATGGATGTGTGGCTACCCGATAACAGCACGGAGAGCCTTAGGTGGCAGGTAAGTACCTGAACTCGCGTACCAGATATTGCCTAATTATTCGCAGGCTTCCATATTCGGAGACATTTTGGATACGTGCCTATACAGCTCCAACTGTAACGAGTTCCTACTTTGGGATAACAGGGTTGGTTCTTCCTTTCGTCTATTTCTCAGATATTCACATTGTGCAGGATGACGAATCATGGCTGAACGATTTCGCCAGCACCGGCGTTGTAAGCAGTCGCCTTATTATTTTCCACGCTCCTCACCCTCTTTCTCACTTTTCAGCACCAAGGGACACTGTTCGATGCTTCCGGTAACCCAAAACTCCCTTTTTTCGAAGGTATGCATTTTCAAATCAATGCTTGCGCACAGTTCTCATCGTTTAGTTCTCGCACGTTTGTACAATTTTGCCACCGGTGGGGCCGAGCCTTGTGCTACTTCGAGTGGAACCTCCGTTTGCGTGTTGTAGGGAGCGAAAGGAACTAACAATAAAATTTCAACACTTTCTTCATTCTGAAAGATTGAACCCCCTTTTCGTGCCTTCCACCATTGTCCGGTTCAGCGTCGATAACCATCAAGGACAAGGACAGCTGCTCGCTATGGCCCTTGGAAGGTACATCAACATCGAGGTCCCTCCGCGCAAAATTCCTATCTCGAATACATACACTTGAACTTCCTAATACACAGATGTCGGCAGCATGAGACCTCCGTATGAACCGGTATGCGTACCTGCTTTTTTCCATCTGTCTTCAAGGTTCGTATTCATTCGGCTCAACGTTGCATGGTTGGCAAAGGCCGCACCTTGGCTATATAATATGGCTGCGTTCGATTTGCGAATCAAGCCAATTCTCCAAGATGCGCTTCCAGCTTAACATTGCGAGTCTTCTGTATCTCGTTGCAATTGGTTCTCACAGTAAGCCACCCTCTTACCATCCAATTCAATGTTAGTGACAATCCGTCTAGGAGCGCTTGGACAAACCACGTCCCCGGGATTGTTCCAGACCCAGCAAAGGATTTGTACAACCTTCAGCCCCGGTGTTATGATTTATTGCCAAGGCGTCAATATAAGCTTGTAGACCATCTGCAACGCCACCACCATATATATAATATTATTACTTGGATCAATACTTGCAAACGAACATAACCGGTGGAATTGGGCTTTCCTCTCAATTCGGGCCCCCCGGAGCGCCTTTGGCGCTCACAGGGTTCTTCGATGGCTCATTTACTCAATTTAATGCCGGTTGGGCGGGAGTCTGCTACGGGCCGTTCCAGTCTTCGCCGTGAGCCAATTTTTCTTTCTTGATGCCTCACCTTTATTTATTACTGATTATAGACTGTGTAATCGGCTGGCTAAACTCTGGGTCCAGCAACAATATCAATATCAATGCACATGAGATTCTGTCAGTTCTCCAGTGTCACCGTCACCAAAATAAAACCTGACTTCTAAACCGTTAGCACGGTGGATCCTGTGAACCGCAAGGGCGTATTAGCCGTTTCCAAGACCGTGAATGTCACGACTTTTGCGACGCTCCCTTCTCAGAACAGCCTGGGGTTCAACTTTGTGCTCTGCCCCGGCTGTACAACGTGGGGGGCGAACAACAAGTTCGATCTCAATGCAACACTGGGCTTCTTTACCACGGCATGGTCCACGACGAGGCCCGACAATGTAACTAACCCACACAGCAATATCACTTTCGCTTTTGACGACATGGATCATCTCTTCGCGGCGAACATCTCTACATTGAAGACCGCAGTCGCTACTGGGACTTGTCCTTTTAGCACGGTGGGGTAGGAGAAACGAAGGAGAGACCTATATTTTCCAAATGTATTTTGAACTCGGTCAAATTATGAAAAATCTGTTATAACCAAAAAATGACACGACTCTAGAATGGCAGTCCCTATAATCTAAGGTTGGGGCCAGTGTCAATGCCTGCGCTGTTCACCAGGAGATCTTGGAATTTAACACCTGGACGTCTGGTGTTTTGTCTATTCCCAATCCAGTCCGGTGCTAGTTCCACGCCACTTGAGCATACATTCCCAGGACTTCGTTTGAAAGAACAGGACTGTACACCTGCGTATCGCCGAGCGTGTATACCTTGGTCTTCTGCAGCGTGTTGAGCGTGCGTATCACCTGCGCCTCGATGAAGTCGACGAAGACGAGGTCGATAGCCGCATCGGGGTCATCGCCAACGTCGGGCGTCCGCGAGGCAATGAAGTCCGGAATCGGGTACGATGGGATCGGTGCATGGCGGACGTCGTCGCCAACGCCTGGGCAGGACTGTATTTTGCGTTAGGGTCTGAGTATAAATACCAGTAACGAGACGCACGTCGTAGGTGACATAGCCTAATGTTAGGTCCTCCTCAGCATTCGCCAGTGCGGGACTTCTGTCGTATCGATGGTTCATATCCTCTAGCCACGCTCGATAACCCTTCTCGACGTCCTGCTCCTGTTTCCGCATGCGGTCTTGTTGGGTATTCTCCCCGTCCCACAAGCGCTCCGCTCCGGCGTCGTTCAGTGCGGGAAGCACCTTCGTTGCAACAGAGAACGGGACATCGGGGATGAAAATATACCGGTTCACAAACGGCGAGACTGTGAGCTGGTCGTTCTTGGTGAAGGGTCCCCGGTAGATGTCGAAGCGCTGGGACCCCGAGCTTATAATCAACAAGGAGGGACGGGCCGCACGTGAATTGTTCAAGGCGAGTACAACAGGCACAGCCTGAATTTGCATTAAACTTCTACTAAAAGAAAAGAGATCTGTTTCTGCACACCTCTTCGACAGTGAGCGTCAGTATTGAATCGTTCGACGGGTACGGCGACCTAAATGGGGTCAACCATGTGTACGAGTGTAATTCTAGGAGAAGCATACCGGTCCATGGTAAAATCCCGCGGAGCCGTCCCATACTGAAACGACAAGTCAAATCGTTCCGCAAGCCCTCGCAGCCCTTTGGTGATATTTCGTCCTTCGGCTGTTTCGAAGGTCAAGTTGGTACGGCCCGTGTGATACTTACGAACATGTTTGATAAGTTCCCCGCGACGAGGGATTTCGTACATACTTACCTGATACGTAACGGGATTTGCGTCAAGATACCTCCGGCTGAAGTTTAATTTCCGCGTGCTGCCGTGAGGGTCTAAATCGACACCTGTGTGTTGCCATTAAATCAACAATGGAGATATGCGCAAGGGGTGCTCGGGTATACTTAGCCAGCCTGCGGTCCGACGGATCATTTCAATAAGCGGAGATGAGATGGCGATGGCGAATGACTGACCCAGCGTTTCCATGTATCTACCGCTCGCGAGTGACATCGAACGTCCGTCAAGTTGCACTGGAAGCAATAAATATATGATGCCTTGAAGATACGAGAAACTGACAGCAGTCACGGACGTGTAAATGCCCTGGAAATAGGAGTGGGTTCCTCTTCTATAGGGGCTCACTGTACAATAGACATACCGCCGAAAATGAGTATGGGTGTTGTTGGATGAACTTTGCGGATAGCCTGGAACAAGAGTGGCCCTGAGGGACTAACTCAGCGTGGCCCAGGCTTTAAGGAGGCGTCCAATACGCAATACGCACATCTATCCCTGACCGGTATGTGGCTGTTTCGCCAAGATTTGAGACCAAGCACCTCAATAAAAGCCTGAATGTCGCTCACCCAACCAAGAGGAACAAATCCGGTTCATCCGCTATGGCATCCGCGAACTGACAAAGGCAGTCAGGAAGAAGGATATGGTGCACGAGGGAAATATAATACTGACCCAGCGTTCCTGCACCATATCTTCGACCGTCTGAACCGTCGTGTTCTCGGCATTCCCCGCAAAGTCGAATAAAACTCCAAAAGCGGTGACGCTCCGACCTCTGCACGTCGGACTCATTAGCGAGAAGTTGGTATTATGGGTGATCGACGTACTTTCGAGTCTTGAACTTGGAAAATCGATCTATGCACAGTCAGAAAAGATATAAAGTATAATGTCTCCACTCACTGCCGACGGGGATGCTTACGCTCTTGTTGTTCGCATCATATACTGTGATGTTGACGTTGGAGGATAGATAGCGCTCCTTGAAGTGTGGCGCGAAGTTCTTGTGCCTATTGTGTGATGAGTCGAGTTTCCAGAAAGCAAGATGAAAACCAGACATGTCGTAGGTATTTGCATAGATATAGAGCTCATGGCTGGTGGTGTCATTAGCCTGCGGGCTAACTAGATCATCTGGCGACGCACTTTCCCATGGCTAGGACATCATAGGGAATTTGCTTGAAAAATTCATTGGACTGAGACGTTTGACTGATGTGTTAGAGGACGATGGGGTGTATCTGAGGGACGCACATCTTGGGCATCCACACCGCCTGGAAGAAACCCATCCGTCAATCCGGTCCCTGGGTACCGTTGAGAAAATAAAACATAACGATCTGCGCGAGTATACCATCGTGCAAGTCACCCGAATCAACCAGGAGCAGATCCACGTCCTTTTCCTAAGCAGACTCTACGGCTCAGAAAGGACTCCAGTCAGGCTTGGACTTGGTAAATACTGACCACAGCCAACTCCTTCATGTGCGTCACAAACGCCGAATAATCGCCCCAGGTGCCGCTGAGCTAGTCAGCCGTGTGCTCAGGCTGCCAAGGAAATCGCGGCGAACCTGTAGTTGGGCTCGGGGAACGAGCGCTTTTCGTGGCCAAGGAGCCAGCCATGCGTGTCCGTGGTGGCGATAACATTGATGTCGCCCCACTGTAATGGGCGGGACGGCGGCGATATCGACTGTGACCACGCAGGACGAGGGGCGTGCACGGACCATTGGGGTTTGAGTGCGCCGGCACCGGAGAGCACTGTCGTCGCGAGGATAAGCGGGGTTAACCACATGGCTCGCTCCGAGTTCAACGTTCAACAAAATAAGGATTCCGCGAGTCAAAGAGTCAAGGGACTCAAGGCAGCATTCCGCGGACGTCAGTCGTACGAGAGTACGCGTCGGATGGTCCCACTTGCGCTGAAGCAGCCCAATTCGGGTCAACAATTCGGGTCTTTTATTATCTTTGTACTCTAAGCTACTGGTACATACGGACACAACCTCTATAAAGGATCCTCAGTCGTCGAGGTCGCCATAGGTTTCCCGACTCTTGGGAGCGGCCTGCGATGCCGGCATCCAAAATGGAGGAGACTAGTACTCTTGAAAGCTTGACAGTTCAAACCTTACTCTGCGGGTTGGGACGAAGACCTCTCATAGCCGGTGCACGGCCTCAGCCCGTGGTGGGAAAGCAAAGGAGTCGAGACTCGAGACCCACTTGGCCGTGTCATACTCCGCGCACAGAATTAGAGTCGGGCTCTATTTGACGCGTCTAGACTGATGCGGAGACGCCCTTTCAACGGAGCAAGGTAGGTGTCTGATCTGAGAAGCGTCGCCTCGTGACTGGAATTGCGAGTAAAACTGTCGGACGAAAGCAAAAAGGAGACATTCCTGCGGCAACATGCTCGCCACCGATGGTATAGCGAAGAGAAGGGATAAATTTTAATTGTGTAGATCAGTTGATGGTCTAAGCGGAGAGTCCCGATCCACATGGATGACGCCATGATGCTATCACTCTCAGAAGCTCTGAGATATGGAGAGAAACAGGCACATCATGGGAAACGGCGAGAATCGCGTAGAACATTTGACGCGTACTCAAAAGTCTACCAAGTCTGTTAAGCCTCTACAAAGTCTTGCTAACCCCTGCTAAGGCTTGCTACTGCCTACTGCGGGACCCCTTTCACCCTGAGTAATAAATATAATTAGCTCCTTGTTGTTAAGCAAGCTTCCGATCAACCCACAATAGCCCCTTTCGGGCAGATGTTGATACCCTTTGTTGTCTTCTTTCTTCCGATTCCTTCTTTGAAAAAATCGCCCACTTCCACACCACCACCTTGTTCTGTTCAAATCTCTCGCTGGTCGACTGTTGGCTCCCCTTAATGACAAGCCTCCATGTCCACCACCCAACAACAACGCCCGCCTCCAAACCACAGCTATGGCACCAGAATACGGCACAATATTACAATCAAGCCGGCACCGCGTCTGCGCCAGTCGCCCCCACCGTCCGCCCACAACCGCAGGACAAAATCGTCCTCTAATGATACAGAACGTTCAAATAATCCTCTTGTATTTCCTCCCCCTCATATCGTACTCCACCCCGACGACGCGGGCAGCAAGGTCTTTCTCGCACTTGCGCGTTCTCTCATGTCCGTCGTGCGTCCCTTCAATTGTCTCTGTCGCGCCCCGTCTCACCATCTTTTTGCTAGGATAACCGCGCAATGACCATCAAGGACCTCGCAGACATGACCGTCGCCAACGGTCTCGTTTGCCAAAAGTAAGCCCTCCTTCCGTCCTGCTGACTCTATCTCTGACTCCCTCCGTAGCGTGTCCGCAGCCAGCCAGGCGATCACAACATATATTCGCACCCACATGCAGCGTTGCGAGAGTCAACAGGACCACCCGCTGCTGCTTCGCCATACCCTCTCAGGCACTCCCTCGGACGACGATCTCCTCCCCGCACTGCATTCGCGCTCTGGCGGCTCTCACTGCGCGACCAGCACAGAGAATCGTACCACAAATTTTAGACGCGGCACCATGGTGTGGTACCTGAGTGGCGCGACAGGGGCTCCGTGCCCCTTCGCCCGCGCAGGTATTATGCTGTGTGAGTATGGAGAGAATGGCCGCATGTCATCTCACTCCACTGCGCGGGACAAGAGGAAACATAGCGAACCCGACGAGGAATGCGGCAGGAAACGGAAGCGTTTCCTCAGAGGCAGTGCTGCCGCAGCAAGCTCAGACTCTGATTCACTTGGCGAGCCGCCGCCCAAAGTCAAATTGACGCTGAGACTCAAGCCGCTCAAGGCATTTGTCACCACAATCGCCGCCCCGGCTTCTTCAGCGCCGGCTCCCATTCACGATGTATCCGATGACGGCGACGACGATGACTCCATGTCCGATGATTCATCAGACGATGACTCGGACCACCCCGACCGACCCGCGGAAGAGAAACCATGGTCGCTACCGCCATACCCTCGAAGATCCATATCCATACCATGCTACACGCCTGCTGTAGACGGCACCTCTACCTATTTCCCTCCCCCACAGACGCCCTACCAGCGCTCTTCCTCTGTATCGCATAGCGAGGGCTCACTGCCCCCTGATTCAGAAGACGACGACGATGACTATCACATTTCTATGACCGGCGGTCGTCGCTCCTCCACTGGCCGCATGCAGACCCCAGCCAAAGCCGATTCTGATTTCGATTGGGACGCGGATGACAGCGAGGGAGACGGCGAGACCATGTGGGAGAGCCCCGGTCCTCGGTCTCCGTCCGCGTCAGCGCCTGTGTTGGCGGAGGTTGCAGTTAAGCAGGAACCCCGCGATTTGGACACATGGGATGACTTTGGCGCCGATGTTCGTCTGGCCAGTGACGTAAAGGTCGAATCTATCGATAACTGGAGTTGGCACTCAGGGTATGCCGACCCGGGCCGTATCTGGTACACCCCAGAGGACGATGAACACATAAAACAGGAGGAGCTCGACTTGGATCCACTGTCGAGCTCATTTGACAGCTTTCGCGATCCTGTGCCGGGACCTTCCTCACCACTTTCCCCTCTCATATCCTCCACTCCGTTTTTCAACTTTTCCCAGAGCGAATCCTCGCCCGTCTCGTCTCGGCGAGGTACAGACACGTGGAGAGATTCTGACACTCCAGAGCTTGAATCAGAGTTCGACAATGGCGCACAGTTCAGCACCGTCCGACCTCGCTCAAAGACAGCGCCGTCTCTTTTCTCATTCTTCTCTTCGACCACACCATTCATGGTACCCGCCTCGCCGCCGCCCGAAACAGCGAAGCCGCGGGAGCCGCCAACAATTGTCACCCAAACCCTTGCATCACTCATTGAAACTATGTCCATGAATTCTCCAACTTCGACTTCTCCTCCTTTTTCGTTTCAGCCACCATGCGTATCTCCCCAAGACACTCGCTGTGATGGGTGGAGTTCTGATACGGTTATCGTCCACACATGTCTTCCATGCACCCCGACCATCACTGCCACCCAAATCGAAGGCACGTTCACTCTTATTTCGTATTGTTCATTGTACTAACCATTTTAATAGGCATCTCCGTGTACCAAATGAAGCTTGGGACATTTACCCTCCTTCGACGGCTCGACACCGATTTCGTCAACCTATCGCCCATCGTATCCTATTCCAAAGCTCCTTATCCCGTACTGAGCACCATTCCCAACGCGACGGTTATATCGAGGGGCTCGCCTGCTGTTGCGGGCACCTGGGTTCCTTTGTCAGCCGCCCAGGCGTACGTACAAGACCACCCGCTCCCTGATGGTGTCCTCGGCATCTTCCTGTCGGACACGCTGTATGAGCGCTTCCCGTCTGCCCTGCAAGACTTCCATAAGTCAAGCAGATCGGGCCGGACGTTCAAACAGTTTGGGCCGCACTTTGGTTCTACGCTGCAGGCCACGCAACTGTGCAGCCGGGGCTCGCAGGAGCAGTCGATCCCTGACATCTCCTCGGTTTTGGCATCATCATCCACCTTTGCTCCCGATCTGGACACGACCCCGGCGGAACAGCCGCTAAACTCCACTGAACAGGAGATGTTCCAAGAGTTATGCATCACCACCGATTGGGACAAGGATAGCTCGTTATCTCCATTGTCGTCGGAGGCGCCGTCCCCAACTGATGGGGAGATGCACGAGGACACGACGACGACGTTAACTGAGCCGGTACCAGGGCGGCCTGGGCGGCCCCTTCGACGGTCGAAGCGAGTTGCCGATGCTATTATTGCCGCCCAGTCGCGCACACGCTCTCGCCGACGCGGCTCTACACTTTCATGACGTACGTGTGTCTTGCCTCCGCCCATGAACTATGCCTGCACGCACACGATGTTCTAGCCCTTCATTCTTTGTTTGTCATTTTTTGGCGTATTTTTTATTCTCTTGAGACTCCGACATTAGATCTGTATCATCATCATATTTTACTTCTCCCCTGCTGCCTCTGCCACACACGCAGGCTACCGACTTTGGCTTACAGTATTATCACGACGACCTCGAATACCCCGCATCAATGGCGTCTTTTTGCTTTTGCTGATGCGCATTTTGCTCAGCATTCTGTATTGATATTCTTGGTTCGTTCGATCCTAGCTTTAACCCACACTCAGTAGTACTCTGCTCTTGTTTTTGTAACGTAGAATAGCACCGGGAATAGCAAACCGTATAATCAGCTAGGCTATGTGACCCAACTCGGTGGAAATAAATAGCTGTGGATACATTTATTCGCACATGTCCGCATTTTGGAGTCGGGCTTCTCTGTCTCCGTGCTCGGCGCGTCCCGCGCTCAGTCCTGCCACACCTGCTACTGGCGGGCTTATATAGCGAGCGAACTGTATAATCATCATTCGTCCATTCCGTCAAGACTCAACATTCTTCCTTGCTCACTGATCCCTGCATGGTCTAATCTCTCCCCATATGTCGAGACGCTTGCAAGCCCCCACGGTGTTGGAATCCGGCACGCTCAACCAGAGCTTGCTGCTGCTCAGCCAGATCGGTGAGGCCGCAAATCTTGGTGTATTAAAAGGTCAGTGGTAGTTCTGTTATTACGCCATCAGTTTCGTGTCTAAGCGTGCAATCGCATAGGATTCGCGGGTGTAGTGTATCTACTGCTCGATACATGCCAGGTTCGTTATCTAAGCAGCGCCCGAGTCGTTGTGCACTGAGCAACGCGTAATAGACCGCGACTGCGAATAAAGGCGAGTCGGCAGCGCTTGCGCAAGACGTCGGCGCGCTGGCGATGGCTGTGGCCGGTCAAGTCGAGGAACACAAGGAGGAAATTGCCGCCGACACCGAGCTCCTTGATCAGATCTCCAAGCTGTGCCTGTAAGTACTGTAATGCTGGCGGCACTCGGTAGTTAAAGTGCGCCGGCAGGGAGTTGGAGGCTTGCCATGATGTTTTGAAGGAGCTTTTCAAGCGTGGATCATTCAGCTGGTTCGTCAAGCACTCTCAGGTAAATTCTCTTGATAGATGGCCTTCAGCAAAATTTAATCTGGACATATATTGCAGGACGAGGTCAAGATCCAAAGGCTGCAACGGTCTATTAAGCACTCTATCGACTTGTTTTCGGTAAGTTCTTAAAGTTGCATTTGCCGCCCTTCCTGCGTGCCTTTCGCTTACCACCGTCACGATATGTTAACAGCTTCAGTCCTCAATTCGGATCCAGAGAGGCACGTACGGCACCTGTGGCGCTACCGACACTGCCTCCTCCCATTAAATTACTCAAAAACTTACCACCTGCCCAGGTCTCAAGCGCTCTGAGACTTTAGATGCGGCCCGAAAAGTCAGGATTCTTGACGAAATCAAAGAAGTCTGCCAGGCAGTAATGTCCGAAATCAAGGCAGGAAACCCGGTAAGAGGGATAGTGCGCTATTATGCCTTCGACGCCATTTAACCCCCGGTACAAGATGCCGGCGAATACAGCCAAGAGGTGCGTACATGTGCTCTGCGCAGCCGATGTACGCGTCTGATGTGCTGCTACCTACAGCGCCGCTCCTACACCCGTGCTGCCCCGCGTGCCCAGGCATTTCTATGGGCGGGAGAAGCAAATTGACGCCGCCGTCACCGTCTTGACTGCCTCTGCCCCAGGCAAAGTCGCAATTTTGGGTGCAGCAGGTATTCAGGTTTTGTCTGATCGTATACTCCTGTTAATGAATCGTTGCTTTGCAGGTATCGGGAAGACAAGCATCGCTTCAAAGGTCTTGTATGACCAACGAATCGTCGATTGTTTCGGTGACCGCCGCTATTTCATCGCGTGTGATGCGGCCGGAGGAAAAGATGAGCTTTTGACGGCCATAGCGGGGCCCCTTGGATTGCAAGGCGACAAACTACAGAAGAAGATCCTCGATATGCTCGGGGATTCAGCGCACCGGTCGATCCTCGTCCTTGACAATTTCGAGTCGCCCTGGGAGGCCACTGACGCGTCGAAGAAGGAGGTTGAGAGTTTTCTGGCCTCCCTGTCCGCGCTGGGCAACCTGGCTCTCGTCCTCACGATGCGGGGGTCCGAAAGACCCGCGGGTGTGCAGTGGTCGCGGCCTTTCCTCCCTCCGCTTTCCCCATTGGATGTTCAATCTGCACGGCAAGCGTTCCTGGCGCTATCAGATTGTGTAGAAGACGATCCCTGGATTGACCCGTATGTGATCCTCCTCTGATTTGAACGCTGGTTTCATATACGCCGGTATAGATTACTAAGTGCAATTGACTATGTACCTCTTGCTATCGCTCTTATGGCCAATTTGGCTGAGACGGACAGCACTGAGACGCTCCTGGCCCGATGGCGTGAAGAGCATAGCTCATTGCTGCACCGGACACCTGACCGCCGGTCGAGTCTCGACATTTCTATCGGCATCTCATTGAATAGCCCTCGAATGAAGGCCGTACCCGAGGTGCCTTCTTCTGTTCTTATGAAAATGTCTCCGGTTGACCATTGTTAGGCGCTGGAACTGCTCAGCTTAATATCACTTCTACCGGATGGGGTGGAGAACACGCAGCTGGGAGACATTTTCCCAAATATTAAATTCAGGAGGGCCTTGTCTGCTCTGTGGCAGACGGCTCTAGCATACAACGATGGAAACAACAGGACCCGTGTTCTTTCTCCCATCCGCGCCCACATGCTTCTCTATCATCAATCTGATACTGCTCACCGTATGTCTGTCCTAACCTATTATATGGGTTTGGCTGGCCTCTCCTCTGACTTGGGGTGAGTACTTTCTCTCATTCGTGGCTGGTCATTAACAAACTCGCTCGCAGGGGCCCGCATGGCCAGGACATTGTGAAACGATTAGCGCCAGAAATCGGGAATCTACACTCCATTGTCAATCTTACCCTAGAATCAACGGAAGAGTCACCGAAGACCACCAATGACATGATGCGGGCGGCCATTAGAGCAGCGATTGACCTTTCGAAATTCATTCGATACACTCGGCTTGGCAACCCGGAGACTCTTCGAGCAGCGCGAATAGCCGCAAATGTACTCGGTGACCAGGGACTACGAGCAGATGTCCTCTACCATTTGGCATGGATCAATATCGGGGATCAAAATTGGGAACATGAGCGCCTTTGCAGAGAAGCCTTGAGATTGTATGAGGAGAGTGGGAACATCAGTGGGCAAGCTGGTTAGAGCATCATAATATTGCAGATGAAATTCATGCCTCTGACCTACTGAATAGAATCTACGTGGTTACTTGGGCAGATCTATAAAGGTTTGGGCTTCTGCACAATTCCAGACGTTTATTCTTACCTTTCGAATCGCAGCTACCAAACGCCAGAAAGAGTGTAAAGCCTTGTATGAAAAGGCCCTTGCACTCTCAATCGAATCGCAGAACAAAACAGAAAGCTATTCAGCACGATACTGTCAGGTACGCCTTCTGCCAATGAATGTCAAAATAAACTAACCGGCATGTACAGGCGAAATGTCTATCATGCTTGTCTGAAATGGTATTTTACCAAGGCGATGTAGATACTTCAGAAACTCTCAGCCAACAAGTATGTACACCTTTGTTTTATTCGCAAACTTCATTGCCTTACAAGAAGCAGGCGTTGACGCTCTTCCGAGAAGTGGAGAATTTGACCAATATTGGCCTGACCCTCTACTGGCTCGGGCGAATCGCAATCTTCAGAGGTAACCCTTCTGACGCATATGTCAAGTATGAGGAAGCCGCAGAAATTTTCAAACAAGCTGGTGCTCCTTTCCAGCTAGGGCGGATACTTATAAGCAAGGGAGACAGTGCCATGGACCGATGCGACTTTGCATCGGCGCAAAGAGACTACAATGAAGCGATAACCGTATTCCGCGAGTCGGGTTTCGCCCAGAGCGGTATTGCGGCATATGCTCACATGTCGTTGGGCACTGTTGCATCGCTCCTCTACAACTATCCCGAGGCCAATCGCCACTTGGGCGATGCGTCTCGTGTTTTCGAGCAGAGAAACCTCGCTCATGGAAAGCTGCATTGCGACATTGTCTACGGTATGTATCATTCCTAGCTGTGAGAACTGGTGTGCTCAGGATACCTCAGGTGACATGGCGCTCTATGAAGACAGGCACGGCGAAGCGGAGACGTTCTATCGGCAAGCTTTAATCGCTGCAGTGTCGCTAGGGTTCGCAGAGGAAGAAGCCGCTTGCCGGATGAAGCTCGGCATGCTTGAGATACGCCGCGGTTGGCCGCGGGTGGGTTTGGGACATTTGCTCGTCGCGGCTGCCATTCAGCGGCAAAGTAAGGACGTCAAGGGGTTGGGCAAGACGCTGGTGCAGCTGGGGGAGTGCTTTATTGCGGACGGAGATAAGCGGACGTCACTGCTCTTCTTCCGGACAGCACGACCCATCTGTCGATCGAACGAAGGCCTGAGGGACGTCGCCGGGTGTCTTGCGGGGATTGGAAGAATTTGTGGGAGCCGGGAACAGGTGGAGGAGGCGCAGAGATTGTACTTAGAGACAGGAGACCGGGTCGGGGGCGAGCGATGTAGGCGGATACTGGCGGAAATGTAGCGCCAGAGAACGAAAGACGGCTTTATTAGCTCCGCCGGAGTGAGAAGAGAATCGTGATTTAGAGATGGTTTCAAACTCCGACAGCACATCTTCTCGCCCTCGCGGCGAATCTTTGCTACCTCCCATCTACTAGTTTTGTGTTCTGTGTATTTTCGCCCCCCTCATACTACGAGACCGTCGACATCGACATAATTGCCTTTGGCAAGCGTCCGCGCACATTCGTAATCCCTAATCCTTCTTCATTCTCCACGTATAATGTCATTATCCGCCGACAACAATCCCGCCTTCAGGGCCCCTCCTCCAGGAAAGACCCCGCCCCCCGCTCCTTCGGCGGCCTTTGCCAAAAGGTCCTCCCTTTTCTCGTTCATTTGGTACCCCTTTTGACCAGTCCATGCAGGGCACGGGAGCTTCAAGCAGAGGAGAGGCTCGGCGGCAGATACAGGCCCCCTGCGCTGCGCGCCCTTGAATCTGGCGGCTCGCCTCCTAATGAGGCTTCGCCCTCTGTCGCGACGCCTGGGGACGGCTCGGTTCTGCCTCCCACTAATTACCCGCCAGGGTTCAGGAGGGCAAGGGCTGGGACCTTACCTTCCAATGTACAACTTGCCGCCCAGCGCTTTGCTGCCGCCTCCAACACATTGGGCACCACTCATGCCTCTACCGACTCTTTGCTTGACCAATCCCAGCGACAGGTCTTAACCCCTACATCAGCCTTGGCGCCGTCGCGACCCGGTCTGCGTCACTCGACCTCTGTCGCTTCTTCTGTCGCCTCATCCGCGGCGAGGGAGCCCAACAGTCGTCTTCGGTCTGGATCGCTCACTCTCCCCACCGGCGGGCTCTCGAATGCCTTTGGACCTTCCATATTCTCCTCCTCCTGGCTCTCCTCAACAAACGGCAACGGTGGATTTGGAACCCTGGACGAGCTGCGTTCTGTCACTTCGGCCGACTCGGCGGACGATTTCGACGTCCATACACTCGATTATCTCGGATTGGATGACAGTCACAGGCCCCCTCCCGCCGCCACCATCTCCGAGTTGCGCAATCAAGCCCAGGCCGCGATCGCTGTCCACCTTGCGGGCAACCCGTCTCGCTTACGCGCTACGACAGTGTCGCACCCATACCGTACACGGCCCTCCGTCGTTGCTGGCTCGCTCTTGTCCACCCCTGCAGCAGAAGAGGAAGAGGAGTACTTCGACAGTTACGACGACAACGCCTACGCCCGGCAACGTCTCAATTCGTACGAAACCTCCAACCAAGATGGAGGCTACGGATCGCCCGCGTACATTGCAAAAGGTTTCAAGCAGACCGATCATCTGGCTCCTGCCAGGCCCCGCGCGATTTCAGTCGGAAATCTCGATGACCCTATGCGTTCGCTCCAGCGCCGTGCCAACGCTGTTGACGCCCATTCGTACATCAATGAGATGTCGCACCAAGGCTCCAACCTCGCTGTAGTCACCAACAACGCCGGGCCTGCAGGGATCCTGAAAAACAACAAGTTGATGGCTTCGCAAGGCACCGCCTCTCCTACTGTTCATTTTCCCAACGGAGAGCTCGCCGGGAGGGTGTCTGCTTACCTGATGGCTCCTGGTTCTCAAAACCGTTCCACCTCACCCAAGTCCGAGGGCCCTGCGTCTCAGATCCAGACGCCTACTCGTTCCCTTTGGATCGGAAATCTAGATGGCGTTGTTACCAGTGAACAGCTCATTCACGTTTTTGCACCTTACGGTGCCATCGAGAGTCTGCGGCTCCTGCCCGAGAAGGCGCGCCATATTTCTTGCGATGCAAATGGATCTACTAACACTCTTCCGTAGGAGTGCGGTTTCGTCAACTTCGTCGACCAAGCCGACGCTATTCGTGCCAAGGAAGACGTTCTGAACCGCCTCGGCGGGAATATCGGCATGCCCAATGGTCAAACCGTACGCATTGGGTTTGGCAAGGCTGATAGCGCACCTGTTGCCCCAGCGAAGGGCACTCCGGCGAGCCCCGTTCCCACGTCTCCGGGTGCTGCCAAGTCTCCGAGTGCCAACGCCAGTATGGGAGGAATGGAGTTGCAGTCTTCCCCAACCCGAGCCCTCTGGATTGGATCCATTCCTTCCACCACGACTCCTGCGACCATCCTGAGTGTCTTCAGTCCCTACGGTCCCATCGAATCGGCCAGGGTTCTGACTCATAAAAATTGCGGTTTCAGTAAGTTGCAATGGACTTGATTGCTCGTCGCCCATATCTGATAATCTCACCAGTCAACTTTGAGCGCTTGGACGATGCTGTCCGCGCTAGGAAGGCTTTGAACGGGCGAGATGTTCTCGGTAGCGATGTCGGCGCCATCCGAATCGGCTTTGCCAAGGTTCCGGTCAAGAATGGGCCTGAAGGCGGAGCTGGGCCAGAGGAAAGTCCCAACCTTACTGTTCAGGGTATTGGCGAATTGAGCGTTGGTGCAACAATCCACGCTCTTCGAAACGTCAAGGGAGCATCCACTATTCCGGCTGATCAACAAGTGCTGGGGGGGGCGGTCGAGAACTATCGTTCCAACTTGCTCCTGAGCATGATCGCAAACGGCACCCACACTGCGGCGTACATCCCAGACAGCTTGGCTAAACCCCCGGGCTGGGCACCTTCGGTCACTGAACAGCAAATGATTATGAGTGAACTTAGCGCTGGGAGTGCGGACGCCGAGGCTGATATCCAGGCTCTTTCGGGTATGTTTCGGCTCCTCTTGTTGTCTAACTTAATGATATAACTCGTTGACAGAATTCCGTCCCCCCACGATGTATTATACCACCATCCCGCTGGTCTCCGAGAGACCCCATAATAGACGCTGGGATGCTTCCAAGTTGCGCGAGCTGCGCAAGCGCTTAGATTCTGGAACGATGACCATCGAGGAAATTGATCAAGTTGCTTCCGACTTCCTGGAAGGCGAGATAGTCGACTTGGCTTCGGATTGGCTGGGCAATACGGTATGTTATCGAGGATCAGGCAAAGAGTGTTATACTCACAAGTCAACAGGTCGTCCAAAAGCTGTTCGAGAGATGCTCTCCAGTCCCTAGGTTTGCCATGTTGGAGCGCATTACGCCCAACCTGGCAATGATTGGTATCCACAAAAACGGCACATGGGCTGCGCAAAAGATTATTGAGTGCGTCCAGAGCCCCGAGGAGGTGGCATTGATTGCCCAAAATCTCCGTGCATATGCACCTCCCCTCCTCCTAGACCAGTTTGGAAATTACGTTGTGCAGTGAGTCTCATCACCTCAAATATCCTGAAATTGGGGTTTACCCAGTCGCAGGTGCTGCCTTCGTTTCGGTGCTCCCGCCAACGATTTCATCTTTGATGCGATCGTGGACCGTATGTGGGAAGTTGCCCAAGGGCGTTTCGGTGCGCGTAGTATGAGAGCATGTCTCGAGAGCCCGCACATTACTCTCAGCCAGCAGCGTCGTATTGCGACTGCCGTTATTCTCAACTCCATTCCTCTCGCCACCAACCCGAACGGCGCCCTCTTGCTTACCTGGCTTTTGGACACGTCTGGTTTCCCTTCGCGATACAATCTGCTCGCCCCTCGGTTCACGCCTCATCTGTCGCATCTCTGCACCCATAAACTGGCCTCCCTCACCGTCCTTAGGATTGTCAATCAAAAAATCGAGCCCAACGCTTCGACTGAAATCGTCGAGGCCTTGTTCTCGTCCCCTGGGGATCATGTTCTCGCTGATGTCCTTGGGGATCAGGTCAACGGTGTGGCCGTGGTGCATAAAATCCTCACCAGTCCGTTCATCGACCCCATCTTGAAGGCGAACTACATCGAGGCAACGAAACGTGTCTTGATTGAATTGAAGGTCATCGCTACCCAGGCTTATCGTCGGCTCATTGAGGAAGTCGGATTACCCGTTCCCAACTTCCAGCCAACGTATTCCACCAACATGCCTGCCGGTGGCAAAGCGAAGACCTCTCCCAACAGCACGTTTGGTATGCCTGGCTTGCCCTCCGGCTACCCGTCCAATGATCAGGGGTTGGCGTCCATGATGGCTGCTCTGCAAATGGGTGGTCAGAACCCCCAAGCTGGACCGGCTCAGCTCCAGATCGACCCGACATATGGCGGTAGTCCAAATAGTGCCCGCCGCACGACCAATTCTGGTCCCGGCCCGTCGTACTCTCCATCCGTCGACCCGTTCAATCCCTTCGGTATGCGTTCCGGGGAAGCCAGCAGTCCCCGAGCTGGCCCTCGTCGTAGTGCTGGTTTCGCGCCCAACGGATCGATGCCGCAAGGTGTTCAGTACGGAGGGCAGTCACCGAACCTCAACCAAGGCAGCAACATGCTCGGCATGCAGCAGCCGTCATACCCTGGCATGGCCCCTCCCTCGGTCCCTCCCCACCTCTACCAGGCGTACATGTACCAAGCGTATCAGCAGGCTCCCCAAAACATGGGAACGTATTAAAAACAACGCAAGACATGACTATTATGACCTCGCACCCCTTTCCCATCTCTCCCCCCCCCCCCCCCCCCCCCACCGCTATCTGTCGACTCACGTTCATTGCGAACATTTGTTTATCTATTCCCTGGACGCCCTGGTCCATTTTGGTTTTATCTTAGGATTGTCGTTCCCTTCGGATTACCCCAACACAAAGGCCGGTGGTTTTGGTACGGCGTGGAATGACTCTTATTCCTACTATATATATTAGCTCTTTCTCCTTGAAATATTGTACAACAAAGCCTGGCTGTAGATTTACATACAGTCACTGAAATTCATTTGATTCTGTTGGAATTGCGAATTATGACGTAAGCAGTCTCGATGGGCGCGACATCGTCGAAGGCTTCGGCGAGGAGTCTCCCAAAACGCGTAACAACTCCGCCATGGTCTGGCGCACGAACACCTCGTCCAACAGATTCGCTGAACGAAGCTGCGAGCGAAACGAAAAATGACGGTAACGACCCTGGCATTACTTTGGTCAAGCCGTTAACACTCGGTACACAGTGATTGACCGGGATTCCAGAGACCCGCAGTTTCTGTCGAAGCTACAGAAGCTGGGACCAGTGCGCGTTGACCACCACATGCAGACGGTGCGGACGGTAAGCCCGTGTTTCAACTCCACCCTGTATGTAACGTCGACGCGTCTTTAATTTAGGCAGAGCTGGCAAACCAGATGTTCAATTCCCGTGTCCAGTCTGAAAATGAAGTTGCCGCCGGAGGACCGACGCCAAATCGTGTCCAAGCATCTCAACTGAGCCAGCTACTTGACGAGCGCAAAGCGATACGCTCCCAGCGCGATATGGAATTTTTGGCGAAGCGCTATGGCATCGATGTGGAGAAGCTTGAGAATGTTGCCAAGTTCGTAAACACTCCAAGTGTTGAGGCGCAGTCTACGACGCGGGCGGCTGTAAAAAACGAGGAGCGGCCGATTATGAGGGTGAGCTTGCAAAACACATGTGCTAATCGGTTCACTAAGGTCGCGGTACAGGCGGTTTGGATAGAACCCCGTCTGAAGAGCGCTTCCGCGGTGTGAAGATGTGTGATGGAAATCTATTGCATTGGGCATGAGGCATATGCATATGGGTACGAGCACAGTACGGAGCACAAGAAGGGAATATAAGTAAAGACTAGTGGTACAAGCAGAGTAGGAAGATGAGAGGATGAAATAGAGTGAACACGGGAGAGAATAATCATGCCGCAGCCTTTTTCGTTTTCGTCGTTGTTGTTGATCGGGGCTTGGGTGCAGCACGAGGAGTAGCCTGTGAAATGATATGAGAATGGGATTCCGCGACGGCGACGAGGGGTCTTACCTTCTTTGGTGCAGCAGCGGCCTTCGCCTTTGCAGAAGGGGCGGCTTTCTTGCCAACGACGGCCTGGTTGAATGGTTAGGGGTGAGAGGGAGGGGGGAGTGAAACACAAACCTTCTTGGCCTTGACCGCAGCGGATGTCTTCTTTTTCGCAGCGGGCTTGGGCTTGCCGGCGAGCTGCTTCTTCGCTGGGGTAGTCTTCTTGGAGGCAGCGGTCTTGGTGGCAGCGGATTTGGTTGCGGCAGCCTTCTTTGGTGCGGCTTTGGTGGTGGTCTTTGCCTTGGGCTTAGCGGCGACGGCCTTGGTGGTGGAAGTCTTCTTCGCGGCGGGTTTGGTGGCAGACTTGGAGGCAGGCTTGGAGTTCTGCGCGGCGCGTCAGCGATGAGCGAATGCAATAGTCATGTGGTACAAACCTCCTTCGAGGACTCGGAGCGGACCTTGGGGGCGAGTTTGACACAGCCAGAGGGGCCCTGGGCACAGGGTAAGAGACGTCGACAGAACGTCAATGAAACACACCTTTGGCTGCACAAACATGCCGGTCTCTACGCCGTGGGTGATGGCGCGGTTGAGTTGGGAGACGTGGCTCGGAGTGGTGAGCTTGTACTGCTCCTCGGCGAACTGGACGTCGACGTTGAGCTATAAACAACGACGAAGACGCAAGGTGCATACCTTCTTGATAGCATTACGAGACACACCCTGGCGTGGGGTGTCGGCGGCAGCGAGACACTCCTGAACAAAGAGTCAGAACACAGCGACGACAAACCCAACAACCAATAAGACCTTGATGATGTCCTTCCATGAAGGGTGTGCCGGGGTAGCAGCCTTGGATGCTGCTGCCTTCTTGGCCTTGGGCGCCGCAGTCTTGGTTGCTTTCTTGGGTACCTTTGCTTTGGTGGAAGCAGGCTTCTTTGCCTTGGTGGCACTGGCGACGATGGGGGTCGATGCCGAGGCGGGGGCGGGAGATGCAGACATTGGGAGGGAGGTTGGTGGGCGGGGGCGGTGGTCGGCGGAGATGGTGGTGGTTGGGGTTAGAGGTTCAAAATCATTGGCTCGATATGGGTCGCCCCTTTTATGGATTTGGTTTGTTGAATGTTTACGCGTGTAGACGCGCTACTTGTATCTGTTGACGCGACTTGACCGATCACTATAAAACAAACACGACAACCAGCCCGAGCGCTCTTCCTTTCCCCCGCTCTGCAGGGTGGGTGCAATCCAAAATATTATGCTCAGGGGTTTCGTGATTCGGGCAAGGCCCATTCGGCTGCTTCATACTGCAGCTCATCCTTCAGCTTCAAGCCGCGGTCGAGGATTAGCGGCGTCCTCTGCGCTCCTGGCATCCATGTCATTGTGGTTTTATACACGCCCTGTTGTCCACAACGACACATCCACGCCATTTGTTCCTCAAAAAACTGCTGTTGGTACAACTGCAGGCGACTCTAACCAAAACGACACTTTGAATACTCTCGTATGGGGTTCAAATCGGTACGCAACCCGTCGTGGTCGCGTTTCGCCGCTATAAAATACCCAAAACAGGTCCAACCTATTATCCGGTCTTCTGCCTAGCTCTACTACAATCAAGAGACCTTTTGCTGCAGCATGGCTTGAGAATGTTGCTCTCCGGGATATGGCTCTTCACCAGAACCATGCCGCTTGCGTGGACGCTCGTGGGGACGTTTATCAGTGGGGAGAGGGTCATGCGCCGAGAACCCTCGAAGGTGGAAAGCCAAGACGCACTTTGAGCGGCAAGGTACCGCCACTTGTTCCCAGAGTTGTCGTGGTTCTTGACGCCTGGCGTAGGATATCATCAAATTACAACTCAGTGACAGACGTGTATTCGCGCTTTCCAAGTCTGGAAGAGTCTACGTATTGGATTCCGACGCGAGTGAGCAAACACTATCGGCGCCGCCCCCGCATCCTTGGTGGCGGTTTTGGGCCACTTCGCAGCTAGTGGGTTATGCGGAATTGCGACCTGATAGCACTTTTGGATGGGGTGAAAAGTACGTTCACTATGTACCGGGCGACGTATCTTATCTTTCAATATATCAGATTTGTCTCGATTTCGTGTGGGACCGACCATCTACTTGCTCTCACCTCTACCGGTCGCACTTTTTCGTCCCCTGTCACCAAAAAGGGCAACGCTTATGGCCAACTTGGTTTCAACGCCCCCGATCCGCAAGAAACTAGTTCGCTGTACGAAATTCCGGTCCTGAGAGGAGTACAAGTAGCGCAAGTAGCTGCGGGCGCATATAGCAGCTTTGTGCGAACACCGTCGGGACAGGTTCTGGCGTGGGGCGCCAACGACCATGGGTCAGAATTGTTCGTTTCACAACATTGCTTCCGGGACTCAAATTTGGACAGACAGTTGGGGTTGGGAGCTAAGCCATTTTTGAGCGTCGTTACAGTCCCGACCGAGGTGCTTCTGGCACCAACAAAATCTTTGCATCACAGTACGCGATGTTTGGATGTGTCCGCAGGTGCGTAGGCCCACTTCGAGTTGCGCAATTTTTAACTTCAGGCCAGGAGGAAACCTAACATGCTTCACGATCGAACGTGCGCAATCGAACGAACCACCCACCGTGGATGTGCTCGTGAGCGGAGACGGACAATGGGGTGTAGGAAACAGTGCATATAGCAATGCACAAGTCACTCCCGCTCGAGTGAAGACGATCAGTGGGGTCGTTGAATGTGAGTTGGATTGTGCAAGTGGGTGGTACATGAATTAAAGAAATCGAACAGACAACGAGGCCACACAACGGCTCCAGTGCGTTCTGCCGCACTCGATCAGCATTTCCCGCAGCGGCCACGTCCTGGCAACGCTGAATCCTCTGTCCGGCGGTCGTGATCTATACGCTTGGGGAAGGAACCAAGATTATGAAGTAGGTAATGGGAAGAAAACGAGTGTTCCTGCTCCGATACCGGTGGAAGCTGAGGACGGACTCGGAAGGGTGCTGCTGCAGAAAAGGAGGGCGAAGGAAGTGAGGGATCTGGAGGGCAGGATTTGGGGTCGGGGAGTCGCGGTGGAACAGCGTGCGATCGGGGGAAGCGGAAGCAGTATAATTTACTGGAGTTTGGGTGCACCCCTGTCTTAGCAGCCCTTGCTTCCTGCCACCACATTCTATTCGCCATTTTACAACCCAGAAACGCGCTTTGTCTCTCGTTGCCATCCGTTCTCTTGTCATTTCTAATTCTGTACATCTTCTTTCACGTCTGTACGCAACAGCCCCGCCGCCATGGCCACATTTATCACTCCCATCTCCGCCATCCCTTCTTCCCCTACTGTCTCCTCTGCCTCCTCCTTCGACATGGTCTCCCGCTCCCGCTCGTCTACCGCCTCTTCCCAGTCCTTTGAAGTCGACTTTCCCGACTCGGACGATGAGATCGTATGGAGTGTCTCAGAAGAAGACTCCCCCTCGTCTTCTGACCAGTCAGCCACTGGCAGCGCCTCCCCCATATCCGACGGCGATTTCGTGGTCCTTAGTTTACCACAGTCCCCCTACCGCGCTCCCTCGCCAACCACCGATGGCGCAAACACCCCCAACAATCTTGCTGCAGATCTTGCCCGTCTCACCGTGAGCAACGTCTCGGCCTCTATCAGGCGGAACAAGAGGGCTGCGGCGCTGAGGGTGCAGGTCCCCCAGCGCCAAGACGGTGGCGATGGTCATTCCGCTTCGCATAAGCGGCGGAGTAAGACGCCGGCAGCAACTCCCACGCAGGCACAAACGGGAGGATCCACGCCATCATCAGATCGCCCGTCTTCCGTCGCGACGCTTAGGAAAGGCTCCCCGAACCCGGGTAAAGCGACGCGCAGACGCAGAAAGAACAAGGCGGCGGGCATCGTCAGCGGCTTCGGGGCGCGCCCAATCGTGGACGACATTTCAGAGCAGCCTGACAGCGCGTCGGAGGCCGGAGATGTCGACTTTACGGGTCTGTCCATGTACGAAGTCGCTTCGAGCCAGATCAACTCGTACGTTCAATTTTTTGGACGCCAGAAACTACATTTTCTAATGAAACTATTGTCACTAGGTTCCTCGCCGACCAGACCTCCGTGTGCCGTCTGACACTTCTCCAGTCGCTCATTGTCGAATTGGGTCTCGCGTCGTCCTCTCCCCCCGCCTCCCTCACTGCCGCCAAAGCCGTGCTCAAGTCGCACGCATTCCTACACGTCGGAGAGTACCTTGATGCCCGTCAACGAGGTCCAGCTGCCGTGCAGGGCGTAATGTATCCGAGCAAGACCTCTCTTATAAAGGATCTGAAGAAGAAACGCAACCCCGTGTCTCTCAAGTGGGTCAAGCAGACTGGACTACAGGTGTTGTTGGTTTCCTGCTACCATTCATGACATTCTATTTTTGGGAAGAATGAGACGACAGAAGTTGAACCCATAATCTTGATATGTATTCTGTTAGGCGTGCTGTCATATTGCTTGTAATCTTGTTGTACAGCTGTAATCTGTACATGTCTTATACGACATTCTTCTTGGGCGCGATCCATGATCCGAGGCAGAACTAATTTGTACTTGGTCTTGACAACCGCGCTCTGACATTCGGCGCTCTTGGCTCGCTCTGCGCATCCGAGTTTTCTTCCGCAAAATCAAGCAGTATATATGGAGTAAAGGGTATACAGTGATAACTAGCACTGCTGAACGATAACATTATGGCGCGCTCGAGCGGGAGGAATCGAAATATAAAATATATATCTAGTTTGCATTTCCTGCAGCAGCGACCATACCCGTCAGACCCAGCAGAGCCTGCGAAAATTCGTACAGATTCTGTGGGTCAGAGTCAGTCTTCCCAGGGACGGATCCAGACGGGGCTGCGAGGCTGTTGGATGTAGGGGAGGCCGACGAGGTGTGATGTACGGACGAAGACGACGACAACTTGGTCGAAGTCTTGGTAGTCGTAGGAGGGGTGTAGGGGGGAGGGTCTTCCTTCGGGGTCGTCTTGGGGGGGTCGGGTTTAGGGGTCGTCTTGGGAGGGTCGGGCTTCGGGGTCGTCTTGGGGGGGTCGGGCTTAGCAGGGGGGTCGGGCTTGGGGTCCTCGCCGCCACCGCCGCCTCCACCACTGTCGCCACCGTCGCTGAACCACCAATCACCGTAAATGATGCCTTTGTCCTGCGAGGCGAAGAAGCTGAAGAGACCAGGAGACAAATCGAGACCCCTAAGGTTGCTTGAATGAGAAAAACATCTAGCAGAGCACAGGTATCACATACCGGTAGGGGCAGCCAGGGCACTGTGCGACGGTAAGTTGGAGTGGTGGGAGGGCTAACAAGAGGAAACTCACAGAATCCACGATCTTGGCCTGGGTGGTCTTTCCGCCGTAAGTCATGGTGATCATCTTGTTGCAATACTTGCTGGGATACGAGTAGCCGAACGTCTAGGGGCCGAGTGAGGACAACATCTAGCCATGGGTGGGCCTCGCATACCTGCTGGTTCAGGGCGACAATCTGGAGGGGAAGATGTGAGTAAAAAGACTATTCAAGTGTTTATGCGACTTACAAAGTCATTGTCATTGTTGTAGCCCCCGCAGGCACCTCTGCAGCTCCAAGTCAAATTGTGAAAAAGGAGGAAAAGAGGGGACGCACAGGCCAGTAGCGTAGAAGGACCAGCGAGCGTCTGCACCACGCTTTTCGACGTCTCCCTTTGCGCGCTTTGCGAGCTCGCGGTGGTTAACATTAGGGTGATGGGCCGAGGCCAGGACGAAAGGGAGGGCGGCGAGGAGGAGGGAGAGGGAGAGACGCATTGTCAAGGAATGGAGGATGAAAGAGAGTGGAAGGGGCCCAGTTGCAACGAGGCAAGATGAGGGTCAGAAGAAAGCCGGTGGAGTCTCCTGTCTAAACATCCCAGCAAATAAACAAAGACTCATACTGTCAATACTGTCACACATACGCATGCGCCGATTTCGATCGCTTAAAACCGTTCATGCCACAGTCCAGCGAGCTCAATGGTTAGCACTACTAGTACTACTGGTTGTACCGAGTCGAATATGTTTTCATCGGGTTGCCTTCCCAGCATTTTCGCACTGCATGGCAACGCGCGAAGGTCAGATCCAGAACATCGCTTGATTCAGAACATCGCTTGATTCACATCGCTTGGGGCCAAGCACGCCGCTGGAGTGTAACGGCGACGTCGAGTTGTCAGTAGTACTCAAGAAGCGCTAACGGGGATACAGGTGAGTGTTCCTGCACCCACTGTGTAGAACTCCCATAAAAAAAACTAGTTCCATTTGCCTCACACCTCCTGCCCAGCTTCAAGCACACCCTCGCCTATCAAAATATATTTTCTATTCTCAGCCAAGTACAACACATATCAATCAACTTTAATTTTGGTTGGGGGGTTGACAAAAGTTGCCTAGAAAGAATTACCCGTTAGAGCGAGATGAAAGCAAAAAAAATAAAACGGCGCACAGAAATGAACTTGAGAATCTCGTCGATGACGATGACGGGCGCGCTGAGATACAGCACGGCCTTCCATTCGATCCAGTTGAGCGGGGTGATGGCGAACAGCGCCTGCCCTCCCGTGTTAGCACACACAACGCGAAAAAATAAGCACAAAGGCACGCACAGTGAAGAACGGCACATAGAGGATCATAAAGTGGAGCCCCATGCTCAGGGCAACGGCCGCGACGAGGAAGGGGTTCTTCCACACCGGCAGCACCAACAGACTCTCGTTCTCCGACAGCGAGTTGATGGCGTTGAACATCTCCACAGTGACCAGGATCGACAAGCTCATCGTCGTAGCGCGGTGCGCCATCACATTCGTGAACATCTCGCACCCAATCTCCGGGAACAAGGCCGAACATTGGTGGAAGTGGGTCTGCCAGCCAACGTCAGTCAAATAAAAATAGGACGCGACTCGGGAGACATACGAGCTGATAGTACGATATTTGAGGGCCGCCGGTGTAGAACAAGAACCACCAGGCGTATCCGAACACGGTCGCGCCCCCGACATACAGGCCAACCACCATATACCTGAAGAAGAGCCATTTGCCCACAAGCGGCTCGCGGCTGTCCCTTGGCGGAACGCGCATGATCGAGTGATCAGGCGGGTTGAACCCGAGCGCCGTCGCCGGAAGACTGTCCGTAACCAAGTTGACCCAGAGAAGTTGGACCGGAATTAAGGCCTCAGGCATGCCCAGGAGGACCGTGAGGAATATACTGACGACCTCCCCGATATTGGAGGAAACTGCAGGAATGTTAGCTGGGGTATAAGCGGAGAGGGAGAGAAGGCGTACTAAGATAACGAATGAATTGCTTTGTATTGTTATAGATAAGTCTACCTTCCTCAACCGCCTTTTCTATCGTTGCAAAGTTGGAGTCGGCGAGCACCATGTCCGCAGCCAGTTTGGCGACATCGGTCCCGCTTCCCATCGCCACACCAATATCCGCCTTCTTCAGCGCAGGTGCATCGTTTACACCATCTCCAGTCTGGACGATGCAAATTCAGAATGATTCAGGCGCACAGAAAAAAGAAAGACGAACCATGGCGACAACCAGTCCTAATCCCTGCAATAAATCTACAAGCTGGCTCTTGTGCGAGGGCTCCGTCCGTGTGAACAGACTCGCCCTTTGCACAGCCGCGACCTTTTCTTCGTGCGACAGCTCGTCCAGTTCGCGCCCGGTGTAGCTCTTGCCCGTCAAGTCCTCGTCCTCTCCAA
This sequence comes from Mycena rebaudengoi, assembly GCA_029282285.1. NCBI lineage: Eukaryota > Fungi > Basidiomycota > Agaricomycetes > Agaricales > Mycenaceae > Mycena > Mycena rebaudengoi. The sequence continues at coordinate 376,613 of JARJCX010000007.1, forward strand.
AGATGCCGATCTGCCGACAAATCGTCTCGGCCGTGCCCTTGTTGTCCCCGGTGATGCAAATGACCCGGATCCCCGCCGCCCTGCAGTTGGCCACCGCCTGCCGCACCTCGGGGCGCGGCGGGTCGAGCATGCCGACGAGCGAAACGAAGGTAAAGTTCTGCTCGAACCGCGAGTAGTCTTTGGTGCTCTCGGAGTGGTAGTGCGCGGCGTCTATGTCCTGGACGTTGACATAGGCGAGCGCGAGCGTGCGCAGGCCGTTGGCGCCGTACGAAACAGTCTTCTCCAGAATCGCCGCCCGAAGTGCGGGCGTAAGCGGAATGGTGGTCCCCTCGACCAGAACAGAGGTGCAGCGGTCTAGGATGGACTCGGGCGCGCCTTTGGCGAAAAGGGCTCCGGTACCGTTGAGTTTCACAAGAACAGACATCATCTTGCGGTCCCGCGAGAACTCGAAGGTGAGGAGACGAGGGATCTTCTGCTCAAAGAACTCGCTGACGGCGCTTGCCCGGCTGGTAGGTGGCAGACCCGGGAGAGACTTGGTAATTCCTGCATCCTTGCACCCTATCTTCTCCACGAGCACCTTCAGGGCCGCTTCAGTAGGTTCACCGACATTGGCGTACGCAGCCTTGTCCTGTTCCATGATCAGTTTTGTACTTTTTTTGGAGGGTGTTAGAAAATAACGCACCACGTTGTAGACGATCTTGGCGTCATTACAAACGGCGCTGATTTCCGCTAGCCTTTGGATGGCGTCTGACTTGAGTTCAGCAGAGGCGTCTTTGCCATCAGCAGAGGTGACCACCGACCCGTGCGGCGAAAAAGTAGTGCCTTCGACTGTATAATCGCGTGGACTACCTGTACGGCCGTCAATGACGAGGAACTGACGAGAAAGAATCAGCAACGCGGCAACGGGTAGTTGTGCTATATTTATTTACTCGGGAGACGCTCATTTGGTTGGTCGTCAAAGTTCCTGTCTTGTCGGAGCAAATGACATTGGTGCAGCCAAGGGTCTCGACACTGGGGAGATTCCGGACAATGGCGTTTTTCTGTGCCATTTTCTTTGTACCGAGAGCCAAGCACGCTGTTATGACCGCCGCGAGACCTTCTGGGATGGCGGCAACGGCCAAGGCAACAGCAATCTTGAAGTAGTAGATGGCACCCTTGAGCACCCCACGGTGGGATGGATCCCAGAAGTGGCGGATGTTGACGAGCCAGACGAGGATACAGATGACGGTGATGACTTTTGCGAGCATGTCGCCAAAGTCATCCAGTTTGCGTTTCAACGGGGTTTTTTCCGCGATTTGGGAAGTGATGGATTTGTGGATGTCGCCAATGGCGGTGCGCGTTCCCGTGAATACTACGATAGCCTTTGCATTTCCGTTCACGACTGTTGTTCCCTGAAGAGCGCGATTTAATATGACAGAATGAAAAAAAAAAAAATCGAAAAAAAACACACGGAGAAGAGCATGTTGGTCATATCCTGCTTGACCGCCTTGGCGTCTGGCACGACATCGGGAAACTTGTGGACGCTGACGCTCTCGCCAGTGAGGATGGCCTGGTCGATCCTGAAGCTGCTAGAGGTGACAGACAGCAGTCTGCAGTCGGCGGGAATTTTGTCGCCGACCGCGACTGTGATGATATCGCCCGGAACGAGCTCCGACGCGTGTATACGGGAAATCTGGCTGGAGCGAATTACTTTTGCCTCGTCGGGGGAGTACTCCTTGAGCGCCTAGAGAGAGCCGTTAGTAAATTTGGTACGCGGTGCGGTGGCGCCGAGGACTGACGTCGATAGCTTTTTCCGCATTTGATTCCTGGATGACACCGACGGCGGCGTTTGCGACGAGGATGAGGAGAATGACGAGGGGCTCTACGAATGCGCCAAAGAAACTCTCTGATTCCTCGAAGAGGGCCAAAACGAACGACACGACGGCGGATCCCAATAATATGAGGACGAGCTGGTCCTTGAACTGCTCTAGTATAAGTTCCCACAGGGGGGTGGAAGGGTCGTCGGGGAGCTCTGCGAGGGATTAGAAACGGGTCAATGAGGCCGCGACGGAGTACGTGCCATTCTTTCCGTAAACCTGGGCGTGTTTTGCTGCCTGATCTGCGGTAAGGCCACGGTCGGGGTGAACGCCAAAGTGTTCTAGGATGTGGTCCGGGGACTGGGACCAGGGCGAGTCCATTGAGAGTGGGAGGAAAAAGCAAGGAGTGTATAGGGACACGTGGGTGGAACGGGAAAAGCTGACGCGCTGACGTGTCCTTACCGGGACCGGGATGCAGCGGCGACCAGAGTCCCGAGCAGTGTGCCTGGTCGGGTGTGTATGTACTGCTAGAGGGTGGGTGTAGGCTATAAGAAATAATGTATACGAGTCCCCCCTGTCCAAGGGCCATGGCAAACAAGCGCCAACCCGAGTCGGTCTGCAATTACTGGCATGGGTAACAGCTCGTCGTCCTCGGGGCGGCCACACACAGACGACTCGGTCGACTATGGCCAGTTGGTGCCCCAGGGCGTATACTCGGGTGTCCGCGACTGGAACCAGAACATCGCCGCTCAGCTCATTATTCAGCGCAAACTGGCCCCCTTCTATCGACCCCTTGAGGACTATGACCCGGCCTGGGACGACGACCGCATTCTTGCAGCCAGGAAGGAGCTTCCGGAAACTGAGGGGGGCGAGCAGCAGCCACCGCCGCCACCGCCCCCAACGGCAAGCACCCTCAAAGCATCATCAAAGCGGCCCAGCATCGCAAAGGAGCCCTCAAAGCCAGAGGCAATGGTCTACAGAGGCGCAGTCGAGTGTCCTATATGCTTCCTTGTGCGTCTCGTGTCGCCCGCTTGCACCCCCCCTGCTCACGTCGCGTAGTACTACCCGCCCAATATCAACCATTCCCGCTGCTGTGATCAGGCGATATGTACAGAGTGCTTCGTGCAGATCAAGCGCAGCGAGCCTACCACGACCCATCTCGTCTCGGAACCGGCCGCGTGTCCGTATTGTGTCCAGGACAACTTTGGTGTTGTCTACTCTCCCCCGCCATGGAGAGCCGGCATCGCGAGCGAGGGAACAGTCGGTCGCTTGCTCCGTTCTCCGTGCTTTGTCTTATATAACTGGATCTAGAATTCTCCTTGGTCTGACTCGCCCAAGGGCTCGCAGCAGTCGATAGACACCTCTGCCCCATATCCGACTCATAAACGACGTCAGAAGAGCTTTGGGGCAGACAGTCCAGAGGTAGTTCTTACTGGTGAGCTTCGTCTAGTTGCGCCGAGCTTGATTTTAATTGTTATGAACAGACCAGATACGGCCTGACTGGGAGGCAAAGCTCGCAGCTGTGCGAGCAGCCGTCACGCGGAGGGCAAACAGGAGAATCATCATGCGGCAAGTGGGAGACCGACTCATCCCAGTCGGTGTTACCAGCGGGCGTGTGCATGCGTTGACCCCAGAAGAGGCCGCTCAGGCTGAAGCTTCGGTAGAGGGATCGGGGAGTAGACGCTCCCGTAGACGGCAGCAGCCACCTCCAAACGGCAATTTCGAGCAGTTCATGGGGCTCGGCGGCCCAGAGCTGGAAGAAGTAGGGGCAAATCTTCATTCGACTGACCAACGCTGACGAGCTCACAGTTGATGATGATGGAGGCGATGCGACTGTCCCTCATCGATCATGAAGAACAGCAGCGAAAGGAGGCCGAAGAGAAGAAGAAGAAAGCAGCCGCTGAAGCAAGCGCCACAGAAGCGTCGGCTTCAGCTTCAACCAGCGCCGACCCCGGCCCTTCAACCTCGGAGGGCCGCTCTTCCATCCCCGCTCCAATTGCGCTCCATTCGTCCTCGCCACCGTCTGCATCTCCCACCGCGCCACTCTCACCCACCGACTCATTAGCCGTGCATAGAAAGTCATCAAGCATGTCGCGAAGCCGCTCTCCATCTCCGTCTCCCTTCCAGGCCCTCAAAGATACAGCGAGCAGCTGGCGCCGGCGCACCTCCAGCCCTCCCCCATTTTCCACATTGACCGCGGCTCTGAGCAATACTGTCTCCACCGCATCTGCTGTTATCAGCGGTACAAACGAACCTAACCCCGGCCCAGTGCCCACAGCCCTTCCACATACACCTCGGTCCACTGGTGACGGAGATAATGCCCCAATACCGACCATAACGGTTGAGCCCTCCGCTACGACCAGCGCGCCATCGGAGGAGGCCGGGCCTTCTTCTGCGCGCCCAAGCTCCGTCCAGCGAGAGTCCTTCGCATCGTCGGTGTTTTCCACGAGCTCGTCCGTCGGCCCGGATGCGTATGATAACCTCCCTTCCTCCCCTGACTCCTTCGTCGCGCACGAGCCGCTCCTGAGCGGCAGCACGCCCGCGACGCCGAAGAACGACACCGAACATGCTGCTGATTACTTCGGGTGCGCTGTGGTTTAAGTTTCGGATGTAGCAGCTAACGGAGATGTTCTCTTTTGCAGGGGCGCAGCGGCGACAACACGGGAATGAGGTGGTCGATGCATTATTGTACATCAGGACTTCGTTTCAGCCATCGAACCCGAACAACTCATTTGCCCGTTTCTAACATCATAATCACTACCGTGTAGCCTATCTAGAGCCTTTTTGGAAATCCATTTATTTCCCTACTCCACAGTGCCAATGTCAAAACATAGTTGTTGGTACGTATTCCTGTTCAACGACCCTGTGTACTCCACGGCGATGGAAATGGTGCAATATACGTATTGGCAATTGCTGTCCGCCAGCCCTATGTAGCTTCATTTCGTTCTTCATGGTCACGGCGCTTCATTTATTTCCGTGGCACATCTATCCAGTTTGGCTTCACCGCATCCGTATCCAGCCGCTTCTGCACAGCACGCAAAAAAGCAAATCGGAAAACCAGAAGCGCAGATGCGAAAGTACATGTGCAAAGATTGAAAGAAAGAAAGAGAACCGTTGGTTTCGTTAGCTTCTGGGGTCGTGCGGCAGCAGTTAAGCACATCACGGCACCTTTGCGAACACCTGCGCGCGTATCTCTGCTTCCTGGGCGAGCCGCTGCGCACGCGCCTCGTCGACGCGCTTCCGGTCGGCCGGGGAGAGCCGCTGGGCGCCGGCTCGGTTAGCAATGGGGGGAAGCATTGAGTTAGAGGAGAAGTGCGGCACATACGTTGTAGGCGTCTTCTTCGCTCGCGGCCGTGGCTGGCGCACGGTGAGTGAGCCGCATGGGGCTGCGGAGAGCTAATAGTACGGACTTTTGAGAAGGACGAAGCCGACACCTAGCACTGGCGAGAGAAGGCGGCTATAAGCTGGAGCATGAGGCTCCCGAAGCAAGAAGACCCACGGGCGGTGGTGAGTGCTGTAAAGCGGAGGATGGGAAACTGCGGAGACATTTGCAGACAGTACTTCCACCAGCGGCGACTTCAAGTTGTGGTGGGCGTTGTGGTGGGTAGTTGAGAGTCGCGTGACCGTGACATAATGTGCGCCACAAACTGGCCATGAGAAAGATATAAAAATTATAGCTATCGTTCGCCATGTAGTATCGTACGCCAAAAATTATGGACAATCACTTGGACTTCTCCTCTTGTTCGCGAACCCGGCGAGATCACTCGACCGTCGCGACCGCATTTCGATCCGCGCCAACTCCTGCTCCCACTCCCGAATTTCATCCGGATCGCTTCCGGAGCTGCTCGACGCGCTAGTGCTCAGGCTGGTGCTGCTAGCGCTGCCCCCGCTGTTCGCAGCAACCAATGCCACCTCCAGAGGGGCATTGAAGAACCTCTTGCTTACTTTGTGGCTAGCAGCGATCTCGGCGTCGCCACCGGTAACTGGTCGCGGTTCCCGTCGTCTGAAATAGTCACGTTCCCGCGTTTCTTTAGACACAATCTCGGGTCCAGATGCGGCGCTGCCAGGACGTGATTTGTCTCTGGGCCCAGCACTAGTATGTGGCCGTCGCGGTGTCGAAGGGGACCGACGGGGCCGAGAAGAGAGCTCCCCTTGGGAAGCAGACGCGGGCACCGGCGGAGCCTCGTCGTCGTTCGGTCTGCGAGAGCGGCGCGGGGACTTTGATTTGGAGCGAGGACCATCACGATATGCATCGGTGTACTTTGACAGGGCTAGTTGCCGCTCGGCGTCGTTTGTTGATACGACCAGCAGCTCCTTCTCTTCCAGTTCCAGTGACTCTGTGCCAAATGAAGACGAGACAACGATCTAAAGACGCGTCAGTCAAAGTTCTCCTCCCGACGCGGACAGGAAGTTACGTACCTTGACGCGCGCAATAAATTTAACAGAAACGAGGTCGGACTGGATCGTTTCTCCTATTGCCCATCGGCTGTGTGACTTTGACGCGGGCCATTGCAAAGTTAGCGTCTTGCTCCACGTCCCGTCCTCGGCCCGGGCGAAGAGGCCAGAAGACTCGGTCCCGGCAACAGAATTAATGAGTGTGGAGGCGGCGCCGGTCGGAGGTATTCGCGTGTCAGATGGTAGCAGGGATTGTGTCGATGTGGCGTGGGATGATGAGTCTGGATTATTATTGGAGGTGGGGGAATACGAGAGTGAGGAGGAAGATGACGATGTCCGTTTGGGTATAGGCAAGGAGGGTATTGTATGTGATGCAGGGGTGTAAGAGAGTGTAGTGGGCGTTGTTGGGGGAGACTCGGGGTCGAGAAATTGCATGCGGCGCTCGATGATGACACTGGCGCTACGAATTGAAACGGCAGGGTCGTTGGGTTTAATATGGATGGGGATGGAGACGAGGTCGAGGGGGCCGATGGGGGCCGTAGGGACATTAAGGCAGTATCGTATTGTTGGTGAACGCGGTTGGGATATTTCAGAATCAAGAAGGGGGCGCGGAAGCGGAGGTGATGGGTGGTAAGCGGGGGGCAGGCCGAATCGCAGGAGGGGTAGCTCCGAGTGCTTTATTTGACGCGTCCCTACGCCGATTATGGGGACGTGGTTGATGACTGGGACGGGTTAGACGCGAGCAAGAGACGAAGGAAGGACGTGGACATACTAGCTTCGACGCGCCATGTGCAGCGGTACTCGACGTAGGACGCGGTGCTGAAGCCTGCTACCTTTGCGGGGATGGATATTCGGAAGGGGAGGTCGAGTTCTGCGACGTCTGAATAGTCGCGCTGCTCATCCGGGTTTGACCACAGGACCTGGGTGTAGTCTACGAGGACATTGGAGTGGGTTACGCCCAGACGGCCGAGACGAGCCTCGTAACAGCGGACGGAGACTGTGATCGATTTTGCTTGGAGAGGCTTGAGATCGGCATCAAGCCGAGTGCGGACGACTAGGGAGGGGGCATGAGCAACTGGGCGACGTGCAGAGCAGAATAAAAGACCTCCTTCGACCTTGAGGGCGGTCAGGCCAAGGTAACCAGAGTAGGGGAAGTAGCGGACGCCCTGGCTGCCTGGTGGTGGTGGTCAGCAGCAAAGAGGGCCATGGGCACCGGCAATACCTTTCGAGGAGGCGAGGAGGAGATGAACCATGAGACTTCAGAGAAGCAAACCCGTTGCACATTTTATCGACTACTTGTCATCAATCGAAATAGAAGCATGGGTCAGAAGAAGTCGCTTATTCTGAAGCGACTCTCGTCACGCCATCTATCTACGCAAGCCTTCCCACTACTACCACCAATGCCTTCCTCTTTCTTCATCCCCGTGTTGCTGGGGGGAATGATCATTACTGGTCTGAGTCTCTCTGCTGCCTGAATATCCCGCTCATCTTGTCCAGGTTCAAGTAATTCGCTCTGGTCAAAATGGCAGGCAGGTCGTCCCTTTTCTCTCAGCGCACCCCTTTGACCGCCCCCCCCTACAGGACATGCAATGCGTAGAAGACTGTGACACGAATAATCCTATTTTGTACGAGCAGCCCGTGTGGCAAACCCTCCAGATGTTCCGTGAGTATACTTGCATCGCATGTTCGCATCCACAATCTCATCCCCCGTGCAAGTCGGAGAAATGCTCTGTCAGTCTTCTTCGCTTCTTGTTGTGTTCATTCGGCCCATTCCAATAAAGGCTTCCTCCCCGTCCTATACACGTGGCTCCGCTCAAGGCGTCAATCTGCGGTTCAGCTTCCAGACCTTGATTCTGTCATCCCGAATAAGCTTGTCCCGGAGCCCGAGCAGCTCACGGGCTGGAAGGTCCTCTTGCTTTGGATACCCGCAGCCTGCGACCTGACCGGAACTACCGTCGGTGTACCCTTTCTTTTGCACCATTCTTATTTTGTAACGCTGCTATTTATTCTAGTTAATGAATGTGGGCCTCCTTTACACCCCGGTGTCCATTTATCAAATGACGCGGGGCGCCTTGGTCCTCTTCGTGGGCGTCTTCTCGGTCGTGTTTCTCCGTCGGCGTCTCTGGCTTTACCAGTGGATCTCGCTCATCGTGGTCATGGGCGGCGTTGGCCTAGGTTGGCTTTCTCGGGCTCACTTATCAAGGACGTCGTCAAAGAGTCTCCCAGGTTTAACTCGTATGGTCTCCTTATTCGTAGATCTGCCGGAGTTGCCGCCTCCAGAAGGCACTGATCAGCCCGAAGCCACCAAAGTTCTGCTCGGTGAGGTTTTTCACCCGACCGATAGACAGCCACAACTTGAACTCCAAAAATAGGCATCTTCTTCGTTCTGTTTGCACAGATCTTGTGAGTCTCTTGTTTGACAAGTTTTTCAATCTCACGTCATTTACAGCACCGCCACCCAGTTTGTCGTCGAAGGTAAATATTTTTAGTCTTTATATTCCCCTTGCAGATACCAATACACCGTTCTAGAGAAGATTATGGGTAGATACGCAGTTGCCCCACTGGTCGCCGTCGGCTACGAAGGATTATTTGGGACCATCTCAATCCTTATGTTTATGCCGATCCTCTCAATCCCCGCCATATCCTCTCAGACACCGTTCTTTGACCTTCCGCGGGGCTGGCGCCAGATGGTTGACACTCCCGCTGTTCTCTACTCGGGTCTCGCCATTGCCTGCAGCATCTCGCTCTTCAATTATTTCGGTCTCAGCGTCACTCGTCACGTCAGCGCAACCGCGCGTTCGTTAACTGATACTTGCAGAACCCTTTCGATCTGGATAATCAGTCTAGGCCTAGGATGGGAGAAATTGCTGTGGCCGATTTCCCTTCTCCAAGTCCTCGGATTTTCCTTGCTAGTGTAAGTCAATTGCATGAATAATAGCATGTACGCTCATCTAATACGCCACCGGTCAGATATGGCACTGTAAGCCTCATTTCATTTCCTGGTTGTTTGCCATTAACGTAGCTGTTCTAGTTCCTATTTAACAACCTGGTCACCCCACCCAAGTTCATCCGGCCTGCGCCCATCGCGCTCACCGGCGATCCAGAAGAAGCGGAAGGTCTTCTTTCGTCGCCGTTAGATGAAACCGCCACTCTTCCAGCTGATCTCGGCCAAGGCGGATTCGATGTGGTCCCACAAGGCCAGCACGCCGTTGTGCAGCCGACGAAGCCTGCGTCTCAAGCAGCTTAACCTCTGGGTTCAAGGTTGCAGCATGTGTATGCATGCACACCCACAAGGACTTCCCATAAGCATCCTCTACCTAGACTGCTGTATGTACGTTACAATTGGGATAATTCACGGAGATAGTGCTAGAAGCGCGTCCGAAGATGCTCGGAGCTTAGATGTGGACGGGATATGTCACGGTGGAGTGCGGAACACGAAGTTGGGCTGAACGAAGAAGCCTCGGTCTCTATGGCGAGTAAACCGAGAGACAGATTGTCGAAGAGGGTTGACAGACACACGATGGAGTAAGAATAGGGAAGCACCAGATGAGATAACCGAAACAGTTCTGCGCCGTCCGCGCACGTAGATGGATATCGCAATCGGGTGGCGGGCATATGACTGTTCGGCCGCGGACGCGTTGACCGACTAGGATGCTTGCAGGGTTCAGGAGCTGTGTGGCAGGGACCATACAAGAAGCTGATCGTTTTTGGCGGGACGACAGCTCTCTCACTCTTCCATGAACGCGCAAGTGAGAGCCCCCCGCCGTCTTGTCGCCGCGTCCGTCTAATTGTCCCTGCAGAAACTGCCCGCATTCCCCTCGCTGGAGACCGTCGAGCGTCTGATCAATGTTGAAAAGCTGGGCAACTGTGTTCCCGATCTATGTTGAGCTGCCCGCAGATCTGCTCACACCATGCATGGCCTACCTCCGCATCGCGAAGGACTCGAAGTACAGCTTCCTGCTCGAGTCGGTTATGAATGGCGAGAATGTCGCGCGCTACAGCTTTATCGGCGCAGGTCATTATGCTCTCGCTTCGCTACTCTGACTAGGGGTTCGCTAACATCATCCCTTGCGCGCTAGACCCGCTCAAAGTAATCAAGACGGGCCCAAATGAGGAGCACACGGGCGACCCGATGGTCGCGCTGCAGAAGGAGCTGACGCTGCACAAGTATGTCAAGATCCCCGAGGTCCCGACGTTCACCGGCGGCGCGATCGGGTACGTCTCGTACGACTGCATCCAGCACTTTGAGCCCAAGACGGCGTGCGAGCTGTCCGACCCGCTGGGCATCCCCGAGGCCGTGTTCATGCTCGTCGACACGCTCCTCATCTTCGACCACATATACCAAAACGTAAAGGTCGTCTCGCACGTCTTTAGCCCGCGCAACGCGGGGACCGTGAACCTCGCGTTCGTGTACCAGACGGCGGTGGCCAAGGCGCGGCGCCTCGCGAAGCTGCTCCTCGTCACCTCGACGCCGGAGCCGCCGCAGCCGCCGATTCAGCTCGGGATCGAGGCGGTCTCGAACGTCGGCAAGGCGGGGTACGAGGGCTTTGTCACGACGCTCAAAAAGCACATTGTGGCGGGCGACATTATACAGGCGGTGCCCTCGCAGCGCCTTGCGCGCCCGACGTCGCTGAACCCGTTCAATGCCTACAGGCATCTGCGGCAGGTTAACCCCAGCCCGTACATGTTCTACTTGGACTGTGGCGGCATGCAGATCGTCGGCGCGAGCCCCGAGACGCTCTGTAAGGTGGAGAAGAACGTCGTGTACAACCATGCCATCGCCGGGACCTACCAAGCGGGGTCAAAACCGCGGAAGGTGCGTGTGTGTGTGTGCGGGGAAAGTTATTCGCATTCATCTCACATCTTATTACAGAGGACGAAAAGCTCGGCGCAGCGCTCTTGCGTCGGACAAGGACCGCGCGGAGCATATCATGCTAGGTCGATCTTGCGCGAAACGACGTGAACCGCGTCTGCCAGCCCGAGACGGTCAAGGTGGACCACCTGATGCGGCTGGAAAAGTTCAGCCACGTCATCCATCTCACATCGCAGGTCTCGGGCACGCTGCGTAAGGACCAGACGAGGTGGGTGGCGAGTATTTCTATGTGGGCGGGGTCGTTAATAGGCCTTATTTGGCTTAGATTCGACGCGTTCCGATCCATCTTCCCCGCAGGGCACGGTGTCGGGTGCGCCTAAAATCAAGGCGATAGAGATCATCTCGTCGCTCGAGAAGGAGCGACGCGGTGTGTACGCTGGCGCGGTGGGGCGGTTCGACTTTGCGGACGACGAGATGGACACGTGTATTGCTATTCGGACGATGACGTTCAAGGACGGAGTCGCGTACCTGCAGGCGGGCGGGGGTATTGTATTCGACAGCGAGGAGGAGGACGAGTACATCGAGACGATCAACAAGCTGCAAGGCAACGTACGCGCACTCGAGGCGGCAGAAAGTCGGTGCATTTACTCTTCTGCAGCTCATGAAATACTGAACGCCGACGCACAGGGCATTGGTACGATGTACAGATGAGCGCTTCTAGTAGAATTAGATAGTTTGTATTTAATGATCGAAATGCTGGCCATCCTCTGTTGGCCCCTTTTGTCTTGTATCGTCGTCACCCTCCTCGTCCGACTCTTCTTCCATAAAGTTGTAGCCGAGTTCTTCCTCTAGCTCCTCCGCTAGTTCCTCGGCATCTGCTGCCGCCTCCTCGACGACGTCAAGGGTGTTGTAGTCGCCGACTTTAACCTGCAAGTCATCCCCGTCCACGATTTTTCCGTCTGTTATTTTTTCGTTGCCGCGCTGCGCGTCCTTGTGCATTGCCTCGAGCTCGTTCCAGAAGTCGTCGTCATCCCTCTTGAGCTGCACCTCCTCGGCCATGGCTTCCTCTTCTAGGCGTAATGCGAGCCCCTCCCTGCCTGCGATGCTCAAGATGCCTGCGATGAGCTCCGCGGTCTGGGTGCTCTCGTCGTTGGCGGGTATTGGATACATGACGATGCGGGGGTCGGCATCCGAGTCGATGATGCCGATTGTGGGGACGTGGGATAGGGCGCACTCACGGATCGCGGTGAGGTTTGCGAGGGGGTTGAGGAAGACGACGAGGTCGGGAACTGCGAGGGTCTCTGCTGCGATCTCGGGGGAGTAGAGCTCGGAGGTGTTGGTGAGGGTGCCGGGGATCCAGCGGTCGGAGATGTAGTAGCCCTGCTTGCCGAGGCGGGTTGCAGAGGTCTTTACGACCTGGCGCAGATCTGGGCGCGTGCCGATAAAAAGGATTTGGCCGCCGACGAACGCGACTGCGCGCACGAGCTGTGCTGCGCGGCGCAGGAGGGGGACCGTGTGGTCCAAGTCGATGATTGTCGCGCCTGCACGGACGCCGTACGCGTACGGGGAGAAGTTGGGGTTCAACCTGGACTTTGAATGGCCAAAGTGTGCGCCCGCGGCAAGCAGCGCCGAGACTGTGGCCGATGCCTGTGGTCTCTTTGTGGCATTGCGGAGTCTGAATGTATTTTCCTGGGTGCGATTGGAGCCATAGCGCGAGAATATATCGACTAGAAAAAAGTCAGCCAATGGCGGTCGGAAGCAGGAAATAAATAAATACTGAGGGTGCCGACCTCTGCGCGCTTTACTTGGAGTGCGCGCCAGTCATCGTGTGTGCGCAAGGGCCCTGTGCCGACGCTGCGGGCAAGCTGAACGCGGGGCGCAGCCTTGAACCTTGAGAGCATATGCCAGTGTGGCAGTGTTTGGTTGACAAATCTAAAAATTTTCACCTTCTCCACCCAGCGACCACCTTCTCTCTTCCCTCTCTCCCTCCCCCAAAACAATGGACGACCTCTTTGACGGCGCTGTCGGTATCGATCTCGGAACAACATACTCGTCAGTAAATCCCTCCCTTCCCGCTTTTTTATTTATTCATCCCACGTAGGTGTGTCGGCGTCTGGCAAAACGACCGAGTCGAGATCATCGCAAACGACCGTCAGTCGCTTTTTTTTTGCCTTTTCATTTCCCTCATCCCCCCTCCAGAGGGTAACCGCACCACACCGTCCTATGTCGCCTTCTCCGCCGAGGAGCGCCTCATCGGTGATGCCGCCAAGAACCAGGCTGCCATGAACCCCCGCAACACCGTCTTCGACTGCCAAACGTCTCATCGGTCGTCGTTTCGAGTTGAGCGCTCCTTCCAGGCCATCGCTTCCTTCGTTGACCTTTTTCTTCAGTGACCCCGATGTTAAAAAAGTCAGTCGTCACCCCCGTGTCAGGCCGCTCAGACTGACATCCTCCAATAGGACATGACCCACTGGCCATTCGAGGTCGTAGAGAAGGACGGATCCCCCATGATCAAGGTCCAGTATCTCGGCGACGAAAAGACCTTCAGCCCCCAGGAAATCTCGTCCATGGTCCTCACTAAAATGAAGGAAATTTGCGAGGCAAAGCTCGGCAAGACCGTCAAAAAGGCCGTCGTCACGTTCGTCATTTCACTCACAAATTAGGCCAATCCTGACCTTTTTTTTTTTTTTTTTTTTTGCCAGCGTCCCCGCCTACTTCAACGACTCTCAGCGTCTGGCCACAAAAGATGCCGGGGCCATTGCTGGTCTCGACGTCCTCCGCATCATCAACGAGCCCACCGCCGCCGCCATTGCATACGGTCTTGACCGGCAATCAAAGGCCGAGAAGAACGTCCTCATTTTCGATCTCGGTGGAGGAACTTTCGATGTCTCCCTCTTAAATATCAGCGGTGGTGTCTTCGCCGTAAAGGCCACCGCCGGCAACACCCACTTGGGTGGTGAGGATTTCGACAACACCCTCTTGGACCACTTCAAGAACGAGTTCAAGCGGAAAACCAAGCTCGACATTTCAGAGGATGCCCGTGCTCTCCGCCGTCTGCGAAGTGCTTGCGAGCGTGCCAAGAGGACCCTGTCAAGTGTCGCCCAGACCACCGTTGAGGTCGACTCCCTTTTCCAGGTACTGTTACCCATTTTAATTTACTCAAATCGTAAACTGATGCATTATCAACAGGGCGAGGACTTTTCCGCAAATATCACTCGTGCTCGTTTCGAGGAGATCAATGCCGCCATGTTCAAGTCAACACTCGAACCCGTCGAGAAGGTCCTCAAGGACGCAAAGATGGCCCGTGAAAAGGTCGACGACGTTGTCCTTGTCGGTGGTTCCACACGTATCCCGAAAATCCAGGCCCTCGTCTCCGAGTACTTTGGTGGCCGTCAGCTCAACAAGTCGATTAACCCCGACGAGGCTGTTGCATACGGTGCCTGCCGTCCAGGCTGCTGTCCTTACCGGCCAGACCTCTGAGCAGACAAAGGACCTCCTCCTGCTTGATGTTGCGCCCTTGTCTCTCGGTGTCGCCATGCAAGGCGACGTCTTCGGTGTCGTCGTTCCCCGCAACACCCCCATCCCCACTAACAAGTCACGGGTCTTCACCACGGTGGAAGACAACCAGACCACCGTCACCTTCCCTGTGTACGTGCCCACCGCTTCTTCATCACAGCACCATTACTGACGTACACGGTTATTAGGTACGAGGGTGAGCGCACGCAGTGCCGAGACAACCGTCTGCTCGGCGAGTTCGAGCTTAACGGCATCCCCCCAATGCTCCGCGGACAGGCCGAGCTGGTCACCACCTTCGAAGTAGATGCCAACGGGCTGCTGAAGGTATCTGCACAGGACCGTGCATCCTGGCCGCAAGGCATCCATCAGTAAGTGCCTTTTCCTGTAAACTGTTACCGGCTGTGCTAACGACAGGGATTCAGGCATCACCAACTCTGTCGGCCGTCTCTCATCCGCTGAGATCGACCAGATGATCAAGGACGCCGAGCAGTTCAAGAACGCCGACAAGGAGTTCTCTGCGCGCCACGAAGCCAAATCGGATCTCGAGGCATACATCCACCAGGTCGAGGGCACCATCACGTCGCCCGAGATTGGCATGAAGCTCAAGAGGGGTGCCAAGGCCCAGGTCGAGGCCGAGCTCGCAAGGGCGCTTGAGAAGCTGGAGATTGAGGATTCATCGGCCGACGAGCTCAAGAAGGCGCAGCTGGGCATCAAGCGGGCGCTGCAAAAAGCCACCGCCGGGATAAGATGAGTGTCGCTGTGCGGTGGTGGAGCTCTAGAGGCGAGGCGCAGCTAATCCTCAGTGTACCGTGCTGTTATTTTTGTCTTGCATAAAAAATCAAGTCGTCGCTGTTGTTTCTTTTAAAAATTATTAATAAACTGGCTGCGAGTCGACGACTGGTAGTACACAAGACAAGTACATGGATTATGAAGAGAGCGCCTTGTGTATGCGCAATCCGACCTCGAGGATCCACAATTCCTCGTCTGCGCCGTCACATAAGGCCTTGTCGGCCTCTGCAATGACGAGGGCGCATCCGCGACTTTTCGCGCGCGTTGAGGGTTGGGTGGAGTACAATTACGTCGTGCAGCTGGTCCTCGTCAACATCTTGGACACAGAAAGTAAATGAAGGCAAAATACCTGTGAGAGCAACTGGGACGCGGAGTACCCCTCCCGCATGAGCTGTTTGACCTTTTTCTGTATCGGGTCAAACCCGTTCTGCGTGCGCTTGGGCGGCTCGTCAACGGCCATGGCGCCCTCGATCTCGATGCCCAGCACCGCGGCAAAGTCGTGCACGACGCTGTCCGGGACGACGCCGGCGATTTCCTGGATGTCGGCGGGCGTTATTGGCGTGGGCGGATTTGTGGAGGACGAGAGGCGGGAGGCGGACTGGAGGTACGTGATGGCGCGGCGGAGGTCGCCCGAGGAGGTGGAGATGAGCGTGTCGACGACGCCGGGGGTGACGTTGATGTTTTCGGTGTTGGCGATGTAGGAGAGGCGCGAGGTGGAGGAGGTGGGGTCGAGCGGCGTGAAGCGGAATTTGGAGCAGCGGGACGCGAGGGGCTCGATTATCCTTGCGCGGGGTCGGTTGGGGAAGTGGATTGCGAGAGGGCGAACGTACCTGGTAACATAGTTGCAGACGAGACAGAAGCGCGTTATGCGCGCGTATGTTTCCATTATGCGGCGCAGTGCGCCCTGGGCGTCTTGTGTCATGGAGTCTGCTTCGTCCAGGATGATGATCTTGTAGGGCGGACATGGGTACGTCTTGCCGTCCGACGCGACGGCCTGCGCGCGGGGTGTCTGTCGCGCAAAGTTCTTGATCTTGTCGCGCACAATGGAAATGCCACGCTCGTCAGACGCGTTCAGCTCGAGAACACGGTTTCTAAAGTTGTCTGGGCTGCAGGAGCGAGTCAATATATGAGTTACCTGGCGCATTGAGACAAGGCTGACCCGAAGAGCTGTCTTGAAAGCGCGAGGATGGTGGACGTCTTTCCTGTTCCAGGTGGACCGTAGAACAGCATATGCGGGAGCTACTAGAATGAGATATAGAATCCACTGAGGATGCTCAGGGCCTACATTAGTCGACGTGAGTGTTTTTTGAAGGACCGCCACCGGTGTGCTCTTGAGCAGACACATCGTCTATGGTCTTTGGCCGGCTGCATACCCAGAATGAGCAGCAAAAAAAGGGGGGGTTAAAAAGACACACTATTTCTCGACCCATGGCTGCAATGCGGGGTCGACGATGTGTTTCTGGGTCGTTTTGGCGGGGGGTGCCGCTTGGTTCTTGAAGAATGCCATTTTGCACTGGTGGTGGCGGTGCAGAACGCGTACTGTCACAGCGTTACAGCCTCCATTCTTCTTCTCCTCCTCCCTTTTTGGACGCAGCCCTCGTTGTCTCCAACCGTCAATATGGATTCAGGTACTTCTTTCTGCCTTTATTGGCGCTTTTTCTCACTTCTTGCGCTCTTCAGTCGCACCCCAGCCCCCAAATGCCGACGCGACACGCGACATGCCCTCCCAAGCCTCGAGTAGCGCGCCAAACTCGGGAGCAAGTCCAGAAAAGTCCTCCATGGTTGAACTGAAGAATGGGAAAGTTGTTTTCAAGCAGAAACCTATCTCTTTTGAGAAGCACTCCGAAACGCTCCAAGGTCCGTCGCGTCTTTTTCGGCTGCAGTGTGCCCTCTCAGACTGGCCCTCCGTATTAGAGATCATCAAGTTCCGCGACATGCTGGAAGAGCGTAGCGCGCGGAGGGCAAACGTCCTCACGGCTATCCCGGATGAATACAAGCCAGTGCTTGTTAAACTCGCACATGAGAGGTGCACCCCATTTCTCTGAGTGTCTCCGACGTGGATTTGACCATTTTTGCTAGCGACAAAACTCTGTCGGCGCTCTCGAAGCATATTCTGCAAGAATTGCTTCCCGTGCAAGACGAAGACGCTGACGCTGATCTGCCACCGCCTCTTACTCTCAACGTCGTAGAGAGTGGCATCAAATCTGTCCTCAGTCGAAATAACTACGGCTTGGATGGTATCGGCGGCGTCAAGGCACCTGCTGCGGTGTGTGCATGGCGGTGGGAGGCCAAGCCTGCGTTCCTGGACTGGCTGCCCAAGAACGGGAAAGAAAAGGCCGAGCACCGGATGGCAGAACGATTGCAGGTGCGGTTTCTTGTTCAGAGGGTAACATCCGGGCAATAACCTGAGCGTGCCACAGGCCAAACGCGATCTGAAGGCAATGTTCGACTTGCTCTCTAAAGAGGAACAAGAGGGCATTATGGATCCCAAAGGCACTCTCAAAGCAGCAGCAAAGGACGGGAATAGTCATGCTATTGACTTGACAGGCGGCGACCTCAAAAGTCCCTCGCAGCCGACGAAGAAGAAGAAGGAAGACGAAGAGAACGACGATTCTGTATGTTCTTGTAGCTGTCGAAAGAATAATCTCCTTTAACTCAATTTCTGCAGAACTCGGCGCCGAAAGTCGCTCGTCCCAAGAAAGTAGCTGATTCAGAAAAGATCGCCAAGGTTCGTATCCCTAGTTCGTTTGTGAATTCATATCGAGTATTGTGATAGGAAAAGGAAAAGCTTGAGAAGAAGGCGGCCAAGGCAGAGAGGGAACAGAGAGAGAAGGACGCTCAGAACAAATCGCGGTCAATTTTGAAAAATTTCTTCAAGCCTGGCAACACCGCTCGGCCCGCGCCAGCTAAAGCAGTCGATTCAGACAAGGCCACGTCTTCGTCTGATATCTCTCAGTTCCAGAAGACATTCAAACCATTTGTGGTCAAGAAGGACACAACGGTGGCTCCTGTCAACTGGTTTCATTCGACCCAGAAGACGGTGCAGCGTAAACCCCTAACGTACGACGGCAATGTCATTGTCATCGACGACGAGGACAATGCCCGACCAGATACGGAAATGGAGGTCGACTTAGGGGAAACAAGCGCGCAAGGTTTGTCGAGCCCTTGTGGTCTTGAATCATACTTACATTATATTTAGATCGTCTCAGGTCCGCCCTGCAGAAGCTACCTCCATCTCTACGACCGCGCGCTCGTGCATCTCAACTAAATAATATTTCTGTTCGCGAAACTTTTGCGCAGTTGAACGAGGCAGAAGTGGCAAATGACGTTGAAAAAGTCCGAAGCATCATTTCCCAATTTTCCGACCGCACTCTCTTCCCCGCCAAGGTCTTCATATTCGCAGACGACGCCCGCCCGGGTTATTTCGGAACCTGGACCCGCAGCTCGCGGATAATCCGTCCACGCAAGCCATTCGCCAAGGACGTCGTGGTTTTCGACTATGGCTACGACAGTGGCGAAGAATGGGAAGAGGAGCCCAGCGGTGAGGCTGACGATGTCGTCGAGGACGGCGAGGAGGAGGAAGGCGAGGCGGAAGATGCGGATTCCGACTTGGACAGTTGGCTTGTTGAGGACGACGATGAGCCTGTGACTCCTGTTGAGGATAGAGGCGCGTCTCCTGTTTTCGCTGCTCGGGTGCCGTCATCGAAGCGAAAGGCCGAAAGCGACGACAGCAACCTGGCAAAGAAGCGCAAGGTCGTAGTTCCTCTGGTGCCGTTTGCTAAAGGACCTTGCTGGGAAGAGACTGTCGGGGAGTGCGACGACACGTTCAAGCCCTATCGGATTCAATTATTCAACGGCAAGTCCGTCCTCGAATATTTGCCACAACTGCTGATCGCTTTCTGCAGATACCCCGTTCCCTATCGATCCATTCACTTTCGTTTCTCAATGCGGGGACATCAGGGAACTCAAGCGAGCGAACAAGGAGGTGTTCGCGGTACCGTCCCTTCCAGATCGTCTCGTCGCACCGACTCCACTCCCGCATACCGACTCGGCTCAACCTTTGGTCAAAGTCAAACGGACAGCCCCCGCCCCGAAGACGGTCTTTCCGGATGCACACATGGCGCTGCTGCTCCAGAAGATCACTTCGGCGCAAATTGCCAGCCTTCCCGTCCTCGTCGAGGCCATTTACCAAGAGCTGCGCGACCACAAGGTGAAGAAGAATTCCATCGAAGCCAAAATCAAAGAGGTCGGGGAGAAATGCAGGACCAAGAAGATATGGGTCGTGAAGGACAGCTTTAGAGTTCCGGTATAACTGTAATAATAAAGCTCAGGCGGTTATGCTATAAATTATTCGATTGAGGCTACATATAGGAGTGATACATTTACTAGTGAAAGGATCATGAGGAAGCTAGTTTCCACAGCAGCTCCGTGTATTCAAAGTCGGATTTACCGTCATTGAAGTCAACGGCGTGGATGTCTCCAGATTGAGAACCTGAGTTGGAGTCAAATCGTGCGCCTCTGAAGTAAGAATGGCACGACGTACGGACTAACATCCTGGTGACATTGCCATGCTTGTCGAGGATAGGTTCAAAGCCGAGGCCTTTGTAGATCTGTAGCCGCAGGCTGACGGGAAGAGTTGGTTAAGGGTGCATCAACTAAGCCACATCGCTTACACGGTGCCGTCCAGCTCTTTCTCGTGCTCTGCGGCGGGGTCGTAGTCTTCCAATCTCCGCGATTCGTCTTTAAGTCCCGCGAGTTCCGCTTCTTTGCTAGCCATTAGTCCCTCAGGCCTCCTTTATCGATTTTGCTAGAGACAGCCGGGAGGCATCGAGGTCGTTTAAAGTTGATGCGTGTGCTTCGGCAGAGGGAACAGATGAAGGCCGTGTTGCTGAAATGCGGGCTGCTTCAAGAGCTTTCGATAGAGCTAAAGGAAAGGCCTCAGATAGAATATTTGCGGATATGTGAAGCGCGCGCCACCTTTCAGAGTTGAGTGGACTTTGTCCAGCTCCGTCTTTCGTTTTGCTTCGGCGGCCGCTATTGTTTCCTCGGCTGCGACGAGTGTGAGATAGTCGTCGTCTGGAACAACGACCGCTTTGACGGTTCGCAAGGCTTCCCTAGGGTGGTTTGTCAACAGCTTGGCGAGTATTTGACGCATAAGAGACCGACATGGCTTCCTCGACGGAGATGGACATTGTAAACGCAGTTTGACGCGAAGATTGTGTCTATGTCGAGCGGCGAGGATTCCGAGTCGCGTCCGGTAGGAGGCAACCTTCACGTGCGGCCGTTACTTCTCGTGGCTGTGACAGGAGTGTGGCGCTCAAAGCAACTCATTCTCGAACCCTCATGGAGGTACATATGCAGGTCCTGCAACGTTCTCGCCCATTCTGATCTATCCATGCAGGTCCTCCTCGATTTCTCGCGGGACTTTGATGTCTCCCTTATGGACAAGGTCGCAATGGCCTTTTACAGAAGCACCGGCGCGGAGGTGCGCTCTATATCATCTCGGGATCGGCTGATCTCATATTTCTCCAGCAACAACTAGCCCAACAGGTTCTTACCCAATTCCAGGAGCATCCCGATGCTTGGCAGCGAGTTCCCGATATTCTCGAGCGCTCCACCTTCCCTCAGGCCAAGGTAATCCCCGACCGATCGTACGCATTCACAAGCTCATTCCCTGCAGTACATCGGACTTCAGATCCTCGAAAAACTCATTACGACGAGGTGGAAAACTCTCCCAGACGGCCAGAGACAAGGTCGGCATCGATGGCACCGCTTAATTTGCCGGCTAACCGTGGATTCTAGGGATTCGGAACTTCGTCGTTGGAGTAACAGTCAAAGTGGCCTCGGATGAAGCTGTTATGCGGAAAGAAAAGACGTTTGTGGACAAATTGGACCTCACTCTTGTTCAGGTGCGTCTCTTGCCCGGCATTTCGTTAATTTTTTGAAATTAATGACGAGTAGTTTAGATCTTGAAGCAAGAATGGCCCCACAATTGGCCAAACTTCATAACCGAACTCGTCGAATCCTCCAAGACGAACTTGTCGCTGTGCGAGAATAACATGATCATTCTGAAGCTTCTCTCCGAGGAAATCTTCGACTTTTCGGCGGAGCAAATGACCCAAACGAAGATTAAGAATCTCAAGAATCAGATGTGTGGGGAGTTCTCCGAGATCTTCAAGGTTGGTTCACTTCCGAACATTGATCACAACTTACTTACCCGCATCTTCAAGCTCTGCTCCGAGGTATTGGAGGAAGCGCAAAAGTCGTCATTGATCAAGGCGACTCTAGAGACACTACTCCGGTTCTTGAACTGGATTCCCTTGGGCTACATTTTCGAAACGACTATCATCGATTTGCTTTTGAATCGCGTAACGTGTTGACTTGGTCTCGATGCGCGCAATACTGATATCCCATTTAGTTCCTTGAAAGTCCCGACTTCCGTAATGTTACCCTCAAGTGCCTCGCAGAGATTGCCTGCGCTTAATGTGGGACCCGAATACGACGCAAAATTCCTCATTCTATTCCAGATGGTAATGACATCCGTGAACCGAATGATTCCTCCCAGTACCAACATCTCACAAGCCTATACCAATGCTGGCGATTCCGGCCAAGAGCTTGTCCTTAACCTTTCCCTATTCCTGGCCAACTTCCTGTCAAATCACCTTCGCGCAGTCGAATCAGAAGCTAACCGCGACGTCCTTCTCAACGCTCATCTCTACATGGTCAAGGTCTCTCAGGTGGATGAACGGGAGATTTTCAAAATCTGTTTGGAGTATTGGCTGAAGCTCGTCTCTGAGCTTTATGAAGAGATCCAGAGTCTACCCATCGGAGAGTCGGGATTACTCATGGGGCTGAGCATCGGTGGCTCCGGTCCTCAGAATATGCTTAGCAGCATGTCTTTGAGGAAGAACATTTACAACGAGGTCCTGTCTAACCTGCGACTTGTGGTGATTGAAAGGATGGTGAAGCCTGAGGAGGTCTATTTTCATTTCGATGCTTCTGATTTAGTCGCTGACTACTTGTGTCTGTTAAGGTTCTGATCGTTGAAAACGACGAAGGGGAAATCGTTCGCGAATTTATGAAGGAGAGCGACACCATCGTCTTGTACAAGTCCATGCGCGAGCTGCTCGTATACCTCACTCATCTGGACGTCTCGGACACGGAGACTATACTGACGGAGAAGCTTTCGAAGCAAGTGGATGGATCGGAATGGTCTTGGAATAACTTAAACACACTGTGCTGGGCAATCGGTTCGATATCCTTGGCAATGAGTGCGTACAGCATGCCCTTGCGTCTCGCCCGCTAAATGCCCTTTTTAGATGAGGAGGCTGAAAAGCGATTCTTGGTGACCGTTATCAAAGACCTGCTCGGCTTGTGCGAGATTAAACGCGGAAAGGACAACAAAGCTGTGGTTGCGTCCGATATTATGTATATCGTAGGACAGTATCCCCGCTTTTTGAAGGCACACTGGAAGTTTTTGAAAACTGTTGTCAACAAGCTCTTCGAGTTCATGCACGAGACACACGAAGGCATGTCATTCTCCTGTATTGGGTGCATACAGTGTCTAATGTCCTTTATTGTAGGAGTGCAAGACATGGCTTGTGATACGTTCATCAAGATTGCCCAGAAATGTAGACGCCATTTCGTAATGCTGCAGTCGGGGGAGCAGGAGCCCTTTGTCGACGAGATTTTACGGCTGCTACACCGGATCACGGTGGATCTAACCCCTCAGCAGGTATGCTACTTCTCTTCGTCGTTTCCTTCTTCATACTGATCACCTGTAGGTTCACACATTCTACGAAGCCGTAGGCTGGATGATTTCCGCTCAACCAAACAAGCCCCTGCAGGAGAAGCTAATAGCGAAGCTTATGGAGCTTCCCAATAATGCCGTGCGCATCTAAATATCACTTTCCTCATTCTCGCTCTAATTTTTACCCAGTGGGATTCGCTTATGGGTCAAGCAGCACAGAACATGGATGTTCTATCCAATGTCGAGAACATCAAAATTTTAGCAAACGTTCTCAAGACAAACGTCTCTGCTTGCACCTCGATCGGCAGCTTTTATCTTCCTCAGATCGGCCGCATATTCCTCGACATGCTTGGCCTGTACAAAGCAGTCAGTGGTATCGTCAGCGAAAGCATCGCCAAAGACGGTAAGCACCGGTGTGGTCCTGGTTTCTACGAGTTTAATTTCCCAGCAGGCCTAATGGCGACCAAGACACCAAAAGTTCGGCAACTGCGAACGGTAAAGAAGGAGATATTGAAACTCATGGAGACGTATATCAAGAAAGCTGAAGATCTTGATGCTGTGAATGCCAACTTCATACCGCCATTGCTCGATGCTATCCTCGGCGACTACAGCCGCAATGTGCCAAGTGCCAGAGACGCCGAGGTACTGAACGTGATGGCTACAATCACAGCACGATTAGGGGTAACACTTTCTTTGTTTTCCGCTCTTCCTGTGCTCAATGTCTCGTCAGCACCTCTTGACGCCTCAAGTACCGGCCATCCTGGATGCCGTCTTTGAGCCGACGTTGAACATGATCAACCAAGACTTTGCAGAATTCCCCGAGCACCGAGGGGGGCTTTTCAAGCTTCTGCGAGCCATGAATCTTAACTGCTTCCCAGGTATTTTCGCCTTCGTCTGCCAGCCATCCCTCACAGCTGAAATTTGCCACAGCCCTGCTCACGATGTCTCCTCCGCAATTCAAACTATTCATGGATAGCATTATCTGGGCCATCAAGCACACCATGCGCGACATTGCTGACCTCGGACTCAATTGTACGTGTTTCCATCTTCCCCACGTCAGGTATTCTTCAACTTGAGCTTTTGCAGTGTGCCTGGAAGTTGTCAACAACTTTGCTGGAACTGAGCCGGCCGTCGCCAACGCTTTCTTCCAACAATACTTCCTGAGCATTGTCCAGGACATATTCTTTGTTCTGACCGACACCGATCACAAGAGCGGCTTCAAGCTGCAGAGCGTGGTCCTTGCACGGATGTTCCAGCTCGTTGAGATTAATGCAATCCAAACACCGTTGTTCGATCCCGCACAGATTACTGATCCCAATATGACAAATGCTCTGTTCTTGCGGGAATACTGTGCCGATTTACTTCATAATGCATTCCCTCATGTTCACAAGTGAGTCTTGGCTCGACACAGCAACTTCTCTTTACTGACCGCTTTCTAGAACCCAAGTGCAGAGCTTCGTCGCCGGTCTATCAGAACATCATAACGACATCAACCGATTTAAACTCGCTCTGCGGGATTTCCTCATCCAATTGAAAGAGTTTTCTGGGGACAACACCGAGCTGTTTTTAGAGGAGAAGGAAGCGGAGACCCAGCGAAAGATCGAAGAAGAGCGACAGGCGGCCATGAGGATCCCGGGGATGCTCAAGCCCAGTCAACTAGAAGATCGAGACGAGGATATTTGATTCGTTCTGGGGAACACTTTTTGACCCTTTCTTGGCTATATTCCTACTCACTGTTTTACCACCTTCATTAGCTATCGCCTCCTCACCGCTCTCGACGACTCTGTATATGTAGCCCTACCAAAGAAATAATAGAAAGTGAGGTATTATGTACACTTGATGACGTAGTAAATAATCTTCCCAATTTACCACCATGTTCAAAAAGTAGATCCTTTCTTTCAGCGTCTCTTTTTCCTCATGCATATGGATGAGCTAGGTTCCAGCCTTCAAGCGACATTGCGGGTCACACTCCTGTTAAATCATCGGTCCAAAGATCCATTCGCGCAGGTGTGCTATCCCAATGGAAGATCGAGCCGGAGACATTGGAGGCAATCTGGCCAAAGAAAGAGGGTCTCGTCCACGTCAAATGGTCTGGTCTACCTTGCCCTTTCTGCGCTTCATCAGTGTACGCTGACGAGCCCATTTTGCTAGCAGAGAACATATCTCAATTTATACCGTACACGGCGAGCCTCTAATTTTTCAACATTTTGACGGCCCATTCTATCCGACCCTGAGGCTGCTTCATAAATGTACGCCGCCGCCTGACTATAGTGTCTCCATTCGCCGTTGACAACCTCTCAAGATCCGTATATTCTCCCCCGGGTTCAAGTCGACCGTGGCGCTATCAGGTTTCTGCTTGCGGGAGCACACATGATGTGCCCGGGCCTGACGTCCGCAGGCGGCTATCTGCCTCCTCCAGAGGCTGCCCTGCCCGCCGGTACTCCGGTCGCGATTTACGCGGAGGGAAAAGAGCACGCCGTCGGCGTCGGTATTACGAAGCTTGGGACGGAGGAAATGCGGAAAATAAACAAGGACGTAGGGGTGGAGACAGCAACCTATCTCGGGGACGACCTGTGGGCATTAAAGACGCTGTGAATAGGAAGGAAGACCAGTGTTTGGAAAGCTGTATAAAATACATAATGATCGTCGAATGGTGTGCACGACATGTATCAGGACGTGAACTGGTTCATGTTGCGGTGCTCGGACCCCGCTCTCTATCAGCAACCCCGATCTCCGAGTCCCCAATCCAGCGAGGCAACATGACCTCCGACCTAACGCAGACGGTCTTTAAATATTCAGACTTCAAGACAGTGGGACCCCGAAAGAAACGAAAAAATCAGGTCCAGCGAGAGCGGCCATCTTTGCTGACTCTCGTCCTGCGGGCCAGGGAGGAGCTTGCTAAAGATAACTGGGACAGTCGATGTCAACGTCCGTTTATCTACTGAATAAACGACTGGGGGGCCGACAAATTTTATTTTCAGAATTACTGCAAGACCATCTGACTGCCCGTTTATTGTCGCCTTCCCAAATTATATGCTTGGGGCTTGGGAGCCCCTCATCTTCATCAAACTCTCGTGCTCAGCTTGCGTTTCTGTTGGGCTTGTGCGAGTCCCTGGCTATTGTGGGTCTATGGAGCCTTACCTCGGCGTGTTCGAGACCCTGACGCAATGCGCCCGCCGTGCACGTAGGAGCACTCAAACGTCTGCGTCTATGATCCAATCTTTTCGGATGAGGACATGGATTTGTTTAAGGAACTTCGGATTCGTGTTCTTCCCGAAAACGAGGCAGGTCGCATTGGCTCTTGAATGAACACCTTAAATCTCACTAAGCTCAGAATGGAAACTATCCGTTAAAGGCTCCTACAATATTATGGGTGAGAAGTAAGCCGCAAACATGCGGACCGTGGACTGAAACTGCTCAGATGCCTCACTGCGACATGGACCTATATGAAAACGTGCTTCGAGCAAATTGGTCGTGCGAGCAGCTCCGTTGCGCGATTCTGGTTTCTAACCGCCTTGGTGACTACATCGACAGGTGAGTCTTGACGTGATAAAGGGTTGTTTTAAGTGACACAGTGAATTCACGTTCACAGCAACCCCAGATACAAGCTCGAAAAAAGGGTTCCTTGCATTTTGCGCATAGAAGAATATACAGACTGTTATCTGCTCCCTGTTTCCACCGCTTTCACGACGGCGTTCAATAGCATAGCCATTCAGTCCATCGGACCCAAGGCGAAAGGAACCGAAGAGTCTTGGTTTACGGAGATTGCTCAGCTCCCTTCGGCAACGGAGAATTTATCGGCCGAATCATCCGATCCACCGATGACCGTTCAGCTGCCGAACCGATCGAAACGGGGTGTGGAGACGAGAGATAGGAGAGACGATGATACCGAAGACGAGATAAATTCCGTACAACTGAAACCAAAATAAAACTATGTACGAGGGCATGTACAAGTGATTCTAGCACTCTTGATAAGTGAGTGGGGGGTGGAGATCATCAGGAAAGGGAAGCGGGTCATTGTGGAAAGGGTAGAAATAATCATCCTCCTCTGTAGTACTGTATATGTAAGGGGAAGCATGGCGCAGCCTGCTTTGTTCAGCAGGAAGGGGGATGGAGGCGGGGTCGGGTGATAAGGACGAGAGCGATTGTCCCGGTGTGACCGGGGCGTCCGACTCGTCATCAGAGGTATCCTCTATCAAGACGGGAGGTAAATCGTCGAGGTCATCAAGATCACAGTACGGAAGGGGGTCTGCATAATGTGGAGGAGATGATGGACTGAAATTGTAGGAGATGAGTGGTGGAGGAAAGGGTGGATAAGGAACAAGATATGGGTAATACGACTGGCTGGTGAGGTCGTCCGATGAGGACATGGGGGATATCGGGGGGCTCTGGGGAAGGTCGTCTTGGTCTTCGTCGTCTTCCACCGGCACGACGGAAACGCGAATATCGGAGTCTGAGTTGAAATCGTCGTCGTCGTCTTCCCCGAGAGTTTCTAGCAAGGAGTCTAGCCAGGCAGCCTCCGAGGCATTCACCTCGGTAGCAGGTCCCTCCACGAGTTTGCCGGCATCCGGAAACATGAAGGAGTCTGTCTCATCGTCTGTGCCCGCCTCCTCGTCCTCGTATGCAGCTTCAGCACTGGAGGAGGACGAAGCAGGGGTGGCAAGAGGGAGGGATTGTATGATGGAGTTTTTCAAGAGAACCCAGCGATGCAAGCTGAACCCGTCCTTGCTATCAACGGACAGGTTCAGCTTGGAGCGCGCCAGGGTAAATAGATTAGAGGGCTGCGAGGACATGGTGGGGATGGATGGAGCGAGTTGACTGAGGTTAGAGAAAGCCTGCGGAATGGGGTCAAAAACGGAGCGAGCGAAGAAAGGGAGGCTCACGAACGAGAGGAGGAGAGATGTCAGCGGTGTATACGTTCTACGATTTCTGGTTCAAAGAGCAGAGAGCCGTTGTTTGAGGTACGGGCTAGTTTATTGACCATGCTGGTGTCCCAATGCGCCCGGTAGTCAACAGGGTGACTCGGGGAAGGCAGGATAAAGGGAGGGGACCAAGACGCGATTATGCGACCATGGTGGTGGAGAGAGAACTGCAGTTGACGCCAGACGCGGCTCCATTTATATTACGCGATCGTCTGATGGCCGCTTTCAAGCTTGACTCATTTTTAACCCAACCGAACCGTGTCGGTTCGCAAGTGACAGATAACCCCTCATAATGATAGTGATTATCTCATTCTACGCAACCAAGTCCTCATCCTTCGTCCATTCGATCATCCCCCGTCTCGTCCTTTACTGTCTCAAGCAGTTTCTTGATCTTGGACACGCTTTTTGGCGAAATGTCTCGTGCGATCGCGAGCAATTGCGCCGACTTGACATCATCTCCGACCAGTCGGTAGACCTTAGCAAGCTGAAAGACGACATTGGACTCCTCCGGCGACGATATCCGTAGGGTCTCCAGGTCCTTTGCCGCGGCCTACGGGTTGTGACATGAAACACCAGATAAAGAGATAAGCATTCTATCAACTCACGTCGTACTTCTTCATGGCAATGAGGATCTTGGACCTCCGATAGCGGACTAGGGGATTCTCCGGCGCCAGCTTTACGGCCTGATCAAATAGCATTAGGGCCGCATCACGATCCCCACGGCGCTCGACAGCCTGAAGAAGATAAGCATTATTTGTTGTCAACAGCAGGAAGAACACACCATCCCAACACAACCAAGCAGCACCGCGTTGTGAGGATGTATTTCCACGGACTTGCGGTAGTGATACTCAGCGAGTCGGACCTTGCTCATCCTCAGGTAGCAGGTACCTAGCCCATACCTAGAAAATTAAAGATAAGAAATTGATGGCGCATTTAAAACACGCATACCAGGCATTATAATGGCGAGGATCGGCACGTAAAGCGGATTGGAAAAAGTTGATGGCCTTTTCGAGATCCTCATCAATGGACTCGTGACCACTCAGGGTGTAGGCGTAGGCGCAGGAAGGGTCCATATGAGCAGCACGGCGGAAGCATGTTAGAGCTTGTGCCCGTTCTTTTTGAAGCGAGAACAGATTGCCCACCGCAATCCAGGCCTGGGAAGAGCGGGGGGTCGATGCTCAGTAGCTCCTGCGCCAGAAAGGACAGTTCTACATTGCGCTGAAGGTGCCAGAGAAGCGTAGAATAGACTTCCATGTCCAGCAGGCGGTAAGGCTGAAGAGATCGAAGAGTCTTGAAAGCACGTTCAGCCTGAGGAGGGCGAGTTTCAGATACATTTTTTCATTGATGGGGAAGAAAGGACCAACATGCGCATACTCGAGTTGCTCATAGTGAGCTCTGCCGATCATAGCGAGGACCCACGGCGTGGTTTGGTGAACGTAAGGCAACTGCTCCAGTTCCGCAAGGCATTTTGGGGAATCGTAGAGTGACAACGCCCTTGTCGCACTTGCAAAACGTCGCACTAGGTCGTACAGATATTGCTCCGCAAGTTCTAACTCATAAGCTTCCTGGGCAGCTTGCTCGTGTGTTGAGGTCCAATTACTGGGCGACGGGGAGGCTTCGGATCGAGGGGAGTGGGCTGGGGGGGAAGGAGAATATGCGGCTTGGAGGTCGTCGTCCATATCGGATTCTGTGGAGCGAGAGCGCGCATGTTGTGTCGGTTGTCGCCGCCGATCTCTGTTCGAAACATGCTATAAGGCGAATGGTCGTCTCTCATTACTTTTGATCGAAAAGTAGACCTTACTTTAGACCCGTAAGGCAGCTTGGAACTGGGGCCACTGTTTAAACGCGTGCTCCGCCGAGTAGCTGTACTTGAGGCCAGGTTATGATTGTTGCTCTTGCCCGCTGCGGAGGCGGTCCTGGAAGGTATTGGAGGCTGGGAAGGACGACCGGATGATGAGAAGAAGTTAGCAAATTTCAAGGCCGGGCGTGCGCGTGCCTTTTTCAGAGGTTCGTCCACAGCCAGCTTGAGGGGCTTGCTTGTCCTAGCCATTTCAGGCTGATGGGCTGCAGAACGCAACTTCTTTGCAACAGGTCCAGCTTCATCCGCGGACGACAAGGGGCGGGACGTGTGTAGTTGGCTCGAACCTGGTACGGGAGGTTGAGAGCGGCCGGCAGGCGGGTGTACCTGTTGAAAGGTAATATCGGGAGGGTAGCCGGACATGTCGCTGGAGGCTCTGGAAAAAATGGAGCTCCAAGTTGAGCAAATTTACTCGCATAAGAGGTGTAAGAACACTCTGCTTACATCGAATCGCTTACTCCTGGGCCCATCCGAAAAGGTAGTGGTTGGGTTGGTCGGAATAAATTGCCTGCGTTACCAGTATCCGGGGTGAAAAATCCGGCACCTGACGCTACCGGAACGACAGGTTTGGACTGAATGTCTTCCGGCGGTGACCGCTTGATAGGTGGCGGCCGAGGCGGAAAAAGGTCATCGATATCGGGGATGGCTCCTGAATGAGATGTCGTCAATTGGGAGAACAAGAGACGAGTAGAATTCCAAGCACCGAGGGCGCACAGGCCTTCAAAGGCTTCCCACAGCAACGGGTTTAATGCTAAGGCCTGGCGGAAGCTAGCTGACGCGTCCTCGGGAAGATTTCCCTTCAGAGCCATATTACCCGAGCGACATCGGAGAGCAGCCTCGTCAGGAAACGGTCGGGCGGGCCGACTTGGGACAGATGCTAGCGAATCATGTTAGCCGGTAGCAGGCATGGACACCATGACACACCTGAAGACGCGAAGCTGCCGTCGCGCATACTCTCATCCAAGGCCTCTTTTGCCTGCCGGTGGCGACCAAGGGCTGTACAACATCTGGCCTTGAGCTCAAGACAGCCGACGCATTGTTGTTCCCGAGGCAACTTGACGAGTGCGAGGGCCGAATGAGGCTGGCTTTGGCGAAGAAGGGCGGTGGCATAGAGATGTCGGGCTTCGTGACTTTGCGAATCCATTGCATAATATCTTTCCGCGTAAAAGACTGCTGTCTTTGTGAGATCGGAATCGAGACATGACCAGACAAGAGCCTGAAAACGCTGGGCGAGAAAGGGCTGGAAGGAGGGCGTGGATTCTGCCATAAGAGTGGTCAAGGTGGGTACATGCACGAAGGCCGTGGTAATACACGGTTGTGGAGGAGGTAGCAGAAGCGGGCCTGCTGCACAAAACCGCGGCGAGAAAGAGCTCAAACGACACGTGACCACGCCTCTCGACTTCAACCAAAGTCACTAATTCTCTTCGCTACGTTGAACGTCTATTGTGATGCGCCGCAAGGACATTTATTTCATATCTACTACTGTCAAAGTGCTGCTGAGATCAATGCCCATGCGGGTCAGGCTCTCCCTTTTGTTCTGGTGCATCAAGATATCAGAACACGTTCATCAAGGAAACGAAAACGTAGACTAGCACTCACCGGGCACACACTGGATCGCGTCGTCGATCCGGAGAAGCGACACAGCAGCCTCATACGCAGACTTCAAACTTTTCACCTTGCTCATAGTCGGCTCCAGCACTCCGGCAGCAACGTTGTCTCGGACGTCGCCGTTCATCAGATCCAGGCCATACCGCAGCAACGCCTTGTTCGCGTGTCCAGCAGGCGCATTTTGTGCAGCATTGTGGAAAGAACGCAGCTTGGCGACGAGTTCCGTAGAATCTTTCGCCGCATTCACGGCGAGAGTTTTAGGAATGGACAATAAAGCACTTGCAAACTCGGCGATCGCTAGTTGCTCTCGCGAGCCCTATGGAGAAGTGAGTGGAGAGCGTGATGAAAAAAAGGCTGCAAGGCATACCAGCGTAGTAGCAAAGTTTTCGAGGTAGATGCTTAGTGCCGACTCTACAGCACCACCACCCGGGACGACTGAACCACTCTCAAGCGTCCGCTTGATCACCGACAAGGTGTCGTGCAAAGCACGCTCCATCTCATCAAGCATATAGTCGTTCGCGCCCCGCAAGACAATGGAGGCGGAGTTGACGACCTTGGTCCCTTTGATCAGGATCAGCTCGTCGTCCGAGATGCGCTCCTGGATGACTTCGTCGGCCGAGCCCAGATAGCTCGCTTCATACGTCTCCTCCCCTTCGAGATTCGCCAGACTGGAAATAAGAGTACCGCCGGTGGCCTTGGCAATGCGACGGAGATCCTCTTTCCTACACCTGCGAACAGCCATCGCGCCGGCTTCGACGAATTCCTTGAGGCAAAGATCGTCGATCCCTTTTGTTGTTAAAACAACATTGGCCCCGGCAGCCAGAATTTTCCGTATTCGCTCCAGTGTAATCTCTGCTTCCCTGAAGTATTTTTGTGAGACTAGTGTGTATCCAGAGTCGACTGGAGCTCACCGCTTCCTGATTTCTTCGAGTTGGTTGGGATCTTCGACGAGGATCTGCACACCAAGCTGCATCCGTTGCTTCTGCAGGTTAATATCCAAGCAAGCGATCTTTGCATTCGTTATTCGTTTTTTCATCGCTGTTACTCGGCGTTCAGAAAGCACCCAGAAACAACACATGCCACGTACCTTGACTGGCAACAGTGCAGTTGAGAGCATATCCTTGCACGAATAATGACTCCCGCGCACTACGACCATGGGCTTTGAGGACGTTGACAGCCTTCACAGGATATTTGATATCTCCTCGCATATTGATAGTCTTCACGGCGAGCATAGCATCAACAGCCATAGGTGCAAACAGGTCATCGTCACTGTCCGACATTGAATATGCTGTCCTGTGAGGAAAATCGATAATGCTCACTTTCCGATGATCTTGCTCGACATGCTCGTCTTCGCCGCGTTGACCAGTGCATCTCTCCCCAACACATCCACCTTCACGCTAAGCTGATCTTGCATGAACTTGACCGCCTCCTTACATGCAAGACGATAACCCGTGATGATTGTGGTGGGATGAATTTTCGCTTTGACGAGTTCATTGGCACGACGCAGAAGCTCGGCGGCAATGATCACGACTGAAGTTGTCCCGTCTCCAACTTCCTTGTCTTGCTTCTGTGCCAGATCCACGAAGATGCGGCCAGCAGGGTGTTCGACTGAAAGAAGGGAGAGAATAGTAGCACCGTCATTGGAGATTGTCACTTCCTGCTTCAGGTTCAGTGACAAGTGGCAGACCGCAGAAGCCACGCACTCCAATGTTGTCGACGAGCATCTTGTCGAGACCAAGAGGGCCCAGAGAACTTTTTACGATGTTTGCAATAGACAACGCCGCGACGACTGTAACTCTCGGTCATTTTCGAATAAAAAGAAGACTCGTAACGGACCATTCTGATCCCGAATGTCTTGTCCGGAGACGCGGTCGCCCCCGAGGAACGCGCCTGCTCTTGGGTCGCGTTGGAACATTGTTTAGATTGGAACAGGTCAAGACGCGTGTGTCGACTTGTTTTGATGGGTCTTATTTGTCAGCGACTTTTGTCCAACTTTCGAGCGATCCGTTTTGCGGGCTTTTGGGCCATCTCTTGGGGCACTCGTTACTCAAATCAAGCCTATTGAATCTAGTTCATATCGGTCCATGCAAAGGCGTAAATAAATACGTGATCGTATCCGAAAAGGAGGCACGGGATAGGCTGGGTCAACCAGAAGCGAACCCAAAAAATGAACGGGAAGGGTACAAGAAAGGAATTTGGTGGGAGAGGAAAGGGGGGAGAGAAAGGGAAGGAGACGATATATGTACATCTGAAGGTACACGGCAAGCAAGCTGCGCTATGAAGGTATTGAAACAGATGAGAGTGCGATGAGATGATGTTATATATGTGGATGGAGATGTATGGGGCCAGACGTTATGGGCCAGATGATTTATAGATGGTGAGTGAGAACAGGGAACATAAAAGAGCGCAATGATAAACGAGTGGGGTGCGTTGTGGGCATGGAGTCTTCAAAAATCATAGAGACATGGGTGGGGTCAGAGCATTGCCGGTTTACGGATGTCATAGGGGGTTTTTGCGTTCAGCTTCAGTAACCATATGTCTCGGCGCGAACCAGAACACGTGGAGCCTTCTTGATACCTTTCGGCGGGGGAGGGGGGCATGGACTGTCACCGACAAGATCGTCGTCTGTGTCGTCTGCATCGGCTGTCACGTTACCATCCTCAGCCAGTGTCGAAAGCGAGCCATTTCCACCACCGCGACGGTGGCGAGCGGCTACTGCAGCAGCGA
The DNA here is from genome assembly GCA_029282285.1 of Mycena rebaudengoi. Taxonomy (NCBI): domain Eukaryota; kingdom Fungi; phylum Basidiomycota; class Agaricomycetes; order Agaricales; family Mycenaceae; genus Mycena; species Mycena rebaudengoi. The sequence continues at coordinate 410,787 of JARJCX010000007.1, forward strand.
AGAGGGAGTTGGGCCCGGCAGCAGGGACGGTGTTGCGCTTGGCCTGCTGCTGAGATACCGAGGAAACTTTGCTTGTTCCATCACCATAAGTGTATGATTTGTGGCGTCCGAATTTCGTTTTGCGTAACTGGTCGAGGCCTCCATCGCGAGACGTCACATAGTTGGGGTCGTCCATAGTCACATAGGCCGGGGGGTGGCAGCGGGACGACGACGTCGCGAAATATTGACAATACCCTCCCTCAAGGATGTAGAGTTCAGGATAATGGATTTTAGGATAAACGTGATTGTTCAATGCACGATCCTTGGCCCTCAGGTGCTTGGCACTACAAGAACAATCAATCAGATGAGCGGAAGAAATAAACGGGAAAGGATGTTTACAATGTTGGGGCGCGTTTCAAACTGAATTCGCAATGGAAAACCAGTATCGTTTTCCTCGCTGGGTCGCCGCTAACAGAAGGCTTGGGCTTCTTCAGCGAGGTACGCAGGAGGAAATCCTCCAAAGCACTGGTGGTGTTCATGTTGACAGCACCAGGAATGTGCCCTCCGCTGAATTCATAGTCGAAGCGACAATCGATGACATGATAATCCGCCTTGTCGCTATAATGACCATCTAGAAGATTGTCCAGCTGAAAACGAACAATGTGTCAGTAAATGACGGGATATAGGAGGAAAATGAATACCGTTTGCGGATTAATCCTCATCAGCCCATCGTCTGTAACACGGTGACAAGGCAAAAGTTTCCCGTGGGACTCATTGTCACCAAAGCCCGGGAGTCCTGGGGCGCCCATGAGTTTGGTCGCCGGACTCTCGTTGAGCACCAGAGCTGTGGCACCCGTAAGCGGTCGGAAATCCTCAGTCCCGTCGCACCGTCGGATCGTCTTCACCTGCTGGCGCTTGGCGTATGCTTGAGCTGGCGACGACATGTCGCCGAAAGAAGACTCGTCGGAGGATTGTTCTGCGAAGGCAGCTCCTAGCACTTGCCCAGGTATAAGGGCTGAGAAGGCTCTGCGGGTAGGAGGTACAGTCCGCTCTGGAAAGGACGTTTGCTCAGCTCCTTCGAAGGTGGGGAATGCGCTATTAGCTATGTTTGACAGAGCGGGACGGCGAGGGCGCTTTAGGCCATTTGGAGGAGCACCGAGCCCTTCAATGCGGGGCTTCTCGAGGGTGGGGAAGAGAGGACCGGTGGCAATCCGTTCCAGTTTATAGTGGGAAGGGGATGGAGACAAGCCAGAAGAGGATGAGCTGTCATCTTGCGTCATACGAACTTGACCCGGGGATAAAGAGCGACGTTGTTTCTTGGGTTGGGGTGCCGATGGGGACATGGTGTCGTAGAAAAGTGTGTCGAAGGCCGTGACCGTCGGGGCAGCAGAGTGAGGGACACTGGGGGGGAATGAGGGTACAATCTCGAAAGAAGTGTCCACATCCATTGCATCTTCCGACGGGTAACTCGTCTCCTGAGGTGGCTGACGGTCAAGAAAATGTCAGCCACATTCTTAAGCTGCAGCATGGGATGAGACGCACGATAGAATTACGGGAAGGCTCGTCCGGAGCTCGAGCCGTTGGTAGCCATTGGGAAGGCAACGCACTACGTTGCGTTCGTTTTCCACTAATGGAACCAGATTTGAGAGAGGCCGGAGGGCCGGCGTCTATTGACGCATTACTCCTGTCGTTCCCGAACATACGGGGACCACTGGTAAAGGCGCGCGGGCGCGCGTAGTATGGTTTTTCCACCGAAACGGGAGGGGCGGGAGATATATCCATCGGCGTCGGGAATTCGTTCTCCCGAGTGAGCTCGACGGTGTTGCGGGGTGGGGAATTTAATGAGACATTTGAAGCAAATGAAAGCTCAAGGTCTGAATCATCGACATCGTTACTCGGTTGGAGTCGGTCGTGGCGCCTTTGCGAAAGCAATTGCGGCGTGTTTCGGTGAGTTGATTGAGCGAAAAGAGGCATGGTCGAGGAAGGAGGGTATTCCTGGCGTTTCGAGTATGAGGGTTTCAAGTCTACAAGACGATCCAAGAAAGACATTGCAAAGTCAGCGGAGGCGTGCGAAGAGATGCGCGGGAAGACGAACCGAGTTAAGTAGGAGTGGCACTAGAGGTCACTACTGGGATGAACAATGGTGGTCAGTCACACTACCGCGAAGATAGAACACGGCTACAAAAGAGAAGTGCATTGTTCGCCGGATGGGTTCATAACATGTGATGGAAACAAAGGAGAGGAAAAGATGGAGAAGGACAAGTCCGACGCACCTTGGGCGTAAGGAGTGTGTTAACGGAGGAGGCCGTGCCTGGGAACGAGTAGAATAGTGGTTAGAGCCTGGTTGAAGCTCGAATTCGGTTGGAACAGAGTTCTCACGACGCAAAGGGAACCAAACCGGTTGTGGACGCTTGTGGGTCCGGCGCGACTCCGGCCTGCCGAAAATCATCAGTTCTGCGCCATTTAAGCTCGGGAAAGGGACGGAAAACGCACAGAAATGCAGCTGAACTCGAGTTTTCGATGACCGAGGTCGTCTTTCTGCTGTGGAGCTCTCTAACTGGCGAGCTAAAACAGTTCTGGAATGGTGTTTGTGTGACGGTGTTACTGTGACTTTATGGTTCGAATTCATCACGTGGTCGTAATGGCATAGATGATGTAAAAATTAAAAATGACGTAAATGACGGAACTGGATTCTTTGTTCGGGCCGAGTCTTCCGAGTCGTCCCTGAGCTGCAGGCCATTTTAGCGCATTGCGACAATTGTACTCCAAGAGCCTCATACTTCCCTCAGTAATGAGCAATGGACGGCCAGCTGGAGAGGGATGCAGGGCCTTAATCACTTCAATCTACATCTCCCGGCCTCGTTCGAGGAATCTCCAACGGAGAGCGTACATGTCTCGCGCCTCGTCATGGAAAAAATGTCGGTAGTATTCACCGATAATGAACACCTCGGCCAAAGTGGACTCCAGGCTTTTATTCTTGGTTTTGGAGAAGGATCGCCTTTATAACAATTTCGAATCACACATGCTGATTTTGAACCTACATCTTCAAATAGCCTCTGCGACGACTCGGCATATCAAGCGCGTATTGCCAATAATTGTAATGCGGCACTTGACACTCCCGCGCACCACACCGGAAGGGCGTGCGTATGGTCGAACAGATACAGACACATATATTCGACATACTGACGGTAAATAATAATGATACCGAGGTCTGCGCTGTGAAGGAATACCGTGCCGATGTCGTATTACAGGTGAGCCATTAATTGTATTCGATTATCAGGGCTCAGATCAAGGTAGTTCAGATCCCCGGCTTTCCTAGACTTGGCCCAAGCCATGGTTCTGTTCTACACATTCATGTCGCACCTCTAGCTCTCGCATTTACACAAGACAGATGGCCCCATACTCCTTCTCCTCATGACGGTACTTACACATGTTCCGTCCTTGTTTATGCTAGTTCCATTTACAGACGTGTTTCTACTACGGCTGAGCACTCCCGCCTCGGCGGATCCGTGGTTATTTGTGGCGAACATCTTCTTCTCGTCGCCCCCGGCGCCGACCCTTGCGCAGGCAACTTTTTCCCGTAATCTTCATTCATCTTCTTATGTGTAGATATTGCAAGCCACGTCTGGCGGCTGATCACCACGCTGATCGGGAACATAACGCCGTCATCGGCTTAAGGCTCTCAGAGTGAGAAACGTGCTCTCGCCCAATGTAACAGCTAAACAAAAGTTATATCCAGATTCGATGTTTGTACATATCACCGATGACTCCACTCGAGCCTCCCGGGGTATGTGGTAGTATCTGAAAGTGAATTGGACGCGTTGGAAAATACTTTTTCGTCAACGCAACCCTTGAATTCAATCCAAGCAACGCTTCTCATCTTGAATGACCTTACACCCATCAACGCTCCCTCTTCTGCACTGATGCCCTGATATTTGCCGGGTCGACTTCACGCCACCTATGACCACTATCAGCCAGTCTCCCGGAGAAAGGACAGCAACCAACCCAGGGAAAACGTATTCAAGGTTTTTATAATGCAGGTCTGGGTACTTCTCCTCTATGGTCTTCATGAGAGCGTCGTACACAATCTTACCTCCAGTCAGTGCCACAACTAACGAGACCACCTACAGCTTACTTTATAACCCTCTGCAGTCAGATGGAGGCCATCGCTCAAATACTTGTCCAAGGCTTCTTCCTGTGCTCCTGCAGCGTTCCAAATCTCGGTCCAGACGTCGACCAGAGCAACGTCGCATCCGGCCACAGCGTCCTTTACGCCCTCCGCATATGCCTTGGTGGTTTCAAACTCTCGGTCCATCTCGAGAGCTGGGGTTCTGCTAGCCAGGTCCATGGCGCGTAGGTGCGTACTGATTGGGGGAGGCGTGATGACGATAATCCTGGTTGATGGGGAGTAGTATGGTGACTTTGGCGACTGGACAAGGTCCACCATGTCTTTGATATTTTGTTTAAATTTCTCAAGCGGTACATGCTGAATGGAGGGTTTTATGCACGCATCGTTTGCTCCAAACCAGATCGTGAGGATCTTGACTTTAGGCGCATGTTTCTGTCCCTCCTGGTCTGCAAGGCACTGAATATAAAATTTCTGATTTCATCGCTACTGCCGGGTTGAGACATGCTCGCCTGCTCGAGGACTGGAATGGCCCAGTCAGTGGTGTACCCGGCGAACCCTCTATTGACCACATCTAATTTGCGGGAATATGCATCTAATAACGGGTGAGATTCACATCAGATAAGTAGCACCGATTAAGCACCCACTAGCAAGACGGGGGCCAAATCCGCCCTCATCCCAGATAGCTTCAGTCAAAGAGTCCCCAAACAGCACTATAGCATCCTGAACATAGGCCGACATCGGGAGGCAAGATAAGAAAGCAAACGGAAGGGAGTTCTCAGTGCGGCGATTCGTTTGAAACCCGGCCCGGTCCGGTGAGACCGACGCGACTGACTCCGTCACGGTTACAACCAGGACGCGATGGCGTCCAGTCCTCCAATACATCTCCGCGTCTCCAACAAGAAGGCTTATGTTTGGGATGTTGGAAGGTCTTATATTTCTCTCCCTAATCGCGTTGCGGCTTACCCTGGCTGCTTCCAGATATTGCAACGATCCGCTCAAAGCATCGGCTTTGTGGAATTTTCACCGGAACTCTCCCGCATCTAAGCCAGCAAAATCTCTTTCTTGGTGTTCCTATGGTCCTCATGCCAGAGGAAGTCGTTCTCCTTGTCGAAAATGGTGCTCACCACTAGCTTTACTTTTTTTCCAGCTTTGCTGACCCTCGCAGAATTTGCGGTTTTAGTCGATGATCCGAAGGCTCATACGCAGCCCTCCGTTGCAGAACTGCAGCGTTGGAACGCACACGAGAAGCAGCTTACGAACCAGCAGCTTGCGCAGGCAGCACTTGCCTCAAAAGTATTGCCCGCAGGCATGTCCGAAGAGGCGATTCGGAAGAGGAAGGAGCGCGAATTGAAGAAGGCCGCGGCTGCGGCTGCGGCTGCTGAAAAAGCGGCTGTTTCTGGTTCGTCCGGCGAGGCCGTCGACTCAGTTTTTGCTCCTCCCGCCGATGTGGCCCCCGCGCCAGTGGATACACAATATACCGTGGTCATTCCCGCGTCGTCGACATCTTTTGAGTGGTACCACGATACTGCGTGCATCTTCGCGACCTTAGAGTCCGCGAAGGCAGCAGGAATATGGGATTATCCGTCAACCCTCCACGAGCGTGCTAAATGCGGGGTATTCAGGGGACTATGGGAACAGGGAATGTTCATGGGCGGCGGTATAAAATTTGGGGGCGATTACTTGGTATACCCAGGTCTGTTTCGCTTACTCTCCATAATTTATTCACTCAGGCCGCCACTCTAGGCGACCCTCTTCGCTACCATGCACATTTTTCTGCAACCGTACTCGAATCACCAACATACGCTCTCACTCCGATGGAGATAGTGGCCCACGGCCGATTAGGAACGGTGACCAAAAAATCACACCTGTTGTGCGGGTGGGATGACGAAAAGCGAGAGGTCACCTACTTGTCCATAGAATGGGCGGGATTCGGTTAATCATCCGTAGATTGAGTATGTATAGAAATGTAACAATATATCTTGCTGTAACCTAGTCTACTTTCCGCCGTCCGATGTTGATACGACCTCGCACCGAACGTTGCGGTCTTGAACGGTCCGTCCCCAAGCCTCCACCCCCACCTTCCTCAGCATTGTCTGTGCCATCGCTAAACGCCCGATTCCGCCTGAACGAAGCGGGGCCACTACCTCGCCCACCACCAACGCTCAGAGCCCTCACGATCCAGTCATTTAACCACATCACCAGGGCGAATATAGGCAAGCGAATCGGAATAAATGGTGAAGGATGTCGGATGACATCGTCATCGTAACTGCGAGAACCGAGCGGAGCGGGGCTGTAGGGATCTTCGGGGACAGGTCGGGCATGCATTGCCATGATAATGTATAACGGAAAGAACAGGGCAAAAATTGCAGCGTTGGCAAGAGTACTTCCCCACGTGCACAGAGCAGCCGAAGGTAATCCTTGGGTGAAAGGTCAGTTTTCGATTGGTAGTGTAAAAGAAAATAACTCACCAAACGCGAGGTAATAAGCCCAGCGTTCTTCGAGATGCCGTACTCTCCCTGACAGAGACATTCCGCGCGCGATCCAAACGAACCTGTAATCTGACATGAGCTGTTTTGCCCATCTTCCCCTGCTACAGCTTACTCGAAGCAATAGTATCTGCCATCTTTCTCAATCACGTAGTCCGACTTCCAATAGGTGCCAATCGACTTACGAGTCAATCCAGCACATGAACAGAAATCCTGCCACAGGGCCGACGCGAGGGATGCTACCCAGGGCGAACGAAACCAAGACCGAGGTGAAGACCATCACGACTCTATACGCGGACGTCGCGATCGCTGTAAGTAAACCCGTGTAAGTGATGGGCTGCTGCTGGATAGTTGCACGGTTTGCATGGTGTATCGTATACGTCCGCTTCGCTATGAGGGAGCACCAGGAACTCTGTAAGCCTTACAATGTTAAAATAGTTTGTTAACAACTGGCCGCCACATATAGCATCTTACGTTCAGATAAAACGAAATGCCGACCACGGGAAGTAGCCACAAGAGTTGATACATCCAGCCGACATTTTTGTGGAACCATTGTTGGTGGGGGTTGAAGAAAAACAGGTCGAAGAGATAGAGAGACATCAACGAGATCGAGTTTAGCAGCAATGATTTGGACATATTGCTTCGAATTTCGGGGTCACTATCAGAACAGAATGAACCAACAGGCCCGAACATGGCGTTTACTGGCAGTCGACGCGTACCCTGCAATCGTAGAAACCACGAGAGTCCAGCGAAAGGCATCGACAAGACCACGATACGCATAGGTGATTTGCAACAGGAGAGAGTCTTGGACCTGACAGAAACCGCGGATAGTGTGGTGCAGGCCCTGGGTGAGAATACTTTGCAGCCATGTATACCGCACTACCCAGACGAAAAGGCGCCGGAAGTCGGAAGCAGGTATATGTACGTGATGTGGGCGTGCGAGCGCGATCTCATGCTTGCTCAACCAAGTCCGCGTCATTTTTACAATTCGTGATATATACTCTGTATACTCGACGAGTATTATTGCATGGGCATGACCAGTTACATACAGCCTAGTCGCTCTGAAGCGGTCTATGAACATACAGTCTCAATAATTTATGATACATAAAGGAGATGGAGCCAAACAGAATAGAGACAGATGAAATGCGAAAAGATGGGAAAGAAGAGGGGGAAGTATGGCACACAAAACAACGAAGCGATTTCAGCCTCGCTTAGTAGGCTGCAGGGACCGTCAGACCAAGGTAGAGGAAGAAGGTCAGGACATACGGATTTCCGGGGAACCTTTGCTTTTGCGGCGGGAGCCTTTGCTGCGGCAGCTTTCTTCTTGGGAGCAGCAGCTTTGGCCGATTTCGCTTTGGCTGCCGCAGTCGTCCCAGTGACCGCCTAAACAAGGAGAAATGTCAGGATACGATGGGCGTGGTTACACCGCGCTATGTACCTTCTTGGCTGGCGCACGTTTAGATGCAGTGGTTGTCTTCTTCGCTGCTGGCTTGGCTTTACCCGCAAGCTTTTTGGTAGCGGGTGCAGCTTTCTTAGCCGCAGGTTTCATCGACTTGACCGCAGAGGCCTTCGGTTTGGTGGTTGTTGCCTTTTTGGCGGCGGGTTTGGCGGCGGTCTTCTTCGCGGTGCTTGTGCGTGCGGTGGTGGTCTTCTTCTTGGCAGTGGTTTTGGCGGGAGCCGCTTTGGTAGTCTTGGGCTTCGCCTTGGTGGGTTTGTTCTAGCATGAACGATGAGCGTGTGAACGTGAACTAAAGCCATACAAATATCACCTCTTTCGCAGCCGAAGTCTCGCCCGCCTTGGCTTTCGGAGCGAGTTTCACGCGACCAGATGGACCTACGAGGTGGTATTATTGGTGGGTGCGGTCAAGGAGGAGCAAAGAGCCAATACCTTTGGGCAGGACGAAAATACTCTTCTCGCTTCCCGTCGCGAGCGCCTTGGATAGTTGCGTATTCTGGGCGGTGCCAATGGAGAGCTTATATTGAGACTCGACGAACCTAGGGCAGAGGTCAGATAGGACGATCTAAAAGGGAAGACGAGGAATTACTTTTTGATCTGCGGGCGAGAGACTCCTTGGCGGGCATCTTCAGGATGGGCGGTGATGCACTCCTGTACACAAGAAAGAAGTGTTCAGAACGTGTTGACAGTAAGGAAAATTGAGAGGAGTTGGGAAGAGAAAAAATATCTACGGTCTGCTCAACAAATACCGCCGACGTGTACGTGTATCTGCTAATCCAACGAGGACGCCAACAGGCATTTCCTGCTCGCCTTTAAGGCAAGTAGAGAAGAAGCAGAGAGTAAAAAGATGGAGGCCAGAGAGCGAAAATAATGTGAAGAGGAGAATGAAACGACGAGCACCTTGATCATGTCAATCCAGGTGGGGTGAGACGGGGCTGTCTTGGAGGAGGCCTTGGAGGCGACCTTTGAGGTTGTCTTCTTCGTGGAGGCGGGCTTCTTGGCGGACATTGTGTTTGGCGGGGAGGGGATTGGCGGGGAACGAGTGGTGGGGCTTGTCAACAGTTGGAAGTGAGTTGAGCACCAAACAAATGGCAAATAACGCGTTCTTGTCGCGATCGGTGACTGTGACGGTCACACTTCTTCCTTCTTGCCATCACCCAATTTATTGAATTTAATGGCCGCAGGAGGTGCGTCCTCTTTAAAATATCAACTCCATTCTTGACACGCAGTCAGTCATATCTGCGGAAATCAGGGCGAACGCCCGCTCCTGCTACCGTTCACTGCTCAGAGCCTCGTCCGCCACTTTTGCGGGTATGGAATCTCTTTAAATATCTATCAACGACTTCCGACCTTCTTTGCTTAGGCGATGCTCCTGTTCTGCAAGGTTTCATTTCGCCTCTCAGCACTGCCGACTTCGCTCATTTCCAACAGCATTTCGTATAAAGATACGACAGGATGCCGTTGCAGCCCGATCTATAGCCGATCCCCAGCTCTATGAAGAACGCAACGACTTAGCTAGAGAAATTGCCACCATTCTTAGAAAAAATGTGGTACAGGCCACACGCCTAGATGACCCTCAGAAAGCAGATACATGGAGTCAGTGCAATTCCCTTGCGTGTGTACTGCGCTAACCGCGCGTCCAAGGGGTGCGTATCACCAGCGACACCGAGCTGGGATCGAACGAAACGGTCAAGAATCCTCTGGTCGTGGAGTCAAGTCGTCGGGCGCGCAGGAAGGAGAGGGACACCCAGACGTAAGTCATTCATCTATTGTCCTCGTTCTGCGCCATCTCAATCTGGCACTGATGTTGTAGTTCTTCAGAGACACTTCGTGATCCTCCCCCTGCATTCTATTCTGCCCTCAAAAAAGCTCATAAACAGCGGGCTGTCCCAGAACTCAGAGAGGAGGATCTCGAGGAGGCTTTTGTTCGGGGTGCGTTCAGGGTTTTTCGTGTCTATTCTGTCTGACTCTTCTCCAGGGAGCGGGCCGGTATGTATTCGCAAGTGCGATGCGGATGTATTAGTTCATGAATTCATTAATAGGGTGGACAATCAGTCAACAAAACTGAGAACAATGTTCAGCTTCTCCATCGACCCAGCGGAATTCGCGTGAGCTGCCATCAAACCCGTTCATTGCCCCTAAACAGGCGCCTTGCGCGACGCCTCTTACTTGAGAAGGCGTGTTCTAGCCGATGATATCCTGACCTCACGGCTAATTGAGCTGGACTTAGCTGGACAAGATTCAAAATCCTGGACTGTCAGCGGGAGAATTACAGCAAGCAAAACAACGCGAAAGGGAACGCCGCCGGGCGAAGAAAGCCAAGAAGAAGGCCGCAAAAACACAGGCGCAAGAGAATTCAGTTTAAATTACACGCTCGATGTTGAGTTCGAAAACCCTGAAATAAAATGAGCCAATTGCCCTTACCAACGCGTCAAGTAAGCTGCCCCCGCGTGCGCGTAGTAATAGTGAAGTCAAGAGTAGGCAAAATGATTCAGATCATGATCGCAGCATTCGCACAGTACATGACCGGAAATATCAGACCAAACGTTACACTTGCACACCCACTACATACTTGAATCATGTCGGGCGGCCTGCATTCTTTGGCCACCATAATAAAGCGGTCGGTCGCTCTCGCATGCTCATTAGCTGCCATTGATTGTGAGCAGGCTCGAGGCCGCCACTTCACGTATAGAGGATCTAGCTATTGCCCAAAGTTTGGCTGCGCCCAGCGGCGCTGCGGATTCTAAGGATGGCTCTCGTGCCCCTTCTTATGCCGCCCCTCCACCCCCTCCGCCGCCTCCACCTCCACCCCCTGCTGCCCCCGAAGCTCCCAAGAGTGTCACTGCATTCGATGAACTCGTTATTGAGGGGAAACTGAAACCCTTCTTGCAATTAACTCGTTCGCTGGGATCCGCATCCGTTGTTGAGATCGTAAGACATTGATAATCCTCGCATTTCCTGCGCCTCAACTCCTGCAGGTTGCAATGCTTGAAAAACAATTCCAAGGGCTGCGCTCTCTCCTGATGCTCAGTGGTTCATGCCAGCAACCGGATAAGAATACGGTCGATAAGCTCCTGGTACCAATCCAGGCCGAAGTGGAGGCCATAACCCGATTCAAGGAGGCCGGTCGGAAGGACAGAGAATGGTTTCAGCACATCACTACAGTCGGCGACGGGGCCATGAGCGTCGGATGGATCGCCAACGTGCGGCATTAGTTTCCACACGTATCAGCCTCGACTAACATATCGCAGCTCAAACCAGGTCCATACATAGCGGAAATCAAGGACAGCGTTGATTACAACGGGAACAAGGTCATCAAAGAGTTCAAGGAGAAGTGAATGATTGTTCATTCACAACCACTGTATAGCGTGCTCATTTTTTTCAGAGACCCGAAACATGTAGAGTGGGTTAGAGCTTTCTACGCTATGCTTGATGCCATGCGCCTCTATGTGATGGAATACCACACCACAGGATTGGCCTGGAACCAAAAGGTTTGTGAATTCTTGCTCCTCTTATGCCATGCTCAGTATCGTCGTAGGGCGTCCCGATTGCGGAATATAAAGCAAGCTCAGGGGCGGGAGGGTCCACCCCCACCACCTCCCCCTCCTCCCTCAGCGGCCTCAGCGGCCCCCGCTGCCGCAGGAGCTTCAGGAGCGGCTGCTCTGTTCGCTGAACTGAACCGAGGGGAAGAAGAAATCATGAAAGGCTTGCGGAAGGTCGACAAGAGCGAAATGACACATAAAAATCCCGCGCTACGTGCCAGCAGCGTTGTACCGAGCTCATCGGGTCCTCCTGCCCGTAAGACTCTCTTGGTTTCCATATACTTCGAGTTTGAAAATTTTGCTTAGCCTCGAAGAAACCCGTCAAGCCCTCCAAGCCCTCCGCTTTGAGCGGCAAGAAGCCCGCAAAGTTCGCGTTGGAGGGAAAGAACTGGACAATTGTAAGCCTCTCCACCTGAGATGTCTTCCTTACTCGTACTAAAATTAGAACAGGAATATCAAGAGAACGAAACCGGGCTCACCGTGGACGATTGCCAGCTGAACCAGGCAGTCAATATTTTTGGGTGCAAAAATTCCACCATTCTTATCAAGGGGAAAGTCAACGCCATCACACTTGGTGAGTCTTACAGTCAAGCGCAGGATGTAGCTGACAGACCGCAGTCAACTGTGTCAAGACGTCTGTCTTGGTCGATTCGGTGGTATCCTCAATTTCTGTAACCAATTCGCCCTCGTTTGCGCTTCAAGTCACAGGGTCTGCCCCGATGATCCAGCTGGACTCTACAGACTCTGGCCAAATTTACCTATCTAAGGGCAGTCTCGGTGTTGAGATCACGACCGCTAAATGTAGCTCGATTAATATCAGCTTACCTGTTGAGGGCGAGGAGGAAGGAGTATTCGAGGAGCAAGCTGTTCCGGAGATGCTGAGGACGATAGTGAAAGACGGGAAGCTGGTAACTGGTGTCGTAGAGCACGTAGGATAATTTTTTGGGATTTCCCAAAGAATTTTGGATCATTTTCCTCGCTAATTTTAAAATTTACGCATGTCGCTTACATCACTGCTTTCGCATCAACGCCATCACAAGTAAACTGTAGCTGCTCCGCTTCTTTGTCGCTGGCGGGTGTCGCTTCTCTTCCCAAACCTTCATTCCGACAGACCAATTCCAGTCCTCTAATAATTCTATGGATAATGCAGGATGGCATGCACGACGACGCGCCGACCGGGTACGCGATGTCAACTGAGCGCTGTCCCTGACTCGGCATTAACATATTCATACATGTAGGAGAGCGAACATTACGGCTCCTCGATGCACCGAGGAGCGGATGGAAGTTATATACCAGTGGAAGGCCTTGGCCTTTTGCCCATGAATGAAAATTTTATTGGCGGCTTTCATCCCTTTCCTCCGAGTCGACCCTCCACCCCCGGTGCTCCTCCGCTCCCGCCAAAGGACAAAATATATACACAGCCAGGATACCAGTTCGGACGAAGCACTCAATCTTCAACCCAATCTTCATTTGCCTCGTCCAACTTGATGACTATGTCTGCTATCGAGAGATCCCATGCGCTTCGGATTCCGCGGATGGAACCAAATTTACAAGTTCGTTATAATTAGAAGATCCACTGCAACATTTGGCATTGACCTACTTTTCAGTTTATGGTGGGCCCACTATTGAGATTCGACACCATCGAGAATGGAGTGTGGTATGGGGGTGTCATGATCGTCAGTACGTGAATCTAGGCGACATATCGTGTTATATACCTCAACACCGCGTCTATCAGCGGCCGATTCTGGTTCTGTGTACGAACCACATCCCATACTCACTTATGAATGGGATCCGGACCGGCCCAAACCTCGCAAGCACGAACAAAACGGAGCACCTGCTTCATTTGACCTTGGGCCACATCCAGCCGACCCCCATGCCAGCAGTATGATCAGCGGAATGCCCCAAGAAGACCCAAGTGCTCAAGGTCCGCCTACGAGAAAGGAGCATGTCCCTGCTCATGAGCTATGGGTGTACGGTGGTCACTCAGGGCAAGTTTCGTTCCAAAGGTACGAAGTTGTCAATTAATCCCTAAATTATCAGGACCTCGACCTTCTGGCGCTTCTCTATCGAGATACCACTTGGCCCCGCCGAAATGACAATCAGTTACTCCATCAATAATGGTCAGTGCGGCCCCTTCAGACAGTCGGTTCGGTGATTTAATTCGTTTGCCGTGAAAGGTCAGGTCGTGGTCTTCCATGTTCCGGGAATAAATCAAAATATGAGATGGGCAGCTTACTCTGTGAGTTCTCGTATCTCGCTCCACATTCATCTTGAACATTAACTGGCCAAGTGCAACGGGTTTTCAGCTGGGGTAAATCCTGACGACTTCCGAGGCCCAGGATTTAATAGTGGATATGACCCGGTTTGGACCGATTTACTTTCCAAACATGTATGGTTTCTTGTCTCGCTTCTTGTTTCATCGACTTGACTCGGTGGCTCAGGCGGAGGAGCCGTTCCATGCATTGGTGGGGGGTGGAGATCAAATATACTGCGACGGGTAAGGTTTGACATTCGCGTCGAAATAGCGAGTAATATTTTTTAGGCTCACTCGGGAACCCGAACTCCAAGACTGGATGAAAACAAAACCGTCAGAACGAATAACATACGCAGTAACGGACGAAATCAGTTCTGCAATCGACCGTTTCTATTTCAACCATTACTGTTCTCAATGGCGGAGTGGGGCCTTTGCAAGAGCAAACAGTTCTATACCCATGATGAACATGGCAGGCGCGCAGTCATCCTTTCCCCGTTACCCAATCACTTATATTCTGCGCAGATGATCACGGTACGAATAATTTTCTTTCATATTTGTGCATTAACGAATATGATGTGTTGTTCTTCAAGATATTGTGCGTTACCATTCAAACCGAGAAGAGAGTGTAACTGATCCACAAATAGATTGATGGTTTTGGAAGCTGTAACTATTCGACTTTATTGCAGTTGGCCCTTCCTGACGGTTGTATAGATCCCGATAATCTTCAGCTTTCACCTGTTTTCCAATTGTACGCGTTTCTGGATCTCGTCGGACCCGTAAAACTCATCTGGTATTTGTTCCTCCAGGATTGGTTCAAGAGGATATTTTTTCTTTCTCCTTTTCCAGTGTTTCCTCAATGGTAGTCAAAACCTCTCTCATTCATTCTGCAACTGACTGGGGCCGCAGTCGACATCGATGGCGTCGACGACAGACCGGGGAAACATTTAAATCGTTCTGCTATCATCGGCGTCTCACATGGTCCCTATGTCCCCTTTCCGAGCCACTCATTCCTAGGGCGCATGGGCCCTCAAACCTACATTCTTCTCCTGGATTGTCGGTCCGTATCAACGTTCGTTTCACCATCACCTATGAGGTTTATCTCCGATGTGTAGGGCGGAAAGAAAAAAAGATCAAGTATGCAGTCCGGAGCAGTACGAAAAGGTCTTCCAACGCCTAAGTCAACTGCCTTCCAGCGTGGAGCATCTTTGTGTCCAGATTGGTATTCCAATCGCTTATCCAAGATTGGTTTTCTTGGAAACTGCTCTGGAGTCCAAGTTCAACCCACTTGTGGCTCTAGGCAAGGCGGGCTCGCTTGGGTTATCTTCGTTTGTGAACAAATTCAACGCAGAGGCGGAGCTGTTGGACGACCTTGTGCGTATTTTTCTGCCACATGCACGACCTCGTCATAACTATGCACCAGAACGACCACTGGACCGCTCGCTCGCACAAGGTATGCGATGCGCAAGCAACTTGTAACCAGGCTCTAATCACCCCGCTTAGAAAGAAAGAAATTGGTTCATTGAACGGCTGCAGCAATTCGCAAAACTTCATCGTATCCGGATCAGTTTCTTGTCCGGCGATGTCCACTGTGCCGCTGTTGGCGCATTCAAAACTCTGAAGGCGAACAAGAAGGCAGAAATACCGCCACCAGAAGACCATCGTTACATGATCAACGTGGTGAGCAGTGCCATCGTCAACACACCTCCGTACGTCTTTCGCCGCTATTTTTTATGCCGACGAGTGGACTGATGAGCCGGGATAACGCAGACCCAATGGAGTAATAACGATGGTGAGCACGCTTGCGGGCAAAACCCACAAAACCATACATCACATAGACACCGACGAATTCATGGTAAGCTTCCCCCACCAGCTACCCTTCGCCGGCCAACCATCTATCTAGATTCCCGTGTTCACGACAGAAACAAACGGCAAACCGCGCAAACAGAAGTTTGTTATGGGCCGCCGCAACTGGTGCCGTGTGAATTGGGACGCGGATAGCGGAGAATGGGTGTATGAGCTTCGTGTGGAGAAGGAGAAAGGAGTGGGCGAGACTGTTGGCTATTCTGTCACTTCGCCCCCACCGCGATGGACTTGAGTCTTGGCTTGTGGGCAATTAAATTATACTAATACCCTCTGTAATGTATTTTCTATCTATTAGCATGGCGCTCACTCGTACATGGGCCGATCGCTCGAATTGGTATTTTCGTACCGGTGGTTGTGAACTACAAAAGGAGAAGGCTGCTCGAGGATGTCTTCTGATTTGTAAGGGTACGTTCCTGTCGCAGTGCTGGGTTGCCCAGGGCCTGATAATACGGAGGGAGCCGTACTATACCCAGTGTTACGCCACAGTAAATCACCCGGCTGGCCAGGACCTACGAAAGATCCTGCGCTTGTGGAATCTCGCCGGATATCGTCTGTTAATCGAAATACGGACGAATAACCATGTGTTGGATGAGATGGGGGCGGCATCGCCACGCTTGGTTGACCAGGCCCGGACAGCACGCCAGAAGAAAGGAAAAAGCTATTGTCTCGTCTCGATGGAGATGACTCAGATTCGAATGCGGTATTTTGTCTCAGTGGGCTTGGGAATCCCGACCCAGACGGAGCAGCAGGGGCAATAGACGCCTCGTCAGAATTTTCTTCCGACTCCTCGGCTACAGCTGGATTGTAAGCCGTGCCATGCCTCAAGGGACTCGGTTGACCGGGACCGGACGTGCTGCTCGATGTACCTGGTACCACGCGGTCGTCGTCTGCCATGGCGGAAGATGTCTCTAGAGCGATCTTGGCCCGTTTTCGGGCTTCGGTCTGTTGGCGTTTCTTATTTCGTTGTGCCTTTTTCTCTGCCGCCGCCTTTTCTACCGCGGCGTTATGAACGGCATCGGCAGCAGCTTCTGCTTCCTCGACCGCGTCCAGCGCCCACTGCTCGGCCATAAATTCGGCGTAGCGCTCACAAGTCGGACGCCACGTTTGCTCCGCGGATTCCTCTGTCCCAAAGAGGACCGCTTCGATGTCTGTTGGAGGAGGAAATTCAAAGGTGGGACCTGGGTTAAGCCGTACACAGGCTTCGTTGAAGAGCGATATGAACGGATAATAACCGAGAGTGCCGTCATCGAATGGATTTTCTGCATGTTCTTTGACACCCTCGCGCGTCCGTTTTCGTTCTTTCCCCTTTCGGGATTTATCTGAACCCCGAAGCTGGAGATAGTCGTAGAGATCTTGGAAGGCGACTCCCTGGCATTCGCCGTTTACAAAAAAAGCGATGTGTGATTTCGGAAGTGTGGGGATTGGCCGGAGGGATGCCGTGTTTGTTTTGGGTGCGTTCGCGGGTCCACGTTCTGGCAACTTGCCGCTGGCAATCTTTTTGGAAGAAGATGGTATGGATGCAGAGGTGGAAGACTTTCCAGAATAGTCCACCATCAGTGCGGCCATCTCCTTTGATTGGGGGTATTCGAGAATTTCAAAGACCTCCTGGCCTTTCAAGTCGATGGCTATACGTTCGCGCTTTATGCGGGCCGGGTCGTTGGGGTCTTTCGGGTCCGCCTGGCGTCGTGGTGGGAGGGATATGTACATGCCTATGACATCACCAGAGAAAAAGGGCCGGCCGTAGGGTCGGGGCCGCGACAATGTCACTTTGTCCCCAGTCTTGTCGCGATAGCCGTAGCTGTATCCGTCGAGTCCAACGGGTCCATTAAGGGGCGCCTCCCGCCTACCCCAGCCGAGGCGGACATGGCTACCTTCGTGCTTTCCATCCTCCTGCGGATGCGCCCCACCGCCGCGTACGACCTTGACCTCCATGTACCAGTTTCCTTCCCGAATGGGGGCATTGCATCGCGCGCTGCGAAAGCCTGTACTCCCAGACAATCCCAAGCCGTCCTTGGAGACTGCCACGAAGGAGCTGCGATCTTCCCAACTGATCCTGAAGCACGTCGGGTTGCTCTCAATAGTTCGACATGGCAAGAAATGACCGGGTGGATTTATTCCGGCTGGGGTGTAGCGGTAGCCGATGCGGTTTACACCGCTGAGGTCTGTTGTAAAGAACTCGGAGCCTTCTGCGACGGGCAAGAAGTTTGGACCGCGGGATATTGATAGCTGAGGACGGGTGGAGAGGTCTGCTCGCGAAGAAAGGACTCTGTGGGAGGATGATCTGTCAGGGTATTTTTGCTGTGAAAGGGCGGGACGCGACTGACTCTGGGGCTGGGCTGGGGCTGCTGCATCTACGGGTCCTGGCGACGCGGCTGTTGCAGGGGCGCGCTTCCTTTTGCGACTCTGAGTCTGCGCAGGGGGAGTTGCTACTGAGACCGTGACCGGCGCGTCAGAGTCCATGGATGAAATGTCAGTCGGCGTTTCGGCCCGGATCTCCGATTCCGACCACTCAAGTCTTAACAATGACTGCTCTCCGGTGAGAAAGCTTCGCTTCGTCTACTTCGGCCGCCATTTCTGACCAGGCCCCAGTCGTATCCAAAAGGTACTTACGTCCTCAGTCGACAGCGTGGGGCTTATCCACAAAATCTACCAGGAATTAGCGGACATCCACAAGCAACCCCTCGAGGTCCGTCTCACGCGTTTCCTCACCCACCCGGGTCCAACTATTCCAGGGCATCACCGTAGAGACAAAGGACGACAATTTGTTCGAGTGGAAATGTGCCATTAAAGCAGATGTGGGTGCAATCGCAGCACCCCTTTGAGCACCGACTCGACTCATTTTCAGTCAGATTCTCCCTACAAGAATGGCACTTTCCGCTTCACACTCTCGCTCCCGCAGAACTTCCCTTTCAAGGCACCCGCCGTAATTCTTGCACCGAGCACCTGGATCTCGCTTACCGTAATGCTCAAGGTTACTTTCACGACCAAAATCTATCATCCTGGGATAAATGACGAAGGCAGCATATGCGTGCCTGTTCTCCGAGACGAGGCGCGTCGTTTAATACACGTTTATGACACAAAATGACCCCAAAATCCAGTGGAAGCCTTCGGTCACATTGTCGTCTGGTCAGGCAAATTAATTGCTTCGTGTGAATGATGCAGCTCATCCGATCTCGCCAGTGCTCGCTATTATCCAGGAGAAGGTTAATAACCCAAGTCCGGACGACCCGTTCGAGCCTGAAATAGCAGCTGTGCGTGGTTTTGGATTACTTTTGCTGCCTGGTCTCAGTGTGGATGCAGTTGCTGAAGAACGACAAGGCCAAGTTCCTGGCTACTGCAAAAGAGCACACTAAGAAGTAAGTAGGGTTGTTGGCCACTATCTGACGCGCTAACGAGGACGCAGACACGCAATGGCATGAAGGAGTAAATGTACTAGCAGTCCGTCCCAATGTAGTGCTGATGATGATCGAATGTAAACTTGTTTGGTTTGATCTCGCAGCGATCACGACTCGAGGCACACATCCCTTTTGTCGCAGAGACCCACTTCTGCCTCAGCCGGCGGTCTGAGCCGCTCCATCTGTCCATCATTCTTCTTATGCTGCAACTACTCCTTCTGCTCTGACCCTGTCCATCTTTCCTACTAAACGTGTTAAACACGTTGTCCCTTTTACTTCCGTTTCTAGCCTGAGATAAAGCGAGTTGGCGCTTTCAAAATGCACCGTTTTCGGCAAGTCTTTTATCGCCCCATCGTCATAAAATCCTATATTTACCCGTTAAGTAGCAAAAAATCAGACGCGAAGCGTCCGCTCCACCTTCAGACTTCGCCCTCGTATCAGACTCAAACTCCCACTGAACGCTCGCCCAGTGAACGTCCGGAATACCCTGAGCGGTTCGAGCGGTTCGAGTCTGGGCCGGAGGTGCTGCCTGAGCTTCCTGTAGCCAGTGACTTCCGCACATCTGTCATACTCACAGAGTGAGTATTGCAAACTCTGCAGGCACACACATTACTGACCGTCGCGTCCTGCTTAGTCTTTCGCGTCGCTTCACGGTGCTGAGTGGTGAATCGTCCCGAGATTCAGTTTCGGTCGACGTTTTAAGGTCGAGATTGGCGGACCAGCGAGCGCGAGGTGCCGAAAATCAGATCACAGAAGAGGAGGAGGAAATGATCATCGAGAGTTTGGGCCTGCGTCCTGCAACGAGGTCTGACGCAGAGGAAGACTATCCCTCCACCAGTTCTACACAGTCAGCGATGTCGGCGGGTTCTTCCAGTGGTACGTCCAGCAGGCGCTACAGCAATAATCTATTCGGTTCAGGTCGGCTTCGGGACTACAGCTACATGCGTAGCGTGTCCTCGACGCAGAGCAAAACTGCAAGCATGAGAACTAGTAATTCATCCCGGGAGCCCGCCACTTCCTCCCACGACAGTTTACGACCCGTTACTCCCGACACCAACACTTCGTCGTCTCACTCTCCCAGTCAGCGGGAGCCGTTGGCAGTGCGGTCCGCTCCACTGATTCCACCCGCACCGTACGGCGGACAAGTGTTTTCTGTCGCCGAATACCGGCTGTCTAAAAGCTTGGGACCTTCTGCTCTCAGGCGCGCCTCTCTGGCTCTCGAAGAAGTGATAAAATCGATCGAGGAGGAGGCTGAAGATGAGATTGTCATGCCTCGGACTGCTCCGGTTCCCCGTGGCAGTCTGGAAACGCAGCGCCAGTCGCCAGAAACAGTACGCCACACAAACTCCGTTATATGCCATTTCTGACCCACCTCAGAGAGACTCCGATTTTGTGCGGACTTCTGGAGTATACGAGGCGGGAATGGCAATATCTTCTGACAAGCATATCAGCCTCGAGGCAGAATCGCCCCGTGCTTCCCCCGTACCTGCTCGGATTCTGCCAGGATATATACCCGGAATGCCACGGCCAATGACACCTCGAGACACCATGGAATTCGATGAACAGCGGTCGTACTTCTACAACGCCTCGGGCAGCCTCTCCCCATATTCCGCGCCTTGCCTCTCCCTCTCCAATTTCACCCTCCAACTTGTCATCTGGGGCTGTCAAGCGAGAATCCAACTCCTCCCCGTCAAGGCAGTCGCCTCGGCCTAGTTCTCCCTACTCATCCTCCCCGATGTTCTTGCAGCGCACTCCGAATGGGCGATACACACCTGACGAGACTCAGTCTACTTTCTCTGGTGAATTCGAGCCAGCGAATTCCTCTATTCTCGGTCGACGCCGACCTGCGTCTCCACTTTCCGGTCCTGCATACCAGCCGTTGGTCACTTCGGCCCACCCCGGGGCACCTTCGAATGTGACATGGACCACTGCACCCAACGGGAATGGTGCCTCAAAACAAACAGGTCACAACAGGGACGCTAGTTGGGTCAGCGATTCAAGCGGGGAGCAATCGTCATCCCGATCGTTACGATCGCCCGCCCTCCCAGACTCGCCCCTAATTGGTCCCGGTCCACACGAATATGAGTTCATTTAGTTCCACTTTTTCCACCGCTTCTTCGTTCGAGTCGCCGCGGCCCATGTCATCCATCTCTGGCGTTGACATCGGCTCCCCGGTTCTCAATTCCAACAGAGCATTGCGATCTCCCACCCCTACGCAAATAGCTCGTCGCTCCCCGACATCTCCGACATTCTCCAATTTTGAGACATCCCCGAAGAACAGCCGACGCTCGTCGAAGCAGCAAACCACCACTCCTTCTTCTCCATTTTCGCTAGGCCCTTACCAGCCGCTCATATTCTCTCCGATAGCGAGTTCATCTCGATCTTCTTTGGAATCCGCGGGATCCAGCTACCATTCTTGGGATGGGGACGAGAAGGATCGAAGTGCGGCCTTATTTAGCGACGTAGACCCACATCGACCCATATGGCACGAGATTCAGACTAGCTCCGACTCTACCAGCGGCTCCCCAGATGACGGGGAGGCAGAAGAGATCATCGCGAGGTACGCAGGCTTGCAAACGCGCGATTTCCTGGCCATGCAGGAGAAGCTCGTTGGCGCTGCGATCGCAAGGACCACAAATCCTGATATTCAGAACCGCGCGCCGTCGCTGCGGCGGCGCAGACCTTCAACATCACAGTCCAATTATTCCTTGAATGGTCGAGTGAGTTCGGGCAACACTGAGGCGAAAACTGCTCATTCTGCTTCTCAGATTGGAAGTCCCGCGCCACTTGCCGCTTCTCCGACGCCTAATGCCGAGCAGCAGTACGCTTTATTGAATTCTGTCGTTGACAGTATACAATCTTCTCCCTCCAACAATCTAACTCCGGTTGACACCACAGTTGGCAGTTATGGCTCCCAGTCGGAGAGGGATATATCGCCTACCAGTCGTAGGAACAGAGATCTTGCGCAGGTTTTATTTGGTCAAGAAAAAGAGGACCGAAAGGCACCGCCGGCTGGCCTGTCTGTTTCCATCGGGAAGCCAACCGCGAGTCATGCTCCACCAAACTCTGCCCCGCTCAATGCGTCATTTCCTATGCATTCTGCGCCCGAAGTACCTGCCTCTTCAGCCTCGGCCACCTGGCCTTATGAGCCGTCTCGTAATCCTTCAACTCCGAGACTACCTCAAACTGTGCAAGAGCACGCCGAGCTTGCGCGTGAGGTTCAACGCAAAACCGATGCAGCCATGATTGCGCTTCAAAAACGACCCTCCAACTCTAATCTTGCGGGGTCTGCGGCTCCTCAGATCTCCCGCAGGCGCATTAACCCTAACCAGATTTCCACTCCTCAGTTGGTTTCTGCGTCAACGAGTGTCGACACGATTCCGCTTCCGCCCCAACCCGTGTCCGGTGGGCAGTCGAAGATAGGGTCACGTTTAAAACGGTTAAGAGGCTCGCTGCGTGCGAAGACGCTCCCTACGGCAGAGGATGTAACGCCGTTCCCGATGGATCTTCAGTCTCCACCCCCCGTTCAGACTGCTCGGTACGACCCCGGCAGATTCCGCGCTGGCCCAGGCGCTGCCAGTGCGACAGAGTTGGAGGGGTTCAGAGTGCCCTTGCCTAGCCCACCTGCTTCGGCTGGACCTGGTCTGAAGGGTTTCATGGCACGCTTCCGCGGCAAGCAGCGCCCGAATGAGCAAGCCGAGTTCGACTACAGGGGTCCCCCGCAACGGGCACCACATCTTTCGCCTTCCAGCGCCGAACATCCGCCGAGCTTCAAGGGGAGCTCGCCGTCTCACTACAGCTCCACCGGTGAATCCCCGCCCGACTCGCTCAATATCCACCACCGATCCTCCCCTCAACCTTCTTCTTCTCCCCCTACCCAGTCTCCCCCTACACAATATCCTACACGGACGGCATCCATATCACGTTCCCAAATCCCGCCACTTAACTTTCGTTCTCACCAAACTACCACAGACCCAACGGATGCATCCGAATCTCAAGCGATCAGGCAGCTCTTCGACGCCGCCTCCGATCTGGGTCTCGATCAGAGTGCTTTGAATGACCTCCTTGCTCGCTCAGGCTCGACGTCATCTAGATCGACGGATTGGACCGCGGGGCTCACCCGGAACAACTCGACTGCGGCCCCGCGACTCGAGGGGCATGATAGTAACGAGAGCAGTCATTCCACGATTCAGAGAATCCGTCGGTCCGCTCGCGATCCTCCAGCTGCTGAGAGCCCGACCCCGCCTGCCGAACCCGCTCGACGACCAAGAGATGGTGCGGACGTTAAAAGTGCCATCGTCCGGAGGACGATCATCTTCCCGTCGGAATCTAGATCTTCTACCATCGACCTGAGTGTATTGATAAGAAAACACTCGTCGCGCCGGCGAAGGGCGAGTGCTACATCGGTCTCTAGCCATTCTGTCCATGATCGTGCGCCTACTCCACCCCCTCCAAGAGCAAACGCTAGTCGACGGTTTTCGACCGATTCATCTCCACCCGTTCCTCAGTTGCAGCAGCACTTGCCTTTGCAAGCCGACCGTCTCATGGTTCCGCCTCTTCAGGTTGCTGGTTCGACCGAGAAATCCTACGACTCGTTGTCAGTCAACTTTTTTAATTTCTACCCGTTTCATGCTTTGAATGTTCTATGCAGATATGAGATGTATTCCGGTGACAAGGTCCCTAGCTCCCCTACGACTGAAAATCCGCCCAGTGGGCCTATTTCGGAATCAGGGCCGGCCGTGGAGGTTATCGAGTTGGAAAATGGGGAAACAATATGGTTTGTCTTTTCTATGAGTTTCTGGATTCCGAGTCTCAACCTTCTGCGATAGGCAAATTGTAAACGGTCTTCGGAATGACGATGATGATCCGGATTCTGCCTTCACAAACCGGGCAAGCTTTGCCTCGGAATATTCTGTTCGGGAAGGCGGCTCCACAGAGGGTGTGCAGGTATTTTTCAAAGAGCACGGAAGGAAAGGCAGCAGTTCCTCGTTTCTACCGCGTAAAAAGACTGCCCCGAGTAAATCTCGCCCAGAGACCAAGGTGCGTGCGCCTTCTTGCCTCTTGTATTCCGTTGCTAATCCGCACGAAAGGTGTTTTACAGCTCCTCTGCTCAGATTGGCCGCCTCATAGAGAATATGTCACAAGGAATGGAGGCTGGTTCATTCAACATCCTGCCAAAACGCCCACTAGGTCACTCTACTTCGTCCTCCTTGTCCGAATCAGATATGAACTGGACGGTGGAGGATCGCCTGGACCATATGATTCATCGCCTGCGCTGACTGACGCCTACATACCTGCTCCTAACGTGGCTTCCTCTTGGTTTAACGGGATCTCTAGTAATTTAAGACCGCTCTTTTTAAAAGGCAGATATAAACGGACCACAAACATTATTCGCTCACTGTACTCACTTATTTTGAAATTGCCACATGCCAAAATACCATTTAGAGACAGTGCAAGGATACAATTGTATGGTTCGGCCCAAGCCGAGCAAAGCAAAAAACGGCCTCCGATCCCATACATCATGAATTCACTTTCCACAGCGGCTTTTTGCGCATCCTCCGTGCGATATGCACCGCACTCCCACCAAAGTTACTCAGTACGACGGTTTCTTCTGCACCCCGAGCTATTCCACGCTTGCGCAAATCAATCGCGTCTTTGGCAAATTTAAATCGAGTTTGGTCGGAGCCTGCACATAAAATGTATTGGTCAAGGAAGAACGTGAAACGGTAGAAAGCGGCACAAACCGATTTCAAATGCGGTAGATTCAATAGCAGTCTTGAATAAGTCAAATGGAACTCGAGAGAATATTTGGAGGAGTAGATCACGACCCGATTTGGATGAAGCAGAGTCCGCCTGAGTCCATTGGATGTCCAAGGTCTGAGGGAGCGTTACGACAAGAAAGTGGAAGACGTCATCTCTCAGCCGCTGTCCATAAGGCCCAAACACAGAGGTGTGCGCCAGATCCTGGGAAGATGTGTCGTCCAAAGGTGCAGGGATGGTTTCTATGAATTCCAGCCATTCACTGATCGTATCCACAGAGATGGATCGCCTACAGGCGTCGTAAGAGTACGTGCACAATTCTTCCATGCCACCGAGCAGATGCGCGGAAGCGAGTACGGCGCGACAATTCTTTTCGTGTATTGATCTCATTGATGCTTTTATTGCGATACGCAAGTCAGCGAAATAGCGAGCTCAAATTCGTTATACTTACCGGAAGAATATAGGTAGCCCAATGCAATGGCGAAGCCCTGTACACTGTCAGGTAAAGCCAGAAGCAAAAGCGAATACATAATACCTCTGGAGTCACCTTCAGGTTCCCGTTCTAAGGGGACGTATACAACGCGCTGCCCGCTGCCTTGTGGGCGGACTGCACGTTAGATTGGCTAGCTTGAGGGTGGCTGGGACAGAGGTAATACCTTGCGGAGATGTGGACATGAGATGCGCAAGAAAGGGTGACCGAGATAGAATGAGAGCATGGAGACGATAAATGTTTTGATGTACATGCTGGGGAAGAGGAATGAATATCCAGCATTGTCCGCAAGCCAGAGAACACTCACGAGCACAGTGTCAGCGTAGTTGCCCGTTTGGAAGCCAGCCTGATAAAGGTGGTTCACAATTTCAGTGTCATGTTGGTCTCTGGAAAATGAGAGAAATGAGTTGGAGGAGGGTCGAAATAGAGCAGGAGCCCTAGGGTTGCACAGAAGTCGGACACGCACAGTAAAAACCCGTTACTATAATCCGCGTGGGGTGTATTTTCGGACCCGTTGAACGATGCAGTAATCTCGTCGGATGCGGGATGGGGCGAGGATCCGTTCATTTTATGTGCTGTTCCATTCAGCGACGAAGAAGACGGTATTGGATTCATTTTGGCAAATTTGGAGTCGGACGGAGAAGAAAGGCTGTGACCTCTACGTGACTGTGTAACGGCGGTCATCCCTGCTGCACAAACTACAACATTAAATATTATCTACGACGCGTAATCCGCGCGTTTCTATCGCTTCACTTGCAAGTCTCATCCCATGACCACCTCTTTGCCTCCATTCCTGCCGGAAACAATGTCCCCGGTTACCCTTCTATTGTGAAGAGAATATTTATCGCCTCTGTGAAGCCTTTATCGTTCGCCAACAGGATGTATCAGCCATTTTTATTTCCAACGAATCGAAGACTGTACGTTTATGGGGTCCGTACTATGGACGTCTTTGGTCCCGTCTGATAGACCTCAGGTTGTTCTGTGGAATCAACGCCAGGCCAAGAATGGCCAACCTTTCGTCATATGGGATTACCACGTAGTCCTTTTACTACAATCCCGAGACCACCAGAAGTGGATTTACTGATTTCGACACCTCTCTACCTTTGCCGTGTCCGTTGAAAGGTAGGTAGGACGAAGACAGTGCCAAACAGCCCGTTCTACACTATTTACTATGATCATGCCAAGATTATCTGCGGCAGACGTTTCAGGAGGATGTTCCAAATTCATATCAAAGGTTTGTTGAAAATTCAATATGCCCGGTAACAAGATAATAAATGTCCCTCACCAACTTAGTTCATTCAGGGTAGTTCCCGGCCAGATCTTCATTGAAAACTTCGCTTCTGACAGATCTCATATGGTGAATCTTCTCTCCGTGCACCTTAGCGATTTCTGATATTCTTATATCAAGCTCCAACCTGGATGTTCCGACGAATCTGAGTCTTTGAAATCATACCAAGCTCCCCCACCGTTGTACGATCCGCTCCGTGGAAGCCGCGCGACACTGTCCAACAACCTGATGAAGAGCTTTGTGTCCATGACTTCGTCTGAAGAAACCTTCGGACGGGTATACAGTTTGGGACGAAATGTGGCACCTTAACAACGTAGTACAGTAATAATACTAACAGTGCAATTTCTAGCTCTGCTTGCTGAATTTTATGAGGCTCCAAGTGCACCGTGCAGGTTGAAAGCCATTTATGTTCAAAGCTAAGTATTGGTATCTGACAAGACAGCTAAACCTGTTTCATTACAAGAACAACAGGGCAGATGTTTGCGGAACGGTGAGGCCAGTGCTATATCTGAGGCAGGATCTTGTACATACTATCTGTGACGCGCTCGATCCAGGCGGAGCAGAATTACCGAGACGTCACTTGGTGGAAGACAAGACCTCCGCGGGAAGCGTTCAAGACCGCTGAACGATGTGTTAGCAAAGACTGTAACTCCACCTCAAGCTGTTCAAGACCCTTGTTCACGAAGTCGAGACTACGGCAAATTCCAAGCGCTGTGTTCCAAACCTGGGCTCTGCGCAATTTATTACAATTGTTTCGGCAAGTTGCGAGGCGCTGCGTTCCTTGGTTCAGTACCTCAGGTTCAAACCTTTGAAGACCGCAAAATTTAGCTAGGCGACAAGAAAGAAAGCCAAGACCTCCTTCTTTTGTTACAAATAAGAAGGAAATTTTTGGTGCCAGTGACAGAGTCGGTGGGATTCGCGACTCTACGATACGGACGACCCTCCACAGACACCACGGTATTCTGTGTCTCTGTAAATTGATGACAATAGCTATACGCGACCTGCACTAGACGCCTGCCCAATATATGCCAATGTGCATTCCAAATACCGCGACTACATGTCTTTGTCGCCTCGAAGAAGTGGCACGCCTACATGGCGCAACTGTCAAGACCTCGCTACGAAACTGTTTAACAGCCGGGAGATGTTCCCGATTGTAATTGCATCTCAAGACGGTCATTACGTGGTTCAATTCACTGAAACAAGCACGCCAACATGGCGCAACTGTCAAGAACGTCAAGACCTCGGTGGGACACTGTTCAAGCTTACAAAGCCGCAAGACTGAACGAGATGCGCTTGGGTTCAAGCCTGCCGAAGGGCAATTTTCAAGACTTATGGTGGGCCATTATTCAAGGCCTCTGGTTCAAATCTGCAAAGCTGCAAGATTTCAAAACCTTCAAAGCGACCTAGGCGATAAGAAAGCCAAGACCTCTTTCTTTTATTCGCAATTACGAGTACGACTCTACAAGGCGCAGGCATTCGAAAGTGTGGTGCCTCGAATTTCATTCTCGACTGCGAATTAAACACGTGCAATATAATAATGGCGAGCGGAAATCCGATTTGATACTATCCCGCTAAAAAAAGATTGAAAAAACAGTGTATATTGATTTCAGTCTTGTGAGTGAGAGGGAGATGATCTGAAATAGCTCTAAGCTTCACGACCAATGGTCTTGAAAAACTCTCGATGTCGTTGCCAGTAATATCCTTTAATGGCAGCAGGAGGCGTATTGTTTGGCAGTGTATCTCCCATCACATCATCGACTGATGGGAAATGTAATAGGGACGGGAAAATGCGAGTGGGCAGGAAATCATTGTATTTAAATGTTAAATGAACATAAATATCCTTCTCAGCCTCGCATAACTACTTGTCATGTAGAGCTTAGTAAGCAAGCAGCGCTACCAAGTTGCCTTCGAACATCATGGAAATCCACGTCGTGGGCTTGGAGACGAAGTGAGTTATATCAAAAAAAGGTATGAGAACAAGTGCTTACTATCCTCAACTTCACCCCACCTCTGAATCTGGCTTGCTACTTCGACCTGCGTCGCCAGAGCCTGCTTGTTCTACGGTGAGATGCTTCCGGACAATGGCTAGACCAATAATAAAGGACTTCGTGGTGTAAGTCGCGCGTTCCATTGCTAATAAGAGTCAACTGATAGTTCGTACAGGAACGAAAATATCATGCCTGCCATTTCCCAATGGTCAAAGGTTGATAAAACCTCCCCCAGTTTATGCTTCGTCTCGTCTGGCTGTGAATTGAACAAAAGAGAGTCAAAAGTATGCAATTTCACTCCGAATGTAGAGCGAGCCCAGGATAGTAGAGGATCCCAGTGTTGAGCTTGAAGATCTACCAACTGGGGGGGATAGTCCTCGTAGAAACTGTTCAAGCATAGTTAGCTTGCCGTTCGAACCATCACAATGATATTGACCAGATCGTGTCGGTATCCAGATAATCCAGAAGGGCTTGGCGGACTTCGGAACGTGTAGCTTCATTTATCAGAGCATCAATTGCCCTTGAAGCTATGGACGTCTGAAAAGAAAAAAACAATTAGTGGATGAATCAAGAGGACAAAGCACATCATACCATGGGAAGAGCATGAGGCTTCACCAATGTCTGTTGATTTTCCCATTCGGCGGCGATGAGCGTTGCAACGAGAGATTTATTTGGAGGTAAAAGTAAAATATTGCCCGACGGTGTTTTCAGAGTGCGATGGTCGAGCATAACCGTATAAGAGTCTTCACGTCGTCCAACCGTGACGTCCTTCCAGAAACGTTTCTTGGTGGCTTCCGTACCTGCGAGCAGAACGGTAAGCCGAGAGTCATCTGAAAAGAGATATTTTACGGTTCGTCTCGGTTACAGGTGGGCCATCATGAGGAAGGGTAGATTGCCATCTATTTCTTCCGGGGTAAAGAGAAAATCTTGGCTTCGGAGGCGTAAAGGAGGAGATACAGGACCTCAGGCGATGCATGGTCGTTTCGAAAAAACGCGAGCTCTGTGTCACGTGGCCGTGACGACGTGACCCCCCTTTGTCGCGCATTCGCAATGTCCTCAACGCCACTGAGCAGTCCCTCTCGACAATCTAGAATATCTAATTTCTTCTCACAATCTCCAAAACAGCATAAACGGGCTGTTTCGCCGGGGGGCATCTTGAATGAGCCACCGAAAAAGAAGAAAAGGACGGGGCAACACACAACGGGAACTGTTGTCGGGCCATCCAGGGAACAGTGGGGGATTTACTCCTTGCTCTACCAATGACGTCCATAGAACTGTCCCGGCCGAGGTTCTTGCCCGCCGCGAGGAGTTCAAGAAGAAACTTCTTCTAGACAATAATCCACTCCTTCGTCGAGCCCATCAACGCGAAACTACCGAAGCGCAAGACACGGAACCAATCGTGGTGTCAGACAGCGATTCGGACCATGCCTTTCAGGAAATGACCGCTCTCTTCGCAAGCAAAACTGGGGAAGGAAATAAAAAATCCGCACAACGCGCAAAGAAGAGTAAAGCGCTTGAACTTGGTCCAAGCGGGAAAACATATACGCCTCTGGAGAAACAGGTAAAAATGATAATTCAACTCTGTTTCCTATTTACACCTGGAATCAGTACATGAATCTCAAGCAAGCCAATCCCGACGTCCTTTTGATGGTACAAGTCGGTTACAAGTACAAATTCTTCGGTGATGATGCCAAGGTATAGTTGCAGCATTACATGTAATAAAGAACCTCAGTCTGAGAAATACAGGTGGCAGCTAAAGAATTGGGTATGGCTTGTTTTCAGGACCGCAATTTTCTGGCCGCTTCGATTCCTGAACACAGACGGGATATACATCTCAAAAAGTATCTCATGAGCTCTATGTGGATCCGTTCTCAGCTAACCCTTCTGAGATTGTTATGCCAGGGGTATAAAGTTGGAATCGTCCAGCAGGTAGAAACTGCTGCTCTGAAAAAGGCCGGTGACAACAAGAATACTGTTTTCGATCGGAAACTTGTCAAGCTATTTACTGCTGCGACGTGAGCACTCGTTTTTTCGCATTTCGCGTTCTCACATGCTTCAGATATGTCGATGGGTTAGATTCCTTAGATGACACAGACAAGTACACATCCCCTCGGTAGTGTGCGTAATTGAAGAGAAGAGCGAAAAGACCGCCGGGGCCCATGTATGCATCGGTATGGTATCAGTATCTCCAGGTACCGGCGAGGTTGTCTGGGACGCATTTGATGGTACTCTCTCATAACTTGGATTATAATATTTATATTCCTGACTGCATACATCAGATAATCCTATGCGAATCGAACTAGAAGTAAGCACCTACTTGGGATGTCTCCGTTCTCCTCTGAGCCTCAATAGACTCGTTTGGTTCATTTGAAGCCGACTGAGTTGCTCATACAGCCCAGCGGCCTTTCAAAATTCACGGAGAAAATGATCAGTCACTTTTCTGGGTATTTCATCATGTATGTTTCCTCTCGGACCACTGACTATCCCTGCAAGAGTCTCCACAGAGTCGAAGATTCGCACTGAACATTTGAATGAGACGATGTCATTCAGTGATGCATTCGACTTTGTTGTTACTTTCTATTCCGCTGGTAAAGCTGATTCCGACCTCAAGGATGGTAATGCCAATATCGCAACTCAGTCCTGCGTTTTTACCTAACTTGGCATGCGTAGATCAGCGATTGGCCGCCCTGCCCGGCTTCCCAAAATTCGTTGTGGTCGCTCTTGCTCACGTCATTTCATATCTTTCCGATTTCGATATCGCAGGCCCTCTTTCGACCGCAGTCTTCAACAAGTTCACAAGCTCCTCCCACATGCTATTGGCTGGGAATACGCTGGCAAATCTGGAAATATTTAGGAAACGAAACAGACTTGAGTACGAAAGGGTCCTTGATGTAATTTGTTTCCTTCTAGTTGGCCTTTCCCGCGCCGATGTCACCCGACTCATTACAAATTAACAGTTGGATTCTGGACAAGACCAACACCAGCTTTTGGGGCCAGGATGTTGAAAACCTGGATTTCTAAACCTCTTATCGATAAATGGTAAGCCGTGAAATTTAGTCTGTTTCAACCACAATTACCTCTCGCTCCTTAGTGCTCTCCAAGAGCGTATCGATGCTGTCGAAGAAATATTAAACAGCCCCTCCGATAAACTCCACAGTTTGCGGGACCTTTTAAAGCGGCTACCGGATCTAGAGAAGGGACTTGTCAGAATACAGTACAAACAGGTAAGCACATGTGGCGCAAATATCAGCGCTGCGCTCGCTCAAATATGGCCTAGGCAAATCCGCAAGAGCTGACCGTTCTTCTTTCTGCGTTTTACAAAATTGGAAGCGCCTTTACAGCGGACACAGTGTCAAATCCCAGTTTTAAATCCAGGCTGCTAAACGAGATCATCGCTTCTCTACCGCCCTTGAATCAGCCGATGAAGATGCTCAAGGACGCCATTCATTCGAAGCAGGCGGCAGAAGGGAGAAAGGACATCATGTGGACTGATCCAACAAAGTTTCCAGTTATTGAAGATAACATCTTGGCCATCCGCGCCGTTGAGATGGAACTTGACGAAGAACTCAAAAAGAGTAAGTACCCGCCGAAACTCCTCGTGGACTGCTTCAAACATTCCTCCAGTCAGAAAGACCTTAAAGTATCCCTCCTTGAAGTGGACAACGGTCGGAGGAGAAGAAGTAAGTTGTAGTCAGTCCTTCGTTTGCATCATTGTTCACTCCGGACAGTACCTTATTGAGGTCAAAAAGAGCGACAAGCGACCTATACCTGATTCATATCATCCAGCCATCTCAAAGTATACCATCACTTATCTAATTTTCACAAGCCCTTATTATTTCTAGAACCAAATATGCTGAGCGATATCGGTCGCCCGAGGTCAAACAAAAATTACAAGAGCGAGCCCGGTGGAATGAATCACTTCAAGTTCCTTTTCTTTTCTCTCTTGGTCTGGTCGAAATTGACAGTCACGTAGATTGAGGCCCACGGAGCGTTCTTGTCGTTTTTAGATGAAGTAGGGCTCCACTATGCGATCATGCGGAATGCGGTCAACAAGCTTGCCGTCGCCGATTGCTTGATGAGCTTCGCCCAGGTGGCTCTCCGCGAAAACTATGTCAAGCCCGAGTTTACAGAGGAGCCAATCCTTGAAATTGTCGATGGACGGCATCCCATGGGTAATCTCGCTTGACGCGTTCTCTCCCTTTTTAACCTCAAATTTCCAGTCGAAGCGCTGAGATCGGACCCTTTTGTAGCAAACAGCGTTTACATGGGCGGCGAGGAGGCAACAAGCAAGATCATCACAGGTCCAAATATGTGCGTAGAAATCAGTTTACTTTAATGCGGCACTGAAACAGGGAAGTTAGGGGCGGGTGAGTCGGCTGGAGCCTTCAACCTTATTATCAACATCAGTTTTGATGTGGATACAGAAAGAGCTCTTGCGTCCGAATGGTTGCTCTCCTTGTCATCATGGTATGTTTCCTTCTCCGTCGTCTGATCTCCCAAACTTCCCTCACTGATTATGAACCGCGCCAATCAGGCCCAAATAGGGAGCTACGTTCCTGCGACTTCTGTAAAGCTGGGTAATTCAGGCATATTCCCTCCATTTATCAAGTTCTCAGCTGAGGATATTCAGGAATGCATGACAAAATCCTCACGCGAATGGGAGCGAACGACGACATCGTTCGGGGTCGCTCTACGTTCATGGTCGAAATGACGGAATGCGCCGAAATCCTTCATTCTGCTTCTGATAGAAGCCTGGTGATTTTGGATGAATTGGGGTACCAAGTTTCACCATTTTCAGTATTCTCGAATTGAACATGCTGATGCAGGCGAGGAACGTCGACTTTCGACGGTGTACCGTATTTCTCTGCCATATGCTAATTTGTAGCTCAACTTCAATTGTTTTCAGATGGCCATTGCCTTTGCGGCTCTTCACCAGCTCGTGGTTACCACGCAGTGCAAAACACTTTTTATCACCCATTACCCTTTGGTTGCTCTGGAGATGGAGAGAAAATTCCCAGAACGTGTGCAAAATATTCACGTGGGTTACCACGTTGAAAGTGGAATTAGGAGGAGAGACGTGACTTTCTTGTACCGACTAACCAGTGGAATTGCCTCAGGTAACTTACAGCATCCGACACCAAAAAAAAACAACATCCTGACACGGTTTTATTGCAGAATCTTTCGGAGTCGAGTGTGCAAGGCTGGCGGGACTTCCAGAGCCCATCCTGGATAACGCCAAGGAGCGAGCTTCACAGCTGGAAATTGTTGTAGCGGCCCGTGCAAAGCGCAATGCGTTATTCAAAGCCCTGCGATTGCTGAAGCAATGTCTGCAAGTTCCCGATACGGAGCATTCAACAATTTCAGCTGCGGCAGCAGTCGAGGAGCTAGTATCTACCACAGCCATATTGCGTAGAGCGATGTAACTAGTTTCGGACTTTTTTTCTTTTTACCTTCGGAGTGCTCGCGCCTTCGTCGCCAGTTGTCTCAGCGACAGCCTTGCGTTTTGTGGACGCCACCGGGGTAGGCGGGATCGCTAGCTTTTGGCAACTTTTACGAAGACCAGCGGATCCTTTGAACCGTTCAGATTGAGTCAGCTTCTTCTCTACGGTTTCCCAGGCTGCTGGATCCCAGATCGCGCGAGTCTCGTCCGCCGACGTCACTCTCTGTGTTTGGCGAATACCAAACGATCCAAGTTTGAAAAGATCCTTCATTTGAGGTGCCGTTAGTGAGATCTTGTCCTCACATGCTTCCGTTGCGAACTGGATCAAAACTGTGTGGAGGGAGCGCATGAATTCCGTGATCTCCTGTCGATTGTCCTACAGTCCTTCAGTCAGTGAATACGTAAACCTGACTCGATTCAAGACTCACAAGGGACGGAAGGTGCGTCACGACACTCTGAACGAGTTGGAGACACTGACATCGTCGATAACCGTTGACTGCCTTGCGGGATACCGCAACAATATCATCGCGCATATCCCACATTAATGCAGGGTATCGACGGATGACATCAAGGAAGAAACTGGTGTTGAGGGCTGAATTTTTACGAGTCGCGAAATCGTCTAGGGACTCCCGATACGTCGAGAGGACAACTTTTTGGCCTCCTGCTTCAGTTAGAATTTTAGCAACGTAAAGGCTGCACTGGCTGAGGGTCGTCAACAGCTCGGGGGAGTGCACTCTTCGAGCGCGGGTGTGCAGCTCGCTCAGCGCCGCTTTCACATCCTCGACGTCGACCTTGGTTGGGACCTCCTTGGACTTCGCTATTCGAGATCGGAGGATGCCTTTAGCTTTATCTGTCAGATGACGTTCATCGGAACTTGTATCCGTAGAAAGTTCAACCAACGGCAATAGCAGACGGATGATGTGAGCACTAGTCGGTTCCTTCTTGACAAAGGTATCGACGAGATCCAAGACCCGATTCTTGAAATGGGTCGCTTCGCGTTGAGCATCCATGTCTAGGAAGAGCAGTATATTAGGACCGAGCAGAAAAAGCAGGCAATTCTACCCACTTTTGCCTGTCTTCTTTTCGCCTTCCCGTAATCGGAACACCTGAGCGAGGTGCTCATCGACAGCCAGCATTTGTTCGTCGTCCATCAACTCTTCATCGCTATCATCGTCAGAGTCGCCGGTTGCGGCTTCAACGCCATTAATCCGGAGGGCCTCTTCGATCTTTCGCCGTAGCTCAAGATCCACCTCGCCGTCGCTGGCGTCATCGTCCATCTCGTCCGTCCCGTCGGAATCAGCATCGCTACTAGATGCTTCGTCTCCACTTCCTCCTTCTGCACTTTCTTCGTCGTCAGAGTCATCTGCGTGTGCAAGTTCGCTGGGGTGCCGCCTCTCGAGTTGCTTAAGGATTCGGTTCAGTCCATAACCAGATTCTGAGGGAGGAGAGAGCGACGAACCGACAGAATCAGATCAATGGTAGGACCTTGCACGGAGCTGGACAGGAGGGAAAAGACTTGGTTACCAACCGTCCGCATGTAGGCCGTCGATTTCTCCAGGAAGCCGATTATTGCGTCGATCATGATGTCGACGGGCTCCAATGGGGTATCTTCAGGCACCTCCGCCGTCTTGCGCTTCTTCTTCTTGCCCTTTTCAACACTGAAAAACATACGGGTAGAGGCATCGAGACAATCCTGGTGTACAATAACTGTGAGAACATGTAGAGCTCGACAAAATAAACGGCGTGCCTCCAATGTGACTGTGTCCACGTCCACTTGATCCTCGGTATGGTGTAGGAGCAAAGTCCCCAATAGAAGCAACTCGGCTCCCTTGGCAGCCTCTTGTTGGTCGCCAGATACCTATGATACATTCAGTTCTTGCAGCTGCTCACAATTCAAGAATGCAAACCGTTCTGAGTTTCTCAACCATGTCTTTGACTCGCGAAGACAAAGCTTTGTCGCTCTCGTCATTATCAGCAAGCAATGCTACTCGCTTGGTATCCTCGCGCAGCCGCTCGATACTGGTATTGACTTTGGAAACCCAGAACTCGCCATCGGAGGCGATGGCTGGGCACTTGATGGTCCGATCATCGGCTGCGAGATGCTATGAGCAGGCGATGCGCAATGAGAAGGTGGACATACCGAGCTTCAAAGGGTGGGAGTGGCTGTTAAGATCAGCGAGGCAACCTAATAGTCGGCTGCGACACAGTTCGCGCAGAGAGTCGGAGAACGGCGGATTGGGTACCGTATGCAACTATAACACCAATCAGCGTCTCCAAGCGCGCGCGAGGCCAGGCTGAAACTTACAGCAAGGAATCGACTCTTCTCTGATTTTTTCTTGACAAGGAAAAGACCGTGAACGATTAGCCAGTCAAGGATGGTCATGATCCAAACATCATCTTTTGGAACAGCCCCGTTACGAATCAGGGCAGAGAGCTGCTCAATAATCCATGCCCTTCGTGAATTGATGGCCTGTACGTCCGTGCTAAAAGATTGTCAGCGTGACTCCGGAGCAAAGAAGGCGGATATGACGGACTTGTCCGCGTCAGTGTCTTGGTTGACCTGACCGAGTAAATGGCCGATATAGCTTTGAATGCCGTCGGCGTCCATCGACGAAAGAATCGATTCGACAGTTTTTGATTTCGTTAATTTGTCGAACTGCTGGCTTCCGTTGACGCCTGTCAGCTGAAGGATTAATGCAAATCCGAGATGAGGCTGTTTCTGGACGAAAGATTGGACGTCCGCAGCCTTACGGTCATTGTGAGACAAGCCAGACAACGCGGAAGGGTAAGGAGACGTACCACTTGTTTAGCAACCTTGTGTAAATAACGATCAGGATGCGACAAATGGTTGATCCAGGAGCGCATGAAGTTTTTGGTGAACAACATGGGCATATTGGCTTCTGTGACCCGAGGAAGTGCTTTTTGAAACACCTGGAAGCCAGAGTATTTGCGCTCTGGCGACGAGGTTGAGGAAAACAGTGATTCTGGGTTTTGTCAGATACAACGCAAAGCGAATGACGGGGAGCCGACACACCATCAACAACAACCCGGAAGAACTCCTGAAAGGAACCTTTGGTAAACACCACGGAATTGGGGCCGGGCAGAAGCTGATCGAGGATAATATTCCAGACGAAATGCAGCTGGGGTTTCCAGGACCCCGCAGCCGACTTCACTACACCGGGTTCGTTATCCGCGTCAGTTGCCGTTTCCTGCGACACCATCAGCGGCACGAAAAATACGCAAGGAGCGCTAACACTACCTTCAAAATCTTCCCTAAAGTCAAAAGGTTTGCGTTGCTGAGCAAATCTGAATTTTTGAAAGACGGCGCCATGAGCTTTCGCCAATCCCGCTTGGGCTGTAAATTTTGGAGTTTGAGGGTGATTGCAACTTTTTCAGGGGACCAGGTTGTATTTTCTGTCAAGACGCAGGTAACGGTAGCGTCGAAAGCACCGTCTTTCCACGGCACATCGGAAGCGTTCAATGCATCTATGGTAAGGCCGAGAGTCCACCAAGCACTCTCCCGCAACCATGATTTTTTCTCTCCCAGCGCGACCAGATTGGTTATTGTTCCCTGGTAGCTAACCAGAGAGGACGCCGAGGTCTCAGAAGACGCAGAGGATGGGAGCGGTTTCGTGCGAACTAGGAGGCCCGATTGAATTATTGCGGTCAGCCCAAACAGCCGGGCAAAGATGATGTCGCGCTCCTCTTGGCCCGTCATCGAGCCTTGTGATTTTGTGGCGTCAATAACGAGCGCGAGAATTTGGGAACAGGTTACTGTATCGAGTCGTGATAACAACTGTGAACAGTTAGGCCATACAAAGTCTGTAGCAGGTTACTCACCTCTGTTAAAGCAACGGCGAAGCCCAATCTGCTGCTCTCCCGGGGGCTGGCCAAGCCCCGAACAAGCCTGCGAATGGAGTAGGAAACGTCCTGCGCATTGAGCACGTCGATCTGGTCCGTCTTGCTCTCGTCCTCCTCTTCTCCCTCATCGTCCGAGCCAGAGGCCTCCACGGTGTCTTTGGCAACAAACTGGGCCTGGAATTGCTCCAACGCGCCGACGAGCTTGACAGATGCATCTATCCGCTGCTTTTTAGAGGCCGAGGAGAGATGCCAGAATAATGGCAGAGTGGTCGACATTTCAGGAAACTCTTCAGCAGCCAACTTTTTTCGATCAATGATCGATCCCTGAGGCCTTTGGCAAACAATGCGATACATTCTGGGAATTCCTGATTTATTCTATAATTGCTTGTAAGGTATTCTTTGCAACGTCCTCGTCCTCGTTAAAACTGGTCCAAATGGACCGAATGGCCTTTAACTCCAATTCGACATTTTTCGCAATTGGCCCTCGGCCCCATCATAAACCGCTGCTTTCTGCTCAACGGTGAGCCCAAACTAGAGAACGACGCGGTAGGGGAGATATTCATGGCGGTGGGCGAGCTGGCGCGCATCGGAGTCGTCGGTCGCGTGGCGGATAAAAGCAGGTCGGGGGTCGCCGGCATAATATTTATAGCCGGCAGAAATAGAGGTGGCGCCGCCGGCCCATTGTCGTAACTCCGTGCAGAAGGCGGTCGGTCGTCTGCTCGGATAGGCGAGTCGGTGAATCCCGAGTGCATGAACGGGTCTGATTGAGCTGTGCGGAGCGGCGCGAGGTATGGTCGGCGAGGAATTTCCTCCGACGCGTCGTCGTCTACCAGCTGGAAACGTATGAATACTACCAATGGGCAAAATACATCGGAGCGCCCATACCATGCCGCTCTCTTCCATAGCCGCTATTCGTTCTATTGTGGGGCCACTCAAGGCCGAAAACAGAGGGCTGTCAATCGACAAGCCACCCGCCTGCTGGACCCAATCCTCGGAGGACTGGCGACTGGTGCCGGCAGAGCTCCGGGGTCCAAAGTAGGGGAAAGCAGACTGAGAAGGTAGCCGCGGAAGAGATTCTCCGATTGCGAGCGAGAGGCGTTTCTAGACAGGATGGGCATCGACGAGACTCGAGGAAACTAAGCCAAAACATACTGCAGGTCGTTCGGAGGGACTGTCTGGCGAGCGGGCACGTTTTGCGGAGGCGGATCGTGTTGTTCGGAACGAGGGGGAGTGCATTTCGATTTCTAACATCGTAGTGTAAAGAGAAGAGAAATTGCAGTGTAAAAGGGTCAAGACAAAGCGTCATTCACGTGAAGTGATCCGCGGTAATAATCAGACGCGCGACGCGTCAACAAGCATACATTCAGCAATTTCTAGTAGTCGTCTAACAAGTACAGTACGGTGTTTCTAGCCTTGCATTTCGAGAGGGATGCGAGGAAGCCTCGGTTCACCAGTAGAATAGGGCTCGTTGGTTTCGGCCCGGAGCATGTCGTTGAGCCACGCGCCCTAAAAATAAATGGAATGAGAGGTCGGACTGATACATTTACGACGATCTCACCTTGGGCTGCAATTTCACGCCGCGCGAGGCGTACATGACAGCCACTGGAACGGAGGTCAGCGAGGAGTTTCCATCTCTTGATACTCATCCACTCACGGTATAACCACGCTGCAGCATTTCCAACGGTGCCAACTTCGTCCGAGACGTGCGTCCTGCGGAGATCGCGTCGTTAGCAGGGACAAGAAAAGAAGAAGGCCACCCGTAACACATACTTGGCGTACTGGCTCATCTTCCGGTAGAGACCCTCGTCGCTGAAAAGCTCCAACAAGTGCTTGGCGACCGACTCATTGCCAGCTTCGCCAGGCGTGGTGAGGAAGCCGGACTTGCCGTGCTCAACCTGCAAGGGAATACCTCCGGTCTTGGAAGCAACTAGATAATCTCAGCACAGATACATGTCAAATGCAAAGAAATGGCCTCACTGATGGGGATACCGGCATGAACTGGGCATCTCAGCATCCAGATAAGGGTCTTGGAATGACAACTCACTGGCTTCGGAAACCTTGACTTCGAACCCTTCACGGGTCGAAAGCTGCAGGGCGATGCGGGCGTTGGCCATGAGCGCGTTGAGCACTATAATCAAAGTCAGAATACTTTTCGTGAAAGCAACAGCGTCAATTTACGCTGATCGCTAGGAGGCAGACGCATCACGACAATGTCGGACGCGAACTCGCGATACCGCTCCGAGTTGATGAGCTGAATGACCTGATCGTAGATGATGCTGGCCTGCCAAGATGTCAACACGGATTGGAAGAAGAACAAAAAAGAGTAGCGGCGTACATCAGGATCGTCAACAGCTCCGTGTCCACAGATCAACAACTGCGGGTGCTCATCTTCCCCGAGATCCGACTGACTGGATCTCAAGAGACGACGGAAGCGAGCATACGAGTCAATAACGTTGGGGATGCCTTTCGCCGGATCGAATCGAGCAACCTGCACGATGTATTCGCGCTGGGGCCATTGCAGCTCGTACATCTTCTCCTTGGCGCAAAGGTTGCGGAATTCTCCCATGTAGAACGAAGAGTCCCAGTGGTCGAGGTCCTTGTTGAGCCCATCGAGCCTGTACGGAGTGAAATTAATTTTGAGAACAAAAAGTATTCTATTGCCGTACCAGTCCGTGGCAGCGCCGAGAAGCGCCAATTTTTCGATCGGCACATCGCTTGGGACGAACTTGCTGACAGGGTGACCTGTAGAGTGTGTTACAGCGCGTCTGAGAGGACCATTATCAAATAAACCCACTGATGAACAAGTCTGCCAGCTGAATGTTGTTCCACAGGTACTGAATGCGAGCAGTCAATTCAGGAACAAAGCAGGTACAAACGCCAAAACAAACCTTCCAGACTTCCTCCTGAGGAGATCCAGCAACATGCACCAAGTCGCTGTAGATTCATGAGCTGCAGAAGATTTTTTTGGGACGGGGCGCTTACCTGCGGATCTCGATGTGGGAACGATAGATGATGGGCAGCTCTGGCCGGGTTTTCCGGATGAGAGGAATCAGGCCCGGCATTTGTGGATCATCCTAAAAATTTCACACGTCGGGCAACTGTGAGAGAAACTGGGGAACAACACGAACGATAAAGGCAATATCAACACCCCCTTCGGCTAAGGGACCACCTTCGGCGGTCCAGCGGAGGCCGTTCTTGAGGATCCATTCATCGAACCTGAGATCCCCATAAGCGAGATTCCAACGCGACCGCCGCTGCGGCCGCTGCGGAAAGTACAAACCTGTCCTTGTTTTCCTGTGTAAGACGCAAATCGGGAGGCGCGACGCCTTGGAGGATGTTGTGGTTGTTCTTGGTGGTGCGGAACACAGCCGGCGAAGGGTTTGGAACATACCACGCGGCATCGACATCCAAAGCGGTCAAAAACCTAATCAACGCGTGTCGCATCTGGAAAAACGCGTCAGTGAAAAACACTCGATAGGCTTTCGGAAAACTAACAAGCGCGACACCACCTGGGAAGCAAAATCAGATCCGTTCCTCTATTTTTGGGGAGTAGCTTACCGCCTTGAGGAGTCGAAGAAAAGAATCCAATCTTGATCTTCTTTTCACGTAATTCGTCGGCGAGCTTAATTACTGAGTTCCATGTTCTGAACGGCATCAATGCGGGGTTATAGCAAGACCCCGTGACACTCACCCGGACCCCACGGTTTTTTTGTACTCCTCCAAGTCGTCAATCAGGTGGATCTTTCCAGCCGCGTCGACGGTGACCTGGTTGCGCGGGCCGATGCTGAGACGCGGGTTGTTGTTGGGCCCAAAGTACCTAGATCTTCATGTTAGACACTCTGAAGCGAACAAACAAAAATAGAATACATGAGGCACTTGCGAGCAGCAGAGTCGGCCTGCTCATCCAAGGTGCGAGGGATGGGGAGGCGTCCAGCGGCGGCGTCGGGGCCGAGGTGGGCCTGCTCGACGAGGACGGTGGGGGTCTCAGCTCCCGACGGGACATAGCTGCCGGTCGTGGATGAGATGCGATGCTTGATGTTGGGACGTGTTATCGAGTCCGTGTGGTAGGGCTTGATGTTGAAGACGATGGGGACGATGTCCAAATCGAGCCAGAGCCTGGTCGCCAAGTTGGGGACCTCCTTGAGAAGCGCGACGGTGACACCGGCCCCGAGGAATTTACACAAGTGCTCTGAAGAGATAACTAAAAATTTGCCAGCGCATCGATTACATGACACTGACCAGAGCAGAATTGGCGTATAACGGCGACGATGTGAGCTGTAATGTCCTGGTTACGCGTGTCAAGGAAACGAAAGACGATTAGGCAGAGAAACAAACTCCAGCTCTGTCTTTTCCGACGGTGATGACGGCGGAGGTAAAGTCGGTCTGATAGACTGAATCATGGACGGCCAACGCGACTTCGAACTTATCGGAGTCGACAGCATTGCCTGAGATACCAGCCCACATGGGCTAGAGAACAAGGGTCAGATAGACCAGATGTGGAAACGCGATCGGCAGCGTACGGTCAGACTGGAGAAGGCGGCGGTGACATTGGGCTTTTTCTGGGTGACGACGCTGCTCAGCCTGCGGCGGACTGCTGCACTGGGAACGGATTCGAACGGGATACCTCTAGACATGGATGTGGATGCG
Organism: Mycena rebaudengoi; assembly: GCA_029282285.1. Classification (NCBI taxonomy): domain Eukaryota; kingdom Fungi; phylum Basidiomycota; class Agaricomycetes; order Agaricales; family Mycenaceae; genus Mycena; species Mycena rebaudengoi. Next base: position 453,365 of record JARJCX010000007.1, read on the forward strand.
GGAAGAAAGTCTGGGGATCCTGTGATGCTTTGCAGCTTTTTATTCTGTGGGGTAATTTAAGGTACACATTACGAGGCGCCTATCACCGCGGTCACGGTGGCACCAGACTGGAATGAGGATATAGCAGCGGTACGGTCGGCCGAGAAACGGTGTCGTAATAACCGATTTTTGTGGGGTCCCCAATCGCGATTCAATAAAAGGAATGTCACAAGTGTCACATATATGTGACGCGTTTGGCGACACCGCTTATTACGCGGTCAACGAGGCGAGTCGAGGCCTATCCTGCTCCCATGCCTGCTGTCTGCACAGAATGCGGCGGGTCCACTGTACACGACGACGCTGGCGCAGTCTGCACAAATTGTGGTCTCCTTGTCGACTCGACTCACTATGAACTCGCCTCGGATGTCTACACCTCAACGAATAACGATGTCTGGGCTCCCCTCGCACCAAAGGCCCTCAAGAACACCCGCGGACACCACTTTTCAGATAACAATAAAGAAGCACGCTTCAGCCGCAACCTCGTGCGTCCTTTTATCTCACTCACTTGCGTGCCTGCTCATTTCATTTCCTCTCCTTCGCAGGACGACATGCGGTGGTTCATCAAGTCTCTCGCGAGCGCCGCATTTATTCCCGGCAACTCGGAACGGGCATACAACTTGTTCGAGAAAGCAATGAAGACCAACAAGTACCGCTGGGGAGGCACAGCCAAGCTGGTTGCGGGCGCTTGTCTCGCTATCGCCAACCGAGAAACAAGCCGCCCCGAGATGTTTACCGCTTTGGCTGCCCTTCTCGGCCGAAAACTCACCCTCTTGACTCGTGCCTTCACGTCTGTTGTCACGGCCCTCGAACTTGCTCTGCCAAAGTCCGAGTCCAAATCACACATTTCTACGCTCTATGCCCATGTCTCTGCCGCCTTCGACGGCTCGTCCGAGTCCACGCTGCCCGACGCCCTTGTTGCAACCCTTAAACCGCTGCCCACAAACACAATTCTGGCCACCGCCACTTCTCTCTCCGATCTGCTTGCGTCCGCAGACCCGCCCAGCGACCTCACCCGTCTCCCCGCCCCCCCTACTGCTTGTGCCGTCCTGATGGTAGCCGTCGAAGCCGAGCTCCGAACTTCCTTGAATTCACTCGGCGAATTGGCAGAGTTTCTGGGCTCCAGGTGCAACGTCAAGCGCGCAGCCGTCATGGGCCGCTACAAGCTCATCCAAGACGAAATCCTGGAGCGCATCGAAAAGATATCCTGGCTGGATAAGTACGAGCCAAACAGCGGCAAGTCGGGCAGAGCAAAGACCGCCCGGCGCGTCGTCATCGCCCGCGGGCTCAAGGACGTCATCGAGCGCGAACGCACGCGCCGCCGCCGCGCGCTCAATGGCGGACAACCCCCACGCCACAGCGATAGCGAGTCCGACTCTGATGACGGGCCCGCCAACCCCGATTCCCGCCCGCGCAAACGGAGGAAGCTCCACGCACTGCGCGAGGCCACACAATTCCTCCTGAACCCCCTCTCCGGCTCGCTCCCCGTATCCTTCTCGCGTCCCTCCGCAGCCTCCCGCTTTGCCCCCGGGCTGCCCCTGCCGACCTACCTGTTGACTATACCGAGGCTCGACCAGCTCCAGCTCCTCCCCACACGCCTCCAGCTGCTCTCCGTCGCGCGCGGGGGCGGCGGCGTGGAAGAGATCCCCGACGACGAGCTGTTCGAGGACGGGGAGATGGAGAAGCTGATGCGCAGCGACGCCGAGGTCGCGGAGCTCCGTAAGGTCCTGGGGTGGGAAGCGGGCGTCGACGAGATCCCCAAGGACCCACCACCGCCGCGGAGACCGCGCCCGCTAAAGCTCTTTGGAAAGCCGACGAGCTCTTCAAAGCTGCTTCCGGCGCACGTCGCGTGTTATTTTGCAGAAGAGGCGGGGCACGAGAATTTTGACGATCTGATCAAGTTTGACTCCGACGATCCTAATATCATTATTGAGCCGGATGGTGATGGCGACGTGTTCTTGGGTGTCGACCGGGCGCTGGTTCCGTTGGAGGACGACAAGGGCGAAGAGGAGTGGTGTTCAGATGAGGAGCGGTATGCGCAGGAATGCGATTAGACTACTTGTAATAAATAATATTTAGATGTATTGAATGGTATCTCCAGTAATGATGAATTAATTGTATTGCTATACCATGTTGAAGGCGTGCGTAGTATGTTGCCCCGACGCTGGTTCAGTTGGCGTGGTGTTCAGATGAGGAGCGGTATGCACATGACTCATTACGCAACATCGCTTAACGGATCCTCATGTACTTTTCGGAACGGGACCGGCCGTGTAATCCTATCTACCTCAGTACCTACCACTGTTGGTGTTCGTGCGACGTGCAGTGGTGACCTGCACGTCGCCTCTGAGTCGTAGTTTAGTGCTTTCAAACATCCCGCTCTTGCCACCAAAAGTGACCCCACGCGTCTTGCTTTCTTGAAAGGTTCTCTAGGCCACCCCACGTTGGAGTTGTTGCCCATTGTGCCGCAGAGTTGAACGGTACGTGTCTGCGATACGCGCCGTCCTTAATCACTTAGTTCATCGTAGACCTTATGGCAAGCCCGGAAAAACGCATTTTTGGGACGATTGCTCGTAGCATACACAATATGGATGATGATGACCGTAGGCAGAAATACAAGCCATACGTCCTCTGCCGATCTACGCAGGAAGAACGTCGCGAATTTCACCGGAACGGAACTGCAGGAAGCCGTGAAGGAGTGCTCATTTATTCCCCAAACAGCGTTACCGGCGAGTTGCCGTCTGCTGAGCCGCTGGTGTTCAGTGACCACACACGGCTGAAAGAATTGCTGCATCCTCGTATCTGGGTCAATGAGCATCCGTGGATCCCGTTCTTACCTCTACACAACCATTTCTCTGTCCATCCCACACAGTGTCTGGAAACCATCATCATCTACAACCAGTGGCCGCAAAACACGTTCCAGCTCCACCCCGACATCTTGCCGCTGTGGATCGAGCTCGAGGAAGCGCTCATGGCAATGAGAGATGTACTGGCCCGTCGCGAGCCAAAGACGCGAGAAATGCAAGCATGTGTGACACCTCCCGTTCCCTCATGGAGCACCGGCTATCGTCGATCGCATAAAACTGCCGCGGTTGCGCGCTTTCAGTCCGTTCTTGCACGCGAAAAAATACTCTTTAACCTCGCATACATATCCTACCACATCAGCCTTGGACCTGGCTGGAAGGGCAAAGTGCCGTCGTGGTTCGCCGACTGTAAACAGCATGGTATCTCAGAGGCGCTGCTCAGCTCCATCATGACCTCCTGGGTGGGCAGTTTCGAACCCTCCGTGCGGCGTGTTGGCGTACTTCGTGATCTGCAGGTACCCCATGCAGATCCTCCGGATGTGCTTTTTTATGTAAAAAGAGGGATTCCGACGTGGTATAAGTGGACCGACGAAATGCGTGTCAGAGTGGGCTTGGACAGCATCTATATACCACCTTATGACCTCCTCACCCACTCTGCCTCTGTTCTTCCTCTGAAGGGCATCCGCCACTCTCTCACGGGTGGGGTAATTATTTTGTCAACAAAGCCTGGGTTTATTCCTGTATACCCGGCACGGCGAAGCAAAAGGCGCTGTGGAAGGCCCGCTTCCTGAACCCACCGCTGACGGCCGCAGGCGGTATCAAGGTTTTCAAATGGTCGTATGAAGATGACACCGTAGTCATGAAGCCTGTTGATCGGGAGACACTCCTTAACTCTACCACCGAGGAGCACAAGCTATACGACGCCCGGGCCAATGAGTGGCACCTCATGGCTAAAATATCTGAAGAGGTGCATTGGCCACAACTAGTCGCACCTCTTCGCACAGCACATCCCGACGTCGTTACTCCGGCGGCCGATGACGAGTACGACCGACATATGGCCAGTTCTGACGACAATGATTACGACTACGAGTATGATGCTCCCATGGCCGATGTCCGTTCTTCCCCCATTTCTCAGCTCCAAATAATGAGGGGCGATGAACACGATCGTCGGGAGGAGCTGCCACTGCTAACCGCAGAGGAGGTCTTATCAGAGCGATATGGCTTTGTGAGAGATTCTTCCTATCCCAACATGGACACGGTGTCCTCTCCTCCCACTAGCGCACAATGGGCCACTGTCCTCCTAGTATTGGGCATCTCGAACATCTCGAACAGGGTTTCAGTTACACCACCTCTCAACGCACCAGCTATCTGTGACTTTCTCGTGGGAACTCGCTTGGACCACAATCCCACTGCGCTTCAAGGGGGGGCACTAAAGACAGTCCGCAACCCTCCGCATCGCCTTTGGGATCTTAGCTTCAACAACGTCGAGCATCCGCGACTGGCACAAAGTTTCAAGGGCTGTGTTGTTCGTCATGAATGTCTGATGGAGTTGTACCGGTACTCTGCGGACGGCCAACTGCGCGTTTTCATGTCGGATGGGTCATATCGCCTCGCATCAGGACACTTCCTTACGCCCACAGGTGTTGTTGACATTGAATTGGAAGAAGGTGAGTTGCTAGAGGACAACCCGCCTGAGATGCTCCCGCTACGATCTCGGTCAGACAAAACCGGAGTCAAAGATTCTCCTGCTTTCATCTACGAGCTTTTCCTCGACGACACTCCCCGACCGTGGTCGCTGTATCTGAACTCTGCTGTAAATGCTGTCCATTGCATGCGACTTATGCTACGGGGGTTAAGCGTCGAGCAGGTCTTGGAGCATATGGCATCTTGCGGGATACCTTTCAGCACCAGAGGCGCCTCGACGCCGGCATCTGCGACACTCCCTCATCCGCCCCTTTCTTGGCTGCATGTGTCAGACGAGCTGATCCCTCTCCGTTTTTACCAGTACAAGTTCACTGTCAGCGACTACCACCAATACATGTATCGCGTCCAGGTCTTCCTCAACCAGCCGCGTGGTCGAGCCGCTTTGTTAGTGGGTGGTATCGTATGGCGCATCGCGTGGGACCTCATCAGCCAGGATGTGGCCCTCAATGGCCCGTCTTCTGCTGCGACAGAGTATTGTATTGGTTCTCGACTTCTGGCCACCGACACGTGGGATGACTCCCTGACCGAAGATGAGATGGACATGGTGTGCGGTATGCACCGTGTCACAACAGGTATGAGATGTCATGGTCCGTTCACTCTTTGTATGCTGATTACGGACCACTTCATTTAGAAGTCTACAACCATGCCACCAACGAGCCACAGATGTCGCAGAGGTCGTGGTGGCCCAGCCAGTCGACGTGGAACTCCCCTCGCAACGGAAAGAATCCAGGATATTGGTCTGCGACCTGCGAGGAGTGGTACCGCCGACGGCAGATCATGATCGAGAAAGGAACTGCCGTGCCGCTGGGGAAGACACAGTGGAAGCATGAACTGCAGGGCATTTCGGACGCAAGACATTTAGCTATTCACAGTGAACGCAGCGCTGCTGAATTTATAGATAACCTCATTTCTTCTTAATTTACTTTCTCTCCTTCAGATGTAGTATACTCGTCGTCTAATCGTACTTTCTTGCGATGCATGACTTGGACGAGACAGATTGGGGATACCTTAACATATATTACAGTTTGAATGGTATCTCCTAATACATTCTCTCGAAGCTGATGGCTCAGCCTGTAAGCGAGAGCGTAGTCGAACCGCCAGTAAGAACAGAGAGAGGGATATGGAATGAGCACACACACTGCACAGTTCACGACCTGATTCCTGATTCATAAATTTCTCTGCACGTATTTTCCTATTGTTTTATTTTGGCCCGGTTACTAACGTTCACCTACAAAGTTATTCAATGTTGTCCGAGTGCCAGATCTTCTTAGCTACCTAGTGCCGTCAATCCAGAAAGGACGTGAACTCAGAAGTATACGGAAGGCGAGAGACTTTGTATATCTGGTAGACCTCCCGTCAATCGACCATTTCTCTCGAGTGCCAGATCAATTATTAGCAGCCAACAAATATATCGATTCCACAGCCTTTCCAGTCCCGAGTCAACGGAATAGCTCGCCTGAAGTCCCAGGACGACGTCGACTAGTCCTCAGGATATTCGTCAGATAGATATCTTGAAGTACGAAAGTTAAACCCTATTACTGCCTAGCGTCGACGCCGTCTGATCAAATTCGACTCGAGTATTATTATTGAGCCGGCGGCCCGGATGGTGACGACGACGTTGACGGACGTTAAGTAATGTTTAGACGAGGACCAGTATGCAGAGGAATGCGATTAGAGTATGTACTTGCAATAGTAATACCCAGATGTATTACAGTTCTTGAATGGATCTCCAGTAATAATGAAGTTGTATTGCTATACCATGTCCAAGGCAATGGAATCGTGCGAGTTGCGGTCCACTGGTCTATTATGCGGCCCAAACGCTGTACTTTCGTCATTCGAGGACCTCCACACCTCGCGCAGAGGGCCAGGGGCGCCTCTCTGCACGGTTCCCTCCAGCGGGCCATTATCGTGGATCACGTCGTTCTCCGTCGGGTGATCCCCATATGGGGATGAGGTCATCCGTCTGCTGTGAGGGGGTATGTCCTCGCGCGCGATGCGGGGCGAGTAGGGCAGATGCGAGACCTCGGATTCGAGGCTGGGGTAGTACTGGCGGTAGGAAAAGTACGAGACGACCGTGCCGAGTATGGATCCAACTAACACGTCCGACCAGTGGTCTGAAGTAGAGGTAGTTGGCAACATGCTGAAAAAAAAAGGAATAGACCGGCGAGACGTACGGCGATTGTCCATGGTACGCGAGATGGCAACCAGAGCTGCGCCTGAAAAGGGTAAGAAAGAAAGCCATGCTCTGCCCTGTTGGACCGGTTATTTAGCGGGAGAAAAATTAGCTCGCCGCGTTAGCGTACCGCATAACCCCTGTGGTCGAAAAGGTGGAGTTTTCCGGCGAGATAATACGCTAGGAATCCCAGACCAGCAAAGGAGAGCGACTGTGTGCATGTGAGCTATGATGAAATAAGTTGATGAAATACCTACAGAATGACCAGACGGAAAGGAGCGAAATCCATCATCCAGCAGGTGCGAAAACTGCTCCGTGGTGCATATGCTAGAGTTGGAGAGGCGCCAAAGGGGGTCCACAGAGCCGGCCACGGGTTGGCAACGGTCAATTATGTCTGTCCGATGTAAGTGGAAGGAATGCCATGAATCATGGAGCCAACACCGACCTGGCCGAGGGCGCCCGACGGTCAACTTTGTAAACTGGGTTATGGAGCCAGTGATGCTGAGACTAAGGACCACTGTGAGAGACATGAGAACTAGAACAACACGAACAGCAACACGAACATCCGAGCGTGCCTATGAGTGAGGTGAGCGCGCGTGTCGGCTGAAAGAGGCGTGAATACGCGCTGTTATGAAAGTCCCACCAGCTGCGAATGGTCGCGAGATTTATTACAGCTTGGAGGACGAAAGGCGACACAATAGCGATCAAATACAGTGCTGTCGACGAAGGGTGAGGAAAACACAGAGTAGCTGGATGGCGGAACAGACCATAGTTCTAATTGCGCATAAGTGGATGAGCGAAGGTGCATGCTTGCGCACTCACCGGGACGCGTTCGTGCACGGCGTATCTACGCCCGTTGAATGACAGCAGAACAGGAAGAGAGAGTACTCACGGATAGCGCAGGCTGTTGAAGTATGAGGAACGGGTAGGGTCGGAAACTACAAACATACGAGGTGTCCTCGAGCGAGAACTGTCTCCGGAAGCCGTGCACCAAGTCAAGCGAGAAAAAGGCAGCGGCAAGGACGAGGGTGATCGCCCAATCGGGGGCATAGGACATGAGCAGTTTTCTTCTGCGGGTGGGCGTAATGCGAGGCATTATTGGGTCGTGGAAGTTGTGGTCGGAGATGCGAATGTACTGCATCGGACGGCTATGTTGTTATAAATAGTGAATGTTATATGACAGAGGCAGCCAGAAGCTGTCACACGAGCTCCTCCTCCGCAGCTGCGAAAATTCTCTTGGCTGTGAACAGGGGCGTGCTCGTCGCGTTGCGAGGGTCCTATACCGCGACTGAGAGATCTACTAGTAGCTTGAGCTAGTACTACAATAGTACTACCTCGATTAGGAACTGATCATGGCAGACTTGGAAAAGGACTCCAAGTTGCAGGCAATCGCGTCCACAGACATAGTAGAGTAGCCGCCTTCCACACCCTGCTTTTTCTCCCCTCACCCCGTGCTTCCAGGTCAGAATGGACAGACATACGCGACATAATCAAGGGCAAGATAAATCAGGTCCGCAGCATCTCCTTTTCCTCGTCCTTGGCCAACGGTTATTGCAGAACATCGCCCTCTTTCTGTCGGGGCCCGGGCGACCCCCACCTCCCCCTCAGTTCCAGCCTCTTCCATCCGCAACCGGGGGGCTTAAGCTGGCCCCGTTCCCGCCTCGCAAAGCTGTCCTGCCGACTCCCATAAGCTACATGAACGAAGAACAAGCAAACGAGCTGCGAGACGCGATATTCACGCTCCTGGACCAATTCGACTCGTCCGTGCCCAACCGCAATCGCCTCTACTTTACTTACGCGCACACAGAAATCCGCCGTTTACAATACAACGCGTTTGTGAGCTCTGCTTGTACCCAAAACAGCACTACAGCTCTGTAGGAAAATATCTGCGCGCAGTCGAGAAAGCCCTGCTCGTAACATCCACATGGGACAGCTTCCCTCCGCTCACAGAAAAGGAGAGGGACACGACCGTCCGCACAATGGCCTCCATCGGCTCGACGTCGGCACCCGCAACACCGCTCTTTTCTCCCATCCCCTTCCTTCACGACGATGCACGCCGGTCCAAGTCACGCAGTCCCCCGCCCTCCCCGCTTATCCTCGCGAATATCGGCGAATCACACCCAGATCCCCTCGAGACCAAGGCTCTTGGCCTGGTCGACGAGCTGGACGACCCCGGCCCAGGCCACATGAGCGAGCACCCCGTCGCCCTCACGTCCGTCACCACCACCTCCGCCAACACCGAAGGCGGCCAGTTTCTCGAATCCCTAGAGCAGCGATTCGTGCGCTCGCAGGAGGAGATCGACGCGATGACCGTCGACGACAACAAAGAGAATACCAAGACGTAACTGTAATTCATCATGTAAAATCTCGTTTTATTGTCTCCAGCAGGATAGACATTCTCTTCTTCATGTCCGGCTGGCCCCTGCCCGTCCCCGCCTCCCCTTTGCGCCGCCGCTGAGGGTCCGATTTGTATGTATGCAGCGACGTCTGCGAGTAGGCTTCACGCGCGCGGTCGCGCAGAGTAGGCTCAGTAGCCGTAGATGGCCCCGCCTCTGCTTCCCTTCTCGGGTGCTGTGTCCGACTGGGTTTTTTGGTATGGGCGATACGCGCCTGCGCCGGAGGTTGTACATCATCCTTGCTCTCTGTCACCTCACTATCCTCTACCGGGTCCTCCTCTCCCTCGTTGCGTGCAGGCATGAGGCCATTCTTGCGTTTCTCAGCCTTCCATTTACTTTTCAGTTTTGTGTTCTGCACCCAAGCCTGTTTGAGTTTTTTGGCTGCGAGTCGTCAGCGTCGTCAATTCAGAATGAAAGAAGAAACAATACCTCTGTTGATAGGAAAATGCTGGAACGACGGAGGCCGTTTGCGTTTTTCACCTGTCTCGGTCATGGCTGAAGGGCTGGGAGTGGTGGCGCGGAACCTTACATAAGTCAGGGTTCGGCTGTGACTAGGCTATCTCTTGACCTCGACGTTTTGCGCCTTTTTCTCTCTCTTGTACCCGAATCACCCCTACTCAGTCTTTGTATTTGTCTGCCCATCGCATGAGCGTTCAGAACCTCAATTCTTTCGGTCCGTGTGCCTTGCGGCGCCTTATCAATGTGTGGGCGTGGGCTGATAGCTAGTGCATTGCACCCCCAGATCCCTTTGCAGAGGACGGCGATCCTCTCGGAGACAGCCAGGACGTCGGCTCGCAATCAGACTACATCCATATCCGTATCCAGCAGCGGAATGGGCGGAAGACCCTGACCACTCTACAGGGCTTGCCTAAGCGTCAGCACTTTCCCCTACGCGCATCGCGCTCCTGTTTTAACAAGCTTTTTCTTCTTGCGAACAACAGAATACGATGCCAAGAAACTTTTGAAAGCATTCAAGAAGGTAGGGCATTCATTCCCCGGCGGCGGACACACGCATGAATACACGTTATAGGAATTCGCCTGCAACGGCACCCTCGTCGACGACGAGAAGATGGGCCAGGTCATCCAGCTGCAGGGCGACCAGCGCGTCAAGATTTCGACGTTCCTCACCGAGAACGGGATCGAGAAGACGACGATCAAGGTGCACGGGTTCTGAGGAGCTAGACCATTTTATGATTCTCTGTTTCTTCTCATCCTGCCTTACGATTTGTCCCGTCGATATAGCAAATGAACGATATATTCTTTGATCAAGACAGCCGGTGGTGCCTAAACGTATGGCTGGAGCGTGAAAACGTACTGGGGTGCTATGTGGAGCCAACTCATCTTCACTTGACCTTGTCCAATGGTCTGCAAAGCAAGAATCAGAACAAGCGAGCGCGAGAGGAATGGATGTTGACCTGTTGAATCCTCCGCGTCTGTTGAGAGCAGCCAGTCAGTTGCAAGTTAGGCAGAACAGAAATAAAATGACCTGTTCATGTACTGCCGCCATTGTCGCTGCTTCTTGACAGACAGAGCGCCGTTTTGGTTCCCTTCGATGTGTTTGCCCTGCAAAATGTTAGAGCACATTAAAGGCGGAACAACGCACACACTTTCGTGGAGCCGAATCCATTGAGACCCATCATCGCCATCATGGCAGAGTCTTCCTCCGCGTCCTCGCCCTCTTCATCAGGAGCGTCTGGGTCGAGGTTTAACCGCTTCGGAGGGGGCATTTCTGCATCGGCATTGGCCTTTGCGGCTGGTGGTTGCTCGGGTTCTCGGGTGGAAGAACTGGGACCGTCCCGATCCTGTTCACGTTCACGTTCTCGTTCTCGTTCATCTTCTCTCCTCGGCCTCGATCGCGGTGGCTCGTCTCGACGCCGTTCACTGTCTCGTCGGTCGTCGTGCCTGTAGTCCCTACGGTCTGATATATTATCGTCAGTCGCGCATGCTTGGACCTTGGATGATGAAATACATGCCTGAACCGCGCCTGTCCCTGTCTCCTCTCCGCGGTGGACTGCGAGAACGACTGGACCTGCGGCGCCCCTCGTCGCGGTATGTTGTCCCCCCGCGACTGGAGCGAGAGGATCTGTCGCGGTTGTCCCTGTCGTCCCTCTCCCAGCTTCGGTCGCGTCGACGATGATCTCGGGAAGACATGCTGGGTCACGCGTGACACTACAAAGAAATGGCGACAAGAGGAACGCGCTACATAGCCAACCACCTCAAAACCGCGACCCAGATCGTGCTCACCAATGTCCCCCGCACGGCGACCCCTGCGGATTTGCGGAGACTCATTATTCGCGGCCAGGTGCAAGGCGTAGAACATGGTATTTTGCATCACATTTTACTTCAAGCAGGGTCTAATGAACCGAAGCTGCCATTGACTACCACCGTGGCGAGCCCAATGGACGCGCCTTCCTTGAGCTCACCCACTCGGACTATCTCCTGCCCAACCTCGATGCCTTAGAAAAAGTATCCATCTCTGGCGTGCACCTCGTAGCCGAACCAAGTAACCGACCTTCCATGGCCCCGGACATGGTCGAAATGTACGCAGATGGGCTGAGCACGGAACTAGCCAGCAACGGGAGACATGTCGTCGTCTGGGGTCTTCCTCATGCTGTAGAGCCGGAGGTGCTGGACAACGAGATACTGAGACCCTCGAGTTTCCGCTTTCCTCCGGGCGAACCATATATTTTCAAACTTCCTCGGTGCGTTCGCTCTCCTTTAGTTTTTTCACTCGTTCTCTAAACGTGGACCCATACAGCGCCGTACCGTTCACGTTTTTTTCGCGATTCGTCGTGCGCACAGAGTCCATTTCCGAGGCGCATCGGTTAGTGCGAGAGATCCACATGCAACCATTTAAGCCTCTCGTTCACGGCCACAAGTATACGTTACGCGCTCGTGTCATTTATTAATTGTTTTGCTATGTCTCAAAATGTTTTACATCCGCTCCGCGTCGCCGTCTTCGTCGAGCCGACTTCGTTGACCCTGTTTCGCGCGTCAGTTATGATTGAGTTGAAGAGAAAGAAACGAGAATTTACCAGTCGCGTGCTATCTCCCTCGTCTTCAGGCGACCGTCCACGTTTGAGCTTGCCGTCGTTGCCACTGTTCTCAGCTTCCTTCCAGTCGCCACCACCACCCGCAACCGCGCCCGGTCCATCCACCGCATCCGCATATCGTTCCTCCACCTCCCTCCGTCTTTCGATCTCCAGTCTCTGAGCCTGCGCGCCCCACCCACCGCGCCCAGGGTCGTAGTCCTGTCGATGCTCGTCGCGTACCTGTCCCCCGCTTTTTCCTCTGCCGAATTGCCGTCCCTCCCTGTACCCCGCGTCCAGATCGCAACGAATAATGCGCTCGTCCAGCTTCGTCCCACTGACATATCGCATGCTAGCCAAGGCTTCAGCATGTGTATAGTACTCTACAAAACAAAATCCACAGGGAGTCCTGAATGAGTGTTAGTTGCTGCAAAAGAACGAGAATTGTCACGAACCGCGTATTCCTGTCGAGTCCCATTATAATACGCTTAATGCCGCCACCGTCCTCCGGGCTGGCACATTTTGTGAATAGCTCGTATATTTGCTCTTCGGTTGTGTAGAAACTCAAATTACCAATCTGGCACGCAGTGAGACCTCACACAAGCTGAGAGCGGGAGTTTTCACGAACATATAGGGTTGTTGAATTCGAAAGCTGCTCGTTCACCTTTCGCCGCTCCTCCCGGTTCTGCGAGTCTTTGTAGTTGGACGGCTGGTCCAAGGGAATGACTACATGCGCCATGGGCGGAGACAAAAAGTGATGAGGGAGAGCACGTGCTCAAACGCGTCGAAAGCCGCGTCAGCTAAACTCTTTTCTCTGCAACCATGGATGAAATCGGTATCGAGATTCAGAAACATGTAGGTTGTATGGGTGCACCATTCCTCATCTAAAATATCGCACAGGAGCCCACCTTCGAGTCCGTCGTCACGGAAAAGGTCGCTCTGTACCAGGAGCTGCAGGAGGAAGACCTCTACATAAAGTACAAAAAGCTCGCACGGCACCTCGAGATGTTGGAGATACAAGAAAGCTACATCAAGGACGAGCAGGCGAACCTCAAGCGCGAACTCATTCGGGCGCAGGAGGAGGTCAAGCGCATCCAATCCGTCCCCTTGGTCATTGGCCAGTTCCTCGAGCCAATAGACCAGCATACCGGCATCGTGGGCTCGACAACGGGCTCAAACTACGTGGTCCGGATCCTCTCGACTCTCGACCGCGAACTTCTGAAGCCCTCGTCGTCTGTGGCGCTCCACCGCCATTCCAATGCTCTGGTGGACATTCTGCCCCCAGAAGCCGACTCGTCCATCTCCATGCTGGGGAAGGAGGAGAAGCCCGACGTGGGGTACCAGGATGTCGGCGGAATGGACTCGCAGAAGCAGGAGATTCGGGAGGCTGTCGAGCTGCCCTTAACCCACTTTGACCTTTACAAGAAAATCGGCATCGACCCACCCCGGGGTGTCTTGCTCTACGGCCCACCAGGTGAATGCGCTCATCTCTTTCACCCTTCTTAGCTCATCTTGCATAATTGTCAAGGTACTGGCAAAACCATGCTTGTCAAGGCTGTCGCCCATCACACCACGGCCGCCTTTATTCGCGTCGTCGGCAGCGAGTTTGTGCAAAAATACCTTGGTGAAGGGCCGCGCATGGTCCGTGATGTCTTCCGTCTGGCTCGCGAGAACTCCCCCGCCATCATCTTCATCGACGAGATTGACGCGATCGCGACGAAGCGGTTCGACGCGCAGACGGGCGCCGACAGAGAGGTCCAGCGTATCTTGCTCGAACTGCTCAATCAAATGGACGGTTTCGACCAGGGCAGCAATGTCAAGGTACTGTTCAGCGCTGCCACTGCTGTAGACTTTGCTTAAAGTTCTGTAGGTCATTATGGCTACTAACCGTGCCGACACACTCGACCCTGCCTTGCTCCGTCCTGGACGACTTGACCGAAAGATCGAGTTCCCTCTTCCCTCTCGCCGGGAGAAGCGTCTGATTTTCCAGACTGTCACCAGCAAGATGAACCTGGGGCCGGACGTGGACCTCGAAGACTGTGAGTCCAGCAAGGTTTTTATTATTATTCTAGCTGACATTGAACCAGATGTGTCTCGACCTGATCGACTATCTTCCGCCGAGATTGCATCTATTGTTCAGGCAGCAGGCCTGCAAGGTATTTTCTCGCCTTCTTTTTTTTTTTTTCTTTGCTCAAATAAAATCCAGCGGTACGCAAGAACCGTTACGTAATATTACCGGTCGACTTTGAGGAAGCGTGGAAAGTAAGTTGTTTACAACTGTATATGGTTGGCATCGGCTAAAAGCATCTTTTCTTCTCCCACCACAGCAAACCGTCAAGAGGGGCGACGAGACCCACGAGTTCTGTCAGTGCCCTCTATTACTTGCTAGTTCGCTTACTGAACGCTCTCTCCAGACCGATGATCCATTCTTTAGCTGTTCATGGTCAGTCCTTCCCCTTCTTTGCGTCGCCTCATCTGACGTCCTCCTGTCCTCCAGTTTTACCAACTACATTCCCAATTCATTTCTGCAGACCAACCGTCGTGTTCATTGTGCCTTTCATTCAACGCTCCATCACTTTAGCGTCTCCCCTACTTTCACACGGAGGAGGCGCCCATTCAAGGGAGCAAGATAAAACATCTCGTGTTTATTGTGCAGATCTCATTGTATCCGTATGAGCGAACTGGCTCAAACGCCAGAAACACTTTTCTTTTTTTCTTTTTTCAGTAACTATTTTTTTTTACCCTTCATGTCTAACGTATCTATTCTACAGCTGAATGCAATACCACCGACCACCATTCTTCCTCTATCTTTTTCCTTGCTTTCGCTCCTCGACACTCTGGACGGCGTTCTTAAACCCACACGCACGTTCTCATTTTATGGGAGCAATACTAAGTTATCCGCGCCATTGGCGTAGTGACCTGCCGCATTTTCGATTCTCTTGACCAGTGGAGGGTAGAAGATGTATTAGGATACATGCCTCACTGTACTTTATGTATGTTACCGTGCAATTCATGATACTCGATTCAAATTGTGGATGTGAAGCAAATAACTCATTTTTTAACTGGTCGGCCGAGTACGGGGAAGCCGAGGAGAAGTGCGGTATAAGTACCCTGTAAGTACCACAGCGAAGGGTCTTGGAGCCGCGTGGTCCAGATATTTCCAGGGACGCATGGTGGATGGATTTAATAACGGAGTGGTGGTCCACTTATGTATCGCGCCGCTTACGCCCCGCAAATGAAAAGTCTTGGTGAAAGGGAGTGGAAGCCACTAGACAACAACGCCAAACTCTCTGCACCGCTTTTCTGTTTTCGAAATACATCCGCAGCCGGTCAAAGCTCATCCTCGCAGCGGCGGCGTCGCATTACAACCGACAGAATCAGCGAGCATGATGAGGAACTCGGCTCACACGGCTTCACCTGAGCGCGCCTCAGCTGCGTCTTCCACGCGCATCGGGTCTGTACGATCATCGGTGCACTCGTCGGCGTCCTCTGTGCGCTCCACCGTCTCCGCCAGTTCTCAGCAAGGGAGTCAGTACGACAATTCACGTCATCCGTGGGGTCGTGGGTCCACGTACCATCTCAATTTGAATCTCAATCACAATTTGAATCCCCCCTGTCGCCCCTGCTGCCGACGCGCGCGCTCTCGTCCGACGGCACGTCCGTGCGCTCCGGAGTGTCGTCTGTAAGATCTTCTTCGTCCGTAAAATCTGCGTCATCCGTAAAATCCTCGACGTCCACCGCAAAACCGTCGCAAGTCCTCTCGAGTGTCGCGGTCGCATCCCGGCACGCCCCGCTCTACCGCTCTGCGCTGCCCCGCCCTCGCGCGCCGGCTCGTCTGTGGGTCTGTCGCGTGCGGAGTCAGTGGCGTCGCATCATGCGGGGTCGGTGGCGGGGTCCGTAGCATCCTCGCCCTCTTCCTCGTCAACCCCCCGACCCCGCATACGTCGCTCGCCCATCGAGCATCCGCTCCGTCTCTTCCTCTCGCTCCTCCCACTCTTCCCACTCCTCCGCGTCGTCCACCGCAACGATCACCTCGCGCGCGCCCTCCGTCGCTTTCAGTCGCTCCGTCGCGTCTGCACGCTCCAGCAAGTCCGGAAAATCGGGTGTCGGGCAGCAGCAGCTACAGGAGCACGACGCCCGTGAATATACCCTGGCACAAGAACAAGACCGCCAACGCGCCCTCGAGATACAAGCACACCAGCGCGAGCTCCAGGCAACAGAACGCGCCGCCCTCCTCACGCAGCTCCAGCTCGAGGCGCACGCGCTCGCCGCGCTGCGCGCGCGCGCGACGCAGCCCATGGGGTGCACCCGCGCAGGGTGCACGGGCGTCATTCCCGGCGTGAGGGAGAGGGGGTGGGGGGAGGTGGGCTTATTCTTTCTCTTTCTTTTTCTTTTTTGGGGCGTGGTCCTGCACGTTTCCTTTCGAATGCAATGTACTTATTCGTCTATTTGTTTCCTCCCAGTCTACATTACATCTTCTTCCTTTTCCTTCACCATGTCTGCCATCCTCGAGTACGCCCCCCTTCTTCTTTGGCTTGCTCTCGATCCCCTTCGAACGTTTCTCCTCGCCCGCGTCCTCCGCCCACCTTCCTCATCTCATCCCACCACCACCTCTTTCATCCGAATCGCCTGCGCCTCCTCATCCATCCGTCCGTCCCCCCCCCCGTTCCCTGCGTACCTTCCTTCATCCCATCCCATCCCTCCTTGCCTTCGTTCTCGCTGCCCTCCACCCTCCCATTCCATGCTCTCTCCAGAAACCCAAACCTTCCCCCCGCACGCTCTTCGTCTACGCGTCGTACTCCGCTGCTGCCTCCGCATCTGCGTCTACTTCCGCCTTCTTTGTCCTAGCTTCACAGGCTGCCGCCTCGGCCTCCGCCGCTTCTGTGTCTTGATCCTGCTCCACTTTGTGTCGGCTCAACTTCTCGACCTCTAGCTCGAGGCACCTAAGTCTTTGCCGAACCGCCGCCGCGGAGGTCAAGTAACTGTTGGCGGGGGCGAAGATTGGTTGAGGCACGTCGTCTAGGGTGTAGGGGTTGGAGAGTGTGAGGAGTGTGACCGCGGCGACATGCTGTGGTGCTGAGCTTCGGAATATCCCGACGACGGTCGCGGCATCGGGACGTGGATGTTGGAGCGAGTTCCGTCTGTCACGCAGGCGCAGAACCTCCCCGTGGCAATACCGAACTAGTGCCTCAGTTTCATTACCCATCTGGGCAATGATTACGAATGCGTTTGCGACTGCGGTACCCAAATGGCTGTCATTCGTATGGCGAAATTTGAGGAGTTTGGTGACTGTACACGCCAGTCAGATAGGGCCCAGCAATGCAATATCTGTGACGGGCTTACGGTAGCCCAAATTCGCTCGCTTCAGCGTCTTTTTCTCCTCCGCGCTCAACACGACGCCGCCAACACGCCCTATGTCAAAAAGATAATCGTTGACGGCTAACAGAGCACATGAAAATACGGCTCGTACAAACAGATACCATACGCACCGCGGATTACTGCAGACATAGCCTCGTACGTCTCTACCACCTCCGCGTTGTCCGCCTCGACCTTCATATCGGCTATTCTTGCATTCTGCTGGGCGATCTGGCTTGAAAGTGCTTGGGATAAAGATGCAGCCATTCGCGCGAGCATGGCGGATTGTCGTGCCATGCTGGCCATGGTTTGTTTCATTTCCACTATCTGAGAACGCTGCTGGCGCTCGCTGACAGAAAATGAGCGGGAGAAAACGCTGAACAGCGAATGAGGTCTCACTTGTCCCTGTACGTGCGATGCCTTTTATCAGAGCGATCGCGTGTGAAGGTGATAGAGCCTTCGGCGGCGTTGGCGAGGTCTAGGTGAACGAGCTCTGGATGCTCCCAGCTTTCGTCACGCTCCGCCTCGGGGAGTTGGTTTTGGAGATCGTGCAGAGCCCTGCGGCTGGGCGATGCGATGTAGTAATATTTGGTAGCTTTCTCTGGCGACTCGAGCTGGGCGAGCATAGAATTGTGCTGTGGGTGGTGGAGGAAGAGCGATAGGGGCACCATTTTGAATGCTCCGATCGGTCACACACCGACATGTGATTTTTTGAAACCAGATTTTGGCTGCTGCTGGATATCGGGGCAAGTTCCGGTTGAAAAAGCAACAACCTGGAATTTCAGCACATATTTCTCAGCCATAGTTATTAGCGCTTGGCAGATAAGACGCGATTCAGAAAGCTGTTACCCGGCGATCGGCCCCGCAACCAAGAACCCATATTGGGCGTGATGCCGGCAGGCGTGCGTTCGGGATTGGGGCGTTTGGTGCGAGGGTCTAGCTCGTCGATGGTGACGAGAGTTTCCACGGTGTCGTCGGAGCTCTGTTGGGTTGGACTTGGGTTGTCCCAATTCACTGGCGCGTTCAGTAGCGATCTATATGGCGCGCGCGATGGTCGATTTGATTCGGCCTTCCTCCATTGCTAATAGCCCGGCGGTTGTGCAGCCTCTCAGAGCTATAATGTAGGATACATGCTTCACTGTACTCTATGTATGTTACCGTGCAATTCATGATACCCTGTTCGAATTGCGGATGTGAATAAATCACTTTTTAGCGGGCTGTCCCAGTTCACTGGCACGTTCAGTAGCGATCTGGATGGCGCGAGCGATTGTTGATCTGACTCGGCCGTCCTCCATTGCTAATAGCCCGGCGATTGTGCAGCCTCCCGGAGCTGTAATCACATTTAACAAAAAAAATCGGGATGCAAGTAAACAACGATCTTACTGGTAACGTTGTCTTTGATCTGGGCGGGATGTGCGCCACCTTGTAGGACCATCCGCGCGGTGCCTTGTAATGCTATTGAATAAATCCAATCAATTACTGTATTGGAAAAACACTGAAATCACGCACTTTGGGCGGCGAGTTCGAGCGCCTCTGCTCTGGGAAGGCCCATCATGACCCCGCCATCAGCCATCGCTTCTAAGAAAATGCACGCAAACGCGGGTCCGGAGCCAGAGAGCGCCGTGCACGCGTCAAAGTGCTTTTCGTCGAGGAATCGACATCTACCGATGGAGGAGAAGATCTTGAGGATGATCGAGCGGTCGATGTCGGTGCTCGGGGAAATGGGGAGGGTCGAGACGACTGTCATGCCTTCGCGGATCTGCGGCGTGGCCATTACATACATGGAGGATGAGAATGAATTTTTGTGCATACTTTGCAGGGAGTGTTGGGCATGGCGCGGATAACCTTCGTGGAGGGGAGCACCCACGCGTTTATTTGGGACATGGTTACGCCGGCGAGGATGCTGATGAGCAGCTTGCCGTCCAGCGCCTCCTTTATTCCCGCTTCGCCGAGAATGGAGTGTGCGAGCTGCGGCTTACAGCTGTGCGGCGTTGCTCAAGTTTGAATCATAAACCGCGTGAAAAGGGTACATACCACAGTAGCACGACATCCGCTTTTTGGACCGCCTGGAGATTTTGCGATGCGACGACCTCGACGGTTGCACCAAGAGAACCCAAGGAGCCGAACACGGTGCGTAGCTTGTTGGCGCTCTCCTCGCGACTGACACACGCGATGTAGTGGTCTGGGACGGAGGCGTCGGGGGTGCCGGTGGGGGTGAGTGTGCCCGGGGTGTGCGACTCCCACTTCTGGGAGGTAATGTGTTGCCCGAGCTTTTCAATGTCCAGACTGTCTATCACGCCCGAGAGCACGGCGATGCCCATGGTGCCGCATCCTGTGTAGAAACACAAAGTTCAAGGGACAATAAGTGCAGGCAGACAAAGGAGGGACCTAGGACGCAGAGAGTGTAGCCCATTGTGGTGAGAAGGAGAGAGCGACATTTTACACACAGTCGAGTCAAACTGTCACTTGATATGCGCGCGTTTGTCACGGTCGGCTCGTTCGAGTTCGACGCGCTGGTGCAGACGGTGCTCTCTGAGCCTGTGCTGCTGGCCCTGCAGTCGCGTGGATACACAAATCTCGTCGTCCAATGCGGCAACTCCGTCTTTGAGCACGTCGCACAGCCGAATCAGCATGGTCTCGAAATCGAACTGTGGAAGTTCAAGCCTTCGCTGGACGCGGACGTCCGACGCGCGGATCTCGTCGTTGGCCATGCAGGTGTGTCCGGGAGAACATCTCGCCCTGAATATTTTGTTCGATGCACTTCCAAAAGGCTCTGGTACAATCCTCGATGTTCTCCGCCTCGGAAAACCACTGATTGTCGTCCCGAATCCAACTCTGCTGCATAACCATCAAACGGAATTGGCGTCTGCGCTCGAGGACCTAGAGCATCTCAAAACGGCGACCCTCGCGTGAACTACTTTCAAATATTTTATCCTGCAAATTCTCAGATTATTCTCTTCATAGAAATCTTGCTGAAACCATCGCGGACTTTGACCCTTCCTCCGTCGTCAAGTTCCCCCCGTTCGATGGAAGCAGGTTCCGTGGGTTGGTGGACAATGAAATGGGGTTTTAGAATATGTCATATCAACTTGTACTCTTACTTTATCAATGCCGCCTCGCGCAGTGACCTCGACGTCCGTCGACACCGAACAGCCGCAGAACTACGAGGAGACGCACGTACACCAGATATACGACAGCATAGCGTCCCACTTTTCCTCGACGCGTTATAAAGTCAGTGTGCACCACATACCAGCACCCGTGCTGGAGCATCTTCCCAGGCCTGGCCAATTATCGCGACATTTATGTCTAGCCTCCACGACGGATGGGTAGGGCTGGACTCCGGGACGGGGAACGGCAAGTACCTCCCACTTCCTGCGGATCGGCCTGGCAGCCTCTGGACGATTGGGCTCGACAGAAGTCGGAATCTACTCGATATTGCACGGACGGCTGGAGGCACCAGCGTTGTGCGAGAGGTGGTTTGGGGCGATGTGCTGGGATATGGTTGGCGACCGGAAATATTTGTGCGTCGGTATGAAGCAACTATTTTATTTTATTTTATTTTTGTGGAAGGACTATGCAATTTCGATAGCCACCATTCACCATCTTGCGACGCCTGAACGGCGCAAGTTGGCGGTGAAGGCGAGCATGAATTCGACATTATTTTCAGAAAATTAATGATTTTTACAGCGCCTCTTGTCGTCTGTTTCTGCTGTACATGGCCGTGTTCTCATTTATGTCTGGGCGATTAGACAGGACGAACAGTCAAAACGAAGCATTCCAACAGACTCTGCCTCAAACGAGGGACAGGATGTATTCGTGCCGTGGGTTCTATCGGATGCAGCTGCAGAAAAACCACAAGTGTTCAATCGGTATTACCACATGTTCGCCGAGGGTGAACTGTCATCGCTGGTTGTTCTTGCTGCAGAAGAACTCGGGCTCGTCGTTGGGCCTCCCGTGGATGGCACATCTCAGAGGGGAGTGGAGATACTGCAAGACGGATGGGAGAGAAGTAATCACTACGTTGAACTGAGACGATGGCAAACGTAGTTGTCATTCATTAATGTTTTTAAGTACAGCGGACGGGGTGTGTGCCTCTACTCGCTCGCCGCCATGACTGGAGAAGAAAAAGATCAAGAAGGGAAGGGGGCAAGATGCAAAAATTGACGCACTGGCATTGATGAGGTCTCCGCCGCTGTCTTTGAGGGCCCGTACGGCTTTGGCACGCGAACAGTTGACCTGGATACGCGTCAGAATTGAGGCGGAACAAGCATAATAAAATGGGACCAACCTGAGCCATGACAAGGTCAATATCCTTGGGCTCTACGCCGGTCTCGTCCAGGTTGCCGTCGTCTTCGGGTGCCTCCAGCTCGGGGATGTCGTCGTCGTCATCGTCGTCGTCTTCTCCCCCGGCGCCCGAGTTTTCGATGCCAGTGGCAGCGCCACCGCCGCCGTATTGCTGCGCGGCAGACATCTGCGCCTGCTGGGTCATATCCTCGATCTGAAGGGCACGTTAATACCACAACGCGTATATCGGCCGAAACTCACCTTGGCCTCCCCAAAGACGATGTAGCAATCGCTGTTGGGGGCCTTGTACACATCGGGAGACGAGATGACGAAGAGGACCTGGACGCGAAAAAAAGTTCAAGTAAATATTATTTCAACATGATTCCAGCACGGACATTCTTCGGCCTGCGGAGGGTGACACGGGTGATGTTGGGGACCTTTTTCAGGCCAAGACCAAGGAGGGCCTTCCTTGCCTTGCGCTCTGAACGCGACTGGATTTTGTCGAGAGCGGCGGCGGAGGTGGGATCCTCGTGGTCATGGTCATGGCCGTCGTGGTCGCCGTGGTCGTGGCCGTCGTGCTCATGGTCAGACTGGTCGGACGGCACCTCCTCGATATGTGCAGACATGGTGGACGTGTAAAAAACTGTGGGAATACTGTCACGGTGGGTTGTGACGTCCTACGATAATGGTGTGACGTGACAAATGCCGCTTTCGCGTCAAGTCCGGTCTGTATTGGAGACAGAGAGCTCTTCTGTCGCAGACCTGCTCGTGTCGACAGATGAATTCGTCGTCGACTGCGCGTCCGACCCCCAACTGGTCGCAGAACTCGAGGACCAGCTGCACGAGGTGCACAGCGACGTAGTCGACCATGTATCCCTCCACCACACCCAGGTCTTTCTTGCTGTGCTCCACCATCTGCGCCCCGTCCTCCCCGCAGTGTCCGTGATTTCCTCCTGGTTTGATCTCGTTCTGCGGCCTGCACTCCGGGAACCCAAATTACCTGCAATCGCGGTCAATCACGCCAGAGACCTCGTCTTGTTTGCCCTGAGCAGCGACGACCCGCGATGGGTCGACAAGATTACGGAATTCCGCCGGCATCTGGTGGAGCTCTATCTTCTCGACGCTTTCAACGAGGGCTCGGGCGACGATGTCATCGAATGGGCAGAACTCGACAGTCTGCAACGGGAGAAAAAGACTCGGTGGAAATCAAATCTCGAGGATATCCTCCAGAGCTGGGGGCAGGAACGCCCTTCGGTGGGTTCAGCTTTTTTCGAAGTACAAAATACATCTATTCATCTGTTTACGGTAGGATTTCATGTCCGAAATAAATACCCATTTTGCCGTACCGTCGTCAAGGCTTCAGCTTCTCATACTGCTCAACCTCTACGTCTCCGGGCCCTCGTTCCAGTCGGTAGGGGCGGCCGTGCTGGCATCTCATCCCCTTATGTCCAGCCTGTTATATTCCATAACGCTCGACAAATCTTCTACACTATGCACCATCAGTCTTTCTCTCATTATAAAGCTGCTCCCCATTTTTGCGGTGGAAGCGTGCCCAGGCCTGAAAAGCATCCTGCCAAAGTTACTCGCTATTCTCGCCAGGATAATGTGCTGGAAGGAACGACCGCCACTCAGCACACAAACATCTGCCGAGGATGGAGTGCCCGTCGTTGAGCAGCAGCTAGAGGAGGACACGGGCCCAGCACTCCACGTACGCGACGATCTTTCGTGGGAGGTCCTTGAGCTGTCGTTCGACTCGACGGTGTCGTCTGCGCCCTCCCCACGACAATTTTTCACCGTGCTGTACTATCTATTTCCTTGTAATGTTCTGCGGTTCCTGCGCGCGCCTGTCCTTCACCTCACCAAGAATAACGTGGAGAGCCCCTACACCGTCAGTTGGGACGAGGTGCTCGACGAAAAGAAGATTCGGAGCAAGAGCGAGGTAGCTGCCTTGACCCCCCATTCATTTGTATGCTTATCCTCGCAAACCAGACTCTGCTTCGAACCCACGCATGCCACCCTCTGATTATTTGGCGTGACGCCGCCGACGAAATCGCGCGGCCAGACTTTTGGACCGAGTACGATGTAGCCCGAATCGTCAGTGAATCGAGGATGCTCGATATTCGAAATGCGGCGCTCGGTTTGCGGGAGAAACACGCACCAAAGAAAGCGCCCGTAATTCCTGGCGATCCGTCGCCTGAGCCTTCGATAATCGAAGCCGACGATGGAGGAAGTACTCCGATACACACGATCAGGCTTTCGACGGGAGATACGCACGTCTCGTTGACGGACATGATCGCTACTTCACTGGCTCTCAAGTCCAACTTGAATGTCGAAATCGAGCACCCGGTTTCGCAATGGCCGCAAGGGCTGTTTGCCTCTAGCAGCTCTCCGTCCCCGGATCCTCCTCAATCAGCGGCTGACGCTTCTGTCCCTTCCCACATTGCTCAAGCAATATCTGGTCTCCAGCGCGAGGTGCTGTTGCTCCGGAATGAATTGAACTTTGAGCTTTGGCTTTCGAGGGAAAACGTTAAGCATGTGGGGCGACTTTACCAGGACCAAATATTATCTCGGGATGCAGAGGTCGAACGACAGGGCTTGGTGCGTCGTTTCTCTTTTTCCTCCTTAGCCCGTGTACCAACACTCCGCAGTACAACAAGTTGCGAAACTACCGTTCCCAGGTCGCCAAGCTCGAAGAGGAGCTCCGTCACCACAAAACTAGTGCATCGTCGAGCAAGGTCAAGTACGCCGACTGGAACTCGGAATTGCAAAAGAAGCTTCAAGACTTTCGGGATCAGAAGAAGTCGTGGGTCAATGAAGCTGCCGCGCTCCGAGCGGCTGATAAGGAGGCTCAGGTTTGTTAGCAGTCTTGTTAATAAATATGTTGGACTGATTGGCTGCTGTACAGGCTCTGTTTGAAGCTCAGGGACTACTATTAGCGGAGGCTACGAAGGAGGTATTTGAGCTGCAGACGCAGAAGAAGGAATCGCAGCACAAGATCGACCGTCTGCACGATTACGAGCGGCAGATAGAGCAGCATATGAAGGTGCAGCAATTGTGGTATGGTTTCTTCTTTAGTATTTAGCGACGATGAGAGCTGAGTGGCCGTGTGTTACAGGGATGCGGACTTTACAAAGTACAAGGAACGTGGGGAAGAGGTGGAGGCGATGAAAAGCGGGTACAAGCAGATGGAAATCCGACTACATAGCTATGAGGAGACGCATAGGGAGCTCGACGACAGTGCTCGGTATGTTCAGAGTTCTGAGCGGGTGATCCAACCTAATTATGACCAGCGCTTATCGTCGGCAAATACAAGCGCTGGAAGCGCGCTTAGCACAGGCGACGCGCAAAAACGAGGCTTCTAAGCAGCGAACGTCAGCGATGGATATTGCTGCCTTTGTCGCTGAGAAGAGGAAGCTACTCGATGCTAACAATCAACTGACCGCGGACAACGCTGTTTTGCGGGAGGAAATTGAGGACATGACGGCTATGGTTGAATTATTGAAGGCGCAAGTCAGTGGCAGGCGAGGATTAGTGTCCGATCCTAGGTCAAGTCCACTGCTGTTAGCATAGGATTCTGTACGGAATGCACTGTATCACTACGTTTGCTGTTCAAAAAGCTGTTGTATTGAAAATAGAAGGCCATGGAACTTTTCGAAGCCAATCGGTGCGTGTTGTTGTTGTTTGACGGCAGTGTCCAAAATGGCAATTTTTCTGGAACATTCGATTGAAAAACTTCAAAAAGGGTGTGCCGACGCGTCTAGTCGCCTTGCTTTCTTCCTTCTCCTTCCACTACTTACCTCGCGCCTCCTCCACTCATCTTGTGAGTCTTCCTTCTTTTTCTTTTTCTGGGTCTCATCTAACATTGCCACCCTCAGCACCATGTCTGCCCCCGCCGCTGAGAGCTTTGGGTTCCAAGCAGAAATCAGCCAGCTGCTGGACCTGATCATCAGTGCGTCCCCCTCATCCTCCCCGCCTCTCCACCCACTGACTCGTCTCTTTTAGACACTTTCTACTCGAACAAAGAAATTTTCCTTCGTGAACTGATCTCCAACGGTTCCGATGCCCTCGACAAAATCCGCTACGCCTCCCTCACTGACCCCGCTGCTCTCGAGGCCGAGAAGGACCTCTACATCCGCATCATCCCGGACAAGGAGAACAAGATGCTCCGCATCCGCGACACTGGTATCGGCATGACCAAGGCCGACCTGGTGAACAACCTCGGA
Source organism: Mycena rebaudengoi (assembly GCA_029282285.1). Classification (NCBI taxonomy): domain Eukaryota; kingdom Fungi; phylum Basidiomycota; class Agaricomycetes; order Agaricales; family Mycenaceae; genus Mycena; species Mycena rebaudengoi. The sequence continues at coordinate 479,366 of JARJCX010000007.1, forward strand.
ACCATCGCCAAGTCTGGCACAAAAGTGTGTTTTCTTCGTTTCTATCCCATCGATTGTACTAATCGATTGCGCGCTAGGGCTTCATGGAGGCCCTCACCTCTGGCGCCGACATCTCCATGATTGGTCAATTCGGTGTCGGTTTCTACTCTGCATACCTCGTCGCAGAGCGCGTACAGGTCATCTCCAAGCACAACGACGACGAGCAGTACATCTGGGAGTCGGCTGCCGGCGGTACTTTCACTATTACCCTCGATACCGTCAACGAGCCGCTCGGCCGTGGTTCGGAGATGCGCCTCTTCCTCAAGGAAGATCAGCTCGAGTACCTGGAGGAGAAGAAGATCAAGGAGATCGTCAAGAAGCACTCCGAGTTCATCTCATATCCCATCCAGCTGGTCGTCACCAAGGAGGTCGAGAAGGTATGTTTTTCTTGTTTTATTTTCCTCTTGCCATTTTTTAATCTTTCTTTTCTTTGCAGGAGGTTGAGGATGACGAGGAGGTGGTCGAGGAGGATGCCGACAAGCCCAAGATCGAAGAGGTCGAGGACGAGGACGACAAGCCCAAGGACAAGAAGACGAAGAAGGTCAAGGAGCAGGAGGTGTCGAACGAGGAGCTCAACAAGACGAAGCCGATCTGGACACGCAACCCTTCGGATATCACCCCGGAGGAGTACGGCGCGTTCTACAAGAGCTTGACCAACGACTGGGAAGACCACCTCGCTGTCAAGCACTTCTCCGTCGAGGGTCAGCTTGAGTTCAAGGCTATCCTCTTCATCCCCAAACGGTGAGTTGCCTTTCTGTCGTCGTTGGACGCGTCCTCATGCATTACACAGTGCTCCCTTTGATCTCTTCGAGTCCAAGAAGAAGCGCAACAACATCAAGCTCTACGTCCGTCGCGTCTTCATCATGGACGACTGCGAGGACCTCATCCCCGAGTACCTCAACTTCGTCAAGGGTATCGTCGACTCTGAGGACCTCCCTCTCAACATCTCGCGAGAGACGCTGCAGCAGAACAAGATCCTCAAGGTCATCCGCAAGAACATCGTCAAGAAGTGCATGGACCTCCTCAGCGAGATCGCCGAGGACAAGGACAACTTTGCCAAGTTCTACGAGGCATTCGGCAAGAACCTCAAGCTCGGTGTTCACGAGGACGCACAGAACCGCAGCAAGCTCGCCGAGTTCCTGCGCTTCTACTCGACCAAGTCCACCGAAGAGCAGATCTCGCTCAAAGGTATGCACCGTTTTTTTTTTCTTTTTTTCGACGCAGCAGCTCATCGATATGCTCAGACTACATCACCCGCATGCCCGAGGTCCAGAAGTCGATCTACTACCTCACCGGCGAATCCCTTGCCTCCGTCCGCGACTCACCGTTCCTCGAAGTCCTTAAGAAGAAGGGCTTCGAGGTCCTCCTCCTTGTCGACCCGATCGACGAGTACGCTATCACGCAGCTCAAGGAGTTCGACGGCAAGAAGATGATCTGTGTGTCGAAGGAGGGTCTTGAGCTTGAGGAGACGGAGGACGAGAAGAAGGCTCGGGAGACGGAGGCCGCCGAGTTCAACGAGCTGTGCACCACCGTCAAGGACGCCCTCGGTGACAAGGTCGAGAAGGTCGTCGTCTCCAACCGTATCACCGACTCGCCCTGCGTGCTCGTCACTGGCCAGTTCGGTTGGTCGTCCAACATGGTTTGTTTATTTTATTGTACCTCGACCTCGTTCTGAGCTAACGTCGTATGTGCAGGAGCGTATCATGAAGGCGCAGGCTCTCCGGGACTCGTCGATGTCGTCGTACATGGCGTCCAAGAAGACCCTGGAGCTGAACCCCACCAACGCGATCATCAAGGAGCTGAAGCGGAAGGTTACGGAGGACAAGGCTGACAAGTCTGTCCGGGACCTGACGTACCTGCTCTTTGAGACTGCGCTGCTCACGTCTGGCTTTGCCCTGGACGAGCCGACATCATTCGCTAAGCGTATCCACCGCATGATTTCGTGAGTCGACCATTGTTGTTATTTCTTGCTTTGTCCGTTTGCTGATACCTTGACTACCAGGTTGGGTTTGGACGTTGACGAGGAGGAGGAGGAGGAGACCGCCGCTGTCGAGGACGATGCACCACCGCCATTGGACGGCGTCGCGTCGTCTGCGATGGAGGAGATTGACTAGATCTAGATTTTCTCCTGCTGTCGTCCTCTCCTCACGTTTTTGGCTACTCATTACGCATTACATACAACTAAACGCTCAATCTATTTGTTTCGTCTCATTTCTCCGTGATGTGCGCTGTGAAGGTTCAGAGAGACAAAAGAAGGGAATATTTGCGTGGGAGGTAAGTTCGGTTGCGAGAGTGGCGTACCGTGTGAACACGAGTCAGTGTGATCGCGCGTGTGCTGTGGCCCCCTTTGGCGTTGTGTCCCTCCATTGTCCTCTCTCATGATATAAACCAAGACCTTTCACGACCCAATCTGTATAACAATATCTCCGCGATGCTCGCCATAGTCTGCCCCCAGCCTCGCGTTGCTCTCCCTGATATTTATTCTTCTGCAATCGTCAGTCTGCCTCGCGCTTGCCACCCTCCTTTATCTTGACTTGGCCACACAGATGACCCCACCACTACTGAGCCCCCCACGACTACAGTCCCCCATCTGCCTCGTCCCGGTACGCGTCTTTTCCGCGTCCTGTTGTTGCCACAGCTCATTTTTGAGTTTCTCAGTCTACGCGCTCCACTTGCGGTCCTTCTCATCATAGACGACGCGCTACGCGTCCGCGGCAGCAGCGTCTGCCTCTCCGTCGCCATTGTGCACGCGTCGATTGCCCTATCGAGTCCACGCTGCACCCGTTCGACCGCCTACCGTGGATATCCGCGATGGACTCCTTTGCCACCTCCATCAATCCCTGGGACATCGCGGACCTTTCTCAGATCGTGGTGGAGGAGCCCCAGAGCCTCGTCGCCGACGTGTCGCCCGGTCCTGGCCCCATTCGTCGTCGAAAGACGTCCCTGCGCTCCAACCCCCTCGCCCTGCACGACCCCAACCCCCGTACACCATCTCCACAGCTTAATCAGTCTCGCGTCCACTTCCACAATCTTATGCCCGTGTTTTCTTGCGATCCCGACGACAGCGCAAGGTCCTAATACGCGCCACACGCGCGGACCACCAACCCTACTCTGCACTCGACATAATCTGATCCTCGCTATGTAACGCAACACACATTCACGCCCTCGATAATATCGCATCTGCTACGTACCTATACTTATCGCAAACGCCTCGGTCGATGTATTCTCAATCTCTTCTCATCTGCATCATTTACCCCACTGCCCTCTGATTTTCTGGATGAACTAGTATCTTTTTGCTTTCCTACCGCTATCTCAGCATAACGCTGATGTTGTTTTCCGTTCTGCTGCATGCATACTTACCTATTCGTGGCCCTGCACTTGCTACTACTATGATTCGGCCCGCATTATATGTTCGACCCCACTGTATAGATACCAGTAGTAGTACTATGACTCAGGCACATAATTTTAAATCCTGACTCCACTGTTCGCGTCCACTACCATGTCCGATTCTCGTGTTATCAACTTTGGAGCAGGACCGTCTGCGCTGCCAGAATCTGTGCTGCAGGAGGCGACAAAAGGCCTGCTGAATTTCAATGGGACGGGTATCGGAATTGCGGAGATCTCACATAGATCCAAGGAGTTTACCAGCTTCCTCGCCGAGTTCGAGTCCTCGATACGCACTCAGCTGGACGTCCCCGATACGCACAGTATTCTATTCACCCAGGGGGGCGGGTCAGGCCAGTTCTCCGCTGTCGTGCTTAACCTTCTTGCACGCCACCGCCTGCTCCACCCCGATCTTCCCACTGATGAGCGGCTCATGGACTATGTGATTACTGGCTCCTGGAGCAAAAAAGCCGCTGAAGAAGCGCGCAGGCTCGGCGGCGGCAAAGTCAACGTCGCGTCCGACGCGCGCCCATACTCAAACGACACAAAGTCATTCGACAACATCCCTGCCCATGAAACCTACGCATTCTCGCCCGACCCCGCGCTAATCTACTACTGCGAGAACGAGACCGTGGACGGCGTCGAGTTCTCCAACGACCCCGCGTCGCCCGCGTCATTCCCCTTCCACCTCCTCCCAAAAAACACGCTCCTGCCGCTCGTGGGCGACTACTCCTCGTCCTTCATGTCGCGCCCCATCCCGCATCTTGCGGACCACGCGATCATCTACGCCGGCGCGCAGAAGAACATTGGCCCCGCGGGCCTCACCATCCTTATCGTGCGCAAAGACTGCCTCGTTGACGTCGACGCGGCGGCGAAGCTCGGTGCCGCTGCCGTCCCGCTCACGATGGCGTACAAGACGCTCGCGGACCATTCGAGCGTGTTCAATACGCCCGCGGTGCTCCCCATCTACATTGCGGGGCTGGTGCTGCGGCGCTCAAAGGAGCTTGGTGGGGTGCAGTACTACGAGGCGCTGAACAAGCGCAAGGCGGAGAAGTTGTACGCGGTTATCAAGGAGGGGGAAGCCAAGGGGCTGCTAAAGGCCAAGGTCAAGGAGGGCTCGGGCAGCTTGATGAACGTCGTGTTTGATGTCCTCGGAGACGGTGCCGAGGCCAAATTTATTGCAGGTGCCGAGGCACAGGGTATGAAGGCAATTAAAGGGCATAGGTACGTGTGGCTCTGAGACTGTTGCGCTGCTGCGGCTGACGTGAACTCTGTAGATCGGTTGGAGGTGAGGGCTATTTTATTTCGTCTGAAAATAGTTTCGAATTTTACACCAGGCATACGCGTTTCTCTTTACAATGCCGTGACCGAAGAGCAGACGGACCTGCTTGTCGCGTATATCAAAAAGTTCTTGAACGAGTGAGTTGGATGCAAAGGACGTGCGTATATACAAGGAGAATACTAGTAGGTATGATAGTAGTTGTTCAACACAATAGCAAAGCAATCCCGACATTTTTTTTCTTTCCTCGGATTACCGTATGTGGCTTGAAGGTCTTAGGTGATAGAGACAACCGAAAAAAGTTTCTCGAATCGAAACAAGTATCACAAGAACATAACATCAGACCGCAGAACATACTTGACGCCTTTAAGAACAGGTGATCCCTCGTGCAACATGCATTCTCTTCCGTGCCTAGCCAAAGTGTCGATAACGAGGACCAGAAAATGGGGGGTCACATACCGATGCAAGAGTGCCGTCCCGCGTGTCAGTGGTGCCTTGATAGCGCCTTCGGGCTCCGCTTTCTCGTTCGGATAAAACAGGGTCTGCAGCGATTCAATGGGCCAGCTTCCCGAGAAAGTGCGAATAACTTACCTCGCCTCCCTCGACGCCGTCCTCGTAGCCAGTCAAATACACTAGCAAGGTCCATTCCGATCGGGCACCGGTCATTGCATCGCGGCAATCGTCGTCGTAATGAGGTCTGCAGCTGTTTGAGTAAGAAGCGATGCCCCAACTGAAGGAACTGGCCCGAAATGCTGCTGCGGCGTATATTTGTATACGCGTATGTTTGAATTAAGAGAGTGCGAAACGTGAGGAACAGCTGCTCCTTTCGTGGGTCTTGGGGGCAGAAACTCGGGCAGATGCGGCGCCAATACCGCGTGCAGCCGTTTCGCAAATTCTACGGAGGTCACCGAGAATCGGTCTGCGGAATGATTTATTCCATCCATCATACTGCGCCCACCATGAACTTACTTACGGTTCACTCTCTCCGCTTCACCTCGCTTCTTCGGAGGGGTCAGCTCCAGTGGGAGGCTATCGATGAATCTAACGAAAGATTTACACTCTACAGCAGAAAAGAGGTCCTGAACACGCTGGTGAGCCCGCAAAGGTACTGGTGTCTCCAGGTCGAACGAACGTCAATGACAACAATCTGGTTCTCGAGAAGAACACGGCAGTCGAGTTCAGACTTTGGGGAAATGTCTGGAAAGACGACTTGGGGGCTTGGAGTGGCGACAGTTGGTTTCGTGGCCTTGTCCTTTTTGCCCATTAGCCTGAAGTTCCGAGATTATTATTGGAAGGAGCGGAATGAGAAGAACGATTGATGATCAACGATACACTACCAAACAATACACCTCCTGCTGCCATTAAAGGATATTACTGGCGACGAGAACGAGAGCCCTTAAAGACCCTTGGGTATGAAGCTTAGAGCTATTTCAGATTATTTCCCTCTCATTCGCAAGTCTGAAATCAATATCCACTGTTTTTTCAACCTTTTTTTAAGCGGGATAGTATCAAATAGGATTTCCGCTCGCCATTATTATATTGCACGCGTTTAATTCGCGGTCGAGAATGAAATTCACGGCACCACACTTTCGAATGCCTGCGCCTCGTAGAGTCGTACTCGTAATTGCGAACAAAAGAAAGAGGTCTTGGCTTTAGTGCTGGCAAGGTTCGGTTCGGTTCAGGTTCAGGGCACTTTATGCCGAACGCTGAACCTGAACCTCGCGTTCGGTTCAGTCAAGAGCTGAACCTTGAACCTGAACCCGCGTTCAGGTTCGGTTCTGCGTTCGAACGCGTTCGAACGCAACCTGAAATCGGGCATCTCGGAGACTCAAAGTCCTATGCAGGAGGCTACCAAGTGGAATCGTCTGTTGTTTTTGCCTTGCATAAGCCATTCCTAATCAGTGTGCAGTTGAAATGACCAATAGATGAGAATTTACAATTGTGCATCTGAATATCAGATCGTGGGAGAGCTGAACTTTGAGCCGCGGCGACCGAGATCAATGTTGGATTCGCCACGAAGTACTACTGCAACAGTTTGACAGTGCAGGATGCACACATGAGCCAAATTAGAGTCCTAAGTGGGCGAAAATCTTGACAAAATCAGCAAAAAAAGACTGGGTCTTTCAATTTTGGGGTTCGGCGTTCGAACGCGACCCCCGCGCCCCGAACGCCGAACCTGAACCTCGCGTTCGGGTTCAGAGGATCGCTGAACCTGAACCTGAACCCGGCGTTCGGTTCAGGTTCGGTTCAGGTTCGAACCGATTTCCGAACCGAACCTTGCCACCACTACTTGGCTTCCTTGTCGCCTAGCTAGTGGTTTTGAAGGTTTTGGAATCTTGCAGCTTTGCAGGTTTGAATCAGAGGCCTTGAATAATGCCCGACCAGAAGTCTTGAAAATTGCCCCTCGGCAGGCTTGAACCCAAGCGCATCTTGTTCAGTCTTGCGGCTTTGTAAGCTGACAGTGTCCCACCGAGGTCTTGACAGCTTCGCCATGTTGGCGTGCTAGCTTCAGCGAATAGAGCCACATAATGACCGTCTTGAGATGCAATTATATAATTTTGCTCGGACACCGACTCGGGTACGGATGGACTTGAAGCCAGGGTCGCGCGCGCCTAAGTACAGATTGTACGGGTTATACTTCGAGAGAGTCTACGCGCAAACCTCCGCAAAATTATGCGCCTCGCACATTTAAATAAAAGAAAGAGGTCTTGGCTTTCTTGTCGCCTAGCTAGTAGTTTTGAATTTTTTGAAATCTTGGGGCTTTGCAGGTTTGAACCAGAGGCCTTGAATAATGCCAGACCAGAAGTCTCCAAATTTGCACCTCGGAAGTCCTGAAACCCAAGCGCATCTCGCTCGGACTTGCGGCTTTGAACAGTTTCGTAGCGAGGTCTTGACAGTTGCGCCGTGTAGGCGTGCCACTTCTTCGAGACGACAGAGACATGTAGTCGCGGTATTTGGAGCGTACATCGACATATATTGGGCAGGCGTCTGGTGCAGGTCGCCTATAGCTATTGTCATCAATTTACAGGGCACAAAATATGTTGCGGCGTTCGAGGAGAGTCTTCCGTCTTGGCTTTCCTGTCGCCTAGCTAGTACATTTGAATGTGGAAGCTTGAATTTTGCGGTCTTCAAGGTTTGAACCTGAGGCCTGAGGCGCTGAACCAAGGAACGCAGCCCCCTCGCAACTTGCCGAAACAACCAGAGCCCAGGGTTTGAACACACTGCACAGCGCTTGGAATTTGCCGTAGTCTTGACTTCGTGAACAAGGGTCTATTACTGCATGAGAGTAAGCAGAAAGAATGAGCTTATCTCGCCATGAGCTACGATTACCCCGTAGGGCAATTCCCTCCTAAGGATATGGAACCGTGGAAAGGTATATGAATAACAAGACGCAAGCACGAAAAAGAGTATGGACACGCCATCCAAAGAGAGAAACACGAAATCGCCTTGTAGATGTAGGGTAACTAGGAAAATAATGAGCGACGAGAAGTGCTGGGAGGAGAAAGAGCATACCATAGTCGTGTCGACAGGCACACAAAATGCACTGTCCCAGAAAAGTGGGAGCACAGCGGGGCGGACCACCATCGCGATCATCTTCGAAGCACATATTGGAAATGAAGGCTCACCTTCGCGTTGCTCTTGATCGCATAAACATGGTCCCGGCTTTTCAGATATCGCCGTTGTAACGGGAGACTCAAGGGAGGAAGTAAGGAAGTACAAGTTGGGCTATGGAGCAGCAAAACAAGCCCACAAATGGGATGTGTAGATCGTTGCCGGTTCGCGCTTCGTCAGAATGAGGGAGGGGAGGGGAGGGGAGGAAGGAGGCGCAGAGACGGAATGGAGGGACGGGCGGACGCAACACAGTGAGTACGGGCGCGACGGGCTGGTCAGACCTGCAAGTAACAATGAATGTATTTGTTGTTACAGCACCGATGTCAAATAAGGAGGGCGACACAAGTTAATTGAAGATGAAATTAACAAAAGAAAATGGGTTCATTCATAGCAAGCAAAGTCATCCAGATACTGTTGAGCTAATTCCCGATCTTCAGGGGTGGGATCTAAGGCGGCTGAAACAAGATCAGACCGGAACGAATGGGAAGTGGAGCATTGGACGAACCACGCTCCTGCGGAGATTGTTTGTCGCGCCAGTCTTGGAGCCGTTTGAGAAGCGGAGCAAGGACCGCATCCTCCAATTCAATCTGATCACTTGCCCTTTTGTCCTGCGCTGTCTGTTCAGCTGGGGTCTGGTATATTTACGTTCAATTGGAGAAACCGACAGCCAGTGGAGTTGGATTTACAGTAATCGGGGCAGGTTCAGGGGGATTTGGAAACAAATAATCGGAAAGATATAGCAGAGCGGTCTAAGCAAAGTGTCGGTCAAGCTTCAATGGCATAGTTTGTGAACGCACCGTGAGGTATTTCTCCTCACGACGGAGGCGGGTCTTCATGTCGATGAGGGACTCCTTAAACGAGGAGTCCTGAGACGTAGAGGACGAAATTTGAGACGTATTCGAATCCGACGAAGACGAGGAAGAGGAAGGAGATATTGTGGCCATGGTCGTGAGAGGAGAGGTGTTATGTCCGCGCATCTATTTGAATTTTTTTTTTTTTTCAAATAGGCAGCTGAGGGGCCCCTATGCAAGTGATGTAATGCGGTCTCTCCAGATTCCGGATCATTCCAGATCCGTTTCCCACGCGGCAAAGAAACCTCTTTTAGAAGGAGCCAGAATTATTCTCGTCAGAAATGAAGTTTCATCGAATTGCTATCGTTTCTATTCGTGAGATGTGATACAATTCGTAAAGATGTGATAATGTGTAAACTACAAATGAGGTGCGTGATCATAAATGCTTGACTCCAGTCAAAATATTCGAATGACGAAAGATAGTATGCGTAAATTATGGATAATAGTAGCCAAGATAGAGAAGGAAACAATGAGATTGTCCTCACTCCCATTCGCCGCCGCTGGCAAGCTGAGCGAATATGCCCTTGCGATGCATGAGCTGGTCGTAAGTTCCGTGTTCAGCTATGCGCCCGTCGTGCACGACCAGTATACGGTCGCACATCTTCATCACGGGGACTTTGTGAGTGACCATTACCGTCGTCCGCCCGACCTTGGCGTGGCGAATGGTCTCCAGAACAACGGCCTGATTAGCCGGGTCCAAGGCTGACGTGCATTCATCAAGAATGAGGATTTTCGACGGTCGAGCGAGCGCGCGAGCAATCTGGAGGCGCTGGGCTTGACCCCCAGAAATGAGAGCGGCGTTCTCTCCGACCATTGTGTCGTATCCATGGGGGAGGGACATGATGAAGTCGTGGACATTGGCCGCCTGCGCGGCGCGTTGCACGTCGGCGAAGGTGAGCTCTGTGTTGCCGTACGAGATGTTCTCCGTGATAGTGGCGTCGAAGAGGTTCGGATTCTGGCTGACGACCGAGACATTATGGCGGAGATGCGAAACGTCTGTCGAGTGTAACTCGTGGAGGCCGATGAATATTGACCCAGCCTGTGGCTCGTAAAGGCGCTGGAGAAGAGCGGCGATGGTCGATTTGCCGGAGCCGGAGGCACCCACAATTGCCAAGCATTCACCGTCCCTGACCTCGAAGTTGATGTTCTTCAGGACAGGTACGTCGGCGCGTTCAGGATACGAGAAATCCACGTTTTTGAACGTGACGGGTCCATCCAAGGGCGGGCACAGTATTCCAGCTGACTCGTCGGTCTTGGTAGAAAGACGGAGGAGCTCGTTGAAATCACGAGTGGCCTGGACAGATTTGGCAATCTTTTGGGCTGTAGAAAATATTCACGTCAGCGGGGTACATCAGGTTCCGAAGGACAATGCTTACTGAAAGCCATCAGCTGCGATCCAATAGTGACCGTGAATACGACCAAATTCATGACCTGAACCATTTGCAGGTACGAATAGGTTCCACGAGCAACAAGCACGGCGCCGACGTAGAATAGAAGGGCCTCCGCCAGATAAATGAGGCCACTGGCCACACCATAGGTGCAACCTTCCACAAAAGCGCCTTTCACACCTGTTGAAAGCGCCCTGTCGGATGCCGAGTCAAACTGTTTCTGGAAAACGCCCTCAAATCCCATGGACCGGATTCCGCGGACGTTGGAAATAGCCTAGACGCATGGTGAGTTGTCGGTCGTGCACTAAAAAGAAATGAGACGAACCTCGTAATATCCCTTGGCCACATCTTCTCTCGCCCGCTTGTTTCTCAGCTCGCATTTGGCAACAAGCCCCGTCTGTACCGCCATGGTGATGGCGAACACCGGAGCGATGGCAAATCCGACAAGCGTAAGCTGCCAGCCCTTGACCAATGCCCATACAAGGCCGACCGTGAGCATGCTGGTTACGACCGCGAGCTGCCCGAGGACGACAGCAATGAGGTTGCGGGCATCGTCACCATCCTTGATGAGGATCTGCACCAGGCGCACCGGCGAGTTCTCCGACTTGTCAAACCACTTCTTATCCTGGGCAAGGACCAGCTTGAAGCACGACTTGCGTACTTTAGTTATCCAGGACATCGATGTGGTCTCCATGATGAAGAACTTGAGGCCGATGAAGATCCCGTCGAGGGCAGCCGTGCTGAGCACGATGAAGCCATATTTGTTGATCAGGCTGGTGTTCTGCGCGCCGGTGGCAACTTCGTAAAAGAGCTGCGAGAGGAGGAAAGAGAAGATGGGTGTCATGGCGCCGCTGATGAGGCAGACGAGGATGCCGAGGAGGACGAGCGGTTTATACGGAACGGTGGGATACACGGCTCGGATGAGACTCCAGACAGAAGAAGGTGGGCTCGGGGTGGGTTCCGGCGCAGCTTCGTCCGAGAGATCGACCTTGATGTCGGTCATCGGCAGGACCTTCGCGTCGTCCCAGCGGGCCCGCACTCGAGTGGAAGGTCTACGTTGATGCCGCTGTCTCTTTGTCGACGCGCGCGTACCACTCCGTTCTAGGGCTTTCTTCTCATCCATGTCGTCCTCCATTAGAGGGGCGGTGCTGTTGAAAGAGAACACGGTGGAGGTGGGTGTAAATTGCAAGCTGAAGCGCCGCGTGGAGACCGTGACTGCAGGGGAAGGGGGGGCGGGGGGTTCGTACGCACTCAGCCGCCTCCCCTGCGCTGGAATTTCCAGCCCAGGCGCAGAGAAGGCATCGGGGGGTATGAATCGGCTGACCCGGTCCTGCTCCTCTACCCGAACAACCGCGGATGCCGGCACAGTGGTCAGGTCGGCGACAACGTCGAACATCCAGTGTCCGAGAGATGTCGTCAATGCGATGCTGGAGTGGGGGCGCAAAGCCGTGCTCCTGCTTCTCGTCTTCTTCGGGAATGGGAGTCGATGAGTGTGAGACAACGGCATCGATGTCCTTCACAGGAAGGTAGCCACCAGTGGCGCCCTGAGAAATCGCCATGCTGCTGAACTCGCTACTGTCGGTGGTTTCAAGGTCATATCGATAACCCTGCTCGACGACCCAGCCATCCTTGAGGACGTAGACGAAATCGCTTGAACCAATCTGGGAAAGGTCGTGAGTGATGACGATGGTCGTCTTGTTCTTGCGCCAGCGCTTGATGGCCTCGAACACCAAAATACGAGAGGTCGGATCCAGCGCGGACGTCGCTTCGTCTAACGAGGGAAGTGATGAGCTGAGGATCTGATAAAACATGAGACAAACGTACCGAGTATCAAAACTGTCGGGTCCCGAAGCCGCGCCCGGGCAATTGCGAGGCGCTGCTTCTGGCCACCACTCAAGCTGGCTCCACTGGTGCCGAGCATCGTGTCGTACCCCTCGGGGAGATCGCGCACGAACTCGTGCATCAGCGCGCTAACACAGGCATCTTTAACCTCCTCCCTTGTCACCGGCCTTCCGCCAGCGCCAAGAGCGACATTATCAAACACGCTCATATCGAACAGGATGCAACCCTGCTCGATCCCAGCGACGTGCTGTCTCCGCCACTTTTCGTCGATGAACTTGATGTCTTGGTCGTCGAGCTGTATTTCCCCAGACTGGGGAACGTACAAGCCGAGAAGGAGGTGGGCGATGGTGGACTTGCCAGATCCAGAGGAGCCGACGATAAATGTTGTTTCGTGGGCAGGAAGGAAAAGAGTGACGTCGTGGAGGACGGGCACAGTGGGGCGTGAAGGGTACGCGAAGGAAATATTGTGCAGTGCAAACTCGCCGGCGCATCTGGCGGGGCGAATTCTGCGGAGGTTGCGGTTCATTCGTTTGGGGAAGGAGCGTGTGGAAGGAGACGTGAGTGCTGCAGTGGGGGTGAGAGGGACGTCGCGGAAGTCGTCGTCATCGCCGTCGACGAGTGTGAGAAGGGAGACCATTGCAAATTTCCCTTTCGCAACGACGATGAATTGTGGGATACACATCTGGAGGTTGCTGGTGGCAATGAGACATGCCCAGAACACCGCCATAACATCTCCTGGCCCAATTTTGCCGTCCTTGACAAGTTTGCTTCCGAACCAGAAACCTGAATCCCAGTCAGCACACACCAGCAGACGAATAAATCTATGGACTGACCTTGTACAAACATACCCATCATGACAAACTGTGCGAGACCGGAAGTCAGACCCCAGAGTGAGTTGAGCCTCTTGGTCGCAGAAGTCATGCGGTCCAACGCCGCACCGAGATTAGTGTGCTCGTAGTGAGCGGCGTTGAAGGCCTTGACGGTGCTAATGGAGGAGGTGGCGCGGTCTACGAGGGTCGCTGCCGTTGCTGTCGTCGAGCGTTCGACATTGAGGAGTGGACCCGCGAAAATTTGGGAAAGGGTTTGGATAATCATGAGGATCGGGACGGCGGAGAGGATGACGAGTGTAAGTGCCCATGATCGCGAGAAGCCGAGGCCAAGACAGGCGAGGCATGTTGTGAGATATTGGACGAGTCTGCCGGTGGCGAGGGAGGAAGCCTCGCGTACGTCGTCTGTTTCTCTGCGAAAATGTTATAAATTTGAATGCTCGGAAAGTCGACGAAACGCACCTGGTGAACTTGGACATGAGCCCGCCAGCGCCGAGAGGGCCGTGCTCCTCGTCCGAGGTATGGACGGCACCCTCTGCTCCCATCTTGGTGTCAAACCACACCATGTCCTTCTGCGTGACGGCTGCGTACACGCGTTGCGAAGGGCCATGACGTTGTGCTCGCCCGTCCAGATCCAGAGACAGCTCATGATGCTGCTCAGGGCGACGGAGCCGGCTGCAAGGCCGATGAGCTGGAACGCTGCTATGCCCATGGCGTGCAGGAGGGCGTGTTTGGCGGACTCTGGGGGGTTGGGTGTGAGAGGGAACTTTGCAAAGGCGTCGAAAGCCTGGCCAATGACGAGGGTCATGAATGGGGCGATCGCGCCGGCGACAAGAGAGGACAAGATGGCGGGAATGAGGAGGAGGAAGATGTGACGGCGGGAGACGAGGGAGAAGAGGAGACGGAATGAGGGAGCCAATACAGTTGCTGGTGGCTCAGCAAGGGCATTTGGGTCCTGGTGGTGTTCGGTCGTAGGTGATAGTTTACAGTCAGAATATACAGAAGATCGTTCAGATGCGTTGGGTTCGTGAGTTGTGTCGACGGTGAGGGAGGTGGGACGGTGCATCGCGGCGGGAGGAGAGAGGAAGGTGGAAGCCGTTTGCTCGCCATTTCTTTTTGTTCTTGTCTTGCTTTTCTTTGCGCGACCATGTCCGGAGCTAGACACAACAATGAAGTCCTTTTCCCGTTACGGCACTGATTGGTCAGCACACCTTATTGTGTTCAGTGATCGCGTGAGAAAAGCCATATGGCTCTTCTGATTGTACATCGAGTCATTGCCGGACGGTGATCTGGTCCGGTTCGCACCAGAGTCTCAAGAGCAACCTTTGGATAGCTGCCATCCAAGAACCTACAAGCCGTAGCCAACATGAACAAAGAATGATGGGATTTGTGATGCCATCAGGAAGATTGATTTAGCGGTGAGTACAATATTCTAGTCTGCGCTTGCCGCTCGGCCGCGTGGCTCATGCCCCAAGGTACCCCCAGCCACAAGCCCCGCTTCCTCTTCTTCAAGCAGTCTACTCCTCGACAAGCTGTGTCGCCGTGGAGGTCGCCGATAAATGAACGACTGACTGACAATAGTGATGTCAAACACGAGTGTGCCGCCGCTCCCCAGAAGATATCTGCGACCATGCGTAAGCCAAAGCACGCAGAGTGGACAATAAACGCACGGCAGGCTTTCTCGGAGGAAGTCGGTAGAGACAGGTGGGGGGTAGGAACACTTTGTCAGATGTGAGGATGGATGCTACATAGAAGGAATTGCCGAGAAATGCGGAAATGAACAAAATCATAGAGAGACCCTGCTAGATCGTTAGCGACTTGTAGCGGAACAAATACCAGCTGTTACCTCGACGGATTTCCTGACGTACTGCAAAATAGTGAGTGTTAATTGAAGACAGCCAATTATCCAACGTACGTTCTTCCAAATTTGAGGAAGCCTTGAAGTCAAATACAGCGTCGTACATAGCCATGCAAATATACGACCAATTACACGCTCGCTCGAGCGGTCGGCAGGGATGGGATCGTGGTGGGGTTTGTGCGGAGGCCGATCGTCCAAGTCAAGATACTGTACAACATGGGCAGTGGCGGACGCCGAGTGTGTAACAGCGACGGGGACAGTAGTCAGAACACGTCCAATACTGGTGTCCCTGCCGTGTAGCACACCGGCTCTACCGCCGGCCAGTGTTCTAACCCCGAACAAGGCAAATATGCTCAGGAAAACGAGGCTCGCTCCTCGTCGGCCGGCACGCGAGCTCCGTCGCTGAGTGTCGGCGGCCTGAGCCTCCGTATTTTGAGCCTCATCCAAGTCAGGATCACGCTGAAGAGTACGACCACGGTTCACCGCGTCCGGGGTTGCATCCGCAGGCGTGTTGCGGGGAAGAAACGCGTTTCGCGACATTGGCGTTCTGCCAACACTCCCTCCCCTCTTGCCGTAGCCGTCGGTACCCCATGAGACATGCTGCCGAGCATTCCCGCCTTCGGAGTGAAAGCTCTGTGCAAGGGCTGCAAATGAACTTTCGTCGACCTCGTCACTGGCTGATTGGGAGGGCCTGCTCCCGGAACCGACGCGCCCGGTACTGTGCCGCCGGCGCTCCGGATGCTCTCCGTGTTGCTGGGCGGCCAGTGCTGCTGCCGCAGAAACGTTGGCGGCGACGACCGACAAGGTGCGATAGTGCCTATCCGAGGACGCTGTCCCGATACGAAGACGGCGGAACGTGCCTGGTGACGGCTTCAGGCCCTCATAATAGGCGTACTGACTGATGAGCATGATATCGACGAAAACGAAGTACACCGCAAGCCATGTCTGACCGCGCGGTGAGTAGGGATGAACAGAACCACCGACGCGCAACGCACCTGGAAGGGCAATTGATTGGTAAGAAGGCAGCCCAGTAGATTCGAGGCATCTCCTATGAATAAGGATTTTGTTTCCGTTATACGCGATAATGAGAAAACGGACCCAGGAACCAGTTGGCAAGAAACGGAAGGGCAAGACCCTCGCACGACTTGCGTCTGATATTTTCGAGGATCTGGCTGTAGAAAATTGCGACGCGGCTCAGGGACTTGGGGGACGGTACTTACGGAAACTGAGCCCCCAGCCAGCAAAAGATGCTCGAATAACCCAGGAGTTCGCTGAGGTAGTGCACATCCATGGCTGGCACTCATTATTCGGATCCACTTTCATCTACCGATTCCGACGTCTGATCCGTGATGCCGGATAATATCGGACCGTTGCACCGAGGCAGATTTCACTTCCTGCTTACCTCCTACGCTCACTCCGATGCTTGCTGGCTCTGGTATTAAGATATTCAGCGGTGCATACGGCTTTTCCCAGCGTACACTTGCATCTCACGGGCAGATTGAACAGGCACCAGTCATCCTGAGCTCGCAAATATCATCGCTCGACGGTATCTAACCCTTTTTATCCATCTCGCGCTGTCGCCAAACACCCGCTAGCATTGGGCTCCCCCTTTCCAGCGGAGAAATCACCCAGCGAGGACCCGGTGGCGAGACCAATGTTCGTCTCATAGAGTCTGTGCGGGATGACGACGTCTACATTGTCAACACCGCCGGTGCAACCAGCTCTCCTCGGCTCTGTCCCTCTCGTTTCTAACTCGCTTCAAGGTGGCCCCGTTAATATCAATACTTCCCTCATTGAACTCTGTATCATGATACACGCCTGCAAAATCGCCAGCGCCAAGCGTATCACTGCCGTTCTGCCTCTCTTTCCGTACGCTCGACAGGACAAGAAGGATAAATCTCGCGCCCCGATCACAGCAAAGCTCGTCGCAAATATGCTGCAGACGTCAGGCTGCGACCATGTCATCGTCAGTGCCCTTGCAATAACTCGACCCCATCTCAGCCTAGTCCCAGACCATGGATCTGCATGCGTCGCAGATACAGGGTTTCTTCGACGTCCCAGTCGACAAGTGAGTTTCCTCCCCGCTGCTATTTCCTTCCGTTCTAACTGCCGAAGTGTAAGTGACTTGGGGACCGCCTGCCATTATCTTACTTCGTTCAGCTGTACGCCGAGCCCTCTGTGATCCTATACATTCGCACGCACTTCAACCTCGACAACGTGGTCATCGTCTCGCCCGACGCCGGCGGCGCAAAACGGTGCGGCTCACTTCTACTGCGTGCACATGTGCTAACACCGCCCAGTGCAACTTCCGTCGCAGACCGCCTGGGCGTCGACTTTGCGCTCTTCCACAAAGAACGCAAGAAGGCCAACGAGGTCTCCCGCATGGTCCTCGTAGGGCACGTGCGTGGGAAAATCGCCATCCTCGTCGACGACATGGCAGATACCTGCGGAACTCTGATCATGGCCGCGGCGCAACTTTCCGAAGCGGGCGCAGAAAAAGTCTATGCCATGGTCACTCATGGCGTTCTAAGCGGCAACGCACTGCCCGCCCTCATGGAGAGCACGCTCGAGAAGCTCATTGTGACGAACACGCTCCCACAAGAGGCAAACCAGGCCGTGTGCCCAAAAATAGAGGTTATAGACATCGGGGTGCTCCTTGGCGAAGTCATTCGGAGGAGCCATTACGGTGAAAGCGTCAGTAAACTCTTCCACGAGGTGCCGTACTGAATGTAAGGCGAAAAAATTGCGAATGGATGTACTTTATAGATGCTACAATTTAATTTACTTACAAGATCTAGCGTAAATTTAACGAGGGTGACATAAAGGATTATCCCTCTTCCGACCGCTGTGGGAGTCTGTCGATATAGTTGCCAACTAAATCAAAAAATGTCCAGAGCAAGCCGTGCGTCGTAATACTTCGCAGTGCGCTGACACCGAGGCCACGATAGATACGGGCAACACCGGCTAGAAGTGGTTTCGGCGCGTTGACGTCGGGACCTGGTAAACACGGGTCAGAACGCTGAACGAGAGAACCGCCGTCTACAGCAATTTTACCTCGAATCAGGCGATGTAGGGTTTCCCCCACACCCCTGTATCGTTCGCCAGCCAATGCTCGCTGCTGCACCTTGGTTTTCACTCTAAGGAGCAGGTCAGCTCCGGGGTTGTGGGTCGTTTTCTCGCTGTAAGCGGGCGACTTACACGTCGAGAGGGTATATAAGCGCCCACGAGGTTACCTGCATGAGATAGTCAGAAAGCGTGCTGAGCATGTGCGTAAAATGTTACCCCAGACAAGGAGCCACACACGAAAGGGACGAGGGAAGGATGAATGGGCAACCAGGATGGTGTTGCGCCTTGTTCCCCCGATCGGTCTCGGCCCAGCAGATGCCTCATTCCGTCGTACTCGAGGAAGTACAAAGATGTTCCGAGAGTGTCGCGAACTGCGAATCGGTCAAGTGGGCCATATATAATCAATATTATTGTGCAAACTTACGAAAATGGAGCCGAAAGCCAGTGTATAAACCCGTAACGCCATTAGCCCTGAAGATTTCCCTGTGGACGATGAGCAATCGATGTGGGGGACTTGGCATAGTGTACAAACTTCACAGCATCCAGAGTACTTGGGGGCTGCATATGTACGTTCAGAACTGAAGTGTATAGCGGGCTTTGTGGCACGCACTTTGACGAGATGGATGCCCTTGCTCGCGGCGATGGTAAATTCCAACTGTCGTCTTACCTAAAAAGAGGTTTGCACTGGTGAAAGAGCGACTAAAAAAGCAGCCCACCTTGACCAGCTCAAACGCTAAAAGTGACGATGAATAGGAATGCTCAAGGAACAACTGGACACATACGCGCGCTTCCGAAAGAAATCAACGACCCGGACATAGCACCACTGATACCGCCAACCAAGCCAGCATCAACTATGCTATTCCGATTGAGATAATTCTTGTCGCGGAAATACTCTTTTGTCCGAGTATAAATAGTGAAACTCGCCGCGCCTGAAAACGGGTCTGTACAGGGCATATTACAGGGGCAACGGTGGCACATACGGACGAATGAAATGGTCATGAGAGGGATCCATAGTCCGCGATAGAAGCCGATGACCTCGTTAAGAAAATGAGCTTTAACAAACTACCAAGAGTCAGACAGTGCCCACCCCTTCCTCGCGATACACAAGTGTCGCCAGCTTGGGGACCGTTATTGGTGTTTTCATGGTCTGTAGCCTCGACTTGAGTGAATCCAAGGGATAGCCAGCGAATGTGGAGATGTACGACGCCGACAAGGCGCATACGACCGCCTTGTTACGCCGGAGAGCCTCATTGAATGCGGCCGTATCATAAAGAGGGTTAGTTGGCCTGCAAGACTCGCGTTACTGGGCTGAGAGTCGACAGAGGACTGATAAGTTGCCTTTTCCCATCCATATAGACTGGCCCGTCGGTCCAGCTTCGGGTACTTTGTCAGGACACGGTTTCAGATTGAGATGGGAGTGCAAAGAGCGAGCGTCACGAAGCAGCCAGGGTGGAGTCTGGAAGGAAGATAGGCACTTTGTTGACTTGACCTCGCGTAACTCTTGTTCCTTTGGATTTCATCTCCTTTTTCTTGATTTCATTCAACAGGATATAGAGCGCACATTCAATTCTAGGTTTGCTCTAGGCAGCGCTTTTTTTCAGATCACCATGCTCAGACTGTGGGCTCTGGCGGAGAGGCCTCTGCCAGTCGCCGCCTCCGTCCGTCGCATCCATGCTTCTCGCATCGCGAATGCCTCGCCCGAGGCCAGCACCTCGACACTTCCCGCAGACTCTGCAGAACCTCGCAAATGGACTCCGGACTCGATACGCACGGGCCTCATTGCCCGCAAACGCGGCATGACCGTCATTTGGAGCGACCAAGGCGCTCGTATCCCCGTGACAGTTCTCCAAGCAAGCTCCACTCGCGTAGCTTTCCGCGTCCACCAATTCTGATCTCCCATTTCAGCTCGAAAACTGCCAGGTAACGGCGAACATAAAAACTCTTCGCCCGAACCGCACCGAATACCATGCAGTCCAAGTTGCAGCATCGGATCGGCCAGCCAAGACAGAAACGAACCAGATGCTGGGACACTTCAACAAGGCGGGCGTGCCTCCAAAACGCATCGTCAGGGAATTTGCCGTGTCGGCCGATGCTCATGTCCCTGTCGGTGGGTCTCTTTTCCTTATTTTTCAAGCGCACACCTCAAGCTTCGCAGGTACAACTTTGTCTGCCATTCACTTTGTTCCTGGGCAATTCGTAGATGTTGTCGCAAATGGGTGAGGCCCATGCTGTTTTCATTTGGGTTTTCGCTCATCACAATCGGTTGCAGGATCGGTAAAGGGTTCCAAGGAGGAATGAAACGATGGGGGTTCCATGGATTAGCTGCCAGTCATGGTGTTTCCATCTCCCACCGATCCTCTGGGTCTACTGGACAGCATCAGGTCTTCATTCAGTGCCCAGTTTGGATTCAAGCTCATATTTGTATTAGGATCCTGGCCGTGTATTTCCAGGCAAAAAGATGGCTGGCCGTATGGGCGGCAAGCGAATAACGACCCAAAATCTGGCCGTTGTACGGATCGACACATCCTTAGATCTCATCTTCGTCCGCGGCACCGTTCCGGGTATTGACGACGCCCACGTCCTGGTCCGTGATGCGAAGAAGAAGATGGTGGCCATGAGCAGCCATAACCAAGCGAAAGGGCTATACGAGAAAGTCCTTCCGACTGGCGTAGATGACTTGCCCTTTCCGGCGGGTACCCCTCAGCTGGCAAAAACCCTCCCAACTATCATCGAGTCGCCTGCTTATAGGAGGAGTCCATTTATCCCACAGGAATAATCTACATACTTTGTTCAACGACGCACTAATTCTAATCCAATCATCCTAAAACGTGGTCGGGGATTGTTTGGAAGGTGCGGAAGTGATAACAAAGTCCGGCGCGGGCTGCGCCTTGAATCCCGGCTTGGGCGCGATCCCAGCACCACCGTAGGAATTTCTAATCTTGGGGGCGTGCAACGGATGTGCTTCTGTGTTGAAGACGTCTATGAGAGTTTTTGGATTTGGGAGAGAACATGGGAAAGTGAGTGTTAGAGCCAACGCCGGTAACGGAAGTATTGCTCGTACATTCGTCGAGGCTGATGTGGTTTGGGTCGTCGAAAGTGAGGTACAGATATTTCAAAACCTCCGCAAACCAGAAGCTTTCCATCTGCAAGATGTTTTCAATTTAAACGGCGCCAAATTGTACCGAGTACAGAAAACACATACATCGTCGCTCTTGGTGGAGTTGACGTCGTTTACATTGTCGATTCCGGCGAACCCAACGGTGGCCGTAAGATACTTGTTAAAGCTGTCGATAGCGCGCGCTGCAAAGTCGAGATATTTGGTGTTTCCAGTCGCCCGCCAGGCATAAAAGTTCGATTCAAGGACTAAGATATCGTTTCAAACAGTGCGGAAGAGGGTAAAAACACAAAAAAATACCTTCAGGACGAAGTATGTAATCGCTAAAGAGAATGTAAAAGCCGTGTTCATTATAGAAGGCGATGTCTTCGTCGGTCGGGTCGGGGAAACTTGTAAAGTTCCCATCGGATGACGCATAAGCGAAACCCTCTGGGCCGATACCGGTCCTACATTTCATTAGTTCGTGGCATTCGTCGGTCATGATGCACGACATCCGTACGCGGTGTTGTAAGTATTCATGCACCCATCGACAAGCTCGAGACCATAGTTCACGATAGTTTCGTTGTTCAGCAGTTTTCCGCCTATTCCATGATATTTTAGCGCAGACACGGATATATATATATTGAGACCAACCAAGGATCCAGTTCCCTCCATGGAAGCAGGTCAAGTGGGATGAGGTGTGGCGGGATAAGTTCTTGATGGAGTCGAAAGTCGATGTGTATAGGTGGTCGCCCACTGTGGATTTCTAGCAACGTATATGACTTGAGAGGATTTCGATCTCTAAGGACAAAAACGCACTCGGAGCAAGAACTTGATGGTCGAGTCGACAGCGGTCTTCCAAGTGTCAACGAATTGAGGGTCGTCGGTATTTGTTAGTCGGCCGTATTTTATCAAGTACTCGTAGTAGCTAGGTGTGCCTCAATATCATTGTTAAATTAGACGCATATGTCACCATATGTACCTGTCTGCGCCTCCTCCCCAAGTCTATTCGTTACTAGCATAAGTTTAGTGCGCTAATAAGGTGTGATTGCAAGGACGTACGACGAAGCCGCCCACAAATTCGCCGCTGGCTGGATCAATTCCCTGGACAGCGAGTCCTGTTTATATTAGAATCGGCGATGATTACAGAAGCAGGGGACGAGTTTACCGGGGAATGGGGTGGCCTAAATAAAATTGAGTGCAAGACGATGATAAACAGCGAAAGATTCACCAGATCGGCGATGTGTTTCATGGATTTCTCCGCAAGCTGACGGTACGTGTCATTGCCGGTGTGCTTGCTCAGAGTTGCCCACTCCAATATGAGCTGTGACGTTATTTTAATGGTCAATCCGGGACGAAGATTCAGCTAGCCTTACCGTTCCTGCTTCTGCGATGTTGGACTGGAGACACCGATGTCAATTAATAGAACTGGTAATCAGTAGTGAAACAGACTGTATCTTGAACAGGCGTGTTGGTGGAGAAGTCCAGGAATCCAAATGGAATATCGTTGTCCTGCATGATCAATATATAAAAATCATAAGGAATCAAAACACTTACTCCGACCCTAAAATTAATTAGATATAATACTACGAGGCCAAAAATGAGGGAAGCATACCAAGCATACGCAAGTTTGTCCCCCAGTTTTTGAGCTTGGGACAGAAGTGCAGGAAACTTCTTGCCACTCAATTCGTAGGCGCTGAGGAGTCCACCGAGGTATCGGATAGTGGTTTCAAAGACACTGACGGTGTCGGAAGTTTTCGATTCCGAAAAATCAATACTACTAGAGAAATTCACCGCCTCGGCGAACAGCTCCTGAACGGCGAAATTCTGAATTCAGCGCAGTGAGGTATAGGATTAGGTTAGAATCTCACGTCTAAACGCATGATTTTCTGACAAGAGTGTAAAGCATTTCAGATGTGAATGAGAAAACGTACCATGGTGGTCAGAGCATCCACTATGGAGGCGCCCCATCCATTTCTTCCGTCGCTGAACGATTGGGATTCGGGCTTCAAATCGTCGTGACCAAAAGCGTACTTCCTGGTCAATGAACTTGAGTCGCACTGACCTGGCAGAATATTAATATTGTAATACTGACTTGTAAGCCTCATAGCTAGTCACGAAAATCTTCTCCACCGCATCTCGGTGTCCACGCGCTGACGCCGGAAGTACCAAGTTGGATTTCTGAACTTTACCCGCAAACGCCAGGCCAGATGAGGCCACCAGGCTCACTAACGTGAATTGCAAGAGACGCATCCTGGAGTATTGCTGAACTTAGTCAATAATATCGAGAACGCCTTAAGTACGCCCGAAGTTGAGAAGGGGAAAATGGGACGTTGAATGCGGATCCGGTCGCGACGACGCATGTTATAAACACGCGTTGTCAACAGACTTGCCAATGCCATCGTCGTTGCATGTGTCCATCAGATCAGCATGATATCTTTCATCTCTCCGACTCATCGCGGATTCATCCTTATCCACGGAACTGCACGATGAGCACAATAATAAGTAACGATGTTTTCGCTTCAGCAACTAAGCACAAGGGCAGTATCCCAATAAATCCAAGGTAATGCTAACATTGACAGAAGAGCGATATACGAAGAGTGGTAACATGCTACCGCCGTTTTGCGGCTTTTGCTGGGGCCTTGCGTGGAGCCCTCCGCCTCGGCGCTCGGACAGCTGGAGCAGGTGGGGGTACCACAGGAGGAGGTGCAGGAGGGGGCATGTTCGCAGGTAGCTGAGCCCTCACCCAGTTCTGAACATTCCCTATCCGAGCCTGAGCATTCACCAGCGCCATGTGGGCGGCTTGGACGGGGGGTAGGAAAGCAAAGTTGGCATAGGGAAGTCCGCCGACGGCGCCGGGTGGGGGAGGTGGCGGCGCAACGGGCAAGTCCACCTTAAGATTTGCTTCGTCAATGTCGGGATGATCACGCTTGTACTCCTCAAGAGCTTTCTTAGCGGCTTCTGTCACCTGTGCGGGGGTCAGCCAAGTGATAGAACTGCACTGGAGAGTTTACCTCATCAGCGTGCCGCTGCTCAACGGCATCCCAAAGAAGGCATTTATTCTTTCTGGAACTGCTGGCTACAGGATTGCCAGGTTGCTAATGGGAATCAGCATGTAGAGGAATACGACGAGTAGAAAGAAAAAACCTGTGAGAAATGCTCATAACCGCCAATCAGCTGGCGACAAATGTAGCACGAAAGCGAATTGCAGTTGGGGCATGTCATTTTGTTGCACTAACAGTCGGTCAGCGAACTAGTAAAACTCGTATAGAAACCCGTACCCCTTGTTCCTTTATGAAGGCCTTCTGGCATTTGGGACAATTGCGCATGAGAGCACGGGCTAGAAACCGAATCAAGAAAATATTGAATCATAAAGGGAAGATGCTCACTCATGGCCTCTTCGATAGTGTGCCGGCCGTCTAGATGCTTATCCTCCTCCATTTCTATTCAGAATATCATTAGAGGTGAAGGAGTTGGTTGATGACGTCCTAGGCACCTTTACAGCTCTTGGGTAGATGATCCAGCTTTTTGCACTGTCTGCAACTGAAGGGAAGTGTCAAATGGCATCCCAGGGATGGAACCATGTAAACAAACCTCACGGCAGCACACCCGCCCTCCTCGTTCCTGCACGTGAAGAGTTTTTCGTGTTCGTTCTCGATGACACACTTGTACTCGCAGAACGGGCACTCTTCTAGTCCTTCAATACCTGCCGCTTCGACCTCCTTTCTTTGTTTGACGCGCTCGTACAACGCCATCAACTTTGGTGTCTAAGAGGACCGTTAGATGCAACTCGTTTGTCCATACAAAAATACAAAAATCACCAGAAAGCGATGCAGTTCTGTATCTGGAAAAGGAAGCTTACATCCCGTTTGGTCCATGCAAACTATTCTGTGATCGTGTGCCCCGAGTAAATTTTCAGTGTACGACTTCATGCAAGAAGTGCAGAATAGATGGGCATCGGGGCACTGTATCATCTTGTCCTGGATAAAAGTCAGACTGCTGATGTTCAAAAAGAAGGGGAGACGCGAACAAATGCGTAGTTGGCGAAACAGCAGCCGCATTCGATCCCTTCGCCGGGGGGTAACTCTTCCTCCTCCTCCTCGATTGGCTGAATCTGGGTATGTTTGTCAAGTTCAAGTAGGATCCATTCTCTCTCCTTGTCAAACTCTGCATCATGCAGGGCCCTGCGCTTGCCTTTCGTGGATGGCCGTGTGGGAATCGTTTTGAGAGCATAGGGCAGTGGGTCGTCGCTCTCCTGCTCGTCGACCAAGAAGAGATACGTAGGCGTGTAAAGCGAGTTCTGCGACAAGAATGCTTTGCGAATGTGGGGTTTGGGGATTCTTGGGAAGTCGAACGTGAGCTGGTCCTAAAGCGATGTAGAAATCAGCCAGAACACGAGTTATAAATAAAAGAGGGACTACAATAGACAAATCGGGATAATGAACCCCTGCCACATAGGGCCTGTCCTTGCTGCCATAGTCGACTTTGGCCTTTGGCTTTGCTCGCGCCGGGTCGGCTAAATCTTCTTCTTCGACGCGTTTCCGCTTACCCTTCTTGTCGATTTTGGGGTAGGTCGGATTTTCGAAGAGACTATGGAGGACTGTGACTTCCACGGGGTTCTCAATAGATCCTGGTAAATGTTGTACAACGAGAGCGTGGATGTGGTCTGGATCGGCGTCTGGGACTATTTCGAGGACCCGTGCGACATAGCCCGGAATTGGGTCGGGTGGGGGTGATGGCAATCTGTCGACGTCAATAGTGTCGTCCTCGAGGTCTGGGGGCTCGTTTTCCTCGTCGCTGGGCAGAAAGAGAGGAACGGATTTGGACTTGGGCCTGCGCTTGGGGGCCGGCATATTTTCTAAGGACGCAGCAGATGCGGTTTTCTGGCGCTGCAGAAGTGGAGCGGGCGTCTTTTTACGCGAAGGGCCTGCTCTCTCGCGGATATGGGGTCCGACAAGCTCCTCGCCATCTTCCGAGTCTGTGAGGATGATTGTTTCACCGGGGAAGTCGTACTTTGTGCGGGAAGCATGAGGACGAGTGGGGCCAAGTTCTGGAGACGATGGAATCTCGATTATCGTGTCTGCCATGGGCGAGATAGTCGTGGCGACGAATGAAAAGGAGGTCCAAATTGATATCACGGTCACAGTGACAGCTCGTGGTTTCCCACGCAATGCCTCCACGAACCAGTCAAAAGCGCGCAGCCGGTGGGGAACCAGAGGCAGCATCGACCTCGAGGTCCAAAGCGCCCCCCGCCAAGAAGACGCGCTTTGTAGACCCTTCAGAAGACCCCGCAAACTTCGCAGAGCAGGTCGACTCTGCTCTCGAACAGACTACCAGAAAGGGCCGCGTCAAAAATGAAGGATACGACTCCGACTCTAGTGACGACGGGGAAGGCGTTGTTCTGAGCAGGAAAAAGGGCGCCGACGATGAAGACGATGACATGTTCGCTGTTGATGCGGAGGAGAAGAAGGCCGACGCGAGCGCGAAGAAGAAGGAAGAGTATCTTCGGCTCGGGGACATTGAAGGCCAAGAATTTGGCGACTCGGGGGATGAAGGCTCTAGCGACGAACCCGAAGACGAGGATGCCGCTGAACGCAAGAAGAAGGAGGGGATGGGGTTCGAGCTGTCATCATTCAACATGCGCGACGAGATGGAAGAGGGCAAATTCACGGAATCCGGCGCGTATGTCAAGTCGTTCGACCCGCATGGCGTCCATGACCGATGGATGGAGGGTCTCGATGAGCGGGAAATCAAGCTTGCGAGGCGCCGGAAAAGGCAGCAGGAGCGACAGCAGAAGGAACGAATAGAAGCGGAGGAGAGGGAAA
Organism: Mycena rebaudengoi; assembly: GCA_029282285.1. Lineage (NCBI taxonomy): Eukaryota > Fungi > Basidiomycota > Agaricomycetes > Agaricales > Mycenaceae > Mycena > Mycena rebaudengoi. The sequence continues at coordinate 506,431 of JARJCX010000007.1, forward strand.
TTGAGGAGAGCGGTGGGAAGGGCGCGCTGGAAAAGCAGCTGCTGGCGATGCTCAAGAAAGGTGAAACGGTGCTGGAAGCTCTCCAACGACTCGGGGTGGAAGCGAAGAAAGGTGGTAAGAGCTCTAAACGGTGCGTCATGTCCGCCCTTCATTGGCTAGGGGATCCTGAGGTTGTACTTTTAGCGTTGGAAAATTAAAGGCGGACGATTCTATGCTGGCTGACAAGTCGGCGGCACCTTCGCCCATCGAGCACATCACGCACTTGGCCTCTAACATCATGTCCCTCGGCGACACCGACATATATTCCAAAACTTACGAGGAGCTGGTTCGCGCTGTGCGATCATCTGGTTTGGTCGACTCGTCATGGGTTCCACCGTCCAGCGATAAAACCTACGAATATAAATGGCGTGTTCCCGGCGAAGGCCAAACTGGTGAAACGTTTGGGCCATTCGGAGAGGAGGAACTGAATTCTTGGTTCAAGGCGGAGTATTTCGGGTCGGCTGGGGAGAAGGTCGAAATACGAGAGCTCGGGGGTGAGTGGGGAGACTGGAGTGATGTTTTACAATAGTATTTATTCACTGCGTAACTTGTGTACTATTATATCCGATGGATGTGTAAATTACGCCGTTTCACTTCAGCATTGGTGATTGCAAGAATACATAATGTTATGCGAAAAAAGTCCTACGTGAAATGCGATATGTACTGAAAGACAAAGGATACCTCGTTCATACCAACCTCAGCCCGCAACAAGTCGTCGTGATTGTTCTTCAGCTCCGCGTTCGTAAAGTGATTCCACCTCCATGCGCATTCAGCATCGAGTTTATGAGGAAGGATGATGGGGCTTACGTGCTGGCGTCGCCATACAGGAGCGCGGGGGCCTTGATGAACTGTTTCCCATCCTTGCAACGCTTACATTTAAATGTTTCGTGGGTCTCGCAATTTGTGTCCTCGTTGAAGCGAAATAATTGCCGCAGGGCATCAACGGAGAAATGGCGTTCCATATCCTCTTTCTCGTCCACGACCGCAGACGAAAGCGCTTGCTTATTGGCTTGCCTTTGGAAAATCTTCTCTTCAATGGTACCCGTTGATATAAAGCGGTATACGAAACCTGGAAGGTATATGTAAAATTGCCTGTGAACAGGACACGACGTACATTCTTTCTTCTGCCCGTCACGCCACACGCGGGCGAGGGCCTGTTGATCAGCGGCAGGATTCCAATCTAGTGAGCGACGCGTAAGGGACAAACCAACAGAAAGTAGTGGCGACCGCACCAGGATCAAACAGAATGAGCCGATTTGCGCCAATGAGATTGATACCACAGCCACCAGCCTTGCTACTCAGCAGGAAAATGAACTCTTTGCCTGCTGGATCATTGAACTGGTCCACCAGCTTCTGCCGCTTGGTGATACTCATGGTCCCGTCAAGTCGGAAACAACCATACCTGAACAGACAAAATCAGAGGAAGATCACACGGATTGGATATGTGCTCAGACTTTTTGCTCCTGCAAAGTTTCTCAAATAAATCGAGGGTTTGGGTGTAATTGCTAATGAGGACAATTTTGTCGTCCGTATGCGTTCGTATATGATGTAAAAACCTGCGCAGTTGTCAGTACGAGTCTTATACAATGGATCTGCAGTTACCGTTCGAGGACCAGGAACTTGCCTCCCCACTCAGACCGCACTGTTGGATTCTTCCCCCTGTTTTTTCCGTTTACTCCGGCCCGAGGAAAATCGTCGGGAAGAAGGGGTTCGCAGCCCTGCAAGTCATCCGGCAGGTTGAGCAGCTCAGGGTGGTTACAAAGCTTCTTCAAGAGGTTGATTGCCTTCAGTGGCTGCGAGTCCTTTCCGCGTAGCAAGGCCTGTATTTCGGGAGATTTGATGAAAAGTCGGTAAAGCTCGAGTTGGAAGTCGGACAGCTTGCAAAAGACGACTTGTTCGTATTTGACGGGCACTGCGGATAAAAACTGAGTTCTGCAAAGAAAAAAAAGGCAGCAGACGAACAATATTTGGACAGAAGGTCGTTCGTCCTCCTGATAATGAATTTTGTGACAAGACCACCAAGCTCCTTCAGCTTCTTCTCGCTTTCGGCCTTCACTTCGTTGCTAGCTTCTGAATCCCGTCCGCGGATAATGAGATTCTCGAAATTCTTCCGGAAATCGTTCTTCGAGCCAAGGAAGTTGGGATTGGCAAAACTAAGAAGAGAGAAATATTCTGATAGGTCATTCTGCAAAGAGGAAATTAGTACCAAACTGCCATCTATTGACGTCGCTTGCCTGGATTGGGGTTCCGGTTAGAATTACTCTCCGTTTAACGTCCAGCGCATTCAGCGACTGGAAAGTTAGAGATTCTAATCCGATTGAGACACATCTCATATAATGATGAATCAACGTACCTGAGTTTTTTAATCTGTGGCCTTCATCACAGAGTAATAATCCGATGCTGCAATTTGCAAGGTGAGCTGTGAGAGTACGAAGAGTCTCATATGACACGATCATCACTGAAAACAAAGTTGCCGTTCAGCGGACGTCAGTGGAAATTTAGATACCGAACAACATGCACCTGGTTGCGTGACATTTCTACCGCGAGCAGCTACCCATCGCGCGACCCGTTCTAGTAAATCGGCCTTTCCGCCCTTTCCGTCCACAGCAAGAGCGGTTATAGCGTCTGGACCCAGCCATTTGACTAACAAATATCAGTACCTCAGATTCGCGTTGAAAATAGTGTCGCCTACCAAGCTCATTGGCCCAATTTTTTACGAGACTAGAAGGACATGCGATGATGCATTTCTCAATAGAGGGTTTCCCAGGATGGGGAGACTGCTTGAGCAACGTCCAGAGCAGGGCGATGCACTGGAGCGTCTTCCCGAGACCCATTTCATCCGCCATGATGCAACCATACTGGTTGTCGACAAGCATTCCGGTGGTGCATTTGTACAAGAACTGCGAAAGTTAGCAAAGTTAAACTGATAGAAGGCGTGCCACCGACCTTGACTCCCTCCACTTGATGAGGGCGGAGGACTTTGGTCAAGCGAGGATCGATGACTACCGCGACTTTATCGACCTGCTTCTTCTTGTCTTTTCCCTCTCCAAGCATGTCCCTCAAACTCCGGTGTGGATTGAACATGCCTGTCGTCTTCTCCCTCGCCTCGTTCGCCGCTTTTTCTTTAGCCTCCTCCTTTTCTCGCTCCTTCTTTTCTTCGTCTGTCTCTCTGTCATCAATGGTCGGGTCATACAGCACGATCGCATGGCCCTCCATGGGATCGTGGAGAGGTCGAGGCATGAGCTTTGCCTGTGGACGGATACCGAGCGAAATGCTGGAAGGGAAGTGGCGGATGATTTGGCCTTCCTTGTTCTTCATGGAAGGCATGGTAAAGCTTCGAGACCCAACCGTTTCGAATGGCTTGGGTTTGTAGACGGGGTATTTCTTGATAGCAGCAATAAGCTCAGCTTCGTTGTGATAGTTTCCATCCTTGTCTCTGTCGTCCTTCTTCTTCTTCTTCTTCCGCCCATTTTCGTCATCCGAGTCCGATTCTTCCGCCTGCTGTCCCTTGTAAGAGACCCTTTTTCTCTTTCGTTGCAGCTGTGTGCGATCGACCAACACCAGCGGGGTGGGTGGCTTGAATGGTTTATTTACTCTAGTGCTCTCGTGAAGTCCGACGACCTTTCCGTCAATGGTAGGAGCTCTTCGCAGCATCTGGACTCGGGGATGGGCGTTGAGTCGTTGTTCAAGTTGACTCGGTATCGTAATCACGCGACCGTGATGTATGCCTCTGTTGTGCCCGTCCTCGGCCGATGCCGAGCTTCTAAACTCGGACCACGATGAGTTTTGTGTCGAAGGCCCGAACTATCCTTTGGGGCGAGCGGCCGACTACATACGAGGAGAGAAAGTTGCTTCTCAAGGTAGATTGGTTCGTGTCAGATTCAGATATTACAATTCGGATTGATATACTCATACCTAGATCTTAGGTTCGTGCTGTCCTTTGTCTGCCTCCAGTCAGTTGTTCTTGAGCTCGGAGGTTATTTTACCCCCTTACCTTAATTACTTCAGATATTTCTCCAATTGTAAGTCTCTTCTCATTCCACCGCACTTGAAGGAAGTAAGCGCTGGTAATAGATCTTGACCGTGCAAATCGTATGTAATTTCTTTCGCGTGCCAACCCTCGCAGACCTCGTAGTTCCTAGTTGCCAATGCCTAGTATGCGGAATTTTATCTACGCCTTCTTTCTTTCTTCCTGATGAACGAACAAGTGTGTCTGGGATGAAGGTTGGACTGCTGTACCATAATTCGGCTCCGGAACTAACTCACAAGTTGAACCACATTTTGAAGGAGGCTCTGAACATGACTGGTCACGATTTCAATACGTACGCATTGCCCGAGATCTTCCGCCTTCCAACGTTGATACGGACGAACATGTTTTCAGTGTTAATTCCATGTTCACCGTCGGTTATACAATCGCCCAAGTTCCGCAGAATCTCCTTCTTCACGTCGTTCCGCCGAGGATCCTATTTCCCTTGAACACACGTATGTCCTATCGGACCGTCGGCATTATTGTTCTGTTTTAATACCTCCTGCCATCTTCAGTCATCTGGGGCGGTCTCACGATGGTTACTGCCGCCGCCACGAGCGTCCGCCACCTGTATGTGATTCGGTTCTTCCAAGGGATGGCAGAGGCTTCCACCTTTGTTGGCGCAGTAATAACAATTTCTTTGAGATTTAATAAACCTCTCACTGGCGATACAGCATTTCATTATGGTAATGGCGGTTTCTGAATTTGAAACGCCCGAGTCTAGCCTTTTATGTTCGTGACACAGGGCTCCTGGTACAAGGAATCTGAACTGGGAAAGCGTGGAGCCATTTTCTCTAGCTCTGCTCAGGTAGCCACAATCTTTTCAGGCATTTTGCAAGGTCCGTGATTGGGATGTCGAGTAAAAATGAAGTCCCATCGTTATTTCCAGCTTCTATATACCGGAATCTCAACGGGCTCCACGGATTAGCAGGATTCAAATGGCTCTTCATCATTTGTGGCCTCATCACCGTACCCATTGCTTTATATGACTTCTGGTTCTTCCCGGACACACCTGAAACAACCTCAGCTCCTTATTTTAGCCAAGAAGTTGACACCTTTAATTACTTCCTCGATCTTGAGCCTTCATTATTTTGCAGGAAAGAAAACTTGCCATTTCGCGCCTACCTCCAAGACCTAATACAAAGCTTGACTTAAGTCTGGTTCGCCGGGTGCTAGGAAGATGGAGGATCTATTTGATGTGCTTGATCTGGTATGTACCATCATTCGTCTCTTTAGTGTCCACATATATGAAGTTTACTAGGGAAAGCATCGTCGTGTACTTGTCGTCTGCCGCCCTCTGATATTTTCTCTAGATTATCGGCGGAGAACTGGAATCCATTGGTAGTAATTCCTTAATGGCGCTGTGGATGAAAGCAAGCGTCGAACCAAAATACACCGTTGAGAACATCAATTACTATCCTGCAGGGGGGACGGCGGTGGCGATTGCGGCTCTTCTGGGCACTGTAAAAGGATTTCACTCCTGTTTCGTCCCTTCTCAAATCCACTACAGGCCATTTGGACCGATTACACCGCGAAGAGATATCAGGTCAATTTACTCATCGCAGCGGCCATGCTTGTGTCGTCCGTCATCTTGCTCGTTTATCCAGTCTCGACCGGGAGCAAGTTCTTTGCCTTTTATCTATCGGGGTAAGCACATTTCCGTTCCACATCTGCAATGTTCATCCAATCTCAGAGTTTCCTATGCCGGCCAAGCGTCTAATTTTGGATGGTGCAACGACCTTGCAAGAGATGACGATCAGGAAAGATCGGTTATCCTTGCTGCCATGAACAGTGTGGCTTCTCTCTGTTGTGAATAGTATGCATGCTCATGTTTTTGGTAGTGATGAGCAATGCTTTCAACGCCTGGGTTCGTGACTTCCTAATCTGACTGGATTGTTGCCAACGACCTTTCAAATATTAGTGGTCCATTGTGCTATTTCCCGCAAATGATGCGCCCCGATGGCGCAAGGGCATGATCTCTATTATCGTGCTCGTTCCTGTCATGGTCATCCTTACAGCCATCACAAGAATCCTGCAACGGAGAGACCAGCAACGAGCTGCCGAGCATATCGACACCCAGAGCGAGAAAAATGCCCAGGAATTATAGAGAAGCAACGGCCATAGTGCCCCATACTGTAGCCCAAGCCTATTCTATATATCACCCCAGTCATTCATGTCAGAGCGTTGTCGTTTGCAGCCCAGCACCAGTGCCCGCAGCCTGAGACACAACGATGCCCGAAACGTTTGTTTGTTTGGCCAACAGGAAAGGCATCTTCGGTGTCTTGAGAAGCTCCACGAAGAGGTGTTTCATCATCGGCGGTTCGGTCTCTGGTACGGCCCCTACTTTCCGACTGCGCAAGCAACGGAATTGTGGCCGGAATACTGACCATTGGGTGCTGCATATAGTATCGTCTATAGCAAGCCTGGTGCCCTCCATGATGGCATATTGAGCATTGAAATAACAGAGCCCGGACCGGGAGGCGACTTTGACACATGAGCACTTGAAAGCACGCGATGTCAAAAAAGATCACATACCAGATCGCGCAAGTAACACAAGACGTTCTACAAGACATGCAGTAGGCGAAGCCTCCATTGACTAGCTTGCCTGGAGTTGGAGTGCCAGCAGAAACAACCAGCGGCTTTCGGCATTTGCCACATGAGGTGTGTATCTGGGTTTCGATCTGAGGTTTAGTTAGCGTGTGCTTTTGACGCGGAGTAAAAAGTATACCAGAGTGACGTTGCGAATATCCTCGCTTTGGCAGAATTTGCGGAGGTAGGCTGCAGAAGTATACAATTGCAGACGTGATAACAGATCTAAAGCGCTATCAGAATCGGCGGCGCCAGCGTAGGGAGAACGGCCGACCAGTGTATGACTCCAGGAACCGAAGGATTCTTTTCGGTCCTAGACGTAGTTCTTGTGGTGCAACGGCCGCCAGCATAGCGCATGTTTGAACATCTCCCTAAAGTGAACATCAGCCAGCTCCAGTAGTCTAACACGGTTGCTACGCACATCGTTAGCGAAATCCTCGAACGCTTCCCGTAATATTTCCCAAGTCGCGTCGCGAAGGCTGTCCTCCTCCGCATTCACAAACTCCATTCTGCGTTCTGTCAGCTTGGAGTCATCTACAGTTGGCATGCTCTTCAGTTTGACTTCTTTCTGATCGAGCAAGAACTCCGACACGGCCTGAGACTTTTGCCGACGGTGGACAGCCCGAAAGTCTCTTAGCGTCTCCTCTGCCCTGACACCACTTTCGTTGGCAGTAATATCTTGAAAAGGAGTCTCGCCTGCAGTGACTGTGAGTATACTGCTGTGTGATGACTGACGAGCCAAGGTGTGCAAAGTCGGCGCTGCCAATGAGGCAAGAGTAGAGCTCCTACTCCGGGACTTGAGTCGCGTTGAACTCTGTCTCCGAGAGCTGGATTTCGATTTCTGACGTCGACGCGGGGATTTGAACGTCATGTCACCAGCTTCATCGCTCGACTTGTCAGTGTCAGTAGACATCGGAGAGGGCGAGGATGTGTCGTCGTCAACCCGGTCAGAAACGGCTTCATCCTCGGCCCAGTACTGCTGTCCTGCAATCCGGGACAATGGACTCGGATGGGAAGCAGTCATGATTCGGGTAGGCCCCAGAGAAGGTGAGATGACATTACTGTCTTCGTCGCTTGAAGGTCCTCCCCCGTCAACAGTCATTTCGTCTCCAACATCTACCCCGGTACTTGCCCCACTGCCAGAGGAAGACGAATCGGAATCATCCAGTGCTCCTTCTCCAATGTGCCTGGTGTTGTTTGGGCTTGCACCGCTGGTGCTGGATAAGCTCGTTGACATTGACATCCTTCGATACGAAGGAGGCCGTCTACTGAGTCCTGAGTCCCCCGAGGGGCGACGACCCATGTAAGCCGATTGGGAAGGAGGTCGTGGAGTGACAGGAGGAAGAGAGCTGACCACTAATCGCGGCGAGGATGCGTTTGATGATGTTGGCGTTAGTTTTCTCGAAACTGAGGAGCTTCGTGTCTCTCGAGGAGAGGATTTGGAACTGGGTCGACCTGGGTTCGCCGTACTGGGGCCCGGAGTAGGTGGAAAAGAGTAATTGCTAGATATGGCGGCTGAAGTAAATATTGACCCTGGAAGTGAGTTATGCATTGGGGCAGGCGGGGATTGCGGCGGAGTCGGGGGTAGTTCAGGAACAAGCGAAGTTAACGATGACGCAAGTAACAGCCACATTTGAGCAACGCGGTCCTTTCCCGCTTCGAGAGCAAGCTGGACATGTCAGAAGTGGGCTCTGTACGAAGGGATCGGTACCAACCTGAGCGTTCATTTCACACAGTGCTATTCGATCTTCCCCATCGAATACGTACGCTTTAGCAAGCCTTGTGAAGGAGTCTACATCAGATAGCGAGGTCTCGGGGACATATGTTGCAACAGCTTGTGTTCTAGGGCCGCAAGGCTCGTCCCCGATGGACTTGACAACTTTTCGCTTTCTCCTCTCTTCCAGTGTCGGTTGGAAGCCGGGTCGTCTAAAGCCACGAAAATGAGGTGCAGTTGAACAAAGGTGATCCAAACACACATGTCATCATACGGCACCTCCCATTCGACCTGCTGCTCCGCAACAAATGCTACTGACCCAGAGGCTTCCCAGGCAGCTGCCACACGAGGAATGGCGTCGATGGGCTTAGTCGCGTCTCGCAGATCGATTTGAGAGAACGTGCCAGACGAATGGGTGGCCCATAGAGCATGAGAGTCGCGAAATGCAATATCTGGACAGTGTTAGCTGCGAGGGACAGTAGGGACGAAAGCAAACGAACCAGTAACACCACCCTCGACCGCAGAGCCTCTGACCGTCCATTTAGCGATCCACCCTCTCCTGACATCCCATATCTCCACCGCATCACCAATGCCAGAACTACCTCCAACTCTTTCCCGAAGCTGTTTACTGGTGTTGTCTGCGCCGGAAACGGGGTTTGTCGCGGATCCGTTTCCGGCTTTCGTTGATCCACCACCGAGAGCAGAGGCATACGTGGGTCCTGGGTTCGGACCAGCCAGCTCAGAGAAATTGCTGCTTCCAAACTCGGCATTAGCATTGGAGACCACAGCAACTTCGCAGCCATAGCCAGGACGCCATAGGACACGTCGTACAGGAAAGGATGGGTGAAGAGTGTATTTGGGTTTGTGGGGGATGTGTGCGTTGGTGGAGGAATTGGGTTGACTAAGGTCCCAGATCTAATGTTTGTCCATAACGATGAAAGGAGTAAGCCGAATCTGATAAAGGCGAACCTTAACGCATCTATCTAAACCAGCGCTGACGATCCAGCCAAGTCCTACAGGGCCGTCACCTCCAGCCGGAACGTCGCTGTCAGGCAGATACCAATCGAGGGAAGTAACGCTGGCGGTGTGGGCGACGGGAAGACGATCCAAGAGTCCGCGCTGACCCATCCGCAACTCCCAACTGCAGCGACAGTGAGCAAACTAAGAGTAAGGGTTGATTCATAAAAATCACCGGTATATGCTCCCATTGTCCAATCCAACAACGGCCAGTAGAGGCAGCGAGGGGCTTGGAGAGAAGGCAACACCCCGCACAGACGTCGCGTGGTGTATCCGCATTATCGACTTTTGCATATCCCGGATGTCCTACACATGCGGACATAAATAATAAACTGGAGAAGCTGGAGAATAACAGACCCAAACGCGCAGATCTCCGTCGGCAGATCCTGTAATGCAATAGTGGTGTACGATGTGAGAGACCGCAAGTTTGTGAACGGATCGCGTGTGGTCTTTTGCCCTGCGTTCTACGACGCAGTAAGTACGCCTTCGGCAAGCCGCTGCAGTCCTCACCAAACTTTGATGGGCCAGACTTGTTCAGATCCCACATTATGAGATCTCCGTTGCGTGCACTGGTTAATATTTTGTTGTTGAATACTATGAGTTCCGTGAATATGGTCATTATTGGGTACACCGGGAAGGACGCACGACCATGACACCAAGCAACATCCGTGTTGGCACTGTCAGTTTTGAGGCCGCTTCCCTCCCACATGTTTCTCGACGCGTCCAGACGGTACCCACCAGCTCCAGTAATCGATCTGTGTTCTGCATTGTGGGATGTGTCGTCTGGGTTGGATACGCGCATAATTCGCAGAACTAGCACAAAGGGGGTATCAGCCAAGATTGAGGAGACATAGGGTTGGTTCACATTCCGTTCCAGCCACAGCACATCGTAGACCGTCTTCGCTCTTGCTCAGTGACCCGCCGCTAGGAGTCGCGCGAGTAAGGCGGACGTTCCTGGTGGCGCTTGGGTTCGCTGATAGATGCACATTGGGTCCTTGGGGAGGGTGAGTGCGCGAATCTGAGTAGATGCTGGCAGGTAAATCGAGTGTCTGGATTGTCAGATTCCAATGCGAGCTCATTTGCTCCTGAGGATCCGGAAGTTCGGCTCGATAGATGTTAGTACTGATCACCGATACTGAGCGGAGTTTGAAATGTGCACGTGTGCCGGCCCGACAGGCTTCGCTATTAGTATCCGCATCGCGTCTGGAAGTTGAACCGCGTCAATTCAATGTATATAATAATCTAATAGCCCAGGGAAAAAACTTAAATCTTGAAGAGCATAACCTGCAGCTACGACCTTCGTTGATTCACAAACCTCAATCGCACAGTAAATCTATTATTATCCTTTCGTGAATCTAAACTTCTGTATCCGCACTGCAGTACTACTCTGGCGCCGCAAAATAGGCTGGAGGAATGTGCCTATAAAGTGTATGTTATTTGACTCAACTTTGCACTTGACCAAGGGAGGATTACGGGTCGCCTGAACGGGCTGGCCATGAAATTGATGCGCGCAGTTTTCGACAACTACATACAGCTCCCCAAAACATATTGAACCCGAGTAGGATGGATGGCCAGGAGCAGTTCAAGATGCCAATGTCTCATTTCCGGCCGCGGAGAATTTTTGGAACGGCCTGGTCGTCGATTGACTTCTGGCGCATAATCTGGAGAGCCAGATTCGAACTCCGCTTAGTACTATCGAGCCCTATGGGTCTGAATCCTCCCTGTCTAGCTAAATTTCATTTTTCATGTTTTTTCTAGAGCTTTAATTGCTTCGGTTTCTTTCGGGATGGATAACGGTACTATCCTTCACCTAGATCTCGGACACCCAAGGAAAATCGCAGAATAGCATTTTATTCAAAGGTATATGGGCCAGGCTGAGTATACAGATCGTCAGGAATCTGTCTTTTACCCCAGATTCAAATTTTACTTCATGAGAAACGGCTAAGAATTGCTCAAACAGTGTCATTTTTTCCGAGGTTGCCATGTGTCCGAGTAGTAGGTAACACCTCAAATTTGGATTGCCGGCCTCGTATCTTATCCTCTTGAGGTCGAGGCGCCTCTAAATCTCATAGAGTGGAGCTCCTTAATGAGGAGTATAATATTCATGAAGCAGAAGCTGGGGCATGCCCCGGATGGTCAATTGGTAGCATGAACTTTCTTGCCATCATTTTGACAGTTGAGAAATAAATTTGGCAGGCAGGCTTCATCTTTCGGCTCGTTGTGACGGCTACAAGACAGCTATGCCTATGAAATTTATATGGGAACTCTTGCGATGTAAAGGTGTCTTTTAGATGCGTTCAAGAGATAATATGACCTTAGGGTGAGGGCACTAGGCCTCAAAATAGGCTGAATTCGCGAAAATGGCCCAAGCTGTCAACTTTTGGCGGTGATATATATTCGAAGGATGCAACTTTGTAAGGGTTTTGAACCCTATATCTTCAGGGCACCTCCTGCCGCTTATATTACACCAAAAATCTCAAGCAACGGTGGATGAGAAATATTTGTTTGTCCGAGTTGTAGGCGTGTCCGGGACGGTGGGGGACGATAGTACATATTCTCGTTGTATACAAAAAATAATGAAGTGATTGGGGGGCACGGGCGGGTGTAGGAGACAGCGCAAAGCGAAGAAGTGGGATCAAACCATCATTCTAACAAATTTCGGGATCAAATTTCTTCGATGAAGGTTCGTCCACTTCCTCGACCCCAATCCCTTCGTAATTTTACAGAGAGCAGAAGAGGATGTGTCGGTACCCTTTCCGAAAAACACCGAAGAGATTGCTTAATTTTTTAAAAAGATAAAATTCAAATTCAGGACCACAGGGAGGATTCAGACCCATAGGGCGATAGTATCGAAAAACTCCGCATGATTGATGGGCAGTTAATTGTGCTCGTATCTGGGCATCTTGAATGCCTCAAATATTTAAGGGTCTCTGACACATTTTTTCGAGCTCACTCCTTTTTTTTTTGAGATTTCCTGGAACCTGGGACAGTATTCTTAGAAGCTTTCGGCTAACCATTTACGCGGTCACGTGCAACATACACAACCGAAGTACTAGCCGAGTTCGTCATGATTTCTCAGCTTTCTCACAGCTCACCACAGATATAAAGGAGACGTGCCTTGAATCTCGCTCCACTGGCAATATGAAGTACGTCCGACTTGGAGAGTCTGGCCTGAAGGTATCTCCAGCGCGTAGATGCTGCTCGTACTGGTTCTGAACTTCTGACAATTCAATGCCTAAGGTCTCAAAAATCATCCTCGGTTGCATGAGCTATGGGAGTCCCGAGTGGCAAGCGTGGGTGCTTCCTGAGGAGCAGGGATTGGAGCACATCAAGGCTAGTTCTCTAGATGGTTACAAGTGGGCAAACTCAGGCTGACGATGTGGACGCATTACTCCCCAGGCTGCTTATGACGCCGGAATAAACACATTCGACACAGCAAACGTAGTTTCAACCCTTCCGCCTGTCACTTTTCCTTATCCTCGTTCAGGTCTACTCGAACGGTTTATCGGAGGTCGTGCTTGGCAAGGCGATCAAGAAATTCAACCTTCGTGAGTCGTTCTATCTTTGACAGATTTACCATAGCTAACATCTGAAACAGCCCGAGACGAGATCGTCGTCATGACCAAGGTAAGCGAACCTACTTTTTATTACAGATCCCCTTTTCACCGTTCTCCAGGTGTATTTTGTCGTCGGACGCGAACCCAACGTGGGCATGTTCGATTCAGTAGAAAGCTCTGACAAGGCGGGATATGTCAATCAACGAGGTCTCAGTCGAAAGGTTTGTCTGATTTACCACTGTCATTTACTAGTATTGACTCGCTGTGAATAGCATATATTTGACTCAGTCAAACATAGTCTCGAGCGGCTTCAACTTGATTATATTGATGTCCTTCAGTGCAAGTCTCCTTCCGGATTAAACTGAATTGCTTCTCTGACATTTATGTCGATAGGTCATAGGTTTGATCAGGAAACACCCATTGAGGAAACGGTAATTTCACAGATTTCGGAGTCCAGACATACCGAACCTTCGATCCTGATCACTCATCCAGATGCAAGCCCTCCATGATGTTGTCAAGGCCGGATACGTGCGGTACATTGGGATGTCCTCGTGCTGGGCTTGGCAATGTACGTGGTTTGCGATTCCTGTTTACGTCTTTTTATTGACTCTAGTGCAGTCAACGCGATGCAATGTATGAGAATCCAGCATGGGCTTCATGAATCTACTTGAACCGCGCGCTAGACTATGCTATCCACAACCATCTGACCCCGTTCATCTCGATGCAAAACCACTATAGTCTTCTCTACAGGCAAGAGACTGGCTCGAAACTCTGACAGAAATCTGATTGCGCGGATTTTTAGAGAAGAAGAGCGCGAGATGATGCCGTCCTTGAAGGTATCTATTGGCACTTATGGTTCGCAGCCCGCTGAAGGCGATATCTAGCTTCACAAAGTGGGGTCGATCCCCTGGTCTCCTTTGGCCCGTGGGCTCTTGACGCGCCCCCTCACGGAACAAAGCAAGCGCGGGAGTGTCGACAGGTATGCGCTATGTTTGCTTCGGGACGCGTTTCTGAGTCACCTAGAATGATCGGACGCTACCACAATGACGCAACTACGGGAATTATTTCCAGGTTAGCTTAGACCTTGCGGTATATTACAGCCTATCAACACCTAGACAGGGTAGAAGAAATTAGCAAGAAGAAGGGAGCCAGCATGGCGCAAATAGCGCTGGCTTGGGCGCTGAACAAAGACGGTACGCGGTCATGTGCGCGGGAGGACGACCTTGACGAATATACTACATAGGAGTAACGGCCCCAATTGTGGGCACCACGTCTCTCGAGAATCTTCGTGAACTCATAGGTGCGCGACGCGCTTTTGGTAATACTTCTGGGCTTACATCCCTGTTAGCTGCCACTGATATCGAGCTCACTGACGAGGAAATTAAATATCTCGAGGAGCCCTACAAGCCAACCACTGTTATTGGCCACACTTGAGGAGCCGAGAGACGGGAATATCTCTGAATAGTTTTTCTATATGTACTCAATATGTACGCGTACGGATGATGTATCCACAAGGCCGAAACGTAGCGATCTCAGATTCTTTGGCACAGGTTGAAATGGTTTGCACAGGTTGAAATGTTGCAATACTTAATAAGTTCAGCCGACTCCAGCAGAAATCGATACTTTCTTTTACAAAGGTAGGCCATTTTGATGGCTGACCTCGGCAACCTCACTGCCGCCTCAATTCGGCCCCAAAGCTCAAACAACTCGGGATTCAACATCTTTCAGTAGGAATGAACCTTCCTGTCGATTTCGAGCCCTATCCGACATGAATTGCGGGTGTAGCATTGCCATCAATATTTTTTTGCAAAGGTAGGTGATCGATAGTACATCCGGGAACGTCTGCCTTTGGGGCTGTACGCTCCAGCGCGACTCGGAGTATGTACTACGAGTAGGTTTCGATCGACACGCGGTCACGCGGTCACGCGCTGCAGCACACACGACCAACTGATAATTAATTGATTTCTCAGCTTTCTCACACCCTGCCATGAGTTCGCTATATATATGAGGAGGCTTTCATTGCGTGCTTTGAATCTCGCATTCATTCAAATTGAAGATGAAGTACGTTCGACTTGGAGAGTCTGGCCTGAAGGTATATCTGGCGTCAAGCTTCAAGTTTTGTGGTTCTAGCCTGTTCTAACACTTTCCTCCGACTCGAGGTCTCGCAAATCATCCTCGGCTGCATGAGCTATGGGAGTCCCGAATGGCAAGCGTGGGTGCTTCCTGAGGAGCAGGGATTGGAGCACATCAAGGCTAGTTCTCTAAATGGCTACCAGTGGGCAAACTCAGGCTGACGATGTGACACCTTACCCCCCCAGGCTGCTTATGACGCCGGAATAAACACATTTGACACAGCAAACGTAGTTCCAGCCCTTCCCCTTGCCAACTTTCCTTATCCTCGTTCAGGTCTACTCAAATGGTTTATCGGAGGTCGTGCTTGGCAAGGCGATCAAGAAATTCAACCTTCGTGAGTGGTTTCTTAGCTTTGACGGAGATTTACATAGCTAACTTTTGAAAACAGCCCGAGATGAGATCGTCATCATGACCAAAGTAAGGAAACCTATTTCTTACAGATTTCTTGTTCAGCGCTCCAGTTATTTGCCGTCGTCGGACGCGAACCCAACGTCATGTTCGATTCAATAGAAAGCTCCGACAAGGCGGGATATGTCAATCAACGAGGCCTCAGTCGAAAGGTTTTTTTCTGATCTAATAGCACTCTGCTTCGCTATTGACTTCTCATGAATAGCATATATTTGACTCGGTCAAACATAGTCTCGAGCGGCTTCAACTTGATTATATCGACGTCCTTCAATGTAAGTCTCCTTCCGGATTAAACTGGATTACCTCTCTGACATTTACGTCGATAGGTCATAGGTTTGATCAGGAAACGCCCATCGAGGAAACGGTAATTTCACAGATTTCGGAGTCCAGACATACCGAACCTTCGATCCTGATCACTCATCCAGATGCAAGCCCTTCATGATGTTGTTAAGGCCGGTTACGTGCGGTACATTGGGATGTCCTCGTGCTGGGCGTGGCAATGTATGCGATTTACGATCCCTGTTCACATCTAAGTTTTGCTGACTCTAGTGCAGTCAACGCGATGCAATGTATGAGAATCCAGCATGGGCTTCATGAATCTACTTGAACCGCGCGCTAGACTATGCTATTCACAACCATCTGACCCCGTTCATCTCGATGCAAAACCACTATAGTCTTCTCTACAGGCAAGAGACTGTGGCTCGAAACTTTGGCAGAAATTAACTGCGCGGATTTTTAGAGAAGAAGAGCGCGAGATGATGCCGTCCTTGAAGGTATCTATTGGCACTTAGTATGGTTCGCAGCCCGCTAAAGGCGATATCTAGCTTCACAAAGTAGGGTCGATCCCCTGGTCTCCTTTGGCCCGTGGGCTCTTGACGCGCCCCCTCACGGAACAAAGCAAGCGCGGGAGTGTTGACAGGTATGCGCTATGTTTGCTTCGGGACGCGTTTCTGAGTCACCTAGAATGATCGGACGCTACCACAATGACGCAACTACGGGAATTATTTCCAGGTCAGCTTAGACCTTGTGGTATATTGCAGCCTATCAACACCTAGACAGGGTAGAAGAAATTAGCAAGAAGAAGGGAGCCACCATGGCGCAAATAGCGCTGGCTTGGGTGATGAGCAAAGACGGTACGCGGTCATGTGCGCGGGAGGACGACCTTGACGAATACACTACATAGGTGTAACGGCCCCAATCGTGGGCACTACGTCTCTCGAGAATCTTCGTGAACTTATTGGTGCGCGACGCCTTTTCGGTAATAATTCTGTTTTTACATCCCGCTTGTCAGCTGCCATCGATATCAAGCTCACCGATGAGGAAATTAAATATCTCGAGGAGCCCTACAAGCCGACTACTGTTATTGGCCACACTTGAGGAGCCGAGAGACAGGAATATGACTACGAATCGTTTTCACATATGTACTAAGACTCTTGATGATTCAGACTGCTGCAGATCTCCGCGGTTCATGATGCTCAAGCATGAAAGAGGAGGGTGAAGTAGCTTCAGCGAAGCACTGATCTATGTTGAAATCAAGAAAGAACACAGCAATAATCGCTTCTAGTATCTAAACATCTATGAGACTTGCATTAAGGCCGTATCGATGGTGAGTAGAGTCAACTGAAGGGAACGAACCAGAAGTATCCCATATCCTCAAATCCGACCGACACACTTCCCAAAGTTGCTCGCATCCGAACTCTTCAATGTCCGGTAGCTTTTCGCCTGGCCTGAAATTCATGTCGCATTTGCAAGCATGGGCTTCAGTTTGATCAAAATCTATGATACGGATATCCGTCATATCCGATCCTTTGGAGTTTACGAGCACGTTTCGTTCTGCGAACTAAAAAACAAGAGTTCAGAAGGCATGAGTCACTTGAAAAACAACACGGTAGCATATTACATCACCGTGCAGCAGTCCACTCCGATGAATGTCACCCAGGCGTTGGAGGATTAAAATTCTTCAAGTCAACTGAGCAAAGCGGAAAAAGAAAAAAAACCAACAAGTACTTTATTGCAAGAGGCAGTACCGGGAAGGGCTGCCTCAAACACTCGCCCCAGAACTCAAGCAGCAAGCAAGCTATGGGTTGACCGTCTTCGTTCGTCCCCGTGTACATGCCAAAACACTGTGGTATGGCCTTGCCCTGCAGAGTCGGAAGAGATTCATAAATCGTGAACTCGTCCTCGATTCCGCACACAAGGTCCTCACGCATTGCGAACTTGAGCGCGAAAACGGGGGTTTCAGCGCCCTCAAGACAAGCTCGGAATACCGGAGAATCAGAGCTATAGTCCGACTGCGAGTTGGGATCTACCCTGACGGTAATTTTTGGGGTCGATTCATGGGGAGAGGAGGCAGTAAGGTTGAGTTCGGGTACGTGCCATCCAGGCCACTCGATGATTGGGAATTTTACGCAAAGCGAGGCTGGATTCATGAAGGGAGACCGAGAAGTTAGGATGAGCTCGAGGTGCCGTGCGAAGCTATATATGCCTCGAGTCCCCGACGCCACAGGTTGCCGAAGAGAACGCGAAAGTCCTGATTGGGTAATAAATACGCGACAGCAGCTTTCTCGGCGACCTCCATGTCCTCTGCCACAGAGCCCTATCAGCTGGTATATTCCATTCCCAATTCCATATTTTAAATTTCACACAGCTCTAGCGTGCCCTCGTCCTGGACTACCTCTGTCACAATGGCTACAGTTCCACAGCTCGCGCCTTCGCACAAAGCAGCGCGGTCCCACGTCTCGACGCGGACGGCGACGAAATAATGCACCCCGCAGAAACCGCTGACTACCCAGCACCTCGTGTCTCTGAGGAAACCTTGGCCCAGGTCGACCTCCGCCAAAGTCCGTCCACGTTGTATTCCGCGAATGCTCACTTACCGCTTGACCCAGGCGTCAGGACCCACATACTCGCTGGTCGTATCTCAGCTGCCACAGAGCTCCTGGAGAAGCACTTTCCTGCAGTTCTATCTGCTGATGCTCCGGCCCCCAAACCGCACAAGTCATTAACAGGAACGGACTTCGTCGCTTCAACGACACTCGACCCCACACATCTCACTCTGAATTTGCGTATCCTTGCATTTACAGAGGCTTTCCGCACAACTCCGGATCCTCTCGAAAACCCAATCACAGAATCTTCTGACGGAGATGACCCAAGAGCCACTGTGCTACTGTCTAAAGCGAGAAAACTTTACGCACAAGTGCACATGCTTGCCAATCCTATCGAACGCGAGGCCTACACCACTGAATTAAGAAACGTCGCTGGACTTTTGGCCTACCCGGATCCGCTTTCCAGCCCCGTGGCAAAATATCTGAGCCAAGAGAGGCGGGAGGCTGTCGCCAACCAAATCAATACTGCCATTCTATGTGAGCTTGCCCAGCACTGTCTGTCGCCCTGTTTAAATCCTGTTCTTCCTTCCAGACAGAACAGGATTCCCAGCCATCTCACATTTGGAATTATCGACGCGATACACGTCCACATTGTGGTCCTTCCTCCATGACTTCCGCGTCAAGCCTCGACCCGGTGTTCCCTTGCCTCCAACAGACAAAGACCTCAACCCACAAGTAAAAGGCATGAAGACTGCAGACATCGATGTAAATCGTTTCTCTTGCAGTTAGCGCTATCTGACAAAATCTAAGGTACCTCGCTTTGACCTCCAACAATTTCTGAATTCTCGAGCATGACCTCTCCCTGTACAATTAATAATTTGGATGTTATATTACGACCTGATAACTTCTACATCGTCCCACCTTCCTTTATTTACTTCAGTCATCAAATTGTCTGGCATATGGCACCCTCGGAGACCAAGAACCCGCAAATTATGAAATCGAGTCCAATTCATCTTGCCCAATTTTTCTTGCGCCTCCTTTTCTCCCACTAGCCACCTGTTGTATGAAAGGTCGAGGCGCTCAACCAGCGGACAGGTAGCTGGTAATCTGTGGATCGGCACAGGAGTAGGCAGATTGATCAAAGCAAGGTGTGTTATCGTGGCAGGTAGACTGCACAGAGTCGAGAAGGCGAGATGTGCGGACACTAGGATGAAGGTGTGTAGTGGAGCAGGCAGTGACTCGTCAGATTCCCACTCCGACAGCCGTCCATCGCGCTCAGGATCCCCGAATTGGTCCTCGAGTACCCTGGTATGTGGTCCCACAAGGATTAACTCGCCGCCGACATGTCCGTCTGGCTCGCTCAACGCGTGTAATTTAGAGTTTGTCAATGGGGAATGAACAGCTGTCCACCGAAGCAGATCCTTGCGCAGATGGGACGGGATGTAAGGAACAATGTTTTCCGAGAAATCATCATCCGAGGAAGATGTGACGAGAGTCCGAAGACAGAGAAGAGTGAGGGATGGCACTTGGGAGTCGGTGGGCGGAGCGATATCAGGAAGGACGACCGACAGCGCCTGCCATCGCCATGTTGCAGTGTTTTGAGTGCACTGTGGTTCTATTGTGCGTTTGGAGACAAAAAGGGCTTCGCGACTATCGCGTACCCTGGAAGGTTTATCTGTTGAGTATACCGAATCCGCAAGAAGGTCACCGGGAAGTGTTGGGGTGTTACGTGCAAGCGATGCGGCTCTGGTCCTGAGATCAGGTTGCTTGCGTTGCTGGTTTTGAGTATGTCGAAAGTACTCCCCTCTATTCGGCTCTCAATAAAGGTGATAAGTACTCCGACATAAGAGACAAGCACCTCAACGTGTGGATGGTATCGACGATTTTTGAGGATGAAGGATACATTGGTAGGACTCATTGCTGCTGCCAAACAACGCCTCCGTGCCGGGCAAATTTTAGGAAACCAGCGATAAAAAATCTCAACGCAAACTATGAGCCCAGATGTCGCTTATATTTTCCGGTCACTATTATTGTTGCGACAGAACATCTAGCGGAGCTACTCTAACATTGCACCGAAAATGTGCACAGAGGTGACCTATCGTGCCTGTACATAGTCATCGATTTTGAGGAGTAAACAAACCGTTTCCGTCGACAACTCAATAGCGCTTGTGGTGACTAAGAGGGGCTGCACCACATCTTCTTCAAGGATGTTCGATATAAGACCCTAAAAATCCCTTAGTTTTGTTTTTATGATGATACTGTTCATGACAAAACACACCTTTCGGACATTGATGCCAGCAGTGCGCTCCCCGAGTGCGTGTCGATTCCGAAGTTCAGTCACGATGGCGATGGGGTTCAAACCCGCGTTTTCTGCAAGGGTCGTGGGAATGACCTCGAGGGCGTCGGCGTAGGCCTGGAAGCAGTATGCTTCCATGCCTTTCAGGGATTGGGCATACTGGGATAATAATCGAGAGACGTGAATCTCCGGTGCACCGCCGCCACCGATGAGTGCGCTGCCAGGCGAGTTGAGAAACATAGAGAATACAGCAAATGAGAAACACACCGCTTCTTGACGAGACACCGAACGACGCATAGCGCGTCATGGAGACTGCGCTCGCACTCCTCCACAACGAGGTTATTACTGCCCATCGCAAGAATGCTGACAGTCCGGCCTCGATTCCTGACTCCAGTTATCCTCACTACTTTTGCCCCAGATTGTGATGTTTCTTCTACCAGATCTGCATAGCCGAGCTTGTCCTCGGTGAAGGCGTCGATATCGGCCACTGGTTTACACCCGAAACTCTTTGACAGGAACTCGATTTCATCGCGTTCTACGTCCTTGACGGCAAGGATCCCGAGTCGCTTCAAGAAATTGAGGGAGGTGTCGTCCACTGCATCGCGGAGGATAGATTTTTGGATGAGAAGCACATTGCAGTTGGCTTTCTTGATCTTTTTGCAAATATTGAGGAGGTACTGCCGGCCCTCTTTAATGACTTTGTCCATTTGACGATAGTCGTTGATTACAACGGTGTTATCCATCTGATAAAACAAAGAGTTAGTCCGAGGCAATGCCATCTAAAACAAGTCGTACGTCGGGTTTGGGTGCACTGAGTTGGAACTGAATGATGGCAATTTTGGCCTTTTCCATTCGCGTAGGCCCCCCGGCAGAAACGATGACGTTTTGGTTCAACACAACGCCATCGACGAGTTCAGTATCTTCTATCGTCCCACCGACCTTCTTCACCACCCGGATGTCGCGCAGATCTACATTGGAAGAGGTAGGGGTGACAAGGCGGGTGACGGCAGCCACTGCGATGGGAGCAAGGGTCGAGGAATATTGAGAAACGATCTAGATGAAGACCACATGAGAACATAAAATAAATAAACAATAGCCCCAGCCTACCTTTGAGTTCAAGGACGTGCTTGCTGCACGGAGCAAGCTAGCCTTGTCATTTAAATCGACCGGCGTCGAAATTTCTGTCAGATATTCAACTGCCTTCGCTGATGCTTTGAGGAATGCTTCAGCGATAATGGTGGGGTGCATTCCCTTTTGGAGCATGCGCTCTGCAGCACCAAGGAAGCTTCCGGCTAGGACCACTACGGAGGTTGTCCCGTCTCCGGCCTCAATATCCTGTGCTGCAGATAAATCCACCAACTGCGATGGGTCGTCTGTCAGTGAGGATTAAAAATGGGTAGACCGGGATGTGCACCATTTTTGCAGCAGGATGCAGCGCCTGGATGCTCTTGAGGATCGTTGCGCCGTCGTTGGTAATGATGACCTCGCCTTTGGAAGTTTGAATCTAGATTGAACTTGAGGGCGATTTAGGACAACAGCTAGACGATGCACACCATTTTATCCATTCCTCGCGGACCCAATGAAGTCCGAACGGCATCGCTGATCGCTGTGAACGGGGTTGGACGCTGGATGAGAGGGAAAACGGGTCGACGTGCCCTTTGCAGCAATCATGTTCGAGAGCCGAAGCTCCATCGGTTTTCCCTGAAAACGCGTCGGGTGAAGGCGAAAGAAGGGAAATATAGGATATTATACCTTGTCGTTGAAGGAGGCATTGGCACCGGACAGAGCCTTTGTGACTCCTTGCTTTGCCTGGGTCGCCATATTTGCAGGAAGAGCGACGCGTCAATAACAAACCACAACAGATTGCGTCCTTCTCTCTCCTGTGGCATTAACTTCATGGCTTTCGTTCGTTCGTTCCCTCATCTTGTCTCTATCCTCTTCTGACCCCTCCTAGTTCAATGCAAACGCCAATGGGCCGGCAGGATTTTTATCTCAGCTCGCAGCGGGGTACATACAGTCTTCGTACGCTTCTTCCAACGATCCTGACTCGTTTCCAGTGGATTTGGTCCTCAAATGGGCCGTGCACCCCCGCGCGCATATGACGAGTATCTGAAAGCCTACAGTGTCGCGATGCTTCCGGGCAGAGAACGCCTTAATCTGTCGTATGGCGGAAAGAGTACGCGTCATCCCGATCTCCGTTTCATCATCTCATGGCTCTTAACAGTCATTATGCCTCCTTCGGCACTCGCAAACCTCACTGCTCTTGATCTACCATCGCCTTGGATGTTCCAGCTCCGCAATCCCGCTAATTCGGCTGCTTCCACTTACGCAGGTGTTCTCGAGTTCATTGCCGAGGAAGGCGTCGTTCACCTGCCCTATTGGATGATGAAGACGCTGCGCCTCAACGAGGGAGATCCGATTCGTATCACCGGCGCCGAGCTGCCCAAAGGCAAGCTGGTCAAGTTGCAAGCCCAAAGCGTCCATTTCTTAGAGATCTCCGACCACAAAGCCGTGTATGTTCTTTGCCGTCAATCTCATCCACCCTCTGATAACGTCCGATAGTCTTGAACAGGCCCTCCGTAATTTCTCCGCATTGACTCAAGGCGACATCATAGAAATAAATTACAATTCTATCACCTTCGGAATCCTCGTAATGGAGACAAGTCCCGGAGGGGAGGGTATTAGTGTTCTGGACACCGATCTGGAAGTCGATTTTGCAGCGCCAGTTGGCTACGTCGAGCCGGAGAAACCCAAGGCAGCCCCGCCAGTGACCATGGCATCCAAACTTAAGATTGACCTCAATTCTTCTTCTCCCGGCTCGTCGCGCCCCGGCTCTTCGTTAAGCGGAGCTTTCGCGGGAACTTCGGGTGGGACTACTGTTAGCAAAGGAGGCGATCAATGGGAGAGTTTCAAAGGCAAGGGAGAGACCCTGGCTGGGCGAAAAACGAAAGGCAAAGGTATCACTGCTCGTAAAGCTGAAGAGGTCCCAGAAGGTAGCAAGATTTTCCGCACCGAGTGAGCACCTTCCAAGCCGAGATGTTTTCTTACTAACACACCCTCGAGCCAAGCTCGCATTGTATCGAACGAAACTCTTGAAGGCGGTGTTAAAGTTCCCGCTGCCCTCAATTTACCCTTTGGCCAGCTCTTCTTCGGTTTCAATGTCGCACCCTATGTACCTCCCCCCTCAGCGCCAGTACCTGGGTCGCCTTCCGCATCGAGGGTTTGCGACTTCTTTTCATACTAATTTCTTTCGCTTGACACGCTTTTAGGAGCCCTCCGCTTTTCACGGTTCAGGGAATACCCTCAACGGCCGTTCCTCAGGATCTGCGAAAGGCAAGGAGAAAGCGCCGGCTGAGAGTACCTCTTCTTCTGCTACTGCTTGGGCGGGGACTGGACAATCCCTTGGTGCTTCCATCCCGCGGGACCTTGGTCCAGTCGGTGCGGGCGGGGCAAGAATCCCCAGGCTCCCACAGAGGAAGAACGGGAAACAGAAAGAGAAGGCACGAAGCCCATCTCCTGACTGGGGGGTGGACGATGACGACGATGCCATTATGATTGACTCGGACTAGCGCGCGACACTTATTAGCCTTGTACAACATCCAATAGACCGAGTTGCCCTGAAGAGGAATCCGTGTTTATTCACAACATAACTACTCCTACACCTTGTCCAGCTTTGACTCCTCCTTCGGCCGTGAGGCCTGCCAGCTTTGCCGTCCTCCAATTGTATAGATAATAGTTCAAGTGTCCATCGCCGACACCAAACTGGAGCATCATGAACCAAGGAAGATAATCGTACGCGCAGCCGACATACCTTCAGATCTTTCAGTATAGGAACGTTGTCCATCAAGGTTAACGCGTTGAAGACGTCCATCTTTGCTTGGTTTGCAATTACGAGAGCGTCTCCGATGAGTGTCTGCAACCTGCTCTTCAAGCGACCGTCCTCTTCAGCGCCTTCTTCAAATGCGACGTCGGTAGCATAATAATATAAATAAGCTGCATCGAGAGCCCCATACTTGGTGCTCCGAATGATGGTCGACGGAAGGAAGTAAGCAGAGAAAAAGTCAGTTATGCTATGAGTTTCGGGATTCTGCACAAGGATTTGAAGTAAGACTTTTAGCCAAGTCTAATCGGAGGTGAAACTTACCTCGACAACGTAAGTCCAAGTTACCTGACCCACCCTTCTCCCCTCACCGCCGTCCCCAATGTTGCCTGTTCCTTGGCCGCTCATGAATTGATGCCTGACCTCATCGAGGCCCATCACGGGAACCATGTCGAATCTTCTCATGTATCTCGTGAAAAGGTCCGCTACCTGTGCCAAATCCTTCTCCTCCATCGGCCGCACGTTCAAAGTCGGAATGTCGGGAACTTTGTTCACCCGTATCATCCTGGCGGTTGTCATATTCCGGGGAACATACGTAAATTGAACGTCGAGAAGCTTAGGCACGTTAAGAGCACGGTGGTAATATCTAGACTTGAGTTTGAGACGAATTGAAACAAGAATGAAGTGGACAGGGCTCACCGACAGGTTGAAACTGGTGTAGGGAGAACGACCCCACCCGTGTATATGGCCTGGAACACGCCTTGTAGATGTACTTGTCGGGTAACCTCTTTGATCAAAACGGGGGCCAAACGCTTCGATCGAAGTTTCTTGTGGATGCAAAGATAATTGATCTCGCTGGCGGTGAAGACCCTGTACAATAATCAACACAGGAAGAGAAAGGACGAATAAAAACGAGTAACATACTTCCCGCGTACTCGCAGTGTCATCGGTACTCCAGAGATGAACGCCACGAGCTTCTTATTGGATGAGACGCGCACACCAACATGCCATTCCTTGAAGTAACCAGGCGGTTTCAATGCCCTAACAGGTAGAGTTAAATTTGCAGATAAAGTAACGTGAAACGCACCATTCCAGGAACTCCGAGCTATATTGGAACCGGAAAGAGGCATCTTCATCCTCCACATAATGCATTGACAAAAGGTCATAAACCTCTTTACTCTGTCGGCACATAAGTACCTTCTTCGATATGAAAACATGCCGACTAACCTGGGCTGGGTCGTTTATATCCATCGTAGCCCACTCGAAATCTTTCGGTAGCGGGTACGGTTCCTGACGAACTTCGTCGCGAGGCTTCGATGGCTCAATGTATCCGTCATCAAGTGGGGGCCCCTCACCTGCCGAGTAACATGGTCGTTAGCTGACGATCCAATTGCGCCGGTGGCGCTTACCCAGCTGTGGAACGGGCTGCGTTTCCCAAAACTACCATAAAAGTTAACACGCGACTTGTCATCATATCATATTATGGGCGTACGAACCTTGTGCGCACCCATATCTTTCTTGTTGAACCCACCGATGCCTGCCTTGCCCTTGGCAACATCCATGATCTTGAGCTGTTCCAGTGCCTGCCGGACATTGTCCTCGTTCGCCTCCTCGCTCCCGGCCTCACCATCCGCTTTCACCTTTTCTAGCACATGGTCCACCAGTTCCTGAGGTATCTCAGACCTCCCTCGAATGGCATTCAAGGCTCTCGCTGCCTTGGACTTCTTCTTCTTCTTTTTCTGCGACGTGGAGGCGGTTGCGACTTCTGGCTCATTTTCGATCTCCGAGTCGGATTCCGATGGGTCCTGGGTAGTATCGATTATCTCCTCGATCCGGGAGGACTGGGAGGCCATGAAGGAGTGCTGGCGCTCTCGTCGCGGAATCTGAATAAAACGTTCGGGCGGGCTGCGCGACGGTGGAACTTCGGAACGCGTCACGACCACGTGGCACATTGATTTGGACCCCTATTTCTTTGCCACCTATGCAACGGATAGTCTTATTAAAGCGTTTCCCATGGCCGTAGCGTTGTTAACCAGGCTGGCCTTGCTGTGCATTTCCCTCCATCTTCCTCACTCAAGCTGGCCTTTTTGTAATCTCTCAGGGGACAGACGCTTTAGTGGACCTAACTCATACCTCGTTCACTAAAGGCCTTTTTGCACTGAGCTTCGAACATGATGAACGTCACCTTCGACGATCGAGACTCTACGTTCATCTACTCCGATGGCTGGTTCCGCGCTGGCACTTACAATGCCACCTCCGTCCATGATACTGGGACTCTTTCATCGTCGTCTATCACCAACGTCAGCGTCACATTCGTTTTTCCAACGCCAGCCACAGCGTTTTACTACTATGGGATAAAACGGTGCTGCGGAGGCTCCTACCTCATCTGCGTCGACTGCGATCCAAACAACCGCCAATTCGTAACTATCAACGCTGTAGATCCCACCGATGGTGGTCAAAATCCTCCCGTACCTGTCCAATCCTTTCATGGCTCAACATTGTCTAAAGTTCTCGTCTCCTCTAGGTTGTGCTATACAGTCAACAGTTCTCACAGGTAAGGTTGGCTGACGTGTTTGTGCTCAAGCTAACATTACCCGAAAGGCGGGCGTGCATGAAGTAATTTTGCAAAACCAGCCAGACCCCGCGTTCAATGGAAACTCCCAAATAACGTTGGACAGGTTCGAACTGACCGTCCCAGATCCTGGTCAGTTTCCATTTCTTTTACCTCCCAACTTCAAGTTCACAATATATTGCAGGTTCTCCTCAATCTTCGCCCTCGACATCGAACTCACTTTCGAGCCCAATCTCGTCGGCCACGACCTTGCTGTCACCGGCAGGGGCGTTGGTTGACCATTCATCGTCATCCGCATTAATTCTCCCCATTGTGGGAGGCGTTTTGGGGGGCCTATTCATCCTGCTGCTCCTCGTCGTAATATGGATTTTACTGAGGCGGAGACGTCGCCGGCTTGACTCCGACAAGGATGAGCATCTCCCAGGAATGGTGGAGAGTCAATTACAAATGCCCCGAAGAGCCGACACTTGGACGGTAATTGCTGCTATATTCAATTGCTGCATACACTAACTTCTATGCCAGACTTTTACTGCTACAACGACAATCTCTTCCACTGAATCCCGCCGAGAACTAGACGCTGGCCGTGTAGTAAACTACCTTTCAGCGGAAGAGACGCTACTCCCACCGGCATATGGTCAGGTCTTCGATCCTGCCAATGGGAGCCCGCAATCGCGCAACCTACCTCCCGTGCCTAGTCCAAGCGTGGCTAGCTCAAAGACGGGAAGTTGAGGCTTGGTCTCTTTAGCAGAGGCGAATGTAATTTATTTTTAGCTGTGTTGCAGCCACAGAGACTGCAGGCTCTCTGGTTAATATTATCGTAAATTATAGACTGGCAAAAAAAGGAGCAGGGATAAGACAGCAGGTCATCACCCACTCATGTGCGGTTCAGTTGAGGAAGTCGGTGCGGACGGCATGCCATGGATTGAAAGAGACCATACGACTATTGCCAAGCTGGATCTTATAAGAGCCTATACCGCAAGGACCGAAGTGAGCAAGAAGGTGACTGACTATTTTGACAACTGTCAATGCCAACTTGTTGACGGCCAACAACGTGTGCGAAGATAGATGTTGATGTTTTTTTTTAACCGTGTACAAGTCTATTCGTGCGGCCTCGTGCGACGGTAGACATGTGATGGGCGGCTCAACTACAGGTCAAAGCGACCAATAGCGACCAAATTAGGAGATTCACGTGCTTCACGAATCCTCGGTCCGACGTCGCCGCTTCACCCTTTCGGCGAGACTTGAGGTTTGCGATACCTCAGTTTCGATTGGTTTGTTCTTTCGTTTCAAAGGAGAGGGAGATGGCGTGGGCGGAGGGGTTGGAAGAACACTGCCAGATGCTTCTTTTGGGGGCGTTGCAAGGCCATATGACGAAAAAGCCTTTAAATCGGAGGTGAATAGCACCTGTGGGGAAGTCAGCGGTCGCCTGGCGCATTGGCTGAGGTGAATTTTACCGAATGAGCCCACCCAGCATAGTCGCCCCACACGGCGACCAGCCTGGCGTTAATTTCTGCGTATAGCCTGGGTGTCATGGTAGCTTTTTTGGCACCGAGAGATCCTTTCATGCCATAGTGTTTTATGGCAATCTGGTGGACGTGCGTATCCACCGGAACCACTTCTTGCTGATGGTGTTCGCTTAGCGTCTGAATCCTTCACACAGACAGACAGCAAACCTTATCCAAACTCATGAGGAGAACGCAATCTGCGACTTTCCTCCCGACCCCGACGAATTTCAGTAGTTCCTCTCGCGCATTTTCCGTGCTAACATCTCTCAGACTGGCCAGGAACACTTCCGCCAAGTCGCCTGTGCCGTGTGTGTCGATTAGTATTTTGGCCGTTCGCTGGATAAAATCGGCGCGATAGCCGAAACCGAGGGTGCGGAGAGTAGAGCCGACGTCCGGCGCGGCGAGAACAGAAGGAGGTGGAAATGGATAGTATTGCACCTGAATGCTGGGATCGCAGGGGTCCGATAACGAGAGCAGAGGTGGTGAATAATGGGTGCAAAGAGCTTGCACCATTTTCGTGATGCGACCGATATTATTATTAGAGGAGCAGATGAAGCTAATACGATCCGGTCGGACACAGTGAGATGCGCCGGGTAAAACACGCACGAGATAAGATTCTCCCAAGGGTCCTATGGAGCACCGTGTCATGTGAATCTCAATATCTACTTTGCGGCATGTACTGACCTGCCTTAACATTCGTATTCCTACCGCATGAATATTAAAGGGTATGAAGCGGCTTTTTGGGGGGATTTAATACCTGAAAAGCGTGCCTTGATCGAGGAGAAGACTTTGTCGCGGGAGGTCCATTCTGCATAGAGTTTTTCCAGGTCTACATCAAGCTGAAAATAACTATTGAGCCACAGGAGTGTTTCTGCATGGCGTAACGATAGCTGGACAGCAGAGGGTTGCGGGTCTGGAAGAGCGGCGCGATAAAACAGAGTTGTCGGCGTTTGCTTCAGACACACAACACGGTCACGCAAACATATGCGATATTCGACGTCGGGGGTTGACCCAGACGCCAACCACCGAAACGACTGGCCGCATCTGAGGACTAGAACGAGAGGTTAGGTTGTTCGCATGGAAGCCCTAGCACGCACCAGCAGCCAAGGATAGCTGCGAATCTTGGATGGCAATTGTGTGCCACTGAGCCTGCATGCAGTTTTCAATGAAGCGTGTTAGATTGCCGTCGGCGATCTTGCGGCGATCAGATCTGATCATATATATTATCAAATTTGACAAGGGGTGACTGATCTCTGGATCGGGCACACTCATCAGCTCGCGTGGCAAATCACGTGAAATGACGTTGCTGGTTCAAAACATTGCTTGACGGCGACAGAATGAACAATATATAATTGCGACATGCACACAATGGTTTAGAGAGTGATACAGAGTGCATTTCAGCTTTTTTTTCGGTGAGGGAGAGCAAGAGTTCGTGCAAGGTAGACAAGCCAGATCACGTTTTCTTTCCCGATTTGGGGGGAGGGAGGTGTCGGATCAGTGTACCCGATCCAGAGATCTGTCGCCCCTTGAAATTTGACAAAATAAGATTTGATCAAATCTCGTTACCTTCGACGCAAACTTGCGGGTCAGTCAAAGCAGGGGCTTGTTTTTGGACCAACAATCCGTTTCTCCATCGTTTCCGCTCACTTTCCCCGCTCCCCGTCGTCGCTGTGCGTATCCACTCGCACAGATAATGCAAATAGGCACAGATCATCCTGCAACTCGCATTACACCGCTTAAGAGGATACCGATCTTACAGCCTTCAAACAACAGCATCTATCCAAATCGGTTACGGTTGGGGGCCGCGGTCTTGCACCGCTTTTTCTATAAAGAGTCAAAACCGTGACTGCCGCTCATCCCCACCACCATGCCTTCAGCCTCAGCTACAGATAACAAAACCACCCTTGCATACCAGCCTCCGGCTCCTGGGCCTCCAATGTACGCCGCGGCGCCTCCTGGTCCGGGCACTCCTCAAGGCATGCCCGCCGGCCCACCACAGGGTGGATATGCCCCTCAGGGTCAACCCCCCTACCCGAACCAACAAAATGCTGCTCAAATCGGGGAGGAATACCGGGCTCAGCTTTATGCCCGCTGTGCACAGGGAATCCATGAGCCGACCACCAAATATGGTGAGTCAACTGCTAATCCGACACCCTTTGTTTCTGACCAGTGGCGCCAGGCATTTGCGGAATCATCACTGCAGTCGTATGCTTCCCAATAGGCCTGATCTGCCTCTTGTACGTGCTCTTCATCCAGCTTTTTGCCCACCTGCTCACATTCTCCCAGCACCGACACGGAGCAGAGATGTGATCGTTGTGGAATAAAACTCTCATAAATAGCACCCTCACTTGCACACGATTATTTATACAACTATTGTATTTCTCTTGAGGCACACTCGTGTCTTCAATCATATCCTCCCATTCTACAACATTTCACTGGGCCGACTTCAAGACGTAAACTATAAACATATAAGTATACAGTACATATGACAGCATTAAATACGTTAGAACAATGTGGGAGATGTGAGTTGCTGAGCGTTCGAATATGTATAATAAGAAACAAGATGAAGTTGGTCCAAAAAAAAACCTCTTGGCTAGATAATAATAGGCGGTAGACGACCACTGATGAGCGCGTCTTTGACCCAGTTCCACGAGACACGGCGACCTTTCGATGCTGGAATAGTGATGTTTTCGTCTTTGGTGACGACATAGTCGTACTTTGTCGACAACGCATGACTGACATGGCGGACAGCCTCGACGGAGCCTGCCCCCATGGCGAGCACGATGTTTGGGATGTTGATTGTGGACTCATTCTGGGCCTGTAAACAGAAAATTTTAGCAATCATTCCAAAGGAGAGGCAGAACGATTGACCTGTCCCGGCACCAATACCAAATCGGGACCGACGCAGAGAATGTTCAGTCCTTGGAAGAGGTTGCATGCCAAGGGGTTGTTCAGCATGTCGGCGTCCACGGGGGAGTTGCCCCAATCCGCGTTAACGCGTTGAGTCAGCCGAAAGCCAAGATGATCAGAGTAGCCACTGGGGAGCAAGTACAACATCCATTCCTTCTCTTCACCCTAGCCCAGCAATTCAGTCAGAAATCTTTACATTTCTTTGGCACTTACCGCCCGCACAGTGTCGGTTACGTATTCCACACCGATGCAGGGTACCACCCATGCCATTGACAGGAGGTATTTGGATGCTGTGTTCGCATCGTCGGCCAAACAGAACAGTCGCTGCAACCCATGCCGAACAAGAGAAGCATCACTTGGCTTAAGGACCCAGTTCTTGTTGTTGGTCGTCTTGCCCTTTATAGAGACAATCTCGTCCCAGCTATCAATGACGACCCCGCCATTGTTTCTAATACACGTCGCAAGTGCGGACTTCTCCGCGTCGCGATCTTTAACTCCAGAGCTTAGCGCGATAAAAAACCCAACACCAGAAAACAGATTAGAGGATCGTCTTGCAGAGGGAGTGCTGGCTATGGACGCGCGAAGAGAAGGTGATGGACTGACCAGCGCGGTGGAGGGCGGTATAATGCTGACGATTGAGTCAGCATCGAGGGTGCGATCGGCCCAGCTATGCGTGATGGTTCGCCCCGCAATTCGTAGGTCGCTGATAGGCACCGTACTCGATTTGCCGTCGATGGTGACGACGACGTCGTCGTCCTCTTCTGAAAAGTCGGTGACCAGTGCGATGCGTTTCGACATCCCAAACAGAACCGCGTCGCCGATGTTGAGAACGCAAGAGCGCATCTGGTCGAGCTTGATCGTGTCGTCGTGGTTGCCATCATCGAAATTCACCGTGTAGCGCTGAGTCGTGTGCGAGTACGAGTGGACGGCTCCTGAATAAAAGTGTCCGTCCTTCCGCCACAGGGCAAATACTCGTGTAGCCTCAGCCCGAGGACGCTTGGCTTGTCTCCCAGGAGCGCGTGAGACTGCCTTGCCACCCTTTCCACGCTGGACTGGAGGGCTTTCAGCCTTTATTGCACGTTTGCGTTTGCGGGAAGAGGGCCCAGCGACACCGACTGCGACGTCCACGTACTCGTCATGCGCAAGCCCAGCTTCCTCATCTCGCTCCGACTTGGGCATAAGGAGCTCGTCGTCGGAACTCTCTTCGTTGTACGCTCCTGCGGACATCGCACCATTCCTTCGGGTGACTCGCGTCGTAGGAGCAGGTTTGCGGCTACTAGCCGCTCTAGGTTTTTTGGCCGCGGTTCGCTTGGCTTCTGGGAAGTCCTGATGTGGTACGGACGAAGGAATCTCCCGAGACCGATTTCGGGCGTTGCGCTTGGTAGGGGCTTTCCGTGCGGGGGCTTTCTGATTCCGCTTCGCCTTTACCGGCGGAGCCTCAGTCACCAAGTCCCTCTTGTTGTTCCAAAAGCGAACGGTAAGTGCTCGGCATCTAGTCTCAAATGTAGACATACCTTGGGTTTGACAGGGGGTGGGTCCCTCTCAACCGCCTTACCCTTGCCCTTCACATCCGCCCTTCCACCCCTTCGTGACATCGCCAGCGGGACTTCTTCCTCCTCGCCGTCGTCATCAGCTTGATCCCCATCTTCCTCTTCCTCCTCCTCCTCCTCCTCCTCCCTCCTTATACTATCCTTCGCACTGAGAAGGCCGCGAACTTCTTCACCGTCCTCTTCATCAACCATCATTGAATCCGGAATAACCTCAGCTTCTGTCTCCGTATCCGAGCTGGCGGCACGGCGGCGGGCATTTAACGGACTCGTAATTGGAGGCTTGATGGGTGAAACCGGCGGCGCGGAGCCTTCCCTTGGAGGTTCAGAGTCCGGGATGATCTCTGTTCGATCGTCAACAACCGGGCGAACACGGGAAGCGGGGAGTTGGTTGCGCCTGGTCGTTGTTGGGAATGTACGTTTCGGCAGTGCAAGAGGCTCCTGCTCCAAAGCCGGCTGCGTCTCTTCCAGAGCCAAGGCGCCGGTATCGGAGGAGTCGACGGTGGCATTGGCGACGGAGGATATTCCATCAACACGGGTATTCGGTGCGGCATAGCGAGCGTATCGTTCTCTCTTGCGCGGATCCAGGGAATCGAGGAGGGATTTCTTCGTATGATTCGTTGCGTGGGACATTGCGTCAGCTCCCGTATCGTCGAGTTCATCGTCGGTATCAGATTGGATGATTGTTTGAGTACGGTCGTCCTCGACGAGCTGAGTGGCTTCCATGCTTTGTGAGGGTGGGTCGACCAGCTGCGTAGCCTCCAATGTTTGGGTGGGCTCTAGTGCTGGTGTGTTCCCCGGGAACATCATGTGCTCGTAAGAGGAGGTGGGACTGCTTTCATAGTGCGTGGATCCCTGGCTTCCAGGGATGACAACTGTTCCGTCGTCTTCAGGCTGACGAGCATTCAAGTAATTGTCTTGAGATTCCTCTTGAGATTGCGTCTCCTCTTGGTATTGTGCCTCGTTTGGAGGGATATGTGGCTCGGGCTGGGACTGGGACTGCGAACTGTCAGAGTTAGAGGGAGTGGACGCTACGAGGATGTTGCCCAGTGGAGTGGGTTCGCGACCAGCAGGCCGGCTTGGGGATGTATACGCATACATGCCGCTTCTCGATGGTCGAGGAGACTCCTCTGCAGAAGCGGCCCGTGCCAACTCCTCCACGGGGATGTTCAACTTCTTTGTAGACGCGATGAACGCTTCTGCTGTAACTGGAAGATCACCTGCGAAGGAGTCCTGAGAGAGCTCCCGCTTGGGAGTAGGAGGATGACGAGACAGTGGGCGGCCGGCGGCACGAGCTTCAGGAAGCTTTATAGGTGTTGCCACAGCTTTGGGAGACTCAAAAGAGACTGTTTTAGCGTTTGACACAACCTAAAAGGGATTAGGGCATCACTGGTGAATGAAAGGTCGAAACTCACCTTTGTCGGCGAGTGGCAAGGGTTTTCCGAAAGCGCGGATTTCCCAGGGTTATGTATTAAAGAAACCGCGTTTGGAGGACCTTGTATTTGGTTGCCGGACGACAAGGCCTCTCGACTGGCATTTACGTTCTCCTTTTGCGAGCCTTCGTTTACACTGCTTTCATCGTCATATTGTTGCGACTGGGTTTGAGTCGCTGCTAAACCATGATAATGGTAATGAGGCGCGGAGTGGGGATAGCTGGACGATGAAGGAGAGTCGGCTCCAGAATCATCTACAGGAATGCTGTTGTGAATCGAGTCTTCTTCCTGTGAACCAGGTTGCAGTGCATTTCTCAAGATCTGGGATGCTTGGGATTCAGCGGCCATCCCACTGTTGACAGTCATGATATAATTAGATCCCTGAGCGAAGGACGACTTGCCCGTCGTCGTCGTCAACATCCATGGCGTCTGCGAGCTAGTCGTCGCGTCGTTCAGACTTCCGAGCACGGTAATAAGCCCCAGAAGACCGAGGCTGCGATAATTCAGACGACGCAAGGAATAAGGTCGGCTGGTACATACGCTGCGCAATAAAGCCAGAGGTGGGGCAGAACAAGAGTAAAGGGTGGATGTAGTTTCTGGTGGGACAGTTCAACGACCTGTGGCCGTCCTACACCCGTGTCTTGGAACTTCTGGCAAACCTTCAGGGTCGAATATTTGACCGTGACCTTTACGTCACGCGCCGACTTCCCTGTCCACTTCCCGCCTAGCTTCAATCAGGCGCTGGTCGGTTATTTCACAATGCCTCCCTCTGGAAAGTACACCCGTATGCCCCACAACTTTGCCCGCGACCCCCCAGTGCCCCCGCGTCGCCAGATTCCAAAGATCCCGACAGCATTTGCAGCAGCACCTCTTCATCCTAATCGCCTAGTCCGGAAATATAGAAAGGCTACGCACAAACCAACCCCCTTGACTCACGAGCAGATTGAGTATCTCATAGCCAAGGCCAGTGCCCCAAAAACCCAGCAGAAGAACGAGCTCGGAGCCAGCGAACCGTGGACTGCCGTTCCGAATCCTGTTCCTGATACTGGTCTCCGCCCCGCCGATGCACATGGTGTGAAACTCTCAACTGCGAACTCAGCAGCACGTTTTAGAGGGGATTCTACTATCTTGTTGCCCGTGTCAACCTTCTCCCCCCTCCCCCCATTGCTGTCTCGTACTTCTACCCCCACTGTCACTACATTGGCAACAACCGCCTTATTGGCGTCTTCTACCGCTGCAGAAAACCAAACCAATACGCCGTCGCCGTCACCCCCACATCGCCTCTCAACGGGCGCTATTGCCCTCGTCGCCGTCGCTGGCGGGTGCCTTCTGCTTGGGCTGTTCGTCATTATCAAGGTCTTTTGTCGCCCTCCTCGCCGTACTCTCCCAGTCCCGTCTCGTCCTATCCTCGATGATTCTTTTCCCAACGACGGAATGTTCGAGACAAAAATTGAAGAATCGCCGGTCTTTGGTGGGACCGAACGACTCTCAGAGCGTCCCAGCGGCCTGTGGAATTGGACTCAGTACCCAGCTCCCGCGACCACCACAATGGCTCCTTCCTCTGCCAACGACTCTGTCAAAGATCATGCGGAATTGTCCCGTTCGGGAACACAAGGGAAGGTGTCTTTTTCCGGTAGGAGCGAGAAGCCCCGTTACTATTTCACGGATGCCGCCCATTCTCTCGGCGCCCCCATCACGCAAACGCCTGCGAATTCTCCGTATCCTGCGCCGATCCAGGGTGCGTTCACTCGGGCTGCGAGTCGTTTGTCAATGGGTTCGATGTCGATGTATCCCGCCTCGCCAGCACAAAACTACGGAGCCACGTCTTTCACCGCCGATGGATACCCTATCATGGAACGTGGCAATCCCAAGGTTCTCAAGAGGAGCAGAAGCAGCACCGTTGGTGACAGAGATACTAGGGAACGACCTCCATCTAGAGTAGCGCGCTACTCGTATGGAGTCGCTTATGATGGAGCTGAGGTCAAGTCGCCCCAGATGGTTTTGCAGAGTCCCGTCATTCCTATTGCCCCCGCGATGCCAGGCCGTACTCGGATAAAGTCCTCCTACTATGCACATCCGCGCACCTCTGCCATGCCGCCTCTGTCCACCAAAGACAACGACGGCCCACTTCCGCCCCCCTCCCTCCATAGGTCCCAATCCCGTGCAGATAGAGATAATAAAGGACTTGTGTCGGCACTAGGATTCGGCTCCCCTGCCACTGTCTATCCATCGTCACCTCAACCTACTCTGTACCCCGACGATTCCCTCAGCGTTGTGGAGACGAAGCGACCGGCGAAACGCATTCACAAGAAACCCGCCCCGAGCAACCGTGCGAGCCGTGTATTTGGTGGCGACCAGCGCGGAGTCCCCCTCTCCTCCCCCACGTTGGATGCAACGGCTGCCCTTGGGAGTCTCATGTTGATGGATTTTGGTGCCAATGGGGTTGGGGAGAGCGTCGTGAATCTTGATTTCTCTTCACCGTCTACGACGAGTCTGGCGCCTAAGAAAACGTCCAGAAGCGATGATAAACCTCCCCGTGTGCCCTCCCCTCCGCCGTTACCGTCGCTCACACAGATGGGCTTGGAGCGTGCCAACCCTGAGGCATATGCAGCATATCGGAGCCCGACTTATAGTATTTGCGGTTTCTACGATCGTGATGAGACAGATAGGAAGAGTCGCACATACGCATGATGGAAGATTGGTTCACTAGATATGTATTTTTACCACAGTCTATGTATACGAGAGGGAGGATTGTATTACTTGAACTTGACTTTTCTAGAAAATGATGGATATCATTGCTCACATCAAATGATTCCACTTGTTAGTGATCGGGCATCCGCGCAGCTTCAATAAGAAGTAGCAACGTCGCCAGTGGTCGCCAGTGCCTTGACCTCGTCGTGGTCATGTATCCTCGTCCCCCAGCCATCCATTTGAACATAATAGACTCTAACGAACAACATGACGATGAAGACGACCAGGACAATCTCGGGCTGGCGAACGACCCAATCACACCCTCCGTTCCTTCGCTTTGGGGGGTACCTCTCAAATACCTCTCGTATGCTCTTCACCGTCCCCGTCTGCCCTTGAATCTGACATTGTTCCAGCCTTGTGACTCTGGCGGTGCAGAATTCATTGTTGACGCTCATAATGCACTATTCTCGTGTATCCATCCCCCCCTCACGCGCCTACTCTCCCGCCACGGCTGTCCTCATGAATGAGATCCTGAAGGGGTCCATATCTTTCATAATTGCCTTTACGCGTATAGACGTGTCGTTGCCCGAAACCACTGGCCAGACGCTGGGACTCTATCCGAAAACCTTCGTCGCTCGAATCAAAAAGTTGCTCAGAGATGTCTTCAGTCAGGACTGCTGGAAATTATCCATACCCGCTATTTTATATGGTGCGTGTAACCAATTTCTCCGTCTTGAGAATGGCAGCAGACCGATATTCATCCCTAGTCATCCAAAACCATCTACAATTCGTTGCTGTGTCGAATCTAGAAGCAGCAACGTTTCAAGTAACCTACCAGATGAAGATCCTCACGACCGCTGCATTCTCCGTCATTCTCCTGCGGAAGAAGTTGACGTCTCCGCAGTGGGTTGCTCTTTTCTTTCTGGCCATCGGTGTCGCCGTTGTCCAAATACAATCCGGGGCGGTTAGGGTGGTCGAGGATGGCGTCGTGCAGGACGATATGCACACGATGAATGCGTTGAAAGGCTTCATCGCGATCGCCACGGCGTGCGTGACGTCGGGACTCGCGGGCGTCTATTTCGAGATGGTGTTGAAGAACTCACAAACCGACTTGTGGGTCCGCAACGTGCAGCTGTCGCTGTTCTCCCTCCTTCCGGCTCTAGCGCCCGTGTTCTACTTGCATGCCTCCGGTCCCCAGGAAGGATGGATGGCCACCCTATTCCATAATTTCGGCGGATGGGCATGGGCCACAGTGTCCATCCAGGTATTCGGTGGCCTGCTCACCGCCCTGGTCATCAAGTACTCGGACAATATCCTCAAAGGATTTGCAACCAGCTTGAGCATCGTGCTCTCGTTCCTCGCCTCTGTTGCCCTCTTCGACTTCCAGATCACCTTCACATTCCTCATCGGCTCTCTTATCGTATTGGCTTCAACGTGGCTTTACAATCACCAACCAAAACGATCCGAATCGCTCGCTTGGTCATTGGGCTGGCCATTGGCAGAGAAGTGGAGAGCTGCAAGCTCAATCCGCTCACCAGCAGTAGCGCCATATAGCTCCTTGAGCATGCTATCATCGACGTCGAGCTCTCGATCGTCGTCTGCATTGTCTCTAAATTCTCTCGCTAAACCATTGCCGCTCGACGACAGCAAGGACTCGGTGTTGTTCGCCCGATAATAATATCGCTAGAATGTTCATATACCCTACTTCGCCCCGATTTAATAAAAAGTAATGGGGTCACGAACTGCGCCCCGAGGCAGCGCTCTGAGGTTCAGGTTCAAAATATTGTTTTGCGTACCGGTGAAAAAGGAGATTAAGCTCCCGATTCACTCAGTAGCTCAATATCAATATAGACACGAAACGCGCGCGGACCTCAAGTGCGAGGGCCCCAACAGCTTCGATGGTTGGTAGACCTTTGAAAAGCCGCGCCGAAACGCGTTGTGGTTGCGTATTTATTTCCGCTAACGTTGTCTCTATACGCATTGGCATCTTTCGCAGTCACCAACGCAATCATAATGCATCCTTGCTTGGACATCCCAGAACTCGGCTGTCTCATCTGCGAGCAGATATCCCTTCTAGATTCTCCATTTTCGACGCTTTCCGTTGTCGCAAGGACGTCCAAAATCTTCCACCACGCTCTGGATTTTCTCTGGAAGGAGCAACAGGGCTTGGGACCGCTCCTTAATTGTGTGCCGCCCGATTTGTGGCAGACGGAGCAGTGGGATTCCGATCAGTCGACCTTTATGGTGTGTTAAGGAATGCGTACTGGAGATTGCGATAACAAATCCGCGAATTGGTATTTACAGTGCTTGCGCCGACCAGCTGTGTCCTCGGATCTGGACAGACTCTTTTTTTATTCGCACCGTGTCCGTGCCTTCATCGTCACACAGAACTTGGGTGTCTGTGCGGAGGCTCTTGAAGCGTGTCTCGCGGGACAAGTCCTGTTCCCGAATCTCCGCTCACTGGTATGGGATGATCCTGATAGCTTTCACCATCTTCCGGTGTACTTGAGCCCCAACATCACCCATTTCCGTCTTACACTAAAGGATGCTGTGCCTCATATGCGTCTACTGACTAGTCTCAAACGCCGTTGCCCACGTATCTGTAGTGCGGCGTTCGCATTACCTGTCTCCACTCAGACAACGCAGGCTTTGTCGGATACCGTGTGTGGATGGGGTTCACTTCGCCGCCTTACCGCCTGCGACCTCACCTCCGATGCACTGACGCACTTAGCCGAATGTTCTAGCTTGACTGTCCTCAATTTACTTCAACTAGGCAGTGTTACCTTACCCGTGAGGCCAGTGGGTGCTGGCTTCCCAGTGCTCAGGCACCTCGGCGTTGCAGCTAATAGCATTTTGTCCTGCACCAGCCTACTCTGCTTATTCTCCTCTTCCCCAATATACACTGCCTTTTTTATGGTCAACGACTTGACACTCCCATCAGCCTCATCATGGGCTGCATTCTTCTCCGCTTTGCGCACCCACTGCTCCCACTCTGCCCTGCAGACCATCCTCGTCAGCCATGCTTGCCCCTCGCCAACTACCACCCCGACTGAGCCGGTCGTCGCATCTCTCGTTTTAACCCCTATACTCGTGTTTGCACATCTGCGGACCGTCATTGTCCAGCCAATGTTTGGGCTCGACGTGGATGATGACACACTATACGCTATGGCGGTGGCCTGGCCTGCCATTGAAAAACTAGTTCTGGGAGTTGGCTCGGCGCAAATATATCGCAGCCCCCGTGCGACGCTTAGCGCACTTGTTCCCTTCTCCCAGCGCTGTCCGAATCTCTATTGCCTCGGCGTGGTTTTCGATGCCACACTGGTTCCGCCTCTTGCCACCCACGTAAATCATCGGCATGGTGCACTTTCCAGGCTACTTGTGGGGGCGTCTCCAGTTTTGCCCGCGTCGGTTATGGACGTCGCAAAATTCATTGTTGCCTTGTTTCCTTCGTTGGAGACTATTGTCTGCGCGGACGGGCATGCACAGCAGAGAGCGTGGACCCAAATCATCGCAGAGGTCCAAGCAAGCAGGTATGCTAATCCGAGCTAAGGTCGCTTGCAAGACGCCGATTACCGTCATTGAAGATCACTGCTCCCTCTCCAAAGGAGCCGTATCCCCTCCTTGGATACACCATGATTTTGTTGGCAGTATACACCCTGTCTCTAACAATACATCGACTCGTACTTACGATTACCTCAATTTTGCCGTGGAAGTAGGTATCGGGCCCACCCGAGGCATTACGTCACTCTTGTTTTGATCGATTTTTTCAACTCCAATAACTTCCAGTCTTCCACTTTCGAATACACCAGAGCACTAAGTATACCCACGACCTCGGAAACCATGAACACGGGTCTCCTAGTATTCCACCCCGCGATTTCTCCAAGGCTCTACGGGCTTCCTTTGGCCGTATTGCGAAGGACAAGTTCACAACCTTTCCGAACAACTAATCACGAACCTCAGCAGTTCCGCCTCCTTCGATACACCCTGTGCCCCGCTGCTCCTTCCTCAAACTGGCTGACCATGTCTACCTTCCCCCTTGCTCTTCACAACAAGCACGCTGTTCCTCTGACCATACGCCGCGCTACTTCATTGCCGACGACGCGTTGGCAGCGCGTCGTCGGTGACTGACCCAACTCGTCGTGGGCAGTTACCGCGCGGACCGTGGGGACATTGGTTGACCGCGATGGCATTGCATGAACGCGTTAATATCCTGAACGCCATGGCACAGAACGCACGCACAAATTTTGGGCCGAAGCCGTGCTTGCCATGGATAATAATTGTTTTAATTCAACAGAGGTACGATCCGTTCCGTGGCCGGAAGAAGAGTTCCCGCCCCGGGGTCACGTGCGTCACTGGATGGGACAGGAGCTGATTCTGGTGGTCTTTATCCCCCGGTGTGGGGTATTCCTCTTCACTTGCCGTCACCACCTTTCCCAGTCCCCCGGCTCACAATGTCGTCCCCCAATACTGTCCTGATCACTGGTGCTGCAGGATGGCTCGGCGGCCTCGTGTGTTACGCCTGTTTACCCTCAGTGCGTGAATATTGACGAATTTTCAGCTTTCGGAGGCGCTTGTTGGCGATCCCAAAACACCCAATGTGCGGCTTATCCTCGCCGACATCGTCGAGCCCAAGGCACCCCGAGGCGTCAAGGCGGTGACCGTCAAGGCTGATCTCACGGCCAAAGAACCCATCGATTCGCTCTTCAAGAGCGAATTTGGCATCCCCGATACTATATATTGCCTCCACGGAATCATGTCGCGTGGCTCTGAGGACAACTTTGACCTTGGTCTCAAGGCGCGTGAGTTGCCGTCATTCAACTCCAGTTTATTCAATTCCAGTCTAGGTAAATATCGACTCTGTGCGCTTGATGCTGCAGGCTGCGCGCGAATACGGCGCCCAACTCTCGGTGCCCATAAAGTTCATTTTCACTTCTTCTCTCGCCGTGTACGGTGGCCCTCTCGTGAGTTTCTGTTCTTGGATACTTCATTTTCATTTAAAACGTTGCGGCCTTTTTGGCACCCTTCTTTTTGTGTACCTTACCAATTTTTGTTTCTGCAGCCCCATACCGTCACTCCGGACACCATTGCAACCCCTGAAGGCATGTTTCCCAATAACGCCCACATCTAAAGTGCTAACCAACCCCCGAGGTGCCTATGGCATGGGAAAGCTCACTTCCGAACTTCTCGTCAACGAGTACTCCCGCCGGGGATTTATCGATGGCCGGATTATGCGCCTCCCCACCATTGTCGTTCGCCCCGGCGTCCCCTCTGCCGCCACATCTGCCTTCATCTCTGGTGTCATCCGCGAGCCCCTGAAAGGTATCGAGTACCTCTGCCCCATCGGTGACTCCATCGACTCCCCCGAGCTCGACCTCCCCAGCTGGGTGGCTTCCCCGGGCACCACCATCCGCAATTTCATCATCGCAAAGCACGTCCCCGCTGCTTCCTTCTTTCCCCACACTCGCGTCGTATGTCTGCCCGGGTTCACCGTGACGGTCCGTGAGGAGCTGCGCGCACTCGAGGTCGTGGGAGGGAAGAAGGCACTGGATCTCGTCAAGTTCAAAGACGACCCGACGAACAGGCGTATCGTGAGCTCGTGGCCGCCGCGCTTCGACAATTCATACCCACTCAAGCTCGGCTTTGTAGTCGACGAGGAGGGAATGGTTCCGATAGTGCGGCAGTTCAAAGAGGATATCAAGAACGGGATTGCATGAAGGACCAATCTGAACTAGTAAAATAGCTGCAATAATTGTAATGGAACATTCCAATGGAACTCTTGGTGTTGATATTTTTGGGGGTTCACCCTGTGCTCTCTAAACACGATGCCTACATCTTTTGGACATTGGAGAATCATCCCCATCCAAAGTTCTTCGTAGCTACAGCTGGCCAATATTTTTGTGCAGCTACTGGAATCAGTTATGACCTCCGACCAGCTCTTGCACCATCGACATGACTCCAGCAAAAACAATCCTCTCACTTTCGGTCAAACCTGCATCATCATGCCCATCGGACTTGCGCAAAGCAATGCCGACGACGACGCTTTTCCGGGAAACCTCTAGTGGACTATTCGAACCTGCTGTCCATATTATCGTGGCAATCTGGGCTGCATAGAGGGAGTGGAGAGTTTGAATGTGCGGCGACGGCGCGTTCCCCAGCAACGGCATTAACTGTATGGATGCTGGCGGTTCTGGAAGCACCTGAAGATTTGGCTGAGACGGGTCCTGGATTGGGGGTAATAATGGGGTGGTGTCTGGTATCGTAGCTTGTATCTAGCCTGGGTTAGGCACACGAGTGATAATGGAAAACAACTATCTACCAAGTTGCCAACTTTGCCAAGCTGCGTAACGAGGACTAGGATACGGTCTGCGAAAGTCTGAACCACAATTTCTGTGAGATTCCCTTGCAGCTCTCTAGAGAGTTGCCTGCTCATTGTAAGTTGAGGGTGGTGGTAAAAGACAAGTGGATTGGTCACACGGTCGTTCAGTAACTTAGTTCGATCATGATTTCGCCGGCCAAAGGTAAGGCAAAGGAAGAAAGCCACTGGTCGTCGGGCTGGTGGGAGTACTATGCTTTGCTCCAAAACCAAAGGTACTAGTCTGTGTCATTCCTCGCATGTGGCCATCCTGACATCTTGCCTGCAGGCCACTGGTGTGGTCTTCCACTTCCACGATCTTTTCTGCCCATCCAACCCAGCCTCTGGTCATAGCTCGACATTTTTCCTCCTCGAAACAATTCGTTCTACAATCCCCACCAACCATACTTGCCACTCCGAGCTCTTATGAACCGCCCACCGTAATTTCAGTCGCGCCAGGTGGCGATTGGGTGTTTGCATATTTTCCTGGTGGCGAAATTGATGGCATAGGGTGCCTGTGGCAAAGAGGGTCACCTATCGATATATGGGTGATGAAGGAATGCTGGCCATTGAAACGGGGAGCCGGGATTGTAGCAGCAAGCTGGCTGGGAGGTCCACGAGAAGTAAGTAATCACGTCTACAAATCTCACTGTACGCTTATAGTACCCAGTGGACCGTAGACGATTCGGCTTCCGCGTTTCGCCTTCCTCCCCGGGGTCCGCGCACTCCAATTACCAACCCCACCCTCATTCTAGTTACGGAAGCTTGCCATGTCGCAGTGTGCTACCTGAGAGCCTATCTCACACCGTTCAAGATTGTTAGCCACCCGCTCGCTGAACCTGGCTCTATAGGAGAGGTCCAATCTACACCTCTTCAGAAAACTACCCCATCTGAAACCCTCAATCGGTTTGGCGGCCTCAAAGTGTGCAGCCGCGCCGCTATCGGCCTCGCCTACGACGGTATGTCTTCATGATTATTTCCCATATTGTGACCCATTCCACTC
Organism: Mycena rebaudengoi; assembly: GCA_029282285.1. NCBI lineage: Eukaryota > Fungi > Basidiomycota > Agaricomycetes > Agaricales > Mycenaceae > Mycena > Mycena rebaudengoi. The sequence continues at coordinate 550,869 of JARJCX010000007.1, forward strand.
TCCAGAACATACCATCATGGTCGCTACTCGATCCCGTGTATTACCCTCCCCTTCCCCTGCACCCAGAGATAGTTCCTTAAATTCCATGAATATGGCCCTTCCACTCGAACTGGATATGCCGCCCTCGGATCCTGAATCGCCGATTGAGTGGGAGGCCTGGGGAGAAGACCCTTCTATTGAACTGTCCACAGTTCGACTAGACTTTGACGGGACTATGATGAGTGAGCATTGTTTTCTGCTCCAAAAGCATTACTTATATGGAACTAGCCTTGTCTGTAAAACCTTTACCACCTCTTCATCGACCTGCACTTGGATTAACCAACCTTGTCTTCATTCCCTCCCCCCCGTTGCCCAAGATTGTTACTCCTTCGATGTCTCAAACGACTAGCGGGAAGGTAGTCATGTATCTAGCTGCTACTTATCTTGATTTCGGGGACTGTGAGTATCTGTCCGAGTACACAAATCACGATTTCATGAGATGTCTAGATACATCCAGGCCGAAATCCGAACTCGTTCTCCATTCCTTGTCCCGCGTTTCTGAGTCCAGGCAAAGTAACGATAACGGTGCACTTCTCTGGGTAACCATTCTTAAATTATTTATAATTCGCCGTTCTCACCCTCTTTGAAGACCTGCTCTCACGAGGCAACGCGTTCTTTCACTGATTCAGTGTTGACTTTTGCGTTGCCAAATGTGTCTAGACAATCCTCAAGCACCTTTGGTTTACTTGTAGGGATCCTCCAATCCTCCGGCTCGCTACCCCGTGGAGTAAAGGAAGTCCCTATTGGTGCCGCGCGAATGCTGAGATTGTCTGTTTTTTGTGCGCGGTACTTGGCTATTTTTCATAAAATTATTTTTGCAGACCTAGTCTGAGGAACCACGAGCGCTGGGAATCAGCATCTATAATGTCCTCGGTCGACACTGCCGGAAGAGAATGTAGGTGTCTTCGCTGATATCGGGTTCTGTTCTCAACCGGCATGCAGTGCCTCTCAATGCCGCCCTATCGTTCAACAATGCCTTACTTTGCACCACGTCTTCGTCCCCCGGTCCGTCGCAAATGTCCCTACACATGGTGCCTAAGCTGGTCAAGCCCGCGCCTGGTATGACACTTCATCTACTCGCCCATTCCCGTACCAAGTCCTTCGTTCTTAGACTCGGGTCTTGTCCCTCCCCTGACTTTTCCGCTTGCAAACACCCTTTTATCTGGGACGACCGCCGCCGATCTCAGTCACATCCTTTCGCTCCCCTCTGTGCCGTTGGACGAGGTGGCAGAATCCCTGTATCAAGCCATGGTTATCACGAGAGATCACCCAGACAAGAGCACGTTAACATCTCGCTCGTTGGGACTAGTTGTTGAAACTTACAGGTGCATCCCATCTCGGTGCACCCTTTGCATCTTGCTCACTCTAAAACAGAGTGAGAGCTCGGAAAGCTGAATCTGTTGGGGACCGAGAGATACTTGAAGCGCGTTGGCAAACCGCTCTTGATGTATGCTCACTCATGTCGTGTAACACTGCATTTGAAGACTGCAAGGAAGGCGATTCGTTCGACCTCGGTTAGCATATCATCTGAGCTGCAGAAAACTCGTTGATTTTTTTTAATACCTCAGACGCTGTTTGGCAGCTCGTCGGTCTCTCTGCCTGGGTTGTAAGCTTGCTCGAGAAGCTTTTGAAAGAGTGCGTTCTTGCATCTGATCCAACTGTCGCCCGACACGACCAGGGCCAGGGTGATGACCTCTTCGGCTCTGTACCTTGTGAGTACCCATCATTTCCTGGTGCCAGAGTGCTCACTTTCGTCCCAGCTTCCCCTGCATTTGAGTCGCAAAGCGCGTCCATTGTGCTACTTCTAGCTCATCCTCATGCGCTGAAAAATCTTCATACTGCATTGAGTCATGTGACGTCATTCCGAAGTAAAATTGGATCCTTGTCACCGAGCGAAGAGAATTCGCAGATGGCAAAGAGCATTCTAGTCGACCTGATTGACTGTTCTGGCGTCGACCTCAATGCGTTGGAACCAGTGCTTTCAGATCTCCTGGCCGAAACTAAACGGTTTAGTGGTAAGGATCAAATCATTCTTGCTTTCCCTTTTTTCAATTCTTTGACAGTGGAGGAGACCCAACGGAGTCTAGCGCTATGTCAGCCCACCAACCTGATGCGGTCACATCTAAGGAACGCCATTGATAAACTGGCGTTCCCCCCTATTGTGGACAAGCCTCGCCTGTTCATCAAGCCCTTCGAGCTAATGGATGGTGTTCCTCGCCTATTCGATCATGATGGCCACCGGAAGGACAGGGCTAGAGATATCATCTCGAAGGGCACACTGAACGGGCGAACTCGCGGAGTTATTTGCGTGCGGTGTGGAGGCAAAACTGAGATCGGAGGCAACATGGGCGTGGCGGGACACATCTCCACGAAGTGGTTGTCTTGGGAGAGAATGCATCATAAACGATGTATCTGTGGGGGCTTGTGGTCTTTAGCTTCCCAGTGACTAACAATAAATTTAAATTTCGTTAACTATGCATGAACAGTGTCCAAAGCGCTTAAAGTCTTGATTCCCGTTCTCCCTCCTGCCCCAAATACCAATGTGTTGCCCCCTCAACCTCCTGAAACCATTCCTGCGCAGTGTCTGGAGCAAAGACGTTTTGATCGTAAAATAATATGAAGTGGAGCTGTTGACCCGCAGTGCTTGACCCGAGGTATAGCTCGCCACTTCGACAATGAAGGTATGTTGCAGAAGAGCGCACTATCAGGTTTGGCGGTGTTACTGATGTTCCAACCTCAATAGGATATGTGCGAGGAAAGATGCCGTCGGACTGCATGCACGGGTTAAATTCGCTTTATTCAGCCAGCAGAAACCGGATAGGCTCACGTTTCCGAAACTAGAGCCTCCGTGGCCAACGACAGGCCCATATTCAGTCTGCTTGTTGGCAGGGACATTGTGCCTCTCCACCTCGCTTGCCTCAATGTACTGCTCCGGATTCCTTTCCCATTGGGCTGCCACACTCTCCAGCATTTCGATCCTTCCCGATGAGTGCGCCATACCAACCTCGAAAAACAAAGGGTGGTTTAAATAACGCGAGGCACATTTCTTCGCGATGTTACAGCGCATGAAAAAACGCTTCGAAGATAGCAGGGTGGCGAATTCGGGAAGCCGATCGCCAGGGACGAGATTTGGCCCGCCCAACGGAATAAATGGAAGAGTGAAGAAGAAAAAACCGATGGCGGCTGAGACATTACTTTGACCGCCGTTCTCAAACCAAGCCTTGTCGAGAAAAGGCCGCAAATTTATCGGACCCGCGGTGTGATATGGCTGTTTCTTCCTGAACTCCCATTCTTCTGGACTGATGTCTCCGCGCACGTATCGTCGACACAGGACTCGGGCAAGCGCTGCCTGAGCGAGCACTGGAAAAGCATTGCCAAAGGTGATGCCATGCTTGCGGCAGGTTTGAATAAAACGCAAAGAGTCCTCGGGAGTGAAGCTGAGTCGCAAATAAGCTAAGAAATATAATCAGCGGGCCGCGATTTTTTTTGAGTCGACCACGCGCCTGATCGTGCGGGCATCCGAGTTGCCACTGGCCCGAAGTTTCTTGGTAACGTATGGCCCCCCTGTGGCCTAAGTTAGTTCTTGAACACACATATATAGGTACTTGATTACGATTCTCTTGGCGTTTTGTATTTTTGCTACAATCTGCCCGGCCGCGCCCCGCCATCGTTGCTTCGCAAGACTCATCTTGCGACTGGGAACCAGGCTGTCAGACGCAACGGCGAGTGAAAGCCTTGACTCCAGATCCGGGACCGTCTCGTGGCTGGGAGAGGAAACAAGTCGAAGAAAGTCTTTCAAAACGCTGATATTTGCAACTCCATCGCTGGTAGAGTGTGCATTGTGGATGACTAGATGAAATAACGAGGGATCGTCCGTCCGGGCCAGAATAGTGATGCGACAAAGTAAGTCGTCCGATAATTTGCGTTCGCTATGAACGGTTGCCAAAGCTACTGCTTCGCCTTCCGCAGCAGAAGAGATGGAGGCGAAAGATACTTCATTAGGAACAGAGCCGTTTAAACGGTCTTCTGCAACAACAAAGTGAAGGGTAGAGTTGTCCCGTTTTATCGTGGCAGCGAGAAGAGGGTACTGGCTCTTCAAAGAGCGCCAGGCCCTCGCCACATTCTTTGTCCCGAAAAGAGCTGCATGCTCTTTTGGCACCTCAACGGTGGTGTGGCTCACCGTATCTGCGGTACCATTGGTGTGGCTGTCGTAATAGAAAACGGTCTCAGTCACCCCAAGAGACCGTCGAAATACGCGTCGACTCCCTGCGCCAGTGCGAATCCACGAAGCCATGGGATGGGAAAGGAAGACTTGGGTTTCAAGAGATTGCATCAAATATCGGCAATGTTCGGCCCGACCTTTCTCAGTTTGACACGTGATGGCGTCTATCTTTTCCCGAACTCTCGCCGTCACTTGTAAATTTGCACAATAATCGCGCAGCAGACCTACAGTGAGGATCAAAATGCCCAAAGTTCTGAATCCTCAGATACCGTTGTCTGCGCTGTTCGGCGTGGTGAAGCCGTCCGGTTCGTTCCGCACGCGGACGGAGCCATGTTCAAGTTGGCTCATGATGTGCAGGCCCGACCTCTATGTCCGTAATCAACGACGTGAAAGCACTCGTGGCGCGTTCCAAACTTTTTGTGGAGGCCGACAAACTCGAAAAAGCCAAGGGAAAGAAGATTTCGAACCGAGGCAAAAACACGATCAAAATTGGACAAGGAGGAACTCTGGACCCCCTGGCTGACGGCGTTCTAGGTGGATTCTTCCGGGGCTCTCCGGGATATTACTGACCGTCGGCACAGTCGTCGGCGTCAATCGGGGGACGAAGAAGCTGACTGAATTCTTGGATTGTACCAAAGTAAGAAGCCACTTTGTGGCCTTTATAGCACGGCCGCGTCTAACCGCCGACGCGCCAGGAATATCGGACGACGTGTTTACTTGGCTGCGAAACGGACACATACGATAGCGAGGGGAAGAGGGTCCGGCTTGCACCTTGGCGACATGTAACAAAAAATCAAGTGGAAGCTGCACTCGCGAAATTCCGAGGAGAAATTCAGCAGACGCCTCCCATGTGCGCCGACTTTGGCTCCCGTTTCATTCTGCGCATTTAGACGTCTTGGTTGCAGATTCTCTGCACTAAAGATGGACGGCAAGCCATTGTACGAATATGCTCGCAAAGGCATCCCTCTTCCTCGCCCGATCGAAGCCCGAAAAGTGACGGTGCACTCTCTGGAGCTGATCGAGTGGAATAATAAACACGACTTTCGGTGGCCGGCCCAGACGTTCTCTGACGAAGAAAAGAAGGCCATGGAGACGGCATTACATGGTGCTGGAGAGGAGGTCTCACTCGAGGATGCGGGCGAGATACCAGCGCCTGAAGAAACCCCCACGACTTTTGTGCTGAAAATGAGGGTCTCTGGCGGGACGTATGTGCGCTCTATCGTTCACGACCTAGCTCATTCGTTGGGCTCTGCCGGGCACGTCGTGACTCTCTGTCGTTCGCGGCAAGGACGGTTTGCACTTGAAGCTACAGAGGATGGAGACCGCAGTTGCGTCCCATGGGAGGTATTCGAAAAGGCGGCGGCCGTGGTGGGCGGAGCCGACGAAGATGGATGGCACGCCTGGGAAAGGGAGGTGCTTGAGCGACTTGAAGTTGTCGAGACTGATTGAATGGGAGGAGTTAATACCGCCACGAATTGTGCCACAAAGGATTGAAAGATGCTAGTATACCGGGTTCAGAACCTAGATTGGGCGACCGAATCAGCTGATAAGGATGTGGATGGGTTTGCCCGTAGTTTCGCCCTCGTTTCAATTTCTCGCCTTACCAACGCCGCAGAGGCATGTATTATTTTTTTCAAGCGAATGTGTAAAAACAACAGGTCCAAAGTTTTATTCTCACAAAGCTCAAGCTGCAAACGTGGTGGCGCAAGAGTGTAGTAAGCAAACAGGAGGATTGCCGGTCCAAAATTGAAAGGAACATCGGTGATCTCACCGGGCCGCAATGGTTCTGGTTGAGTCAGCTCGGTGCTTTTAAGTGGATGGCCCGATACGGCAATGCCCGTATCTGGACGGGCCTCGGGCCGGCAAAGTGTTTGTAGTTAAAAAAAGAAAGAAAAATTGAAAATACAGCCGCAGGAGTCTGTGTGCGACTGCAGGGATGTTTTAGGATCATTCTCTGGGTGAAGCGAAGCGGGGCGTCGGCGGCGCGGGCCGGAAGTGGCGGATGCGCACGGGGATAGAGGCGGGCTGGCGGACCGGTGTCATAGGTTAAATGCGGTCCTCGATGGAGCATCGCTAGTCTGCCTTCGTCAGTCCTTCTGTCTCGCTCACATCTGCAATGGCTGCAAACGGTCACGTCCCCCATGTCGCTCGCCCACTCAAGGCCGGTATTTTTGCACCCATCCCAACCTTTTTCCTGCCTGAATCCGAGGACCTGGGTACACAATTCATCCGGTCCTTATCCTCGTCTAACACGCGCCAGACATCCCTACCTTTAAGGCCCATATTGTCAGATGCGCAACCGCAGGCGTCGGTCCTCTCATCTCCGGCTCCATGGGGGAGGCCATACACCTCTCACACGACGAACGTCTAACACTCATTCGCTCCGCCCGCAAGGCCCTCGACGTTGCCGGATTCGCCGATGTCCCGACAATAGCTGGCACGGGTGCTGCGAGGTCCGCACCCCTTCAGTCTACTCGCCCCTCCTTTCCTGACCCTCGGTATCTTCAGCACTCGGGAAACCATCGAGCTCACGGCGGCGGCAGCGGCAGCTGGTGCCGACTATGCCATCGTCATTGCTAGCGGCTATTTCGCAGGCGTCCTGGCAGGCAATCCCGGCGCGCTCAAGGCTTACTTCAAAGAGGTAGCGGAGAAGAGCCCCATTCCCGTCATCCTCTACAACTGTGACCAGCCTCTTTTCCTCTCTCCAGCTATTTTTTGACAGTCTTCAGACCCTGGGGCCAGTGGTGGCATCGATTTGGACTCTGATCTCATCACCGAGTTAGCGATGGAGTGCCCCAATCTCTGCGGTGTAAAGCTAACGCACGTCACGTTCTATTGTTCCGAGCTTCTTTTTCTTCGCTAATATTGCTGAAACCAGGTGCGGAAACGTCGGTAAGCTTACCAGGATTGCGGACGCAGTATCTCGTGCCGAATTTGCCTCGTCGTATCCTCGCAAGAACCCGAACGCTCCATTCTTGGTTCTGGGCGGCTTCACCGACTTCGTCACGCCATCGATATTTGCCAACGCACACGGGGCCATTACGGGGCTGGGAAATGTATCTCCAGTGAGTGAACAACAATTGTCGTGAGCAATTTTCAACGTGATTCTTCGCAAAGTATGCCATCAGGAAGCTTTTCGATGTCTCCGAAGCAGCACGCACCGATCTTTCCCACCTTCCCGAAGCTCTGCGGCTCCAAGGGATCATAGCTCGCGCGGACTACACCATTGCAAAGACTTCCATTGTCGGAACCAAGTACCTTCTGCAGAAGCTCTATGGCTATGGTGGAACAGCACGGAAGCCCCTCCCTCCGATTTCCGCTGCTGCTGCACAGGCATTGTGGGAGCATCCCCACACGCAAGCACTCGTCACACTTGAACGCCAACTGAGCGGGAAGATGGCTGCCTAGCGAGGTAAAGGATAGATATAATATTGCTCGTCGAATCATCCTGTGTAACATACCACATATCTACTCAGCGCGGCTCCGGCAAGCTTTGATCGTGACTCAAATAAGTTCGTTGTGTCGAGACATGGCGCTCCGCTTTCCTCGACTCCTACTTACCTTGGGACGATGCCTTCCAGGGCGGTGACTGTGATACTCAACTACAACCAGAGCAAACGATTTGTTCTGCTGCTTTCCACTTTGTCTCCTGATACTGATCACGACGTGATCCTTCGTGAAGCACGAAATAAATTTCGGGCGAAGCTCACCAGTGCCTTCTTGATTGGCGGCACGCTCCTCGGAAGTGAAGATTTACCCGAATCGGTGAAACAAGTCTGGGTAGGTAAAGGTGAACCATACTGCGGTCCACCAGGTGCCGCCGCGGCGCTTCAAACCTCGGTCGCGGGCCTTCATCTCATCAGGTGTGTATACCTTTTCCCGTCATGTGTCCGGAACGATAATCATGGGTCTATGCTGGCAGCTCCAAGAGTTACATAGACGACAAGGCCATCGAGCAGCTGAAATTCCTCGGCCGGTTATCTGGTTCGCCCAACTTCCCACATTTGAACTTCTCTCGTCTGACCGTGGATGTGTATTAGGGGTGACGCTAACGGTGGGTTTTAGTACTCCCCTCGATAGACCTCTTCAGCGGATCTAATTCTTTTCCAGGTGGGGCTACCTGACCTGCATCCAGGCTCTAGGTTTCCCATAGGTTTGTCCGGTTATATTAGGAAAGGCGGCCATTGGATTGAATGTTGAAACAGGCTGCGCTATCGCCGCGGACGGTGTATACCCTGCGCTTATCGGCTCTGATGTAGGCTGTGGAATCGCCTTGTACGAGCTGTCTGCTCGCCCCAAATCGACACTCAACCCAACCAAACTTGCCGCTTCGCTTCGTGGCTTGGATGAGCCATGGTCAGGTTCTGTGAAGGCGTGGCTCTCCAATTATGGTATCGAGCGTTCGTCCTCGTTCGACCAGGGAAGCTTGGGGACGGTCGGTGCAGGCAACCATTTCGCAGAATTATGTACTGTGGAAAAAGTAGTCGATGAAGCCGCCGCCTCCTCCATAGGTTTGCTGCCAAATGGCCTCTATCTGCTAGGTACAGACGGCTTTTTTGCAACGTTCTTTTGCATTTTTCTCACATGCCCCGCAGTCCACACAGGCTCCCGCGGTCTAGGATCATCCATTTTATCCGCCGAGACCGCCAACGAGTCCAACCCGTATATTCCTCCAGACTCTCCACATCTGGCCGAATATTTGGTTGAGCACGACTATGCCGTGCGCTGGGCTGTAGCGAACCGAGACCTCGTTGCGCATCGGATCCAGCAGTGCATTATACCTCCCCAGGACGACACTGAGACCACGGTCGATGCGCGGCTGGACCTCAAAAAGCTAATTGATGTAACACACAACTCGGTTACAAAGCATACGTTGACTGTGGGCGATGTCACGAAGGATTCATGGGTCCACAGAAAAGGAGCCGCTCCAGCTGATAAAGGAATCGTCCCTTGCCCGGGCAGTCGTGGCCACATGTCATATCTGCTTCGGCCAACAGGTGACGGCCAATACAATGGTAGGATTTCTTGATTGTCATTCATCGAACTTGAACTCAGACGTCCTGTGTAGCTCAATCACTCGCTCATGGTGCCGGTCGGCGGTACGGCCGCAATGTACTTCACACAGGGACGAAGATCAACAAGGCGAACCTAATCAACACCGACCTTGGCTCGGTCGTAATCTGCGAAGACCCAGATTTACTTGTAGAAGAGCAGCCGGAAGCATACAAGGATGTGGCTTGTGTCGTGGAGGACATGGAAGATATGGGGATTTGCACGGCCGTTGCTGTCCTGAGGCCCGTCGTCACGTACAAGGTACGAAAGGAGCGATGAAATGGTAGAATAGACCGAGCTTGATATACCTCTCGAAAATTGCCGTTTCCGGCTTCTACTCGGCTTGAAATAAGGATTCCGAATGTTCCAATTGAATCAAGTCCAATGTGTATGTGCGTGGATGTACGTGGGTAGATGTCCGTGCAAATAGTATGCTGAATAAATATCCTGTCCGTGGTGTCGTAGGTAAATTAGAATCCGTGTATGTATTACCGTTTAACAAATCTTAGAGGTATATGTTCAGGAATAGCAAGTGTCAAGGCCCCCGCCTTTCGGCCAGCCAACACCTTCATCACCCGCTCCCGTGTCCAGCCAGGCTGGTCTAGCGCCAATTCCACTCTATGGTCCTTCAGCAGCGTATAAAGCACAGCGACAAACTCGACGCTCGCGAATTTCTTGCCCGAGCATGCGCGAGAGCCTTCGGAAAACGGCAAAAATGTGCCCTTTGGCGGCTTGAACAGCGCCGAGCCTGAGCCGATGGTGGTCGCAGGGAAAATGGACGAATTGCCAGTTGATGGAGTTGGCGTCGGAATGTCGCGTTGGCCGTAGGTCTTGGCTTCCGATAGATCGAGTGGCGGAGGAATGACGTGGATTTTGAGGGTCGGAGAGCACTCGGGAGAAGAGGGGGGAGTCGATTGTTGTGAGGGAGATCCGGGAGGAGACGACTCAGGAGAATGGTCGCTCGATGAGACTGACGAGGGTGCAGAGGGCACAGATGCAGGAGGACGAGAAGAAATCGCCTGCGTCCTGGATCTCCAGGCAGCGATAGCACTGTCACTGTGTCTCAGCCAAGCCTTTGCAAGAGTGCTCGGAGTATTTGCCCGATCCGAAGCCACAATCCATCGTCCGGGGTTGAACTCCTCCACATCATCGCCCCAAACCTCCTTGGACATGTGAATAGCCATACCATTGACAGATATGCGTGTATCGGCGGGGATCACGTAGGGCTGACCGTTGAAAACAATGGGCTGTGCCACAGATGTGTACTTGTTCGTCATGCCGGTTGGTGTGTGGATACGCAATGTTTCAGACTAAGGCAACACTGAATATAGGCGGTCTCGCAGACGTTGAAAGAAACTCACCATCAAGGCCATAGCATATTGGGCTGATGCGAAATCCGATTCATACTCCAAGCTTGTACGGCCGTCACAGGCTGCTCGCTCATAGACAGCGTCTACTTCGTTAAGAAGAGCATCTTGAAACTCGGAGTGGAGGGCCAGGCGCACGAGTGCATAGTGCGTAGTGTTGGCGGTGGTTTCGTGTCCGGCAAAGACTATCCAAGGGTTTAGCACGCTACGTTGAGAAAAGAACATCTTATTACTCACTAAAGATGAACGTGTTACCCAGGACCTCTTCAGGAGTCATTTGCCGCCCCTCCTTTTTGCTCAGACCTGAACCGCTCTCGGCACCGAGGAGAACAGATAGCAAGTTCTCGCTAATATCTATGCCCCCACCAGATGCCTGGATATCTCGTTCCCGCTCGAGCATACCGCGCATGTAGCCTCCAAAGGTAGTATAGGCCTCCCATGCTTTGCCCCAGGTGGTCTCCCGAGGTGCAACGCGTAATAACGCTTTCGGGGTGAGGAACAGCTGAAGAAGGTGCGCATTGACCTGCTCTAATGACTCGCGGTATGGGAAAGGAGGGAGCGCGACCGATTTGGAGGGATTGAACATGTCGAGGTAAGGGGGGCTTTCGTCCCAGCCGAGTGGAAACCCGTAAGCCGCACTGGTGATGACATTGAATCCTAGTCGCAGAGCGTCCACCTGAGGGGTTGGGACCAAGACAGAGTCATCAGTGCTTGTGCCAATCCAGTGGTTTGCCATGTTCGTTGCCTGGATGACTGATTGCTTCCAAACGTCCGCGTGAATGCGCTCGCTGAAGACTGGACCGGTTACTCTGCGGTGGAAGCGCCATATGTCGCCGTCCGCGTTGATGACATTCTTCCCATATATGTTGATGAGAGCTAGGTGACACGCATCAGCGACGGAATACGGGTATCGGATAAATGTATCACCTCCAGTGTTGGGTGGCTTGGGGAACTCTGCTTTCTTTGCATTGACGTAGGCAGCGACCTTAGGGTCCGCAACAACCAAAGTCAATCCGAGTGGATTCACGGTTACATACAGATCACCGAGCTCATCGTGCATGCCTGGAATACACGTTAGATCTGATCAAACAACCATCAAGGAGACTTGCATACCTCGACCATCAGGGCGCCCGGTGTTGAGCAGAGTGTGTAGGGTCGTCCCGGGGCGCAGGAGCCCAAGACGCTTTAGAACAACATGGGCTATGAAGGAGAAGGCGCCAGGGGGGAAGGGGAGGACCTTGACGGGCAGACCGATTTTTTGGGCTCGATTATAGTAGATGTAAGCGGCGCAGAGTGGCCGACAGACTGTGTAGGCGATGTAGGACAGAACCAAAGAGAACAAGAGGCCAAGAGAGGACGAGACTGAGACTGACATGCTTGGCAAGAGAGAAAGGACTGTGAGGGGCCAGGTGTGGCTGGGAGGTTTAAGGAATGGCGTATAGTTAGGGGTTTGTACTACTCAGGGGGCGGAGTGGAGAAGGCGTGCAATTTAAGGTGGAACCGTCAGCACTGCACGTCGAATAGCCGCCTAGGAGAGCTTGAACTGTAACATCCAGGGCTGCGCGTTTATCCGTCAGCGTACAAGTTTCACTGATCAGAAAATAGAACTCGTTCGCTAATTTTGACTTTGACAAGCTCCATGTGCTAGCTAAATGTAGACAAGGTCTTCCGGATCATTCCGGCATTCCGACCCAACAGCTCCCGACTCGCTCCGAACTTCCCCACGACTGCACCGCATTGCGGGGGCGCGGGCCGGGCCAGAGACGGCGAGCCATGCTTGCAGGCATCGGCTGCTAGCAACCGAAGCTGATTGCCAGCTAGTTGTATCGTTGCGTGTTATCGTTTGGTTATCGTCATGGCTTGCGGGCCAGCACTCCTTCGTTCGGCCCCCAGGCTCCCTCTCGCTCTGCGCAGGTCACGGCGAGGTAAATATACCCATCAAAGAAGTTGCACAAATTGACCCTCTTCCAGAGTATCGTGGCCTGAATACCTCGACAGGTGGCACTCCATACTCATCTTTAACAGTGGGGACACCTCGCGAAATCTATCCCAATGAGCGACGCGTCGCGCTTACGCCGCAGAATGCAGCCAACTTGATCAAGAAAGGTTTCGGGAAAGTGTTGGTCGAAAAGAATGCAGGTCAGACACCTGCATGATGACCCAACCGTTTCTCTTTACAAGCCAAGCTTAGGTGCCGGATCTCAATTTCTTGACGAGCAGTATAAGGCGGCAGGAGCTACTCTCGCTACTCGCGAAGAGGTTCTTGCAGCAGCAGATATCCTTTTGAAAGTTCGGCCTCCCCTGGAGGGACAGGAATCGCAGCAGATCAAAGAAGGAAGCACCTTGATATCGTTCCTTTATCCGGCCCAGAACAAGCAGATCGTGGATACCCTCGCATCTCGCAAAGTGAACGCGTTCGCGATGGACTTGATCCCGCGTATCTCTCGTGCTCAAGTTTTCGACGCGTTAAGGTCGGGCTACACAATCAATTTTTGCACTCTTCACTTTTTGACACGTTGCCTCAAGTTCCATGGCCAATATCGCCGGGTACAAAGCTGTGTTGGAGGCTTCTAACAACTTTGGACGGTTCTTCACGGGCCAGACTACGGCAGCTGGGAAGGTAATCGCGTTTGAAAACATCCATTCTACTGCTTGTCTGAGATTCATCACTTTCTTAGATCCCACCGGCAAAAGTGCTTGTCATAGGGGCAGGCGTGGCTGGACTGAGTGCAATAGTGACCGTATGAATAAATTGATGTCAAGCAGGAGGCCCTTCTCACCAACTTTTCATTCAGGCCAGGCGCCTTGGCGCCATTGTGCGCGGATTCGATACTCGTTCAGCAGCCCGCGAACAAGTACAATCCTTGGGGGCCGAGTTTATTGAGGTGGACATGCAGGAAGAAGGTGGCGGCGGCGGCGGATATGCTAAAGTTGGCTGCCTTTTTTACTGCCACGTTGCATCGCTGACTCTTTCCAAAGGTCATGTCCAAGGAGTTCATCGCCGCTGAAATGGTCCCACCCTTTTTTTTTTTGATGTCTATTTAGAGTAAACGACTAATGCACCCTCTAGGCTCTTTTCATGGAACAAGCCAAGGAAGTGGACATTATCATCACGACCGTTCGTTCTCTCTGGCTCTCCTGGTGCATTTAGCTGACCTACGCCACCAGGCTTTGATTCCCGGAAAGCCTGCCCCCAAACTGATCACTAATGAGATGCTCGCTGCGATGAAACAGGGCTCTATCGTCGTCGACCTTGCAGCAGAGGCCGGTGGAAACTGTGAGGCCACGCGACCGGGAGAGCTCCATGTTCACAACGGCGTCACGGTTATCGGTAATCCACAAGGCCGACTGATTTTATAGCATTAACTCACATGCCATTAGGATACACTGACCTACCATCTCGACTCCCAACACAATCTTCCACTCTCTATTCCAACAACGTGACTAAGTTCCTGTTATCTCTCGGAGGAGACGGGAAATTTGTTATCGATTTAGAAGATGAGGTGGTACGAGGCTCTATAGTCGTTCACAACGGCAACATTCTTCCTCGGGTGGTGCCGCCTCCCATCGTGCCGCCTACAATCCTGGCAACACCTACGGCGGCGGAAGCAGCAGAGGCAGTGGCAATCACCCCTTGGAAAAAGGTTTCTCAGGAGGTCATGGTAACAACGGCGGGAATGTCTGGAGTCCTCGCGCTCGGCAAGGCCACTGGAACCGACTTCATGGATAGTTTCTTTATTTTCGGTCTCGCAGCTTTGGTAGGATACAGGTGAGTGCCACCCTTGCGTATACTATTCCAGCAGCTGATATCCTTTTTCAGAGTTGTGTGGCAGGTGAGAACCGTCCCGCCTGTATGTTATTCTACCTCCAACCTTGTCCTTAGGTGGCCCCGGCCCTCCACTCGCCTCTGATGAGTGTTACTAACGGCATGTGAAATGATACCTGTCGGACGGCAAATACTCATAGACGCCCACAGCGATTTCCGGCATGGTTGGTGTGGGCGGCCTGTTTGTCATGGGTGAGTTTCCGCATGACGAAACAGAAGAGGCTCTTTAGCTGAATGCGTTACTAGGCGGTGGTTATCTCCCCGGTACCATTCCTCAAACGCTGGGGGCCCTGTCTGTGCTCCTTGCCAGCGTCAATGTTGCTGGAGGTAAGAGCATATTTATTCCAAATTTCAGAACGCTCACCTTTATTTTCCAGGTTTTATCATTACCAAGGTAAAGTTATTCAATTCGTCGGAGCCGGCATTGCATTAAATATTACTTGCAGCGCATGCTTGACATGTTTAAACGCAGTACCGATCCGCCTGAATACTCCTGGCTGTACGGAGTTCCCGCAGTGGTACGTTGAACCTCCTGCTATTCCCTTGCCCAACCCTTAGCTCTCTAGGTTTTCGCCGGGGGATTCTTGGCTGCCGCCAGCACAGGAATGGCTGGCCTAGTCCAGGCTGGGTACCTTACAAGCAGCGTGTTATGCATAGGTTGGTGTCGGACATCCTCATGCATATGCATGTACGTTGACCATCTCGCTTTAGGATCTCTTTCTGGGCTTGGTTCCCAAGCAACGGCTCGCCAGGGGAACTCTCTTGGCATGCTCGGCGTCGGGGCGGGGGTATTAGGTAGGTGGTTGTATTGCTTAATCTGGCAGAGGTGCATGACGCTGGTGTTTTAGCATCATTGGGTGCAGTTGGATTCCCACCTGCTGTTCTTGCGCAATTTGCCGGTGTGGCTGCAACGGGTGGGCTCATAGGCACCATCATTGGAAGACGAGTGACAGCCACAGAGCTACCACAAATGGTGGCCATGCTACATTCCGTGGTGGGCCTCGCCGCAGTCCTGACCTCGATAGGCAGCATTCTTTCTGACCCATCCCATGCGTCTATGCTGCATTTGGTGACTGGTTATGTATGGATTCAGTTCATGCATGCACCATGGCAATCGGCTCATGTCTCTACCAGCTGGGTGTCGTTATCGGTGGCGTGACTTTCTCTGGAAGCATAGTCGCATTTTTGAAGGTGAGGTCAATGGGATGAGGAAGCAATGATTAAGCTAAATCAACCCTCAAAGTTGGCCGGACGTATGGCGTCGAAGCCCCTCGTGCTTCCCGGGAAACATTTGGTCAACAGCTCGCTATTGGGACTGAACGCACTTACTATGGTACTGTTTTCCCTTGACCTGGCGCCGATGGATGCTGAACTTCTGCTAGGCTGGCTTCTTGTCCATGGCTCCCTCAGCGCCTATCGTTGCAGCAGCATTCCTCACTACTAGTGCTGCCCTGAGCTTAATCAAAGGTGTTACGACCACAGCTGCAATCGGAGGAGCCGACATGCGCAAGTAGTCCTCACTCATAATAGTTCAGGCCGCTCACGACATCGATTACAGCTGTTGTGATCACGGTTCTGAACGCTTACTCGTCAGTTTCACGTTTGGATTGGTTGAACAGCGCTGATATTAATGCAGGGGATTCGCTCTGGTGGCCGAAGGTTTGCGGAGATCATCTTATCGATGAATTCGGACATTAACCATTCACTTAGGCTTCATGCTTGACAATCCGTTATTGACTACTGTTGGTTCCCTGATCGGCGTATCGGGAAGTATCCTCTCGTATATCATGTGTGTTGCTATGAATCGTTCGCTCCCAAGCGTGCTATTCGGCGGGGGCACGGTTGTCCAGGGGGAAGCCCGTGAAATGGAAGGCGCCATAACCAAAACTTCAGTGGATGACGCCGTTGAAGCATTGCTGAACTCGGACAGCGTCATTCTCGTCGTGGGATACGGGATGGCTGTCGCAAAAGCGCAATACGCCATCTCGGATATTTGTGCGATGCTCAGAGCCAAAGGGATCACCGTTCGCTTTGCCATCCACCCTGTCGCAGGAGTAAGTGCCATCTATTTCTGTGGATATGATGGTTCTCAATGCTTCACAACTACAGCGGATGCCAGGTAATTTCAATCATATCGTCTCAGTTTCTCCTACTCAAGTTTGCCCAATTTCTTAATAAGGACAAGTAAGTTTGATTCATGACAACGCGATCCGTTTTGTTCATTTATTCCTCACAGTGCAACGTCCTCCTCGCCGAGGCTTCTGTGCCCTACGACATCGTATTGTGAGCACCGGAGTCTGACCGTCAATATTGCGGCTGACTCTATATTTAGAGAGATGGATGAAATAAACGAGGACTTCAAAGAGACAGACCTCGTCCTTGTAATCGGGGCCAACGACACTGTTAACCCGATTTCGTTAGAAAAAGGATCAGCAATCGCGGTTTGTCTCTTTCTTACGTTTTTTTCGGTGACTGACCAAAGGTATGTATTATGGTACCTCAGGGAATGCCCGTCTTGCACGCGTGGAAGAGCAAGCAAGTCATCGTCATGAAGAGAGGAATGTCAAGCGGATACGGTCAGTTTTCGCAACAAAACAAGCAATATATGCTCATAAATTTCC
The DNA here is from genome assembly GCA_029282285.1 of Mycena rebaudengoi. Taxonomy (NCBI): domain Eukaryota; kingdom Fungi; phylum Basidiomycota; class Agaricomycetes; order Agaricales; family Mycenaceae; genus Mycena; species Mycena rebaudengoi. The sequence goes on from JARJCX010000007.1 coordinate 567,996, forward strand.
AATGAAGCGGATGTCCCGAATCCCATGTAGATTTGTCTAGTTCTCGTCAGTTTTGGGTTGCTGACGTCCCTTTGCTACTAGGTTCTATATGCCAAACACCAAGATGCTCTTTGGAGACGCCAAAGGTGCTTTGATAAAATTTCCAACGTCTCCTGCTATTCCTAATCTTTTTGCTAGACACTTGCGACGCCATAAAGAGGGGCCTAGAGAGCAGAGCCTGATTCATGTGAATCTGTATTTACGTGTATGTACCTCGGAACTCCCGCTGATTGGTTTTCAACATCGACTGCCGTTTTTGGCCCGATCACTCCCTTTCTGGACCAGCGGAGTTGAGCACTACCTTTCTGACGATGATGAGCACCCATTCCTGCAGACGGTCCCCGCCATCAATTTTGACTTGTTCAGTCAATCGATCTAATCAGATTGATCCTCGGTGGCTGTACCTCAGTTTGTGAATGCTCTGATGCGTCATCTGACCGCGCCGGCGGAACAAAAAAGATCCTCTGAATCCTTAGTGCGTGTATTGGTATTCCTGTGACTTCTGCTCTCGGTCTCTCACCACCATGACCGACCTCGCCTCCAACCGCACCATCCAGATCCTCACCGCAGCAGAAAGAGGTGAGTATGGTATCCTCTCAGTAACCTGGTATGTATCCGTTACTACATCAGTAATGCTCCAACGCGGACGTCCTATTAAGTTACGACGCACAATCCGTTATTGGCCTCGTACGTTCCGCCGAGCGCAACAGTAGCCCTGCCATTCTCCAGCTCTTCCCGGTAACTCTCGCGTATGGGAAGGGTCCTTTCCTACAGTTCTGTCTCAACGCAGCACACGGTGCAAAGGTTCCCATCGCAGTCCACCTTGATCATGCAACAGATCCAGAACACATTGAACTCGCCCTTTCTCTCGCTGAGCAGGGTATCCCATTTGACAGTATTATGGTTGATGCGAGCCATGCTGATGTTCGTAGCCTCATTCTCCCCTCGTTTTTTACTCACATAAACACCAGACAGATGAAGAAAATATCGCCATTGCGCGTCCTTACGTCGAGCGCGCGGCAAAATGTGCCGTCGCAGTAGAAGTTGAGCTCGGCCGTCTGGAGGGCGGTGAAGCCGGCCTCCGCATGATCTCAGACTCCAAGCTCACGGACCCCTCCAAGGCCTCGGCATTTATCTCGGGGTGGGCGCGCGTTTATTCCTTATCTATTACCTCGTTAATTCATTCATGCAGCACCGGTGCGATCATCCTTGCGCCCAGCATCGGCAATCTCCACGGCTCATACCTCAACCCACCAAACTTCCGTCAGGACATGTTCGTTTTATCCTCTCTCCGGGTGGCGATTACGTGAATGACCTATTCAGCCTCAAAGCTCTGCATTCGACCTTTGCAGGCAAGGTCTCCCTGTGTCTTCATGGCACAGACGAGTTGCCAGACGCACTCTTTGTTGAATGTATCAAGAATGGGATTAGTAAGGTACGTTTGACCTCCCAGTCACATTCTTCTCTCGCATTCATTTGGATGCGTCACACACCACTAACATGAATCTCATCTCAGATAAATATAAACTCCTGGGCCCGCGACCCCTACGTTGCTGCCCTCACCTCGGCGCTCTCCGCGGGCGAAGCCTTCCCTGACGCGGTCGAGAAGGCAACAGAGGTGTTTTCGAAGGTGTGCGATCGGTTTATTGTGTTGTTTGGGTCAAAAGGAAAGGCATAGTGGGTCCATAAGGTGCGTGAAGGAATAATCAAGGAGTAAAATAAGAAACCAAGCGCTGTAACCAAGTTGTAACATATTATAACGTATTATAAAATGAACGACACCAGGGTGCGGTAGAATCTGAATCTGAACCAAATCGTTCTTGTACACTCATAATTCAATGTTTTACTCCATAATGGTAAATTCAAGTTTCATGTCTTCACCCAGTCCAACCACCCGACACTCCACATGAGCCATGTCTTCGACGATGTAATGGGCCCCGCAATGCTCGATCTGAGCGCGTTCGTGGCTTGTGCAGACGGCGATCACAGTGGCTCCGGATGCGACTCCAGAACGTATTCCAGATGGGCTGTCTTCGAAGACGACGCAGTTGGCGGCCTCGAATCCAAGACATTTGGCAGCCAGTAAGAATGGATCAGGTGCGGGCTTTCCGGCTTCGAGGCGCTTGTCGTCGGCAGTTATTGTGACTGCGGGCGGCGTTATGCCGACGCGGCTCATGCATCCCAGGGCTATAGAACTTCAGTAAACGACGAACCGAATGCGGGCGATACTAACCATAGGTTTTGGCGCCTGATGTAGCCACTGCGTAACGCTCTTTGGGGATGGAGGCGAGCATATGCCTGACGCCCGGGAGTATTTTGACGCTTCTATTTACGCTCGCGGCCTCGAGTTGCCAGTCTTCGGGCTCGAAAAGTCCTCTCTCGTCAATGAAGCCGCACGAACTTTTCTCCTCGAGCTCAAGAGCGGTGGCGACGAGCATCTGACTGAGGCGGCTTAGAAAAGCAGGACGTTCAGCGGCGCCCATCAAGGACAGTTGGCGGGAGGGAGGACCGGACGAAGGCGCTGATGACCCTGATGAAGAAGACCCTGAGAAGAGGGCGGGGGTGAGAGCTCCAGAGGAAGGGGTCGAGGCTTGGTCTTCGGAAATAGTGCGATGGGAGCCGGGTCCGTACTTGTGATACGCGTCGGCGTAGAAGAGGATACTTTTCTCAAAAGCCGCCACCTCTGCGTCCATCTCGTCCTCTTCGATGTCCTTGAGCGCCGCGAGGTTGTCTTTTGCCCGCTTTCCGTGGGCCATTGCGATGACTTCCGCAGGGTCCTCTCCGATTTCCGTCGCAACCTTGGCCCAAGCAGCCTCGCACGCCGCTATGCTGTCCGTCAAAGTGCCGTCCTAAAGGGTTGAAAATGTCAGCCACAACGCATGTTGGGGAGGTAGAGGATCTGTACCATATCGAATAGGACTGCGTCGGCGTAGAAAGAAGCAGGCATTGTTTGTGAGATTGAGAGGATTCGAGGGGGAAGAAGCGAGATAGCAGGAGTGGAGAAGAAGGAATACAGAGTGCGGAAACAGTGGCTGACCACTTGGACTTAAGACTCAAACCGTGGCTGACTGCCGGACGTCTGGAGCGTGAAGCGTGGCAGACTCGAGAGGCGTCGGAACTCGGAAGAGTGTTTGTTTTTTCCTTCTAAGTAGCTTCAAAAGAGGATTGCTTTCAAGGTCGAACAATTTCAAAAGCTACGAGACAGGTGCAGGTGGCGCAGGATTGTTTCGCTGATCCCAGTACTTGGCCCATTTCCATTTGAGCAGCTCAGTAAGACGGTCCTCCGCAGGTATGTTTGTCCTCGGATGAGATTCGTGGAGGTAGTAAGCACCGACGCCAGTTCTGTGCCCGACGCGTGTCAGCAGAGAAAAGAGAAAAAAGAATGCTGTTCACAGTACGCCCAACGCTGCATCGAGAGCACTGTAGGAGTATAAAGAAGCGTACGAGAATGAATAAAATCGACACACCGGGACAACAAGATGGGTGCCATCCGCAAGGAAAAAGTCGAATGATCGGTCACGACTTTGAAAAACTTGCGAGTGACCATGTCAACCTCCCTCGCAGACCGCCAGGTTCGCCCCATATACGGTTAGCACTCCTTCCCTTGTTCGCCAGCGACTTACATTATCCCAGAGGCCCTTGACACTGGCTCAAACAAGTCTGCAATTGTTGCCTGCAACAAGTTGCTGAAGAAGCATCCAAAAAATGAATTGATCAAGGTCGGTGTTCAACTACGCGTCTCATTCACCTCACCAACCTCCCACCAGGCCCTCAAGGCTCTTGGACTGGTCCGGTCCCAGAAAGTCGAGGAATCTCTGATCTTATGTGACGAAGTGCTCGCCGCGAAACCCACAAATGATGCCGTACTGACCGCCATGATGCATGTACTTCGTGGCCTCGGTCGACGTGCGTGGATGCCTCCTATAAATGACTGCGAATGCTTAGGGCTTCTGCAACAGACAAGGACCTGGTCACAATGTTCGAAGAGGCGTACAAGCAACATCCCACTAACGAGGATCTTGCCGCGCAAACTTTCTTTGCCAATGTTCGCGTTCTGAACTGGAAGGCAGCTCAGCAGGTGGCTTTATTGTCCGACCATTAATGCCACACTGTAATCTAACATTTCCAGATCGCGACGCGAATGCACAAGCAGTTTCAAGAAGATCGGTATATTTACTGGAGTGTCATTAGCGCTATTCTTCAGGTTTCCCTCCTCGGCATTTTCTTGCACCTTACCCGCTAACCACTGCACTTCAGGCGAACGATCCCTTGACTGCGCCCAATATGCGCACTTTACTCTACAAGCTTGCGCATCGGCTGGTCACTTCCTCCCCAACACCCTCATACATCAATGCTGATCGGTTCCACCTCCACCTCTCCATTTTACGTGAGCTGGAACTCTTCGACGAAGCTCAAACGCTCCTTGAGAGTGATATTGGCAAAAACATCTGTGCTGCCAGCTTGTCCTGCAACGAAATTCGTCGGGATATTTGGCGCCTCCGGGGCTTGTTGAAGGAGGAAGGGGATAAGGCAGAACTGCGAATAATCGAGAAAAAGTGCGCTTTTAGTGTCTTGGCTTCCGGGGCCTTCGCCATAACTGTTTTCTTTCAGTGATCGCAACTGGCTTGAATTTCTCTCTGTACTTGATGGCTGCTTCGCATCCGTCACACAGCCTAAAAATGACGACGAGCTGGAGGCCTCCAAAACGGAATGCTCTGTGCAAGTTGCGCGGATACAAGAACTACTAACCACGCTGGCAGAACAGGACGGGGCCAAGGATCGATCAGCGCTCCTGGCTCTTTTAGAACTTGAGAAGCGGGCCCGAATTCACGAAGTATCAACTGGTGCATGGTCTACCATGTTCTGTGTCATGACATACTCAAGTCATCGTAGATCCCAAGCGAATGGTGGAGCTAATGAAGCAATATTTCGAAAAAATCGGAGACAAGGCGTGTTGTTTTGAGGACCTGAAACCATACATGGTGTTAAAGAGCGATGATGCGGCCAAATGGGTGTCTTTTCTCGAATCGCTGACACCTTCCTTTGCAAGTCTTCATTGTATCTACCCTCCCCTTTACTCATTTTTCCGCTGTAGGAGAGCACTAAGGATATCCAACGGCTCATAAATTCCCACAAATTATTGCGGCATCATCTTTCGCCAGAGGAACTAAGCATAAGTTCAGAAGCGGAACACGTCGCGCTTTATATACGACAATATTTGGAAGGTTTAAAACTAGGCGCCCGACTCCCAGTGACGGAGCTACAGCCTGCGGACGATCTCGCAATTTTAGCCGGGAATGTTTTCGTGAACATGTGGAAGATGAGCGGTGACAACAATTATCTGTACAACGCTGTCACCCTGCTGGAGTTCGCTTTGACCAAGAGCAAGCAGTCCTTCCAAACCCGGTTGATGCTGATCAGAATATATCGTCTATTGGGTGAGATATGGCGCCACGCTCGATTAGCCAGCCGTCATTGAAGTCGTGCTTCACAGGCGCACCTGCTTTAGCCTTGGAACATTACCGGGCTATGCAGATCAAGCAGGTTCAACACGACACTCTATCCCACTTTCTCCTCTCTCGTGCTTCGACATATTCCCTTGCTGCGACAGGGGATCTGACGTATGCTACGGAATGCGTCGAATCTACCCAGATATACGTTAGTAATACCCAGGATGTAAGCCCTTCGTTTGTATTCCTCAGTGCTTCTGCTCATCTGGTCGTAGACGGGGGACTACATTGTCCGCGCATTTAATAGTGAAAAATACTCCCAGGTGACTAGTTTGTGACCTTCTTTCCATTTGGCTTAGTGTCCACAGATACCCGAATTCATAGCGTTCGAGGATAGACTTGACAATTCTCTTCAACGAGATATCATTAAAATGGAGCACCTGCGGATACGCCTCACTCATGAAACCATCACGTCCGATATCATTGATATGGAGCTCATTGACGGGAAGCTCATATTTGACCGACGTGCGTTGAGATGTACCTGCTTCCTTCTCCGCTTTATTCCTTTGTTCCAGTTCATCATGACAACCGGGACTTTGAGATTATTGCTGATTATCAGCCCCGAAATGGACAGCAGTTCAACGAGCAGACCCTGCTCTTCGGAAAGTCAGAAGGGGTGGGTCTTGATACTATTGTCGGCGTCGCAGCAGAATGACCGTCCTCTCCAGCCAGGATGGCTCTCAACTTTCCTCAAAATCTACATCCGAGCCTTCCAGCAGGGCAGTGACCTCGACGACACCATAGAAGAGAAACTTCTGATCGGTGATCGACCAAAACCAACCTCGCTCACAAATAAATTGTCCCTCAAGGAACGGTTACGACAAGATGAGCAGGATCTGGCGGAGGTGCTTTCCAAATGCAACTCGAGAAGTTATTCTAATAACTCCACAGTTGACGCCCGATGAACGTTCATTTACGAATTATGCATCTGCTCTAGCGGACTGGTTGGAGCCCTACCACGACCACGCCAGACCTCCCCCGGCCGTCGTTTTAGCAGAAGCCTCCAAAATGGCCGAGGCAAAGACCGGTTACCCATTAAAAGGAGTGGAAGTTCCCAAGAACGGGAATACAACTCCGACAAATGGCTCCGCCAAGAAGGACGAGGAGGCTCCTCCTGTCGTGGATGCCCCGGAGCTCGTTGGGCAGTTCTTTGACGGTATGGAATATCACTGCATGTGTTATTTATTCGGTTGACGAGAATATTCGCTAGTTATGAAAGCACGTTTTGATGAGGTCAAGGACGCTGCGTCACCCGCTCTTTCCTTGCATGTCGCGACTTTGATGCAAGAGGTAACTAAAATGAGTGGGACATGCTTTTTTTTTTTGACATTTCGAATAGGGGTTCCTCCTATTTGTGATCGAAACCTTGCGATTTAAAGCCGCATCAGTGGTCAAGGTCAACAAACTCGGTGCTGTAAGGACTCGGGGTCGTAGTTACTACGTTCGCTAACTCTTCGTCCATTGTTTCAGCTGGTCCAACAGTTCAAACAACTGCGTACCAAAGCCATTGCTGTGCTCCGGGAGGTGTCCGCCAGCTTGGTGCAGCGAAGCGAGCAGGATGGCACACCTGAGCAACGCAAGTCCTTCGTGGATGCATGTTCTTCTATAATGACGTCCGAGGTGGGTCGCAAAACCTCTTATACGCTGCTGGGCCTGATTACGGTAGATCGACCATGATTTCATCTTTGGCGTTGGGAAGAAGGTGTTGGATGCTCGAAAAAAAGTCACAGAAGGAGTGGGCAAGGGGATGGGCCGGGTGGCCACCACATATCATTAGATTTCCAACCACATGTAGATATCAATCATACTAGTAGAATAACCACGTCGCTCACTCAAATCGCTGGTACGCCGTGGGACCCTACTCTCACTTGATGGACAACGCGACACGTCACGTCACGTGTATGTCACGCTGCCTTTCTCCTCCACTCCACTCTCAATCCACTCTCCTCTCAATCTCACCGTAAATGAGTCAATGTGAGACCTTTGGACTTTTTCATCATCCCTTAGCCAAACATTTTTCAGACAACAGTCCCTATGGTGGTGGTGGTGGGGGATTCCTCAACAACTCACAAGGCAGCCAGAGCAGTCCAGGCGGTGGAGGAGCTGTAAGCTCTTCCATTTCAACCGATTGTGCCCTTTATATCTTTTCAACAGAAAAGCGCGGCATCCCAATCTCTTCGTCCGGTCACAATTGCTCAGATACGCAAAGCCGTTCAAATGCACTCAGAGGCAGAGTGGACGGTGGACGATACTCCAATTGGCCAGGTAAGCCACCAGTTCTGTAACCAGCTTGTTCACCTTCAACTGGGCTCAGATTACTGTGGTCGGAGAAATATATTTACACAAAGTGTTCACGACCAACCGTACATTCGGGATCGATGACGGGACTGGACGCATGGAGGCAAAAATGTGGATAGACACAGCCGACGACAAAAGAAATGACACTTGGCGTGGACTCGATGTGTATGTGATTTACTTCCGTTCACCTCCCCCGCTCACATGGACGCAACAGTACAGACAGTCCAAACGCGCGCGATGAGCACATGTATGTCCGCGTAACGGGCAGTATCAAAACGCACAATGGAAAACGGCACATAGTCGCGAGCAATATCCGCGTCGTCAAAGATCCAAATGAAGTGTATTTCCACATTCTCGAAGTTATATCCGTCAACATCGTCCTCCAAAAAGGAATGGTACGTCATTCATTCGTCCCCACCGTGTTTTATTCGACTAATTTTCACTCCTAGCCGACTGGTGCAGGGCAAGAGCAGGGCACAGCTAGAACCGATTCTGCGTATGCGGTGCAAACCCGGCCCGCCAACGCGGCATCCCTGTTCTCCCCATTGGCGGACCAAATCGTACAATACTTGACATCGCTACCTCCAAATTCCGATGGCTTCTTTGTGGGAGACATTGCCCGGGCTTTGAACGCCAACCCAACAGACCTCAGCGACACTGTGGACCGACTGATAGACGAAGGGCACGTTTTCACCACAGTTGACGATTCGCATATCCAACTTGCGGCTTGACCGCACAGGAACCTCGTTCTCCTTGTACATTTTGTAAATTGGAAATGAATACGAACTACATCATGCATTTGTACACGTGGAATGTCAAAATCTAGGGCCAACCCGTACTTCCCCCTTGCTGAATCATTGCGGCGCGCTGAGGATTCATACCAGCGGGCAAAGCTGGTTGATTCGGTGGTGGAAAGGGCGGCCGATGAGAGGGTGTTTGGTACCCGTAAGGTGGTTGAGGGGGTGGGAGGCCATACGCTGCCTGAGGAACACCAGCTCCGAAGGGAGCGGGTGGAGGACCGTATCGCGCGGGTGTAGCTCCCCCTCCATAAGGATTCGGCGTCCGCGCGGGTTGTCGAATCGACATGTGCCCGGGCGTTGCATTTCCAGGTCGAGCTGGTGTTCTGGCACCGGCACCAAAAGGTGTTCGGCCACCGGCCGCCGACGCAACATTTTGTGATTCGTGGAGATGTCTAATAGGAAAAAGTATTGAGGATGATTGAAAGACTAGCGAATTCTGGGAACCTTACCGAACTTTGAATGCATCGCACAGTTCTGGTACACCCACAGCAGCAGCATCGAAAAGATAATATGCTTCGGGAGTTACACGAACGGGCTATCGAAATGTCAACAAGTGATGAAGGAAGTAAATGCGTCCATACCCAAGTTTGAACCACAGAGTTCTTGTTGGCAAGGAAACAGAGACTGAAATGACCAGGCCGTTTACGGTTTAAACTGAAACCGTACATGCTTTTCCCGGGATTGGCAGCCAAGGAATTTTTTAATGAGAGATCTTGACGATTGTTCAAAAATTGATGAAGCAGTTTGAAACCTTCACTTACGTAAGTCTTCCTCTGTTCCGAGCTTGAAACGATCATGAGCCATGAGCTCTTCGACCTTTCGAGCCATCGCCTGAACGTGGTTGACGATGAGTTCGTCGAGGTCAGCATAACTATGAGTGTTGTCGACAATAAGTTGGCCGCCGAAGGTCTGGCCAGTTGGGTCAGCATTCAGCTCTGTAACGTCTGAAAAAAACAAATTAGAATAATACGTCTCCAGGAACAACATCCACGCACCGATGTGCTGGTAAAGCTGCTCATCGACTTTCCATGTAACGGCAAGGTGGTCTCTCCCCTTGGACGAGGGTCGAATGACAACGTCACCTCGCTGTTGTTTGTCCAAATAAGCCTCGGCCTGAGCGGTATTGAAGTTGTGGAAATTGGGATGTTTGATAACCCTGCGAGTTCTATCTACTTCCGCTCTCTTTTTTCTCGCCAGCACTTCATTGTCCTTCTGGGCTCGTTGCTCGTCCCAGGCCGAGTCGTGGAGTTCCACTCGGAAGGTGCTGTCTCCAGCGAGAACATCCTCCTCGCGCGCAGACATTTCCACAAAGAAGTTGTCCTCTTGGAGGTTAGCCTTCAGTTCGAGGACGATACCAGAAATGGTCTGCCCCTTCGTAATATTATGGCCTTCTTCGGGAAGATACTGAGGGCCAATGGCTCCTTCGATACCAGACTGGAGCCGGACAGCAACGAAGTCCCTCTTGGCCCGCAGAACAACGGCAGTGACAATGAGTCCGGTTTTTAAAGTCTCGGGAGTCTCGCCACTGAGCATAGTCAGGACATCCCACCCACTCAATAACGGGTATGCCTTGCGCTGTTCGTGATAAGGGCGCGAGAGTTCCTCCCGGATGACATTGAGAGTGTGCCGCTTGCGATCGTCGTTGGCGTCATAAAGACTGACCGCAAATTCGTCTAGGTTGAGCTCGTTCAGTTTCTTCTCGCGGTCTGGATCCTCCATGATGAGTGTGACCACGTGAGATGGATGGTGACCCTGTACATCCTCCTCATCAAGTTCCAGTGCATCCGTGGCCATCTTGCGGGCTAATTCGTAGTCTTCTGGATGAATGCGAGAATCGTCCAAAGGATCAGCAGAGCTCTCGTCCACCCCCAGTCGACCTTTGGTGGGTTTCAAGTCTTCCTGTTGTGAAATACGGAGGAACGCCGCCGCATTGATGAATAGTGTCTTGGACAAAAGCCCGGCCTTGATGAACTGCTCGCGACTGACGATATTTTCTCCCTTTCAAAAGAGGTCAGGAGAAGAAAAACTCGAAGAATACCGACAAAGCCTCACCAGTTGTCCAATTGCTTTCACAAGCTGCTGTGCCTTACGTGGTCCAAGTCCACAAACGAATGGCAGCAGTGTCTGATAGTATGAATCCCCAACTGCCCGATTGATATCCACTCCAACCGTGTTGACCACATCATTCAAGGCGCGTTCGCATGCGAGTAAAAGTTTGTCTTTGGGAACCTGACGACTGGCGTTCAGAAACATGAAACGAAACGGGAGCAAACACACCATTGGTTGATCCGAGGCCCGGAACAGAACCACCGTGATATCAGGGCCCAAGGCAGCATACTCATTTAGCGGACTCTGCAAATAGCGGGCTAAACCAACGCAGTACTTGACCATTAACGAATGAGCACCAAACTCATCGTTAGCACGACGGCTGTGCTGAAACAGTCGAGCGAGGTCGTCACGAACATAAACGACGGGGGTGTTGCTGATTTGGTCTGTATCCGGTGTTGAACTTTCGAGTCGCAAGGCCCCGAGGATTTCTTTCACCCGCGACGACAGTTTGGTTGTGGCCATACTCAAACCCCCAATTGCGATGACATCGGGCTTTCTCCGCCGGAGGAAGTCGATAAACTCGTCACGCATTTCAACATCGACGAGGTTGTCGAGTTTAGTTTGTTCTCGCATTCTGCCTCGTGGGTCAAGGTAGACCAGCGTGATGGCGTCGTGCTGCGGGTCGCCTTTGCCCCAAGAGATTGCAAGGACAGATGGTCGGTCATCTTTCATTCCCTCGACAATGAAAGGCCCGACGTCGATGCGCTGAAAAGCGCAGAATTAGCCGTAGATAGGCAAAATACGGAGGGTGGGACTTACGGTGCGGAGTTCAGCGCCGCAACGTTCGGCCAGAACATCCTCCACCTCTTCTCTGATATATTCACGAGCCCATTTGGCTCCCATTGGCAAGAGATGGAGGTCCATGACTTCTTGCACGACAAGAGATCCCTGCTCGTTCCATGCTCTGGCCGCCTCACTGAAGCTGTCTGATGCGAGAGCATCATTCAACCGACGCTCAAAGTTGGCCTTGACATCCGCAGGAAGGAAGATTGAAATGTTGATCAGGGTATTTCGTTCGGCCTCCAGCATGAACAGAAACCGTGACGAGTCCAGGAGATCTTTCACGGGTTTCTGATACAAATATTTAAAGGGCTAGTGAGAGAAGAGTCGTAAGTTGTGAGATGGAAAATAAAATAGAAACAAGTGTACACACATGATACTTGTGGTACTCATCGATTTTCGTGACGCCGTGAGGGGTGGGTTCAACGGTGACTCTCGCCTCGTTCTTGAACAGGTTCCGCATTTCATCCCGGAGTAAAGGATCTTTGCCAAGCTCGGTTGCAAATATCATTCGCGCTTGACGGAGAAGCTCCTCTGGCGGTTGCGCTTTCGAAGGATCCGGGTTGGCAAACTGTTCGGCGTAGACCATTGGGTTGAGTTCTTGGTTGTCAACAAAGTGATGGCGTTCGTTGGCCAAGAAGTTGAGCACCACCTCATGTGGTTGGATACCAAAACCCTAACGATGTTGAGATTGATATGGTGAGCAGACCAAATGAACTTACTTGCGCCAGTTTAGCGACAACACTCTTCTTGGCAACCTCATACGCGGAGATACGACTCGGCATCTTGCGTTTCTTGACAATTTCTTGTGGCTCTTCATCGTCGTGGAAGCGGAATTGAACGTCGTCTTGCTTTTTGTCCTTGTATTTCATAAGGAGCCACTCGGAAGTGTCTGCCACGACCTCCACACTCTCGATTCTGGGCACGATCTCCTCCTCGTAATACGAGTCTGTGCAGTTAAAGCGTACGTACGCCTCCGTGAGACCACGACGCCGTTCCAGTAGAGATCGGTACTTTTGTCCGAGAACGTAAATCCGCCATAGCTCGTCCAAACTTAGAAGCTCGTGGCGATACCGGAAGGAATCGTCAAAGTAGGTTATGTGGTCCCGCTTGTGGGTCCATATGTACGGCACCTCGGTGTTCTCAATAAAAAGCTGTCTGAGGACGAAGGTGATGGCAGATACGAGCTCGGTTTGGAGTTTCTGATGTTGTCCCGATGGACTGAAGTAGTCGAGGTTTTTACGCGGTGACAGACGTGGTGTAACCCACCCTGCTGCTTCGCTAATGTCTGTTGGTCCGAAGGAAATTATTGGGGCCAAAACTGGGCCGTCGGAGAACATTGGTGATGTCAGCTGTATGCGCTCTGGGATGTCTTGTGCGCGAATGAGAGTGTCGTCTTCGGTAAGGAATTGCGCTCGTATTTCAGACGGTTCAAAGACCTGTCTCTCGGTTAGAAGGGTGCATATTCGAAGAGGGGAACCATACATCTTGATACCGCATCTGCAGTTTTGCTTCGTCGTCTTCGGCTTCGTCCTCTGGAGCCAAAGCCCAGTCATACTCGTGGCCGTCTCCAAATACGTCGTGGATTTCATCCCAAGCACTGTGACACGCTTGTGAGAACAAGTAGTCTGATGCAAAAGAATAGACTTACAGAGCGTCGATACCAACGAGCTGTGGACGAGCGCGAGCTTTTTTACGCCGCTCCTGGTCGGCAGCGCGCTGCCGCCGTCGCTCTTCCCGTGCTTGATCGTCCATTTCGCCGTCTGGGTCATCCGAGTCGTCGATGAAGTCGTCCGTGTCTGGCTCCTCTTCCTCGTCCTTGTCCCAGATACGGTGCAGGTCTTGAACATTAGGCACCGGCTCCTCATTATCAAGGTCGTCTTCGGAAGATTCGACGACAGGTCTTCGCTTTGACGAGGACGCTACGGGCGGGGATTCTGAGCCATGCCCGCGACGAAGACGAGTGAGTCGGCGGTTCTTTTTGAATGACGCGCCGGTGTTCTCCTCTAGCAGATCGAGGTCGTCCTCTTCTAGTGCCTCCTCTTCTTGTTGTTCTGTGAAAAGTCAGACGCGGAAGACGGGGAGAAATGTATGACCGACGTCTGCGGTGGTGTTTCTTGCGCCGTTTGCGACGCTTCTCCCGCTCCTGGTCGTCCTCCTCGTCCGCGTCCTCGTCCTCTTCTTCGTCAACGATGAAGCCCTCCCGTATGCGACGAGCCTCTTCCTCGTCCTCGTCCTCCTCGTCTGAGCTGTCGTCGTCGACGCCGGGCATGATCACGTCGCCCTCGCCCTCCTCTTCCTCCTCCTGACCCGACCCAGCCATCGGGTCGTCCTGCATGGGTGCAAGGGCGTCTTCAGAGGCCATTGTAGTGTATCGAAGTTCTGGCACAGAGCCGTGCTTAGTCACCATCTATGAACCATCAGATCGGCCATGCACATTAACACCATGCGCAAAGCCCTCGAAGAGGCGCAGAAATGCACACCCACGCCGACCGCATTCAGTGTCGGCTGTGTCCTCGCAGTTACATGGCCCCCCGACGCTCCACTCCCAACCATAATTTCCACTGGATTTTCCAGGGAGCTCCCAGGAAATACCCATGCAGAGGCGAATGCGCTTGCGAAGCTCCGTTCGCTGACTGCCGCACAGATTTCTGAGCTATTTCCGGGTGTTGAACCCCCTCAAGACATCCTATCACAGCTTGATGTTTATACAACTATGGAACCTTGCTCAGTGCGGACATCAGGACTTGCGCCATGCGCAGACGCCCTCATATTAGCGGGCGTGCGGCGGTGTTTTATTGGGGTGGGAGAGCCGGATGACTTTGTCAACTGTGAAGGGGCACAAAAGCTGAAGGATGCCGGCATACAAGTTATCTGGGTGCCTGGGTTGGAGGGCGAGTGTCTCAAAGTCGCTCGGCGGGGCCATTCTACAGTAGTTCCTGGTCTCTCTTGACAAACGCTTCAGTCTTTCCATACCTCTCGTTTTGCAAGTAATTTGTGGCACCGTAAAATATTTTATTCGCCGTTTGTTTGATAGCGGTGCGCGTGGCAAACAAGCTTATTTTTCTTCAAGCCGCCATGCGCATTGAAAAGTGCTACTTTTGTTCAACGAGCGTGTATCCCGGTCACGGTTAGCAGCATCCTGCGCCCCAGCTGTCATGCCCTTATCTTTGCTCCAGGATCCGCCTTCGTTCGGAATGACGCCAAGGTCTTCCGGTTCTGCACCTCCAAGTTTGTGGTAACCTTCCGCCATTGGCATGCATTGACCATATGCCTGTAGATGTCATAAAAATTTCAAGTCAGTGACCCCTTTCCCGGCCATTCCGCGTCCTCATATTTGCTTAGGATGAAGCGGAATCCACGAAAGGTCCGGTGGACCAAGGCGTTCCGCAAGGCAGCTGGCAAGGAAATGACCATCGACTCCACAATCGACTTCGAAAAGCGGAGAAACATTCCTGTTCGCTACGATCGCGACCTTGTGCAGACGACTCTCAAGGTCATGAAGCGCGTGAGCGAAATAAGGAAGCGCAGGGAACTCGCTTTCTTCAAAAATCGGTGCGTCACCCATTTCTCGCTCTTGAGACTTGCATTCACGCCATGCATATTTCCAGGATGGCGCTCAGTCGGGACAAGCACCGCGCACACCGCAAGAAGGTCCTGGAGGCGGCAAAATCCTCTGTCAAGCTTGTCACACCTATGTCAGACGGTCCCGAAACACCCAAGATTCGGGAAAAGGTCAAAGTGCCGTCAAAATCCCGGAGTGCACTCGTCCAGGGAGAGGGACGGTCCATGGGCATGGACCTCGATTGATTGCGGCTCTAGACTTTACAGTTTTGTATACAATCCACATTATAATATCACAGGTGTACCACAATGTTACGTTCGCACTTCAACCGCGGCTCATATTTCGTCTCGTTCCCGTGCGGGCACTCGGATCCAAAGAATCCTATATACGCCGGGTCATCGGCGTCGACGTTGCAAATCAGACTAAACTATTATACAAGACACATTATACCATTACACTGGGCTCTAGGTGTTCCACAACGCTGCATACATTCCTCCTCAGCGGTGTTTGTATTTCGCCTCGTTCTCGTGTCGAACGTTGGGATCCAGAGTACTGTGAAGACCCAACAGCGTCTTGCTTACCGCTTCGCTCGCTCCGATCATGGGCTTGAGGACAGCAATCGGAACAGCCCTAATAACTGACCGAACAGGTCCCTATGCAGAGTCAGAGCGTACTCAGTAAATGACAACAAGCGAACTGACCTCATTGCCGGATCTTTCATACACCTCCATCGGGACCGCAAGAATAGTCTGTGCTGCAGAATTGAAGTTCCGCTGCAAACTCTTGTACGCCGACTGCACTCCTTCCCTGAGATCCACCGGTTGCTCGGCATACTTGCTGATCAAATCTTCCTGCTCGTCGTCGTCGTCGTCGCTGGTGTTGGATCTGTATTGGCCGTAATGGTCGCCAGCCAAAGGCACCTGCAACGTCTCCGCAGTGACGGGGTTCTTGAACTGACCCCCGAGGACGTCGTCTGCTTGTTCCAAAATAACTTGCGTCCCGGTAGCCAAGCGAGCCCCCAATTTGATGGCCTCAACCGCAGTGGATTTGAAGAAGGCGGTAGTGCCCTTCTGCACACCACGTACAATCCTACCATCCTTCTTATATTGGGCGATAGGGAGAAGTACCAGATCGGCGACGCCAGAGCCGACGTTTACGACAGAACGTATGGGTGCCACACCCGAAATGACCTCGACCAGCTGTGTAGCCTTCACATCGGGGGTCCATAAATCATTCAACATGTCCCCAAGTCGAGGCCACCCTGTAACCTGTACAAGCTTCTAAGACGACCAGGAAAGTGGACAGACTAATTGATACTCACCCCTGCCAATGTTATGTGGCGGAGTGTCATCTCCGCGCCATCGAAGTGGAAAAAGTTCATGAGCTCAATCGTCTTTCCTTCACGTAGAGCCCGGTAATCAACGCGACGAGGCTTGTAATCAAGCTTCAGATCAACTGGAAAGATTTCGGCGAGTTCTGTTTGTGCTATGAGCATCTTTGCTAATGGAGGTGAAATAGATTTTACGGAAGTAGATGTCTCCTTCGGGTTCCGACTCGGAAATGTTAGTGTCAATCTGAGGACCTTTGAAGCTGAAAAACTTCTTGAGAAAGTCAAGGGCGTCCTGATCAACATAAAGTCGTAGCGGGAGAATCTTAGCCTGCAAAAAAAAATGAAGTAGAGATTCGGTGCGCTAGAATTTACAACTCACTCGCAATCGAGCCTCTTCCGACGGATGACCTGGAACGGGTCGTACGCTGCGAAGTTCGAGCCTAACCATGTTCGAGCCCGTTTCGCGAACATTTCCCCGCGAATCCGATCGTAGTTCAGTTAAAAACTTCTTCCAGGTTGAAGTCTTGATGTGGTCCAGAATTTCCAAGTCCTTCACGGTGACGAACGTCCTCGAAACTGTCGGTTCGTCCACATGGAATTGGTCGACCTCTGCCTCGACCCCGAATAGTCGGAATTCGATGCTGGGAGCCTTCGATCGAGTTAGACGTTTGCCGTGGATCTTTGATGATCGGGGGCGAGGTAGAGCGCCGGTAGGAGACGGCTGAAGGGATTGCCAAGAGCTTTGGCTTGTCGTATCCAAATCATCCCTCAGCTCTTCGTCGATCGCCGCAATGAGAGCATCTGGCTCCAATTCATCGGCATCTTGTTCCAACCCAATATATACTGAATTGAACAAGACCGTGCTCGTCTCGTCGAAGCTCGAGTCTGGAGTTTGTCCTCTGGCGACGAGTTGCTTGATCTTGGCTAACCGTTTCCGCATCTCTTTAACTTCCTCCTCAATAGTCTTTCGAGTTTTGACCCAGTCATAACCATCATAAAGAAAGACGTTGATATCGCCTTTGTGCACCCTAATTCGAGTCGTTGTCACTCCCAGCCTATCGAATTTCAGTCTAAGTTTATCTGGGGGAAAGGGGGGAATTACTGGGAGGATCCATCCGAGGTATCGGGAGGCAAAGTGTCAAAATAATTCTCAGTGATGCGAAGACCATCTGGTCGCAACATCTTGATGGTCTCGCCTCCGACTTTGGATACAATTCCCCGAGGTTGCGTCCTGCCAACTGGAACGGAGTCTCTGCCTGCGCTATCACCGATGTCGAAATCGTCAAGGTCATCATCACGGAGCTCCTGGACCCCAGCTGCAGCACCAAATGATTCATCGAGGTAGTCCATATTCGTGGGAAGGTCGTCGTTGATCATATCTGGAGCGGGTCCCACTTCAGGGACCCGCTTGAACGCTAGATCATCCACCGACGCTGAAGAATACAGTTTAACCACGTGAACAACATTGTTTGGGAGTACCCACCCATTAAACCCTGGTGTCCTGAAGGCATCTCCGATATGAGAGTAGGGGCCGGCTTCGGCTTCGGAACGCTAGCGAGGTTTTATTGAGAACGAGGAGCATATTTTCAAATAGCATACGTACACCTCGTCATCGGGAGGCTTGAATGCAGAAATCAAATCTTTGGCAAAGTCCGTGATCGCTGTCAGTGAGTCGGCGCAGAGATGCAAGCGAAGCCCGATACGTTCTACCAGTACCTGCAGGTCTTTAATACATTGCAGATGCGTTTGGAAGATAGCATACCGACGAATATGGTGAAGGCAAAGCGCGGCTGTTCCTGCAATTGAGATTCAAATCCGCAATTTCCACGAGGAGGGCAAAACCAGATTTCTATGCGGCAGTCAACTGGCCATTTCCGGTTCATCATTTTCAGCAGCGTACCCTCCAAAACGCGACTCCAGAATTACTGTGCGAACCAGTGTCAACAACGTCTCCGAGGTCGTCGATCATGAGGAGAGCAAGGTCTGGGACGGACAGATTGAAGGACATGTCAGGAGAGTCACCAACAATGCTAGTCGAGAAGTCCAGGGCGCCAACATGAACTACCAAGGCGCCAGGATGGTGCAGGGCCAATACACGGATAGAGCCATCCACCACTTTCAGCGAAATAACAGTCCGTTCTGAAGGAATCACGGCCTCAAACGCCTGACGCCAAGAGAGTCAATGAGCAGTGAAGCAAATAAATTACTACTCACTCCTGGTGGAGGTTTGATGAATAGGCCCAGATCAGTGGCCCATTGGACTTCAGGAGACAAGTTGCAGGTAAACCCCCACAGAGTGACTCTCAGCCTGGATTCTTTGGCCGTAGTTTCAGGTACAACCAGAGAAGCGAAAGTCAACTTCAGCATGGGTTTTGGTGCAGACGTCTACCAGGGATGAGTGACGTCGTTTGAATTGTCGGAGCAAGGTACGAACCAAACCCCGAGGAGTCGTAAGCGATAGCAAAGAATCTGCATCACCAGAATCGGTGACATTCCTCACATCCAAACCCATGACGGCTAATGTGATGACGGTTTCCTCCTGGAATACGCTCAGAGGCCTGATATCGAGATATCTAGCCGGATTGCCTCACCTTCCCTTCTGGTTTTAGTTCGACCAGAACATCAATGTCATGCGCATTGATATTGAAAGGGCGGGCAGGCGCGGATTCTCTGGGGAGCATTATTTTAACAGACGCTACAAGAATATTTAGACGGTGAGAACTAAACAATCAAGACAAACATACCCTCGGAAATTTCGACTTTCACAACAGTCTCGCTCTTGGGCACGTCGCCGCGAATTGTGCTTGCACCACTGCTACTGCTACTGCGGGACTTCGCAAAGAAGCGGCTGCCAATAAGACTGGGATCCCTGCCGTCTGTCCTTTCGGTGTCAGTATCATTCTCACCCTCAATCGCCCGCTCAATGCGCTGGGCAATATCGTCCGCTAAATATTGCAGGCTATCGAGGAGTTGTTTGGATATGTCAATATGGACTGAAGGGATTTGGACGATGAGCACCAATGTGGTCGAATCCGATGTTGGGTGTGATGCTCCCCGCGGTGACTTGGATTTGGATACCGTTACGCGAGGAAGAAGATTCGGGAAGAGAGGATCCTCAACGCTTCCGGACGTAAGGGGGGCCAGCAACAGAAGAGCCGTGGCCTTGTTCTCTCCAGCGGGGCAACATGAAATTACTATCCGGTAAAAGCCCACAGAAAATAGTGCGTCTGCATCAACGGGCGTCGCAACATTCGTGTCCGCGGGTGCAAATCTGGTGACATTCTTCCTCTCCACAGGACCAGTTGAAACATTCACATCGTGCAAATCGAGCACCAGCGCGCCAGATCGGGGCGGGCGGCCCGGTGGCGGTGGACACCGGATTTGTAACCGAATCATATTAAATTTAATCGAAACGGTGTTGGATTGCTGCGGCTTCGCCCGTGTTCTGCGCTGGGTAATTTTCTCAATGCAAGACAAAGGAGAAAAATAGGTGCCTACCTTAGATACTTTTGGAATCCCTTTTTTGCTCGATGCTGGTCGTCGGTAATCAAGGTCCAAATCTAAATCTTCGAGAACCATCCTTTCCAATCGCCGTCTCTCCTTGTCTTGCTGTCGGGAAGTGTGTGATCGTCTAGAGTGGGGGCTGGCCGGTGGCGTGTCTTCATCTTCATCGTCATCGTCGTCGCTCACAGTTTCACCATGACCATCCTCCACATTCGACATTGGGCGATTTACCACTTCGTCCAAAAAGGTCAACAAGCCATCGCTTGTCGCCTGGCCTATGTCCAAAAAAAAGTGCAGTGGTTCAACATCAACTTGCGTTGACAGAGAGCCCCGTTGGGAAGCCGGTCGCTTGGCATGTAATGATATTGCAGGCGGAAGAGTAGCTTGGTGGGAACCAAGAGTTGCATCGTAATTCAAGGGCGGAGAGCCGAACTCCTTTTGACTGCCTCGTTTTACCAGTTTGCTACTCTTGGACTTGAACTTGGTCCGCCAATGTGAAACCTTCATTCCGAGCGATCCATGTTGGGGGTCCATCCAGTCGCTGACGTCGAAATGTGGGAGTGGTGGATGATCATGGTTCTCAGTCGGATTCGGGTGTAATGAGTATTGTGTAGATAGGTGGTGATCAGTGATCAGGAGAGGGGAAGCAGAATGCATAACATCCTGATGAGAGCCGATAAACGGGATAGGGCGGAATACGAAGGCGGATATTTCGCTTAACGACAGGGTAAGTGCGTCTGCGGCAGAGGATGATCTAGAAGTCTCGACTGGGACCATTGACACTGACAGAGTTTCCAAATGTATCCGCACGTATGAATGTGGAAGTTTCGGGGGGCTAAGTGGCCGGTCAAAGAAATCGGTGAGCCTCGGCTGAGTGGCACCAGAGAAAGTAGACGGAAGCACAAGGACGACCACACCCCGCAACCCCAATTGTACACTGAGCGCAAGTGCTGACGATGCGGACGTTGGGGAGGTAGACGACGATTGAGACTGCCGGGAGGCTCCTAGGACGTCAAGCAGATCCAGCACACCCTTGATGTGCCAAGCACGAAGGGCACAACCAATCATCCCAACTTCCATAGACAAATTTATGGTCCCTGAAGCTGCCCCACTCTCCTTCACACCTGCAAGTGGCGGCTCGGTTCTTTGTGGTACGGGTGTCCACAATTTGATAATAATGGGTTCGGAACCGAAGGCAAGTATTGTCTCCGATGAAGACACGTGCTCTTCGGGGTGAAGAGAAGTATCATTTGGGCGATTAGGGGAAGGTGTTCTGCTGTGACGGGCAGAGGATTCATCCTCGGCGTGTGATACGGCACTTTGGTACATGCTACTGGCAACAGAACTCGTCGGAGAGGCCGCTCGCGGAGGAAGGAAAGCGAGGGATTGTGACATACTGTGCTGGGTCTCCTCGTCCAACGAAGAAGATGAGGACGAGGCAGGAGACATGGACCGCGATCGGGGCTGCGGCGAGGAGGTACGGCGGGAAGAAGTAAACACTGTGGACGCAGAGGGCGGCGTATTCGACACATGAATGGGAAGGCGCAGGTCGCATGCAGTGACCGAGAGGCCTGATATTGTTACCACTCGTGTAGCATATTCAACCTGCTCCGGCTGGCCTTCATCTTGTCTCTGTTCAGTACGATAAACGATCTCCGGAATGCAAACAGATAAACTGGTGTGATCGGGATGCACAAGCGTTATGATGGTGTTGACAGCGTCGAACTCAAACCTTGCGAGAAGGCGCTCAATGAGCGTGGCAAAGATAGAAATGCCCGCAGGATCAGCCTCGGCCCCAAACAATTCTTCCTCAGGAGCAGAGATGAAAGGATCGAGCCCTCCAGGTACATTCTGTTCGTGTGCAGAATGTATAGACGACGCGAGATCAGGATGGAACGACTCGCGGAGAGTTGCTTCTTCTCTCGGTGTGAGCTCGTCGTGAATGAAAGAGTCGGCCACAGAAGCAACCGATTCAGCTAGATTCGTGGTCGGTATCGGTACATGCTTTGGTCGCACGACATGAAACGTAAGCTTGAGAGAGTGGAGGGACAGGCCGATGGTCGAAGTGAGGGGATTGGGCCAAGGAATCCGGGCTGTAGCGGAGGAAATAGATCCTTCATGCAACTCGACAGGCAAACCAAGGAGTGCTTCGTTAATGGCCTTTCAAACCGTAAGATGAGGAGGGTTTGGGACAAAAGTCGAACTAACTTGATTATCCAGCTGCAGGTCGTTCACTTGGACATAACCGCTCCCAATCTGAGAGTCGATTTGGTCAATATCCAATTGACCAGGCTTCAGCAAATGTCCCAGGGACTTCTTGAGCACAAAGGAGATGAATCTGCGCTGAATGCTGGCTGGGAGCGCGAAGTTGATTGACGGAAGCCCGGGAAGCCAATTGGAGTACCATGAAGACATGGAAGGGGAGAGGAAGACGGTGTGGCTAGCACACGCAACGCTAGATCATCGAGGAGGACAGCCTGACGCGATCCTTCAACACTAATGCTGCAACGTTGAGGCTACTGCAATAGGTAACGTTGTGGGCTGGTGGCAGTGGTCTCCCGGCCCGCTGACCCGGGCCCCTAACTTTTTCAACTGACTCTGTGCAGAAAAAAAATAGGCTACCGCATACGACCTAAGCTAACAGTGGTATATTTCAGGCACAGTCTTCTACGCATATCCGTCCAATGGACCACCCCGCCGTTCCAGTACGATCTTCAATCGTAAGCCCAGCCACAAGTTGTATCAGGGAAGCCACACTTACCGGCATTAGCCAATCAACCAGAAAAGAGAATGGCCAGTAAAAAGTCGGCGTCGTATAAAGGAAGATTCTGCTGTATCTGGCTTCCGTTGTATCATAGTTTGCTTGACGATATCAGAAGAAATAATGTGGCTGTGAATAGCATTACCTTCTAGCGCAGAACGGATATCAAGCCATCGTTTGGGGGTGTCTGTAATAATCGCATCCACCTCCCACCGAGCCATCTTCAGCGCAGTCCAGTTTAGAGATGATTCAAAATGTTGGCTTGCCACTGTACCTCCACAAGATGCTCGGGGTGATTAACGGTATAAACTATAAGTTTCTTTCCGGATTTCTTGATATCTTCGCGGAATCTAGTATTCGGTGAGCGGAAATGCAACCTTGGCCCGTTGGGTCTCCTCACCTCTGGCCTTCCCATGTCATCAGCGTATGGTACCAGACACTCACGGTTTCGACCTCTTTGAGCAAATAAGTTTTCGTGATAAATAAACTATGGCTGATGGAGCTCCTTCGGCAATGCGGGAGTATATCTTTGGCTGGCTGGAGGAAACGGGGATGCCAGATGCCAAGCAGAATCCTTGGTGCGAGCTTTTGGACGAACGTTGGGTACCGAATTATTGCGAGCTTGAAAGCTCACCGTGACTTCCCATCGAGGATGAGAAGATATAATACTATGCATCAATTGGAACAGCTGCTGGGGATCGTTTTCAGGTTTGACGTCAATATTGAAGTGAACATGGAGATTATCCGGCTACGATGAGATTAATTGTACGAAATGTGAGGCGAGATATGAGTTCGAGGGGGACAATATTGTACCTTCATTATCAGACCCATTGTTTGCTCGAATGTTGGAATGGCTAGGGCTAACCGCTTCGTGCGCGCATGCTGCATGCCGTCCGGTCCATGCCAATTTGACTCTTTTATTATTCCTGGCGTTCATAAGTCAGGTAATGATAACTGTACCGGGGAATTTCTGGTAAAACAAAACACCTCTAAAATCGGTCGTTCTTCCGAGCGCTTCAATCGGCCAAACTTATTAGTGTCCGCAACCCCAAGAAAAAATCCTATACATGCCAGGATCGTGGTTCATGATAACAACATTGTCCTCGGGAGTGTCGATTAGCCGACCCGGGATTAGCAGATATCTTGGAAGTAAACGCTAACCTTTGAGACCCTTACATCGCTTTCTATCCCATCAACCCCGTCGCTGTAGGTGAATAAATTCAAGGTCAGAAAAATGGCCCGCTGAGGGGTACCCACCGAATGGCGGCTTCGAATGATTCCAAAGTATTTTCAGGAAACTGAGCGGATGCCTGCGCACACAATCATGAGATATGAACCCTCGAGGGATCCCCGACTTACTCCACGATGTCCCCAGCACTCTAGCAGGAGGTGGGTTGCCTGATATTTGACGAGAAAATGGTCACATACGAGGCAGAGTTCTCGTCACCGTTGGCATCGAGGGATGAGGAAGCAGAATGATTCCGAATTAAATTTGGGCCTCCGATCAGGGTTCTGTCAACATGATTCATTATCCCCATCCAGGCCCTACTTATTCGCATTTCTGGTATTTATTCGTTCAATCTTCGGTCAACCTGCAATGAGATTCTACCAAAGGTTTATATATGTAACCGCCACTAAACAGAGCCAAAAGATTTTCCCTGCGATGTAGTATCGAATTGAATTTCCTGCAAGAGGTTCTGTAATCAAAGAACGTACCCGAGCTCGGATTCGCTGACATCTGGTCTCTGAACAAGAACCAAATCACATAATGACTGAATGGATATCCCTTCCCAATCGTCAGGCGGTTCGCATTGAATACCACGAGCCAGATCCTTTAAGCACTGTATGATTTCTTGTTGCAAACAGTTGAGAGTCGTAAATGTATAAAGAGCGGGATAGCGCGGAGACTGGGAGAGTCGTGCTTCCAGACTCAGAGGGGTGTTATTTACAAAGCCCTGAATATCGAGGGAATGAGAACCGGGGGGACCTGGTCCGGGGTTCAAGGTCATCAAATCCATTGGATTAGAGAGGTCCGAGTCGGGAGAGTCGCCGTTCTGTAGCTGTGGTACAAGAGGTTGCGAAAGCGATGCTGGACGGCTCGTGGAATCTGCGATAATTTGGTTAACCAAATCCTCGTCATCGGAACCCTCCTCTGTACCGTGATGCGGAGGCTGAGACAGTCAGAATGGCAGGTTACAGCAAAGGCAAATGACACGTACAGGTGCTCCACAGTGGTAGGTTATTGTGTCTGCTATTGCGCCAAGAATATGTGCGTAGACCTCATGAGGATCCGGAGCAGCTAAGACATTGTCTGCGCGGAAATAATTTACAGCCATGTAAG
This sequence comes from Mycena rebaudengoi, assembly GCA_029282285.1. NCBI lineage: Eukaryota > Fungi > Basidiomycota > Agaricomycetes > Agaricales > Mycenaceae > Mycena > Mycena rebaudengoi. The sequence goes on from JARJCX010000007.1 coordinate 593,033, forward strand.
TATGAAGTTCGCCAACGACGCGGACATAGGAAGATTTCCTGTAGATTCTAGATGTGAGATTAAACAGATGCGAAACGTGGGAGTTCGGCTTGCAGCAGTTGTTCGGCTCGTTGGCTACGCTCCGTCCATTGTTGGACTCGAATCCGTCCAGTTCCATCGTCAATGATGAATGAGAGATACCCAGATTCGACAGACGCCTTGATGTCATGAGGATTTCCGACTAGGATTGCCTGGCGTGATGATAAGTTAATTCTGGCGCGGCGCGCCCGAAACTGTGGCCCACATTCTTGAAGTCTTTCCCGTCGATTTGGAAGGGAGCCGAGCTACGTTCCAGAGGTGTACTTCAAACCCGAGTTTCAAAAGTTTATGGCTACCTGTGCAGCTGTGTTGCGGCAAGCAACTGGCGAACAGTGACGCGTCTTATGGCCTAAAAAAAATGAAAGGCGCTCTAGTTGAGATGGATAGGCGATACCTGAGGTGTATACATAGGAGATTGCATGGGTGATCGTTGAGAAATGACAAATCTCCTTTCCTGGACTGCTCCAACTGCGCCATCAATTTCACGCTTACCTCCTTCCCCCACCACCACAATGACGGAGATTGAAATGAGCGATCTCTCTGGCCACCGCGAATCTGATGAATCCCCCGCCAATGCGCAAGACACACCAGATCCCGTCAGCGCCTTTTGGGCATGGAGCACTGCTGCCTTGTTTGTTTCCCCCAACCTTTCCAGCAAACGTGTCGATTCATCGTGTCATCCCACACCAGGTTGATACTCATGTCTTCCGTCCTCTCCATCTCCCCCAGACTGCTCTTGTTTCTGAGCTCAGAAGCAACTGAGGACGGTATCGAAAGACGAACCACCCTGACTTCTCTCGAAAGTTTCCTTTCACTCCACACCAGCATATGGTTGTGTGCGGTCGCAATCGGTCTAATAACCAATGTGAGCAATTTTTACTGTTCTTGGTCTCATTTGCGAATTCCGGCCAGATACCTTCCGTGCCGCCTGTTTCGCGGCAGCAGCAACGCGTTACTCCCAGCCATCCGCTCTTAATCCCGCTGGCTGTCGCTGGTAATCTATCTGCCTTCATCGCATACAACACCAAGACCGTAGGGTCCCTGGCTACCATTGTCTTCGTCGGGTCCAGTGTTATTGGATTGTGTGGCACTTGGGCTGTACGTACTTGTAACCCCCCCCCCCTGCAATATCCTGAAATGTCGATCATCAAGGCCGTTTTCGGGACTTCATCCTCAATTTCGAAAAAGACCGGCGCTGACAAGCACACTTCGTCGTTCCTCTTCGGAAACAAGTCTGCTGCATCGGTACAAAAAAAGCAGTGGCTTAAAAACCGCAACGTCACGGGAACTTGAGCATTATTTTAAACTTCAAACCTCTAATGTACAATTGCAATAAAAATATATTGGAACGACTTATCCACCCATCCCCATCATCTTCATCATGTCTGCCATACCAGGCATCCCTCCACCGACTCCCCCAAGACCACCAAGACCATTTCCCATGGAAGACATCATTCCTGTAAAACATTTCGGTCGATATAAACAATGCATTCTTGGAAACCTTACGTTGCATTTCCTCCATGTCTAGCTGATCTCCTCCTTGCCCTTGCATCATGGCTTTCATCATCTCCTGCATACCCCCACCACCTCGCATTTGCCTCTGCATATTTTGCAGCATGCCAGGTGGCAGTGATCGCTGTTACATTTAGCATTTAGCCGTGCAGGAAACAGCAACCAAGCCTATCGCACCTGCATTGCGGATATTTGCGCTGGTGTGGGCATTCCGTTAGCACCGCGACCCTTTCCACCAGCCGCAGACTGCATTTTCTGCATCGTCGAAAGCCTACAGAATGTATTAAGTTGGGAACTATCAAGGCTGAATCATAACTCACCACCCGTTCTTTCCACCGGCTTGCTTTGCCATGTTCGCCATCATACGATACTGGCACAGCAACTCCTCAACCTCGCGAACATTTGTGCCGCTTCCCCTAGCAACCCGAGTGACTCGCCATGTCAAACCAGTCGGCTTCCCATCCTTTCCCATTTCCATAAATGGTGTACCGTCCGAGTCCAGCTCCATCGCAGTCATGCTGTCCGTTATATAAATCATGCGCTTCATACGTATGGAGCCTTCCTCGTCTGAACCCTGAAGAAGGTCTTGAGGAAGACCGGGAATCATGGATGCAATTTTGCTTATTGGGCCCCTACGAAAAATATGCGTGAGTTTCACAAAGGTGACGTTGAACATGGTGGTCACATATTCATAACATTCGATATTTGTTCGCGCCAGTCGCGGATACTCAGTTTGCCCTCTTCAAGTTTCTTGGCCATCTCCTGCTGTTTGTCAGGGTTCTGCGTTGCGAGATCCTGCATGTGCTCCATGAGTCCTTGCATGTCGCCTAGACCGAGAAGTTTGGAGATGAAAGGTTGAGGTGAAAATCTGTCGAGATCGTGTAGATGCTCTCCGACACCGAGGAATATTATTGGTGTCTTGGTTGCAGCAACACTGAGAATTATTAGGAGCAGCTCTGTGGCAAATTTCTTCCCACTCACGCGGAGATAGCGCCTCCACCCTTAGCGTGCCCATCCATTTTGGTGACAATGATGGCCCCAAAGTCAGTGCTGTCTTTGAAGGCGCGACTTTGAGCTTCAGCTGCCTGACCTAGGAAATGACTCAGCACCTAGCATCTAAAGCCTGCAAGCGACACACCGATGCTAGCATCAAGGACCAAAATCGTCATATTTGGATTGACGGCTTCCCCAATTTGCACCATCTCCTCGAACAGCTCCGATTCTTGCTTATGCCGTCCCGAAGTGTCGACAATGATGACCTCAAAGCGCTCCTTCTTGAACTTTGCTACACCCTGCGCGGCAATCGTGACGGGGTCTGTTTCTGTATAGGATCCAAAGTAGGCGACTTTGGCCTTGGTCGCGGATTGCCTCGTTTGATCGAAGGCACCGGCACGGAAAGTATCAGCACAAACAATGGCAGATTTGAACCCTCGTTTTTGGTAGTGGACGGCGAGTTTTGTGCAAGTCGTCGTTTTGCCATTGCCCTTGATGGACGTCAAACAATGCAGAGAAGAGCAAGCTGAAAGTACAACGCACCTGTAAACCCACCGCCATGAGGACATTGGCTTGACCCTTCTTTGGCTTATAGGGCTCCACCCCAGGATCAACCAAATGCACCAATTCATCGAATACAGCCTGGTTAAGAATTATGGTTACGCGAAGCAATTACAATGTCAATTTCTGGTTCACCTTCTGGATGAGGTTCTTGCGATTTATTTCCTTGGATGAATCGGCGGCACTGGCCTCCAGAGATGACTTGACCTTGGCTTTGACCTTTTGCCGGAGAGATTGGACGAGTTTCACATTAACGTCGGATTCCAAGAGTGCGGCGGTTATTTCCTTCAGCGTAGCATCGAGAACCTTGTCTGAAAGTTAAACAGAAGTAGAGTACACATCATCATGGACCGACTTTCTCATCGACTACCGGTGCCCTGTTGAGAGATGAAAGGGCAGCATTGAGCTTTCTGCCCAAGTCTGCAAGCACCATGAGAGTTGATCCGTCACACGTCACCCTTATTGATTTTCACTAATTCGGTTGAGTACGGATGTGACACATGGGCAGCGACTCTGAGGACGAAACACTCGAAGAACCAGTTGAGGACGACCCTGATGAGGATGGCGACGGCGAACAAGACTTGGACGACGGTGGCTCTCAGGGTGCTCCAGATGAAGCTACAGAGGACGGAGACGACGTTCGAACTGCGTGCATCTTCAACTTTCGTTATTTTGACCTGTCCACAGGAATCACCCTCGGAGGATTCAGAAGATGGCTCAGAGGATGACGGCGACGACTCTTCAGAGCCTGGGGAGGTAATCATGGACTTGGATCTTGAACCATCCGTAAGTACGAGCGACTTGTCCTCGCAACCTTCGCAGCCTAGCAAGGGTAAGTATGGTTTCCAGAACACCAGTCCAGCATGCTTTAAATAAAGTGTCGTAGCTCCATCTCCCGCTCCCGCCCCACTCACTCGCAAGCGGTCGCGGTCTCTCTCACCTGCCTACATTCGCAAAAAGACTTTGATTTCTTATGCCCCATCGCCGCGTTCATATACAGTGGAAGCTATCTGTGCTCTACCCCATCCCGTCCCTACTCATGCTCTTGCGGCTTCTGTGTGTATGACCCACCTGCTCACTGGCTCAGACGATGGCTACATCCGCGATTACGATATTTTCACCGCTGTCAACGGTAAAAACTTTCTTACTGCTCCGCAACGTCACCACGCTGGTGTTGTAGAAGGAATCATGAAATCTGGTCAGATCCGGTTCTGGTGGGAGAATCCAGCGCCTAAAAGCCCGCCCAAACTCAACGGATCGGGCTTTGGGGAAGAGGAGCCTTCATTGTCACCTGTATATAGTCTTGCAATGCACTCAGACGCTCTTTGGACACTTGCCGGAACTGACGTGCGTCCGCTATTACTGGAGTCGTCGTCCATGCAGTTGACACTCAAGGCAGGTGGGCCACATCAACCTTTTTACAACTCGCCATGATCCTGGTCGATGTTGTCATGTTATGACGGGTCATCGTGGCCGCCCAGTTTCTGCACTTGCCATGGACCATGATGAGAAGGGGTTCTATAGCGCAGGCTGGGACGGCGATGCCATCGTACGTGGTTCAACGCTTGTATACGAAAGCCCTTATCTCACAGCAAGGAAAGCAATGGGATCTGAACACCGGGCATCCTGTGAGAACTTTTACCGCGCATGGTGCGCAACTAGCGTGCGTCGCTGTGCGCCCGATATACCCTGCATCTGCTTCTACCTCCCATTTGTCCTCGCAAACCACTCTTGTCGACACTGCAAGTTCTGGCTCTTTGGGTTCCGCCTCCATTTCTCAGACCTACGCCAGCCAGCCTCCCGATTCTGATGCAAGATCTGACGTGTCTTTCGACCCGTTATTCGACGACGAACCAGATGCTGACGCCGAGGTAGCGGCCCCGGTCGGCCAGCAAAGTCATCAGCTCGGTGGCCCGAAATCCGTTATTCCAAGCACCGCACCACCTCGTGCCATTGCCCCACCCAAAAATGCCCCTCCTTTGCTCGATGCTTCAACATGCGGAGCCTTGTCCTCTGATGTCCTGATGACAGCTTCAATCGACGGGCAAGTTATCTTATGGGATAAGAGAGCGCATACCCCCGGAGCAGGCGTCGGACGACTGTGGATGAGCGAAAAGACACCGCCTTGGTGTCTATCTGTAATTCGACCCATTGCCTGCAGCTCCACGCAAGCTGATTTGGTCATATAGGCGTGCTGGTCCTCCGATGGTGGCCAAATATACGCTGGGAGAAGAAATGGAAGCATAGACGTCTGGGACACACGCCAGCTCGGCCGCTCTGGTCCTAGCAGCATTCCCAGGATCTTGAAAACGCTGAGAAACCCATTAAGCTCCGGCGTGGTGTCATGTGTGGTGGCATTTCCCGATGGGAAACATATTGCCTGGTTCGTCTTTGATGTTTTCTCCTTCTTTTCCAATGCCGAAAGTTTTCAGCGCTTCCATTGACAATCTACGATTGTGGAATGTCGCCGAAGCAGCAGAACCAGATGCTTTCGGTAAGATGAAAAGCGGAGTTCAATTTAAAATCATTCCGGGCCATCATGGTGGCTACATATCCCAAATGCGTACGTCTTCCTCCTCGCTCAGAAAAAAAATCAAATTGACCCTTTTTTTATAGTTGTGGACCCTGCAGCGCGATTCTTGATCAGCGCAAGCAGTAACCGTGGGTGGCATGGAGACTCTACTAAGACGGTTTTTGTACACGACATAAAGCATGTTTTTTAACTCGGGGCCTGGTTTGATAAGTTTAGCGGTTTTTCCATCATAATTCCCGTTAAAGGTAAGCAATTATGGTTTTTGAAATGACCCTTTCGGCACTTCGAATCCGCTATTCTGGATGGGAAGAGAAGACGATTGAATTGACACTCTGACTTAAACTCGAAGGTAACTATGCCAAGTTCGACCCCTCGATATGCCGACCGACGATTCCGACTGCTATACGTCTCTTGACGGCCTTGATTTATTCTACGAATTGCACGGCCGAAAGTTCAACGCGTTAAACCGCATTTACATGTTGCCTGCAGATGAGGATGAAGTAAGAGTAAGTAGAGTGGATAAGGTTCACACCAACTAGTAGCTAACCCAGCTTCCAGCGCTCCGATTTACACCACCGAATGATAAAATTCATTTTCCACGGGCACATATACGTCGGACCAGTAAAGGAGGTGAGCAGGACAGAGTGGCTACGATGCATACAGGTAACAATCTGAGGCGCAGACACTCCAATTCGGTGAACACCGAAACGGTGGGGAACCCATTTGCTGCTCTTTGGCAGGCTAATGGACATGTTCTCAAGTTCTTGACCTTGGTACGGGCGACGGGTCCTGGTAAACAAAATTTCATCGAAGGCAGGCCGTGTTCCAACCGATATTCATAGGGCCATCGAAATGGCCGACCTATTCTCTTGGGTAAGTAGCGTTGTTTTCGAGAGGAGCGGCAATTCATCTCCTTGTCGCAGGTGAAAGTCACCGGCGTGGATGTTGCGCCAATCCAGCCAGAGTGAGTGGTTGTTCTGTTTGAAAAGCCATTGTGTTCCATTTTTGGTCGTAGGGAGGTCCCTGTGCTCTGCCAGTGGGTTTCGTTGCAGGCGCTAGTGTTCCGTCGCCAATTGCCACTCTCTTTAGGTTTGAAATCTGGGACTTTAACGAGCATATGCCCTACGACAACGGCTTCTTCGATCTCATCCATGCACGGCACGTCCTCCCTGGAGCGGACGTTCGTTTCAGCACAACTAACCAACATGTCGACTTCATCGGCAGGTCCGTCCATACAGGCATCCCCGACTATCCTGCCTTTCTGGCTCGGGCTGGGAGAATCCTCCGCCCTGGAGGCCTCATCATCCTCATTGAGTTCGATCTCAGGCAGCTTGCAAGTCCCACTTCACTCAACTCACGCCATCCACGGCTAGCTGACATATTGCACAGGCTAACAGCAAGCCAGAGGAATACTATCTTCCCGGCTCGGGGCCGCGAGGGTGGTTCACCCTCTGGGAGACCTACCGCAGCTGCCTGACGATGTTGGGCATAGACGTGACGGTGCCGCAACGGCTGGGGGAGCTGCTCAACGGAACCAGCTTATTTGAGAACATAATAGAGCATAAAGGCATTATCCCGGTAGGATTCAGTCTCTGCCGGCATGCGCTTCGCCAGATCTACTGACCCCAAGCCGGTAGGTCGGCTGCTATCCACAGGGTCGGTTTGCCAATTTTTCGTGCAATAGGAACGACTCACAAGGGTGATAATAATAGATAGTCGGTTACTGACAGTGGGCCAGCTGCAGTGGATGGCCTACGATCTGCTCCTGCCCGCTCTGAAGCCCCTCTTTTTGTTTCTCGGCATCGACGAGGCGAAGGTCGACAGACTCATCAAGGACGCCCAGCGGGATTTATACGAGTCGGAGTATAGGTTATCGAGTCACCTCCATATTGTTTATGGTGTACGCCGTTAGCCCGACGAAGGAGGGGGATAGCAGAGGACAAAACGAGATCGCACTCGTATGTTATTCGCGTGTTGACAGTTGTCGACCAGACGCGTGCTCACGTAATTTTCTGTAATTTTGTCTGTACTTAAGTTCCCACAAGTTTTTTTTTCCAAGCAGTTGTATCACCTGTGTTCCTTCAAAGTACACAAAGGAACGACCAACACCAAAATCCTACGATAAGACATCGAGCAAGCACGGCGGTAGCAAGAATCAGGGACAAGACACCGGTCACAGATGATCAACGATAGCGCAGCACCACAGCAAAAAGAAAGGACAGATCGAGTAAATCGATCCAGAAAAAAGTTTGAAGGCGCCTCAGATTCACTCCTCCTTGACGAACTCCTGCAGCACGGCGAGCGCCTCGCGCACCTTGCCGTCCATGGCCTCGGGCACCTCCAAGAGGTGGAGAAGCTCGCTGTTGTCCATCTCGAGCAACATACCGGTGATCTTGCCGGCCAAGTCGGGCTCGGTGCTGCAGGTGAAAAAAAAAGGATCAGCAAACGATTGCAGGAAAATAAGAGTAAAGTACCTGGCAATCTTCATGTAAATCACCTCGCCGAGCATCTGCTTCTGCTCCATGGGAGAAGCGCTAGCGAGCGCGGCAGCGGTGAGCGCAGACGTGTCGGGCCCAGCAGGGACCGGCGCGCCGTTGCGAACCTGGGGGTTGAGCTTGTAGCCGGGCTGTGCCGGAGCGGGCGCACGGGCACCGGGAACGGCGCCAGGAGCGGGCGGGCGGTTCTGGGGCGGGACACCTTGCGGCGCAGGGGGGCGCGCGCCGGCAGTGGCGGGGGGCGGGGGTCCGGCGGCGCGGGGGATCTGGGCGTTGGGCAGGGTGGGCGAGCCGGGGCCGCGGGCGTTCGGGGGACGGGGAGCGCCGCGGAAGCCGGCGGGCATCGCGCCGTAGCCCTGAGGGGGCGCCTGTCCGTAGGGTGCGGGGATAGGCATTCCAGCGACCTGGCCGTTGTTGGGGGGATAACGGGGACGAGGGGGCATCATGCCAGGCTGGCCGTAGCCCATCATGCCGCGGCCCTGGGGAGGGAACCCGGGGCCGGGAGGGTAGTACATGGGCCCGTTGATGTATCCGCCCGGGAGACCGGCGGCGGCGGCCTGCTGCATCCTGATCTGGTTGCGCTGGGCGATCTGGCTCTCGAGCTGCTGCCTGCGAACCTCGCGACGCTGAGCGAGGGACACATAGAGGGGCTTGGATCCGATCATTTTGTTGTTCATCTCCGCAACAGCCTTGGTAGCCTCGTCGGGGGAAGAGAAGCAGACAAAGCCAAAGCCCTTGGATGTGCCCTTCTCGTCGCGCATGACCTTGCAGCTCGTAACGGAACCGAACGGCTCAAACTCGGCGCGGAGCTTGTCGTCGTCGACGTCGTCCTCCAAGTTTTTGATGTAGAGGTTGACGCCCTGGTACTTGCTGAGCTTCTCCATCTTTGCCTGCTCATACGACCTGCGCAGCTCCTCCTCACGCTCCGCCTTCTTTTGAGCACGCGACACGAAGAGTTTCCTGCCGTGGTGCTCGCTATCGTGGAGCGCATCCACCGCCTTTTGCGCGTCTTCGTGATTATCATAGTTGACGAAACCAAAGCCCTTGCTCTTGCCCTCCTCGTCGACCTGGATAAGCGCCGAGGGTAACAGTGCCAAATGCCGTAAAGAGCTTCTCGAATTCGTCCTGCGTCATTTCGGGGTCCACGTTCTTGACGTAGAGGTTGGTGAATTGGGACTTCATCTCGTCGAGCTTGGATTGACGTTCCTGAGTGAAAAACCCCCGCCGTCAGTATCGTGGAAGATACGCTATCAACGACGAAATAATATGGACCTTGCGCGAGATGTGGTGTCCGACATAGACCTTCTTGTCGTTGAGCAGCATGCCGTTGACAGCCTTGATAGCGCTGTCGGCCGCCTCGCCGGTCTCGTAGTGGACGAATCCATAGCCCTTAGACATGCCATGCTCATCCGTGGCGACCTTGCACGACAAGACGTTGCCGAACGCGGCAAAGGTGTCATGCAGCGCCTAAAACGAGCGTCAATAAGTAACAGCTTGACAGAAATGACGCGGCGCTGCGCAGTGTGGCGTACCTTGTTGTCGATTTGCTCATCGAGATTTTTGATGAAGATGTTGCCCTGGCCGGTCTTGCGGAGGGCGGGGTCACGCTGCGACCACATAATGCGGCTGCGATAAGGGTATCATGATCAGCTGTCGCAGTCATATCGGCGCGAGACGCACCATGCGCGGTTCTTGATCAACGAGTAGTTGAGACCCTCGAGGGCGCGTTCGCCTGCGCATCGCAGATGAGTGTTGGGATAGTCGGGTAGGGCAGTACTTACCATCCGCGGCGTTGAGGTAGTTGACATACGCATAGCCGAGGGATCGGCGTGTAACAGCATCGCGGCAGACACGGATGCTGTGCGCGGGAGATGGAATGAGATGCAAAACAAAACACAAGTAAAGCAGTAATTGACGCACCTGGCGACCGGGCCAATCATATTGAAGATCTCGAAAAGCATGGCCTCGGTGACGGTGGGGTCGAGCTCGCCGACATAGAGGGAGGCCGAGGGGGCGGACGCCACCGAAGTCTGGGGCGCAGGGGGGTTGTACGCCGGGCGGCGACGGGAGGGGAAGAAACGGGGGCAGCCTCGGGCGCAGGGGCGGCCTCGGGAACCGCTACAGAAGGAGAAGACATGCTGAAGTTTTTTTTCTGGATTTGGGGGGTCGTTACTGCTTTGTGGACTTTTTCTGAGACTATGAAGGTGGCATGAGCGCAACGCAGGGCGGACAGAGAGCGAGCAGTACAGGGCAACAAGGCAACCGCTTGTATATAAAAAGTTTTTTTATATGTTTTTTACGGCTTTTTAGCTGTTGCAGGACGAGGTCAGCGGCGGGGCCAGCGGCGGCAAGGAATACAGCACAGACCTTAGGTGATGGTGGTTAAAGACAACCCTAAAGCCATCACTCGGTTTAAACTCCGCTTATGCAGTGGCAGTGTACAACAAAGTCCGGTTTCTCGCCCTTTTTAAGACACAATAAATTTATGTACTCCTGGAATGCATCCATCACGCCGGGGTCTCATAAAAGATCATCCACGAGTAAAGTACGCCTTTGCTCCGTGTGAAGCCAGTTCCGTCTTTGCTTTCTCCATAGAGTGGCCGGCGGCGTTGTGGTGAGCATAAATCTGCGGCCAGTGAGCGAGCGGTGCGGACGCCAGCTGTGCTCCGACGTACCTGGCGATAGTAAAAGGCATTGCCCAGCCCTTGGACCGTCCATCCGACGGTCGCGACTGTGCAAAATGCACCGGCCAACCACCTGAGAGTGCTGTCAGTGCGGAACGGATGCTTGAAACTGCGCGGGACCTACTGGTGATTGGCGTACATCTGGATCATCTGTATTAAACCAGCGGAGCCGGTGCTACGCAGAGGCGGTGAGCGAGCGGAGCCGCGGATTTATGCAGGGGGTTTTACCTTGGTACACCGATGATCCTGGGAAGGATAAGGGTCAGGCGATGCAGGGAAAGGAAGGGGGATGCTCACATGTAGACGCTGAACAGAAGGTGGAAGCCCCCAAAGAAGAAGTAAAAGTCTGAGACCGGGTGAGTGAGGCTGCGGACGGAGCATGTCGGGGGATGCTTACAATAATAGAGTGCTTGTTCCTGCGGATTGGACGGAGGGTCAGTGGGTTGAAGCGGGGAGATGTGCGCAGACTTGCTTTCATGTAGCCGTTGTAAATCGGGCTGAAGTTGAATTAGGAAAGGATGGGAGGGATGAAGGACGAGGACTTGCCGATACCACAGGAGAAATGAGCAGGCCGAGATGATGAAGAGGTAGCTGCGGACCGGAGTGAGGGCTAGGGGCGGGGGGAAGCGTAAATGACGGACCCAATGCTTGCGCCGAGGTCACGTCCACCGTCTCTCGAGCCAGCGATGAGGATGGTGATGCATGCGACGACGTTGAGGAGGAGGGTTACTGCGAGGACGAGCCAGAGCTGGTAGAGGCGGGTGATGAGGCCCTGGGAAGCCTCTGGGATTTCGTCTGGGATTGAGTGGAAGATGAGCGGGAAAACTGGAGGTTACGTCAAGAAGGCAGTTTCGCGGTTGGATTTGGAGAGACGAACAGGGCGGCCAGTTATTTCTGCCGTTCTTGCGGATATGGTCTGCCTTTGCATTGAGCTCCTGTTCCCTGCGCTCGAGGTCTAATTCGCGCTGGCGCAGCTGGTCGAGGCGAACAGCATCGGTGGAAGGTTGTACGGGCGTGGTTGGGTCGTCAAAAGGATTAGTATCGAGACTATGGGTACTCGCAAACGGGTTCTGGTCTGCAGAAAAGTCAGTGGTGTGTTCTGCACATATTGAATGACCCACTCATGATGGCGGAAGCTGGATGTCGTGTGGCGGTGTTGTTTGGCTACGACATGATCACCCGGGTCAAACAACGCGCTCTGCTATTATTATGACAGCTGTTCTCATATTTGTAGACGTTTTTGAGAAAAGTTTAGTTGATCGGGAAGTTCCGGCGGTTGCAAAAATAGTGCATGACACGCCAATGCGTCATCGATTCATCGCATCTTTGCTGGCAAACAATTTATTTATATAGATGTAGGACATCCTAGCACCCACTAGCACCCGCTACTAACTACAATGGGAGACTACGAATATAATGACGGCCTTCTTGCGCTCAGGATGGATGTAGCGGTAATTGCTCATGGTGGTTTGGTTGCGGCGTCATGGAAGTGGAGTAGAGCATAGTTGATCACATCAATCAGCCGGAACTTCCCGATCAACTAAACTTTTTCTCAAAAACGTCTACAAATATGAGAACAGCTGGAACCTCGCCTATTATAGTCCCCCTTCACGGTCCTCCAGGGTCGCCGACTTGCCCCACTGGTGCATTATGTATACTCCTTTGTTACGTATGCTCCACCGTCCCTGCCGCAACAGGCACAAACACTGTCACGGGCTTTATTTTTAGGATCGTTGTTCAAGTTTCCTTTGCTTCCTCCCCTCACCTTCTTCTTTTCCCTCCGCCGTTCTCGTCGCCTTCCCGGTCAGTCCGAGGCTCAGTAAGGCCTTTCAAATACACTTACCCTTCTTCAGCCTCCACCTCCTTATATCAAGCCCACCCACTCGCTCTCCTCGAAAATGTTCTCCCTTTCAAGCTCTGCTATTCTTGCTCTCGCCGCCCTCTCTTGTGTCTCGGCCCACTCCTTCTCCCATTTCCGCCGTCACTCCGCACCTGCGGGCTGGGCGACGAACTATCTTGAGGTACATGCCCCCTTTCTCGCCTCATGCATCCTGTCAACTCGGTTGCCCAGGAATACAAGGTGTACCATGGCCGGTACCTGGCCATCGACTGCGAGAACAAGCACGACACCACATTCTTTAAGGAATGCTGTCATCCCCTGCTGGCAAGTCCCTCTCTTCACCCCTTGCGCCGTCCTAAACCCATGCTGCCCGCCAGAAAACCGAAACCCTCGCAGCCAACCGTCCAAAGTGGTGTGTCCCCGGCCACTCCTCTGCCGCCGCAGTCCACACCCCGTCTCCCACCGCCGTCGTAAACGTAGTCGCGTCCTCCTCTACTGCCCACGTAGCCCACGTAGCCCCAACCCAAGCTGCGGACGATGACGAGGATTGTGACGACGATGAGGACAATGCTGACGACGACGATGAGGAGGACTGCGACGACGAGGAAGACAATGCTGACGACGACGATGAGGAAGACTGTGACGACGAGGATGAGGACGACAACAACGGCGAAGACGACGACGAAGAAGACTGCGACGACGACGACGACGAGTCTTCAACCCACACTCCCGCCGTCTCCGCCACCCACCCCCCTCAAGTCACTCACGCTACTCCTACCACTCACGCTACTCCTTCCACGACCCTCAAGATGACCACCGTAAAGGTTACCACACCCAAGCCTACGATCTCCAAGGCCCCCACCACCACCTACAAGGCCACCACCGCCAAGGCCACCACCACCGCCGCAACCGGGGACAAGTCTTCAGGCATGTCCTTTAACCCCCCCCCATCGCCGATCGTTATTAACACTATTCGTCCAGGCAACTTCATCACAGGTGGATTCTCTACCTGGTTCACCCAGGTATGTTTTAATCTACTCAGTCACGACTTGATGTTGACAATGCACAGAATGGTGTTGCTGGTGCTTGCGGAAAGGTCCACAAGGACACCGAATTCGTCGCCGCTCTGCAGACACAAAAGTACGACCACGGTAGCAACTGCGGACGTAAGATTCGGGTAACCAACCTTTCCAACGGCAAGGTGGGTTTATTTTACACCTTGTTCGCGCGTTCGATATTAATTTACCCCACAGACCGTCGATGCCATCGTCGCCGACGAATGCCCGACTTGCACCAACACCGCCTGTGTCGATCTGTCTGTGGCTGCATTCAAGCAGCTTGCCGACCTGTCAGTCGGAGAATTTGCCAGTACGTCCCGATTCGTGTCAAATACATACCACCTGTCTCACAGTTTTGTTTCAGTCAAGTACGAATACCTCGACTAGACGCACGCATCGACAACACCCTCCTCTCTTTATCGCTTTCTTATATTTCTTGGGTCTCTCTCTCTCGGGCTACATATGACTGAACTTTCTTGGGCGGCGGGAGTACCAGCTATTCCCCGCCTGCCCGACTGGGGCAAGTTGGGCTGCCCAGCATGCGATGCCTGGCAAACGAACTTACGAGATCTTCATTCACGACACTGGTTTTGGCGTGGTTGACCTCGGATATAGATATTCTACGCATCGTTTTCTGCTGCAGCCTCCCCCTTTTTCCGCGATACAGCACGCATCCATACAGATAGATACAGCTACATAGCTACAGTCGTGCATGTATCGTCCGTCGCAGGCGAAACCACTCTTGATGATAAACTTGAATTACTGCATATGGACAATGAAAAAAAGTTGGTTGAAATTCGCATGACCGTGACGGCCATACGCAAGCTCGTCGTTGTCGGAGGGAACGGCTTCATAGGTGCCTTCAGCCCACTGATGCCGCGTCTACATACTATACAGTGCCACAGGATCCGCGATATGCAGGAGCGCGCTCGCGCAGGGATTTCAAGTGACCAGCGTTAGGTAGTATCTGGTCTTCCCGCGCGCCCAAGCACAAGGCTGACTGCTTGGCAGCTCCTCCGGGCGCCCATACCAGACGCCGAAGGGGCACTCGCCCGCGTGGGCCGCACGGGTGGACTGGCAGACGGGCGACGCGCTGCGCCCCGCGTCGTTCGCGCATCTGCTGGACGGCGCGCACGGCGTCGTGCACACCCTCGGCGTGCTCCTCGAGGACGCGCAGTACAAGCGCGCCGTGCGCGACGGCGACGTGCCCGCGCTACTTCGCGCGCTCATGGGTTCGGGGCGCAATCCCCTCGCAGCCCCCGATGCGCCGACGTACGAGGCCATGAATCGCGATTCCGGTGCGTCTTCTCACATTTTTTATTTTTATATGCGGCTATTCATTGACTGCGATGGGGCGCAGCGCTGCGCGTAGTGCGAGACGTTCATCGCGTCGCAGGCGCCAGACTCGGACTCGGACTCGCCAGTAACGCGGCCCTTTGTATTCATCTCCGCCGAGGACGTCTTCCGCCCCTGGATCCCCGCGCGCTACATCGAGACGAAACGCGCGGCGGAGCGCCGCATCGCGGAGCTCATCGCCGCAGAGCAGCCCGCGCTGTTCCGGGGGGTGTATGTACGGCCCAGTGCGTATATTTCATGTTTTCATTTTACCCTATCTACACTGCTAACGCGACGACCCGACAGGTCTAGTCTACCACGCGCACCAGCGGCCGCTCACCACGCCTGCGGCGGCGCTGTTCGATCTGTCTGCGAGGCTGCACGCTCGGCTGCCCGACGCGGTGCGTGCGCCATTGCGCGCGGCGCTTGCGGGGCTGTCGCGCGCCTCGCCTGAGACGCCGTCGCCAATCGTGAGCGTCGCCAATGCACTGACCACGCCCCCGGTACACGTGGACCAGGTGGGCGCCGCCGTTGTGCAGGCGTGCGTGCGGCCCGAGGTGCGGGGCGTGCTGGGGGTGAGGCAGATGCGGGAGCTGATTGGCTGGTCGGACGGGGAGCAGCAGGCGACGTTGGATGTTCAGTCATAAAAGCAGTATTGTCAAATAATTTTGGGATGATAAGTCGCGTACTTGGAGGAAAAATTAGCAGCAGCGGCCGTTATTCCAGCGATGTCAGCGCCGAGGGAATTCGTATGTAGTAATCAGAGTGACAAAGCCCGATGGCCCGAAGTGACGCCGATTAGACCATTCGCCTAGACCTGAGTGAAGTTTGTGCTCCTAATTAAATATGGAGGGGCAGAAAGAGAGAATCCTGGTCATCTGCAAGACTTGGAAGCAAACTGGAAGAGGTTCCCCACCTCTAAACATGTATTTGAAAAATCGGCCGATGTCGCAATGCATGACTCGGATGATCACGGGCGAATTACATCACATTCTGGTAGGGGTTAACTTGTTTCCCCAAGATAAAATGGACCCAGCTGGGTCCATAATCTAAATCTCGGTCCACCTCCATGCAAGCCCTCCGCAGTGCGCGTCCGACGCCCACCACGCACCCACACAGGTCGATCGCCCACTCGGCGGCGGCTCGCAGGGCCCTTCCCTTCTTCCTCAACACTTTCCGTGCCGCACAGGTCACGGAACGCGACCCCGGCAAGATACTCCGTCTAGTCATCTTCGGGAAGCCTGGCGCAGGTAGGCGGAAGCTGCGGTGTCATCTTGTGCGGCTCTTACGCTTTTTCCAGGCAAGGGGACGCTCTCTGCCAGGCTCGTGAAAAAGGTCAACGCGGAACACGGAGTATGGACGTGGATACTGACACCCCATTCTGCAGTATGACATCGTCTCCCTCTCTACTGGCGATTTGCTGCGCCAAGCACATTGCGGACCGGTATGTGGCTGCTGTTACCTCCACAATTCCGCTATTTACAATTAAACTCCAGGACGGAGATCGGGCTGCAGGCGGAGGAAATCGTCGCCCAGGGAAACTTTCTACCTGACGATGTAATGCTCAAGATTGTCACGAGTAAACTGGATGCCATTCGCAATAAGGTTCGTTTTGATTCGTTACTGTTCCTCGTGTGACCAATTTATCTCTTCTCAGCATTGGATTCTCGACGGCTTCCCTCGTACAGTAGGCCAGGGCGGACTCTTAGACGCGCATCTCAAGTTTGTAGAATTTCCCGATGTTGCGTACGTGGACTAACGACGCGCTTTAGGAAGCAGGGAACACCCTTGAGCCTTGTTGTAAATCTAAACGTCCCAGACTGAGGTTATCCTCAGCCGGATATCCGATAGATGGGTTCACTTGCCCTCCGGGCGCGTATACAACATGTCTTTTAATCCTCCGAAAGTCGACGGCTTCGACGACGAGACCGGAGAACCGCTAACCAAGCGCCCAGACGATAATCCCGTAGGCCTTACTTCCAAGCGCACAGAGGAGCAGTTGGAAAGCTCATCCATGTCCACAGGAAATATTCGCGCGCCGACTGAACCAATTCTACGAGTCGACCTCCCCATTAATAGCGTACTACTCTTCTTCCTCGAAGAAGCCCACGCCCCTGCCGCGCATCTCGACCGGGTACCAGCACCCCCATCAACTCTCCTTCCCCCCAGCCCACACACTCCTGCTCAAGACCCTCTCGGGCACGACTTCCGACGAGATCTGGCCCCAAGCTCGACGGACTTGTGCGCTCCTCTTTCCCCGCTCTCAAGGAGAAGGTCCGCGCCTCTCGACACGCGCCGCCGCAGTAGCCTCAGCGACGCCGTTTTGGCGGACCTCCCTGCGGCGGCCCGTGGCGACTCATGACCCTTTCGGCGGTTCTACTCCGTAGTATCGATGCACACTTTTGGGGGCTCTTTTTCAGTTGTACTACCACCTCGCACGTACTTCACGCCATTATTCACTGTCCCCCGCGTTGAAATGAAAAAAAAAAAGATGGCTTACGCCCGTCTAAATAATTTTATGGTGGACGCCATTCACATTGTATACACCCATTCGCGCAGCAAACGGAAAAAAAGCGTACGTGGGCGTCATTGCCGCTTTATTACATACGTGCGTCCACGCAGCGTGGTAATCAGGCCCACGTACGGCTGCACCAGGAAACATCCCACGGGTCTTCGACGTAGTTATGCACCGTGTGGGAGACGCAGGACCGCTAATTCAGGCGCGTAGGTAGCTCTAGGTAGCTGCATCTTCGAGCCACAAACACATAATATGCGTCTGGCTTTCAAAGTAGAACTAAAGAAATTGTGCCGTCGATCATTATAATCGAGCATTCCTGAAGCTAAATATTTTATCCCGCTGTATACGCGGAATGAGGGGGAAAATCCACTGGCATGGATGTCATAGTGGCGTTGGTTCTGCACTGTGAGCATACTTTCGGTTACTTACATGCCCGTCATCGCGCTCAATTGCCAATCTCGAAATTCATCGAAGGGCATACCTGAAAACGGCATGAGCATGTTCACCAACACAGAAAACCCAGACGTACATTTTTACAACATACAAACCGGCTGGGAGGCCTTCCTGCACCTGCTCATGAACGAGACTTAGACCAGCCTGTTCAAATACCCGTTTCCACTGCCAGGTCAGATCTGCAAAAATAAGAATAATCTGCGCAAGCAATTTTAGTGTACCATTCATTACCTTGTAAGACTGGAATCCTCGCTGTCGAAAACGATTCGCGGCGTGCCATCCGTGTCATCAGCGCAGAGGTTTTCCTTGACCACGATTAAACTTCGACCCTTTTCCTTTTCCCGCAGAGCGGCATGGCTTCTCTGCAGAAATGCCGCGAGCTCTGCGTCGTTGAGGTGGCCGAGGCACCACTGACACCAAACCACGTCGAATCCAGACAGAGCATCAGTTGAGGGCGGTGAATATCCGACACGGTCGAGCGTATCTGCGTGGTGCGGCTTCGCCGGGTCGAAGTCCTGGAGCGTTCCACGGAGAAAGGTAACACTGGTGGATTGGTCGGCGATGCCCCGCCATGGATGCTGGCCCCTCTCTGGCTGAGAGACTGCAGCGCTTGCGCGCCCGCGGGCCAGAGCCTCTTGAATAAAGTTGTCTACCGGCTCAAGGAGGACCACATCTGCAAAAAGGTGGAGAAGAACGTCCGCAGTCACTCTTCCGATGCCGGCACCGACGTCCAGGGCGCGTGTCCTCCTTTCTGGCGGCGAAACGAGGGGGCGAATGGAGGACGGCACCGTGCATAGTTCTGGAAGCAAATTGAGGAGGAAGAGGCGGGATCCGAGGGAATCGACGCGGGGAAGAGTCTAGATAGACAATTAGCGCCACCGCGAGCCGTACACCGCAGCCAAAATGCGCACGCCGGTTCCAAAGCCGCCTAGCACCCCATCTAGCGTCGCAGGTTGGGTTTCCCAATATTCCAAGCCATCGTCGACATCAGGGTTCATCTTACAATCAGGCCCGGGTAGCCAAACAACGCGTCAACAAAGCACTCTTTATTATGGACGTCGATGTTCGCGATACTCCGGCGCCCAGGTCGCCCTCTCCCGACCCTTACAGTGACCTGGAGCAAGAACCGCGTCGAAAGAGACGCCGCAGCTCAAGCTCTTCCGTTCCTCTGTTTCTACCTGCCCCCTCAGACGACGAAGATGCTGGCAGTGATAACATGCCGGACGCGCCACGTCGGGTTACAACTCCAGAGGCTCGCGAGGCCCTAGGAGCCCGCGAGGTGGACGGGCTTTTCGATGACGACAGTGGTGTAACGTTTGGCAGCGCCGCTGAACCGGAGGAGGATGCACCAGCGCCAGCACCAGCGTTGACCCCACACCAGATCATGAGCAGCTCCCCCGCTAACCATCTGAGCGACGGTGATGCCCCAGCTGGAGAGAAAAATAAGGATGTAAGAAGCCGAAGAAGAAAGCCATGCGCCTGGACGAGGGGAGACTTTTGAGCGATAGCGGTTTCCCTCAGCTCATAAAGACACAAAGAAGATCAAGATCAAGGGCAAGGGACATGAGGTGCATGATTTCTACGCTCGAATTTCTCCGAGCTAATGCGGGCTATAGGCGTCAGACCTCAACCGGCTTCTTCAGGTCTATCAACTTTGGACTCATAGACTTTATCCCAAGACCCCGTTCAAGGACACAGTCGATAGAGTCGAGAAACTCTGCCACTCCAAACGTATGCATGTAGGTAGAAGCGCCACCATCTGCAATTTTGCCGCTAATGGAAAACATTAATTAGAACCAGTTGTCGGAATGGAGAGATAAAGCCCATGGAACGGTGAACGGCAAACGCCCTGAGGAACTCGACGAACACGGCGACGTGGTTGACCTCACCGACCGCGCACCCGAATCAGATCAAGCAGACTACGCGTCGTCGTCTACCCATGCCGCAACGCGACCACCCTCCTCGTCTGAAGGCGAAGACGACGTTGGGCAGGATGATTTCACTGAACCCATGCCTGTGGCGACAATAAACCAGCGCGGCGCTCGTTCACCCGAGGCCAGCGCTCCGCAGCCAACAGCGCATTCTCAACCCCCCGACGAGGATGAGGACATGTTTGACGACATCAGTGAGGACTTCGTGAACGCGCTGGATGAGATGGATGGGCCAATTGGCCCCGGCACGACTCCACCTGAAGAAGAAGACGAGGACATGTGGAACCTTGCGAACGAGATGCAGGCCGCATCCTAGTACGAAGCCTGCGTCGGCCAAACAAGACGAAGACGAAATGGGTGAGGACGACTGTGATAACAAAGGATACAGTGGCGCCCGTGTCGGAAACGAGAGTCCTATCCTCCGTGGAAGAAGGAGAAGATATGTACAGTTAAGCGACTATGGGAAGTAGGAAATAATCCAATTTCGACATTACAAAACGAGATAAATAAAATAAAGGGCGATAATCAGGCATCCTCTTCCGGCGCCCACAATACGCATCGACCACTTGCGTTTCCGCTGGCTGCCCGTTCCAATATGCTCGGGTGCGAGCAAGTGACAGCCTGTACGGCGGAAATTCCTGAAAAGAAAAATTTAAGAAAAACTCGTGAAGACAACAAATAGCCGACCTCCCGGGATCCGCAAGACTGGCAATCAGGTCACCCTGTCGATGGCTTGGATCAGAAAATAGAAACGGATAGAAGTTTTAGCCGTACTTTGCTTCCAAAAACGTTCAAAGAATGGTCCATATTTCCGATCTAAATGTATGTAAATTTTACTGGCACAAGCGAATTAAAATGAATGCGTACAGTGAAGTGAGGGATAGACGTCAGGATTGGGTGACCACTGGGCACGGAGAATAGTCAACCACTTCCCCTAGCGGTGCTCACGCATTAGAAGATCAATCCGTCCACGAAATACAGAGACTGACTGTTTGACAGTTGTGGCGGATGCTACTGAAAGGTCGAGATGAAGGGAACGGCCCTGCGCTCTCAAACTTAGAGGGCTCTATGTCCCATACTGGAAGCAAATGGGATGAGAAACCCTGACCAGGATCGATTAAATGGCTTACATCGCAAGGTATCATCGTAGCTGGTGCTGACTATGCCTCGTCCTCTCGGATCCCAATAGGCGGAACTGACAGACTTGTCGTGCCGCCATTCAGGCTCGTAGACAGCCCTTTCCTCGCTTCGACTCGACAAACTCAGCTACAGTGTCCAAATCAAAATCGGTCCTGGTCGCCGCCATAGGCGCTAGGAAAGGGCCACCGGGCGAAGATGGAGGCGGGGTCGGAGGTGCTTCGTCGAGAAGATCGAGGGAAAGAGTTTGCAGCTTTCTTGCATCGTAGATTCTGTATGGAACTTAGATGCGAGCAAGCCACCCAGTTTGTATTACGGACCTGAGTTGGCGGCTGTTGCTCGCAGTCAACAGAAAGTGCGGTCCGGCTTGGGTTCATCACTAATGCAACCGATCTTCTGGTCAGACAGACCATATCTTATGGTTTTTGATTTGTCTTGACGAAGATCCCGATGCCAAACCCCACCCAAAGCATCGGAAATCCACATCTCATGCCCGGTTGGCGCGAGGTCAATGCTGGAAATCAGGGTATCTTCAATTGAAAAGATCTCCCTGGAGACGCCCGATGTAAACGACAGACTGCGAATCGTGCAATCGTAAGAACTCGTATAAATCTGCATCGCAGGTCAGAAAAGTGCTATGTAAGATCCAGAACTCGCCCTTACGTTGTGGGAGTCGATGGGGTCGAGTTTGACGCATGATATTGACCTGTGTCCTGCTTAGAGAGGTGGCGCAGTAGAACTGACATGCGCACGATTTGGAAGTCGCTGGCCAGTGGAGTTGAAGACGCCAATACTTGCCGCCTTCCTGGTCTTCTGCTGGAGCCACATCCCCGTCTTCATCCGCTACTTCTTCGATGGGAGCCCTAGCATCCCAAATTCCGAGCTGGCCGTGCTTATCTGTAAGTCTGTTAGTTCAAGTACCCAAATAGGGGAATTAAAATCACCTCCAAAGAAGATTAGATCTTTGGTGACCTCTGGATGGTATACGGCACAGTAAACTCTGTTCTGGGTCACTTTGGCACGCGAAGCGACCTTCAAATCCTTGAGCTTGTCCCGGAGCTCCGAAACACGGTGCGCATCGGCTTTATCGTCTTCAGAGACGAACTCATCTGTATCTCTGACGCGTCTGGCGCCCTGAGAAATGTTTTGGAGGGCAATAGAGAGGTCCGCTACATCTTTTTCTTCCTCTTCTGCGGCCAAAGTAGTGAGGTCAAGGTCATCGTGCCGGGGTCGTTTGGTACGACGCTCGCGTTCCTCTGCTTCTAGGCGCTCCTCAGCTTCTATGGCCTTTCTCTCCTCAATTTCAGCCTAGAATGAAATTAGAGTACATAAGAAGACCCATTCCATCCGGCATACCTGGCGCCTCTTTCGCTGGGTGGGAGTTTCATTTGGATCCACTGCATCTTCTTTCCGAAGACGCGCAGATTGTCGCCTGGGGCCCTCGGTCTCCTCGCGTTCCCGCTTTGGTTTCTTTGACTGCACAGGTTTGGCCTGACTCTTGACGGGCTTCGACTTGCTGGGCATGCCAAGATCCTCGACGGCTTGTTTCAGTTGAAGCTGCTCCAAAAGAGCGCGATTCCGCGCAATATTGGCCTCTCTGTCCAGTTCATATTTCGACGGCATATCTGGCCTAGGTTTATGTGCTCAATAGAGGCGAATTGCGTAAGTCACTGGTGGCAGAGGCAGCGGTCGAGAAGGAGGGGTGATGCGTGACGAAGAGTCATATCACATGAAGCGTGACCTGTGGCGCGCCTAGAAGCCGGGAAGGCCTTGCCAATCAATGCAAAACACATTTCGGCTTTCCAGCGAACATGCTGCGCCATTTGACTTCTACGTTTCCCAAGAGCGGAATCCTTCTACTTGGCGACTCTGTGCAATCCCTTGTTCCGTCGACCTTAATTTCGCAGGCGGAGTCACTGTTGGACAGCCATAGAATTGAGGAAGCAGTCGATTTGGCAGACCAGCAGCGGAAGAAGCTGCAAGGAAATGTTACCATTGACGAAGACGAGGTGAAATTGCTGCGTGTCGTCTGTAGCTCAACTACCTACGTATCTCTCAGGCAGATGAACTGCGCTACGTGTATCAGCGAATAGGCTTTCAATGTTTCACCGAAACGCTGTTCGAAGATGCTGGGACAAATTTATTCAACGGGGACCTTGATCCTAGGGTCCTCGTCAGTTACTACCCCGAACTACGTGGCTCACTGTTCAGCGCAAGCGACACTCTGGATGTTTTTGCCGGTGTCGCAGAGCATATGCCGGCAAATGTATCGGTCGACGCAATAAGTGAGTGCGCGCCCGGATCTTTCTAGCTTCTTCTGTCCAGCGCAACCACCTCTCACACTGTGTTGAACACTGACCAGTTGTGGCCAACCTAGTCAGGAATTACTCGCCTCATCTTAAGCCTAATACCCTAACCGCACCACCTACCGCGGAGCTGCGGAAGATTTTGGGCATGGCGGCTGTAGAGATGCTCGAGCTTTTCCTGAAGAAATGTAGAACAAGGCGAAATGTGGAAGGCAAACGTAAAGCAGACCAGTCGTACCCGGTACCCTCCATTATCCATCTACCTAGCACGTCCTGATACTTCAAATCTTAGGTTGTGGACACTGTCCTTGCGAAGATTTATGCCAAGGCCGAAAAGACCAATGAACTGTACACCCTTATCCAAGAACCCAATGACATTGTCCTGTCGGAGATAGAACCCGTATTGAAACAGTCGGGACAATACAATGCGCTCTGCATGCTTTATCGACAAGTCGGTGACGACGAAAACCTGCTCCAGGTGTGGTCAAAGTACGTCGACTATAAACGTCGCCGTTCATCCATCTGACCTCTATGACTAGACTTGTCGAGGGTGAATGGACAGACGACGATATTAAAAATCCAACTGAAGATATGATGCTGTTGCTGACCAACTCTAAAAATCGGGCCTTGGTACAAAGATGGGGACTTTGGTTCACGCGGCGAGATCCTGAGCGTGGAATCAGGGTGTGTACAGTCGCTTCTGCTCCATCAAGTTATTGATATCGCTACATTTAGCTACTCACTCCACGAGAAAACGGAAAGCGACCGCATCGGCCAGACGACGACCTACTGTTATTGGAGCAGATACGAGAAGCCAACCCGAGCGCAGGTGCTCAATTTCTCGAGTACCTTGTGCTACAAAAACGTAGTTTAGTAAGTGGGTACACTGCTCATGAAGCTTTAACAATTAATCGTTACTGCAGTCTCGGGATTTACACACACAACTGGCCATGACGTGCATCGATCAGCTACTAGCAGTTCTGGACGACGAAGCGGTTTCAAAGCTATGGCGTGCCAAAGGTCAGTGACTTGTTCGCCTGACTTTCTCGATTAGCTGACGAATTCCAAAGCCTCGCATTATGCTTCCAACCGTAGCGAGTCGACCACCTCCTTCTTCTCCTATTTTTCTTCCACAACCCCCGATTCGCCTTCAAAACACGTTCGATTAAAAACCGTACTGTTTCTACAGGGTTCTTCGCTGTACGATGCCGAAATTATCCGGGAACGGCTGGTGCCACATTCCAAACGGATATTAAGCCTCGAGCTGGCGATTGTTGATGGGAAGCTCGGGAACCACCGGGCAGCGCTGTCGACACTCGTGCACGATCTGCACGACGCTAGTTCAGCGGAGGCCTACTGCACACTTGGTGGTGACGTCATCCCTGGGAAGGTTGCCCAATCTATCTGTGGTGACACAAAGCTGGGCCTGAGTATGTGGGCGATCGGTTTCAATGGTAGAGGTCGACAGAAAACCGACCCCGGCGACGATGGAGCGGCAAAAAGGACGGAGTTGTTGAGAATTCTGTTGGAGGTGTATATGAGCGACGAGTATGTTCTTACTCTTTTGGCTTGAAGCCGCGGCTAACATAGGTGGATGGTGCAGAGTGGCCAGTGCCGAGCGTGCCGCACATCTTTTGAACGCGCAGGCTATGAACCTCGACGTTGTTGATGTATGTCATCTTCTTATGCTCATGGCGCAGTTATTTACCTTGGGTTGCAGGTTCTTCCAATGGTGCCTCCAAAATGGCCCTTGAAAGTCATGTCGTCATTCCTCGCACGATCATTCCGACGAACAGTCCATGCTCGGCAAGAGGGCCGCATTGTCAAGGCCATCAGCGTCGGACAGAATCTCGACGTACTTTACGCGCTTACTTGTATTCTATGGCTGGGTCTGACTGTTATCTTTATAGGTGAAAGATCGTACGTGGCTTATCCTCAGAGAAGAAGGCATGGTCGTCGAGGAGGCTTTGGACGACGACGACGAGGGCGGTGGAGCAGACTACGACGAGAAGAGCGCCATCGTCGAAAAAATTGCAGCAGGGAACGAAGAGAAACGCGCCGCTGGGTGGGCTCCAGAGCCTGATATTTCTGCGGTGCATATAACGTGAAACTGCCTCCTGTATATTTTCATTATTTTATTGCGCGACGCGGGTGGGATTCTTTTACTATGCAGGCAGGTGCCGGTCGGTGAAAATTTACTCAACGGCTTGGGCTCTCCCTTCCGGACAAATCTTCCCGACTTGGTCGATTTTCGATGGTAAAAAACTTACAGTATTGTCGCATAATTGGCCACATTAACTCACAACACCACTAATGCTGCAATTTATTCGCTTGGATTGGTCAACAATCTTGACATTGCAACGAACGAGCTGAAATACATGCCGGCACTCGTAATTGAGGGAGAATGTCGTGACAGAACAGTGAGTACAGATGTACGAATCCG
Source organism: Mycena rebaudengoi (assembly GCA_029282285.1). Classification (NCBI taxonomy): domain Eukaryota; kingdom Fungi; phylum Basidiomycota; class Agaricomycetes; order Agaricales; family Mycenaceae; genus Mycena; species Mycena rebaudengoi. The sequence goes on from JARJCX010000007.1 coordinate 618,910, forward strand.
TGGTCGAAAAGAAAAAGAAAACGTGGATACAGGTAAGAGTGAGAAGGAATAAGGAAACTACGAGTACAGATGCAACAACGATAGCGACGGAGGAGGAATTGTATGTACACTAAGGTAGTCGACGGAATTATACTTGCGAGGAAGGTAACACTGTGCTGCGAAGAGAGAAAAGAAAACGTATAGCGTGGACGTTATCAAAACGGCCGCGTCTATGTAACCTCCAACACCGACGTCTCGAGAATCCTAAACATCGAGGCATCCTTGGACTCCTCCGACCACCCGACGACCTCCCGCCAGTTGACAATATTCGCCTCCTTCTCTCCCGCACCGGCGAAGATTCCCACGTCGTCGTCCGAGAGGCCGCGGAAGATGAGAAACAGGCGCGTGAAGACGCACGGGTCGCACGTCACCGAGATGTCGATCGCTGCAGCGATCCGGCTCGGGGAGAGGAATCGATACGCTATGTTTTTGTGCGCAGAAAACGCGGATATGTTGTTGCTGTGAAGGACGCATCATCAGTACGACTCGTTACTATGCTCGATGAAAAACAAACTTGATAAAGTTCGTGCGGGCATGAAGAGACATTCCTAGTTGATCCAGGACGTTCATTAAGTGGGGCACAAAGTCGCGGAAAGACATGGCGAATCCGTTGCGGGGCGCGATGTAGTCGTTGGGATCGACCATATTTGGGTCGGGCCTGGTGGTAGAATAATAAGTACAGGTTGGCGGAAATATGGGTGGGGCTTACATAGCTTCATAATAGAGCGACGTCGCAACCATCTCGCTCTCGAAATGCTCCAGTGCACCGCCAGGATGCACCCGCAAAAAGTACTTGACTTTGTGGTCAGCGACCTTCTCCGCCGGCGGCCAAGTGATCCCCATCGTCCATAGGGGGGCGAAACGTGAGCATGATATCGCAGTACTGCATCGCGGGCGTCAGCACGCTTAGATGGCACTTTGCCGTCGTGGGCTTCGCGGCGACGGCGAGCTTGGTCATGACGCGCGAATCAAACATGAATTCGGGCGTGTAGTTGTCGTTGGCGAGACGCGTGCCGCTGAACTCCATCTTGTGCGTGTCGCCCTGGTGCACGATGTCGAGCTTTCCCCAAAACATGCCGTCGACCATCGTGCCGTCCTCCATGCGTGCCATGTCGAGCTCGTCTGAGGCGACCGAGACGTCGAGCGCTACGTGCTGGCCCGGCATCAGCTCGAGGTTGAATGTAGCAGGCATATCCAGGACTGGGACAGGGCTAAATACAAAAATTCGTGCAACAAGTCAGTATACTTTGTACGGAAAAAAAATAAAAATAATGGGGAGGGAGGGGAAAGACTTACGGTGGTTCATCCGGCGGGGGAGGCGCGTCGCTCACTATTTCGACGCGTAAACCCGGGACGCCCATTACCGCGATTTGGTAAGAATCTTCGCCCGTGAGCTGAGCGCTAATCAGCCGACAAGGCGCGCGCTAGTGGCAAAATAACTGACATAAATATATGGGCCGGCCACTAGACGCTGGGGGTTGTATTAAAAATAGGCTGTGGAGGGATGGAGAGGAAATCGCACAGCAGCTTGGAGGGACGCGTATTCGACGGGGACACGTAAACTGAAGACGGCATCGGGGGGCGGCTTTGTCCAGTCTCGAGCTACTGCTTCGAGCTCCTGCGATCGGGTTGAGCGATCGACATCACTAGCTTTGGAAAAATATGCTTACACCAAAGCTGTTCGGCAGCTATTCGAATACGGTGAGAGCCCTAAACTAGCAAGAGTGCGGAGGAACGCGCACCATGCGGATAGTTTCCATCTCGCCATAGGCGAGGGTGAGGAGGCGCTGGCGCGCAAGGGCCATCTGAGCCTGCTTGTCGCGCATATTGTCGTCCTTGTTCTTGGGCTTGAACTTTCCCCAGAAGGATTGGGACGGCAAGCTTGCGCTTGTTGATCTGTTGTGGAGAGCGAGCAGCGTGGAGGAGAGAAGGGGAGCGGACAAGGGGAAGGGCCTACGCTGGAGAGAGAAGCATGTCGATGTGGGTATTAAAGGGAGGGGGCAAGAGTCATATAGTCCGAGATCACAGTCGGTGCAGACACGAGCAGAACACGAGGCTAGTATGGTCTATCAGGAATAATCAGATTAACGCGATCTGTCTGAGCGCTAATTGTCCAGGAATCCACTAGGATGATACCAGCTTCTGAATAGGCCCCCCAGCCAAGGTGCAAGTCAAGTCCAAGTCCAAGTCGAGGTTGAACCCGATAGCTCAATAAGGAAGGTCTATATACTCTCCTTTGTTCCTCATGTTCGCTCGGCGCCTGCTGTCGTACGTGTCTCAGCGGGGGCATGCACCGTCTACTAATTACCAAGAAGTGTAAGCCGGCTTGCAAGGAATGCGTCGACGGAAGCCACAGTCGGTGTGGTGCCTGGGATCCCTACGCCCCCTACTCGCACACCAAAAACATTCATGAGCTTCTCCATGCCTGATATTTCGCGACGGGACCCACTGCCCCAGGCACAGATCGTCCGTTCAATTGCCGTATGCTCACACGAAGCCTCGCCTGACCTTTCATTTCCCTCGCAGCCCTTTCTCCCCGACTTTTGGGACTCTTCCCCTGCAAAAAGCACAGAGCCCGCAGAGCCGGTACTCCCCAAGCTGCTCGTCGTGTATGCTTTGGACAATCTCCCGTCCCACAACCTGCACGACGAACACGCGACCAGGCTAGAAGTTTCCACTCCAGCACCGACACGACCCGCATCGTATGGCAAGGGCGGCATCCTCCAGGACATCTCAGAGGACCTGGGCCTACCCCCTGTGAAGGAAATAAGGGAGGGCGTGTCCAAGCTGTTTAAGAGCTTCAGATAAGCTTCCACGGACCTTTTAGAGCATGTATATTAGCACACATTTGCGCCACCGTAGCCGTTATTTACATCTGCCATGCTTGTTCCCGTATTGCGACGACGACCACCGCTGCGGATTGCAGGCACGGCCGCTGCATGCATCGTTGGCGAGGCGCGATCTCGTAGGGCCGCCGCACCCAGTATCTCATATACGTCCGGTCATTTACGACGACGACCAGCCCCCATCCACGCCCCGCGCACACCATCCATATTCAGCTGCACGAATTTGCTCCACATCCCGACTGGTCCCGTATCACCTGCAAGTGGAAGCTCCAAAGGACAGCAGCTCGACGAGTTTCACCACTCTTTTTGGCTCGAAGGTAGCCCAACATAATTCGAACGGCTTTTTTGTAGCTAACTCCATTCTAGAGCAACACCCGCTTTGAACGCGGCAAAGACGAAGGCCCTCGCCCGCTTACCACCGACCGCGACCGCCCTCGACAAGGAACGCGCGCTCTCTGAATTCTACGGCCGCTGGGTCGTCCAGGAGGACCACCTCACTGGCCCATACACCGAGGAATGGCGTCCAACGCAACATGTCCTCCCTCCTCCTTGCCGCCCGCGTCGCCTACCAAAAATTCACCACCCGCCTCGTCGACATCCTCACATTCAAGTCGAGTAGAACCTAATCATAATGTACATTACTGCTATAACTATTGCCAAACTACGGCACGCGCCGCCAGCTCCTTGACCCGCTCGTACACATCCCCGAGGTCCAGATCCCCCAGCCGGTCGCACTCGAGCGTGTAATCCCGCATGAGTGCGTCCACCTGCTCGCTCGACAGCCCTGGCCAGCGCGACTTGATCTCCGCCTCCGTCGGTATCACCAGCGCAACGTCCGGACTCGTGTCGTATCCCTCGGGCGCGTCCTCCATCGAGAGCACAGCCTTGAGCGTGTTGAACAGCGCCGTGCTCTGGAACCGCTCGTTCAGCTCCATATCAGAGACGTTGGCGGTCCGTCGGATGGCTGTCCCAGCTGGTGGGGGCAGTTGAATATGTATGTAGCCAGAAGAAAACAGCGAATGCAACACGTACTCGTCATGGATATATATCCGCCGCCACACAGATCCTGAAAGCCGACATCCTGCGCGCTTCTGGTAAGTTCTGCGCAATGTCCATCAGTCAGAAACAAGACGAGCCCGTATGGCAACACAACCCCACCTGAACTCGTGCAAGGAGATGCAGAGCCGTAGAGTAATCCTCCACAGTCGCCACATTGTCCTTCAGCGTCAAAACATCCACTGCATCCTCCATCGACAGCGCATTCCCCTGCAGGAGCTGGCGGACCAGGTCCTTGAAAATCTGACCCGGTTGGATGAGCAGCAATAACGGGTAAAATGCGTCGAGGGTACACACAAGCGTCAGCGCTTTTTGATCAGACAACCGCGTCGCCTCGCTGTTGACGATCGCGTCGATCTGCGCCTCGAGCGACCGTCGGCTGCGCAATGAGTCTAGCACGGGCTTGAACTCGTCCAGCAGCGCCTGATGCACACTGACAAAGTCCAGGTCGTTGTGGAAGCCTGGGTCATGCATGATAAACAGCTGTGTAACTCAAAACATCAGAAACGGCACGCACTATCAAGCACGGACTCGTCCACGACTTTGTCGGTTTCCTGGAGCTGCGCGAGATGTGCAAGCTTCCCGATACTGAGCATCAGCTAAAACCCACAGTTAGTTGCGCAGTCGCATTGGAAGCTGAAGAATCATACATGTTTCGTCTCAAGCTGCGTGGCGTGCTCAGACTCTGACAATAGAGCGCTGGCAGAGTCCTCGTATCTCCTCTGTCCGAGGTCGTGGACCCACGAGATAGATGGGTTCGGGTGCGCCGCAAAGAACTTGTCCATGTACGCAGACTGGACATCGTCCTGCGCAAACATCACCCGCAGTTCCCCTGTTGCTTCATCTCAGCTATTATTTGGGTGCGTAGGACATCGAGGACGAACCGTGCTGGATGTACCACCGATAGAGCTCCGTGGTAAAGTCCTCCCTGAATCGGTCGATATATGTCTGTATTCGCAGCGCGTTGGGATTTTTGTGCGACGGGTAGACTTCGTCTTGGTGGCAGAGCGCCGCCAGACTGCTGAAATCCCGGTGCTTTTCCGCAAGTAAGAACGCAGTGGAGGCATGCCCGTTTCTTCCTGCACTATGCATCAGTTGACGCGCATTAATTGGATGAGTGACGAACGGAGTGTTTCTAGGATGTCAGGACGAAGAAAGTCGAACTTCTGCTTGAGTTCATCCTTATCCCGCTCGATGCCGGCCTTGTCAGCAGCAGCAGCACTGCAACAAAGTCATGGGCTACACGTTGATGTGAAGGGGAACGATGTGCCTACCTTCCGAGCCAGTCCAACCTCTCCTGGATACAAGCAAACAGAACAGTCGCCAATTCCGGCAGCTGATTGTTAGATTGACTGTTTTGTTGCAAAGACACCCCAGCCTGCGCTGATGAATCCAGAATCTGAGTCGTGGACTCGAAAAGCCCGAGAACCACGTCGATAATCGCCGGGGCACTCGTCCAGGGATCAATCATGGGGAGATTGATCCCGTAGACACCAAGGTTGTAATCGCGATATTCCAAGGCAGATTGTAAAACGGTCTGCCAAACACGGTCAATCGTTTTCTCGGCGAGTGTCGGGAAATACGGTACCAGGACGACGCGGTTCGCCTCGGGCAAGAGCTCGCTCAAGTCACGACTGCCGTCGCTTTGAGCGAGCTTCGCAGTGACATCCGTCACTTGCGCAAGCAGCTCACCGATATCCCCAACATGGAGCCGGAAGAAGGCACGCATGATGTCTTCGTGATGTCCTTCTTCGATCCCATCCATGTAATTCTCGACCGCCTCGTTCAAGACTGTGTCCGAGCTATTCGCACATAAGGTCAATAGCTTATATGTTTACTATGAAAAACGGACATACGCGAGGACCTCGTTGTGCTGAACCCACAACTGATAGCTAGCGTACAACTTTTCAGAATCAGTCGCCAGTTGCTGCCGACTTCGCTGAGACATCTGTGAATCCAGATTAATTTCAAGGCTCAAATCAGCATGGCAAGTCGGCTCCAGACCTTGCCGAGGACAGCATTGTCGTTTATGAAGTGGATAAGCCAGCTAAGCCTCTCTTTCCGGCTTGTCAGTTGTGCACTTAGATCGTGGTTGCTCCGAACAACTTCGGAATCTGTGGCGAGTGAGCACAACTAGTTCTGCCAGCAAGGACATGGGACTTGCCTGATTGGAGAACGGCTCTGCTGAGCTGCTCGGCCCCTTGCATTAAACTTTCCTCATCTACCGCCGGCGGAAAACTAAATTGAAGCGGATTCTGGTAGGAGGAATCAACTGGGGTAACACAAGAGCAATTGGAGCGCGACGCACATCAGGTATTGACCCATACACAATGGCTTGTGTCATAATCGATTTGATAAGGTTAGCGCGTCCAGTGCTGCAAAATATGCTCATGAGCAATAGAACGACAGCGACGGCTTCACTTACTCAGAATTAAACACAAGGACGTTATCCATGTCGATTTGTGCCTTCATCATGGTAGCGGCAGTCAATATTAATAAAGCACTGTCATTTTGGACGACGCCAACACCGAGCGTCCGGTCTGTTGCAGACTTGAGCTCAATCCGATCTCGGTAGTCGGAATCTGGAAAAGCGATGAGATAATGAAATGATCAGGAGTAAGGAACTGCGCGGACCACGAGCACACAGTGCCACTGCATCCCCAAATTGAATGCTGATCAGTTGACCATCGAGCAACACCTGAATTCGAGGATGAACGGGCGCTCCAGAGGTCGACGTCTGTATAGATCGTTAAACAAGGCAACTTTCCGCGGACAGGCCCGAGGTAACGTACGCTCTGATATGGCACGTTCCGCACACCGTCGACTCTGAAAACGTCGCCAAGATACGACAGGCGTACGAGAGCGTAGATCCTGCGTATGCCGCCTACATCCATGGCCATGAGGCGGGGTTCATCGAGACCGGCGTACGAAACAAGGATGACGACCTTTCCGTCTCTGTATTCAAAGCTTCAGAACATACGACCAGGTAAAGGGTGGTTGGCATACCCGTCAATAGCAATATCCACCAACTCCAGGTCCAATTTTGCGTTGTCTGGCTCCACTGTGGCCCCAAAAGCATCTCTCAAGGCTGTTCGCGCAACTCCTGCAATCTCCTCATCCAGGAGAGGTTCTTCCCACCCTTCTGACTTCATTTCCCATTTTTGTACGCGTGTATCGACTAGTGCCCATAGCTCCCGGCCGCCTGTGGGGGATTGGCCCCCAAGCGCGATGGAACTGATATTTCCAATCTCGGGTGTCAACGGAGCGTTGTGGGACCTGGAGGGCGAAGGGGAGAGAAATGAGGGGATGAGCCGGGAGAGTGAAAGCCCAGTGGCGGGGCGAGAGAATGTGTGAGAGGTCAAGTGGTGTTTGCCTCCCGCAGAAGTCAAAACCAGTCGAAAAAGGAGACCTGAACTGGTCGACAAAATGAACGTTTGCGGCTTGAATGCAGCGTTAGTGGTGCAGGCTTGTATTCAGAAGAAAGCTCACATCGGCACGGATTAGGTTGGTTACAACTTCGTCAGAGGACAAGCCTAAATTTGTGGTGGAATAGTTTTGTCCGCCAGCCAGGCCTATTCCAATGCTGTCCCAGAAACGTATTTCTCCCGAGAGCGAAACGAGGATCAAGCCCGGTTCGCGAGCCGATGTGTATGGCACTAGCTCGTGAAAGGGAGGGCTGGTCCTATCGTAGTCATTGGGACACGAGAAGATGTAGCAAGTAGGAGTGCCTTTGACGGCCTGAAGTACAGCGTCAGTCCACCCGACGGGCAGCAAACCGGAAGACGAACCTGTGCATGCTGCCACACAAAACATGTCTGACCCGACGCGACAAGGGCAAATCCCGTCAGTGTATCTATAACTCCAGTGTATGCGTCGGCATAAAAGTCTACGGGAAAGTGCGTAAAATTATATGTAGCAAGCAGGTGAACATGGCGAAACGAACCGGCATTTTTGAGAACCTGCTTAACCTCGACGGGCAGGTGTGCGTAAAACGACACGGACATTTCGTCTGATTTCGCAAACAGGGTTTCTATGCCCTGCCGCTGGAAGCTACGGTCTGAGTGGACTGAGTCGACGTCCATGGCGGACGCGATGGAGTCATTGCCGAACGGGGTGGCCCTCGAGGGAGTGGCCAAACGGGAGCCTGGAGCCTTGTTCCGCCTGGGGGGCGAATTTTGAAGTTGTCTATGGCGTGCAGACCGGCGAGGGGTGGGCGAAGGGGAAAAGGTCGCCATTATACTTTTGGCAGAGGCGCGTCTGTTTGTACGAGTTTGAACTTCAAGATCAACGTGCCGGGAGGGAGGCGCAGAAATTAAGAAATAAGGAAACAGCAAGCATTCGGAGCATCTCACATTTGTAACTTAGCGTTCGAATGTTACAGATAAGATGATTGCAATAAAAGAGACCCGATGGTGATACAGACATACAAGTGCGTATGAAGAACAAAAGATGATAATATAATGCTAAAAGGAAGATCCTACACGCGACACGCAACACGCCTACTTGGTGGTGGTGGCAGAGGAGAATTTCGTTACAGACTTGGTGCCTGGGTTTAGAGTCAGTACACGACGAGCAGAGTACATGAGAGCAACACACCTTCGCTGATGGCGTGCTTGGCAAGTTCACCAGGCAGAATGAGACGCACACTGGTCTGGATTTCGCGCGAGGATATCGTCGACTTCTTGGAGTACTGAGCGAGCTCTGAACGAGAGAAAACAGGCGCCGTCAGTTGATGTAAAGAGAATAGGATGGCTGACAGCACGCACTGGATGCCTCGGAGGCAATGCGCTCGAAGATGTCGTTGACGAACGAGTTGAGGATGGCCATCGCCTTGTTGGAGATACCAGTGTCGGGGTGGACTTGCTTCAGGACTTCAACGCGTCGTGAGTCTAAGCGCACAACACGACAATGAGAGTGAAGCGCACCCTTGTAGATGTAAGAGGAGTAGGTCTCCTTGCGGGTCTTGCGACGCTTCTTCTTCTCCCCGTCAGCGGCAGGCGCAGCGGCCTTCTTGGTCGCCGTCTTCTTCCCGGCTTTGGCGCCCTCAGTCTTTGCCGGTGCCTTGCCCGCAGTGGAGGCCGGTGCCTTTCCGGCGGTGGATGCTGGCTGCACGAGCGTCAGGATTGGACGAGAAGAAAGACACGGGTGGCAGACGCACTTTGGGTGCCATTTGAGATGGAGGCGGCGACTGTGAATGCAAGAAATGAGCGAGCGTTGAGGATGTGTGGGAGGTATGGGCGTACAGGTGAGCTGCTTGAGGAGCGGTGGTGGTGGTATGAGGGAAAGAGTTGACGGCGCGTTGGCTCGTCGCGGTCGACTCTTAAGGGATGAGTTCAAACTCCGCTCGTTCCCACAACACACCATAAACAAACAAACGCGTCGTGACATCAATTTCGTCACGCTCGCGTCAAGTCACGCGTCGAATGCGAAATCGCCATCTTTTCACAGGTGAAGATTGCAACATGAGCTCGTCGAGCTCCCCGAGTTAATGGTAGCCCAATGGTAAAGTGGTCCGGTTTGAGATTTTTTTTTGAAATTTCTTCTACCTCACAAGTATTTATCTCACTTTCAAGTCGCCACTGGAAATGAACCGAAGCAGGAAAAGTCTGACACAACCGACTTTCTTTCAAACTTCAAAGTAAATATGTACATACTACTTATCTGCATTGATGCTCAAAAGCACCATTTCACCCACAGAAAGAATAACATATTCATTTATTCATCATCATCCGCTGCCAATTGAACGGTGCCGGTCATTCCAACCACCCCTGCGTCATTCGCACACCAAACCATGATAGTGTGGTCATCCTTCCAAACTCCGTTGAACGTCAATGGTTCGTTCACGAGTATCGGGTTTCTCGCCCTGTATTCAAAATGGGCGATCTTCGCGGTGGGGTTATGGAAAATGGTAGTTTCCAAGAGCATGAGAGCGGTCAGCGGCCCATGTACCAGGCGCTCTGCAGCATTAATTGATCCAAAGCGCGTAAAACATAAAACGGACAACTAACCAGAATACCCCCGGTGGAGAGCCCAGTCCTTGTCCAAATGAATTTTGTGGGCGTTAAACATCAAGGCAGAAAATCGGAACAATGTGGTTAATGTATTAGTAAAAGGAAACGAAAAATCAGCGCTTGTCGGGATATCCTTCACTGATTGAACGTTTCACCCCAAGACTTGGACCACGATAGGGAGGCTTACCCTCTCGAGGAACATTGCTAGGGGTAACGTACTCTGCCGCATAGACATGGGACCGCTCTTCCACTATTGACGGCTTATTCCTCCCCACAGTATTTATGTTGATTTTTTGGGTCACAAACACCATGGGGTTTCCTGTGTCGAACCCTTTCTTCACGACCGAATCAAAATTGGACGTCGCCGTCGCCAGATCACCAACAAGAAGGGGAATTTTCGCATTCCACGACAGGCGCCCTCCCACCCACATACGTCTGGTAAAGGGCGCAGGTGGGCAGAACTCGACAGCATCGGTTCCGTCTTCGCGCAAAAGGCTCTCGGGGGCCCTGGGATGGAAAAAGGCGAGATGCCATCCATATCCAACGGGCTTCGAGAGACGCGGCTCCTGGTACGGTAATCTGGTGCCATCTCTCGTGGGAAGAGTGATAAAGAGATCGGAAACACGCTCTGTGTTGAAAGTGTCTCTCAGAACCAGTTGCTTTGGAGATGCAATCCAGTCGTCGAGGGCCTCGACATGGGTTTGAGTCAGAGTGGAGGGGGAGGACGAGTAGAATCGCCTGCGCAACAGACGAAGGGCATGCGACATGAAGGTCAGAAGAAGAAGCGTGGGTGTCGCGACGGAAGCAGTTGATCCTTCATCAAAGCGCGTGTGGTCTTATTTGCACCGGACGCCTGCGAATGACTCCTGTCCTTACTTAGCGCTCGACAGCAATGCCCACAGATCCTGCAACGATTGGTGCCTCATCCCAAATGCCGCCCATATTTGGCTCAGCCCTCGTGCCTCCTCCAATTTCGACCGAAGACGCCGACACTGCGATACGCATATTGGAACAAATCCTGAACCACGGCTTGGGCGGATTGCCTATGGAGAAGGGTAATCGGATACGAATCCTGGCAAAGGACATTGGAGCGGGTCGCATGTACAAGCCCGGAGTCCCCATGCGAAAATTTGCACGATGCTATATCTGGTACTGTAGCCAGCATGCTTCATCGTCGGCTATATCTAATCTAAGCATGTCAGCAGCCGTCGACAGCATGAATACGATGTTGGGCCTCTCGCACCACCGCTCTGCTTCGAGTGCAACAACTTCAACAGCGCTCGGCGCGCTGAAATTGCTGCTCCCGATCTCTTCATTGGGGAAAACGGCGCTCGTCACAGGGGGACGCATTAATCTAGGATATGCTGTGGCACTAGCTCTATTGCGTGGTTCCGCATTCGTGATTGTGACAACCCGCTTTCCTGAAGATGCCCTGCGACGCTACACCGCGGAAGCTGATTTCGAAACGTGGTCTTCTCGTCTCAACATAATTCAGGCCAACTTCACATCTCCCAGCTCTATTCAAACTGCGATAAAAGCCATACATACGCTGGCTAACGGCCGCCTTGATATAATGATTAACAACGCGGCTCAAACAGTTCCGATTCCCGAAGAGGAACAACAGCGGCTTATAGGAGGAGAGGACAGCTTGGTGCCTTCCGACCACCACACTCTCTCAGTGATAGACCAGGCGTTAATAACGACCGGGGGCATAAACAGCTGGGAGGCGCGTTATAATGAATTCTCGTATCGAGAACTATTGGACGTCCTTGCAATAAATGCCGTCTGCCCTTTCATTTTAATCCGCGAGTGCATCGGCTTGATGCTACATGATGAGCCCACTCACGTTGTCAACGTCTCGTCACGCGAAGGCATGTTCGAGACAGAGTGGAAGAGGCGTTCGTCCGCGCATGTCCACACCAATATGGCAAGTGAATTGAACAGGAACACGAAGTATGATGCTCAACGAACTTTCCATTGACAGGCAAAAGCGGCGTTGGCTATGTGCACGCAGACCTTGGCCGAGGAATTCAAGAGCAACAAAGTCTATATTAATTCTGTTGACCCAGGCTATTTGAGTCACCAGCACAGTATCACACACAATGGAAGAGAGGGGGTGCAGGAGGCAAATGTTCCATTGACGTGGGCAGATGGAGCCGCTCGGGTGTTAAACCCACTGATTAGAACCCATCTGATCACTGGCGCTTTCTTCAAAGATTATCGGCAAAGGGACTGGACAGGGGGAGTTTTGTGAACTCGATCACTGTAACATGTTCGTGTGGTTTTGGAATAACTGTGTTTTCCATGTGTCTGTAAATGTAATAAGAATTACTGTAGGTCTAGGTATGATTTCTACTGTCTATTTATGTGGGTTTTTGCAAGTAAATTCAGCTGCATAACGTCCAAGCGGGCTCAGCAGGGTCGCTAGACCCTGGTGAGCCTCGACATAATATTCTTTGAATGGGAATACTTCTCCGTCAACCGAGAGCGAACCTTTTTGGGAGAGTGGTTTAACACGGTATGCATATGCTTTGATGTATTGAATCTATTGTGCCCATATTCATTTCCAGTTATTGATCGACAAAATCAGCTCACAGAGGGTTTCCAGTACGACTCGCCCTTGGCTGCTCCACCCCCGGCAGACGATAACATGTCGCTTCTTGAAGACTGGCGGCTTCCTGTGAGTGGGGGTTTGTTTGGAGGATAATGGCACCTACCATGTGTTGCGCAACTATGTCGACCAGACCATCATCAGGAAGCGAGACGGGGAACGCCATCAGATCGCTGTAGAATACTTAGCGGGTGTCAGGGAAGGAGTGAGTTTCTTTACCGTCCAACATATGGTCCCTTTCCCGCGTAGACATACATCAAGGGCTTATCTAGAGTTGTCCAGCCATCCCCGTCATCAGGCGAAAAATATTTCAGTGGAGGAAGCGAGGTATCGTCCGAGTCTGGTCCACGTTGCAATTCCTGTGTACTATCCCGCCGCTGCTGCAGAGCATCTGCCATTTTCACCTTATCTACCTCCGCAGCTTTATATAGCAACTGAACAGGACATGGCTTAAACTGCGCGACTGTTGAACTGATTCAGCACAAGTGGCAGCCCGTTGAGGTCGGGTGAATCGTACCTCCTCGTAAGAAGCCATACATGAAACGCGCTTCTCCCATCCAGCGCAGGTTGTCCGTTCCGATGTCCAAGTCTGCCATCAAGCCAACTGCTTGAGACATGAAAGATATTGTGCGTTTGCCCTCTTGGACGAGAGAACAGACATCGACGGCCATTGGTTGACCTGCGCAGATTAGTTGCGCTGTGGCGGTGACAAGAAAAGAAACGGGCCTTTGACAACGTTCAAAGCCGCAGCAACACAGTCGAAACCGTCCTACATTTGTGCTGGTAAGTGGTCCCGCATTTGACTTCACTATCAACGACCTACAGCTAGTCCTAGGATATTCAAAGACAGACCATTTCCTGTGCCAGCCGGAATTGGTGCAATAGGGGTACGCAACGCGTTGATGGGTTGTGCGTGGTGAGCAAAACCATTGAGAACTTCATGGAATCAGGCCGTCTCCCGAAACAATGACCACAGCATCGTATTCAAGGGCCATGTTTTTTGCGATTTCGTAGCCATGTCCATTTTTTGTAGTGTCTAATTCATACCATTGGCCAAGGAGATTCCACAAGAGACTTGAGGTGAACGTACGAATAACATCGAGCAAGCATTTTGCAGATCGTAAAACGGGTTCAACAGTCTGCATAAAAGTAGCGACCGCTTTCCGCTATTAGAGCACATTGAGTGGCAAGAAACAGCAGCGAATAAACAAGACATACTGTACCGCTATGCGGGTTGATGAGAATTTTGAGCCGACGACCTCGTTTGACCCCTGCAAATGATATTTAATTTATGAGCCGTGTACCGCGCTTGGAGATTTGACGTGCCTTCGTATGCCATTTCTTCAAGTGTTTCTGCCCACGCCGCGACGGCGTCAGCTCCTGTATCCACCGCAACGCCGACCAGTTTTCTAAGAGACATGGCCTCCGTTTCCTTTTTCCTCCCAATATACGAGACCTCCAAGGTCTGAGCATCACATGTGGCTGAAATTACTTGGCGGAGAGGGATACTCGTATCGCCTCGCGTGTCTGCGTATAGAGTTGGCCCGCCGCGTCTTGTCGGAAAATTGAAGACCAACCCGTGCTTCCAACATGAAGTCCAGAACTGGTAAGTCGGAGGGTAAACAGCTTTTGAGTCGACGGGACGCGTAACTGGAGTCCCTGCTGCGCCATATCCAAGACACGAAGATAGATTGATACGACCTTTCTATGCTAAGAAATAGCGAGATATTCGGTCAGCCAGAGTAGCAAAGCAGAGCGGCTAAGGACTTACGGCTGAGCGGGACAGCGGCTGCGCAGCGTAACTTTTGTGGCCGAAGAGCCGAAGGAAAAATGATGTGCCGGCTCTAGGCGGTCATGGCAATCCGTTTCTTCGCCCGCCACCGCTGCACGCCGTTCAGTTGAATACTATTATTTAAAAAAAAAGAATAACGTTGAACTTGGTTTAGCTTTGACCTGTTTCTAACTCTGCATCAACTTCCGATTATCGCCGACTAGTCTCGATACAGCCTCTCAGTGAGAAACTGCCATCAAGTTTTGATAGCGCAAGTGGTATGTACGGCTAAAGTCTTGAGATACTTAGGCCCAGACTCTCATGACAGGGTTCAGGATCCCAAATTGGGAGGCCGGATCGAGAGGGACCTAGCTGGGCTAATAATTTATCCTGCTTCTTATCCTAATCGCCAACCTGACGCAATCCACCTCTTTGTAGAGACTTTCATGGCATCCGTTCACTCCGTTGCCCAGACCGGCTTTGGCTCTGGAACCAACGAACTCTATGACCGGTATGGCTCATACCCGCTCGGCGCTCAACTTGCATGCCAATTCCATCCTTCAGGGCCCGACCTTCCTATCAGCCTTTGGCACTGTCTTATATCCGCGACGCCATCAAAGGCACTGCGATAAACATTGTGGAGCGAGTCGAAACAACGTTTCCGTCCTACTAATGTGGCTAAGACCGCAACTTCAGAGTTGGCTCTGGCACCGGAATATTTACTCGAGCCCTTCTCGCCCATCCTGACTGGTCCTCGGCTGTGAACGAGCTCCGAGCAATCGAGCCCAGTGAGGGGATGCGGGACGTGTTTCTCCAAGACGGTAGTGGACAAGCGCGTCTCGACGTCTGAAGGAACATTTGAGCAGACTGGAATAGAGGACGGCTGGGCTGACCTTGTCGTTGTTGCCCAGGTAAGCATTCGCTCATCTAATGAGCGGGATATAATGTACGCAGGCTTTCCACTGGTGCCCTGACTTTGAGCGCGCCTCGGCCGAGTTTGCACGTATCCTGAAACCGTCCGGAGTCTTGGGGTTGATCTGGAACCTGGAAGACAGGTGAGCAGGGCTTGCCGTGCCAGTGTACCGAATCAGGAGCCGGCACGGCAGAGACGCAGCCAAATGGGTCGCCCAGGTTCGCGAAAGAATCGAGCAACATGAAGGAGCGGCTCCCCAGTAACACCCTTCTGGTTTTAAAATATAGTTTATATTCAATATTTATTTTTAGGTTCCGTCTGGGTCTTTGGCGTCAGGCCGTTCGACACAGATGCTTATCAGAAAGGATTCCAACCCCCGCAGGAACTGGTCTGGCCACGCGTGCACTTCCTGCAAATAATGATATTGTTGTGGACCGGGCCTGCAGCAAGAGCTACGTGGCGGTCCTATCCGAGGAGGAAAAAGAAAAGGTGAAAGACGACTTGAGGGCGATTATAGAGAGGGGCGAGGAAAAGGTATGGATAAACGAGAGCGAAGGAACTTTCGAGTACCCTTACAAGACATATGCTGTAATTGCTCACAAGAAGTAGGATAATATCAGAGTCTTGTATTGCCAATGGAAGGACTTGTTTACTATGTTTACTATTTGGAACCATGTCTCTGCCTAATACAAAGCTAAGGTACAGCCAAAGCTATTCACGACGGGTTGTTCGCTTCAGGGGATTTCGCATTCGACGCGTGACTTGACGCGAGCGTGACGAAATTGATGTCACGACGCGTTTGTTTGTTTATGGTGTGTTGTGGGAACGAGCGGAGTTTGAACTCATCCCTTAAGAGTCGACCGCGACGAGCTATCGCGCCGTCAACTCTTTCCCTCATACCACCACCACCGCTCCTCAAGCAGCTCACCTGTACGCCCATACCTCCCACACATCCTCAACGCTCGCTCATTTCTTGCATTCACAGTCGCCGCCTCCATCTCAAATGGCACCCAAAGTGCGTCTGCCACCCGTGTCTTTCTTCTCGTCCAAGTCCTGACGCTCGTGCAGCCAGCATCCACCGCCGGAAAGGCACCGGCCTCCACCTGCGGGCAAGGCACCGGCAAAGACTGAGGGCGCCAAAGCCGGGAAGAAGACGGCGACCAAGAAGGCCGCTGCAGCCCTGCCGCTGACGGGGAGAAGAAGAAGCGTCGCAAGACCCGCAAGGAGACCTACTCCTCTTACATCTACAAGGGTGCGCTTCACTCTCATTGTCGTGTTGTGCGCTTAGACTCACGACGCGTTGCAAGTCCTGAAGCAGGTCCACCCCGACACTGGTATCTCCAACAAGGCGATGGCCATCCTCAACTCGTTTCGTCAACGACATCTTCGAGCGCATTGCCTCCGAGGCATCCAGTGCGTGCTGTCAGCCATCCTATTCTCTTGTACATCAACTGACGGCGCCTTTTTTCTCTCGTTCAGAGCTCGCTCAGTACTCCAAGAAGTCGACGATATCCTCGCGCGAGATCCAGACCAGTGTGCGTCTCATTCTGCCTGGCGACTTGCCAAGCACGCCATCAGCGAAGGTGTGTTTGCTCTCATGTACTCTTGTGCTAGCTGTGTTACTGATTCTAAACCCAGGCACCAAGTCTGTAACGAAATTCTCCGTCTGGCCACCACCACCAAGTAGGCGTGTTGCGTGTCGCGTGTAGGATCTTCCCTTTAGCTTATATATCATCTTTTGTTCATAACCAATTGTATGTTTGTATCATTATCCGGTCTATGAATCACCATCTTGTCTTACATTCCAGCACACAGTCCGAACAAGTACCAAAGAGGACAGCTGGCCAGGGCGACACTAATATTATCAAAATCTGCACCCGTGTGGTGTGGAATGTGGGGTGCCGCAGAGTGACCACCGGTCGCAATGATTACCCAAATTTGGGAAAAATACAACAGGTGGTGCTTATTCACACTCCCACAGCATGGCTTTCTTGTACAGAAATAAGACGTAAGTAATCGTTAGCCGCAGCCTTCGGACACCCCAGGGGTGATTTTGATGGGATTTAGTGTGCCCTTGCGCTGGCACTATTTCGCTTTCAGACAGTGTCCCGTTCATCATTTCAACTTCACTCCTGACGATGTACAACCGCGATGAACTACTTTACATGTCTACTGTATATACAAAGTAGCACCCGTCATGCTCAGAATCCTGCAAAAGTTTAGGAATCACCTGAGTGAAAGAAAGAAATAACGCTCACCATATTTGTTGCCCTGCTTCTTTGCGGTTGCGGCGTCCCTCTGCAATTTTTTCCTCGAGAGCCTCTCTGTTGGCATAGGCTTGGTGCAACATGGTCGCAAGCTGATGCCTTGAGCGGGCTATTCCACTTGATTTCGATTGCTAGAGACACGGTCAAAGGCCAGTTAGTAGGAACGGCACAATTGAAACTCACAGTCAGCTTGATATTGGGTGCCGCAGGTGCCCCATCTGCTCCCCGTGTGACCGCCTTCCGTTCCTCCCTGTCCCTCATCTCCAGTTTCGCCTTCTCCATCTCCGCCATCGCGTCCACTTCCTCGACAGCTGCACTCTCCAAGTCCCTCGAAAGCCTTTCACCTGTCCCTTCTCTAGTGCACGGACATGTGCGTTAGTATTCTGCTTGCCATTTCTTAGTGAAAGTGGCGTAATAGGCCGGGTCGTAAGCTGCCCATGCGCCCGAGGGAAGGGTGTAGTACCCCGGGTAAGGGTCTGTAGGAGTCGGAGCAGGCGGCTCAAACGTGGGGATGACCGGGGCGGAGGACAGCGAAGGGAGGGAGGACTTTGACGAGGATGATTTAAGCTGAGGAACTCGACGTCGTTGTGCCTGCATCGAAAGTCAGATGTTGTTCGAACACTTGTATAATAACACACCCAAAGAGAAGAAGTCGACGGCCGGAGCCGCAAATAGCTTTGGGGGTCGTCCGAGGTGGAGCTGTGGTGTTCCCTTCCTCAAGAGAGATGTTCGCTCGGCCTTTTGCCAAAGAAGCAGGACGGAACAAAATCGACGTAGATGAGGTTTCGGGGATGTCTGCAGCCTGCTCCTTCTCCTCTGGCTCTGGCTCTGGCGCCTCCTTAGTCGCAGCCGGACGAGAGGCATTGAAAACCAAGCCTGGCCCGGTTCCGCCTCCCAACACTCGTTCAGGAGCAGGGAGCACTGGATTCTTTTGTTTTGGCGCCGGCAGCATAGCTAACAACGAGGACCTTCCGGCCCCCGCTTCCAATCGTGGTTTCTTCGCCACAGGCCGCTCGTCTTTCAGGTCATCGTCATCGTCCACGGCATCGAGGGCCGGTAAGCCAATGGTGATTTTCTTGGGACCCCGTTTTTGTTTCGGAGGGGGGAAGGGCCAGCTTCGAAGTCGACGGAGCGGCCTTCGTAGGCTTGGGTGGTGCGACGACAGGTGGAATCGTTGTCGCTATCATTGTCGCTGCCGCTGCCGTAGTCCTCGAGGCCCAGATTCATCGTAGATTATTAGAGGCACAAGTCAAGTCTTAAAAAGGCAATGTGGTTTGATCTAATTCTAAGTATGCAATGCGAATTATTCTAAGTTATGGTGCGTGTGTGTTGTATGTGTGTATGCGAATGCGAATGAGCGACAAGAGTGAGTGTCCGTTTCGTTTGTATTGTAGCAACTGTTCTCTAACAGTGTTCGATCTGTCCGTTGGCACCAAGAGAAACCTATTAAAGAGCGTCCGGTCTATATAAATTCGTAATCATGGACGAGCTATGGAAATGGCTGGTCAGTATCGGAAATAGGGATTGCATGACCAGACTTACCCAGCTGTTCCTTGCGGTAGAAGAAGAAGTAGCCCGTGACGACAATAAGCTGGCAGATCAGTGCAATCCAGAACATTGGTTCCCCCATTGGGCTCCCTAAATGCAATAAATTCAGCGACAGGTCGTGTAGCATTAGCTGGAAATTGACCTTTCAGCCCCTCCGAGAAATCCCATTTCGCAGCGTCGGGGAAGACTGTACCAGGACCTAGCCGATTGGGGGCCGTGGCACGAGCAATCATGACACAAACCGAGCCAATAATCTGTGCGAAGGCAAGCGTGGCACAAACGTGCAGGCGAGAGAGAGTCTGGTGTATGTTGGTCAGTACGACGGACAACGCAAAGACGAGAACCAAATTACCTGTAGCAGGATCATTCCGAGCCCAACACCCTGAACAGCATCAAGGACACCGAGCCATAGCCACAAGGAAATTCCCAGGTAAGGCCCAGATGAACCAGCCCATGGAATATACAGGGCGAGGGACGATGTTCCCCAGAGCATCTAAGCATGAATAAGTAGGCATTATTTGATCAGGGCGGCGGTTACATACTTGACACCATCGAGGTGCACCCAAGCCAACGGCAAATACAGGTAAAAGCCATGTGTGAGTCTTACTGAAGTGGGTTAAAACAAGAAGCATGGCGACCCAAACCCCGACAAAGAAGGTGACGACGAGGAGGGCAATCTGCCATTTAGGAATATTCACGCTCCACAAGAAGGTCCAATTACGCCCGTAAGGCTGCAAGATTCATCAGCATCAGAGCCCGAAAACTAGAAAGCCGGACGTACCCCACTGAGCCAGTAATCCCGCAAAACTTCAGATGCAAGGAACCATAGGACAAGTTTCCTACGGAACAAAGTTTTCAAGAAGTGAGGTACTTTGGGAGGAGTTTGACGGTAATATTCTGTTGAACCATCAGGCTGGCCCATATGCTGAGAAAGGAGAATTACTGACCAGGCAGGCCGTATAGCATCAGGTACGCAAAAACGAAGCTCAGCACTGACAAAGGCCAAACGATGGTGCAGATATGCCACGGTGGAACGTAGTTGTCCGAAACGCCATTGAGAGTGTAGCCCCAATACCACAGTGCAGCAACCCATATCTGCTGCGATCCTTGCACGATACAGGCTCGCATGGTCCAAACCTCAGTTGCGGCACCCTGTGTAAGTGTAAGAAAATGGTGTCATGTCGATCAATTTGACGGAGACGTACAGCTTCTTCACCGAAATTGAGACCGAAGAATGCGAAGGCTGCGGCTGAAGCGATAGCATAACACCACGTAGCAGCGTTGGCTAATGCCCGGTGAGCAGGAACAATGGCCGTCGAGATGGAAGGGAGACCAATCAAAAAGAATGCGAGACCGAAGAAAACCCAAGGGAGGGAAAGAATGTAAACAGAGGGCTTGAGCCTGAAGAGCGGGTACCAGACGAAGGAGGCTGCAAGGAAAACACCACCGAGGACGTATAACTGGATATTATCTTCCCAATTCCTCCCTGTAAGCAGAGTGATCTGGAAACTTGTCGCACTAATCATCTGAAAACTACGTTCAGCTTGTTTTGAACCAATCTAGAACAACAAGGAACACACCTGCCCGAGGCCAATAATAATGGTGTAGATGGGCCATCCTCCAATTTCGCGAGCCATGGCAATCTGTAACCTTGTCATTGGCACAACTTCCGGGAGACCAGCGTCCTGGTGATCGTTCTGCATAGGACCTTCATAGTCCGAGATTGAGAATCTCTGATTATTAGGGGCTGCGATAAAAGTTAGCCGTTGTTGACCCGCGGCATGGTTCAACTTACAACTCGGGCGAGAGTATAACGAAGGTGCAGGTGTTCCCCAGACGGATTCACGTTGAGACGATCTGATACTGGCGGCACCAGACAACTTGTCCTTGCGGACTTTGCCGAAGAAGGCCTCTTCACTCTTCATTAGGAATTTTTCGATCGACAACTCATGCTCGGAATTTTTGGCGTTGAGCGCTTGCAGTTTCTGAACGAATTCAGAGGCGACACCGCCATCAGAGTCAGTGAACTAGAGTAGAAAAGAATTAGGCACATAAAAATCGAGTCAAACAGATCATGATTACCGATGCGATGGCCTTGTTCAGCGGCGAGTTTGACTTTTCGTCGACGATAGATGAGATGGACTCCACTGAAGAGACACGGGAGTGGGTACCAAAGGGCCGGGCCGGCGTAAGGGATCCTTCCAGGAAAGGATCCGGCGCGTTTCGGTGGTCTTTGGCGATGGTACGATTAGCTCGAGCCAAGAAATCACTGTAGCCTTCAGGTGTTCCAGGTGTTCCAGGCGTTCCAGGCATGTTGCTTCTATTTCTGAAATAGTCATCGCTTTCGACGGAACTGTAAGCCGAATCCCTGTCGTTGCCAAAGCGAGGAGGCTGGTTGCCGGAGGGGGTCAATGTCTCTTGACTCCATTGACCTGGAGAACCTGGATTATAGCGTGGGTTGGGCTCATTGATGCTGCTGTTCATGCTGCGGCTGTCCCAGTCAGGCTGCGAGGGATACGCCTGCGACTCCGGGTTCCAATCATCGGCTTCCGTGATAGGCTGCACGCCTCCACCATCGCAATCAGTCGAGCGCCATGCGTTAGGCCCGGCACCTCCACGACTGACGCCAATGCTCCGTTTATGGAAATCCTCCATCCGCTGGCGCCACTCAACAACAGGGAAACGCTGCAAAGCTGACCGGGCGCGCAGAATAGCACGCTCCTCCTCGGTCGACTTGAGAGCCATCTTGATCGTCTTGGTCAGTTGAGACAGCATGTGGGCGGTGGCGCTTGACTCCACAGGGTACCACTAAACCCCAAAAAAATAAGAAAAGCACTGCAGAAGATTGAATGAAAGCACACACCCATCCAGGCATCAAACCAAGACCTCCGAGACGACTTCCAACACCAAGTGCACCCTTTCGACCGAACTCTACAGCGACGAGACCGAAGGGCTCATCACGTGATGGAATCAAAGCAAAATCGGCACCGCTGAACAAGTACGGGGGCAGCGCCGTGAACTCGGGCTTGGAGAAGACGCGGTCGGGATAGAGCTCCATGAGGCGGGCCAGCTTCTCAGCCGCAAACCGTCCGTACAAATCAATAACGGGTCCTACGGCGATGACCTGGATCGACTGGCCGCTTTTCCAACCTTCACCACGAGCTCAGCGACGAATGGAAAGTAGAATAAATGCACGACTTACAAGGATGGCAGAACATCGGCGATGAGATCGACACCCTTTTGCTTTGACCACCGACCAACAAACACAAACAGATCAGAGTCGGGATCCTGCTTGATGCCCGCCCATTCTTGTGCTTGGCGCTTGAGTTCTGGGCGGGCCGCCTCGGCAACCTGATCAATCTCCACATTCTTGGCGACGGTGGGGGTCTCATCCAGGGCCGCAATGTCGCTCGGATCCGGATTGGGTAGCGAATCGACGTGCTTGAGCGTCCAGAGGGCGGGATACCGCGCCCAACTGCGCTTTCCCGTACTTGTCCGACACACCCGCGACACCGACACTCTTCTGATGCACACTGATGAACGAGGCGGCAGGCGTGCAGCAGATTGAACGTGTTTCCAAACTGCACATACTTGGTGCAGTGCTCCTTGCTGATGTTGAACGCCGAGCAGACTTCCTTCATCTCCTCCTTGGTGCGCAGCGGCCAGAGACCCTGGAACTCGGCGTTGTGGAGGGAGAGGCAGACGGGGATGA
Organism: Mycena rebaudengoi; assembly: GCA_029282285.1. Taxonomy (NCBI): domain Eukaryota; kingdom Fungi; phylum Basidiomycota; class Agaricomycetes; order Agaricales; family Mycenaceae; genus Mycena; species Mycena rebaudengoi. The sequence goes on from JARJCX010000007.1 coordinate 641,684, forward strand.
CCTTGGGGAGCAGATAGATACCAGCGAGCGCACCGTGGTAATCGTTGATGTGGTAAATGTCGACGGTCGGGCTACGGCGGATCGTGGCGGCGATGGCCTGGTTCCAGGTTGAGTAGAAGATGGCGGAGCTGAGATCGTCCATGCGGGCGGGGTACGGGTCGGCCTTGGTCTGCGCGCGGAATACGGGGCTGTCGAGGATGACGTAGGTGATGTTGTCCAGGACGTGCGTCTCGACTTCAATGAGGTACGGCTCGCCAAAGATGATGACCTCGATAGGCTCCGCGGGCTCGCCGGCGGGATACTCCACGTCCTTCACCTTGGGGACAACCCAGATGAGATCAACGTCCGTCATGGCCTTGCCCATAAGACTGGACATAACACCGAGACCACCAATCTTGACCTTGACCTTCCAGTCGATAATCTCGTACTCGAGCGTGGCGATGATCACCTTGCGACGCTTATTCTTGTCTTCTGGCCAGCCTATAATCTCCGTATTGTGCTTGTGCCCAAAGAGCTTCTCGGACATGTGCCCACCCTCCTTGGCATCGTTCGAGGACTTGTTACCGAGCCCAAGAATAGGGAAGTAGTTGGTGTGGCTCTTGACTTTGGCACCGAACTGGTTGTGCTTGATCCCATAGAAAGAATACATAAATACGAGGACGGCGATGGTACCAGTGATAAGCGGGATCGCGAGCAGCAGGGAGTACATGATCGCGCCGACAACAGCTTCACCTCGTGGCTTAAGCGACCACCTCATCGTCGAATCGTCAACGAGCAACGACCACGCGAGATGGGGCGCCGGAGGCGCAGTCATATTGAGGTAATTCGGGGCGGCCGTGTTGGGCGGCAGACGATCCAGAACGCCATCTCCGTCCGTATCACCATAGTAAAAGTCGTCAAAGCCGAAAACGTTGAGCTGCACATACGTCGGCCACGACGCCATGATCTCGAGCTCCCACAGCCCGTCCTTATTCTGGGTCATCTGGCTGGAAACACCGGCGTCGAAGCCCCACGCATTGAACGGCCCGCGGGCCAGGAACTGCGGGACCCGTCGCTTGTGGCCAGAATAGCCGTAGTCCGCGTGGACGACTGCCGACGTCGATAACGTCTTCTCGCTCCAGTCTAAGGCGAAAGTACATCAGCATACACATAACACTAAAAAGAGCGCAAAGAATCGCTCACATTGCACCATGATGTGGTCTCCCGACCACCAGTTGTCGCTACTGGAGAATACGCTCTGGGGGATTGTCGTCGTATCCTCCCAGGCCGCCCACTGAGTCCAGTTCTGGCCAAAGTTCCATGAATAACGGAACTTGTCGGCACCGTACGCCTTGTGCGCGAACGTGTACTGTCCGTTTGAGAAGTCAAAGGAGGAGGCGGTGTCGTACTCGTTCTCCGGGAACACCATCACGTTGCTCTCCCCACCTTTGCGAACGAGAACCTTGTCGACCGTCTGGGATTACGGTCAGTAAACATTTAAATGAATGAGAGACTTGCAAAAAAAAAACATACACCAGTGGAAAGCTTGCCAACCTCGGTGGACGGATTGTTCAGGGTAATGGCAAGGATACCATCCGCAAAGTTTGTCAGAGTCGTGGACCACTTCCACTTCGACGCGTCGCCGCCAGAAAAGCGCGCCGGACCGGGTGTGGTGACAGGGCGCACAGACGGGCTTTCCGACAGTCACGTTCCCGCCCTTGCCCGACGACGAAAGGTCAAACGTCATCGACTTGGTCACGCTGTCGCAGTTCATCTCGACATTGAACTCGAACGAAACATCCATCGTCGTCGCATTCGTGTCCGTCGGCTTGACCTGCAGGCGCGCGTCGTGCCCGGGCGTGAATTTCGTCAGCGCGGGCGCGGGGGCGAGCCAGTTCGTGACGGGTACGAGCGCCTTGAACCCAAAGCCCTCGATCGTAACCGGGCCCGCCAGACACCCAAAGAACGGTGCCTTGCCGTCCTCGTTGAACGGCGCCTTCGATGCCTTGAGCTCGTACTTCTCGTACGGCGAGAACAAATTCTGGACGGTGACGTCGCTCGTGAACGGCGCCTTCATCCACTGCGGTCCCGTGCAGTCAAAGGTGTAGGTCTTGGTCACGTTCTCGTTCGTGTACAGCATCCACACGGCGCCCGTGTACGCGCCCGTGGCCCCGGTGAGGTTCTGGTTCTGCAGCGCCGCGCGGTAGACGGACCACAGTCCCATCTCGGTCCCCACGGGGTTAGAGCCCGGCCGCTGGATCTCATAGGTGGAGCTGTTCAGCGCGACGAGGTCGAACCCGTCCATGAGCGCGGGGTACGCAGTGCGCAGGCCCATCATCCGCGTGAATAAGCGCCGTGTGTCCATCGTCGGGTCAAAGTGGTCCAGCGCGTTCCAAGGGTCATAGCATCCGATGAGTGCCTTGGCCACGGGGAAATTGTAGTACTGCTCCGAGCCTAGCCCATAACACCCGTGACGCTTCCAAGCGGTGTTGCCGGTCATGGCTTGCCGTCTGAATAAGAGATGAGTGTGAATAAATAATTAATTCCAAGCGGCACAGCATACCCATAGAGATAATTAGCCGCGCCCGTATCGAACAGATAAAAGTTTTGCTCCTCGCCATAAAAGAGCTATTTTGAACAAAAATTATTATTGAGAGGTAATCAGACGGAGGAGAACTCGCCAAGGGTATGCCAGGCATGACCAAGCTGGCGATAAATGTGCCCAGCACACTCATCTGGGTTCCATTCTGCAGGCTCGGCCACCGGAAGATATCAAAATTACTCGTGCCGTACATGTGCCGCGGGTCGAGCTTGCCGTCCTGAGAGTTTAGGAAGTCGTTTTGGACAAACATCTCGTGCCAGGCGGTAACAAAGTCGATATTGATGTCGTAAGCAGCTTGCAGGTTGCCGTCCATGCCAAGAAAGCGAGTGAGCGCAGCGGTATATCGAGTAGTGGAAAGCGACCGAATCGAGGGCGTTGAGCGGCGTCGGTCGTAGGAAGAACTCATTGTCTGCGGGGGTGAGTGCCTGGATGGAGCCGTAGCCGGGCGGTTGCTGAGTGGGGGTACGACCGCGTCCGCTTAAAAATTAAATTTAGGTAAAACGTTGCGACATCAAAACATATGCGCGTACACGTAGAGGGAGCCGAAGGTGTTGCCTCCCGTAACTTCGCCGGGAATGAAGAAGTTGGTCTTGCCAAGCTTGCTGGCACAGGCGCGAGTGCTCGAGGCCCATTCGGCGAGAGCATCGACCGTGACCTGGGTGGCCTTGTCGATGCGGATGGCGTCGATATCTAGCGCGGTAATGGTCATGCACGAAAAGACCTTGAGCTTGGCGAGCACGGAAGGCTTCCACTCGCGCAGACGGTCCTGCACGGAGGCAAACTTTGCGAGCTGACGCTGCCAATCGGGATGGAATCCGAAGGCTTCCATGTCGCCGTAGTGGTCGAACTCGGAGTCGAGGCAGCCGTTGGTCTCGATCATGACGCGGGTGCCGTTGTCGTTCCAAAAATCGGGCATCTGGCATGCGCTATCGCGTTTGTTCACGAGCTGTATTGGGGGTGAGGTCGAGCGCAATAAACACGCGAAAAAAAAAAAACTACCTCAAAGTCGCGATATTCGGTGAAGTTCCATGGCATATATTTTGGGTTCTTCCAGACGGCGTTGTGTTCATTCAGGTCAAATGGAGTACTGACGTTGAGGTAACTATAGCGGTGGCGGTGAGCGGGAGTGCGGAGATAGGCGCGGCGAGTACTTGCCCTTCGAAACCAATTAAATCGGCCATTGTGCCGAGAGTAAAGTCGGCCATTATGTACATATCGCGCGCATGAATGGCATCGATTGCGGCCTGCCAGTCGGCGATGGTGCCCCAATGAGGATCAAGGACGGTAAAGTCGAGGGGCGAGTAGCCTGGAAGAAACGGTGTGAGGGAAAATGTAGCACGCGAGCTCTGGATAGGACTGACTGTCTGCCTGCCAGAGCATGTTGAGGAAGGGGGTGCCCGAGATGAATATGACGCGGACGCCCATGCCGTGGAGGTAGTCGAGCTTTGAGACGAGACCCTTGAGGTCGCCACCATAGCGGAGCTGGGTCTCCCTGTAGTCGGACTCGAACTGGGAGCCGAAGAAGTCGTTGTTGGAGGGGTCGCCAGTCTGCAAACTTGTCGAGGAGGATTGTGTAGACGGGGAGGGCTCGCCAGTTTGTGGGGGACTTTGTGTACTTTGCGCGGGTGTGGGAGGTTGTGTATTGGGTGGGGTCTGTTGCCTGCTGATTTGTATTCAAGTTATAGTCGAGGATATCGTCGCGATAAGGGCTGGCGAGGACCTGCGCAAGCAGGGCGAGGGCGAGGGTGGCCAAAAGGCGCATAATGCAAGTTAAAGAAAAGAAAAAAAAGAATGGAGGGAAAAAAGGAACGTTAACGACTCGGAGGTGTCGGCTATTAAGAAGCTATGTGCTAAGGGTCTAAGCGGAAAGGGCAAGGATGAGTAACGTCGCCAGATCTAGAGCGCCGAAAGAATTCTAGCTTTGTAGTTATTATTGACTCGGAGGCGGCAAGCAAGGCCGCCGTGTGTACCACATCGCCTGGCGGGATGCAAAAGATACTCAGGGGCTTCTATACGATACTGTACAGGATTGGCACTTTTTATTAGAACTTGACTTGACTTGGGAAGATGAAGATCAGACAAAGTCTACTCAGTTGCTAGGCGATGCTTAGTAAGCATATTCTGGTGTACAGTATTCTAGCCTGCTCTGTGCCCGGCCAATGTCGACAATGGCCGCCAATGGTAATGCGTCGTACCATTCGCTTGATAGTCCCCCGTCTCCGGTGTCGCCCTCGGCCTCGTTCGCCTCCGCACCGCGCTCCTTCGTTTCCGCAATCCGTGGCCAGAACTCGCCCTTTCCAACGACCCCCACGTCCTCGATGAACCCCTTCTTTGACCCCCCAGCCGGCACACCCTATGCAGACTTTATTCGCACCTGGACAGATAGCCATGTCGCCCGCTGGCTCTCCGATATAAAGTGCTCGAATCATGCCGCAACATTCAGGGCAAACGATATCAGAGGCGACATCCTCCTCGAGCTCGACCAGACGACCCTCCAGGAGATGGGCGTGTCCAGCATCGGTGACAGACTCCGTATCATCAATGCAGTCAAGGCACTCCGCCAACGCTCCGCAGCGAGAGGCAGCGCAACCCCCATCCTCGATACAATCCGTCCGCTGCGTCTCGACGTGTCCATGGATGCTTCCACAATCCCAAAGGACAAGGTAGAATCATCCCCTTCCACTCGTCTCTCCCCGCCGTCTCGAGAGCGGCCGACCCGCCCCACTTCAGCTGAACAATACTTCCTCTAACCGTAATGACCTCCCCCGTCTCGTGCGCGAACACCAGCCGCCCGATTCGGCAAGACTAAATGCAACCCATAATCCTGTTCGGCCCCTTCCCCAGCCTTCCCAGCTCAGCGCCCAGTCGAGCAGTGGTTCTATCCAGACCGCATCCTCCACCCGCTCAAATCTCCCTCCCCTTCCTCCGCCGCCACGCAGCCAGCCCCCGCTGCCTCCTCCCGGTCGCGCTCCGGCCCGCGGTATGTTGAATGGCGGTTCCCAGCTCAGTGGTCGCAGGACCCCCGACATGTCTTCCTCTTATTCCTCCCAGCCATTACCCCCAGCTCCCCCCCAGCAGCCGCTCCTCACTCCTTCCTCCGCCAGCAACTGGTCCGGATACCATCTTCCCGCTGACCCTCGCCCCGGTAATCCCGGCGGCGGCAAACCCCCCGCTCGTTCCACATCGCCGCTGCTCCCCGGCCGGTCCACTCCCCGCCTCGGAAGCACCAGCATCCACGGACGCAACAGCTCTCTGGGGAACAACTTCCCCTGGCAGCAGCTCCAGCCCGTCCGGCAAGGGCCCTTTGCGGTCCAACACCGGAAGCGGTCATCCGTACAGCTCGGCCCAGTCATCACTCCAGGCACCAACTACCAGCCTCGCGTACAACCTGTCTCCGATCGAGGAGAGTTTCAGCCAGCAAAGCGGCTCACCGGCGGCCACGCCTTCGCCACCCTCTTATTCTGTCGGTCACGGCCCCTTCAAGCCCAGTACACCTTCTACGCACGGGCCTGCACCGTCCCTCGACGACCTGCGCCGCAAGCTCGTGCGTTTCCTGCTTCCCGACGAGGGCCTCTCGTTCACGATCGACGTCACATCATGCGCCGGCGGTATCGAAGTCCTCGAAAAGGTACTCAAGAAGTTTGGCAAGGGCGGCTCGCGGAGCGCGGGGGTCGATGGCGGCATGGATGTGCAGCAGACTCCGGAGGGCGGGCTGAGCGTCGACGGGTGGGGGGTTTATCTCGACTGGGGGCAGGATGATGGGCCGGGCGAGCCGTTGCAAGAGGCGGAGCTGCTGTCGGTGTGCCACGCGCCGCCGGACCATCCTGCGCGCGAGCATGGGCTCACGCTGCGTCGTACTAACAAGACGCGTCCGCTTCGACGACCGCAGCCAGGGCAGCTCGTCGCCCGGGCGCGGCAAGTTCCTGAACACGGGGACGACGAGCAAGGCAACGAAGCGCGCGAGTTCCATCAGCATCCTCAGCGGTTTGGGTGTGCACGATCCAGAGCGCGCGCTCGATCCGCCCTCACCTACCGCATCGGAAGTTGAGCGGAATAATCCAACATTGCTGGCTCCGCCGTCACCCCCTCTTACGAGCGGCAAGACAGCGGCCGTCCAAGCTGCACAATTTCTTTGGTCAACGGCCACCCAGCGAGCTCATCACCGACCACCTGACAGAGTTCTTCCCCTTGACGGACAAGAAGGTGCTTGCGCGGACAGCGCGGCAAAGCATGATCTTCCGCGCCAATACCCGCTCGAAACGCGACAGCACCGCGTCCTGGAATCCCAACCCCTCTTTGCCGTCGCGCTTCAGCAGCAGCACCCAGGGATCCGCGAAGCGCATGTCCATGTCTTCCGCGCGCACGTCCTTTTCCTTCGCCCCCCGCGCCGCCACCGCCGCTGCCCGAGCGTCCCGGGGACGAAAGTGTCCCGCGCGTGTCGCTCTCGACGGAGGACGGCGAGTCGATCGACCTGCACGACAGCCCCGAGGCGCCGAAGCTCGCTGAGCACCCGCAGCTGCTGCCCCCCATCCCGTTCCCGACCGAGTCCTTCTCCGAGTCGCTCGAAGACATCACCGGCGACAACCGTCGCGTATCGCGCAATCTCTCCGTTGGCTCGCGCCGGATGAGCTACATGACGGAGCTGCGGAGCAAGCGCGATCGCACGGACACGGCGAGCATGCTGACTGTGGACGAGATCACGGCCGATCTTGCGACGGAGCGGCCGGAGGACGAATGGACAAAGGTGGACACGCAGGACGGGCTGGAGTCGGATAATCCCGAAAATACGCTCATGGATGACGAGGACGCAGAGGAGGATCTGGATCTCGCAGACGAGGATGTGGACGAGGAGGGGACACTGAACGACCCCGATGCTGATGAGGAGCCCGGCAAGCCGCAGACGCACAAAGGTATGCCGAGTTGCTGTGTGTTCCATTTTCCGTCTAACTTGCCCAGCAGCTACCAAGTGGATCAAAGGCGCCCTCATCGGCGCCGGATCGTTCGGGAAGGTGTATCTTGGGATGGATGCGTCGACCGGTCTCCTTATGGCCGTCAAGCAAGTCGAACTGCCCACAGGCTCCGCTCCGAATCAAGAGCGCAAAAAGTCTATGCTCAGCGCTCTTGAGTTGGAGATTGAGCTCCTCAAGGATCTGCAGCACTGAGAACATTGTGCAGTATCTCTGTGCGTTGCGTTCCATCCTAATATATACCATGTTGGCTGACCGTCCACGCAGATTCATCATTGGAGGACGAGTTTTTGAATATTTTCTTGGAATACGTGCCGGGCGGTTCGGTTACCGCCTTGCTGCGCAACTACGGCGCATTTGAAGAGCCCTTAGTGAAGAACTTTGTTCGCCAGATCCTCGAGGGGCTCTCCTACCTCCACGAACGCAATATCATTCACCGTGACATCAAAGGGGCCAATATCCTGGTCGACAACAAGGGCGGCATTAAAATCTCCGATTTCGGTATCTCCAAAAAGGTCGACAACAGTACGTGCAGTTTCTGTTTTGCATATACACGATTTGATTTCTCTCTCCAGACCTGTTGGCTGGTAGTCGTGCTCATCGGGCGTCGCTCCAAGGCTCCGTGTTCTGGATGGCTCCCGAGGTCGTCAAGCAGAGTGGACACACTCGCAAAGCCGATATCTGGAGTGTTGGGTGTCCTCGTCGTGGAGATGCTGACCGGGGAGCACCCATGGTCGACACTCACTCAGATGCAAGCCATTTTCAAGGTAGATGATTCGCTGGTTCTTTTCCGTGTCTGCCTGCTGACGCATACCCAGATCGGTTCCTCTGCTAAGCCGACAATCCCATCAGGACATCTCGAGCGACGCTCAAGATTTCCTACAGCGCACTTTCGAGCTGGACACGGAGGCTCGGCCCTCCGCGCAGGAGTTGCTGCAGCATGCTTGGGTCAGCAAAAAACCTGCGGTCTCGTCAAAGAAAGCAGCAGCCAAGGCTGACTGAAGTCTTCCACTCCTATGATCTCATCTTATTCTCCATCTCTTGTTTATTCGCGATATCTAATGTGGCTGTAGAACGACGTCGGCATTTGTACATGGAACGGTAATTACACTCCCAGCATATTCGCGGAACAGCGCTCCCCTCTCCTTCCTTGTGTAATATCTATCAGACTTGATTATGCCCCCTCTTTCTTTTGGATCCTGTAGTAGTACCGGATACTGCTTTTGTGGCTGGACCCCAGTGCGCAGTGGGGTTCTCTTGATATCTGACTAGTTTTACTTTGGAAATAAAGGCGTCGGCGTCAGGATGTTTGGTAAAATCGGCCTCGACCCTGCAACGTGTTAAATCGTTGGCATGGTCATTTTCTCGGTGGCTTACTTGATCTCCTTATCGAGCAACCGATGCGCGGGAGAGTTTTCTGGTATATTCGTGCGTTTTACTGGATGGAGCTTGATCCATGAGCGGAAGATGTCGAATACCTCTGCGCGCGTAGCACTGCTCTTGATGGACCCTTTACTCGCATGCGAGCGAGAAACTTTGTGTCCAGCGTTAAGTAGTGCCGAACTGGCAGAGACGCCTTCAGTGCTGTTGAGATGTAACATTTAAACACACTCACACTATGTCAATTAGAGATGGTGTTTCGCAGTGGAAGAAACTGGATACTCGGCCGGCTGTGAAGTAGAACGGAAAGTCAGGAAGCTCCTAAGTCACATTAGCGTCTGAAAATCAGACTGAAAACGTGGTGTCTACTTCTTTAGGCGACGGTCAGCATTCCTTTCATGCGCGCAGCAGTGCCATAGCGCGTTGGGTTGGTTTCCAGGTGTTCTAGCACTTTGCCAATAAAATCCTGGGTCGTGGATGGGAGCGGACCACATCGGACCCTGCCACCTGTATTGGATCAGTATGTTGGTTGAACCGGTTCAGCTTGCAACTTTACATGCAAAATAGAGTCACACTCAGGACATTTCTCTCCGACTGGAGGACCGGACTGGAGCTTGACATTGAGACTCATGGCGCCAGATTCGTGAACTTTTTCGAACACTCTAGCCAGCGGCTGGCCATAAAACGACTGGCAGTTCGAGCATACCCAGTATGTCGAGGTTTTCCTGGTATAGGTACCTGAGCGTGATACAACTGGTTAGCGAGGAGGACAACATACGCAACAGCTCGCTTGACTTCAATCGGCGAGGTCCGCACACGGATAAACAGGCGAACGTAGAAGTCGATGGACAGGCATAAAAGCGGCTGTACGGCTCGTCCATATCTGGCGGCAGCCGTCGAGATGCTATGCAGCACAAGACGGAGGGCCTAAGAAATGTCAATTAATAGGCTATAATATTATAACAGAATCATACAGCCTCATGACTGTATTCGCCTTTAAGGGGGACTCCTCCGTAGTTTGAGTAACTGCCCAATCCGTCATGAATGCAATATTGTAGGGATAGAGATGCATACCATTTCTCTGGGTAGTTCGTAGCCGCGAGAACAGTGAGGTCCGTACAAGTGACGCAAAGAAGACCTAGTGGTAGAATCAGCACCTCAAGAGATCAACGAGAAAGGGTATCAACCATCATCGCGAATGCATTGAACAGCGGCATCGATAAATGGGGCCGCACTTCCATAAGGGTCCAAATCAACGACGTCGACGTTTTTCTTCTCTTCACGATGGTTGTACATCAGAGTGCTATAAAACGGGAGTGATATAAATACAATTTGGAGGGCAAGCAGCTTACCATGCATCGCCTTCATTTATCCTGACCTTGCCTGGAGTGCCCGTGACCTCTTCGGAACTTGAAGATGGACCTTCAGGTCCTAGCCCATTGATCTCGACGTTGCGTTTCATGGCAGCCGTAGCGGACGACGACAGATCGTTGGCTATCACATATCTTCCGAAAATAAGTCGAGTCCATGCGATCCGTACAATGCACTGGCAAACCTCACAAGGGGGATCTCTTTTGCATAGCGTATTGAACGTAGTCCCGTCGCTGAAAGTGCCTCCAGTATGACAAATTTATTTTGAAAGTACTGCATTCGTGTAAGGATCGGGATGGCCTTTTGCCCAAGATTCATACCGGTTTCGCTTTCGGTTTGACGTGAGCACTTGTCTCTGCATTCTCGGGGACCTCCGCTGGAACCTCCACAAGAATTTCGGAATCAACTGAGGTAGGAATCGATTAGGGAAAAAGTCTTTGAAGACGTTCAGCTCACGTTTAGGGCGCTTGGCTAGCGGTTCTTTTTTCTCCAACTTCCTCTCTTGGGATTTCAACCATTTCTCTTTCTTCTTTTTGTCCAGTTCTTCACTCCACACCTGAATACACGCAATGCTTGTGTCCCGATTGAATTCTTGTATTGGATTCAAGAAGGCTTCATTGGACGACAAGAGAATATGAGAATTGTTCTCAGTATGCAGTGTGAATCCGTCTGGGATGATTATGCCTGCAGCCTTGCTCTGGGAAATGGCTGGCGTGGGTCCGTCGAGAATTGGAATGCTATCAGACGCCATATGTGCAAGCGCATAGATGGGGCGAAGATGGCGGGCAGCCTGAGCCTTGAAGAAAGTTCGTAGAATCAACGTTAACCAAAAGAAGATCGCGATCAAACAGAAGCAAACTCACTGCGCGCGTACAATCCCGCTGCACCCTTGTACTTGAACAACTCATGCATGTCTCTACATTTTTCGCAGCTGAGATGGGTACAATTTCATGCCGACTACGCATACAAAGCTAAATCCAGAGTGTCAGCCACTTGGAAATTGGAAACTGTCCTACTAGCACTTCAAGGAGCACTTTATGCCTTTTTCTTCCATTCGTACCTGTCGAATGCCCTTCTTCTCTGTTGGCGTGGCTTGCTAAACTCTTGGCCGTTTTGAGGGGTTGGTTTCAGCCTGCACCACCAGAGCTCCCTATCTCCATCCACGACGTGCAGGCCCAAACGCCTTTCAATTGTAGCACTCCGGACGGCGGTCAGCCTTCCTCGCATATACCATGGCATTGAACTCATGATTTCATTTCAGCCTTCGATAACGAGTACCTCGTACGCGATTCCCAGCAGCAACAGGAACTCGAACATCCTCGGTCCAGGCATGCACGCGAACCTTACGCAGACAGAAGACGAGGCGTCTATTTTGATGTCGAGGAAATGTCGACCCATGCCGAATTTGCCACACTTTTTACCCATTCACCCACCCTTTCCAACACATCCACCAGGCCGACAACACCGCAATCCCTCATGCAGATGTCTCCCCCCATTCCCAACCACTCTCCAGTGATGTGCCCTTCTCTTCTCGACACTGGAGACGGCGGTGGCTCCTTCACAGACGATTTGGATTCGCGTTTGGAGCAAGACTTGGCCGGTATTGGTGAGCTGGGGAAACGGAGAGGGTTCAAAGGTGCTCCGCTGTTTACTCCCGAAACTGCAAGGAAACGGAGTTTGTCCTTCCTCTCATTCTCCTCGGCTTTCAGTCCGAAAATTCCTGTCTCCCCGCGCACTCCTCGCACCCCTCTGGTAGCGGTCACAAATCTTATGCGCAGCGGCACCACCCCCAAATCGGCAAGGGCTCCCAGCGTGAAGCCTGATCTACTGGTGTCCGACGAACTGCAGGAATGGTATGAACTTGGCGACCCCTTCTCTGCCGCGGCGGACTCGTTTTTCACTCTTGAAACCGTTTGCGCGAATATTCCCGTCGAGAATCTCAACAATTGTGACATCTACTTGGATCCGATCCGGACTGTTCCGCACAAGTCCAAGACGTTTTACAAAAAGATTCAAGTGGTTTCTCGTACAAAAGCGAAGATTATAAATACGACCGTCTACGACATGATGGTGTACAATTTTCGACTCAACGTGAAGAACCCTCGCGGGAGAAGAACTTTAAGACCTGCCAGAAAATGCGTTGCCAAGAAACGGCATACCCCTGGTCCTCCCAAGATTACAACGATGACTTGTCCTCTGGAACCTCTTGAGGAACCTCGAGTCCATCTCCATTGTAGCCACCAAGGCATCTCCGAGATTGTGCCAGAAAATATGGAGCCAGATCCGGTTCCACTCGATTTTGCAACTAGTCTCGCGACCATGCCATGGCACTCCCACGAGGTTGTTGTCAACATATCCTCTGGATCCAAAACTCCGACTGGACGGCCTCTTCCGAATGACTCTTTGAATGCCACCCCTTGTGCCCTCGTCAACTTGCTCGGTGTATTGCTGGATGTGTCTGTGCTCGACCTTGCCAATGAAGATCCGCCGGTCTGTAGCAGCGACTCTGGAGGTAGAGCATGGGCTGGCGCGGTTGCGGTCTAGCATGTACAATTATTGTGAAGACCACCCTGCTCGGAAACTAGCATATTATTTATTACATCCAACTCGTCACGACTCCATCACACACAAGTCAAATAAGTACAGTGAGCTCAGCTCAGACCAGTGTTTCTCCAGATCGGACCTGTGAAAATGAAAGATGATCAGCGGATGGTGACGGTGAAAGTGCTGTAACTTACCTCTTTGCCGGTCTTCTTGATCCTGGCCAGCACATCTTCATAAGGCATGGTGCCGGTGACGAGGACTTCCTGAGTGTCCAAGTCGACACTGAATTCGGAAACGCCTACACGACTCATGGTCATCTTGGGTCATCGCCTTTCGCCATGTGCGCTCACCGTCGGATTTCGCTTTCTCAAGGACACGGGTAACTGCGCCAGAGCAACCAGAGCAGGTCATCTGTTTGCTGAGTATCGGTGGACTGGACGTCTCCTCGCTCAGAATATAGCTACCTTGACGTCGAACTTGTATTTGTGTTCTACTGAGTCGGCCTACGCACAAGTCAGACGATCAACGCAACCCGAAGGAGTTCTGAGGCTCGCCATTTCAAGACAGTTAGAGACGATATCTGGTGTTTAAAGTGAGCTGGGTAGGGGAAAGCAAGAATCAGACCGAACTACACAGCAGAGAGTATTTGAGGCCCAAACAGCTTAATCAGATCGTTAAGCATGTCGCAATATGTGTAATCGCTTTCTAATCAGCATACACCCGGAAACAGTTGGGCAAACCTGTGAAAAGCCCCTGGAAAGCCCGTATGGGGAATTCACGGGAGGCCCACGGGAATATGCGTGGATGAAGTGCGTATAAATGCAGGGAGCCTCGGTATGATAATACAGTAACATTCTCTACACCGTCATCTTCTATTGCTACTTTCACCCATCTCTATTGGTTCATCGCCCTCAGTGGCGACCGCTTCCCAGCCGTCCGCTGCGGGCGGGTGTCCTCGTAGCCGGCTAATGCACGGTGCGAACCAGGCTGGAAACCAATTAGCCACCATTCGAGGATCCGCACATATTAATAGTGTACCGAAAATAGCAGGCATGTCTCGTTCACTCCGATGAGTGATGTAGTACACGGGGATCCCAGCAAGAACAAAACCTGCAAGTGTTTATAAGCGCACCGTCTGGACAAAAAGGCTTATGTTCATACCAAGAACGGCAGTCGCAGGTAAGGGTGCCGCAATGATCGGCATACAAAGCAGGAAAAGTGCCACCTATTGTAGGATGTTGATGTTGGCAAAGGCACCGGTGCTGGGGTCGAAACATACCGCGCAAAACGTTAGAGGTGTAATTATCCACGCTTTATAAGGTCTGGATTGTATATAGGTATTTACGCCTTTGAAGCAACTAGCAGCTCACCTTTCTAATGTTGGCTCTTTCACTCGTAAGATCACCAATCCAAGGACCTGTCATCAACGTTCACTCAAGCCGGGGATCTATCGTGAATGGCTCACGGTCAGGAAATAAAAGGCCCAAGATGCGACAACCGAGAAGTTGATGAGGGACCGGAACCCTCCGCCCACTAGAATGAAGGCCTGTCGTGATACCAGCTTGGAGTAAACTGGCATTAAGTGGAGTTTTTCGCGTCTTGTGCAAACGCCCAAACATGGCAGGCAGATAACCCTCCCTCCCAGCAGCATAGACCAAACGAGAGGAGGTGAAAAACGAGCCTATACACCATCTTCAAGTCGTCTGGCGTGTTATGGAAGAGAGGAATTATTACCGTTCAAAGCTCCAAAGCAAGATATTGCGACCATGAAAGCAAAAATAGTTCCGCCGATCGGTCCCAGGAGAGCGCGGCCGAAATCCATCGCAACAGTATTGCTAATACTGATGGTGTTCTTGACTGCAGATCAGTGAATGCCACCAGTGAATCAGTATCTTCACTTACTTTGTCAAGAACTACGAAGTACGCAAGATTTGCGAGCAGAAACAGCAGCTACGGATACTTCAAAGCCAACCCAGCCGGTTAAAATATAGACGGACCGTCACGATAGACATGCTTGAATGTATGGCCCGTGGGATATTCTTCTCCGGGTTTTGAATTTCCCCACCGACGTAATTCGCTTGGTCCCAGCCATCAAAAGCCCATAGTCCCGAATAAAATGCCAGAGCATACGAAGACGGGCTCGTACTGGAGCCTTCAAATAGTGGCTGCGTAAGAGAAGTGGATTGCTTGCCCCTGGCCAGTTGTACGATTCCAAAGATGGTGATGGATACCTGAGGACTTCCATATTCAGGCTGGACAGCGCAGAATTAAATCAGTTCTACAAACCAGAGCAGCGACCTAGACGTCCGCACATAAGCCGCGAATACCCGTTTGAAATGCACACAAGGCCAACCTTGACTGTTGTGAACACGACAGCAACGCGCGTCCCCAATTTCTTTGTTGCGACGCAGAACAATGTGACCAATACAACCGCCGCAACAGCAGTAATTTTAATGGCCCACTGGGGGATATCATCCGGAGAGACGTCTGCTCGGGCGGTATGCCAGAAAATTCGATTGAGATACTCCGAAAAGATGAGGCTGATGACTGCATTCCCTCCTGGTTTCAGTGCAATTATGGCAGTCCATGCAAATAAATATGAGACCAGGGGACCATATGCGTAGGCGAGGTAGGCTTGTTATGAAGATGAGGATGAACATCAATGTGCCCTAATAGAACACATGCCTTGAGCCCCCCCGTTTTGTGGTATTGCAGATCCTAGTTCCGCAAAACTGCTTGCGCCAGTCCATGCTAAAAGGCCACTCGCTGCCCATACGATTAAACTGGTGCAAACAATCTGAGAATAATTGTGCAGAGGGCGATTACGAGAAACATACCTAGCTCCCACACTCTGTGTGTTTGCTACGACGACGCCTGGAGATGAGCTGAACCGCATCAGGTATTGTGAATACCCGTGCTACTAGCAGTATACCACTTACAAAATGCCTGAACCAATCTTGTGCAATATGTTACTTGACTTCTCATTTGACGATCAGAATACATACCTGGAGCCCCACTATCAGTGCAATTCCTGGAAAAAAAGGTTGGCGAAACTTGAGATGAGAAGTACGTCCCGCTCACCATTTACGAGTCCTATACTCTTCTCACCCGTGCCTTCGCCTTGAACCATGTCTGGGTCGGCAACACTCGCGCTCAAAGGCAAGAGGTCGAACTCGAACCCACTGACAGAGTATGAACGGCCACTGAAAAGCATCAACTTGAGACCGCAGAAGCCCTGCGAAGTGTTTGACGCACCGACCAAACCGTGTCGCTGGCTCCTCCATAGGTCCATCGGAAACCTCCAATGCACGTAATTCGGCATCTGAGTCAGATTCCCCAGAGTGGCGGGAAGAAGGAGGTGACGGTAAGCCCCGGGGAGACCTAAGGGCAGTGTACGAGCTCATTGTAGCGAGCGACCCGCAAGACGCGCTTAGCTGAAGCAAATGATTACAGTTGTTGCATCAATTACGGCAGTCAGATTTACCGGCTGCTCTTTCTCTCCGCGACCGCTTTCCCTACATAACTTATTGACGCATCTATCCTCCCTTCTCACTTCACGAGTCCCTGGCCATGGTCGATAGAGCAACCACTGGCACTGTCACTGCTGTCTTTGCGCCTGATATTACGCAGGTTCCCGCATACTGTACTTATTCAAATAACGCCTTGTGAATTGAACACTTTGTAAAGTGCAACTGAACCAGTTCAGCCAACATACTGACTTAATGCAGGTGGCAGGTCCGATGCCGGATTTTATTGGCAAAGCGCTAGAACACCTGGGAAACACCCCAACGCACTACGGCACTGCTGCGCGCATGAAAGGAATGCTGACCGTCGCTAAAGAAGTAGACACCACGTTTTCAGTCTGATTTTCAGACGCTAATGTGACTTAGGAGCTTCCTGACTTTCCGTTCTACTTCACAACCGGCCGAGTATCCAGTTTCTTCCACTATTCGACATCTTCCGCTCATGGATCAGAATCATTTATTTGTTTCGAACAAATAAGAGATGGACTAAAATCAGATGACCAAGAACTTAGAATTGAATACCCCTATTCACGCGTCACGGACTTTCTCTTCCTCTTGTCATCCTCCTCCCTCCCTCCCTCCATGAATCAAAACGCCAACTTGAATGTCAGTGCCGTCGCGACTATTCAATAATGTTCTGATCTTATCGCAGGTCCCCGCATACACCGTTGAGGACCTCGCACTCCGCATGCACTGTCTGGCAGCGACAACCGGCGGCCACCCTCAGTTGGACCCCTCTCATAGGAAAGTCCTCCAACGGCAAGCCATATCGGAGCATTTTGGTCAAAGCGAATCGCTTTCCACGAAGTTTATTCAAGTGCTACAAGCCCTAACAACGCTTTGTACATCAACACCAGGGAAAGACAATGTCGCCTTTATGGTCGGCATGAGTAACGATCAGCTCCATGTTTTCTCTGCCCAGAATGGCGGAGCACCTCCTTCCGATACGGCTTCATATATTCAGAGCTTGTGGGCGAAAGTCCAAGCCATGCATTACGCGGCCCAAGTCCCCCCCGCCGACCCTTCCCTAGCTTCACTTCCCCGCACCCTTTCGACAGACAACACCTCTCCTGAAAGGCGTCATAGCGAAGAGCTAGAAACACACGTGTATGACTTTGTTAAACACAAAGCTCTACATCGTGCGGCAAAACGTGCCTCAGTCGTGACGACTCTCCACTCCCGATTCTCAAAGGACCTGGTGCATGACGACGACAAGCGCCTCCTACGGCTCCTGTTGTTTGTAACCACAACAGCCGGGGAAGCTCTGACCCAGCTATCGAAACCTGGTTTGACAACTTCAGAAACCTGGAACCAATTTCGGTCTTTTGTACGGGTTATACGAGATTTCTCTAGGAAGCCCGACTACCCCAAAATCCGGTTGCGAGTTCAGAATAAGGTAGATGAAATCTCATACGATTTTAAGGAGCTTTGTAAGCAAACGCCCAATTCGTCCTCCTGATTGGCTTCAACATATTATCCCTAGCGCTCGATATTCAAAAGTCCGTGGATAAAATCATAAAGGTGGAGGTCGCGTTGATAGTATTCTATGCTCTCGCGGTCTCCCCCCGCAGAAGCGACTTTATTCGACGGAAGATCGTCATTCATCTAATAGAGGTTCCGGAGAGACCCGCCATCGTCATCGATGTCAACTCGATCCAGGACTCGTGGCTACCGACAACAATGAAACGGCCGGACGCGATGAAGAAGATGAAAAACATGATGTCGGATGGGAAGTTGTGTACTACGGTTCATTCGGAGTGTCAGATTGTGGCCTGGATCTCGGAGAATTTGAAACACCTTCCAGAGGTCAAGCTCATCCCGTATGTGACTTGCTCGAAACTTCACTGTCTTGGTTGTTATACATGGCTCTCTTCCTTTAACGAGCTCAATCATCCCAATCTTCCCTCGATCTGCTGTGACGGTAGTCATGGGAAGCTCCAACCTGGATGGGTACCACCTCCACTGGGCCCAAGCTACGTCCAGCCAATGTTCAGCCTTCTTGTCGCGAAGGTGGACGCGTATTTTCTGAAATCGGAACACTCGAAGGAAGCGTCTGCCTCGACGATGTCGGACCCACAGACACGTGATTCCATGATAGAAGGAGACAGCGACGCTGAGGACGGTAAGCTTTGTATCATATGTGTTTGAGGTTGTACTGAGATTCATACAGATTATATCCATGCCTTATATTCTCAGGACCCAGAAGCATATAATAATCTGAACCTTCCACGGCCCTCTCTCGATCTCCATAAAGACTCGCCGCTGACTCCGTTGGACGCTGCTGCCAAAAATAAACGGAAACTGAGCAAGAAGGTGTGTTTTCTTCTTTTTTCCTCGGGTGCCCTTGGTGCTCATGTGGCCCTCGCAGCTCAGAGCCATCAACGAAATCAAGGAGAAAATGAAGAATGAAGAGGGGGGAGCGGTTAGAGACGGAACAGCTTCAGATGATGGAGAGGGAAGCGGAAATCCGGAACGAGCTAGCGAATCTGGGCATGTAATCCCGGCGTACTCACAAATGAAGGGCGCGTGGTCTTGATGAGCTTCTTTGGGTGCCGGTTGCAGGGGAGGGAGTTTTCGTGAGGGAGGGGCGCGTTCATCGTCGCCATCCTTCCTTCCCGTTGGTCCTCCTCGTCTCCCGTTTCGTTTTGTTTCGTTTCTAAGTCCGGATTATGGTTTTACCTTCTTTCATTTAGCCTTCCTCACACATATATGTCCTGGCATCCACCTATCCATATGCAGGCTGCGACCCATGAGCCCCACGAGGAAATATGCAAGTGCTACAAGCCCATGTCTTCTGGTAAGCTACCTAAGAGGATGTGGGCGGGCAGTCCAGCAATTTACAAATACAAGAAAACTGACCTCCAGAAAAATCTTCCGGCTGCATGAAGACAGTCATTGACCAGGAGGTCCAGGGCATGGCAGCCATTCGATGGTGCGACATGTAGAAACTAGACACGAGGATCTCAATCAGAGTGCGTAGCAAAGACAGATATGAATGTACCTAGACACGAGGATCTAATAGTACACATAAGTAAAATATCGAGAGACACTAGAGAGTCCATTTACTTCAGTCAGAGTACGTAGCAGAGACTGAAGTAACTGATCCCAAAACGCGTGCCTAATGCGCGACGCGATCATGTGATGAACACGCGCTGGACTTCCTGGTGGAACCCCAACACTCCTCCTCACCGAGAAGTTCAGCTCCTCCTTGAATGGAACTCCCTAACACTGGCATAGCCCCATGTCTTCACGGAAGCCAGAGAATGCGGGGAATGGGAGTGATTTTGTGAAAACATCGGCAACGTTATCTTTGGTGGGTACGTCAACAAAAATAATGTCTCCCATCTCCACGCGTTCTCGGGTGCAGTGGTATTGGACATCGATGTGTTTTGAGCGAGCATGGAATGATGGCTCCTTGGTAAGAATGCGAGCACCGCGATTGTCGATGAGAATAGTAGTGGTATTATTTTTGGGGAAATTGAGAGCGTTCAGAACGGTTCGAAGCCAAACTGCTTTTTTGGCGGCGAAGCAAGCAGAAATATATTCCGCTTCACAGGAAGATGTGGAGACAGTGGGTTGTTTTTTCGACATCCATGAGATGAGGCCCGAACCGAGAGAAAAGCAATAGCCAGAAATAGATTTTCGCGAATCAATGCAATTGGCGTAGTCGGAGTCTGTAGCCAGAAAGTTTGACAGGGCCTGCTCCTCCAAGGGTAAGACAGTTCCTTTCAGATACCGTACAACATGCTTGGCATGGTTCCAGTGGACGCGCCCAAAACAATCGTTGAATTGGTTGAGCTGTTGTACGGCGTGCGCAATATCAGGACGAGTGCCGACTGCAATGTACATGAGCGAGCCCACAAGTCGACGGTAGGGAAGGTGGGCAACATCGGCCTTCTCTGAGTCAGTTCTTGGAGAGTCATCTTTGGAGAGACATGTATTGGCAGGAAAAGGTGTTTTGGCTGGGTCCGCGTCGGCGAGTCCAAATTGGGAAGTCACGCGATCAATAAACGCTGTCTGCGACAATTTCACGGTCTTTTGCTCTCGGTTGCGTTCCACAGTAATCCCAACGACGAAATGGATGTCGCGACGAACGAGGGAGAAGGAATTCATTGGCACCATGCGATATCAGTAAAAATATTGATTTTAATGCCGCGAGCGAGGGCGGCCCGAAGGAATATCTCGAGTATTGTTCTTGGTACACATGGAAACTGAATCAAGGTTTTACACTCTCTAGTAAAGCTTGCGCGACAACCGAATGTATCTCGATGCATTTTTCCTGGCAGGTATCTATGCACTGGCCCATCGTTCAGTATCGAAAGGTATCAAAGAGTAGGGAACGTACCCCCATCACGTCTGCGACCTTCATTTCACCCGTCTGCCACACACTGGTAATTTTTTGAAGTGCAGGCATGCAGACCAACACCAATGTTCCATTTGAATGTTGCGCTTCTTCTTCCGTTGGATCTAGCCAGATTTCTTTTCCTACGACAGACTGCGACAGATTAATGAGAGAGGATCGAGATATGAGCACCTACAGCAGCGCATGCTGTCACCAAGCCAATGAGCTCAATCCCAGCGTCTGCGAGTGCAGTGCTCGCTGCAACGGATCCTGAAGCTACGCAGCCGTCCAGTCCATCCGACTCAATGATAGTAATGAAGATGTCGATGGTCGATTTTGGCAGCAACTCCAGCCGTACGGAGGAGACCAGAGCTTGGTGTATGGCCACGGCAATGGACCTATCCTCGGCGTCCTGCAGGCTAGAGCTGGTTGAAGTTGATTAATGGGGAGTGCAAATGAGTCGCACCCGCATCGGCGCCCTTCTACGCACACAAGAGAACGGGGTAAATTTGACTTCTACGTTCAGTCTTCCTATCTCGCTATATGCCGTGTTTTTGGATTGGCGCGGCCCATAACTAGACAAGAATGAGGTGGTTGGCAAAAACGCGAGCACGACAACCAACACGGCACAAGCAATTTTTGTTTTCACAGTCTCGATGTAAGCCGACCCATTTGCCTGGCTGATGAGCCCAGGCTGAAGAACTTGAGACGCGTTAGAAAGTCAGATGGCAAGGAATGGCAAAAATCACATATTGGCCGAATATCAGCAGGAGCTCTGTCTTTTCGAGGATCGCCTTGTTTCCATGGAGTGTTATCCGAGTCGAACAGCGGCGGGAAGCTGTCCTCTGGACCGTTAATGCGTCTTCTGTCGAAACCAGATTGGGTGGCCATTGCAGGAGGCGTTGTTTGGCTGTACCCTCAGACTCTAAACAATGACATAATACATGCATGAAGCCATTCTCCTTCGCCGTCAAACCGAAGGCAACGCCGGCTGCCCCTCCGCCGTCCCTCAAACGTCCCGCCGTCTTCTTATCCGCAGACGACGATGAGCCCATTGATGCAGCGCCGACGTCCTCGGCCCTAGACAAGGGCACCTCTGCGAACAAGAAACTGCTTGCGCAGAATGTTCTTACTTCAAAAACTACGCAGAAACGCATGGAGGCCGAGAAGCGAGTGGATAATACTGTCTATGAATACGATGAAGTATGGGATAAGATGCAGGAGGCTAAGCAGCGGCAAAAGGAGGCCAAGGAAGCTGAAACTAAGGATCGCCAAGTGAGTCAAATCAACGACTGGGTATGTATTTTGCTCAACATCATGCAGCCTAAATACATACACGGTCTTCTGTCGTCTGCCGCAACACGCAGGCTGGACTATTTGCGGGCCGAAGAGAAGATGATGCAGCTGGAGCGTGAAGCCGAAGGGGACGAATTCCAAGACAAGGAGTCATTTGTTACGCAGGCCTACAAGGACCAAATGGCGCAAGTGCGGGAGGCAGAGAAGGAGGAAAAGAAGAGGGAAGGTAAGCCACTGTTCTTTTTGAGGCACAATTCAATTGGCTTATTCACATTGTTCCAGAGCTGCTCAAGAAGCAGGGCGGTGCATCGTCGGGGATGGCGCATTTTTATCGCAAGCTATTGGAGGACTCGGAGCAGAAGCATGATGCTACCGTGGCTGCAACCCAGAAGCCAGTCATTGGGCCCATGCCCAATCTGACTATAACGAAACCTCCCGACTTCACGCCGATTTCTGATCTAGAGTTAGCGAAGAAAGCGCGAGAAGAGGGTAAGGAGGTTGAGCTCAATGACGACAACCAAATCGTGGATAAGCGAGATCTACTCATGGCCGGGTTGAACTTGTCGGCACCCAACACGAGACGGCTCGGAGCGCGCTCGACAGCGAAAGATAAAAACACCGGAGAAGATGTGCAAGCCCATCGGGCCGTCGGGACCGCCGCGAGTCGGAGAGAAATCAATGAACGCAGAGCCCGCGAGATTCAACAGCAGATGGAAGCGGAGCAGGAACGCCTTTCAAGAGAAAAGGAAAGAGCAGACCATGAGGCGACGCAGAGAATCATCGCCAAACGCAACAACGAGGAGGCTGTTCAAAGTGCCCGCGAACGCTATGAGCAGAGAAAACGGCAGAGATTGGAGGCGGACGCGGAATCTAAACCGGATTAACGGTGTATCTATTACTACAAAATAATGTACGAGTGTTTTTGCTGCTAGTCCGAGTCAATACCAGGATGGAAGCGAGTCAAGATTTCTAATATGTGGTGCCATCTTGTCGAATGCAAGCAGGACCTCGTCCATCGACGGTCTATCATAAAAGCTGGCGTTCAGCATGGGACTCGTGAGTTGAACCAGCTCTGCGACGCAATACCCTGCCAGCTGAATAATATACGTCAACTTTGTACAAAGTGGAATTCAACCAGAATGCTGACCTGGCACGCGCGTAATATGAGTACAGCCTGGGATAGTCAGTAAAGAATCCTAGAAACCGTCCAATTGTGCTTACCAGAGCCCAAACATCGGCCTTGAAAGGATCTGGACAGTCTCCATCGAATAGTGCACATTCCGGAGGTACTTCTGTCGCCCTAAATGCAGAAAGACGAATGGAACCGGGGCCATTGAACCGCCTGCTCATTTCATAATCGATGTAGGCATAGTGGTGGTTAAAATCGGTCAGCAGGTTCCGTAACGAGATATCTAGATGCGCAACTCTGTGTCTGTGCATGAAGACGATGTGCTGAGGATCGTACCGTCAGAACAAAGAGTACGGTTGTGTTCAGCGCACATACCTCGATACACTGACGGATGGCTTTAATGAACAGTCCGAGGCAGCAAGGAACGTCCTCGTCGATCAATTGAGAACTCCACTGAAAGTTTCTCAGATGCCGCTTCAAAAAAAAAAAAAAAAGGCATGTACCTGTTCCATAACAATGAACGCGAGTGGCGTCGGTTTCTCTTCCGGTAACTCGATCAAATCTAGTACGGCTGCGAACGATCTATCAACATGAGCCCCAAGAAAGGCGTTGGACGTACGTATGCAGTGGTTCATAGGATCATCTCGCAGTGGCGGCGTGGAGAGGAACCGCACGACATCGTATTCGCGGCTGCGTAGGTGGACAGCCTTGATGACCACCTTGATGCCATCCTGGACCCGAGTACCGCGAAATAAATTGTCGGGCTGTGTGACGATCAACATCTAGGGGCGGGTTTGAGTCGAGGGCGCAGTGCTCACCAGGCCAGCGTCGGGGCAAAGAGCATCGTCGACGTGGTCAGAATATTCGGTCCAGAAAGAGTCGGGCATTTGACGGGTCGAGGAGCAGTTATAGAATGCCTTTGCATCTTCTACGGTGTCGAGACGGAACCCTCTGAGCTTGAGAGCGGTCCTGTACTGGGCCCAGATTGGCCGTACGCGTGAATTGACCTCGTCGTCGTCGTCTTCGTCTTCGAAGGAGGAATCGGTGGAACAAGGAGAGGGAGGGGGATTGTCGAACGAGGCAGTCGGCATACGGAGCAAGGGAGGGGCTCAGAAAGGCATCGCAAAAGACAGGTGTTAAATGGACAACAGGGCGGCTGCTCGCAATCCCATGTAAGGCAAGTCGCAGATAGTGATGTGCAACCTGGCAGGAAAAGATTGCCATTCGGAGAGGACGAGATTAGCCGCCTTCCAGGATAGCAAACCTGTTCCGTCTCACACCGTGTTTGGTCGCCATGTGCGGGGCAAGATGCGTTGCCAAGCCTCGGATGGGGATTTTCAGTCACTCCACACAACCCATGTTTACCGTGTTTATCCAATCAAGCTCACACAGGACCGGACCCGACCGATCATCGCGAGAATCTCTTTCCTTCTACGCTCATGCCAGTATGGAGGAAGGCACAAAATCCAAAAAGACTGGTCAGTCTTATTCCTTTGCAGTCCATTGCTTTGCCAACTCTGCCCAGTCTTTGTAGGAGGCGTGGCTGAGGAAGTCGACGAGACAATTATCTACCAGCATTTTTCGACTTTTGGTGCGCAGTGCACCCACTTGAATTCCGCGTCGCTCATTTCATATTGGCAACAGGGGATATCATTGAAGTGCAGCTGCCGTCGGCAGCCACAAACCCCACCCTGCAGGCCGGTCGGTTGATTACGCGTTCCGCATTGCTCGAAATCCTCACACAACCACAGAGGCAAAACATCGCGGCTTTGCATTTGTCACCTACGGCTCTTCTGCGGACGCTCAAGATGCGATTGATAACATGGATCTAAATGAATTGGAAGGCAGGGTCATAAAAGTCAATTTGGCCCGGCCCATGAAGGGCCTCACTCAACAGCCAGGAGGCAACAGAGCAAGTGCGTTTGGAGTCAGATCACGGTGGTCTATTTTCTCATCCAAATGCAGTCTGGGAGAGCGAAGAATGGCTTCAAGCTAATGCGCGACCATTGTCGCAGAGCGGAGGTAATTTATTTATACTACTTGTTGATATCGCTCAAACTCCCGCAGGCGTCCAAGGCCGCAATGCCAAGTCAGATTCCATTGAAGAGGAGGCAGGCGACGATGGCGACGCTATGCAAGAGTGAAAGCAAATATGTCCTCCTTTTAGGCCTCCGGCTCCCTTGCAATATCCTGCGGTACCGCAAAACGAACCTGATCGGTAATATCGAGAACACGGTGTGGATCTTCAGCGGCATCTGGATATGGCCACACTTGCTACACCCGCTCACACGTCTAAAATTACATCGAGAACCTCGAGCCTGTTTTTGGTTATGGGCGAAATATAACGGCTTCAGGCCTGCTGACCTTAAGCGTATTCGTTGGGTTCCAATTGTGATCGGGCGCGTTTTATATCCTCTTGCATGAAAAGCAGTTCCTCCATTCGGGCCAGTTTCTTCCCATCCGCAGGCCGTGATAGTGCGCGCCGGAGGTCTTCGATGGACAAACGAGCTCGCTTCGATGAAGCCCCTGCAGTTTGGCACTGGGGGTTGGCACGAATAAGGTTTATGCGCAGGGACGTAAAAATGAGAACCGCACGACGTCTGTTATGTATTCTATAAGGATTTCCTCCATGACATTGACGGTATCGGTAGCGGGGTTACGGTCATCCCCGAAGCCGTACATGAGATTCTTCACTGTAGACGGTAGTAAATGAGACATCCCTGTCAGTAGCGGCGTTTTGCCTACATTCTTTGGTGAATTGGCCGCGCACACTTGGTTGCTTTCGAGAACCCCGGGCGGTGGCACCACCAGTTGATGCTGCGGCGACGCTTTCTCTTAGGTGCGAAGGTGTGTACGAGGGGACTGTGGAGGATCTTTGGGGAGGATTCGGTGTAGATGTTCGGACAGCTGCTGGTGTTGCAGGAGCATGTGGCCTCGCCTGTGGCGCAGGCTGAGCGTGCGGCGAATAATTGTACTGGTAATTCCAGCCATATTGGTAGGTTGCTGCATTTGGGTAGGGATATGCCCCTGGGGTTTGCGGATACGGTGTATGAGGCGGATAGGCGGCTGGGTATGCGTACGGATAGGGAGAGGGAGTGGCGACTTGCGGCGTCTGCGGCGGGGCTCCAGAAGTAGATGGCGCGTAGTGGTTTGTGCCAGTAGACTGGGAGGTCATGTTGCGAGCAGGTCAGAATTCAAGATGGCGTTGATCAACACACATCAACACGATCAGAAGGAACAAATATTATTAATAATTTTCATTATACTGCAATTTCAAATTCAATTCGACACGGGGTGTGACCCGTGACCACTTGAACCAATTCGACACCCACGAAATTTCGCGTGACACACGCCAAAATTTCGACACATTAACCTTAAAAACTGCCAACATCCCGCTTTTTTGCGCGTTTTGGACGCATTTCAACGTGACAAACCGCTGGGTGAATTCGACAACCCCCTCCGTGACGCGTGACTATCGAATTGATTTTAATATTACAATAATACAACTACAATATCCTCGAGACACATTCGAATTCATTTCTAGTCCGTTTGTCCTCTTTTGGCGGCCGTTTCCAAATTTTGAGACCTTTCCACGAGCGCTTCGAGTTTGGCCCACTCTATTTCAACAATGTTGCGCTCAGCTAGCCAATCGTTTATGCCGTCCTGGAGACGGGGTCAGAGTGGATGAAATGCCTGCTTGGAACCACATACCGCATCCTGAAGATCCTCAGGAGGCTGCTTTCCTCCTGCATACTTGACCCGAACGAACCGGTCGCCCTTGATGACCACTCCGTCGCCTTGAGCTGCCTCGTGCAGTTCGTCTACTTCTTGCGCAACGCATTTAAAGAGATTGTACTGAGACAAGTTGATCAAAGACGGACTCCGCTGCTGGTGTTTGTAAATAAAAACATACCTCCCAATGAGTCAACTGGTGGAATACTTTGACGCGTTCGGCGCAAAACCGCCCAAGATGAAAGCTAACCGTGCTACCATCTTTTTTGTAAGGTCGATCCTCTTCGTCGTCATCTGAGCCTTCATCAGAAGAAAAGTCCAAAATTTCCTAAGTAATATTATAAATGAACGATACTTCCCAACCCACGGGAATTACCTGAAACCCCAAATGCTCGTACGGAAGTCCACTCAGTCGCCCAATATGCTTCGAGCGGCGGGCAGAAATTCGGCAAGCATCGCATTTGGGTTGAGTAAAAGTAAGATCGGCCACTTGCAAGTCTGGATATTTCTGAAGGACAGATACGAAATGCGGATGCCAGCGGGAGGACGCGACGAGCAAATCGCGCAGGCCCGCGATCTTACGCCGCGTTACCGTGAGTGGGATTGAAAAATATTCTTCAGCTGTGGATAGATATAATGAGTTAGCCATGTTCAAAATCGTAACCTCGTGGACGTACTCTGGAGCTGCCCTTTCATGAATTCTTTGCGCTCCAAAGGAGGTCTAACAGCTATGTGTACCTGTAGAATGTATATCG
Source organism: Mycena rebaudengoi (assembly GCA_029282285.1). Lineage (NCBI taxonomy): Eukaryota > Fungi > Basidiomycota > Agaricomycetes > Agaricales > Mycenaceae > Mycena > Mycena rebaudengoi. The sequence continues at coordinate 669,305 of JARJCX010000007.1, forward strand.
ATTAGCTAACATCGTACCCGCATCAGAGAGAGACTAACCATGAACTGGAAAATCTTTTTGAATTGGAATGAAAGATCCTCGTGTGAATCCATGCTAAACTCTTTCGGCAAGGCAGCAGGGGCACTTCCATCGTCCTCTACAATGAAATCTGCAGAATTATTCGACTCAGTGCTGGAGTCGCCATCGAAAAGACTGTCGCGTTCGCTTTCGGATTCGGATTCGTCGTCTGATTCGGAATCAGTCGATGGCGGGGAGCTCAACCCCTGCCTCTTTCCTAGGGATGGTCAATCTCGTGATAATAAACCAGAGTAATAACCACGCACGCTTCAATTTGAGAAGTAGCTTGTCCCTTTGACTGAGCTTGTTCCTAGTGCGCAATCGGGATGAAAGGATGTCTGTGTCGTCGCATCAGAAAAGACCTTTCAAGCAATACCGCACATATTCACGTTCGGAATCGACCTCGTCACCAGAGTTGTCAGATAGAACCCGCGAGGCCGCTTTCTTCAAGGTCTTGCGTTTCCGGGTTGGAGGGGCCGGGTCTGAATCAGCCACTGACCGGGACTTTCTCTTACGGCACGCAGGAGCTCCTTTTTCCTTGTCGGCTCTTTTTGCGCTGGGCGGCGGGGGTTTCTTGGCCGGTTGTGGAAGCACATCGTCAGGTTTGCTTTGGGGGACACGTAGGGTCCAAGCAGGCCGACAAATGACGACCTCCATACGCATGGGGCGGGGTTTCGAGGTAGATGGAGAGGCAGGACGTGTCTTCCCGCCCAACAAGGTGGTCTGTTTGAGCATTTTGGCCGCAGATTGGTTGGTCGATTTTCGGGGTTGCATATTGGTCTTTTGAGGATATTTGATCAAATTGATGCGGACCTTGAATTGGCGCTCGTGACGTCAAGCAATAAAAGTCTAACTGTGCTAATTCGAGCAACTGCAACCGCACCTGACACCGGCGCGGCGTGGCAATAGCCCGCCATGGCCAACCGTCCACCCAACATACAAACGAACAATATAGACCTTTACCCCGACAGATTCTCGGCCGACCTCGTTTCTCCGAGTCCCCGCACCCCCACAACCCCAGCGAGCATTTTGCCTTCATTTCGCGTCTCTAGCTCGGATCCTCCGCGCCTCTCTGAAAAATTACATTCCTCAAAGCACCGAATCCGTGAGGAGTCGCGTAAACTCCTTGCACTAGTCTTGGGCCAGCTCAAAAACCGAGTTCTGCCGCCCCCAATATACGATGCCCTGATAGTCAAGGATAGCCTGGGCGGGAGGACGTTCGCTGTCATAGCGGAAACTGTCAAGGGAGCGGTCAAACTTAGCGGCGGTCGACTGGATCCTTCTGCCACCTTTGATGACGAGGAGGACGAGGACGACAGCAGATTCTCTACAGATGCAACGCTGGAGCTTATGACACAGCTTAAAGATGTTCTCATCATCTCCGCTGCTCAAGGATGGCAAATATTTGACGAGACGTATGATTATATTTTTGTATGCGAAGCAGTCGCTGATATTTTAGCATGAAGTGGTGCAACCCCCGAGCCAGGTCAACGCGATTCGAGTAGCAGGTCTCCCTTTCGAATATCTCGAAATCGGAACAGTCTTCAGCCTTCAGGGCGCCGTTCCCGCTCCCCTTCGCCCATGCCTCCGACGAAAGCTCCAGAGCTGCTGTCTCAATGCATATCTGTCCTGGCTTCAGTGGTCTTGGAAGATTGTCGATTCCAAACTTTTTCGCCCAGGCCGTCCCGTCCACCAAATTCTTTACAGGCTCTGACTTTAGATATTGCCCAGGTATGCTCAAATGCTGTGCGCAGAAGCTTTTTTGATCCCTGCGATAGTTCCTTCTTCACACTCACCGCCATGACCCAAAAATAGTTTCTGAAATAGGCTTCTGTCTGATACCGGCCTTCTATACATTCCAGAGAGAAATGCACGCTCGTCTTTTGGCCTTCTTTGAAGATGGGGTGATTAGGAGTATATTGGAGGACCTCAGACGAGCACGGGGAGTCCCTGCAGGCGCTCTTGCGACACATGGTCTGTGTTTTATATCTCGGAAAGTCTTTGTCTCAGATTTGCCTTAGATATCGATGAAACTCCTGGCATGGTTTCGATCAGAGTCGACCAAGTGCAAGACGAGTCGGAAGGTAGCACTGGGCCTTATGGCTGGGTCCCGTGGTCATCTCCCTCTACCAAAGATCTGAGCCTACATTCTACGAATACGCCTCAACAGCCCCAAGCAGTATACCAGTTGGCTGCACTGGTACCACCGTTGCTTGCGGCTCTCTTGGAATCCGTAGACGTCATTTCGGGGAACGAATCCCGTGTCGATGTCGCCCATCGTTTCTACCGATTGGTGGATCTGATTGTAACGGCAAAGCCAGACACATATCTTGATGTCTTGGAGGTGGTCGCGTACCATGCTCAGGCTAGGCGCTCCGCTATAAGTCTTATTTCGACGATTTGGCCAAAAGCGCTGGGCCATCTCATTGTCGGAAAGGCTTTCCCTACAGCCAGCTACATGGACTCGGTTACGGTTAGATCCCGAAAAGCCTTACCCATGGACCATCCATATACTCACCAATTCGTGCCTTGGCACTTCTCCTCTCGGCTGAATTCCCACTCTCATGGGTCGGTACAAAACGGCTGCCATTCCTGCTTCTCCCCCATCGACGGCTTTGGGCTTCTGTGCCCATTCTGCATGTGCGCTGTGCATTTTGGATGCTATGATTACCCGGCCGGCAGCCATGTTGCACCATACTCAGACAGAAATGTCCAACGTGTTGCATCCTTTCGATTCTCACTCGTACTGGACGCAGCGCGGAATGCCGAGCGTATGGTCACTCTCAAGAACCAGCATGTTTTCCGATTAGCGAATGTGTTCACCCTGTGTCTCTGTTTCGTGTGTTCCAAGCCTCTTTGGGGGTGCACAGCACAAGGAGTACACTGCACGACATGTGCACAGTTCGCGCATTCGGCTTGCGTGTTCTCTCCAACAGACATACCGCGTTGCAATGGTAACGCAACTACACTCGACGCTACATCTATGACCATTGATTGGTCTGTATTGCGCCAATCGTGTTGCGAATACTACCATGACATCCTCTCTATCACCAAGGACCAACTTGGTACGCGGAGCCACGAAGAAGTTTCAATAATTTCGGCCGTGTTATGGACCCAGATTCAGCTTATGGTCAACGGTGTCTCCAGTGGCTCTATAGTCGTTATGCAGAAAGGCAGAAACGCTGCGCATGCTAAGGACCATAAAGTCGACGAATTCGAGCTACACCGTGTGCTGGCATGGTGCGAAGCTCTGCTGTCGTCCAATACTCTTCGCCTTTCCATTGCCCTAGGTGACTACCTTGCACAGACCCGGCACGAGCAGCCAACTCATGGCGTCATGTACGATTGGGCAACTCTCGTGTATGTCGCAAGTGCGATTAAAGCGCCGTATCCACTTCCTACGACCTCCTTTGAAACCTCAACCGACCTTCTGAATGTTTCTCGGGTCGAATCGTTTATCGAAGAAACAGATGCAGCTCTCGGCCAGCCGTTCGAAGTGGTTCCTATTGCTCACCTGCGGGACATGCTTGGATATGAGCTACTCATACGTTCCGATGCTGTTGCTCAGCTTCTCCTATCGCACATACATCATCTTGGTTTTTTCACCACAGCAGATCTAGGGCCGACCTTGTTCGACCAGGACACGTTCAATAAAGAGGCAATCTGCTCATTTCCGATACCACTTGGATTGGACCTGACCACCAATATTGAGACTCTTGTTGCTGCTGTCGAGGGCTGTCTCACGGATCTCGACTTGTCCGTCAATGAGGCTGGTTTTCTGATCTTAATGCGCAAGTTTTGGCCCAATGGTATGGCCACAGAGTATGGACTAAAACGCCTAATGCGAATAATTGTGACATGGATTCTTGCTGAGGTATTTCCTCGTCCGATATTAATAGCTGGTTCTGATTTGTGTAGGATGACAGTCTAGCCACCATCCTTCGGGACTACGTCGCAAAACAACGGACTCTGCCCGGGGTCCGTGCGCCATCAGAGCCCCTATCTTGGCCATCAACACAAACCTCTCGAGTCGCTCCCACAAGTTCTGTGAGCAATGGGGGTGATTACGTCGCGGCAAGAAAGGGTTTGCTAAACCGCTATGCTGTAAAGTGGCTTTTGGAGCTGCACGATCAGGATCCTGCACTTTATGCCGCAGACATGTATGAGATTTGTGTCGAAGCATCTCAAGAGGGCGTTCAGGACGTCGATATTTTCAAGTTACCGACGCAAGAACAGCAAAAGGTACTAGCATGAAATTACTATCAGCACCTTCGTATTTATTGTTGAATAGCGTCGCGATGCCGATTGGTCGGACAGACTTCTCAAGTGTATCATGCGGCTATCTCAATCCTCTGGCGTCTCTTTTAGCGTCTTTGATGATCTACTCCTCAGATGGCTTGACCACGTCTCTGCGGCGGGTGTGTTTTCAGAGGTAATTTCGTCCTCCTTCCGTGAATCGCCAAAAAGATTGATTTATGACAGTCAATGCCGTCTTTATATCGACTATTTTCACGCGAAAGTGATGCCTCTCAACGGTTTAGTGTGGCTGCCGATCCGACTCTTACCGCGGAGGGTGTAGGAGCGACCAACTTCGACCCTTGGCGCGTGGTTACAGATATTGCTTCTGAATCCAAGGAGGGGTATTCCCGCTGCTTGCAGTGGCTTTGTGCCTTTGCCTATTCCGGGGTTGATGTTCCTGTGCCCATTTTTCAACGCTTCTCGTCTCTGGGATCTGAATTCAACGCAGTCTCTGTCTGATTCGATGCTCCTCGTCAAAGCGCTTCTGGCTTGCACCTGGCTGAAGGACAAAGGGCCGGAATGAGATGGAGAATATTCTCGCTTCCCTCCACTCGCGACTTTTAACCCACATTCTCGAATGCTTGACTGTTGGTGTCCAGGTCCCTTTGGTGTACGTGGCACTGTTCTTAGCAATGTTGACGCCGACTCTGAGAATCTATTAGGTTGGAATTCATCCGTCAGTCGTTAGGAACTTGCCTCTTATTATACGGATGCGATAGAAGCAGGATCGAAGAGCTCGCTCTCATCACGAAAGATGAAGGTGAAAGGACTTCCCTCTAGGTACGCCCTTCTCTGCCAAGAAGCACAGTAGTCTTATCGTTCGGAACAGGAGGAAACTAAACGTCCGCGCGGAGCCAGTCACTGATCCAATCGTCATTCATCCTAAGCTTATGAATGTTCTCGAGCAGTACATTACGACGCCGGTCGAGGATGTTTCCTGTCTGATAGCCAAGTTCTTGAACTCCTTTTTAAACGATTCGCCATATCTCGAATCACATGAAGTGGATAACTTCGTCCTACGCAACGGAAGAATGCTTGCACATTGGTGATTACAAGATTTTCATGACAGTACATACGTTTCTGACGTTTAGTAGTGCCTGGCAATTCTATGACATCCAGAAACATGAAATATCGGCGATAAGGACTTCGTTTCTGTTGCGTACTGTAGTCGTTGACTCGCAACCTCTCCAAGAACTGCTCCATGACTGGTTACTTCCGACTGGCCAGTGGGAACTTCGGTCCGTATCTTCACTTGAAGGAGGCCTCTCCAATATGTTTATTTTATCCACAGCTGTATTAGCTGTCAGCCGGTTATTCCGCATCATACTGGACGTTACTAGCCCTGCCTTCAACATTGAAGGTCGACAGTGGAGATCTAGTGTCACTGAGATTTTCTACCGGTTCTTTTTTGCACTGTGGGCTGATGAAAAGGTGTGTCTGCCTTGGGCTGTGGACATGGTTTAAATGACTCAGCTCGACTGCAGGAAGAAATCAGACTGATAGCTGACACTTTTGCTTCCGGACTTCTCCCTACTCATTTTGACGCAATTTCAATGTGTTGGTCAGGAATCACTGGCGAAATCTCCTATCGCAGAACGTGTCAAGCTTGCGTCATTCCTTATACAACTACGTCCTTATTTTCCTAGTTGGAAAGGTATGGTGCCCAGTTCAACATCTCGTTCCGTACATGTGTGCTGACGGCTCTCAGTATTGTCCTGGGAAGTAATCATCGACACACTTCTCGAGGATGAATACGATCAGAGGAACAATCAAGTCCTCGACCGCTCATCTTGTATGTATTTAATAGACCCGATAGCTGTTTACCTTCTGACCCACACCTACAGTCCCTGTATGGCTTATCGTCCTCCAGAGACGTGGTTGGCGTGCAGTCATCCAACACTGACCCCGACATGGCTATCCTCCGAGGCTCTATCCTGCTGCTCAGTCTTCAGATGATCGCAGACGGAATTCAGATCAACGATTTCTCTTTCCACAAGATTAAAGTTTATCTTGCCAAGGCCATTGGATTCACGGATGTTGTTGCGGTGACGTCATCGGGCACTTTTGATGTCCAATTTGGGGACGCGGGACACATTCCCGACGCATCTCTACCTTGCGTCAACGAGCTACTCTCTGTCTTGGATGCTCCTCATCCACTCAGTCTCGAGGCGTCGTCAGGGGCTGACGTTCACTTCAGCTACACTTCTTGTGGGCTCTACGCTAGTGGATCTCTCTCTCGGCCTGTTCTGCACCGCCGATCTATTATCTCTGCCGGTTTTAACCCTTAAAAGCATGGTGGAGTCACTAGGAATCATCATCTACAAGCATGATTTTGAACATCGGCGGATGAAACACCTCCAACCGGCCTTGAGGCGAGCAGTCTTGCGAGCACTGGATCTAATGTTGGAGGACATTAGCTATGAAATCCGACAGCTCGCGCTTGTCTATCACCCAGGCGTTCTTGAAGCGGTGGCCTACTTACACCGGATCCATTCTTTAGTAAGTTTTTTTCTTCCCCATTTCCTTGTTTAACAATGACAAACCCTGCATCAGCACTTCCATAGAACAGGTCGCAAAGCTAATTACACTACAAAGCCATAACAGTCAAGACGCGCTTGTTGCACAAGCAAAGTTATTTATTGAAACCACGTTGACGACGTATGCAACCAATGGCTTCCTCATGCACCTGTTCAAGGTCAGTTTTGGAATGCTGATTTCGATATATGTCTTGATGACCGGCTTCAGCGGCGTCTCGATCGAGACTTCTTTCTCATTTTAAAAGAAATCTTTGACGCGAATGCCAAACTCCGACCCCCAGCTGAGAGCTTAAGGGAAATCCTTCTTCGCGACACAATCTATAGGGCTACAGAAAATGATCCTGCGACGTTCCAAGTTGTCCTAAATAATCCTTCAGACCTTTGTGGAAGTTGTTCATCATCAAGGATACAGTCCCGACCTAATGACATGTCGGTGCTCGTTATTTACCCCTTCCTACTGGGCTGACTTGAAATATTTCAGTCGTCGGGCAGCAGCTTACTCCCCTTACACGACGGGCTCTTGAATGCGCTGCCGACGGTGTAGCTTTGGACCCAGCGCCCCTGCTGCTGATCCCTGCACTGCTCATTCAACACAACAAAGCTAACAGTCGAGTTAGTCCTATCTGAATGTAGATGATTGGGACGCTGCTAACAATAGCATAGGAAATGCTAATCTGCACCGATTCGGCGCTGCGTGGCGCTTTGCACAGACTTAACGTGGATTCGGCTAGTCTCTCACGGCTTCTCCATGTCACTACTAGCCTATACCGTAAGACTCAAATGGACGGTGGCGCAGTACCCACCAACCCAATCATCCTGGCACTGTTTGAAATGCTGGGAGAGACCTTGCGATTGAAAACGCGTACCTTGCCGTCAACGCTGAGGGCTATAATCGAGGTTCGCCATTGCCGCGCTTTAGGCTTTCATGAATGCTTGCTAACCTCAGGGTGACAGACAATCGTTGGAACCAACGATCACGGCGTAGATAGCCCTGCAACGACACATTTGAGTTTGTTCATGGGTTTGGTGGACCACGCGTTTCATTATCTGCACCACCACGTGTGGACAGACATCAATCCGAGAATGATTTCTACGCGGCTCTGGCAGTGGGGAAACTGATCCTGCAGGCAACCAATTACAATAACAGTATTTTTGGGAGAATGTCAGAGCCGGCTGAGGTTTGTGAGACCTCGTCTTCGTGAAAAATTTTAACATCCATTTCTTCAGAGATCTGGCAGACCGAGTTTGGGAGTCCGCTCTTGGAACATTCTCGTCCTCGCGGCGTTGGTGGACCCCTCAAGCAGCTGTATTGCCCCGATGTTCGACTTACTGTCGGCCTTTTCAACCACACATCACACTGTACTGCGCGCATACACAAGCGCCACTAGCCCGACAGAATCCGCAACAACTGACATAAACCACGCCTATATCGCGATTAAACTCTGGCTTCTTCTTGCGCAGAGAAAGTCAGCAGCTGACAACGGAGGAAATGTGACCGCGTTAATGGTTTGGAACGAGCTGTGGCCTCCTTTCGAGAGTATGATTACAGTCTTGGAGGGGGATTTCCAGATGGGAATGTCCATGGTCAGTGTTTTCCACGCACTACTTCGCCATGGGACTGATAACTGTTTTTCAAGACGACGGCTTCTTTGACCTGGTCGACGGTTGCAGAATTGTTCATTTTCTTGCGCTGTCTGCGCACACCACTTGCGCTCGAAACAACTTCGCACGTGGCGATATTGAATCGACTACGCTCATTGGGAGCACAAGACTCTTCGACAGGCAAGGTTGGTCATGCTTTTATTTGCCCTACTCTCCTGGTTGCTCACCAACGGTACCCAGCTGTCCCGCGCTCTGAAGATAATGACAGAACCTCCACCCGATATTCCTGCAGACATTCTGATGAATCAAACTATCAAGGATGTCGTGGCAGCAGAGAAAGTACGAGTTTTGGAAGCGAGACGCGACGCGAGCAGGGCGACTCAGGGTCGATAGATGCTACCAATGGAATTATTACACGTATTTATATATGTTTCTGGAACAGGAAATTTACTGTAAGACCTATATGAAGTTCGAAAAAAGAAATGTTGCACGAACCAAGCAGTCCGCTGGTGAGCCCTTGCCCTTCTCTGGTTCTCTTTAATAATTGTCGATCCCACGAACGCGCCAATTGCCGTCACTCCTACGACGAGAATGAACGCTGGGAGACGGATGGCCCATTCCCGGGCAGGAAAGAAGTCGTGTATTTCACTCGACGGGTCAAAAAAGGGCTGTAAGAATGTTAACACTGTATGGACAAAGTAAAATAGCGAATACACTGACAAGCAGCATCGCCCAAATTGTGTAGTAAGTGAACACAACTGCAGCCGCCAGCAGCATCGTGCCGCCGAGAACTTTATCGCTCGCACCCTAGTAGGACCTTGAGCACCAGCGGACGAGCAAGGAAGGCGGCAAATACCATAATGTTGTTTTAAGGCAAGTGTCACGTAGTAGCTAGTGATCGGTTAACGCGTACGTAACTGGCCTGTATCAGCGACTTTGCATCTGCCCTCTCCCGGCGTGTAGATGGATACACATGCCTTTGCATCCCTAGCTCAGGTCCGGATTCTCCTCGTTCCAGTGGGCACGGTCCCGCAGTCGGCATTTGACAAGTATGCTGCAGAGCTTCGCACCTTTGACGCGATCCGTCTGGGCGACATACCAGCGGACAACAAGGATGAGAGAGGTATATACAGGTCCTGTATCGACCCATCCAGTTTATTGACTCCTTACAGCCAGATTCATGCCGAATCCTATGTCTACTGGCTATCTGCACCTGAGCTTTCCAACTCATCCGCCCCCATTCTCGCACCTACCGCTTTCACTCCTCCGGCCCTCACACTTCCCTCTCGCTGTCATCGGTCTTGCGGTGTGCTCCAAGACAGACGCCTTACCATCTATCCTCTCCGAATTTAATGCTTCTCTCCAAGATATATTTCCTGCGGGAGGCATGTACCCGCTCGCGAAGAACTGTTTCGTGTTTGCAGAGGGCGACGGAACCAATCTGAACCTTGGCGACAGCCTGCCCGGCTTGGTGGTTATCCCAAGCATGATGGGTAATAAAAAGCTCTACATTGGAACATTGCTGGCTGATCTATGCTCGCATGTTCTCGGCGAGTTTGGAGTCCTCGTTGGTTTTCTTTCCACTGCATTCTCGGCGTCGTGCTCAAGACCTCATACTTTCAGGTTCAAGCATTAGAAAGTCCTGCGGGCAATGAGCACTTAAACTCAGCACTGCTGCCCATGCTACCACCACCCGATCTTCCCCAAGCATTGGACAATAGTAGGAAACGGGACTCTCTTCCGCCACTGCCCAAACATAACAGTCAACCAGATATACGGCCTGCATTTAACCTTGCCTCTGCTCCAAACATGAAGCGCAATTCTTCAGGGACCGTGTTCCGTCAATCGACGTTGGGTGTTGCTCCTGTCAAAAAACGACTTAGCAGCATTGGCGTGGCGTCATCTCATGGGAGGCTTTTTAAAGTCCTTGGAGATTTCTTTCTACTGGCAGGTCGGACTGAGGATGCTGCGGTGTGGTATGTGCCCTGTTCTGCGTGGAACTTTTGCTGAAAAAGAAGACCAGGTATAATGAAGCTCTGCTTCTTTTCAAGTCTTCGTCAGATGCTGTGTGGCAAGCAGCTACACTTGAAGGCATGGCGACTGTCTCTGTAATCGATGCCTGGTCCGCTGGACAGGGACTTGTGCGTTTATTGATTTGCGGCTTCCATTTCAGCACTGACTTGATCTCTTAAATTACAGAACACATCAACTTCGGCCAGCAGAGAACCCTATTCTGACGTGTTCGACAAGTTGTCTCAGGCAATAACTTTGTATCACAGAACCCCACCAATCGACGGAGAACATAATTACTCCCTGCTGTCATATCTCTACTCCTGTGCAGTCCTCCGACAAGCCTCTCTGCTCTTCTCTATATGGTCTGCCAAGGGCTGGGGTCCCCTTGCGTTCAGCACCATGCTACAGCCGGGTCCAACGCCTTATCTTCCTCCTACGCTCTCCCACGATGGTCTCACGTCCTGGGCAGACCTTGAACGATTGAGCAACATCTCGGGCGTTTCTCGTTCATCCATATCCGCCGTCTTGGCCCAAGTCCACGGCCCCTGGCTATTACACCTTGGAGCTCGAGAGCGCATCAGCATCTTAGAGAACACAGCTAGTCTCTATGCTTGCCTAGGCTACCGGCGGAAGGAAGCGTATATTTTGCGGGAGGTCCTGGGATGTATTCTGGACCTTATAGTTTGTGGTCGTGAAGAGGATGGCCTCTCTCGATTGTCGAGCGTCCCACCTCCACCCAACCTCGGATTTCAAGGGCTGAACTCGGGGTCCAGCAGTGGGCGGGGCAATGGCAACGTTGGTGTCCGTTTCAGCGAGAGCATGGAGGGTAACGAGAGCGTATTGAAACTTTTGAAACACGTCTGCAAGGTTTTGGGAATCAACCTCGATGCCGTACGACTGGTGGAGAATTCGGAAGGGAATTCTGTAGATGACACCCCAAGCCTCGAAGACGACCTTGCAACCGAGTTCATTGAACCCTATGGCTGGCCTGAGCTTCAAGTGGGAGTTGTTCGGGAGGCTGTTGCGGTGGCTGAAGCCTTGCCCGGTATGCCCCTCCTACTCTTCCCGGCGCTTACCTTACTGAACCTGACTAATTCAGACTATCTTGCGGTCGCCCAGTTTGCTTTGTCTTCTCTGAAAACTCTACAAGCTGTGTTGGCCCCAGGAGACCAGTATCATCTTTATACTACTTCTAGCCGGGCCCTCATGACGGCGCACCGGAGGGGGGTTTCCAAATCAGTGGAATACTGGTCAGGCAAGCCCATCGTCAGCATTAATCTTTCGCCGTACGCATCAATCTGGTGGGAATAGTTTATGTAATCACACCTATTCTCTTTTAAACAGGTTGCCTCTCGTGCGATTGCCGATAGAAAAACCACTATCGGCTCTTCAAGCCAGGTCGTCGGACATTGCCCCAATCCTGACAGGGGCTACAGACCCGTTTTTATATAACCCGAGGCGAGCATTAGGACAGGTCGGCCCCCCTTCCACGGTCATTGCTTCTGACCTGTGTTGACGTTAATCCAGGGTAAATCGTTAGTAGTTCAAGGGGAACTTCTCGAGTTCGTCGTTGTATTACGAAACCCATATGTGTTCGATCTGGACATCCAGGCCTTGTCTCTCAGGTTTGCCCTTGGTTTCCAAACCACAAGTTTCCGAATGTTTACGGGTCTTTACATTTTAGTACTTCCGGTGTTACGTTCCAATCCAAACCTGTTCGAGTCGTGGTGCCTTCGACTGCCTTACATGTGGTGACTCTGTCAGGAAGGGCCACTGAGACCGGCTCGCTGGTCATTCGAGGATGTTTCGCGCAGGCACCAGGCGGCATCCGTAGGGAGTTTCCCCTTCCATTATCAACGGAAGAGGAGGAGGAACGGATCTCTCGGAAACGTGCGGCTCTCGAATGCGAGTCGGGCAGGTCAAAATACACGGGACTCGACTGCTTTCCATGGGAGAAGGCGAGCAAACGAGCGAGTACTCAGTTGACCGTCGTGCCAACGAAGACAGCTCTTCGCTTCCTAGAATATACGGTGGTTCCAGAGCAGCCACTGCTACGAATTCGCAGGACATCGGTGACCCATGGTGCGGTAATGATGTACAACGGAGAAATGTTGGTGGCTTACTTTTTGCTCCAAATAATTTTCTAACGATTGCCTTCAAGGTCAACCATCCGCATTACACTGGAAAACGTATCTCCGTTATCGATCGATTTTCTGCGGCTTGTCTTTGACGATTCTACCATTGCACCTGCACAGCAGGCACTCGCTAACGGTGGCCTGTCCGTCTTCGACACTTATGAGACAGAATATGATCTTCTCCATCGTCCGGTATTTTCATGGAATAAGGATGATACTAAAGATATACCTCCTGGTCACAAGTTGACAGTCAACGTCAATTGCTATGGAAAAGTTGGATGGTGAGTTTGTTGTTCAGACACGAAGTTGCTGTTGACCTCGCATTTTAGTACCAATGGCACAGTCCACGTGTCTTATTCCTATGTTCATCGGCCGGTAGATACATTGAACACACCGCCCCAAGTCTTTCACACCCGCCAGTTATCTTACCCTGTGATGGTGACAGTCTATCACATGCTCGAGTGCGACGGAATGGATATTCTTCCCTTTCCTTCGTATTCTTCAGAGCTGGAGTCGGATGCGAATGGAAATGACAGCCAGCTCGGGAATGACGCTGGTTGGTGTCTATTCTCCGTGGAAGTTAGGAACACATACGGGTTGCCATTCGAGGTTTCTTTCGAGGGGGCTCAGCCAGGTGCCTACCACTTCTTTACGTTTTTTCTTTCATTGGTTAACCGTTACTACTACAGGCAAGACTGGTCCCACAACCTCAACAACTGTTTCTCCTGGTTCGACGTCCCGGTCTGCTGCTGTACTTATCCTGGTACTGATCCGTTTGCTCACCATTATTCTTCTAGGATGGTTCTTCCAATAAAGAAGTTCATTTTATCGGAGGCGCATATTTCTCAGCCCATCCCCACTCTTTCTGACCGCCAATTCATCGTGACCAAATCAAAATTGTCGCAGAAAGACGAAAAGGCCCAGCGAGAACTCTTTTGGTATCGCGAGGAACTGTTCAAATGTCTGCATGGTCGCTGGCGAGAGGTGAGGTCTTACTCGATGCTAAATCAATATTTAATACCTGTCTAGGCGGGTGGGACACGATCAGGAGATCTTTCCCTTCGGCAACAACGAATGACTCTGCCGATGCTCGAGACTCTGCGCAGTGAAACTGCGTCGATAAACATGTCATTGATTCACCGCGAAGGTTCAGAAGAAAAGGCTGTAAATGTCAACGGCGGTAAATACCACCCAGAGCCCAGTCAATTTGTGTATATGCGCACGAAAGTGACTAATTTGTCTCGTGGGTGCACTCAATATTGCTCGTCATCTCCACATTTACACGATTTTAAGTGACGTCCCTGGTATTCACCGTTGACTTCGACTTCCAACCTTCCCAGCATATCATCTATGAGGGACTACTGCGCGATGTCCCTGTAGGCCGACTCGAAAGTGGCGAGTCGCGCGAGGTGGAAACCGGAGTGTGTTTCCTCGCATATGGGCGGTACGACATTTCGGCGGAGGCCAAGGTCGTTGGCCACACCGAGAGCAAGGGAATCGGCCGACTTACTGCGATTGTCCGGGTGGAAGGGTAAATTGGCCAGCACAGTCACGCTGCCGAAATCCTCTCGAGCTTGCAGGGAGCTGTCCTCGATCTGCGGGATATGGCGGCCCTGACGTCCATTGACACCTCACGCAGGGGACGCGCGCAGTTGCGCAGCACAAGTACATCCATCGTTATATTTATTAAATATATTGCTTTCTCCGCGTCTGTGCAATCAGTAGTACATTCATATCAGTCGAACTCCGACTCTTCCTGCCTAAGGCGGCGGAATAGGCCAGTATGGTTCCATAGACAAGACTAGAAAAGAAGGATGAGCGCGATGGATGTACTGCACGCAGGCGCCACGCACCCTCCTCCGAGTATAGACATAGCAGCCGCGGTGTTGCGAATGACCTGCGCATGGGCCAGCACGATTGGTAGCGCGACGCCGGATAGAACAAAGAGGGAAGTGATGAATCGGCCCAGGTCGACAGGCCCCGAGTTCTCGCCATCGTAACTACCGGCGAATTCATCCGCGCCACAATGTGAGAAGATTGCGTTTGGTAAGGGGGCCAGAACAAATGTTAGCGCTATGCAGAAGTTCGTCAAGAGGCGGAACAGCAGTTGCGCATAATGGTAAACGCACCAACAATCAACGGCAGCCAGTTTTCGAATAATACACAAGATAGAATGATCATCAGGAAGCCGACGGCGAGGACCATCGCCAGAAATACAACAGCTGCGAAACAGTTGAGCTGGCCTCATTGCGCGTTCCAGCCGATACTCACTTCGTATACTCGCAGCCATGTTGGATGTGATGGAAAGAGGAAGATATTACATAATAATCGATCATTACACAGCTAATACAGTGTTCAGTCCAAGAGTCTAAGTCCAAGCTGTCCTCAACTCAGCGCCCTCGTCTTCGAGTCGTGTACACATTCCGCGTGTCTGCCAGTGGCGGATTTCCAATCTTGCTGACTCCCTTTTTCGCAACCGCTATTGGACGGGGCGGAGGCAAAATAACTTGAACTTCAGATGAGGCGGCGGAGGACGCAAGTGAGATGGCAAGAGGCGAATCGGACGCCGACTCAGTCAGCGGCGATGCGAGGTCCTCGTCGACCAGCATCGTGTCCACGTCTTCGTCTACCTCAACCTCAGGCAGCAGACGATGTTCCGCCAACGTCTCCCTCCCCGCCGAAGAGACCTGAGATCCTCCCTCTCGCCAGGTTTTCAGCACCTCGCCCCGACTCCTCGTCAGCTCCCAGTGATCAACGTACTGCCATACCCGCTTTCTGGGCGTCGTGCCCGTTGCCGTGTCCTGTCTTGCGCCGTGCTCGGCTAACGCATCCGTGGCGTCTTTCGTGGACGAAAGCTCGCGTCTCGATATCTTGTGATATGTCTCGGTGGTGTTCGAAAGGCTGGTGCTCTGCGCTGTTTTAGCATGGAATCGGTTGATGGATATAAGGACTCTGACCTCCGATACCACGCGTCCCACGGCGCTCTCCACGTTCCGGGAAGTCGAGGCAATTCCTCGCTGAAGAGATCGATATTCGGTCTGCACGTCAATCCCTAGCGTATTGGTGGTCTCTATTCGTGCGCGTTTGGCTTGCGTCTGCCGGTCAAATGCTGGGGAGAAAAAATGAGGCCAGGCGAGGGCGATGAAACGACGATGCATACCGGAGCTACTCGCCGCGCTCATATTCTGTACCTGCGTTTGTATCTCGGTGGAATATGAATCGATCGAGCCCGAGACTGCGCCTTGAAGTTTGTTCAGTTCGCTGGTGAGCTTGACTTTAGAGCTACTGAGGGTCTGCAGCGCGCAAGTTAGCATGGATAACAACAGATTCGGAAGAAAAACGACGCACCTTCAGCGCTCCGTCCCTCGTTCTCTTTCCGTCTCCGCCCCACTTCTCCATCCTCTGGGCCACTTCTTGGCCCTTGTTCTCCATAAGCTCCGCAACCTCTCCGTGATTTTTCTCAAACGCCCTCATCCCCTCTTCGGCCTGGACATTTCTTGCCTGTACAGCGCCAACAGCCTCTCGCAGGTTCTGGTCGCGTTCGCGCGTAAAGTCGCCCAGCATCCCGGAGACACGCTGTATCAGTTCGTCCTTGGCCTTTTCTCCCTTGATTTTTTCGTCCTCCAACATCCGCGCCAGCAGCTCGTTCTGGTTCCGCAACCGCGCCACCTCGGAGGCAGCCGCAGTTCGCGGCGAGCAGCTTTGCTTCGACCACCGAATCGCGCTCCGCGTCCACAAAGGCACGCGCCTCCCGCACGACGCCCTCCACCAGTGACCCCATGGCCTTGAGCGCCTTCTCCACCGTCGTGAACGCCTCCAGGCCCGCCGCGTCCACCTCGCCGCACGTCGTCTCGCAACTCCGCTTGAGCGTGCTAGCCCCACGCACCGAACCCCACGCGGAACGTCTCGTGCGTCTCCTTCAGCACGTTCTGGACGATGCCCAGTGCCTCCGCCTCGGCCGTGTCCTTGGCGTGTATCACCGCGAGCGCGGAATGAATGCGCTTGAGCTGCTGGTCGATGCGCTCGGAGTGGCCTGCGAGGGCCTCGAGCTCTTTCGCCTCGAATTGCTTGGCTTCCGTGCGCAGTTTCAGGGTGCTCTGTGCCGAGGATTTGAGGAATTCCTCGAGCTTGCGGGACAGCACGCTCGTGGACGCCGAAATTGTCTTGCCATGCGTTAAAACAGCTTGCGAGTTGGCGGTGAGGATGCCCGATTTGCGCTCTGTATCGCAACGTCAAAATGGACAAAGGAAGAAAAAATCGAAAGGGCTCACCGAGCTTGTCGAACAAGCCCCCGACGTCCTTGACGCTGTCCCGCACGACGACCTTCAATCCAACTGCGACGCCGTTCAACCGGCCTTCGGTCTCCTGGTGTGCCTGCCGGACCACGACCTCTTCCTCCAACGCACTCTGGGCATGCGTCAACTCGGCCTGCTTGGCCTCCAGCACCTCTTCCGTCTCCGTGAGCCGTTGTCGGGTCTCCCGCAGGTCCTCGTCTCTCTTCTTCAACAGCGCGATGCTCTGCTCAAACTCTTCCCTCACTGTCCGCATCTGTCCCTCCACAATCTCCACCTGCTTCTTCGCCTCCTCGAGCTCCGTCTGGCACATCTCCTGCTCCGCGCTCAGCTGCATCCACCTCTCCTCGCTGAAGAAGATGCCGTGCTTCTCGCGCGCGGCGAGGACGTCCGCCTTGAGGCGCTCGATCTCGACGACGTACTCTTTGAGGAGCGAGTTGCGCGTCATGCGCTGGTTCAGCTCGGGCTTGTTGCGGATGGACTTTGCGCGCATCGCGTAGTCGAGCGTGGAGAGCGTCTCCTCCATGTTGGAGCGCGCAGGCGAGACGGTGGCGATGAGGCATGTCTTGGTGCGTCCACCGAGGGAGTCTTGCAGCAGACGCGTCAACTTTGATTCCCTGTTGTGATGGTGGTCAGTATGTGGGCGTGGTGCAATGGCACGAAGGCGCACCGATAGGGAACGTGCTGGGCCTTGTCCACGAGCGCGTTTATGACGCGGCCAAGGGTGAGCAAGCTCTGGTTGATCATGCCCGCCTCTTTCGCGCGCTTGTTTTCCGCGCCGGACCTGCCGATATTTTCCGAGCCCGCCAAATCGACGAGGTTGAGCTTTCCGATCTTGAGGAGGTCGTCAGCGGCGACGTGGCCCGCCTCCTTGATGTGGACGGTGATGGAAAAGGACGGAGTGCGAGCGCGAGGAGTGGTCGTTGAACTTGGTGGCAGCGATCTGGCGGCGCTCGCTGCCCTTTGTGAGGAGGGCGAGCGCGTCGGCCGAGTCTTTGACGGCGATTTCCTCGAGGCCCTGGATGAAGACGCCGTGTTTGGACGCGTCGTCGAATATCTTGAGGCCCTCTGGATTCTTGGGCGCGCTGCTGTCCTTGCCCATGCCCATGGGCTGGGTGTTTCCCGCTGGAGGCGCGAGGTCGTTTGCGAGGAGGTCGCGGAGCTCCTCGTTGTAGAGTTCGACGTAGGAGATCTTGACGCTGTAGTCGGAGGCGGTGGATTCGAGGTGGTGGAAGAGGCGGAATAGGACACGCGGGATCATGCCTGCGTTGGCGGACGGATTGCCCAGCGGTGTGGGGTTGAGATCGCCTTGCATGGTGTAGCTGCGGGGATGTTAGTAGATAAAATAAAAATACCTGGGCTGCTCACGTTTTGCCTGTGCCGGTCTGTCCGTACGCGAAGAGGGTGCAGTTGTAGCCCATGACGACCTCGTCGAGCATCGGGCTGACGACCTCATGGTATATGAGTGCCTGGTCTGCCTCCTGGGCCAAATACGAGATCAAATGGGTAGGTTCTGACGGGGGGTAAAGAAACAAGGCCGAAGACTGGAGACGGGGACCTGCTGCCTCGATATCGAGGTCCTTGCTCTTTGCGCCGTCTGAGGACACGATTATGGGGGAGTTGTCTGCTATTTCGCGTTCTGAGCGGCGTCTGCAGCGAACGACGACCTGGATGTTTGTCTCTGGCTCGTCTGCAGACTTTCCCAGCACAGACCGAGACCTGGCGGGTACGGGGGGCGCCTTTGCGCGTGACGAGGGGGGGCGACGGGTGGCCATGGCAGGAGAGGACCTATGATTTCCCTTTGATCAACAAATCCCAGAGGCTGAGTCACGTGGTCGTAACCATAAACGACTCTCATGGGCAAACGAAAAAAGGCGGCAAAGAAGCCCCAGCAGTCGCGCCAGAAGGTCCCGCTGGGTCAGTATACTGTAATACTGCTGCATTGTACTGACTCTGACCAGATACCGCGTTCACCTGCATTTTCTGCCACCACGACAAGTCCGTGACCGTGCGGCTCGACAGAAAAGAGGGCGTGGCATCAGCTCGCGTGCCGCGTATGCGACCAGCGCTACCAGAGCAAAGTAAACCGTGGGTCGCTGGGTTATCTGCCCCCTGCGCGGTATTTATTTTATTCTGCTCAGATCTCACGGAACCAGTCGACATCTACTCGGAATGGATCGATGCAGCCGATGCAGCACAAAGGGACGAGCCCACCGCCCGGCCAGCCGCGGCGTCTTCGTCGCGCCCCTAGCATTGCAGCAGCAGCGGAGACGGACAGCGAGGACGAGGACTAGACGTACACTTAGCAGCACTGTAAAATAAAATATAATAAAATGTGACTACGACCAAATATTAGCTAAACTTGTGGTCACACTAAGTTAACGAGAGTCTCCAAGCAAGCCGCCTTTCACTTGCGGCGGCCCACCATGGCCACCAATAACATCAAGGTCGTATGTCGGTGCGCATACTCCCTGCAATAGCGCCGCCCCCGTCTCACTGTGTCCTCCAGATTCCGCCCCACCAATGCAATCGAGGCCCGCGAGGGAGGCGAAATCGTTGCCACCTTCAACGACGACCTCACCACCGTCCAGATGCGCTCAAATGCAGCTGGATCCGGCCCAGAGAAGGACGGCTTCACCTTCGACAGAGTCTTTCCGATGGGCACGAAGCAACACGAGGTGTTTGACTATGGCGTGAAGGAGTATGTGCCCCATTACACTCGTTACACGCGCTCACCTGCGTTCCTAGCATCGTTAAAGGTGCATTGCGTCCCGTTTGGCGCCCCCACGGCTCACCGTTTCCCAGACGTCCTCGATGGTTACAACGGCACCGTCTTCGCGTACGGCCAGACAGGCAGCGGAAAGACCTTCACCATGATGGTGCGCACTCGCGTTTTCTGCGTGAATACTCGTTCACAGAGCCCCAGGGCGCCGATATCGACTCGGACGAACTCAGAGGTATCATTCCGCGCATAACCGAGCAGATATTCCAGTCCATTGTCGAGAGCGACGCCCATTTGGAGTACCTCGTAAAGGTCTCCTACATGGAAATATACCTCGAGAAGATTCGAGATCTTCTCGCGCGTAAGTCGCCCTCTTTCTGCTACTCTACACCACCCAGACCCGTGTTGCAGCCCAGAACGACAATCTCCAAGTACACGAGGACAAAGCAAAGGGCGTCTACGTCAAGAACCTCTCGGATTACTACGTGAGCAGCGCGCGTGAGGTCTACGAAATTATGCGCACGGGTGGCAACGCGCGGATGGTTTCGTCAACTAGTCAGTGTCCACCGCCTCCGAGCAGTGGGCCGATCTAACGCGGGTTGCAGACATGAACGCCGAGTCTTCTCGCTCCCATTCCATCTTTCTCATCAGCATAAACCAACGCAACACCGAAACAGGCGCACAGAAGACCGGAAACCTTTACCTCGTCGATCTGGCTGGATCTGAAAAGGTGGGCAAGACCGGCGCGTCGGGGCAGACGCTAGAGGAAGCGAAGAAGATCAACAAGAGTTTGTCCGCCTTGGGAATGGTTATCAACGCTTTGACCGACTCCAAGGTATGTCCTTGTCCGACTCCCTAACGACGGCCGAAGTTGATCCCATATAGGTCAAATACATTCCGTATCGAGACTCGAAGCTCACCCGTATCCTGCAAGAATCCCTGGGAGGAAACTCCCGAACGACACTCATCATCAACTGCTCCCCATCCTCTTACAACGAGAACGAAACTATCTCCACCCTCCGCTTTGGTATCCGCGCCAAGTCCATTAAGAACTCCGCTCGTGTCAATGCAGAGCTCTCCCCCCTCGAACTCAAAGGACTGCTGCATAAGGCGCAGGCCACCAACAGCGCGCACCTGAAGCACATCGCCGCACTCGAAGCAGAGTTGGCAATCTGGCGAGCGGGCGGCCATGTCGAGGAGTCCCAGCGGGCGAAATTGACCGACTCTGGCGCGTCTGCGGCGGCTGCAGCGCCCAAGAAGGCGCCCGTGTCGCCTGCTTCTGCTGGACCTACGACACCAACCACCGCATCTCGCAGCCTGACGCCAGTCAACCCCCTCGTCGAAGGGCTGAGGGCCGATATGGAGATCAGCAGGCCGCAGACCCCTGTCAGTGTCGTCGCGCTGGAGAAGGACGAGAGAGAAGACTTCTTGCGAAGGGAGAACGAGCTCAGCGATCTCCTTGCGGAGAAGGAATCGGCTCTGACAACGGCTGACAAGCTCGTCAAGGAGTTGAGAGAAGAGCTGGTGTTCTTGAAGGAGCAGGAGGCGGGCGTTAACAAGGTGGGTGGTGTGCGCGCTCTGTTCCATGTTTTCAAGCGCTCACAAATGGCCCATGTAGGAGAACTAAAGCGATGTCGAGCCAACTCAACGAGCTCCGCCTTCAAGTCGAGAGGTTGAACTACGACAACAAGGAGGGCGTCATCACCATCGACATTCTCAAGGAGCAGAACCAAGATGCTCTGAGCGAACTAGAGGAGCTGAGGAAGCAAATCTCCGACTTGAAGACGGCGCAAAAAGACGCGAGCGCCGAGGACAAGGAAAAGAGGAAGCAAGAGAAGATGGCTATGATGATGGCCAAGTTCGATACGGTTGGGATTTTTACGACAACTTTTTCTACCGAGTAAACTGACTTTTTCCCCCTTATTACAGCAGGGGGCGTTTTCTGAAAAGGATGAGCAGCTGCGTGCCATTCTCGGTAAATTAGATACTATAGACGCTACCGGTTCTCTATCCCAAGAGGACCTCACTGCCGTTAGAAGGCAGTTGAGCGAGGGGCAGAGCATGATCCGGGAGACGGTGGCGCGGCTACAACAGAGCCAGGAGGAGAACGAGATGATCACCCGGCGGAGGGATGAGCTGGAAAGCCGAGTTGCTGCTCTTGAGACCGAGTACGAAGAGCTTCTAGGTCAGTGGCGAAAAAGCTTTTTTATGCACCCGCCCCTGACGACGCATGTTTCAAACTTGCAGAGAAGACAATTCACGATGAGGAGACGAGTAATGTGGACCTTGCCGAGTCTATGACCGATCTCAAGGTTGGTTTTCCATCCGTTGAAACGCCACACTTCTGTTCACACACTATCTGTAGAACAAGCTCGAGGCTCAGTACGCTGCGCGGCGCGATGCGCACATCGGCGAGGTCGCGGACCTCAAGCAACAATTAGAAATGCGGACCAACGAGGTTCGCAGCTTGAATGCGTCTAGCGAGAGCCTCAAGAGCGTGAACGAGGAGCTCAAGGTATGATGGTCGCCGTCTCGAAAGCTTAATGTCTCAACTTGGCCGTTTATTTTCTAGCGTGCATTTGCCGTAACTTCCGCTGGTATCGAGGGCGGCAAGAACCTCGCGGAAAGTGCCCAGGATCTTGAGCGGACAAGAAAGGCCATCAACGTGCAACTCGCGGAGTTTGACGGTGTCAAGAAGTCTCTCATGCGCGATTTGCAGAATCGTTGCGAGAAGGTGGGTGCAATACAAAGGATATCGGCCATACTGACTCTTTCTTTAGGTTGTCGAACTCGAGATCCAGCTTGATGAAATCAAAGAACAGTACAACAACGTCATTCGCAATAGCAACAGCAAGGCGCAGCAGAAGAAGATGGCGTTCTTGGAACGGAATCTGGAGCAGTTGACCTTGGTCCAGAAACAGGTTTGCCATCATGTTCCATTTTGACACTCGGCACAGCAATGACGCGGTTTTTTAAGCTCGTGGACCAGAACTCGACCCTGAAAAAGGAGGCCGGGATTGCGGAGCGCAAGCTGTTGGCGCGCAACGAGCGGATACAGAATTTGGAGGCGTTGCTCCAGGACGCGGATCGGCGATTATCTCTCCAGAACCAGAAGTTCGAAGCTCAATTGCAAGCTGTCAAAGAGCGTCTCGATCAGGCTCGCGGTGAGTGCCCCGGCCAACAATTTTCTCACCTTGTTCTTAATTGGGTTATTTCAGCGCAAAAAGCCGCATCCTCTTCTCCGCTTAACTTTGGCCGGATCGCCAAACCATTAAGAGGCGGCGGAGGCACTGGTGCGCCTGCATCCATCCCGACGCCAATCTCCGGCGGTGGTGGGAACGCCAATCCCCTTACTAGACTGCAGAACGAAGATGGAGGGTAAGTCGTATCATATTAAATCGCCGCCAACCCTGACTGATCGAACTTGCGTTACGGCATTTTCAGTGGAGGTGGGTTCGGTATTTTTTCATTTTTTATTCCGCTCACACGTCATTGTAGCCAAACGCGCATCATGGTTCTTCAACTCACGGTGAACTCGCGTCCCATTCTGCTCTGTATCCGCCTGTCCTTTGCATACCCGTTTGTATACTCTCGCATAGCACCATCTATATCACTTTCTAATGCAATTGTTCGGATTATTGAGGGATGGCGTTGGTGCTTTCAGGAACCAGCCTCGAGCGAAAGAGGGAATTTGTGGAATGGAGAGACCTGACCGGAGTGATGCGCCTGTGGATGCCGCTGCCTGGGATCCCAGAAGTTAACCTAAATGGCGATGCTTCGCTTCGCAAGGACAGACATCTTGTCATGAAATCAATTATAGATTGTGCCCGTGATTTCCTTACTGAGATATCCCACAAACTTAACTCAGTTTCAGGCAGGATTCGGCTGTGATTTTTCAACTTCCAATTTTCCGTGACGATCCACACTCTTTTCTGTAATCGGTTTAGGGTACCACTCTTTTCCCTAACGATCCACACTCTTTTCTGTATCTCAAATCCTCCCTCTACTCCATGTACGTCGACGCGTCTTTGTTGAGGGGGGAAAAAACAGGCTCCGCGGGACGTTTTCGACGCTCCTGCTGGCGCGACGTACTTGCTACGTTTGTGCTGGCCTGTTACACTCGCTGCTGGCTCTACATGTGCTCCGTTCTCAACGCGTTTTCTAACCTGACTCGTCTTCTCAGCGTTAATACTCATATATCTATAATTCCCTCCGCTTTTGGTGCGTCGCCGAGGTCCCTGGCCGTCGATGTATGCCTTACTTTTTTTCTCCTTTCGCTAGGCTGGCTCTTGTATCGGAATGTCCGGCGACTCTTCGCGCAAGCCGTCCGGCTCCTCAACCCATTCAGGCGCACACTCCCCGACGAGTGCCTCCGGCAATGTATGCCCCCAGCTGTGCTCCGATGTCCTTGCCGTATTGACTTGCTTTTTTTTTCTTCGACTCCCAAGGCGCAGCCATCGAGAAAGCTGCCTTCGGGGCCGGGTGCAAATATGTTCGGCGTGGGTGGCGGCAACAGCCTGAAGGCACTTAATACTGGCTGGCAGGTGAGCATGCGGCATGCTGTCCTTGTATATTTTATTGTTGCAAGTTACTCATTTGGCTTTTAGGTTTGGGGCTCTGCGGCCAGCCCTGCATCGAAGCGCAATGCCTCCATGTCCTCTCTAGCTACTGGCGGTGGAGAAATGTTGCCCCCGCAACCCAAACTCAGCGAGCCATGGCCGGCGTCTCGGTCTACCAGTGGCGCCTGGGACGACAGTGCACTGAAAAAGGATTTCTCATCTGTGGTTCGTGCCCTTTTTCTAATTTTTGAAACGGCTTCACCCATATGCTTTTACCAGGACTCTCAATCGCAGCTGAATCTACGCAATACACGCCAACGACAATCTCCTCTGGGTTTTCTACACCGAGGACTGCACGTCGTCTTTGTTCTGGGCCAGCTCATATGTTGATGTTTTTTTTTTAGGACACAAGGAATCTAAATATCGGTAAAGACTCGAACCCGTCACGATACTCTTCTACCAAATCGCTTGGGCCCGGTCCGTATCAAAGCCAACAACCCTCGTATCCGATACCCACTGGGACCTACCTATGATTCTTTGCAAACCGCGACTCCCGGTGAAAACGACCTCACCCTCGCGAATGCGCGGAATGGCGGTAGAAGACGATTTCAATGCGTTGAACTAGTCGTCAACACGCGCAGCAGTCTACGATGCCCATGCCTGTTCCTGCTCAGGTCTCAAACTCTCAAATGCGGAGCCAGCAACGCGGCACCTACAACGCGTACCCGACCACGGACTACGGATACTACCCTCCGGGGCCCTGGACGCGAATCCTTCGTCGAGTACCCTTACGTTGGGTACGGCGCCCCCGATCCGTCCCTGTACGGGACCCCCATGTCCCCGACCATGTACTCCAGTGTTCCTCAGAATCTACATCCAAACCCCGTCGATATCCGCCAGCAACAACCCGGGGTCTACTTCGATTATAACGCGGGAGGTCGGCCTCCATCTCAGTTCTACTTCCCTCCACCCCAACCTATGATGTACCCCCCACCTCACTCCCCGATGCTGGCATCCCAGATACCTGCCTCCAGTCCTGTCACCCTGGCCGAAAAGAAGCTCGAAATGCAGGTCTGTTCAGTTCCCCCATTCGTTCTCCGACCGTTTTAAACCTGCTACCCGCAGTACAATCTCCAACAGCAGCTCGCCTCTCGTAACCTGATGTTTAGAGCGGCTGCTTCGCCTCACCCACAGGCTTACAATACGTTGGACTATGGCTCCCAGATGCTGAACGTCGCGTCCATGTACCCGCCTACGCCCCAGTCCTTGGCTCAGAACCTGCGCGGAAATCGAAGGCACGATATTCAGCATGAGCTCGCGTTGCCTCGTAGTCCCATGTTGGATGAGTTCCGAGCAAGCAAAGGACGGAAATGGGAACTGAGGGTACGCGTTAAATCATTCTAGACCGCGTTTGGTGCTCAGCAGTTGCTCGCAGGACATAACTGGATTTGTTGTGGAGTTCAGCGGAGACCAGCACGGCTCCCGCTTCATACAAAACGAATTGACGACCGCCACCAGCGAAGAGAGACAAAGTGTATTCGATGAAATCGTTCCCGACAATACCTTACAACTAATACAAGACGTGTTCGGTAATTATGTGAGGCGCAGTCCGTCACTTTTTTTGTTTTGTTTTAGAACTTCTCTCTAGGTTATTCAAAAGTTGTTTGAACACGGGACGCAAGCGCAGAAGACGGTGCTTGCCAATACCATGGACGGCCACGTGATGTACCTCTCATCGAATCTGTACGGATGCCGTGTTGTGCAGAAGGTACCTTCGCTTATGCCACGTGTTCGAGGACATTCTAAACCACGTTTGACAGGCGATCGAGTCGATTTTGCCTGATCAGCAGGCCAGCTTTGTTCGGGAACTTGAGCCATATCTGCTTAAATGCGTTAAAGATTCCAACGGCAACCATGTATGTTCATTTATTCATTTTTCCCCGTTAACGCTCACCTTCGCTTCAAGGTCATTCAGAAGGTCATAGAACGCGTCTCTCCTGATCGCCTTGGCTTCGTTTCGTCTTTCATCGGGCATGTCCATGAGTTGGCGTCTCACCCGTTCGGCTGTCGAGTCCTCCAGCGGTGTCTCCAGCACCTTCCCGACTCGCTCACACGGCCGCTACTGAATGAAGTCTTAGACAACTACACCACCAATTTGATGCAGGACCAGTTCGGTGTAAGTCTAATTTTGTCTGATTGCTGTATCATTCTTGACCGTTGGCACAGAACTACGTGATTCAATTTATCCTTGAACACGGAAAACCGGAAGACAAGGCCCGAGTTACGGCCCAACTGCGCTGGTCGCATGCTCTACATGGCCCGCCACAAATTCGCAGTCAAATGTCTGCGAGAAGGCTCTCATTTTTGCTGACTCGGAGACTCGGCGGCTTCTAATCGAAGAACTAATGACTCCATCTTCCAAAGGCGACGGCGCAACGCCAATTGTCACCATGATGAAGGACCAGTTTGCCAGTGAGTGAAAAATACTCGGATTTTAAATTACATACTGACGCGAGTATAGACTATGTTCTACAGCGTGCATTGGCTGTCGCGGAAGGAGAACAAAAGCAAGCCTTGATCAATACCGTCCGGCCGCAGTTGGTGAGCATGCGGAAACAATCGACTGCCTACAGCAAACACCTCACTTCCAGTGCGTTAATGTTTCCAAGGCCGGATGTCGTTTTACTAATGGGTATTTCAGTCGAGCGAGAGCTTGAGAAATTATCCCCGTCGATATCCAACAACTAATTTTTGTCTGCACGCTCATATAATCCTGCAATCTCGTCCATCTCGCATCATATACATATCCAAAGTTATAATTCACATATTTGCAACTTGCTGTGTATAGTTCTGGTATCTTGTTATCGGTCTGCTATACCTAGACTGCATTCTGGCGCTTTTAATACACATTAATTGCAAAATCTCCAATGACGTGTTCGAGTTTGGTCAAAGGCTTCCGAAACAAACTTCACTACTTGCAGACGCAGACCACTCGTCTCCCAGACTTAGCGGCCATGAGCGGAGCGGAAACGGCAGCTTCGCTTTTCGGCGACGACGACCCCGCTGCGGACCTTTTTGCGTCCCTAGGCACGGAGGACTCACTTCAACCGGGCCATGACACGTCTATCTCGCCCGATTTTCCGAATAATACAACCGCGCCTGCTTCGGACGTGTTTGCTACGCAAGATTCACAAGCTGGAGTGCATAGTTCCTGGCTTGAAACCCCACAGAGCTACGGGAACGAATATATTTCGCAGCAGCCAGAGTCGTACCAGCCGGAGTTGAGCACTACGGCCGCACAGCTGCCCAACTCCAAATTACAGGACGTAGCCACTGGCGGGACCAGTTATGCACCTTCGCAGGTTAAGCGTCAGAGTTACGAACCTCAGGCTTATGCGGCTCCTGCGACAGGTAGGATCCACAATTTCTTCTATAGCATTTCACTCATGTGATATTTTTTAGGTGTCCAAAAGCCCACGTACGATCCGTATACTCCCGCGACGAAATATGCTGTCCCTGCCAACCCGCCCGGACAATCCGCGTATGCTTCGCCAGGAAAGAAAGCTTACGCTCTTCCACCACTCCCGCCGTCAAACCCTGCCCAGTCAACGTACAGCCCATATGCACCCCCCACGCCGTCATACGCGCCCTCGACACCAACATACGCACCCTCGACACCGTCCTACGCGCCTACGACGCCGTCCGCAACACACACGTCGCCATATTCCTCTATGGGGAAAGCACCGTATGTTTCCCAGAAAGTTGCAGTTGTCCCCCCCCCTCCACCTCCTGCGCCTGTTCTCAACCGGCCCAAGCTATCCAACGCGTATGATCCGCCATTTCCCACGACACGCTCCACTAAACGGGGCGCATCCTCCTCTTCTTTGCGGTCTTCAGCATACGCTGCTTACGCAACTCCAACTCCCCCACCTCCCCCTCCTGGCGGACAGTTCTCATCCTCCGGCTACCCGCTTCCTCCTCCTCTTCCTCCTCCCCATAACCCTGACCCTGGTGCTTTGCGCGCGAGCGTTAGTCCACCAAGCTGGGGTAGCACCAACGGCACCGTGGTAGCCAACTCGGCATACCAGAATCTCGATGTCAACAGACACCCGGCTACGGCTCCTCCAGTTCCGAGCAATCCTCATTTGTATACTGCCGGCCAGGCCCAGTATACGGACATGAGTAATTCTACAATTGCGGCTGGAGCCACCGACCCATATAGCCACCCTTCAGTCCCAGCCGCACTCGGAGCAGACACACAGGTTGCACGGCCTCTACCTCCTGCAAGGACGACGCTGTCCCGTACGTCCTCGCGTTCCAATTCCATACTGTCGCAGGCAAGTGACCGCTCTGCCGATGCCTCATTGGTCTCTCCACCGCATTCGGGAGACGTAAATAGGACATCCTCCCCCGCCTCTTTCTCCACGCGATCCAGGACGGCCACTCCCGATCCTTATGCACCTCCCCCAACTAATGGGTCTGGTACAGCTGGTATATCGCCAACGTCTAGTACTGTGGATCGCGTCCCCTCTCCCTGCGTCGATACATTCTTTGGACGAAACTCGCAGTCCTCAATCACTTAGCGCAAACCCTTACCTCCCTAATTCGACCATAAGCCGAGAACGGGCGGCTTCGCCTCTCAAGAGGTCCACGATCAGTTCGTTCGATCCCCCGAAACCAACAGTCTCCAACGGTTATAACGTCGAAAGATCGTCAGTCCCCGGCAGCCTTCTCCCCCTTGTCAAATGGACAAAACACGAATCAATATTTGCCACCGAGACAAGTGCCTGCTCTCCCGCCTCTACCCCGGAACCGCTCACTGAGCGGATCTGTATATTCGACGTCTTCGAGTCCTGAACAACCGTATGCTCCTCAACATGGTCACGGTATTCAGCAAAGAAGCGAAACAGATTATGGCAGTTATACTTCTCGGTACAACTACAAGGGCCCTGCCGAGACATCGACACATGATTATTCTGCGCCGCAGGAGATTACCATGAAGCCAGCCCAGCCAACCGTGACTGCCTACGCCCCATCACCCTCTCTTCTCGGAGCAAACGATCCACTTGGCCGCAGGTCCGCACGTGCACCGATTTTCAGCTTTGGTTTCGGTGGCAAGTTTTTAACTTGCTTCCACGGGGCGTCGATGAACACCGGGTTCGATGTTGCCTTGTCCTCGCGCAACTCGACTGGCATTGACATTCGCCAGTTGAACAAAATCATTCCGCAGTCCGCCCTTGAAGTTTCCTCTGCGTCCTTCCCCGGTCCCTTATTCTCTGACCCTGGAACGCCCACCACGGGGTTGGTTCGGCCGACGGTTTCAACCCAGACGAAGACGAAAAAGACCCGACTGATTCAATATCTAACTGACAGAGTGGAAGAGATATCGCAGGGAATAGGCTATTTGCATAGCGACAGTGTCGAAGGGAGACAAGCAGAGGGAAAACTTGTTATTGTTAAGTTGCTGAAAATTCTAGTCGAAAATGACGGGCGACTTTCTGGGACGTGCGTATTCTTCCTCTTCGTTTTGTTATTCGTCTGAACCCATCCAGACCCCAAATCGATGCTGCAGTACGGGCAGCATTGGTACCCAAGTTGGATGTTGTCGGAGCCTCCACTGACACCCCGTCTCTCGGGTTTACCTCGATTGCGGATATTCACAGACCTTCAGATGATGGAATCTCGTACTCAGCATCAGATCCCAGCGACAGTCCAATCGCAACCTCCACCCTGCGCCCGTCTGCACTGGACAAAATCCAGGACTTTCTTCTGCGCGGAGAACGCCGCCAAGCATATCACTTTGCTTTGGACGAGAGATTGTGGGCGCACGCCATGGTCATTGCGAGTGGAATTGACAGGGATGCGTGGAAGGAGACTGTGAATGAGTTCCTGAGGACCGAGCTCGGCGCAAAGGACAATCGTGCTCGGGGACCGGCATCTCTCCAAACCACTGAGTCGTCTCTCACCAATGGCAGAGAAGGCCTCCGGGTTGCGTACAGTCTATACTCTGGTCAAGGATCCGCGTCTGGTACGTGCAAGATATGGAGTTGCATCATAATTTCCTGACGATTATACAGTGCAAGAGATGGTGCCTCAAAACCTCCTCTCGCGAGCCGCAGGGCGGTTACAATTGCCCACCGCTTCTCACATGACACCCATGACTCCAAACTTTGCTGCACCACCTGTGGCGAACAACATCCCCCCTCAATCGTTGGCTGGATGGGCCGAAACGGCGGCAATGATGCTCTCGAGCCCCGTCACGCCAGAAACGTCAGCGGCCTTGACCGCGCTTGGGGATCAACTACTATCACACCAATGGGTTGAAGCGGCGCATGCCTGGTGAGTGTGATCAATGACGGTAATACTCTCACTGATTTTCGGGCAGTTATCTTCTTTCGCCCCAGACCTCCCCAGTTGGTGGTCTCGGAAATCCTGCAGCCCGCATTGTGCTGGTTGGGTCTCGTAGTCCCCAGGTTTGGCCGAGCTTCTACAAGGACTCTGATCCTGTGATTTTCACCGAAATCCTCGAATTTGCATTGTCCCTGGCGCCACCTGCTAAAGGGCATGATGCTTTCTATGGGCTTCCTCACCTTCAAGCCTATCGATTTATTCGGGCCATAGCGCTTGCTGAACTCGGGGAAGTTCAAGTTGCCAGCAGGTACGCCCACTCTATGGTATAGGTTCCATTGGGTTCTAATAACGACAACGCAGATATTGTGAGGCTATCACAGCGTCATTCGCCAGAGGGTCGCCATATTTTACCGGCGCTCTCATGGAGCAGCTCAAGGCGCTATCCGACCGCATTGTTGGACTGGACCACAGCGACAAGTCCGGGTTTTGGAAAAGTACCCCGAGTCTGGACACTATCGGCCGTTACCTTGAAGGGCGTTTCACAAAGTTGGTTACCGGGGACACTGATCCTTCAACGCCGACGGAAGAGCTCTCGTCGAAACCCGTCGATCCGAAGGCAGGCCCGTTCTCGCAGTATAGTACCATCTCATCTGCGTTCTCCTCCGCGACGCCGTCCACGAGCCCTTCCCCGCAGCCGTCGATGTACAACCTGAACGCGCATGCGAATTCCGGCATGCCGCCGATGCGCAGCGGATCAGCGATGGGACAACAGAGATCGCAAGCGCCCATCATTGATCGTGCTTCATCGGCGATGGAACATGTGCGCCGGCGGCCTTCTCCTCCCGCTGCCCCCCGCATTTCATCTGCCAACGCTTCGACGACAACGTTTGCGCAAGCTCCCTCGTTTGTACAGGCCTACGGCAACTATTCGCCGAATCCGTACAGCCCCAGTATGAACACGCCGCGGCCGAGCGCGGAGATCAAGGAGAGTAGCGAGGAGGATGGGGGACAGGAGGTGACGTGGTGGGGATCGAGTGCATATGGCAACAGCGACTCGGCGAACCAGACGCCGATGGCGGCGACGTTTATGCAGGTCGATTCGGGGGTGCCGGCGTCGTCGGACGGGTTCATCTCGCTGATGGACAACAACTCGTATTCCGTTAGTCCCGTCTAAAAGGGATGCGACGCCGCGTCCTGCCGCCGACGACGGAGGAAGACGAGGATGACCTTGGGTTTGGGAACTCGAAGAAGAAGGCCGAGGCTAAAAATGAGAAGGAGGGCGGGGAGGCTGCTCCTGCCGACGCTGCTGCAGCAAAACCGGAACGGCCTGGTATGTGTATTATGCTTTAAAAAATTCGTGTGTTTACTAATGTTGTGGTAGATATCAAACCCACTCAGGCGGCGACCTCGAGCGGGTCCTGGCTTGGGCGACTTTGGAGGCGGTCCGACTCGGCGCCCGCCGCCAAACCCATCAAGGCGAGCCTTGGCGAGGAGACGTCGTTCTACTATGACAAGGAGCAGAAACGTTGGGTGAACAAGAAGGTTTGTGGTGCTTTCCTCACTAGTTCAAAACGCTCATGATAATCAAGGCGGGCGCGGAAGAGCCTAAACCTGCTGCTTCCGCCGCCGCCGCCGCCCTCGCGGCCGCAGTCAGCCGCGCCCGGCATGACTGCGGGCTGGAACAAGCACGCCGCCGCCGCCGCCTCCCGCGCGCTCTGCGTCTGCTGCCGGCGACGGGCCGCCGCCAGGGAAACCCCTGCGCGTGCGGTCGACTCTTGCGCCGACGCCCGAGACGGGCGCAGGTGCGTGGGCCCGCTGCCCAGCTCGCCGCTGCGGTCGAGCGTGACGCCCGACTCCTCTACGACGCCGCCTCCGGGGCCGCCCAGCCGGCCAAAGTCGCAGTCGTCGAAACGTGCGATTCGGAGCCGCTATGTGGACGTGTTTCAGCAGCCCGAGGGCGGGGCAGCTTAGATTTTCGTGTAATGTATTATACACTTAGTTATGCGCTCAATATATTTGGAATAACGCGTCGTTTGTATTAATTTCTTTTGGTGTCTACAGGAGGAGTTTGAACGGGTAGCCTGGATTGGGAGGTTGGTATGGTGTGAAAAAAAAAACGTGATTACGCGCACCTCTATTCTTTGCTTTGAAGAGAACGATGAGGATGGAGTAGACGGCGAGGATGACTGCGGTCCAGAGATATATTTGGAAGCGCTGGCGCTGGCCGGTGGCCTGGTAGGGGATGACCATTGTGAGCATGACGAAGGCGAAGCCGAGGGTGCCGTAGACGAGGGCGACGACCTGGACCTCCTGGCCGTACTGGTTCTGGAAGCCGCCGGCGATCCAGCTGCCGTCCTGGCCGACCCAGGGGGACCCACGGATGCGGGTGAACATGTAGCCCGAGGTCATGATGAGGGAGACGAGGATTGTGGAGACGGCCCAGGTCCACTTGCTCTGGAGGATGGGGGCGATGAAGCGGAGGGTGATGGCGAGGGTGAGGACGCCCAGTGCGCCGGTTGTCCAGCGGGCCCAGTCGAAGGGCGGGGAGTAGGGGATGGGGACGGGGGTGTGGTTTGAGAGGTGCTTTGCGAGTGGTTCGGGGTCGAAGCCGCTGTTTGGTTGACGCGTCGGTTGGAGGCGGTCGAGATGAGGGTGAAGGAGACTTACCTGGAAAAGTCGTATTTGGACGGGGCGGTCTTTGTGGTGGCGCGGGGCCCCTCTACGGGAGGGTAGAAGTAGACGACGGGGGCAGATTGGAGACCGAGGGAGGTGAAGACGGTTTGGCCGTTGTCAAAGTCGAGGGTCGCAAAGAAGTGAGAGTCGCGGTCGGCGCGGGCCACCTTTGTCCAAGCCTTTGCGACCTCGGTCCAGGAAGGGCCGAATTGTCTGGAGTATTAAATAATTATGAACTGTGTACAGAACGCGAGCGTCTGTGTGACTGACTTGCATGGCTCGCATCTCCGACGAGGATCAAGAGCAGTGAATTGGATTGAGGCAGACCTAGGAACAAACGACTGAGAAGAGTGAAAGAGACCAGAGGGACTGAGGCAGACCAGTTACGGTTTGCAGAGGTCAACAAGTCGAACGAGGCAGCGTCGAGCTGGATGAGCCCACCGTTCGCCTGTGCGAGGTCGACGAGCTTTTTGTGTGCAGCATCCGAGGAGGCTGCACAGGCCACCGCGACGAGGCCAGCAAGGAATGGGAGGACGAGCATGTCGTGTAGACGTGTTCAAGGGAGAGCTATGATTTGATTGCCCGATTCCGGTAATCAGAATTACTTTTACTTTCCAGTTTACTTATGGCCAGCCATGGGCTGCTGCTCAGGCTGTTTCTGTCGCCGTCCTTCTTCAGCGTCCATGTCGCACTCAGATATCTCAATATATACCCAGACAACGTCGGCATAACTTACTACCTCACCCGCAGACTCCGTGAAATCGACACCCGCGAGCTGCGCGACGTCTGGGGCTTCATCTCGTGAGTATGGCTCTCCTCTGTCGCCCCGCTCGTCGCTTGACTGGTCTCCAGCCACCTCCTCGTCACCCGCCCCACAAAGTCCAGGGCACTCGAATGTTTTGTCGTCGATATTGCCCAGAGATCGACCCATATAGCAATGATCGTGCGTCCGTCCTTCTCAGCTCGCGCCGCAGAGTTGCTGAACACACTCCTCCACAACCTAGACCCTATGGTTCATGCAGGCCGCCCTCCGCGATCTCTCCGCCTCCACCAACCGCTCTCAGTCCTTCATCATTTGCCAGCGCGTCCTCCACAAGTGCCACGAAATAATATTCGCAGACCTGCCCCCGCCCGCACCCACCCCTTACGTTTCCTTGAATTTAGCCGTTCGAGTCCCGCTTCTCGCGTCGCAAGGTAAAGCCCCATTTTGAACCCGCCGTTATCGGCATCTCCATGGTTCTGGCCGGCGCACCGGCCATGCCCCAGCTCACGGACATCATGGGCGAGGTCGCAGTCGAGCAGGGGCGCGTCGAGGAAGAAGGCGCCGCGTTCAAGAGCGTCGAGTCACAAGATGAGGAGGTCGCGTCTTACGGCAGCCCCAGCACCGCCAGCCTGTCCCTGGACGACGACGAAGAGGACAGCCGATGAGCCCGTCGCTAGCGGCCCCTTTCGGGGCCAGGTCTCGTCCCCGGAACTCGTGCTGCCAAACGGCATGAGTTCGACGCGTATGCAACCTAGCCGACGGACAGTCCTGGCCGCACAAACCGCTCCTGCGCTCCCTCTCCACTTTCACGGCGTCCCGCGGTCTCGGCAGTCCGAGGACCCGCTCGGGCAGCTTGACGGGGAAAACGTTACTCCATACCAGTCCACCCCCTCAATCTCGTCCGCGCGCCTTCCACCGCGCACGGCGTCTCTCAATGTCGCTGACGTTTTATTGGCCAACTACGACGTGCCGGCGCAGGTCCATCTTCTCCGGAGCCAGTACTGCCGCTCCGAGGTCTGTCAAAGTCCACGGCTACCCCTATATCGTCTCTGAATAATCCCAGGTCCAATTTCTGCTGACCCTCGAGAACATTTCAAATCGTCTCCTGGTCGTGCCCCGCCCGGCGCGTGTGAGTGCTCTGAGAGCGGAGCTGACCGCGCTGAACCATAAATTACCTGCCGAGGTGAGGTCTGACTTTTTTTTACTTCAGATTCTATTATTAAATGATTTCCTAGGTATGCATGCCAATGTGGTGCTCCTCTTCGGACACACCGCGGC
Source organism: Mycena rebaudengoi (assembly GCA_029282285.1). NCBI lineage: Eukaryota > Fungi > Basidiomycota > Agaricomycetes > Agaricales > Mycenaceae > Mycena > Mycena rebaudengoi. The sequence goes on from JARJCX010000007.1 coordinate 704,586, forward strand.
CAGAAGGTGTACCGCAGCCTCATCACCGAATAGTTCGAATACCGCCTGGCGAGAGCGTGGTCCTAAACTCGGCCGAGCGAGCTCCATATCTCCTCCTCATCGAGATTCTCGGCGACGACTTGGACTTTGATCCCTCGAAACGCGGCAACAAGGAGGTTCTCAAGAAGATCGTCCTCAAGGAAAGCCAGCGCAAGGGCGCCTCCGCCGACCTCATCCCGTTCAACGCTGCTTCTGGCCGCGGCTCCAAGCCAGAATACACGGACGCCGTTCTGCGCGAGCCGCCCCCAGCCTCCCTCCTCAAATCTGTGAAAATCCTCGAGATCCCGCCAACACCCACGACTGCCGTCCCTCCGCAGGATGAAGAGGAGATGGATCTGGTGGAGCAACTGTACGGCGCTGACCAGTCGCTGCGCTCGCAGCCCATCGACCTGTCGGACTCGATCGTCCTCCCCCCCGCGCCCAAAAACAAAGACCTCGACATGGCCGCAGTGGTCCCGCTCCACCCCGTCCTCCCCCACCGCATTCGACAAGACGCACGCCATGTCGCGCGCCTCCTTCGCAGAGCGCGTCCTTCTACAACTACAACAACCCCACGGACGCGTCTCCGGAGCCGGAGAACGGCAACAACTCCCTTATGATTTCGCTCGACGAGTACTCGGAGCGCATGCGCACGGCGGCGATCATGCTGGCGCAGCTCAATGCGAATCTCGCGCGAGAGCCTATGGGGGGTATCCCTGGCATGCCCGCGGGCCTGCCCGACGTGACGGTGCCGCTCAGGTGGCTGCCCGGCTCGAGCTGGCTCATGGCGGGCGGTGGCAGGCAGCAGTAGTAGTAGCCAACGCGGACCAAGGGGGCGGCGGTACGGAGGGCACGCGGATGCGGCTGCAGTATTCCGAGGCGGCGGCGATCCGGGACCGGATTATGAAGGAGATGATGGACCTCGAGGAGGAGCGGATGGAGCGGATGAAGGAGAACCGTGACGCGGACCATGGGATGGTGATGATGCGGATCGGGGACATGAGTGGCGGCGCGAAGAGCGCGGAGGACGAGGGCATTATTCGGCGCGAGCTGAACAAGGCGGACCCGTCGGCGGTCGTGTTTAGCGAGTCGTGGGCCGCGAAAAAGGTGCGTTTTGTTTTTTGTTTTTTGTTTTGGACGTTTGTGATGGCGGACGCTGACGTGGCGCAGAGCAGGATACGACAGGGCTCGCCGTACGGCCACTTGGGTAGCTTTGCTTTTCTTCGTTGTAGGCGTCGTCGTTGAACCTGCTGCAGCGAACTGGGACTGTGTTTCTGTCATTGTGAAGACCGGGGCCGACCTTCGGCAGGAGCAGTTGGCCGTGCAGCTCATCCGGGAATTCCAATCGATATGGGAGGAAGAAAATTGTGCTTGCTGGGTTCGATAGTAAGTGATATTCCCCCTGGGGTTTTTTCTTTTGGTATTTATTGATATGTTAGTTTCCGGATTGTCATAACGGGCGGAACGTCGGGGCTCGTCGAGACGATCACAGACGCCGTCTCGATACACTCCATAAAAAAATCAGAGTACGCCCGACGGCTGGCCGAGGGGCGCCTCGGACACGTTACGCTGTTTGATCATTTTAAGAATGTGAGCTCTCCGTCTCTTCTGTTTACGTTTTCTTTTCGCGTCCTGAGCGCCGCAGACGTATGGCGACCCCTCTTCCGCCAAATATGTGCGGGCTCAGCGGAATTTTGCCAAGTCGCTCGCAGGTGCGTGGTGTCGGGCACTTATTAGTAATGTGTAAAATGCTCATTCGGGCGTCTTGCGCGTAAACAGGCTACTCCATCGTCACGTATCTGCTGCAGATAAAAGACCGGCACAACGGCAATATCCTGCTGGACCGAGATGGGCATCTGGTGCACATTGACTTTGGGTTTATACTCGCTCAGTCACCCGGGAATATTGGGTTTGAGGCTGCGCCGTTCAAACTGCCGCCAGAATACGTCGAGGTGTTGGGTGGCGTGGATGGCGCAGCGTACCTAGAGTTTAAGCGGCTCTTCCGGGAGGGGTTTGAGGCGGCAAGAAAACATGGCGATAGAATCATCAGTGCGTCGTTCTGCTTTCCTTGAGATCTGCGTTGAATTTTTTCTTCTTTGTGGCGGCGTTTATTTAGCCTTGGTCGAGCTGATGCAGAAAGGTCGGTCATTTTCCTGGGTGCCGTTCACGTACTCACCTCCGACCGACCGCGCATAGATTCCACCTTGCCGTGCTTTGCTGCCTTTGGCGAGCAGACCGCGAACCACTTGCGCGACCGGCTGCAGCCCGCACTCACGCACTCGCTCGTCGGCGACTACATCGACAGGCTAATAGACAGCTCGCTGGGCTCGAGCTGGACCCGGTTATATGATTCCGTATGTCCCCATCTGCCTGTTCATATCCTATTGTTTTCGACTGACGAGTGCGACACGGCAGTATCAATATTACTCGCAGTCAATATTATGATGATGGGCTGCTTGTTCATCCTTGCTCTGCCGCTATCTGTATTGTCTGTAATTTTTTACGCACTGGGTTAATTGGGGTGGCGTCCCAGGACACTAATTGTGTATTATTTAAGGTTGCTGCTCGATGACGATGAGTTGAATCGGCGGCACACAAGCATTACAATAAACTTGTTTCGGTCATTCTAATATCAACTCCCTGGGTCCGCCACAGATAACTAGATAACCGAATTAATCCGAAAAGTCGCCATACCGCTGCACGGTTGTCATTCAGCATCGTGCACACCTATCACGAATAACACTTCTTTGAGAATAATGAGGCCATCGCATTAAGTAGTTAACTGTTCACGTTAAACAACTGTGACGCCAGGAGGAGGAGGAGGACTGGATTTTAGCCGCACGTGAACGTGCCGGAGTAGTTCGATCAGGGTCGATCGCGGAATAATTCTTTGTTTGTTGTTGTTGTATCTTTTCCGCGACCGCGCAGAGGCAACGATGGACTCGACGCCGCCGCTGCCCGTCAAGGATGTCCTTCTAGACCCATACTCTCCATCGTCTCGGAGCTCTTACTTTGCCCCCATATCCCCCTTCTTCAATGCATATGATCGCTTCGCTCTGTGGAGAGCAGATCTTGGTCTGCCGCAGCCTGGCACCGTCGAAAATCTCCAGAAAGAGACAAAAGGTCCGCGTCCAGCCCCCGTCTCGGCCATCTTGAAAAACTGAGTTTTATCTGGTCACTAGCTACCCACCTGTCCAACTTCATTTTCGATGGAGCTCGCGCCGACCTGACGAAAAGCCTGTCAATGAGCCCTCTCTTTCAAGTCACCCACTCCTTCGCCCTGGGGTCCCAGACCGTCCCCCCTTCTTACAACTTTGGCGCAGTCTTTGGGAGCACTAAGGTAGCCATACTTTGCAAAGAGCCTGCGACGCGCGTTTGAACTCTGTACCAGCTCTTTCTGCAAGGAGGCGTTGATCATGATGGGAATGTGAATGCTCGGTTCAACTATGGGTGGGCAAACAGCACTGTGACGAAGATGCAAGCCCAGGTCAGTCCCAGCCATTTTGCCTACTTCTGTTGAAAGCTTGACGTGTTCACACAGCTCTCTTCGCAAGCTGGCCACAACATGATACAGCTGGAGCACGACTACCAGGGCCAAGACTTTAGTCTCAACGCTAAAGCAATGAACCCGTCTCCCACCGACCTTACAGGGATCTACGTCGGTAGCTACCTCCAATCCATCACCAAAAAAATCGCACTGGGCATTGAAGGCATATATCAACGACCAACACCCGACGTATCCGAGTTCTCCACGTCATATCTTGCCAAAATCACTGGCACTGACAAAAACTGGATTGCCACCGCTCAAACCCAGGGACTGGGAGTTTTACAGGCGACATATTGGCACAAGCTGAGCGAAAAGGTGGAAGTAGCTGCCGATTTGCAGCTCATTGCGTTACCTGCGCGGAGGGAGGCAATCACCACGATTGGAGCGAAATACGAGCTCCGGTTAGCGGCTTTCAGGGCTCAGATTGACTCGACCGGGAAGGTTTCAGCACTTCTTGAGCAGCGTTTTACGCCAACGTTCTCCTTTTTGATATCAGGAGAGATTGATCACTTCAAGGTGCGTACTCCTTTATTTTTTTCCTGCTCCAGTGTATTGACATCGATCCACAGAACGCTGCGAAAGTCGGCGTTGGTGTGATGATCGAGAGCTCTTCATTGACGCCCGAGGAGATGGGCATGCCTCCTCAGCCATAATACATATCTTATAATAATTCAATAGAATGCTATCATATCAGCGCTGTCGAGCTTCTCTGCTCACGACGCAGAGCTCCCCACTCATCCATTCCATGTAGACTGAGCTGCAAGTGCAAAATAGTATTATGTAGTGCCTCCGATCCTGCGTAAAATACATTTTTTAGGTATGAGTAGTCCGTCCGTCCGTGTATGCCATCTAAGTGCGGTCTTATGCAAAGGCCATCAGACTCCCCAACATCGCGCATCCAGTCAGCAATGCCCAGGCGACAGATGGCCTGTTACCCGCATTCGCACCGACGGAGCCACCTGCAACCCATTCCTTGTAGGAAGCCTGCAACTCGAGGACAAATGCCTGTCCTTCAGCGCTCTTCTGTCCTTCCTGACCGAACGAGTGAGGGTTTACAACGGGAGTCAGCCATCCATCATTCGTGAAATGCGCTAGGTCAGCCAGCGGAGCGGTGGTGGAGCTTGGGCTTGGCGATGTGGAAGTGGAAGAGGGCAAGTTTGAAGAAGAGCGCGTGCTTGAAGAGCGCACGCCTGAAGAGGGAGAGTTTGAAGAGGAAGGTGCCGGGTTTTCGGCCTTGGGAGCCACCGAAGACAATGTGGGCGAAGTACCAGACGCATAGAGCGCCTTGCGAACTTTTTCTGCATTCGGAAGATGGGTATGGTCGTTCCACACAAGCGCAAACCGATAGACGGTGCTGGCGATCAGTGTAGTCGATGCAGCATCATAGAACGACTTTGGGTCGCCATTAACGGGCTTGTCTGCGTAGTTGGTAAATATATTTGTTGAATCCTTGAGTAAACCATTTCAGCTCCCGATCATCGAATTTTAAGAGAATGTTTACCAGAGTAGCGAACATGGCAGTGTGGATCTCCTTCACCCAAGAGGCGAGATCTTTTTGCTCATTAGAAAACGAGCTGCTATATTGCGAGTTCTTCATCGTCGCGAGAACGCGAAGCATTCCAGCGGCCGCCCATCCATTGCCTGTAACAACTGGAAGTGAGCAAAATATTAGCGCGAGCGAAGAGGAGACACGCCTGTGCTCCAGTGGCCCTCATCATTGGGTACGTTGTTTCCACTTCCCATAACAATATGTTTCCAAAGGTTTTTGGAGTTGGTGTCCAGAAGATAGTTCCTGTACAGCTTGATTTGCTTGTATGCCTCGGCGATGTGGGTAGAATTCGATGTCACAACGCCGTACATGGCTAAGAATGGTGGTACCATATAAACAAAATCACTCCTGTAAAACGCGGTAAGAACGAAGTAGGATGTTCAAATGCAGGAACTAGCCATAGTTGAATCTCATTAGTACGGTGGGAAATCGCGCCGTCCATGGTGCGGGGTACGGAGCTGTATAGAAAATTTATCTGATCCCTCGCAGCGCCGGCGTAATCCTGTCCATCGGCTGTACAAATGAGCCACTTATAGCACGTTTGACAGTGATCGTATCTACCTGCGCCCTGGCCCGTCCAGTTGGCTATCAGAACAGCTACCCCAATTGATGCCGGGTCTGCTGCGGACCCGTCGCCGCCCATGAGGGGTTGGGGGCCAGCGGCATTCTTGTTTGCCGCGGCGCGTCCAGAGACAGCATTCTTAGCAATGGAGAACACAGGCGCAATTGCCGAGGTAGTGTTGGAAGGCACTGTGGTCGCTGGGGGGAGTTTGGTAGTAAAAACAGAGAAATCCGGCGCATTAAGCTCTAATAAGGCTGTCGGGGGGGATGAGACATTTTGGGAAACCAGTTTAAACTCTGTGTACCTTGCGCGCGAGTTCCTAGTTCCCAGCTGCTCTAGTCAGAAACATTCAAGGTCAAAGCAGACCAAGTAGCACCTTAGCAATGCGCTCTCCTGCAAGCGGGAGGTAACCGTATCGACATCAGAGGCAGAGAGGCTCTGGCCAGTCACACCGTGAAAAAGAGTCAGTGCAAGCGCAAGACAAGTGGAGCGGGGGTTGATCATGACAGTCGTAAAGGAGAATCTTTGAAGTTTGTTTTTGAACAAGCATTCAGGCCTTCTGCATGGCGGCGGTAGTTAGCCGTCATCAGTGTGGAGGATCGGCGTGCTCGGCGGTATGACGCCCCATGTGGAAACCTGTCAAAATGATCAGCGCCGGGTTCCTGATAATTCCTCCTTTTGGAAATTCTTCGGTCCCGTCCGTTAATTGATTCGCTGGAGTGGAGCTGGGCAATTCCTGTAGAGTTAACGGGGATGAGTGTAGAAGAGTGAACAGCGCTACACCCAGTATACGTAGCCATTATTTAAGTGATTCAGATCGTTTGCATTGTATTGATCAGCTTGGTTTTCGCTAAGGATACCAAGAGATCGTACCAAGTATATTATACTGTATATGGGATCGCAAGTCCGCAAGCCCGCAAGCCCGCGGGCGAAAGCGCCCGCCGCTGAACGACAACGCCTCCAATGCCGCTCGCTGTGAGCGGATGGCATCTCACGAGGTCCGATCACCGTTGATTGATGCAGAGAATCTTATTAGGATTGCAAGGGCTGTAAGCGACAGAAGGGCAATGAGCAGAGAGTAGGAGTTGCACCAACGCAAATAAACGTACACATTATTTACACGATCCAGTTCGTTTTTGCTTTTTACCTTACCTTGCTTTCACTTGGCTTCGCCATAGAAGAGGATATCATGCGCGTGCAGGATTACAATAAAATAGATCAGTCCCAAATCAAGAAACAGGGGTACTAATCGCTCTGCTTTGACGAACGGTATAAGGGTCTGCACACGGCCCCAGATCTCTTCCGTAAATCTGTTCATCTTGTTCCGCAAGGTCGCGGCGAGTTTGATCAACCATTGGTTGAACCAACGCACGAACCGAATCTCGGATAGGTTCGTCGATGGTTGAGAGGATATACTCAAGAGGCAGGGATGGCGACGGCGGAGGCTGCTCCTGATGAGCAGCCAGAGCGGCATGCATGGCTTCCTTCGCCTGCTCCAGCGCTTGCTGGTCATTTGGCTCGCCTGCTCGTATGCCTCGAGTCGCTTTTCGAGCTGCAGACATGGGATGATGATCTACTCCAGAGATTGCGGCCGAACAACACCTACGTCGTGCAATTCTTTGGGATCCTCCGCTCTTCCCAGCGACAATGTGTCGACTCCTAGCTGCAGTTGGGTTGTAGTCGTCAGGATTCCGGATTTGGTGGGTGAGCTCAAATGTCTTCCGTACGTCGCCGGCAGGCTCAACCACTGTGGATCGCTTGGGTATGCAAAGTGACAGACTCGAGCAGACCTTTGGGGCGATCAGTAGAGCAGGAGTGAGGGCGGATTTATGGCTATTACATACCTGGTACAACCGTCCACGCGTCGCAAAATGCCTTGCAGGCCGCAAAGTCCGCGCGGTATTCCTTGATCCAGTCGCTCAAGGCGCGCAAATCCGGTGTTTTGGGTGCGGCAGGGGGCAAGGCGGTCAAGAGCCCGCGATACGCTTTCCCGTCTCCACTATCCTCAAGCTCTGCATGATGTTGATTCGGCGCGTCTGGTCCTTCTTCAACGAACTGCTCGTTCAGTTGGGTAAGCTTTCGCTGCTCCTCTTCGATGGCTAGGTATAATTGAACAGCCTGTAAAATGAATCAACTTGGCAGCTGGAAAGTAGCAGAAACTTGAAAACAGACTTTTCAAGTCGAACCGTCTGCTTTTGGACGCGCGATCCGCACCTTTCAAAAGTTGCCCCTTTCTGACACAGGGGGCAAACACCAAACGCACCTAGAGACCAAATACATTGAACATTGGTTCTGCACCTGGTACGACAACCAACAAAGGGACAAAGGCAGGCTTTGTCTGGCCCCGCTAGCCGACAACCCTTTGTCTGAGGCCTCCGAGTCCGAGCAGACCAAGTGCGTTTAACGCACTTGGTTCCCGCTGGCAGGTGCGTTGGTGTTTGCCCCCTGTGTGAGTCAGACTGGGAGTTGTCTCAAATCCTTCTCCTTCTACCATGAGTGCGCAGCTGCATTCTGTCATCCTTCTCGGCAATTCCGACAGAGTGGATGGGTGGATGATGGCTGACGCTTGTAAACTCGCCTGGGCAGTTGCGAACGCTAAAGGGGAGCACCACTTCATCTGTCCTGGGTCGCCGGAAAGGTATAAAGGATTCTCTGACGGCGGATTCATTATCGGAGAACCTCGGTCAGACCGCCTCTGCATCCCTGTCCCTGCCCACATCGAGATACACCGGAGCCCCCTTGTCCTCAAACAACAGTTTCTCCGCCACCTCTCGGACTTATCAAAGCAGATAAAGCCAAAGGATACACTATTCATCGGACTGTGTTCTCATGGACGCGAGACGGATGGTGCCGTTTGCGTCGGGAATATCGACTCGAGTGAGGACTCGGACTCGGAGTATCTGACAATTACAGAGGTGAAGGCGGCTTTGCGCCGCAAACCTGCCTCAACGCGCACGGTCCTTTGGTTGACCACCTGCTTCTCGGGCTATTGGACCCGCGAACCCGCATGGGAGGCGTTCGCTGCCGCTCGCCACGGGCAAGAATCTCAGTCCATTCCTGCTTCCCCTTCAGGCCAAGGGATGCACATCCTCTCGAGTTTTATCGCACATGGAGAACAATCAGGGGTTCGTTACCCATACTCGGTGGGCGGGCCAGAACATTACTTTAATGGAATCCCTCTACCCCCTCTCTTCTCCCATTCGCTGTTGGCGCAGTTAACGCTGATACCACATATTGCACTTGACTATACCACCCCGATGCTGCCCCCAATCAGCCGGACGGCACAGAACGACTAGAAAGCCTCTCTCTTGACCCTCACGTCTACGAGCGCCTCCTCGTGCTGGCGCGCGCGCTAAATACAGACATTGACTCCTGCACCCTTCCAACTACGCCCACATTTAACAAAATCGCGACATGGGTCCTCGATCTCGGTACCCCCCGACTTCCCAACTCACGTCAACGCCGGTATCGTGCTCCATGCACTAGGCCAGCAAGCACACCTGCTGTTCTTCGCAGATGCCCTCCATCTGACGGGCGCCTGGTCCCGCAGCGTTGCGGCTGCGGGCAAGGATGTTGATCTTGCCAAAGAGCTCTCGAACCGCACGGGATTGACCGTACAGGATCTGTGGGAGGCGCTAGAAACCATCCACAAGTACCCTCAGCCACCCGACTCGATATTCCACTTCAATTGGAGCACTGGGGTGGTGTTCCGGTTCCTCGAAGCATGGCATCGGGCTGGCTACCCACAGATCAATCTCGACCAAGTGCGGGATGCAAGGGCAGAGGTTATGGTCTTCGTGCAGCGCGTTGGTGCGGAGAATCCAGAGCTGCTCTGCCACTGTGGGCAGCATCTACTGTTAACCGACGATGAATACGAAGAGCGTGTCCATCAGTACAGAGTCGACTCCCTGAAGGAGACGCTTCTCGGGATGGCGCCAGTGCCTGAAACTTGTGCCATATCCATGTCGGAGCTGCGCTCAGTCGCGAGCGCTGTTGGTATCGCGACATACGATCGACCGACCCTCAGTTCTAGTGCTACTTTTCCTTGAAGTATGAGTTTACCGCAGTTTCACTTTTTTTACCAGCCATTTCACCTTTATTACCAGTAAATACATACTTTTTATCATAGAACCCTCACTTTGATGAACAATCAGTTAACTGTGTCCTCCACAGGGATCTTTCAAGTTTGAATAAGTGGAAGTGGCCAAGGCGTTCCCAAAGTTAAGATCTGTGAGAGGAGACAAGGGGGCCAGTGAGTATGATTCTCGGCTCGGAATGGACAACGGGCTGGAAGGAGTAGATTCAGACCTGGACTTTGTTCCTCGCAACGGGACACAGCGACTTATCCACAGTCGTTCAGATAGCGGGAGTGAAGAACTGGCCATAATCGACCAAGCATTCATAGCGCATCTTCGACATTTCAGCGCCGAACAACGGTGGGATAGCAAGTTTGTTAGTACACTAGATGGACGTAGGATACTCAAACAGAGGTGAATACTGTTTATCGTTGCTGCGAGCCTCCCATCGCCGAGGTCGCAAAATCCAGAGCCGCCAGCTGGCCAACCAGGTCCTCCATCACAGGCTTTGGCGGTGGCGGCGGAGACACGGCGGGACTAACTCCGATGACGGAAGACCGTCGGGGACTCGGGGCCCTCTCTGGGCTCGAAACTGGGCGCTATGCGGCGCAGCGCGTCGCGCTTGCGGCGTTCCTTCTCGTCCGTGCGAGTGCAGATACGCCTCTCTACGCGCGATGTGCGTGGCCAGAGTGGTGCGCCGGGACGATTTGAGGGTCATGATGTGCGGTTCGATCGTGAATAGAGACCCAGTTTGCAGAGAGAGATGAAAGATAAGGTCTAGCAGGCGCCAGCTTGGACAAGCTTGAAACAGCCCCGTGGAAGTTCTAACGACTCAGTATTTTGCCACTGGAAGGCGATTCTATCGAAAATGGGCGGAAAAGTCATACAGTATCGTTTGTACCACAGTTAGTAGTTTCTTAGGCTCAGAAGATTTTTGTGGAGGACTGAAGATAGATATGCCAGTGTCCGAACAGCTTGCCCTTCGTCTTTAAAGTATTTCGGGAATGCTCGAGGTTGCGGTGTAGCAGAGAGCCCCGCCCAATGTAATATGATCCAAGTATGAAGCCGATCAAGCGCGGTCTTGACGTGTGCAAGCTCTTCGTCCAGTCGCGAAGCCACCTGAGAAGCAGTCGAGCTCGCGGTCACGGCAAGGGGCAGAGACTCCTGAGATTTCATCGCATGCCCTTTTCATGCCACTAGCAGGGTGGGAAACGGGTGGCATTCATGAGATTGCGGGTGGAGTCGGACTTGAGATAGCAGGATTTCAAGGGCTGTAAGCGACTGAAGGGCAATGAGCAGAGAGTAGGAGTTGCGCCACAACACAATAAACACACACGTTATTGAGCCTCTTTACAGTAGCTGTACATGGGACGCAGGACACCAAAATATTACCAATACTCCATGCCATGCCTCCACCGCCAGCCGCCTCCATTAGGCTTTCTCACCAGCTCGAGTCTGCGAATCAGCTCCTCGCCCATGAGATTGAAAGGCTGCATATTGGGAGGCTGCAAGCTGGAAGTCATATTGTCTGGGTAGCAGACGAGGCCGTTCACAAAACGCATGTGGTGCAGGTGCCGGTCGAATCGTCCATGGCTCTTGAGAAGATGATGAGCCCTGAGAGACTTGAGTCCGATCAAAAAAATTGGGCAGCAACAAAATATATCCACCGTTCGTGGAGGTAGATATATGACGACGCCCAGGTGAGCTCGAGGTCCCAGATCAGAAACGACATCGGGAGGAATTTGTCTTTGCCCAGCTTGAAGCTTGTGCGGTACCACAGCAGGGTGTCGTGCCGACGTCGGGGGGCGACAAAAAATTCCGGTTTTAAAGGCGCCGATAGGATCTGGTAGTCGTCCGGGTGCTGCCCACTCTCCCCAGCCGACAGGGTAGTCCTCCGGTGAGATCCAGAAGGGGTTCAATTTAGCGTACTCCATGTCGAATGATATGACACCTGCCCACAGCCGCAATACATTAACAGTCAGAATCATTAATATTATAGACAGCGTACTGCTTGAGAGATGAGGATAGCTGGATTACAGTCAGATTTGATTTAAGGTGAACGTATGGAGCCGAACCTGTGATATAGAAGACTGGTAGCAGACGAAATCAGCAGAATGACATTAGGAAGGATGCCACGATACCAGTAAGGCCCTTGAGCAACAGCAGCGACAGCGCTGTCCTTCATGAAGCAATGCGCCTGGAAACCGACACCATCCGTCAGCGCGGCGCAAAGGAGAAGAGAGGGGCGTACGGGGCTCGGTGGGTCAAAAGGCATGAGCGAGTCCGATTCGAATGAATGTCCATTTCTCCGCAGTTTAGTCTAGAAACATGTCATATATGAAAGCAGCAAAGGGAGAAAACATACGCGAGGGTAAGGCATGGGCGAGAGCCGCGAGGCGGCAGTCAAATCGGTCTCACCAGGTTGAACTGTTGTCACAACGCTCCTGGTATCAGCGGCGGCGACCTCGATGCTTGTCCCGAGGCCGCCACCCGTCTTTATGGCATAGGTACGACTTAGAGCTGGACAAAGAGTGAGATTATGATAGAGCTTTAGCTTCCGGACAAACCTGCGCAGGAGAAAGCAGGATGGGCGGCGACATAATGTACTGTATTCCTGAATAGTAGCGGTGCGAAGCCACACAACTTGAGGGCGGGCATGTTGGATGACACTGTCAAATACTTAGATGACATTTCAACCCCTATTATAATAATTATTTTCTACAGCTGCTTTTCGTGTTTTTGCGTTCGGTTATCCCAGAACGGCGGAGATATGAGGGTTAACGTACCATCCTCTCCAAGCAAGTGTTAAGGCGTATGTAGTGCGGCTACCTGCTGTTTCAATTTGGGACCGCGCAGGCAATCCTCCTCCTCCTCCTCCTGACAGTGATGCTGACTCGGAAACATTAGAAAACATCAAGTCGTTGCAGGGCAGTCTTTGCGACCCCCACAAAAAATTATGCGATCCAGTCACTAATGGTCAACCTTTGGTCAACCTTGCGATTCGATCCACCTACTCTCATTCCACAACATTTCTTCCCCTTGGTTGTGGCGCTCTTGCTCCGGAATCGAGTCTACGCCCAAAGGGCCAGAAAGCTTGGCCAGAGGCAACGAGCGGAAGATGTGATATCAATCTGATATTATTATTATTATTTCTCCTTGTTCGCACCAAGACCGCTCCCCCAGGCCCTTTATGCAACATCTTTGACGATCTCAGGCCGCGCTCAAAGTCCTTCGAGATGCTCGAATACCTTTCAACCTGGACTGTCTGGCGGCTATACTTTCTGATCCTCCAAAGCCGCTCTTTGTCCAAGTCTCCGAAACACAAAATCGTTCGACGTCACTGCTTTGGAGGCTGATGTTCCTCTCATCTGTGCGGTCTTCATCTGCTGGATCGCAGCAGGTCTCTATGTCCACAGGGGCAACACTTTCGGTTGAGAAATAGCGGACAACCTTGTAACCTATGTCTTCTTCTCTTTTGGCTTCTTATCCTTCGGCACCCTCGCCAACCAGTAGAAGAAGAACGCGCCAAGGATGTTGACGCCAATAAATACCCAAAGGATACCAAAGTTCCTCCACTGCTCAGAGTACTAAGGAAATATAAGATTAATGGTGGCACAAGATGGTATCAATCGGTTCACCCTCCGCACAAACACAAGTCCCGCTACTCCACCTATCTGTAGTAGTAGGGAACTCCGAAACAGGACCTACCCTGAAAATCATCGGATTCTGGGTATGTAGACATCAACGTCAGCACACATCCGGGATCCCGGTTATCCCGTCATCCATTTCACGACTGCTAGCTGGCAGGTCCCGATCGTAAACCACCGCTTCAATATTGACAGCAACTTACTGGACACCACATTGCACTCAACATCCTCCCCCGTGAGGTACCGTCAGCTTATCGTAAAGTGGAAAGCAAGACTCAATGGCATGCGGGCATTTTTATCAAGGCCGAAGTCACTCAAATGCTTGGCTAACGGCTGCTAGGATGGTACCGGATGTGAGCCTTAAATTGGCTCTAGGTTTGTTTACGGCAACAGAGGCTTCGTCTACCCACCGCCGATTTCCTTTCTTACCGCGTCAATTCTTACGAGCCACCCGAGAGTTCGTACCGGCGCGACGCAAGGTTGTGCTTTCAGACCCTGCACCTTTACGACATCGATGAGAGGGCCCGTTTCCTCCAAACCAAAGCAATGCTCTCGAGGGGTCGGGCGCACAGAGGTACGACACTGCCTTACGCCTGACCCGCCACCAGTGCAATCCCTCGACGAAGGCTGATGGAAATTCCGCTGCATTTCCTCAGCCCTACCACGCGAACCCTCTGCGCCGATTTCTGTGTTAGCGACCCAGCAGCATGCTCGTTGACACGGAATCTTGCAGTCGCCACAAGCCGTACATCTGCTCCTCGACACTGACTTGGAGGCCCTCCGTCTCGTGCTGGCCACCTCCATGGTTGTGCCGCGGTCCTGCGTCAAACGCAATACGGCCTCAAAAGATTCCGATTTTTTTTAGGCATAGCTCGTCTCCACCATCATCCCGCATTTAAACCTCGGGCTCCGCTGCTATCCATGTAAATATAAAATCGCTGAATTATTCAAATACAGGCTAAAAGTAGGGAGGGACCTCTCCTTTCCACTCCCAGGAGCGGTCTTGCTGGACCGAAAGCTTCCATTAGCTTATGAGCAGCGCCCCCACTATGTTCATATCTTTACAATCCGACCAACTCCACGGTTGAACCTCGGCCACACCACTGTTGCCCAATTTTACTCTGTGGTTCAATCCGATGAGGCGATGTCGTTTCAGTTCTATCATCCCTCTAGACGGAGAGAGACGATGAGATGGGGAAGGCTGGCAGCAGAAAAACTCACCTAACCCCGATATATACCCCCCAGGGTGCTCCCGTGTCGAGAAGGAAGGACATAGGCAGGTAGCCTTTATCCTGTACCTTGAAGCACGTTCTATACCATAATCGGCAGTGGCCCCTCTGTGGCGAGGTACTCAGGCTCGAGAGGCTGATGCTGTAGGATGAAATCGTTGGGATGAAATTCCTTTGTCCAGCCTTTGGGAAAGTCCGTCTCCGCCATCATGAACGTTCGACAGTGTTGGGATTCTATTTCCAGTCTCAGCGTGGACCTCAGTGGCCTGAGATAGTAATACCTTGTCCATTGTTATTCTGCGGAAATCTCAGACCGGCCCCATGTACGAAACTTCTCACTAGAGAAAGCATGAGAAAGATTACAGGCAAATAGAGCGCATACAAACCTGAAGAGTGGAGCAAGCAGCGTGTGACCTAATGCCATTGGCGAGCGGAATGTTTTCTCGTCGATACTTTCCCAATCGGGAATACACAGCTTTTTTGATCTTCGCTCGTATTTTCATCTCAGTGCTAATGGCTTTCCGCTTTCGTTCTAGGAACCAAACCGGTAAAAGATGTGCCATGGAATTGATAGAAATTGTGCAAAAATAAATCTGGTTGTTTATTTATTCATTGATTGATTCTATTAGAGTGCGCACGCCGGGCCCTCCATGTAGCATATACGTATTACAAGAATAACTAGCGTGAATGGAAGTGGTGCATTGACGGAATGTGGAGGGGGGAAAAGGTGGGCGCCATGAGTGGGTGGGTGTCCCAGCTCGATATAGGGTACGAGGCAGTAGGTAGGGGAAAGAAAAGAAAAGAGAACACGGGCGCGGGCACTCAAGTGTGTAGCACGGGAAGCGGCAAATCTGGGTAAAACCCGTCCGTCCGTATTATTAATATTACCCACATCTTCAACGATCATCGTCCTCCTTATCCTCAAATAACCCCCCGCCCCCCAAACAAAAGACCCGGCAGTTCGTGTGAGTGCAGATACGCCTCTCTACGCGCGATGTGCGCGGCCAGAGTGGTACGCCGGGCAGATTCGAGGGTCGGTTCGATCGTGAATAAGGACCCAGTTTGCAGAGAGAGATGAAAGACAAGGTCTAGCAGCAAGCTTGAAACAGCCCCGTGAAAGCTCTAACGACTCAGTATTTTGCCACTGGAAGGCGATTCTATCGAAAATGGGCGGAAAAGTCATACAGTCTCGTTTGTGTACCACAGTTAGTAGTTTCTTAGGCTCAGAAGATTTTCGTGGAGGACTGAAGATAGATATGCCAGTGTCCGAACAGCTTGCCCTTCGTCTTTAAAGTATTTCAGGAATGCTCGAGGTTGCGCTGTAGCAGAGAGCCCCGCCCAATGTAGTATATCCCACCGAGGAAGCCGATCAAGCGCGGTCTTGACGTGTGCAAGCTCTTCGTCTAGTCGCGAAGCCACCTGAGAAGCAGTCGAGCTCGCGGTCACGGCAAGGGGCAGAGACTCCTGAGATTTCCTCGCATGCCCTTTTCATGCCACGAGCAGGGTGGGAAACGGGTAGCATTCATAAGATTGCGGGTGGAGTCGGACTTGAGATAGGAGGATTGCAAGGGCTGTAAGCGACTGAAGGGCAATGAGCAGAGAGTAGGAGTTGCGCCACAACACAATAAACGCACACGTTATTTACATGATCCAGATCGTTTACTTTTTTACCTTACCGTTTCACTTGGTCATGCCATAGAAGAGGATCTCATACGCGCGCAGGACCGCAATAAAATAAATCAGTCCCAAATCAAGAAACAGGGGTATTAATCACTCTGCCCATAGCTTTGACGAACGGTATAAGGGGCTCCACACGGCCCCAGACCTCTTCGAAAATCTGTTTATCTCGTTCCTCTATTTGCCCCCGCAAGCTCGCGGCGAGTTCATCAACCATTGGTTGAACCAATGCACGAACCGAATCTCGGATGGGTTCGTCGATGGTTGAGAGGATATACTCAAGGGGCAGGGATGGCGACGGCGGAGGCTGCTCCTGATGAGCAGCCAGAGCGGCTTGCATGGCTGCCTTCGCCTGCTCCAGCGCTTGCTGGTCATTTTGGCTCGCCTGCTCGTATGCCTCGAGTCGCTTTTCGAGCTGCAGACATGGGATGATGATCTACTCCAGAGATTGCGGCCGAACAACACTTACGTCGTGCAATTCTTTGAGATCCTCCGTTCTTCCCAGCGACAATGTGTCGACTCCTAGCTGCAGTTCGTTTGTAGTCGTCAGGATTCCGCCCACCACCCCGGCCATCTCGTCAACGTCGCTCTTGGCCTTCTTCAGGAGCTGTTCCAGCTCCGTCTGAGTGGATGCGCCGGCGCCGTTGGAAAAGTCCAACGAAAGTGACTCTATGTGTGCTTCCACTTGAGCAAAAACTTCTTCCTTGTTGTCCGTGTCCAGGTGTTGAATGGTGTTTCGAAGTTCGTGAACCTCTCCCTCCACCTTCACGACCTTGTCGCGGAGATCGGCAATTTCCGCAACGTTTTGAGCAGCGTCCTCGTCGGCTCCAGAAATGCGACGTCGCTTGTGGGGCCGCGCATCGGAAGAGGGGTCCGGTAAGTCGACATCCATCGCAGCCAGGGCCACAGCGGGAGGTTTCTGGACGGTAGAGTAAACGCTAAAAAGGCTTTGTACCGTTTCGATCAGTTCCTGGTGGTACTTCATCATCTCCTGATACTTTGCGAGAGCTCTCTCGCTGCCGTCGAGCCTCCATTCCTCTTTGAGAAGTGAGAGGGAAGAAGTCATGTTGTCCTGCTTTTCGTCGCAGCGCGTCTTCAGCTCTTCGCGCTGGAGCTCTACGAGCTTGCGGTCGTCGGGGTCGGTGATGAGGGCGTATCGCGGCGTTCGGAGCATCCGCTCAAAGTCCTGCGAGGCCTTGAGAGCCTCCTGGTACTCTCCGCGGGCCTGAACAGCCTGAGCCACAATTCTATTTCGTGGAGCTCAAAATTTATAGTGCGCATGAAAGGGATAAATTTACGGTATTAATTCGTTCCACCTATTTGCAGGCGGTGTGTCTGAATTCGTCTCGCTGGGATCTAGGAAAACAGGGGGACGTGGCGGTGGAGGAAGAGAGCTTGTAGGGAGAGGGGGACGAGGAAGGGTGGAAGATGAAGGAGGCGGAGGCGTGAAAGCCCTCATGCCATTGCCATGAGCCGAAGTGGCTCTTCGACTATCCATTCTTGAAGACTCTGAACCAGAAGCGTAGCGGTCGCGACGACTATAAGAGGGCGTGGGTGAGTGAGAACGGTCCCTGTAAGGGCGGCGCGGGGAGAGACTGCGCCGACGATTTGAGAAGGATTTGGTGGGTGAGTTCGCAGGCCTTGCGTACGTCGCCGGCAGACTCGACCACTGTGGATCGCTTGGGTGTGCAAAGTGACAGACTCGAGCAGACCTTTGGGGCGGTCAGTAGAGCAGGAGCAAGGGCGGATTTATGGCCATTACATACCTAGTACAACCGCCGTTTATGGGGTCCCCATTGTGGTCAAAGCTCTGACAGGCCCGCACGTAAACACAAAGATCTTCCGTAGCCTAAAAAAAGGTCCACATACAAAACATCTTGCCTTTTTCGAGGGAGATCTGGATATGTATCCGCTCATGGTAGTATGGTGTGAACCTGGGATATTATTGAAAGGGGTCGCAAGGGGATACGGTAACTTGAACCGGCTCGAGCCGGTCAATTTCAGATCATCCCTAAGTTACATTTTTTTTTTTTTTTTTTTTTTGAGGAACGTTTGGAGTAGTGGGGCGTACGAATACGCATGTAAGTTACATTTTTGGTCCTATAGGTCTGCGCTGAGCTCTACGTCCCCAGGTTGTCCCCCAGTAAAATAATGCCGCTCGATTTCGAGCAGTTCCCTCTGCACTACGGCAACGGCATGCTGCCCAACAGGCAGCGTCAAACCATCCTCCACCGCGCTCCAAAACTCGTCGACCAATGAATCCCACACCTCAGACTCGCAGAGCTTTTCGGCGCGCTCGCTGAGCTGCATAGTAGGCGTCAATAAAGCACACCCCATCATACGTCGCACAATTACATACGGTATGGTCCTCAATAGCAGCCATACGCGCCTTCGACCGCTCCTGCAAACGCTCGACTTGACACTGGAGCTTATTGCACCGCGAGAGCAGGCGCTCCACCTGCGGATCGATCTCGCCCTCCTCCAGCGGGCTCCACGCGTCGCAAAATGCCCTGCAGGCCTCAAAGTCCGCGCGGCATTCCTCGATCCAGTCGCTCATGGCGCGCAAATCCGGCGTTTTGGGACGGGCGGGGGGCAAGGCGGTCAAGAGCCCGCGACATGCGTTCCTCATCTCCTCTACCTTCGAGCTCTGCATGATGTAGTCCATGTCGTGCTGCGGCGCGTCTAGCCCTTCTTCGACGAGCTGCTCGTTCAACTGGGCAAGCCTTCGCTGTTCATCTTCAATGGCTAGGTATAATTGAACCGCGTCGTTGAGCCTGTAAAAATAATCAACTTGGCAGCTGGAAAGTCGCAGAAACTTGAAGGCATACTTTTCGAGGGGAAACTGCAGTGCATCGATTGGCTCGGGATCCATGTTGACGAGTATCCTTCCTCCAACATCGTTTTATCCTACTGACGACGACCCTGACCAAGATCAGCCAAATCGAGTTAAGGTTCGCCAAATATACCGCTATGTATTGGTTCTTGAGAATTTCCAAAACCGGGCAACATCATTTCGTTAAATTTTATTCTGTACTTTAGTCTACATCAATCTTCCCAAACATTCACAACCTCACTCTGATGCGTCATAACGGCGACGTCCTTTCGTACGGGATTTATTCGCGGATAGACAAACTGTACAAGGAACGTTGAGCGATCGCCGTTAAGAATCACCGAAACCACGTACCCCTTGATTATATTCGTTTAATACTTCAGCCGCGATAATCTCCTTGTCTTTCAGGAGCGCTTTATAGGAGTGCGTCATGGCGTTCGACTACAAGCATATGCATCAGCACAGGATGAACCTCGAGAACGAGAACGTACCTGCGCTGCAACGATACCCATGATGATGAGCATCAGCATCCAGTTCGACGACCCAGTCCCCATCCACAAGAATGCATGGGCGGGAGAATAAATGTTGAAAAGCATCATCTCAAGATCTCCGGGAGTCCAGACCTCCAGCTGCTGCACGCGTGCGGTCTTTCCCGGCGGCAGAGTGGGGAACGCAGGCGGCTGCATGCCGAGAAGAAACCGCCAGGATGTGGAGAAGCCAAACCACAGAGACGCCCTTATGCGGGACATGAGCGGCGGCGGCTCAAGCGGCTGAAAGTCGAGCTGGGCAGAAACAAACTTGGCGTTGGGGGACGAGACTGGGTCTGGTCTGAGATGCAAGCGGTAAAGCTTGATGCGAGTGAAGAGATAGACGGTATTCAGGGCGGTTGCGGCCAACAGAAACGTGGTCATCGGGACGGTCTGGACGGAATTATTTGATTTGCATAAAAGAAGACAGGTACGGTAGAAACGAACCCAGTCAAACCACGACTGTCCCTCGCCTTCGCGATACATGTCTTCCCATCCGAGGTCGGAATCGGGAATTTTCCTCACTTGGCTGACGCGGACGCAAAGATGAAGAAAGTGGAGGGTACCGCCAATTATCCAGGCGGACGTTTGGGGCTTGGGCCTGGGCACATTTTCAGGGAAGATGGCGATGTGGAACGCGATATCCGAGGGGATGGACCGGACGCTTCATGGGGGGATGAGGGATGTTTTACGCGGCGAAAAACAAACTAGCAAGCACCGTTCTATGAGTCCCTTTTTGCGCACGACGCCTTTTCGCAGGGGAGTTCCAGGGGCTCCCATGCTGCGACGCGACCCCTTTGATATGGACTGTGGGGTGGCATAAGGTGCGGGTTTCCTGGAACGCGCTGCTTGCCAGTCAAACGCGGTGTTGGTCGAGATGGATGATGTAGACGCAGGAGAACGGTCGACCACGATCGAGGGGCGGCTGCGGGGGGTGTGGGGGGTGTGGGGGAGGCCATTGGGCGAGGGGGAGACAGGCGAGCCAGCGGACAGCGGTGTTTGAGGGGTCGGGGAATCCGAGGTCGAGGTAGACGCATTGTTCATTTGCGCCAGTCGACGCAATGCCATTGTGGACGCGTAACACAAAGGCAAGTACAAAAGAAAAGGGTAGTATGTACGTAATAATACAAGGCGTCAACCACGTGTTCGATTCAACCAAGTTTTTTAACCAAACTTGAACAACGTACCAGCGTCTCTTTACTCCCCTCCCCCATCTCCACCCCGCGTTACCTTCTGTTTTCACGTAGCTTCACGCTTTCCCCTTGACCCGCAGTCAAAACGTCGATTCTCCGCGCAACCACTGCTACGTCCTTGTCGCCCAGCTCATCTGTTAGCGTCAGGATGGCTCAACCCTCCACCCACACTGAGCGCCATGAACGCCATCGTGGCGATCGCGATCGCGAGCGCACTTCATCCTCCTCCCACCACCACCACAGAACAATATCCTCCACAACCCTTCTCCTCGTTCTCTCTCTTGTCCTCGCAGGCCTAGCCGTTATGCTGTCCCTGCCCCGCCAGCAGAACAACAACATGGACCCAAATACGGAGCCGGCATCACCCGGCGTCTGGGGCTATCTCACTCCGAAGCGCTCCCAAGCCTTGGTCGCGCGCGAGACTGCCGTCGCCCTCCGTGAGGCTGAGGTCGCCCGCCGCGAAGCAGAACTGCTCATCGGAGCACCGGGCGGCGTCGTGCCGTCTCCATCGTGTGCGCCCTGTGCCGCAACGACAGTGTTCGAGACAATCTCTTCCCCTGCGCAGACCGTCATCAAGGAAATCATAAAGGAGGAAGGCCTCACTCCCCCCGGCTGGTCCAGCGGTCGCGCAGAAGAGGTTCTTGATCGGGAACTCCGCATCGCAGAGCGCGAGCGGGACATCAGCAAACGGGAAGAGAGCGTCAATCGCCGCGAACACGACGCGTCGCGACGCGAAAGCTGGATCATGGAGCAGCTCATGTAAACATTCAATCGCTGCAACTTCTGCCTTGCTAAACCCTCTCTGCAGTTCCCTGGGCAACGACCACCCAGAGACCGTGGAAGAGGAATACGTTTACGAGCCCAAACGGAAAGCCAAGGTACCGCCGCCCCTCCCGCGCCGTTCCGAGTTTTGAGACGAAGGAGGCGCACATGTGTCACCTTATCCATGTACTGTCTGTATCCATCCCCTCCGTCCCCCCTCCTTCGTCCGGGCTCTGGGGACAATGCTTTTTCTTCGCTGTCCCCTCCAGTTGGTGCCGCTTTTGAGTCCGCGGGTGATCGATCGCGTCGCGATCGTGTTTCTCCACGTGTTGCAGCGGACACCAATCTGGATCTTATCGCTCGCGTGTTCGTGTTAGCTGACCTGCTCTCTCTTCAGATTTATCAAGAACTTCCTCCAATTGACTCTTCTGAACCGATTAAAACTGTCTACCAGACCCAGACTATCACTGTTCCTGCCCCTGCCAACACCCGTCGCGTGCCAACTCCTGCTCCCCAAGTCGCAGACCCATCTTCTTCCGTAGCGGAGAGTCCACGAACAACCGCCGTCGAGATTATAACGGAGGAAGATGTTGATGACGACTCGATTAGAACTGTGACCGTTCGTCCGAGAACGACACGGCGACCTCCCCGTGGGTGGTTTGGTGGTTGGTGAACAGCTGATGTCTTTTTCCCTTCTTTTATTTCTTGTCTCTTGCGCTACCTCCTTTACCTACCCGCCGAACGTTCTATGCTCGTTAGCCGTCTTTCATGCCTCTGACGATTTCTACTAATGGTTGACGACTGGTTATGCTTACGATTACGATTCCTCGGGGTGTAGAATACTTAGCTTTATGTTTCAATATACTCGATGCGCCTCTATGAAGTTGGTCGCCCTATTTGAGTCGTTTCTGAACAAACACTTGTCCACAGGTCAACTTTGAACTTCGACGCGTCGAATGCAGAGAACGCGACTTGCGCTCTCATTTTCGTGTGCTCCCGTTCGACGTCACAGTTCTGCGCTCGCTTCCCGACGTCCGCAATTCGTTGAACTTCTTGGGAATCGGTATCCCACAGACAATGTCACCAACATCACCCCTGCTATCATAGCCAAACTTCCTTTGCGGCTGCACACGCGTCCATCGCACCCGCTAAATACGCTCCGTGCACTCATAGAGTCGCACTACCCCGACTTTGCCCATCTCTCGTCGCTCTCGCCCCTCGTTTCGCCGTTCAAAAACTTCGACGAGCTCTCCTTCCCCGCGGACCACCCCGGCCGTTCTGTGACGGACAGCTACTATGTGAACAAGGATCTCATGTTGCGCACCCACACCTCCGCGCACGAAGTGGAGGTCTTCCGCCGCGGCGAGGACAAGTGGCTGCTGACCGCGGACGTCTACCGGCGCGACGAGATCGACGGCTCGCACTACCCGATATTCCACCAGATGGAGGGCGCGCGCATATTCTCCGCCGACGCGTCGGGGATGAAGGAGGTCGAGGAAGACAACGCGCGGCTTCGGCACCGGCTTTCGCAGGCGAACATCATTATTGAGGACGTCCCGCACCTCGCTCCGTCGAATCCGGCCCAGTCGGTGCACGACCCGCGGTATGCTGAGCTGGTCGCACAAAACTTGAAGCTGTCGCTGAACAGCCTGATGCTGACGCTGTTTGGCGGGCCGGGGATCGGGGGTGCAACGCCCACTGCCCCGTTGAGAGTCCGGTGGATTGAGGCGTACTTCCCGTTCACCAGCCCCAGCTTCGAGGTCGAGGTCTTTTTCCGGGGGAAATGGCTCGAGATTCTTGGGTCGGGCGTGGTCAGGCAGGCCACGCTGGACACGGCTAGTAAGTGCACCACCGCTGAGGAGAATTTTCACGCGTGTCTAAGCTATCTACGCCAAAGGTGTCCCTAACAAAATCGGCTGGGCGTTTGGGCTCGGTCTAGAGCGCATTGCGATGATTCTCTATTCCATTCCGGACATCCGGCTCTTCTGGTCGACTGACGAGCGTTTCCTCTCGCAGTTTAAAGATCAAGAAATTACTACGTTTCAGCCGTATTCAAAATATCCTTCTTGCTTCAAGGATGTGAGTTTCTGGACAGAGCAGGGTGCTACGATTCACGAGAATGATTTCTGTGATCTCGTGCGCGATGTTGCTGGCGATGTCGTGGAGGACGTGAAAAAAGTCGGTTGTTTCGATTTTATTTTCACCAAGCGTGTCATAATCCTTGCTTGCAGATTGACTCGTTTGTGCATCCCAAAACTAATCGCACAAGTCTGTGCTACCGAATAAACTATAGATCAATGGACAGGTGGTTCAGTATTATGCTCACTGCTTGTAGAAACTCACACCTGCTGCGCTACAGGTCGTTGTCAAACGAGGAAGCCAACGAGATGCAGCTGCGCGTCATTTCCCGTCTGGAGGACCAGTTTGGAGTTGAGATTCGTTGATTAACATCCGCTACATTACTTCGTCCGTCTAAATATCAGTACTCGTCGACAGCGCGGGCCCTGCTATGACTGTGCTTCCTGCGCGACACCCACTTGCGCCGCCCTCAACACCCGATCCTTGATGGTGTACCCCGTTTTCTGGCAGTCTATGACTGTCCCTGGCGTCTTGCCCGGTATTGGCGCCTGGTAGAGGGCCTCGTGTCGATTGGGATCGAACTGGTCACCCGTTGGATCGAATGGTTTGATGTGATATTTAAATAGCGTCTGCAGAAGCTGCCGCTGGGTGATCTCAACACCGGTACAGAGCTCTCGTAGGTAGTCGTCGGCAGTTTTGGTGGGCGGGAGTGGAGGGGTTGGGGGAGGTGAGGGGGTGGATTCGGGTTCGGGTTCAACAGACTCGGGGATAGCTGAATCGACCGGTGGTGGGGCCGCTTCTGCGACTGCGGGCGGAGATAGGACAGAGGGAGGCACAGACTTCAAGGCCATTGTCAGGACATCGACGGTCTCGAGCAGGTCTATAGCGAAGTTTGTGATGGCGAAATCGCGAGTTTTTTCTCGTTCGCGGGCCGAGTTGCGTTGCAGGTTTAAAAAGTCTGCTTGCAAGTAGCGGAGCCGGCCCTGTGTAGGATACGGTGAATATTGAGGTCGGGTGACTGACGACGGTTCATACCAGCAGGTCCGCCGCCTCTGCCTGGGCTTTTGCCAGCGGCGAATCCAGACTTGCATCTGAGTTTTGTGGATCTGGGCCATCGTTTGCGGTGGACTCCGGCGCAGGCTGGTCGGAGGATGCTCCTTTGTCATCCGAGTAATGTCTTTGGCCTCTGGCAATGCAGCAACGGGCGAGACGGGAGGACGGCGTTCGGGTTCTGTACACCAGCGAAGTCGTACACGAACGAAGCAGTTGCAAGGCCTGGCCAGAGCTCATCGTCCCTGGTGAAAATTTTTGAAATGGCTCAAGCGCAAAGTTCCCACGGTAACATGTCTTATTCAAATCCGAGGCCTCAGGCAATCACGATTTCGTTATATGCACAAAGTCGAATTTAGCCTCTGTGTCTCACAAAAATTACTATGACTCGTTCAGACCAATTATTTTCACTCCCTGCTCCTGCTCTTTTACCTCCCCCACATGGTTAGCCGAGCAGCGTTAATCAATAATGTTACAAATCGGCAGAGCTCCGTATGGCATGCTTAGACTGGTCACTTCTTCCTACTTGCATCGCCCCATGTCGACCTCTAAACTAATCGATGGCGCAGTGGTAGCAAAGTCGGCCAGTTCCTGCTCGTAAATATATTAATCCCCTCACACATCCTCAGGACTGTCCGAGATGGCGTCGCCGCCCGTATCAAGTCTTTCCAGGCAAATTTCCCCAGGTTCCAGCCTCAGCTTGCCATCGTGCAAGCTGGCGAACGGCCAGACTCCACGGTATATGTTCGCATGAAGGCAAAGGCTGCAGAGGAGGTCGGTATCAAATTCAAGCATATTTCTCTGCCAGCCGCGAGCACCGCCGAAGAAGTGATCGCAATAGTGAAGCAGCTGAATGAAGACGACAAAGTCAGCGGAATCCTCGTCCAGCTCCCCTTGGGCGAACATGTGACTGCGGATGGCGAGCGTCTGGTCACCGAGGCCGTGAGCCCCGAGAAAGACGTCGATGGGTGCGCCGACCGGTCCCAGTTTGATCGCCGTGGGTGCTAATGCCGCCCACAGGTTCCATGCCTACAACATCGGCCATTTATCTTCCCGCGCCTCTGACCCTCTCTTCGTGCCTTGCACGCCTTCAGCGGTGATACGGCTGTTAGAGTCCACAGGAGTGCCCATCTCCGGCGCGAATGCTGTCGTTCTCGGTCGCAGCGATATTGTTGGCAACCCCGTCGCGTCCATTCTGCGAAATCGGGACGCAACTGTTACCCAGTGCCATAGCCGCACCAAAAATATCGAGACTATCGTGCGCGCTCATACTTCCTCCCATTATCATTTGAAGCTAACGAGTAGGTTTTATTTAGATCAAGAATGCCGATATCCTGGTCGCAGCCATTGGCAAGGCACAGTTCGTCCAGGGATCCTGGATCAAGCCCGGCGCGGTCGTGATTGACGTGGGGATCAACTATATCCCAGGTTTGCGCCTCTACTTGCTTGCCATGAGCGAAACTCATTACGAGCCGACTAGACGCGACAAAAAAGTCGGGGCAAAGGCTTGTCGGTGATGTCGATTTCGCCTCTGCCTCTGAGGTCGCCAGCCACATCACGCCGGTTCCTGGAGGAGTCGGCCCAATGACAGTCGCCATGCTTATGGAGAACACGCTCCAATCTGCCGAGCGTCTCTGGGAAAAGCAGCGCCAACTGAAGGTCACCCCGCTCAAGCTTAACATTCTCGAGAAGGTTCCGAGCGATATCGAGATCGCAATGGCTCAGACCCCCAAACGCATCTCAGATCTCGCGCATGAGATTGGGCTGCTTCCCGATGAGCTGGAGAGTTACGGAAAGTACAAGGCCAAGGTCGAACTCAGCGTTTTGAATCGCCTGTCCCATCGTAAGGACGGCAAATATATCGTCATTTCTGGGTAGGTTGGATATCGATGCGTTGCTTGATGCGTGCTTATTTGTCCTGCAGAATTACACCAACACCATTGGGCGAAGGAAAATCGACGACGACGATTGGATTGGCTCAGGCCCTCGGCGCAGAGCTGGGCAGACCAGCTTTCGCTTGTGTTCGCCAGCCGAGCCAAGGCCCTACGTTCGGCATCAAAGGTGGTGCCGCCGGAGGAGGCTACAGCCAGGTTATTCCTATGGACGAGGTACGTTAAACACTGTGGCTTTGCTAGCAAGCTCGTCTAACCGTTCTTCAAGTTTAACCTGCATTTAACTGGGGACATCCACGCTGTAACTGCCGCAAATAATTTGCTGGGTAAAATCCCGTTCACTCTGCGTTAGCATCAAGCTAATATCATCTCCAGCGGCCGCTTTAGATGCTCGCATATTCCACGAGGCAACCCAGTCAGACAAGGTATGGCTCCCATCAGTCGGCATTGCCTGTTGCTAAAGTCAACAGGCACTGTACAGTCGTTTAGTACCAACAAAGAAAGGGAAGCGGGAATTCCCTCCGTTGATGTTGAAGCGATTGCAGAAACTGGGCATAGACAAGACTGATCCAAATGACCTGACCCCTGAAGAAATCACTCGCTTCGCCCGCCTAGACGTGGATATTAATACCATCACCTGGAACCGCGTAATGGACACCAACGATCGCTTCCTGCGCAAAATAGAGATAGGCCGCGGTGCAGCAGAGCAAGGACACGAGCGTGAAACCGGCTTCGATATCGCGGTGGCGAGTGAATGTATGGCTGTTCTTGCCTTGACGACTGGCCTCGAGGATATGCGGACACGTCTCGGTGCTATGGTGGTTGCCACCAGCAAGCAGGGCCAGCCGATTACCGCGGACGACGTCGGCGTCTCTGGAGCACTCGCCGTTCTGCTCAAGGACGCCATCAAACCCAACCTTATGCAGACCCTGCAGGTGGGCCTTCTGTTTCAATTATGTGTCCTGAGAATTAATATTTTCGTCAGGGAACACCGGTCTTCGTCCACGCAGGACCCTTTGCCAACATCGCTCACGGCAATTCTTCGATTCTAGCGGATCAGATTGCCCTGAAGCTCGCTGGGACTGAGGAAGGAGATGCGTCAGACCGTGTTGGTTATGTCCTCACTGAAGGAGGCTTCGGCGCGGATATGGTATGGAACTATATTATCATTAAGGGGTAGATAACTGACTTGTGTTTGCAAGGGCATGGAAAAATTCTGCAACATCAAATGCCGAGTTAGCGGGCTGAAGCCAAATGCGGTAGTCATTGTTGCGACGACCCGCGCATTGAAGATGCACGGAGGCGGACCTGAGGTGACGCCCGGCAAAGCCCTGCATGCGACGTACACCCAGGAGGATCTTGTTACTCTCAAGGAAGGATGCAAAAATCTTGTGAAGCACGTCCAGAACTCTCGCAAGTTCGGTATCAAGGTTATCGTGGCGATCAACCAATTTTCGTGAGGGCTCTTTGTCCTTGTATTGCGTGGTGGCTGACATTCGCTCTCGCAGATCCGATACTGCCGCAGAGCTTGCTTTGATCCGAGACGAGGCGTATGCTGGCGGAGCAGACGCCGCTGTCGTCAGTAACCACTGGGCTGAAGGTGGCGCAGGCGCGCGCGCACTCGCAGAGGCCGTAGTTGCCACTTGCGAGGGTCCTTCCGACTTCAAGTTCCTCTACGATCTCGATCTCTCCATCGAGGAAAAGATCACGATCATTTCGAAGGAGATTTATGGCGCAGATGGCATCGAGCTCAGCGAGCTGGCGCGAACACAAGTAGACACGTACACGGCTCAAGGCTACAGCAACTTGACCAGTATGTGCAAAATTTCGGCCGCTATGCTCGCTTCTGATTATTCGACAGTCTGCATGGCCAAGACTCAATACTCCTTTTCACATGACCCCAAGCTCAAAGGCGTCCCCACTGGTTTGTGCAATCGTGCTGTTCTTGCGGCTCCTCGTTTAATTTCCCGATAGGGTTCACGATTCCCATTCGCGCGGTTCGCCTATCGGCGGGTGCGGGCTTCCTGTATCCTATACTTGGTGATATGGCCACCATGCCCGGACTCGGCACACGACCTGGATTCTGGGAGGTCGGCCTCGACCCTGAAACCGGCCGTGTGGAGGGATTATTCTAAGTAGGCAATGGGAGCTTCTTTCCTCTTCGACGAGATGTTCTCAACGAACACTGCGGGCTCGCGCGTTTGATGCCGTCTCAACACGGTTTGCGTATCTGTCAACAGAATTGGTCGTGCTATGTTCGCTTGGAGAAAGTTGGTGTGAAATAGAATTGTAACGAAATACACACAACGGATTGAAAGTACATATTGGGAGAGTGGAGTAGGCGAAATGCTCACTCCGTTATGTTGCGTGAACACGACCCCCAGGAAGTCTGGCTCCGGCAAAATTACCATTAATCGGTGCAGTGAATACCTGTGCAGCTTTGCGCCCACTGAGCGATCCACTCTCTTCGTCCAAAGTGATATTGTTGAAAGCAGCGTTGACACGGCGATTGTATGTATTTCCTGCGGTATCCACATAGCTGAAGCTGAATAAAGTTGGAGATCAGCCGCGGTGTTGTCGTTGTCAGGATAAACGTACGTGTTATTGCTCGTACCGTTCCCAGTATTCCCGGTCGGGGCCAACATGAAGAAGCCGCCTACTACAAGTCAGGCGGGCAGCGGCAGAAAAAGGGCTCTTCATAATACCTGCCATCTGTCTCTCCTTGATGGTAGAACCCAGAATGAAAGGCGCCGGAAGTAGTACACGACTATACGAATGATCAAAAATGGTCGTGACTGCAGGGACAGCAATCATGTAGGGAAATAAAGACGAGTCCAAGGGGCGTACAGATCGAGCCATCGGCATTTAGTGCGGTCAGATTGATGGTAAGCGGGTACGAGAAAGTGTCGACAACTGCTGCAACACCGTTGTGGTTGGACAACACATTTCCAGAAGACGATTGGAATACAGTCTACATTATGGGGATATTAAATGACTCGCTAAGCACAGCTGTCCACTCACCTGGATTGAGGTATTATCCAAATAGCTCTGTTTGTTAATGTACTGAAGGTTTTGCGACCAGACAACGTGAGTCGCCTTGCCGCTTCCACTAAGAATGTTAGCTGAAATTTGTATCTTGCGGCTCGCCGTCACTGTCACATCGACGTCGCCATTATCCCCCACACTGCCGGTGACAGTTGTCTGGGCGAAAGGTTCTGCATTGTACGAGGTGATTTTGCCAGTTGTTCGCTTCGAGGAAGAATCCGTGACAACCTGCAGAAGACCCGAGACAAACCTACAACATGCCAGGTACGAGCTTCAACGGTTGTAGCGTCTGTTTAGGAGATAAGACTAACCAGTTCTGCAGAGTTGTCTTGTCGTCCTCGGCAGATACCACGTCGATGGTGAAAAGGTGCGGTTTACCATCCGTTAGAATAGGGACAAAAGGTGTGAGGTCTAGGAAATAAGTTGGTAAATCGATAGCGCCATATGCGGCAATGGGCCTCCAAGCCGGGGGTAGAATGCCTCCAGTGAAGATGACCTGTTGTAGGATTGTTATTTTCTTGGTAGAGAAGATAGGCCAGGGAGGGCCTCCTACCGGATAGGGAAACGCAACGCCTGCCAATTGACCGTCCACAAGCAGTCGGACCTCTCGGAATGGACCTTGTCCAAGAAACCCAGGTGGCAGACTTCCAACGAAAGCGTTGGCAGTATTGAAATACTGATTTCCGTTCAGTTAACCCAGGACTCGGACGTACTCCTTTGATTACTTACCCAGAATTCTGCCAGTAACCTCGACTTTAGAGCCTGTGTAGGAAAATTAAGTATAAAGGAGCACCTTCATTCCCATTCCCCGACGGGTAAAGCTGATAATGTCGAAGTCATGCCGCATTCGTAGTATCGATTCAAGTACCGTACCTCCGCATAAACTGGCCAAAAAAGATTAGACCAAAGTCACATTTGAAAAACAGTACTTGCCTTCAACGGCATTTTGAGGTAGGGTCACGTTGATCTGAAAACCTTCAGCCTCGCGGTTTAGATGAAAGTTTTAATTTACAGAAAATCCTGGCGGCACTGAAGCATCATTGCCAGTGGTGTTCGATAGAGTTGAAAGAGGGATAATGGTGCCGGCCCTTTTCGCCGGAGGGTGTTGCGGTGAAGAAGCATAGAACGTGGCATGGAGGGTTGCTTAAGAATCCATTTAGGAGGGAGAGTCTGCAACACGACATATACGTACTAGAGTAGACACCGTTTAGGCCCGTCTGTGCTGACCTGCTTTAGTGTATATTGAGACACGGACGTTCTCGTTACCTGAATGAGATTGTCCAGCTGAAGAATGAATGTGCCCGGCTTGGCAAACAACGGGGTGTAGCGGGTGACGTCTTTCAGATAGGTCCAAATGATTCCAGCGGCGGTCGGTTCGGGAGTCGAACTCCGCCAGACTACAAATAAATACAGTCATGGTCAAGCATGGGGCTTTGAAGCTTACTTTCAACGTTTTGGAACGTGAAGATGGCCAAGCGGTCGAACTGGGTCCCATTGCTAGTTACAGTGAAATTTAAGGCAATCCCCGCCCACGAGCCAACGGGCCCACAGTCAGTAGGAGGGCTGGGTATGATGTTCAATATTATGAAACAAACTGGCGAGCTCGAGTACGAACGTGTAATTAACAATCTCAGATCTATCTGAAAGATTAGGATTACGGTAAGAGGCTCGCGATTACTTTCACATACAGGCCAAAAGAGAAGGCAAAATCACGCCTGAGAATATGTTGGAACGGGTCAAGTACCTGAACTTGTATTATCAGGCTTACTGAAGGATTTGGATGGTGCATTGGCGGGCATCTTGAGGTACCGGGGGAGGCTGAGCCACTTGGAAGTCCACAAGGACTGCGGCACTATGCGGAACCACAGCGGCAGCAAACCAGACGTACAATAGGCGTAGAACGTATAGCATCGCTGGAAAGGTCTTGGACCGCGAACGGCTGGGGTCTGTGGGACCACCGAGTAGTATTTATACCGACAATGTGGGAGTCCATCGCTGGACTCGTGTGATTCTTTCCAAGGTTGCTTTCAGGTCGTGAGGTGCAGGGTCATCGTTAGAGAGTCTGTCAAAAGAAGCCGGTACTAGGTAAGGTAGCGGCCATCCATTCCTTGCTTAGGGTTGGAGTCCAGTTTGGGTATCAGGTTGAAATCCTCGCTAAAAACTGCACTTGAATATGGAGGGCCCGAGCTGGTCAGCGCTGCGCTATCTTCCGAGAATATGTATAGCAGAGAACAATTCATCCTATGCACTCAAATGCACGGTGTGTGGCTTTGAGAGATTGCCAAATTGCAGTGAAGCGCGACCAGTAGCCGCTGGTTCGGCCCGGAATTCCGAACAGGACAAAAAACAAACAAGGTAATTCAAAATAACAACTACTAATTCCCTCGCGTACGGGCACCAGGGAGTCGGAATTTACCAACCGCTTCGATACTCTGAGTGGACGCTTGACGGGGCCCAGTTTTCTGTGTAAAGCTGAGCGAACCGCTCTCTTCATCGAGTGTGATGTTGTTCAGAGCAGCATTGACGCGCCGGCGATACGTGTTTCCAGCACGGTCCACATAGCTAAATCTGAATAGATCTGTTACGCGTGATACTGAGACGCTAAATGTGGTTGAACGAACGTGTTATTACTTGTGCCATTGCCCGAGTTTCCAGTCGATGCAACCTTGAAGAAGCCACCTGGAGATTTCAGGTCAGTGCAAGCATATATGGAATGCTCGCAAGTAGTATATCATACCCGAGATCTGCCTCTCTTTGATAGTAGAACCTAATATGAAAGGACTGGGAAGCAAATCACGGTCGTAAGAGTGATCAA
Source organism: Mycena rebaudengoi (assembly GCA_029282285.1). Classification (NCBI taxonomy): domain Eukaryota; kingdom Fungi; phylum Basidiomycota; class Agaricomycetes; order Agaricales; family Mycenaceae; genus Mycena; species Mycena rebaudengoi. Next base: position 737,084 of record JARJCX010000007.1, read on the forward strand.
AAAGTGTAGACCCTTTGTAGTGTAAATGTTAATGCTCTACCAGGCTCCAAGGACCTACAAAAAGATCCGTCATCGGCGAGCACAGTGAAGTTGATAGTGAGAGGATAGGAGAATTTGTCGACGACAGCGGTGACAGAATTATGAGTAGAAAGCGCCTCCCCGGATGCTAATTGGAACACATTCTGCAAATTCAGGTTATGGACCATCGCTGAAGAAATTCCCTATAGTACTCACCTGGACGAACGTGTTATCCAAATAGTTTTGTTGGTTAATGTAATTGAGGTTTTGCGCCCAGGTTACGTGCGTGACCTTCTTACTTCCGCTAACAATGGTGGAAGAAATGTGGATTTTGCGACTCGCTGTTACTGTGATGTTGACGTCGCCATTATCCCCCACAGTGCCGGTGACAGTTGTCTGGGCAAAAGGTTCTGCATTGTACGAGGTGATTTTGCCAGTTGTTCGCTTCGAGGAAGAATCCGTGACAACCTGCAGCAATCCCGATACGAACCAGTTCTGTAGAATGGTTTTATCTGCCTCGGCAGATACCACATCGATGGTGAAAAGGTGCGGTTGACCATCCGTTAGGATAGGGACAAAAGGTGTGAGGTCGAGGAAATAGGTCGGCAAATCGATGGCGCCGTATGCGGATATTGGTCTCCAGGCTGTAGGAACTATGCCTCCGGTGAAAATGACCTGGTCTGAAGTTGAATGCGGATAACCCCGAAAAAAAACGAAGTGCAGCTCACGGGATATCTATTACAATTGGAGGTTATGAAGTGGCGGCAGCCATAGAAAGGTGAAATAGAATACTAACGGGAATACGGCGCCCGCCACTTGCCCATCGACCAGGAGTCGGACCTCGCGGAAAGGACCTTGTCCATTCGCAGTTCCAGCCGGTAACTCCCCAATAAAGTCATTCGCCGCATTGAAATACTGGAAACCCGCTTTAATGATCATGTGGGATCATGAGTATTTTTGAATTACCCAGAATTCTAAGGCAAGTAAGTTGTTGCCTGACAAGGCGATGACTGAGAGAGATTACCTTCTGCACTATTCCCTGATGCGTAAAGCTGAGGACGTTGAATTTATGGACCCCTAAAAAAACAAATCGCGTACTTCGGCATAAACTGGTGGAGGATTTAGATTCAAATCGCGTCTACTGAATAACACTTGCCTTCGACGGCGTTCTGTGGAAGAGTCACGTTGATCTAAGAGCACTAAGCGGTCACAGTTCGAGATAGTAAGCATGAAAGTTACGGAAAAGCCAGGCGGAACTGAAGCATCATTGCCAGTGGCGTTCGATAGAGTTGAAAGAGGGATAATCGAGTTGGCCTTTTTCGCAGGAGGGTGTCGCGGTGAAGAGGCATAGAATGTGGCATGGAGGGTTGCTTAAGAATCCATTTAGGAGGGAGAGTCTGCAACACAACATGTACGTACTAGAGTAGACACCGTTTAGGCCCGTCTGTGCTGACCTGCTTTAGTGTATATCGAGATACGGACGTTCTCGTTACCTGAATGAGATTGTCCAGTTGAAGGATGAATGTCCCCGGCTTGGCAAAAAGCGGAGTGTAGCGGGTGACGTCTTTCAGATGGGTCCAAATGATTCCAGCGGCAGTCGGTTCGGGAGTCGAACTCCGCCAAACTATCTACCTTCAGTACGTTGGATCTAGCGAAGTTGTGATTCGTACTTTCGACGTTCTGAAAGGTGAAGATGGCGAGCCTGTCGAACTGGGTCCCGTTGCTCGTGACAGTGAAATTCAGAGAAACTGCCGCCCACGATCCCGGTGGGCCACAATCAGTGGGCGGTCTATGACGGTTGGTGAAAATGATAAACATAGGGGACTAAACTTACGCGTATTGCACAACTTCCGCACTACGGATGAGAGATACCACATTAAATAACACAATGACTATGCGATCGACACATACAGGCCAAACGAAAAGGCAAAGTCGCGTCTGTTGTGCGGTGATTCACGGTGCGCAACATGGTATCAAACACAGCCAAACTCACTGAAGGATTTGGATGGTGCATTGGCGGGCATCTTGAGGTACCGGGGGAGGCTGAGCCACCTGAAAATTCACGAGCACCGCGCTGCCTTGGGGAGATACAACCGCGAAGAAGAGGCCATAAAGGAACCACAGTGTGGGCAGCATAATTTCTGTTCCTTTGAACCACATAAGACAGGCTGGTAGCTTCAAAAGGGAGGCTAAATACCCAGTCTGATAGTGTGTCAACAATGAGCTGGGTCCTGGGAAGGGAAGAAGACGAACATCATGATATAAGTACTCAGCGCGTCGCGCGTGTTGGCGTCAAACTTGATAAGTATTAGTCACCAAGATTTGGTCAGGATTCTCACAAATGTCTGAGAAAGATCTCCCATGCATAATGTATTAATGAAGTAGTGACGGTAATAAATAACTGACTGAGAGGAATATACACTGCAGTAGAACCTACAAGCTAAAACTGATGACTGAAGACATCGTCCGTCGTAGTCGCAGCTGGTTCTGCGTCTCCGGGCCCGCCCCTTGCTCTCGGAGTATCACCATACAGTCCACCCTCGGCAGCCTCAGGAAATTCGGCGGCCGAAGAGTCCCTGGAATACAGCGACGATTTACTCTTCTTCTTCTTGCTCTTCTTCCTCTGCTGCTCCTCAGAAATCGAGTATGCATCCTCCGTCCTCGCCCATCGATCCTTCTTGTCCTTTTTCTTTGACTTCTTCGAGCTTTTGGCAGGAACAGCGTCGTCGAAATTTGCAGGATAATGCCACCGGCCACTGGAAGGCGCCGGCTCTGCATTCTCACTGCCATAATACTGCTCTTCCTCCGGTCCCCACAGCTCTCCATTGGCCTGTCTACGAGGGCCGGGTACTTGCCCTTCGAGCGAGACATCCACGCTGGATCCCCGGTCCTGACCTTCTTCATAAGGCTGGCCTTCAAGGGTGGAGTGCGGCAGGCGGTCATTGTAACGAGATTGCCACTGCGATTTGCGTTCCTTGCGTTTGATTTCAGAAGTGTCGACGAGGCCATATCGCTGGGCCCATTTGGGTGTCCGCGCATGGCTCTTGTTGTTTCGTATGTTCTGTATAGAGGTTAGACAGATAGATGACATGCAACTGCGGGCTGCGCATACCTGGATATAGAAATTATGACCGTGGCCTGTGTCCCGAATCTTGTTAATCGCCGCTAGCGAGAGTTAAGGGACGCATACCTGGGAAGTAGCCGCATATCGTCAAGAGGAGATTAAGCCAGAAATCGCTTCCTATGCCGAATCTTGCAGCAACGGCTAGTAAAACGAGGGTCAAAAACGAAGGTGTCGAGTTGGGGAGCACCACGAACCCAGTGGGGGGAAGAGGGTGCCCGCAATGAACAGGAGCACAGCGTAACCATGATGGCGCTTTGGCTTGAGGTCGCCTTTTAGCATTGCGAAAAATCAGGCGAGGCAACAAGGCCAAGATACTGCGACATACCTTTCTTTGGTATGTACTGCTGATACTGCGACATGAGAGTCCAGCACCGACTCGAGGTGGTGAATGGAGAGAAGGAAAGGGAAGAGGGAGATGAGAGGCTATGAGAGGATTAGTACATGTCACGCTTACTAGTACTCCGTTACGCACCAAGACATTCAATTGACAACCGCGCCATTCCACTACACAGCTGGGCACCGGCTCCCCTCTCCTACCCCGCGGTCTATATTTCTTCAATGGAGCACGAGGGACCTGCTCTTAATTTATCCGACGTCGTTCACGATGAAACTATGGACGACGAGGACCTGGTCAACGGGACTTCTGTCGTTCATGACTCGGATTCTACCCTTTTGGATTACTCTTCCTCCCCCCCGGACTCCGAATCATACTCTGTTGAGATGCTCCAGCGCGAACTAGCTACTTTGCTTAATCAAAACGCGTCTGCTGCGTCGACTGCTCTGCTCTGTGCTGCTGCCCAACAACGTCAGGAAAGCCTCGATATAGACAGTGGCGGAGCCGCGGTTGTGGGGGGCGAAGCCACGAGTCTAGGTTTAAATCTGAGTGGCCTTGCGGCCGCACTACAAGCTGCTCATGCGCAAGCTGCTGAGAACGAGCGTGTCGCCGATGAGATGGCCGCTCACGATCCCGAGTTTGCCCGGCAGCGCGGCGCTGCAATGGCGGGCATGGAACAGAAGACGACACGCGCCGCCCCCGCCTTTCATTCCCTTACCGCCGGCGAAGGATCCACCAGTCCTCAGACGAAGAAGAGACGCGATGGCAAGAAAGGATCAGACGGATCCGATTTCTTGTACTCCGATGGGGACAGTGACAGCGAGGGTGAAATTGGAGTGGACCATGGTGTCTCCCATGCGACTTCCGCGCGCCCTCGCTCAAGTGTATCGTCAGCTGGATCACCCCATTTGCCCTCAGAATTCTCAGACATGAACGACCTCTTGAATCAACTCTCTGGGCATTTTGAGCCGGAGCCCGAGCATCGAGCCTCGTCGCCCGACTCTTCGCCTGTCGTCCCTCACTCTCATCGTACTAGTTCTCAACTTGCTGCTTCGACCTCTACAGCCGTGCTGTCTCCTCTGAATCGACCCAGTGCTCCCCAGCCCGTGGCTTCTACATCTGCTATCCCTCCTGTGGTCAGTGCAAAGGCCAAGGAGCTCCACACTTGCGAGCACGACCAGTGCCAGAAGTCGTTTACCCGCCGAAGTGATCTTGTTCGGCACATGCGGATACATACTGGCGAGCGCCCCTTTGTCTGCAGCCATGCTGGATGCGGCAAGACTTTCATTCAGGCAAGCTCCGTCGTTTCTCCCTTAATCATATTCTAACTGCTCTGACAGCGATCTGCGCTGCATGTACATCTACGCGTACATACTGGTGAAAAACCTCATTGCTGCGAGTATCCTGGCTGTGGGAAGACGTTCGGTGATTCTAGCAGTCTTGCGCGCCACCGGAGGACCCACACTGGAAAGCGACCGTACAAGTGCGAAGACGTTTCTTGCGAAAAGACCTTTACCAGACGAACGACTCTAACCCAGCACATGCGCACGCATGACCCCAACTGGGAGCCAGATCCGAATATGTGAGTACTTTATGTGATTTTTCAGGCGTTCCAACTAATTGTACGGTGCAGAAAATATAGTTTCAAGGCGAAGAGGCGTAAAATCGCTGAAGAGGATGAAGAAGAGGATCTGGCAGATTCAGTCCGGACCATCTCTGCGTTATTTCAGTCTGGAGGGGGCGGGCCGGATCAACCGCTCCAAGTGAGAGTGGCCAGCATCGGCGCGGAGATCGCGGCTGCTATTGCCCAGGCTCAATCGCGTGTATACGATGACGAAGAGGACGAGGATGAGGATGAAGACGACTCACAAGAGGCTCTCGGGCCGAACACGAGCGGGATCCGGGAAGACCGGGCCGAGGAGGATGAGGGGCCGGAAGAAGAGGACAGTGACAATGCATTCCCGGTGCCCTTGAGGTCGCGGCGGAAGGGCAAAGAGGGCGATACACTGAAGAGAAAGAGATGATCATTGGGGTCAATATCACCGCTGATTTTCTATAACGCCGTTAGCGGCGAAGCGCGCCTGACACGTGAATATGTACAAATTGAAAGGGGCTTTGAAAGAGTCCGTATTCACCCGCTCCGATCCTAAATATATATCGCGAATCCTGTACATTCCTCTCTTCTCCACGCCATGACCACCGAAGACGCCCCCAACACCGATCTTATCACCCTCACCCGGTAGCCCGTCCACTCGTATGTCCGCTCACTGCTGACCACAGCCAATCAGCCATGTTCTCAGCGATCAGCTGCGATTGGGAACAACGGCCACTGGCGACCTTACCTTGCTGCTCACAGCGATCCAGGTCACCTCCAAGTTCATCGCCACGAATGTTCGCAAAGCCCGCCTCATTAACCTGTGTGTTCGATGCTTCCTGGATCCGTCCGGCGCTCACACACTTGCAGTGTTGGTCTCGCCGGGGAAACTAATGTACAGGGAGAAGAACAGAAGAAGCTCGATGTCCTGTCGAACGACATCATGGTCAATGCCTTAAGGGCCTCGGGCAAGACTGCTGTACTTGTCTCGGAGGAACTCGAAGACGCAATTATTATTGAGGAGAAATACAGGGGCAAGTATTGCGTCGTCTTCGACCCTCTCGATGGGAGCAGCAACATCGACGCCGGTGTCAACATTGGAACCATTTTCGGGATTTACAAAGTTGTACGTGACTCTCTTTTAATAATTCAGCTGGATATAACTCTAGTAGAGGGGCGACTCCAAGGGCACAGTAGAAGACGTTCTGAGACCTGGAAGTGAAATGGTCGCTGCTGGATATACGATGTACGTCAATTTTATTCCTAATTGAGCACCCGGCTAACTGTACTCAAGGTACGGATCCTCTGCCAACCTGGTTCTTTCTACTGGCTCGGGCGTCAACGGCTATACCCTAGACGCGTCATTGGGCGAGTTCATACTCACGCATCCTGATGTGAGATTATTATTCGTTCTTCTCTTTGACCGCGCCCAACACCCTACCACAGATCAAGATACCTCCGCGTGGCAAGATTTACTCCTTCAACGAGGGCAACTCGATGTACTTCAACCCACCGGTAACCGCGTACCTGAAGTCCATTAAATATCCCGCTCCCGGGAAGAGTCCCTACAGCGCTCGGTACATCGGATCTATGGTTGCCGATGTTCACCGGACGTTGCTGTACGGCGGCATCTTTGGGTATCCGGACGACAAGAAAAGCAAGAGCGGGAAACTCAGGCTACTGTATGAAGCGTTCCCCATGGCATTCCTGACTGAACAGGTACTATGCGCCGTGCTGCATCGCCTCTGTTGCTGACTGGTGTCGTAGGCCGGCGGGATTGCGACAACGGGGACGAAGCGAATTCTAGACATTGTCCCGACTAATATCCACGAGCGATGCCCTGTGTTCCTTGGGAGTAAGGAGGATTTGACAGACCTGATGTGGTTTTACGAATGAAGTCAGAGTCGCACAGAGCTTGAGGACGTGTTAGTTCAAGTTGTCTGACGACCTAAATATTGTACTTAATATGGAGTCACACTCGTGTGGTGGTGCGAGCGAAACTTCAGCATACTAGCGCAAGTGGCGGCCAAAATCATCTCCGCGCCATGTCGCAAACATCCGATTTGGAATATACCCTCAGATAGGGCCTTTCTGAATCTTATAGACAAAACACGCAGGGTTATGGCGCTTTATAAGTATTTATAACCCTGCCTCTTTTGCCTATAAGGTTCAGAAAGGCATTATCTTGGCTTATGATTCAAGAGCAACTTTTGCGACACACCGTGTCATTTTTGGCGAAAGTGGAAATGACCTTCTAATAAATTTCCCACCGGATTTGTATGGTAATTGGCTTGACGCACGACCAGATTCTGCGGTGAGGCCTGAGGGCATTTGGGCAGTCCAGAATTTCGATTGCAAAGGTTGAAAATTCTTGACGTTCTCGTAATACGGCTGAGTCATTGACGCGTCCAGCCTACAACCATTTCTCAACTTATGCGATACCATTACCATTTGAACCGCGTAGTAAATGTATCTAATGGAAAGGCTCGTATTAAAACATCTACCACGCGTTCAATTTGGAGACCTTTCCAAAAAGCACTTTCGTCAGTCTACGTACCTATTTGTTCTTGTTTCCTCCCTGGCACAAACCACAACAATGTCTCTTCGGATTAAGCTCCCCAAGACTGCTGAGGTGCTCTGCTTTTTGGGCCCGCCTCGCTCTCTCGTACTCATCTGCTACAGAGCTCTGAGCTACCCCCGGCTCGACGAAAATCCGCGAAGCGAATTGTCTCTCCAGTTGAGGATGATGTGACGGAGGAGTCTGGCCCGCCACTCAAGCGGTCTCGTATTCACCGCTCCCCAGATGGTTCCGAAGAGGACCACCAGGATGGGGATTCAGATTCTCCGGTCGAATCTCGCCAACCAACACGCGTGCTTCCCGCGTCTAATGCACGGTCAAAGCCACAGAACAAGAAGAAGCGATCCAAGGTTGTGCTTTCGGATCCGGAGTCGGAGGACTTTGATCCCAATGACGAAGAATCCGAGTCTGAGCTGCAGATGCTTGTGGATGAGGACGAGTACATGTCGGAGCCCAAGCATCCAGCGAAGCGGGCGGGCGGAGGTAAAGGTAAAGGCGCTAATGGAGGTGCCAAGGGGAAGAGGAAACCAGAAGTCAAGGAGACGACGGCGAGAGACGAGAGAAAGAGAACGGCGGAGCCGGGAGAATCGGCGGCGGCGGTCTCCGCCAAGCGCCAACGTAAACCCTCAACAAAGGCTGCGGACGTTATTCTTGATGTTGTGGGGGACACTGAGCCTGCCACTGCGAGTCAGACGCCCACCGAGGATCCTCTGCCGACACCCGTTCAACCGAAGAAGAAATTGCCTGCAATCAAGAAGAACAAGCCGCCAACGACCGCCAGCTCTGGGTCCGCGCTACCCTCCTCAGGTACTGCAGGGCTCTCGACCACATCGGCACCTCCCAAGCCTCTTGCCATTAGTACGGCGCGTCCTGAGGAAGAAAGCAAGCTGCCCCCGCCAGTTGTTGGCGCTGTAGGCGCTAGGAAAGCGGCCACTGTCGTATCCGCCGATGTTGATTTATCCAACCCTACGATGTACGCGCAGTTGTTCAAATCGGTCAGTTCGTCGGTCCTGCCCGTTTCATTTTTCTCTGACTACCGCTAATAGGGTGGCGGGAGCACACCATCTGGATTTACTCGGCGAGAAAAGGACGAAGAGCGGAGGAAAGAGCTAAATAGATTGCGGGAAGAGGCTAAGGCCCGGCGAATGAACGATACCGTAAGCTCGCGCAATATGCTCGCTCCTCGTTTTAAATGCGGCTGCAGACCCCGACATTCGATCTCCAGGGGCAGATGGACAAGATTACACGTTACGAGGAGAGGTTGCGGTTGGCCAAGAGCCCTTCAGTCTACCCCAACTTCCTCGCTGGCGCGCTGAAGCAATTACAAACGGGAAAGAGGTGCTTGGCTGGTGTCAATCCTGAGCCCAGGGAGGAGGGGGAAATGTGATGGCCGTTTCTGACCCCGCTGGGATTTCCTTGCGGCGATCCTACTTACCCTTTCTTGACGTTGGAAAGCCTCCGCACTCTTTTTGAAAAGCCTCCGAACGCCACCTCCGGATCCTATGTCACGCATTTAACTCTAAGCTATCCTTGGTTAATTTGCTGGCCGCGTTACGCCCATCTTTGTATTAATTTTTGTCCCTCTGCACTTGATGGCAACCAACCCTCCGTAATTACACCCAAGTAGCTAGAATAGGTAACCTCGTTACTTGAATGGGTATCAGGCACCAAAATATGACCCTCTGATTTGCGCCTCCATCTGACGGTTCCTATACATAAGCGGCACACGCTGTTCTTAGCCCGATATTCGAGGGATTACTTATGCAGCAAGGGGGTATGATCATTTCGGGTGAAGACTCGCAGCCAAAACATCCACGGCCTTGTATATTTGGACAAAACAGGTATCGAACCATTTCAGCCCGTTTTTCCCCAAGGAAAGATTTGCAAGTTGGGCTTCTAATGATTCGGGCTGAATAATGGACGATTGGAAGTCCGAGACAACTCGGCGAAATTCGGTCAGCTCTGTGGCGATGTGGTCGGGATCTTGCGGAGTGTAGAGGGTGGACACGAGCTCGTCGGATGCGGAGAGTAACGTATGCGACAGCGACGAGAGAGTGTCTAGGGTGGAGTTGGTGTGCGGGTCTTGGGGAACGGAGAGGACATCCGTGAGGATGCGCTTGTGAAGCAGGGTTGATAGTCGCAGTATCCCATGCACCTAAATCGAATCGAGGCGGCTCAGAGAAATCGGACAAACAGTATACACACCTTTTTGGTACGGGCCAATTCTTCGGGGTTCATCTTCTTGCCTGGCCCAAGGCCGATCTCGTCCCAGCCGTCGTCAAACAGCTCTTCCTCGTCCTCGACCTCGGTGGAATCGCCCTCCTCGACCATGTCGCCTACCTCCCGGAAGCCATCCTCGATAGAGGCTGCGTCTTCCACCCATCGCTTCCGCACAGCAAGCAGATTGCTGGTGGACAGATCGCGGGCTTTATCCAGGACATTGTGGACGGCTGCTGTCCGGACCATGTATTCGTCGCCGGCCTGCCCGGTGCTCTGGCGCGTGTCGTTAGACTCGATGTCCAGAAATGTTTGTATTAAGGCGCGGATGGAAGTTATCGCGTCCTTGACAAGAATTACGACCTCGTTGACGAGTACACTGCCGTGAGAGATGGGATCGAACATGTTCGTGCAGTGAAATAGGGCCGAGACATGGTCTGCAAGGTCCTTGAGCGGGGAAATAGATGCCCTATATGTGGGGTTGGAAGGTTTGAGGGCGAGCGACACCTTTGTAGTTGCAGCATGGAGCAGAGACAAGATGGAGACTAGGTCTTTGAGGAGTACGTCCTGAGGGTTGGGTGAGCCTGGCTGAGGATTTATGGCCTCCAAGGCTGCATTCGAGGACTGAAGAACCAGCGCGAGAGACAGAAGCGCTGGAGACGAGGTCAGTGGAAAGAGAACAAGACAAGAAATATTGGAAACCTTTTTGCTTGTCGGACATGATGGTTGTGACGGTCACTCTGCAAATTGACTTTCTATGCTGCGAGTAAGTTGGCAAGTGTGCAGACCACCCGACGCGACTCATATTTCTCTTTCTAGCTACTCGCTGCCAGCCGCGTCTCTCCGCGGCGGCCCTTCTCCGTCCCCCCACCTCGTTCCTTCTTCGCCCATCCCCCGCTTACCACCCGCTTGCGCGTCCCTTTCAGACCCCCCACAACACCCTCGCAGCTAATACTCGCTTCCTCTCGTCATCTTTCCCTTGGATCCATCTTTTCCAGGCCAAGGGCTGTTCCCTCACCCTCGCCACATGTCGTCGTCGAGATTTCTAAATTAGAGGCAGAGGCGGATGTCAATCGCCACGATGTCGCAAAGCAGATAGCCCTCTCTCAAGCACTGGTGGCCACAGGATTCAAGCAGTCGTATGAGGTTGTCATAAGTCGCTGGGAAAAAATGTGTGAATTTGTGCGTCATTCACCCAAATGGTGCACATTGCCCATCCAACTTTTTGCCAGGATTCTTCGTCTCCCGTGTTGCACTCATCCGAGGCATTCCGTCTATATCTCAACTGTCTCGTCAACACTGGGCAGTCCGCTTCTATTTTCCCCGCAGTTCGTAGACGAGACGCTTTAATCGCTGCCGTTCCTGCTTCCACCCTTGCCTCAGCACCCGCATCCACACCCGCGGCAGCGGATTCCCTAGACGCGAGCCCAGCATCTAATTCACCGGTTTCCAATTCTCCCGCCTCGGACACATCTCCCGCACTTGAGTCTACAAAGTCGCCGGCGCTTACCGAAAGTCAGATAATTGGCCAGTCGGTTCTAGCAGGAATGGGCCAGCCAGGGCCGAGCGGCTCTTTCTCGCATCGGTTATCCACTGCTCTCGAATCCCGTGGGGCAAATCTCGAGCCTATCCCCGTCATCATCCAGCAAAGTCAGTTTGGGCCTCGCCTTTACTGGCCATTTCACTGATGCAAATTTAGACAAATCTTGGTGGCAGGGTCTGGTCAAATTTGTGTTGACTCTGGGTGTCGGCGCATTCCGTGCGTGTCCCCGTCTCGTTCAGCAGACACATTTGCTGACCATCCCTCAGTTTTTTTGGTTGTTCTGGCAGTGTTTTTCGAAAATACCGGGCTCATGAAGGCGGGACCCGCAAAAAGCCAGTTTGAGCCTACCGAAGGCAAAACGGTCAAATTCAGTGACGTGCATGGTGTCGACGAGGCAAAGGAGGTTCGCACTTGTGCATTTTTCGTTCCACTCGTAGCTGACCTCCTAGCATCCAGGAACTTCAGGATGTGGTCGAGTTTTTGAAGGATCCCACTGCTTTTGCATCTCTTGGCGGCAAACTGACGAAAGGTCTCTTGCTGACTGGGTCGGTCATTTTCTTAAGGGGTTAGCTCGGTCTAAAATGCACCAGGTCACCTGGAACCGGTAAAACTATGCTGGCTAGAGCAGTCGCTGGCGAAGCCGGCGTACCGTTCTTCTTCGCCTCCGGGTAAGCCCGTTCAAACATCTTGTTTAACAACTGCTGAAAGTATCACAGGTCTGATTTCGAGGAAATGTTCGTTGGTGTGGGCGCCAAGCGAGTTCGGGAACTGTTCGCCGCTGCCCGAAAAAAGGACCGTGCCATTATTTTTATAGATGAATTGGATGCTGTCGGCGGGAAGCGTAGCAGCCGTGACCAACAGTACATGAAACAGACTTTGAATCAACTCCTCGTGGAGATGGATGGGTTTACGCAAACCGAAGGGATCATTGTCATTGCGGCAACTAATTTTCCCGAGAGTCTCGACCAGTATGTTTTCGCAATTCCTGCCGAAATCTCGGATGTTCAACACATATTTCCAGAGCATTGGTGCGACCTGGGCGATTCGATAGGATTATCGCTGTCCCGTTACCCGATATTCGCGGACGTGCGCAGATTCTCATGCACCATATGAAGGACGTGATAACAGGAGAAGGTACGACCTCCCCGTTTCGTCTATTTCCCATGTAGTGATTTATCTCAGATGTCGATACCAAAATCCTTGCACGGGGCACACCCGGGTTCTCCGGTGCGGATTTACAGAATATGGTCAAGTGAGAGCCGCGGCGGTTGTCTTATATTGCCCCAACTCATACGCGATTTTCTCAGTCAAGCGGCTATTCAGGCGTCGAAGGAACGGGCAAGTGCGGTCATGCTCAAACATTTTGAATGGGCTAAAGTGGGTCACCGCGTCTGGTTGAAGTTCGGTGACTTGACCATATTTAGGACCGCATCCTTATGGGTGCTGAAGGCAAGAGTCGATATCTTGACGACGCAAATAAACTAGCCACGGCGTATCATGAGGTCGGTGGCCGTAAAGCAGCAACAAAGTATGCGCTGACCTGCTTTGGGATAGGGCGGGCATGCACTTGTTGCCCTTTATACGGAAGGCGCGATGCCGCTGCACAAGGTGACATGTTTACCGCGTGGTCATGCGCTGGGTTACGTATGTTCGTCACCTATAACAAACGATTATCCTCTCAGTCCTGTCCTTTTTCATCAGACTTCGTTTTTGCCATTGAATGACCAAACTTCTGTGACTCTGAAGGAATTCCTCGCCCGTATCGATGTATCGATGGGTGGTCGGGTCGCCGAGGAATTAAGTGAGGTCAGATTTATCGTTCCCAGTTCTGTCATTGACATGTTCCATTAGTTTATGGGAGTGAAAATGTCACCAGTGGAGCAAGCTCGGACATTAAATCGGCGTCAGCCACAGCGCGGGCCATGGTCACGGTGATTGACTGTCTTCGTTTTGGCCTCTTTGAACACTAACCTTGAAAATAGCACTGGGGCTTTTCTAAACTTGGTCCGGTCTTTTATGACCCCCGCGACGGCAATTTAAGCTCCCGGCGCAAGGATGAAATCGAGGAGGAAGTCACAAAGTGAGTAACGCTATTCATGAACATTCTAAGAGACTGATCTGATTTTTCTATTTCAGTCTTATTCTAGGCGGGCAAGGCCGAGCAACGACCATCCTGACATCCCGAATAGACGAGCTTCATCGCGTAAGGGCTTCCACCACATACTTCCTTTCTGAACTTTCGCTGAGGTGTTTTCAGCTTGCACATGCCCTCGTCGAACACGAGACACTAGACTCAGATGAAGTGAAAAAGGTGATCAAGGGCGAACCGATACGGACAGTGACACAGGTGCTGGACGAGGAGGTCCCGAACGCAGAAGAAGTCTAAACATATATTTATATATCCCTAATATCCTTACCGACACAGACCGACACTCATCTTTAAGCATCATGAAGCCACTCTTGGCATCATGATCCGTCCGCTTGATGTGGCGAAAACGCCGTATCGTTTAAAAGATGTCCGGGTTTTCGGTCAAGGACCAAAAAAAAACACGCCGCATCGGAAGCTTTTTTTACCGCCAATATTGCGAGAAGGATATATTATTTTAGGAAGTATGCTTTCGCTTGCAAAATGGTTCCGCAAGAATTAAGAAAAGGAAGGTAAAAGATCCCCGCGTGGCAGATCACCAAAGATCGGGATTCCGATCCGGTATCCGGAGTAATGCAATCAAACAGAAATGCTTGGAAAATGCAACAAATGCCATAACATTTAAACTCATTTACTGCAATTCGGCACGATTGACCCCAAAAGCGGTCGGGGTCGGGCCGTTTGCCTCGGGATTGATAGTCTTTTACGGCTGTTAAAACGGGAGTTGAAAAATCCCATTCGGGACTTCGAACTGTGCTGGCCTCGTCTCCGCCTCGTCTGCAACTTCCCGCGCTAGAGGCCTCACAGTGGTAAGGCGCTTGGAAAACTCTAAGTGACCCAGTATCTCATTTGGGAAAACAGCTTGAACTCTAATACGCCGATCCGAGATCACTCCAAATCTCTTGCCTACCTCCGCCGACGAGACTGTGGCGGCTTTCTCCTCGAAACGGGGCCCTAGACCTCACTAAACTGTCCCGATGTGTCATAGACAGTTGTTGTTCACCAAGGTGATCGAAAATAGAGCTCAGCAGTCGCGGTACGATGGCTCACCTTTGTTCCCTTATTGTGTTTGTTTCCCAATTCGCCCTTCCGCTGCCGCAATGTCGCTCGTGTCGCGTCCGTTCAATATCTCCTGTCCCCTAGTCAATTCGCTGTGGTCACTCAACATACGAGACTGAAGTGCTGGTCGACTGTCAGTCACGGTTTTGCCGTATATCTTCTGCCCATCCTCCAAACTGCCGGCCATGCGCATGCCGCCGGTGAGTCTTTAAGTTTGCTTCCAATTAGGGAGCGCTTATTCATGCTGAGTTTGACTAGGTATTACGGTGAGTCCTTTTGGCTTCCCCGGATTTGGGGCTGAGAATATATGCAGGACATCCACAAAGACTGATTACACGGGAGGTTTGTCTCAAGGTGTTCATTTTTTTCTATATCCACAATTCACCACAATGCAAGGTTCTGGCATACTGTCCCCGATGCCCTGCGCGATGAATGACTTTAATGGCCTCGATACGATCGTCTCGGTTTTCAACTCAACATTGTATTTTTATACACACATATATATTATCTTCACGATCTTTGATACCAGCGCCCATCCATATATCTATAACTTGTACTACCAGGCCAATGATATATGTACGCGTGTTTGTTCTCCACCATCCACGCGATGGGACGCCGTGACATCGATCATTTCGGCTTGTCTGGAACGACTTTAAAAGTGAGGAGCTGGAATCGAGTACAGTCCATGTTATGGATCCGCCGTACAGCGCGTCACGGACCGATCTTCCCTGGACGTGCGCATTATTCGTCGGTGCAACGACCTTATAGATTCTGTGTTGCTGCCAATTGGGCAGGCAAACCTTCTGACCCCAATCAACCGTGGACGAAGCCTTCATTTTCGGCTGCGATTAGCGAATGGTGCAAGCACTCTCTGAGTAAATTCTCTTCAAGTACGAAACCACGAACGGCGGGTGAAGATTTCTTTCTATGTACTCAAGTAGGTGCCTTTAGTATTGATTGTAATTAATTTTTTTTAAATCTGCATTAGATGCGAAATAATTCAGTATGGCGATATGGCGCGCCTAAAGTGTATTTATTTGCTGACCCTGTTTAGGGTATCGCGCTGGGCGTCGCGGACGGTGTTGGGGGTTGGGTATCGTCGAGGATAGACCCTTCTCTATTCGCCCAGGCGCTAATGTACTACGCTGACGGGCATTTTCGGAATGGATGGGCCGGCGAGCCTGAGACTGACCCAACACTTGAGGATGCGGCCCTAGGAGGCGTATATGAAGGAACGGAAATCACACCACTGGAATGCCTGTCCCTGGCACATCAAAACGTTCTAAAGGACGACGCTATAGAGGCTGGTGAGATATCAGCCGTTTGACCGCGCAGTCACCGACATTGTTGCAGGTTCCAGCACAGGTTGCCTTGTTACCTTAAATGCATCTTCTGGGCTATTGCGGTCTTCAAAGTATGAACCCTTCTTACATTCCAGCAATATTATAAACTTGATTCCATCCACAGCTTAGGAGACAGCGGGTTTTGTATAATCCGGTCGTCTTCGTCGTCTGCCCTCTTCTACAACAGCCCTCCACAAACACATTACTTCAATTGTCCCTGGTACCTTCATCGAACCTTCCGCGACGTAGTCCCTACTAATTTTGAGACTCGAAGGCAGATAGCCAAGCTGCCTACACGAGGCCGGAGAAAACCTATTGAGCAAAACTTGAGTGATTCTCCGAGCGTGGCTCAGGAATATTCTACAAGATTGCGGGATGGAGATATCGTGGTTCTATATGTATGGTTTTTTATGTTTCAACCTTTATTATTCTAACTCGAACGTAGACGGATGGCCTCTCAGACAACGTATTTCCTGGTAAACTACGTTCTATTCTTCCTGTCAAAATCTGAGGTTCCTATGTAGCTGAGATTGAAAAGGTGTGCGCATTAGGCCTCAAGGGCCCGGGTTCTGAGGACGCCAAGGTGCGATCGATCGCACAGAACTTGGTCGTATTATCTCGTGCCGCCATGATGAGCGATAGGGAGAGCCCATTCGAGTTGGAGGCCAGGCAAAATAGAGTTGCGTACAGAGGCGGAGTAAGTGCACACATAGCTCGCGTTTTCAATGGTTACTGAGAACGAATATTGCCAGAAAGTCGATGAGTTCGTATATCCGGCTCCCAGGAATGTTTTGTACTGATCTGGTTATTTCAGTGTTACGGTCGTGGTGGCCCTTGTCAGGGAAACGCTCTAAAATCAATATACTCATGGATGAACGATCTTGTCTTCGATCAATTTACAGTAGTACACGAGTAGCCAAGTGGCTGGAATTATTTACAGCTTCCGTTCAACCCAACTCTCGATTACACCAGCCGGGGTTAACGGGTACTCTTTCAACTGAACATTTCCGTCGACGACGAACAGATTGGGCTGTACGAATATCTTGCGTGCCTGGAAGCGGATTAGTGCGCCGCCTACAAAGATGACAGAACTATAATATACTCACAAGTTTTTTCTTGAGCACCAGGTTTCTCACCTCCTCCGTAAAGACGTCCATCGGGGTTGTAAGGTCCGTGTAGAAGCTCCGGGCTCCGGCGCCATCAGCTGTGCTCTTGCGCACTTGAAGATCGATTAACAGTTTCCCCATCACAGTCTTGCCCTCAGACAACACCAATGATCGATCCACCTTTAGGGGACAATGAGTTTTGAGCGTGGACATTAATGTTGGCCAAGACTGACATGGACGAAGAGATTTTCCAAGGCACCGTCCTTATCACGCACTTCCTCGAGTGTGACAATCTTCGACTTGAGTAGGTGCTGCATGATACCGAGTCGCGCCTGCATGTGTGCCTGGCCATGCTTCTTGGTTGCAGGATCATAGTACTCCAGTGCTCGGACGCCTGCCCTTGCCATCAACAAGAACGAGATGTACTGAATGTCTTCGATTTCTTGCTTATCAGTATACTAAAGGCAAATTAAGAACATTAAAACAACAGAAGGAAGATTCTCACTTTGAAGATGCTCAAAATTTCGACATTGCTGGCGACTGTAGTGATATGAGAAGGCGAATTTGGACGATAGAGCTAAAAGAAACAGACGGTAGAGAGCTACAGCCTCTCTAGATAGTAAATCAGAGCTATGAACTCGAGCACCTGAAGTGATCGCTTACGCTCGACATTCTTCCATGGACGACGACACCTCGCCAAGGACTGTGTCAGGAGTCTGACCAGGTTTGTACCTTTAACACAAATTTCAGTTCAGATAAAGCTTCAGAGGACACTCTTTTGACCAGGATGTTATTGGTTTCCCGGTTAAGGGGTTCTTAATCTGTGGGCCCGCCGTAAGTCAAGTGATATACTCAATCAGGCGAGCGAGATGTGCCTTCTCTTGATCAAAGTTTTTCTTTCCCTCCGCATTTTCCTGAAACAGCTTCCCGCTGCCGTGCCCGAGTAACTGGCAGCTTCCATGAGAAGTGATACAGGAGGACGGGAGACTGATACTGTACCTCGTGATTTGCAACCTGTAGCTCGAAGGCCCGCGAATCCCAGGCGTTGTATAGAGCCGCATCATCGGGGTGAATGAAAGTTAGCTCCTCATCTGGAGAAATATCATGCTGCTGCTCAGTGATAATGGGACAGCCGTACCTGGAGCTTTCGCCGCCAGAATGTTCGCCAAGCTATTTGTTACTGAACAAACTGTTATCGGGGCACAGTCACCGCGACGCACCTGACATTCTTGAAACCAGTGGAATCGCGGACCTGAAAATATAGATACTTTAAGGAATCTTCTACGCCAGCAGAAGAAAAAAACAAATACACTGAAGTAATTTGGGATGTTGATCCCCGCAGGGATGCCTCCTGTGGCGAACGAAACAACTTCCAGCGCAGTGAAATCGGGTTTGCGGAAAACATCGACCTCAAAGTCGGGTCCCCATGGGAGGCTCTATAAAAGCGCGTACATAGGTGAACAGATAAAAAAAAGTGCATCAATACTTGCCTCGATCAGGTGCGGGGCTCGGTCTACCAGTGTCTCGTACTTGGCACTCAGAGCCTTATTAACGATTGCGGTGAATCCTGTCACAGAGTGGGTCCCCTGTTAATATTTGGGAGCACATAGCCGCACCTTCCCATTCAGCCCGACCTCCCCATGGATCGAGGTAAGTTTCAACAAACTGGAAAATTGAGTTCAAGTTCTGTCAGAAATCCTTGAACTCACTCCGATATAAGATTCTGATAAAATGAGTATCATCTAAGTTCTGCCAGAAAATACATATGTGAACTTACCCACAACCGGCCCAACGTCCTGAACACAATTTGAGCGAAATAAACAGCATCTTGAATATGCACACACCTTGACCCAATGCGTTGAAGCCTCGATGTGGTCGGGAATCGAACCAGACTCGAATCTATGTATGGTTGGACTTGCATTCTTATGGGCAACAAGGCAGCGCACGATTTGATGTATCCCTCAATCGTAGCAATTTGATGAGCGTTCTGGGCGTACTTCTTTGCCTGGCCAAGAATATTTCGGTAATGAAACGAGAAATTATTCTTTTGCATACCTCATGAAGGTGCGACACTGCTTTCGCCAGAGGCTCTGCCATGTCGCCGTAGCTGACTGTTAGCTTAGAACCCTTGCCAAATTCAAGAGTGGCATCTGGTTGCGTTTTGGCAGATGCAACTAAGAGCGTGAATGTAGTGCTGTTATGTTTCTTGACGCTGGGAAAAGGATAAGGGTCGACCAGATCGACCACTGAAAACGTACCGGGTATTGAGGATGTCAATGCCGAGCTTTTCACATGCCGTCTACGGAATATTGCAGTGTTGCGAATGACAATGACAGAAAATGTACCTGAATTTCCGCAACTTCATTCTCCGAGATAGTCTCGCCCAAGTAGAAGTTGCTAACGTGACCTTCGGTTGGTTTCCCAATGAACATCGCTGCTTCAGGAGTTGTTGCGTAGATGTGTTCAGATAGTCTGGACCAGAGTGCAGTTGCCTGCGTGGCGTGGGCGGAAGACTTGATGACCGCCGCGAACTTGTCTGAGCTCGTGCGTGGCACAATCTTGTTTCTCTATGAGCCAGTATGTTCGGATGATCACTTCTCCCCCCCTTGCCTTGGTGAACCCAAAAGTCTTGAAGTTTACGAGATTGCTCAAAGCCTTGTAGTTCGGATCCACTATGAGAGAGAGTATACACAGTACGTGAAGGTGCGGACCTGCGAAGAATATTGGAGTAACCCTTCGAACTCTTCTGTGGACAGGCCGGCTTTCTGTTGGAGATCCTTGAGATCGGCAAGTTTTCCATCGGTTCCAGAGAACGTGAGGATCAGGAGATCATAGAGATCTTGGCACAATCAGTCTCTTATCCTTCGCTGTGAAGACAAGAAAGTGAACCAGTCGCTTCCGGTGTCCATTGAGCTTGAATAATGCGGGCGCCCGCCCAAGAAGCCAAGGTGAGATGGTAGGTGTACTGTTTCTCCGTCGGACTATCGGATTCTCTCAAAGAGTTGTGAGGAAACAGAGAGGATCGACTCACCTGAGCTGGTCGAACGACTTTTTAACATCCAAACTACACAGAGGAGGATTACGATCGCTCAAAAATCGCTCTTGTGCGGTGGTAGTTGAAGACATCCTGAATCGAAAAGGACGATGAAGAGGTCGCGTGAATAAGGGGGAGAAGCCACGTTTGGTGACCACGCGAAGCATGGACCGCGGCGTGTGCGCGTGCTATTTTGATGTAAACCCATTTGTAACAAATCAATATTAGGTCGGAGCTACGGCTGGTTCAACTATGGCTCTCATGCGAGTGTAATTTCTCCAGAAAACCGTCCAATCGTCTTTCAATGTCCCATCCGCTGGCTCCAAAATACCCTCTTCGTTTTCTTTTCCTGCCCACCCAATGGCACGCTGGTAATATGAGAATGCTGTTTGATTGTGCGAGGTGCCCATCCTTTCAGTCAACTCCCCCATCAGATTCCAGGCATCAGCGGCGACGCGTCTAGCGTCTCGCAGAAGGCTGGTAGATGGTTTATCCAAATAAGGGTTGTCGGTGTATTTGGTGAGCGGTTTTTCCACGGTGCTGGGTTCTACCAACTTGTCTGAATCGTGTAGTGAGGTCCCCACAAGAGCATACGCGACGCGTTCAGAGCTGGTGGCAGCAGTTTGCAAGCTCTGAAGGCATTCAGCAACTGAAACACGTCGAGCGTACAGCACTTCTGCAAGGTGCAATGACAGGATCGCAGACCGGTGTAGTAATGTAAGGGAATGAAGCGCTTGTGGGGAAGATGCGGATGCCAGAGATTCTGGAGGTCGTATGGCTCTCAGCAGATTTAGAGACGCCTCCTCTATACCTTGAGCCAGGGCCAATTGTCTCGTCGTCGCGTATAAGGCCGACGTGGACACTAGCGCAGAGGCCAAAACTCTCTGGGCAAGTGGAGATTCCGGTGGGGCTGCGGGAACTACAGGCACCGTGTTCGTCGGCTCTTCGTCGCAGGCCAGCTGGATGGCTCGAGCCCGCCAAGCCAAGGCATTGGAATAGTCACCAAGTCGTTGGTTCACGTCGCCGAGTTTCGCAGCAATACGCGCAGCCTGAATTCCCTTTCCGTCCAGTAAGTTCCATACGCGCTGATACTGGAGTCTGGCTTCATCAATATGCGCAGGGCCTAGCCGCTCCAGTGTAGCCGCTCGCCTGCTAAGCAGGTCGACCAGCGTGCATGGATGAAGTCTCGCGGCGATGTTGGGTTGCTCGGCAATGGCGATTGCGACGCGAAGACAAGCCTCGGTCCGCAGAGTTAAAGCGTCCACAGTATTGACACCTTCGATTTCGTCGGAGGGATCATAGTTTTCTGGTCGATGTTGGGAGAACCATGCATTTCGCACGGCCTTTCTGCCTTGCCTGCCTAGTCCAGAGTCTGTTCCCCCTCGATCAGGATCTCCCGTCCACCGCTCTGCTTCCAGATCCCATCCCCATGCTCGAGTGTCTGAATCGAGGCCTTTCTTGTTGTGCGTCAGTTGGCGCTCAAGCCACATATGGGTTCCGGTGCTCAGTAATGCCGCCGCTGCACCTAACTACTTGAAGAGTCATCAAGAAGCCGCAAGTGAACAAAACGGACAGAACACACAGTTAACACGCCCATGGCGGAGAGACCGACCACAACCTGAAAGCCGCTCGGCGTGAAGGGGCGACGCTGAAATGTGGAAGTATGTCTGAGAGGAAAGAGCCCGGAAAACCGAGTCCGCTGCCGGACGGCGCGTAGTAGCATGGAGAGCGATCACAAACCGAGGCACGAGGGCGTGAGCAGGTTTCGCGTCGCAAGGGCCAGCCAAACACGAACAACTTCATTTCCTCCGTTCTCGCTATAACATACATCGCCGTAGTACTCAATCTTCCACTCGAACACCTAGGGCGAAATCTTCAAAAACCCCACCTGACATCTCTTTCTTCGTCCTTCCTTTCTTCCTTTTGCTTCTCTGTTCCGTGGTGGACTCTGTCTGCTCAGTAAATACACGTTTTAGTGAACGAGGTAGATCCACTAAAGCGTCTGTCTCCTGAGAGACTACGGCTCACCCCCAAAAACAAGGACAGAGTTGCATTATCCCATACCATTCATACCCAGATCCCCACTGTGATAAGGCGCGGCATCTCCTAATGGAGAAACTGAAGCACTGAAAGCGACCGATCAGCTCGAACATATATTTATCCTGACTTATCCTGACTTATCCGTCAACCATAAGCGCCCAAACAGTACCACCACTTCGCTCACTTCGCCCAGGGATACTGGCCTAGTTTTTGAACAACCATCGTTTTGCATCATGTACTATTTCGCTGGAAACAACCAACGTGCTAGGGCACAATCTTATCCAGTTGTGGGGGCGAAGAACGGCAAAGAATCTGTCTGACACAGCATTTGCAAACCAACAGCACTAGTTCATCATCTCACCATGTCTCATGAACCAATAGAATCGCCTTCTTCCGATCTTTGTGCCTGCTTTTAAACGCTGGATCGACGGAGATGTTCAGCCGCGCCACGGAACGGAGGACCCATATAAGCGTGAGGTATACATAAGGCCTCGCTGTCGTCTGCTGTCGTCTTCTTTCCGCAGACATCCAGTGCCATGTATTTTGCAGTCGCCTGTCTCTGCGTCTGCATCTTTGGCGCAACAGGCGTCGCTGCAAATCACACTCCGGCACTGGACACATCCCATTTTGTGTCCACCAGTCGCGGTGATGCTAATTTCCAAGTCAATGGCAGGTAGGTCTTCGAGGCTGTGATAACCTCTGGATTTCTCTCTGAAGATCTTCATCCTCAGTCAGTTCAGGTTCATTGGCACCAACGCCTACTGGCTTGGCGCGCTTAACAGCGAGTCGGATTTGAACGAGACACTATCCTCGATTGCTGCTGCAAATATATCGGTGGTTAGTCTCTCTTGAACATGTGCTTTAACAATTATTGTATCACGCACCGCTAGGTACGAACATGGGCTTTCAATGGTAACTATCTGTTGGACTTTATCACATCCGTCCGCTGATTTCTCATCTTCTAATCAGATGTCGATTCGATTCCTTTGTGAGCGACTTGGCCTCATCTATCCACTCTTACCTCAATTTCTTTCCGTGCAGGAATGGTACCTGGTTCCAGCTGCTCGCCAATGGGACAGCCACGCTCAACATGAACACTACTACTGGGCTTCCCAAAATTGATAGGGTGCGTCGTGAGAGCCCAACCGTGACGTCGGCCTGTTATATTCACGCAAGCTATGTAGATGGTTGAGCTTGCACAAGCGCATGGCATATACTTGCTGTTTTCGCTAACGAATAACTGGAATCCTCTTCCAGTGGACAATGTAACCGACTCGGCGATAACCAGTAGCTCAATGTTGAAGCGGGACGTGAGCACGAACAACAGCCTCCCGAGAAATACCCTGAGCAATGATTACGGTGGAATGGATGCTTACGTCAGAGCTTTCGGGGGTTCTTCGCACGACGACTTTTATACGAATGAGGTGAGATAAGACTCTTTCATGGCATACCCTTTAAACTAAACCGAACCAACAATAGACAATTATCACAGCCTTTGAGAACTATACAACCGCTGTTGTATCTCGCTACGTGAATAGTCCCTCAGTATTGGCCTGGGAAATCGCAAATGACCCCAGGTAAGCAGTGTTGTTCAAAGTCAGAGTGGCCGATATGAATCCACGACAGATGTAATTCCTCCATCTCAGCAACGCCTTCATGCAACACCATGACCATTACTAGGTGGCATGCGCGGATAGCGGCACATATTAAATCCATTGACCCCAATCATCTCGTATCTTCTGGGTTCGTTGTGAAATCTTCATGTAAAGGTTCATTTCTCACTCTCTCTCCAGGAATCAGGGTTTTTTCTGCCCCGACTGCCAAAAGCTCTTCCAGGTGACGTCCGCACCGCCACCGGGCCCTTCCCTGGTTCCTGGGACTAACTCACGCCGCAAAAACCCGGTGCCTTTAACGAGGAAACGCGTGTTACAAGAGAAAAAGGAAGCAAGGAAACAAACGAGAGCTTTACTTGCCAAATCTCAAACTTCCTCGGAAGGTGTAAGAGTTCGAGGCAAATGGATTGCGACACGTAAGTTCCGCCGCCCGGTTTCGGACATACAAAACTCATTCGCTACTAAAAGCAACGAGACGGCAACAAGACGTTGAAATGGGATCGGCATTGTGTGTCTTTCCCCTGCAATTGCACGCTTGTTACTCATCGTTTCTTAAGTGATGGGTCTAGTGGCGTCGATTCCGAGGACATTCTCAGTGTACAATATCCCTGATCCCTCGTCTTTCGATACTGAGTCATTAATTGCAGATTCCGGACGTCGGCTTCGGTTCCTTCCAACTTTTTCCAGACCAGAATCACTATCGTTTGGGCGATGATCCAAACCTTCCGGCCTTTAATAATACTCTGCAAGCGGGATTGGATTGGATTCGCCTACACGGTGATACCGCCCAGATGTGAGCACAAATAAAGCCCTCATTGAATCGACATGTTTATCTGCTCAGGTTCGGTAAACCGATTACGCTCACCGGATTCGGTCTGGTTACCCAGACTAGCTCACCTTTCTTCGTGCCATTCAACTCCACAATTGCGCCCTTTGCCAACGATCAGCTCCGTATGTGTCCGCATGAAATCGGTGACATGCACTGACTATCGCCAGTGAACATATCCGACCCTTTCGGTGTTACCAACGAACAACGAAATGACGCATATGCACAATGGCTGCAGCAAGGAATTTTAAGTGGACTGGCTGGAATGATCCAGTATCAGTGGGGGCAAGGTAACCTTACAACTGTGAACGGGACCAGCATCGAACCTGTCATCACCGAGAATGGCGTGTCTACGGTCCAAACCGAAAATGGTCTTAGGTACGTGGCACTCAGACCTCCGCTTATACTTCTGCTGATGCTCCCATCTACCCTTTCCAGCCCCGATGATGGCTACAGTATTGTGGGCATTGGGTGAGTGACTCCGAAATCGCCACCAAACCCTTGATTTACGGAGTCTCCAGTCAAGCGGATGTACAAGCCACGCTCCAAGGAGCAGCGCAAGATTTTGCACCAGATGTGTGAGACTCACAGGAGCCGCGCAATGATGAGGGACTTGAGAGAATATTACATGGTGCATGGACCGTAATTTACTGTTGTTTTTTTATGTCAGGGCATTTAAATTTAACTTTTGTTTTTGCATTTTGATGACGAAATGTTTGGTACCCAAGAGTTTGCCAATCACTCACATTGACCGGTTCCGAATTTCGACTCTTGCCATGAAGTTCTTAATCGACGACTTGCCCGTCCGTTTATTCGGCCTCTTCCTCTGAACAATTAATTTATACGCGCAGATTATATTTCCTTACGACCGCATTTACCCAGGTAGGGTGGTCTTTCGCCCAATTATGTCTTCAGACTTGACCCAATGAGCAGAACAATATGCTTATATGTGCGATTTGAAGCGGACACTGGACGCCTCAGTACATTCACCACCTCATTCACCCTGACTCTCGTTCATAAGTTTGCGCCAGGGCCACTGCGTTCTTGAAATGCCTTCAGGCACAGGAAAAACAGTCTCGCTACTGTCCTTGATTGTATCTTATCAACAGGTGAAGAAAACTACGTCTGAGGCTACTACTGTCTGAAACCTTGGCCAGTTCTACCCTACTCGACGCAAACTTATCTACTGTTCACGGACGGTTCCTGAGATTGAAAAAGCTTTGGCAGAACTTAAGAGACTCGTCGCCTACCGAGTAGATTGTGCAGAGAGTGAAGAGGCAAAACAGAAGGAACTGAGTTTCATGGGTCTAGGATTAACAAGTCGGAAGAACTTGTGTATTCATCCTGAGGTAAGTGTGCCTTTTAATTTTAATTTTCAACTCGTTCACAGAGCTATATAAAGGTCGCAAAAGAGAAGAAAGGGAAGGTCGTGGACGCGCGATGTCGCGACCTTACGAATTCAGCAACATGCGAGAAAGGAAGAGCAGATCCGGGGTCGGTGGACCTTTGTGATTGGCATGAAGTTAGTTGCACCCAATGGTCCAAGGGGTAGTTCACACCTCCTAGAATCTAGGCAAAATGGAGCCAGGAAGCTTAGTTCCTCCAGGAATATGGACACTGGCAGATGTTTTACAATATGGGCGGGATAAGGGAGTGTGCCCATATTTTACTGTTCGGAGAATGGTAACCACATTTCTATTCCTTCCCTTGTCCACATCAATATTGACGACCTTCACAGATGCCCTTCGTAGATATCATCATCTACTCCTTCCACTATCTTCTTGATCCCAAGGTCGCAGAACAAGTTTCCAAAGAAATGTCGAAAGATGCTATCGTGGTCTTCGATGAAGCACATAACATTGATAACGTCTGTATCGAATCTCTTAGCATAGACCTCACTCGACCCATGCTGGACTCTGCTGGAAGGAGTATAGGAAAGCTCTCGGACAAGATTGAGGAGTGAGTATGATCTCAGCCTTGCGCCTCCATGCCATCGAACGTCCAATACCAGAATCAAAACCACGGATGCCGCAAAACTGCAAGACGAATATGCAAGACTTGTCGATGGTCTTCAAGAACCGTCCGAAGATGACACGGAGGACGGTTTCATGGCCAACCCTCGTACTTGTTCAGCTATTTATTCACGTTCCCGTGTTGACCCTTTCGCACTTTCCTAGTGTTACCAGACGACCTTCTCAAAGAAGCAGTACCTGGAAATATCAGGAAGGCCGAGCACTTCGTTGCCTTCTTGAAACGCTTTGTTGAATACTTGAAGGTGGGAAGATATATTTGTTTTATGACATTTTCTTATATCGTCTCAGACGCGGATGCGTGTTCACCATGTCGTCGCAGAAACACCACTCTCATTCCTACAACATCTCAAAGATATTACTTACATTGAACGGCGGCCCTTACGGTATATATCATTACTCTTCTACGTTTCTCTCTCATCGTATTGCAGCTTCTGCGCGGAGCGTTTGCAATCTTTAATACGTACACTGGAGCTTAGTCGTCTAGATGAATACGCTGCTCTGCAAAAGGTTGCAAGTTTTGCTACCCTGGTTTCCACTTACGAGAAAGGTGAGCTTCATCTTCTGGGTTAAAGTCTCCGATTCATGGATACCAGGTTTCTTACTCATTTTGGAACCGTTCGAGACCGATAACGCATCGGTACCAAATCCAGTTTTCCACTTTACGTTGGTTTATCTTACGCTCTCCTGGTTGCCTCGGTGCTAAATATCAATCTTAGTTGCCTCGATCCGTCACTCGCCATTCAGCCAGTATTTGAACGCTTCAGCAGTGTTGTGATCACCTCTGGGACGATATCGCCATTAGATATGTATCCCAAAATGCTCCAGTTCACACCGGTTGTACAGGAAACCTATCCCATGACCCTGACACGGAACGCTTTCTTACCTCTAGTACGTTGGTCTATTTGTAGTTCTATCGGAGATTCACACTGTCCAAGGTTATCACTCGTGGAAGTGACCAAGTCGCGATAAGCTCTCGATTCGAAGTCAGAAACGATCCTGCTGTCGTCCGAAATTTTGGGAGTATTCTTGTCGAGTACAGCAAAATTGTCCCCGATGGGATCGTGGCTTTCTTCCCGAGTTACTTGTACATGGAGTCCATCGTGGCTGCCTGGAATGACATGGTTGGACATTTCTCTCCATGCTCGACGTCAGGGATGCTGACTCGCCGCCTGTCGCAGGGTATTCTCAACGAAGTGTGGAAGAACAAGCTTATTTTTGTGGAGACACCTGATGCTAATGAGACAAGCATCGCTCTGGAAAACTATCGCAGAGTAAGGCTCATCTCTCGATATATTACTCCCTGATGAATCTCTGCCCAGGCCTGTGACAATGGACGTGGTGCTGTCCTGCTTTCTGTTGCACGAGGTAAAGTGTCGGAAGGCATCGATTTCGATCACAACTATGGACGAGCTGTCATCATGTTTGGGTAGGCCCTTGAGCACCCTTTCTTTCGACACGACTGATCTGTGCTCAGGGTTCCTTACCAGTACACAGAGAGTCGCATATTAAAGGCGCGGTTGGAGTACCTCCGCGATGCCTATCGGATACGCGAGTCAGAATTTCTTGGATTTGACGCTATGCGGAACGCGGCACAATGTGTGGGACGTGTGCTCCGCGGTAAGACGGACTGGGGGCTCATGGTATTCGCAGACAAGGTCCGCTATTCACGTACCTGACTCGGATGCCGAACGCTAAAGCGAGATGCGGCCAGCGATTTGCCCGGGCGGACAAGCGTGCTAAGCTGCCGCGATGGATAAACCAGTATATCACCGAAACGGCGTCGAATCTCTCGACGGATATGGCGCTGACGCTCTCCAAACTCTTCATGCGCGGTATATCGCAAAATCCGGATGAAAACCAGACGGGCATTTCTCTGTGGACACTGGAGGATGTTCTCAAGGCGCAGGCCAAGCAGAGGGAGCTGGCATTGGAGGATGCTGCCAAGGCAGCGGAAGAAGAAGACGAATATGGAAACGGCGATTTCACTGATCAGATGCTCATAGATTTAGATCTATAGCGTGTATGTAGTCAGATATTGACGAACACATTTCGGTCCAAGCGTGTTATAAAACCGAAGCGTTGCATTATTTGTACATGTTGTAGATGAATTCTACTTCGTCTCATCCACTCTTGCGCCATGAGTTCCAGTCGAACCCTGCCTTGCGCGCGATGGCCGGAGTCTTGGTTACAGGAGGCTTCCTCGGGGGAGATGCATTAGGTCGTTGAGTGATTGGTTGTATGATCGAATTAGGATTGCTTCCAACTTTGCCCAGATTCTCGGTAGTCACCACCTTTTGAAACTCTGAAGGTAAGAGGGGGACAGCGATGCTGGAAATGGACCGCAATGGTTTTGCAGAGGTCGCAGTACCCCCTTCGATTTCGATGGGTCGGTTGCCAGCCGATGCTTTCCGCCGAAAAGGGTTCCTCGACACATCCCGCGAACTCCCAGGGGCGGCCTGTGGGGCTAGGGCTCGCCGCTTCTCGCCCTCCTGTATTCTCCGTCGCTTCGCGTCAATCTGCTCTGTAAATTGCGCCATCTCCGCTTTTTTGCGCTTTGACAACGCTGGTGCAGCGTCGGACGTTTTTTTGGTGTGCGGTGCGTCGGGTGGTATCGGCTCAAGCGTATCCCAAGGTGGGGGAGAGCGGAAGAGCATTAGAAGGGCGTCCTTGGGCGACGGGTCGGACAACGGTTCCGGAGGGTAGGTGTATTTGAGAGCGGTTTTGCGCGGAGGAGGAACAGTGGAGCGGTAGAACGACAAAATATCTTGTTGAGCTGCGTGTGCCGCGAGTTCCTCCTGAGCTATGTGATGGAGCTGAGCGGGATCAATGCCCCCGTCTACTGGTATCATCGTTGTGCGTTGTTTGCGAGGTTTGAGGATCTTGCTAGATCCTTGGACAAACTGGCTTGACCCGCTATTAAATGTGACGCAGGCTTCCTCCCGAGGAGCGTGTTCACGCTTCGGCTGTTCTGGCGAGACAGGGTGATGGAGAGTATTGATGTACAACGTATATACGTTCGAAGAGGAATATAAGTCGGGCCGCTCCGATGATAGGATGAAAAGTGCCAGACGCAGCGGCGTTGGGTGGAACAACTCGTGTTTAGAAGCCACGGCTGGATGAAAAGAGGCGGGACACATGGTCGTGAGGCATTGCGTTCCCCGCACATCTACATTGACATTTAAGTCAAGTGGTGGCACGATACGTTCTCTACGCACCAAGAACCGAAAGGAGAGAAAATTGGGACAGGTGGGGGAACATTTTGCTGTCGATGTTTCTGCAATTTCTGAGGCGCAGAATGCGCAGACCCCACGGGCCTTTGCGGGTCTGGCCGTCCTCGTGGCTCCACGAGACGGTCTCAGACAGAATCTTGATGCCATATTCGGACAGGCTGGTGGCGCTGGCGTCGAACGCACAAAGACTATGCAAGTGCTTAAGGCTCACGATGGTCGAGTCGAGCAGCTCGCGACACCCAGGAAGCTCAAGAATTGTCACAAGAGAGAAATGGGAGCTGGGCTGCACGAGTTGTAGGAGACGAAGGTGCTCGTCCGCCTAAAGGTATGGGGTAACATTGACAGTTTTCCGGCAGATTGTCGTATATCTGCACCAGAGTTAGCCATAATCGAGGGGTCCACATTGGCCCATTCAAAGTCTAGGGAGGTCGAATATGATGGTATGAGGGCAGCGAGGATATCGTAGGTAGTGTGCGAGGCGGGTGGATGGTAGTTGAGACGGACGCCAATATGGACCTGGTCTGGGTAAGGGTACAATTTATTGATGGCCAACCAGCCCAAAGGTGGGAGATAGCTTGAAGAAAAGACGATGGGGAGTTGATAGGTATACGGCCCTGGTATATATGGCGGGGGATGCTTGTATTTGAGAACTGCGGCATCGTTTGAGGCAGAGACCGTCGGGGCTTGGAGTAGAATGGGCATACCGGGTTGCTGACACCAGCGGGGTCTGTCACCCAAAGGCTTTACTAAAGGCTAAAAGCACAGATGTGACGGTCACTGTGACTAAATCTCCACTCTGAACGATCTTCTCTCCTTCCTGGCGACCACTCCCTTGGCTATCTACATAATTCATTCCTTTCTTTCCTTCTGGTCCCTCTCCACTCTGACCCGTGTCCATGTCGAACCAGGGTTACGGCCTGCAGGACCCCCGGGCACCAAATCCATTTGCCGACCCGAGGCAGCAGCAACAGCCAGGCATCCAGTATGGCCAGCGCCGTGAATACGACGCTGAGTCGGACTATGGCTCCGTAAACTCAAGCTCTGCCCGTCTTGCTGGTGGGCCCGGCTACGATCAGCGTATGCGTCATCTCCTCCACAGTCTCACAGCATCTCATTCCACCTTTCTACAGAGGATCCCGATACGAACCGTCGGTACAACCCCTCGGTCGACTCTCATTCTAGCATTCCCAGCACGTCGCCATTCGCTGACCCGGGGACTGGCTCCTCAGAACCGTATCCTGCCTGGTCTGCAGACCGGCAAATCCCCATGTCCACCGAGGAGATTGAGGATATCTTCCTCGACCTTACCCAGAAATTCGGCTTCCAACGAGACTCTATGCGGAACATGGCAAGTTAAATTTGTTGTCTGTACTCGCGAGTCCTCTAACCACCGGCCCTAGTTTGACTTTACGATGCAGTTGCTCGACTCGAGAGCCTCTCGTATGACCCCCAATCAAGCGCTACTCACGCTCCACGCCGATTATATTGGCGGTCTACATGCCAATTACCGCAAGTGGTATTTCGCTGCCCAACTCAATCTCGACGACGCCGTCGGTCACGCCCAGAACCCCGGCCTCCAGCGACTCAAAAGCGTAAAGGGCGCCAAAGCCAAGGGCTCAAAGTCCCTTGACAGCGCTCTCAATCGCTGGCGAAACGCAATGAACAACATGAGCCAGTACGATCGCCTCCGTCAGCTTGCGCTCTATTTGCTCTGCTGGGGCGAAGCCAGCAACGTCCGCTTCGTTCCAGAGTGCCTCTGCTTCATCTTCAAGTGCGCAGACGACTACTACCGCAGTCCTGAATGCCAAAACAGAGTGGAACCCGTCCCCGAGGGTCTCTATCTCAATACGGTCGTCAAGCCGCTTTATCGATTCATGCGCGACCAGGGCTATGAAGTGGTCGATGGAAAGTTTGTCAGAAAGGAAAAGGACCACAAGGATATCATCGGATATGATGACATCAATCAGCTCTTTTGGTATCCTGAAGGTCTTGCTAAGATCGTCCTCTCAGACAACGTATGTCTTTTTGCAACCTTCCTGAAGACCACTTCACTCATCTTTGCCATTAGTCTCGACTGGTAGATGTGTCGCCATCGCAACGTTTCATGAAGTTCAGCAAAATCGACTGGAACCGCGTCTTCTTCAAGACGTATTTCGAGAAGCGTTCCAAGTCACATCTCCTGGTCAACTTCAACCGGATTTGGATCATCCACATATCCATATACTACTTTTTCACGGCTTATCATTCCCCAAGAGCGTACGCTCCGCGCGACTCCATCAATCCTTCACCCGAGATGACGTGGTCCGCCACTGCACTTGGAGGTGCAGTATCCACAGGCATTATGATCTTGGCCACCATTGCCGAGTACTCTTACATCCCGACAACATGGAACAACGCGTCCCATCTGACAACTCGGCTGCTGTTCCTAGTAGTTATTCTGGCACTCACGGCTGGTCCCGACCTTTTACATCGCATCTGTCGATGGCCGCCCCAACCCGACCCAAGTCCCACTCATCATCGCCATCGTCCAGTTTTTCATTTCGGTCGTCGTGACTTTAGTGTTTGGTATCATTCCATCCGGGAGGATGTTTGGTGACCGCGTGGCCGGAAAGGCGCGAAAATACATGGCCTCCCAAACTTTCACGGCTTCCTACCCAACCCTGACGCGCAATGCACGTAGCGCTTCTATCATCCTCTGGCTGCTGATATTTACGTGCAAGTTTGTGGAGTCGTATTTCTTCCTGACGAAGTCGTTCAGCGCCCCCATTGCTGTGATGGTTCGGACAAAAGTACAGGGATGCAGTGACAAGATTTTCGGGGCTGCGCTTTGCACAAACCAGGTCTTGTTCACCCTGGCAATCATGTATATCATGGATTTGGTGCTGTTCTTTTTGGACACCTATCTGTGGTATGTTATCTGGATTGTCATCTTCAGCGTTGGCCGGTCCTTTTCTTTGGGCCTGTCTATTTGGACTCCTTGGTCCGAGATCTTCACGATGATGCCGAAAGCGGATATATGCCAAGTTACTGGCTACGGGGGGAATGGAAGTCAAGTACAAACCAAAGGTTTGTCCTCACCTTTCAACCAGTAACACGCACTGACTGTGCTCCGCCAGGTCCTCGTTTCACAAATCTGGAACGCCGTAATTATTTCTATGTATCGCGAGCACCTACTCTCTATCGACCATGTGCAGCGGCTTCTTTACCACCAAGTAGACAGCCCAGACGGTCGTCGCACCCTTCGGGCCCCCCCTTTTTTCACGGACCAGGCGAGTGGAGGGAGTAACAACAGTGCCTTCTTCCCTCCCGGTGGCGAAGCGGAGCGCCGTATCTCCTTCTTCGCTTCTTCCCTTACCACCACCTTCCCCGAGCCGCTCCCCGTTGACGCCATGCCCACCTTTACCGTCCTGGTGCCTCATTATTCGGAAAAGATCTTGCTCAGTCTCCGCGAGATCATCCGAGAGGAAAATCAGAACACACGGGTTACTCTACTCGAGTATTTGAAGCAGCTGCATCCGGTGGAGTGGGACAACTTTGTTAAGGATACCAAGATTCTGGCGGAGGAGACTGACGCGATGGACGGCACAGCTTCCCATAATGGCAGCGAGAAGAAGGTGGATGATCTTCCCTTCTACTGTATCGGGTTCAAGACCTCGTCGCCTGAATATACGCTGCGCACGCGTATCTGGGCCTCGCTGCGCGCACAGACCCTGTACAGGACAGTGTCCGGGATGATGAACTACTCCAAGGCGATCAAACTTCTTTACCGTGTCGAGAACCCTGATATCGTCCACAACTTTGGTGGTAACACCGAACGGCTGGAGCGGGAATTGGAGCGCATGGCGAGACGCAAGTTCAAGTTTGCTGTCTCCATGCAACGTTTTTCCAAGTTCAACAAGGAGGAGCAGGAGAATGCCGAATTCCTTTTGCGCGCGTACCCCGATCTCCAGATTGCCTATTTGGACGAAGAGCCCGGTACCAAAGGCGGCGAGGCGCGATTGTTTTCCACGCTCATCGACGGACACTCGGAGATCGACGAACGGACTGGGAAGCGCAAGCCCAAGTTCCGTATCGAGTTGCCTGGGAATCCTATCCTCGGTGACGGCAAGTCGGACAACCAGAACCACGCCATTGTCTTCTACCGCGGAGAATATCTTCAGCTCATCGATGCAAATCAAGATAATTACCTCGAGGAGTGTCTCAAGATTCGTAATATCCTCGGCGAATTTGAGGAGTTCAGCGCCTCCAACCAGAGCCCTTACGCTCAGTGGGGTCACAAGGATTTCGCCAAGTCGCCGGTTGCGATCTTGGGTACCCGCGAGTACATCTTTTCAGAGAACATCGGTGTGCTTGGTGATATCGCTGCTGGTAAGGAGCAGACATTCGGTACCCTCACAGCAGCGTGCGTTGTCGTGGATTGGTGGAAAGCTGCACTACGGCCATCCGGATTTCCTGAACGCAACCTTCATGACCACGCGTGGTGGTGTGTCCAAAGCGCAGAAGGGCTTACATCTCAACGAGGATATTTTCGCCGGCATGAACGCGTTCGGTCGTGGCGGCCGGATAAAGCATTCGGAGTATTATCAGTGTGGAAAAGGTCGCGACCTCGGATTTGGCACGATCTTGAATTTCCAAACCAAGATCGGTACTGGCATGGGAGAGCAAATGCTCAGTCGCGAATACTACTACCTGGGAACTCAGCTCCCCATCGACCGCTTCCTCACCTTCTACTACGCTCACCCCGGCTTCCACATTAACAATATCCTCGTCATCTACTCGATTCAAGTCTTCATGGTAACATGTCAGTATTTATTTCAACAGCGACAAATTTCATCAAATTAACAATATCTTACAGTGGTTTTCCTCGGGACGCTTAACAAACAAGTCGCGATCTGCCAGGTCGACTCTGCGGGCAATGTCTTGAATGGCGGCCAGTCAGGATGCTATGACCTCATCCCGGTCTTCGAATGGATCAGGCGTTGTATTGTCGCCATCTTCCTCGTATTCTTCATCGCTTTCTTGCCCTTGTTTTTGCAAGGTGCGTTACAGACTGTTTTTACATACCGCTGAGTCGTGTTGATTTTTTATTTCCAGAACTGGCGGAACGGGGGTACTGGAAAGGCTTTACTTCGACTCGGAAAACATTTCCTTTCGGGGGCTCCGGTCTTCGAGGTGTTCTCCACGCAAATTTACTCTCAGTCGATCCTGAGCAATTTGACGTTCGGTGGGGCCAGATACATTGCGACTGGGCGTGGATTTGCGACTACTCGCATGTCTTTCTCCATTCTATACTCCAGGTTCGCTGGTCCAAGTATCTACATGGGTATGCGGAACCTCCTTCTGCTACTTTATGCTACCATGGCGCTCTGGATTCCCCATCTGATCTACTTCTGGCTTTCCGTCTTGTCGCTCTGCATTGCCCCCTTTATGTTCAATCCTCACCAGTTCTCGTACGCCGACTTCATCATCGACTACCGAGAGTTCTTACGCTGGATGTCACGGGGTAACTCGCGCACCAAAGCCAGCAGTTGGTACGGGTACTGCCGACTTTCGAGGACGATGATCACCGGCTACAAGAAAAAGAAACTCGGGCACCCTTCGGAGAAAGTTGTCGAGCGACATGCCTCGTGCGAACCTGGCACTCGGTTATATTCTCAGAAGTTATTTGGCCGATATGTGTTGCGACTACTTTTCGTCGTTGCATACATGTTCGTCAAATCGTTCCCCGATAAAATCACAGGAAAGCAGAACCCTAGCCCCCTGATCCGCATCGGAGTCATTGCGCTTGGTCCGGTGGTTTGGAATGGAGCTATCCTCATCACTCTCTTCTTTGTCTCACTTATGCTCGGCCCAATGCTCGAGTCGTGGGCTAAATTTGCGTCCGTGATGGCTGCTTTGGCTCACATCCTCTCTTTGGTTGGAGTCGTGGTGTTCTTTGAATTTTTCGTAAGCTTTGCATTAATGAACGTCGTCCGCCCTCTAACGCGCCGATGTAGTGGTTCCTAGAACTTTGGGACGCCTCCCACGCAGTCCTAGGGCCTCATTGCTATCGTCGCTATCCAGCGCGCAATTCAGAAGATATTGATCTCTGTGTTCCTCACTAGAGAGTACAAGCACGATGAGACCAATCGTGCATGGTGGTCCGGTAAATGGTACGGAAGGGGGCTCGGCAACTCCGCCATATCCCAGCCTGCCAGAGAGTTCCTCGTGAAAATTGTGGAAATGTCGCTATGGAGCTCCG
The DNA here is from genome assembly GCA_029282285.1 of Mycena rebaudengoi. NCBI lineage: Eukaryota > Fungi > Basidiomycota > Agaricomycetes > Agaricales > Mycenaceae > Mycena > Mycena rebaudengoi. The sequence continues at coordinate 773,163 of JARJCX010000007.1, forward strand.
ACTTCATCATTGCCCACTTCCTCTTGATCATCTTAACCCCGCCTATTCTGATGCCGTTCGCCAACCGCCTCCATTCGACGATGTTGTGTACGTACCCATGCACTCAGGTTTTACAGCTGCTAACCGTGGTGTCTAGTCTGGCTCCGGCCCTCTAAACAAATTAGGGCCCCATTGTTCTCCATGAAGCAAAAGCGGCAGCGACGATGGATCGTTCGTGAATCACTCTTTTGACTCGTTCGTCGCCTGACATTGGAACGCAATCCAGGTCATCAAGTATTCTGTCGTTTATGTTGTTGTTGTCGCACTGCTAGCTGCGCTGATTGTCTTGCGTACGCCCATTGTTGTGTTATTGCACTACGTCGCTAATAATTTTGCACAGCTGCACTGTTCCGGGATGTCATCACCTTCAAGTGCACTCTGTGCGAGCAGATATGATTCGAGTCGGTGATATCATCCTTCTTCACAATTTTTCGCTGACCGTTTACTTTCAGAGCCGTTGCTACCGCCCCCATCTAACGATTTATTCTCACCATTTTGCATTGCACCCATATACCTGAATGGCAGCACGATATGTCCATTGCAACAGCTATCATAAGTTCTTCGTGTATCATCATAATATTGATTAGAGGAATCATAAAAGGAACTACTTTCACTTGCAGTGGGATTTGAGGTACCTTGCGCTGGATGGCAGGCAGGTCGAGCTGTTGTTCGACAAGCTTCTTTCTAGTGTTTTGTACTCAGGCAAGTCGGTGCGGTTAACCTTAGCCATTCTCTTCGCCCACGCCATACAGCACTTCTCGCGGCACAGGCCAGTGAGTGGTGGCGGTATATTTGGCACTGTACGGCCGTTTAATGTGCGCGTCCAGCAGGGGAAGGGCCAGATGTGAAGTAGAGGCAGATGTTACAATTACACACACAAGAACATGCTACTCAGGCACGACAAACATTTTTGAATAAAATCGAGGATCGTGAATGAGCTTTACTGTATCATTTACAAGGTCCAAGTCTGCCAGTAGAAGATCAATGAAGTGGCCAGGCAAGGTTGAATCTATACGAACCAATATCAGATCCTAGATCTATACAGTGGTACATTTTGATCGTCGTTGGATCGATCACACTTCCGATGACCTCAAAATATGCGGGGGGCGAGAGGTTTGTGCCCTTCAAGTTCAAAATTTGAGAAAATAATCAGGATGAATGGACTGTTTGCGCACCGGTAACAGATTGATCGTGACTTCTCCACCATCACATGCCTGGACTATTGCGCTCAATCCGGTTATCTTCAGTGTAGTGGGCGTTGGGTTTATGTATTCGTTAAGAAGTTCGACTTCCGTACCCGAATTGGCTTGCACGTCAGTCTGACGGTTTTACCAACGTAGTTTGGCAAAAGAGCGCAGTTGACACGGGTTGAAACCAGTGAGTCAGTCATTTTTCAAGAACAGGAACCAAGAGCACAGAAATGGGACGCGACGGTGAAAGGAGAGAGAGATGTGTTAGTAATCACGCCGTCACGAGGCACATGATGTGACTGTCGCGACCTCCGAGTCACGCGTTGAGCAACGCGTTGGTGATAATATTTATGTAATATCAGTTTGGAGCGCGAGTTACAGAATCTTAGCACCACGAGCGCTTGTATATTAATGGGGCGAACTGCGTTGAAACCGCATTTACCCCGGGTCGGCGCGCCCAAGGTATGCAGCGACGATCTCAGCTGCTACCTTGGTGTTTGCTAGGCAACGCGCTGTGGAGTCGGAGTAGCTGAATGCGCGCTCCAGAATACATACAAATACACAGTAGTACAAAGAGTATCATCGCCCAATAATTAACATCCGAATAACTTAGGCGCGCCTACCAAATCGTACACTACACAAAGTGTTCAAACGTAGATTCATGAACAGTGTCCACTGCTGTGTATGAATGCGCGAAATCAACCTGAGACCATGTCAGCAGCCGGCCAGGTTAACGACGCGGTAAAACTTACGAAAAGAGTTGAGGCTCGCCGCATCATGTACGTTCGGAGATCCCGCGGTCGTTTTGGCCGCGCAGGAGTGCTTGCAACCGAGTCCAATTGGGTCATGGGCTCATCAATGCGGCTACTGACATCAACCTGTGAATATATATACTAAGTTGAAGTAGAAGCAAGCGGAGAGTAGGTGGAGTGACTTACGTAGAGACTCGAATTAGTCTTCAATGCTGACCACGCAGGACGGCTCTCTTTGGAAAGTGTTGCTGCAAGAATGACCGACATGCGCTTGTTTCGCTTCGATGTTGGGCTAGGTGATGCTACCATTGTAGAACAAGTGGACTCCGGAGATGTCGGGGTGAATGGAGGGACGGTTTGTATCGCTGGGGGAGTGGGCGTGCGTGGAGGATTGGTTGAGATGACGAACGGCTTTGGTTCAAAGTTGCTCTTCGTGGGGGTCAAGAGAGGATCGTGCTGCTTGCGCGCCTTTGCCTTGGACAAGTGCCGATTCCGGTGCTCGCGAAGTTTCTGGCTCGAGACTTAACTTGACTGAATGATAAGATTTGGGAAAGCACTTACTTTCGACGTCAAGATGTGATGATGGCGAATCCGAACCCGATTCCCTACGTTTATCTTGACGCTGCTTCCTTCGATTTTGCTTTGGAGCCTGCCTGAGACCGGTCGTACTCGTTTTGCCTCACTTTCCGTTGCGCGCTTGCTGTCCGGGCTGTCTCCCTCCTCCAAAGACGCTATCCTGGCTCTCAGCAAAGCATTGTCGTCTGCCTAAAAGTCGCGCGCGCTCCTCCACATCCGCGCGGAGTTCTCTTTCAACCTCCTAGCACCTGAGATGAAGAGTCCAGGCACATTACTAGCTGCTCTTTGAAAGACGTCAGCCGTTGCGTGAGCGTAGTGCACTGATCTTCAGCAGTGGCAAGGCGGAACGCGAGCGATATGAAGCTCGTCGCGGTTTGCGACAAGTTCCGCCCGGAGATCTCCTTGATGCTCCAGGGTGATCCCGAGGCTTTGACGGCGAGCCGCTGTGGTGTCTCTAGAAGTATGTGAGATGTTGGCCTCAGGATCGTTCTGCGCAGGGCCGCGTTGACGAAGCTCGTCCTCGAGGACGCCGCGCATCCACTCATCTGCCTGGGACTTGGTAATGAGCGAGGCGATATCCTCTTGAAGGGCTGAGTCGCGGCTAGCTAGCAATTTGTTGTGTTCTAGGAGCGTGAAATTGACTGCCGATAACTTCGCCGCCTCCTCATCTGCGGCCTTGCGAGATGAGCGCTCCTCTTCGAGGGCGGCTGTGAGAGGAGGCACAAGCATCTTCCTTTTGACGCAATGAGCGCGAGAGAAGAGCGTTTTGAGCTCGAATCTTTTTGAGAGAATCCTGCAGCTCTTCTCGCAGCCTGCGGTCGTAGTCTGCATCGTTCTGCTCGGATGCGTGTCCGTCAGAGCCATGGGTGGACGAGGAGATCGAGGAAAACCGGGCGTGGGAGATCGAGGAAAAACGATGGCTGGACCGCCGTGCTGCCCGTTCATTAGCTAGGGAGTCCCTTGTCTCTTCAAGCTCAACGGAAATCTTCGTATGCCGGGACTCGAGCTCGGCGATTTTGGCCTCGAAGCCAAGGATGAGTTCGAGGGTCGCAGGTGTGAGCGCTCCACCATATGACTTTGGCCGAATTCTCATGGGCCGATGGGACACCGGGGACGCATGAGGATCAGATAACCGCGAATCATCGGAGTTGGATGCGAAAGGCTGCTGGGACTGCCTGACGGGAGATGGGGATGGCGGAGGAGAAGCCTCGGGGGAGTAAGGGCAGGGGGAGTAGGGGGAAGGGGACTAGGCAAGTCAACATTAGCTATGAGAGCAATAGAAATAGAATAATAGGTCTCACCAACACAAACAGAGGTGAAATTGGCGAAGGAGGGTCGTACGGGTTTATCACAATGGATAGGCGTTTCTGCTGGAGAGAAACGGGGGAAATCATCCCAATAAATTGTAGGCGAATAATGAATGTGAGTTTTGAGGTGATGTTCACTACAAGAGCATCGAAGTGGGGAGGCTGACACGTAGGAAATAACAGAAGTAGAAAGTGGGCTAGATGTGCAAGCACATTCCAAGAAAAAGAAGAGGCAAGACGTCGGTGAATGATGCGGTTGAGCGCCTGTCTTCAGCTTGTCAGCGTCGACTGATTGAGCGCTGGGCGCTGATTGCGGTGACAGAAATGGATGGTCATAAGTCAGTCATACTTCTGCCGTTGGATACCGTGGCGGCGCAGCGCCCACACGGAATAGTGCCAAAAGTGATTGATTAGAATCCGACTTGCCTTAATTGATTTTTATGCAGTCAGTGATTCACTGATCGCGACGCGCTCAACTGCGTGACACAAACGCCGTCACCGCGGGATGGATTACTTTTCAAAGTTCCTCAGGACAGGCACTCAGCCAGTCCCCAAGCCCCCTACAGACCATGCACAGGAATTCCACAAATCCTGGAATGTTGTCAAGGTTCGTCCTTTCCTTCCTCACTCCATCGTCATCCGCTCAACCCCCCTCAGAACACCCTCTTACATCCCGATGAACGCCAGTTGACTCGAGGCATCAAGTCTACCAATGTACCGGCACACCTGCAGTCCATGGTCGACTCGCTAGTCCTGGAGTCGACGCGGACAGAAGAGGGGTGCGTAGTAGTAAAGTTATCCTTTCGGCATTGAGAAATAAAGACCTTCAACAGTGGTACGGGAGTGTGTTTGGAGTATCTACTCAAGAATGGTATGGATATGGTGTATATCAGGTCTTGGAAATGCTTATTCGCTGCAGATGTTCTGGGCACCCTCGTTCGTCTGAGCGAGACCGATCGACCGTCTGGTATCCAAGCCGAAGTTCTGCGGGCAGTTCAAAACATGGTTGTCCTACTTGACGAACAGTTCCTTGTACACTCCGCTGTTCACCGAGCAGTCCTGCGACTCTGCGTAACTGCGCCGGAGACGATCTCCAGGAACAACTAGACGGCAAGAACAAAGTTATGGGAGCTGCTCGTAACGCCGTTCGGAGCCAACCATCAGAGTACGAAGAGGATTGTGAGTGTTGTTTATTGTCTCTCTCTTTCTGCACTAAGCTCCTCCAGTGGTGAATCTGCTTTGCATCCTGTGCAGTCGGATACGCACATATCGCGAGCTGCTTATGATATTCTTTCACGACAAGCACTGGTACCGGTCTGAGCCTCTGTTCTCTGTTGAGGAAGAGGGAGAAGAGGAAGACGACGAAGCAACTTCCGTTCCAGATCCTACTCTTGAACGCTCTCCGTCTCCGACTCTCTCCCAAGTCACCGTCACCTCCGCCCCCGCATCTTCGTTGACCAAGAAAACCGAGTACGAATTCCTCCTCTTCAACTATCTGCTTCGGTTCGTCCATCGAGAAGGCCAAATAGGAGACTTCGCCCGCGCCGGTCTGCTGTTTCTCATGGATGTAGCCATGTCGCCTGGCGAACCTGTGCACAGACTCGCAGAGACATCCTCCGTCTCGTCCGACCCTCCACCGTCCGACCCCATCACTGATGCAGCCCTGGCACTCGCGGAATACATTCTAGACGGAGACTTTTCCGAAGTGCTGGGTGCAGGACTGGGAGCAGTTTACTCCCTCCTCCCTTCCAAGCTAGAGTTCCGTCCCCCGGCTACTTCAGAAGCCCGTGGTAGTGGAATGATAATTGGCAGCACAGGCCCCGAAACCGAGGATGAAAAGGAGATGATGGAAGTGGCCAAAGATCGATCCCGTGCGATGGGAATTGAAGACGCAGCCAATCCTGACTTTAAATCGCGCCTAGACCACTTCCTTAAACTACTCGAGTTCCTGCAAGACGTGCTCAGGCGTAACATTGTGCACGACACCATAGATGCATCGGCCCTGGTGGGCACTGCGATAGTCCAATCCATTTTGGACGCCGTGCGCAGAATCTTCCTGGAGAACGTCCTATATCCGTCAGTCCTAGAATGCTCGGACGCAGATGGAAGCGCAGTGGCTGTCATGTCATACATCGAGGTCATGATCAGGACTCTGCAAGAGGGCCAACTCTCCGACCTACTGGTGAACTTCCTCATGAGCGAGGATAACGATGAGGTCCGGTTACGACAACGGACCGTACTCAATGTTGACCTTGGGTAAAGACGCTCCGCCTCAGACTAAGCCTGCCGACAAACAAACCAAGCTACGGCGGCGCAAAAGTAGCGCAATGGTATTGTTGGAGCTTGAGGCTCCCGAGTCCAGCCGACCGTCGGAGTACTTCACATCCATGGGACGCTTTACGCTCAAGGATTTGTTGATGTCGAACCTGAGGTCCCAGTCTCAGGCCACTGCAACATCCGCGTTGCAGCTCTTACGATCAATGCTACTGCAGCATTCTCAATTGTGTGTTGATCGTCTCTTGATCGTCATACCGGATCCTCGAGCCACGAATTTCCCGCGACCGCCAATGGTGCCTATTCCTCCTGCATCGTCCAAACCGGAACCGGATGAGGACGACGAGGAGACGTTCGTATACCCTGGGACCGAATCCGATGACTTCGATGACGTTCCCAACTGGCCCAGTATTCTACCAACCTGACACGACATATGCGACTCACGAGCGAGAAATGGGATTATACCTCACCCTGGTATCTCGGGTTGACCCTTCGCACAACGGGGATGCATTCAGTACGGGATACGAGCACTACCTCCGGGATGCTTTATTCTCCATACAAAACCAATCGGCTTTCCGTTTGGATACGGACGACGCTTTTGACATGCAGTCTCGGCAAAAATTAAAACACAGGCTAAATGCCAATGACCCGATGTTGTCGCTGGTCCTCGAATCCCTCAGAAAATTCTTCTCCAACACTCCGGAATTCAACATCGCGTTAACTGGTGTGCTTGCCACATTAGCTATGCACCCTGATCGTTCCTTGGCCGGTTGGCTAACTTTTGCACAAAGCGATGCCTTTTCCACTGAGGAGCAGCATGGGGTCCGAGAAATTGAGGACACGGAACTGGATCGCGACAGCGATGGCGATGACCGCTCGATCGACTTCAAAATCGAAGAGAAGTTGGCCACCGACACGCACTTCCTACCAGCTTCGAGAATGGACGACGCGTCGCGGCCCATCGTACACACCATTTTCCATGGTCTCGTGGCCCAGCTTGAACGGTATCGCCAACTGGTCGACAACTTTGACAAGTTCCTCTTAGAGCGACGACAAGGCCTTCTGTTCTCCGAGAACCTGACAGATGCCTTGTCCCTCGTATTGGATCTGTCGGAGGAGCCAGCCCCCATTCCTCCAGCCCCCGAACCTGTTCAGGCTAGCAGACCAAAGGCGATGCCCTCAGCAGCCTCTTTTGTTTCAGTTCCTGACGCCAAAGAAGAACAAGCCTGTGAAACCTTCACTACCGAATGAGCCGTCCACCCCTCCGAGAAGTGGGCAGAACAGAAGCGTGTCAGCGAGCCCGTTTGGCCCTCATTATCGACAAACCGGCTCCATTACAGTCGAACCTTTCGTCGCTCATGTGCCTTCCACAAGTCCGTGGACACCAGCGAAATCCTCGAAATGGTCCACCGAAGAGGAGGATGTGTTCGGCTCAGTCTGGTCTGACAAAACTCGTACTGCAGAGCCACAATCGATGGAGCGGGAAGATGATGGCGCGAGGCCAGAGAAAACACCCAATGTAACCCTATCGCAGTTGCTGGACAACGTCGTGATACTGGAGGAGAGCATCAAAGAGCTTGTTGCGATCATACATGCGCGGAGAAGTTTGGGAATCGACTCCATTCGTTATCTTTAATTTATTCGTTCGGACACAATTGTATATATACACTGATGCTCGGTGGAAATCGAGAAAATTCAATACATTCGAGAGTAAAATTACAGACATGGCTGAGCACTACTTCGTCTTCTTTCCCTTGCGGCCCTTCGATGAGCCTGAAGGCTGGCTCTCTTTTCCAAACAGCTTCTGTTGAAGTTTCTCGAATTCGGCATCGTCAATGTCGGGCGGTGGAGGGACTTCGCCCCGCCGCTTTTTCTTCGGGGACGCCTCCAATTCATCTGCGGACTCCGCTTTCCCCCTTTTCTTCCCCTTCCGAGTTTTAGGCTCCGGCTCTGCGTACTTGGCCGCCAGGCTGTCGAAGAAACTGTCGGAGTTCTTCTGCTTTTTTAGTATTAGGGCCTGGAGAGCGGAATGGTCTTCATCCGTCTTGAGTATCGTTCTTGGCCTTCCCTTTGCCTCGACTCTTCCGTTCTGACGGCTTCCCACTGCCGTAGAACTCCTCCCACACTCCTAGCTCTTTTGCCATTTTCTCAGCTTCCTCTGCCTCCTTCTGCCCCTGTTTCCTTCGCACTAATTTGGACTTTTCATCCTTGATGCCGGTTTCCCAGGCAGGCAGAGCAGGCAAGTCGCCCTTGGATATCAAGTCGGTTATGGCGACGATGAATCGGGCCTCGTCGTCGTAGTTGGAATGGGGGATAAAGGTCATGATTTCACCAATCGAGCCTTGGGTTTCCGTATAGGCCGATTTGAGATCCTCAATCTCTTCCGCAGAGCCTGCAGCACGGATTTAGAGAACAATAAGACCCGCCGACGCGTCAAACTGACCTTGATACTCCTTCTTCATTTCGTCAAGCTTTCCTCGAGTGACACGGTCGAAAAGCTCCTCGAAGTACGCGTCCCAACCATCCTCGCCCGCTCCCAGGTCGAAGCCCTCGTCCGTCCGCCCCGTCTTGTCGTATCGGTCCCGCCTTTTCTCATCACTAAGGACTGCGTAGGCAAAACCTATTTGCTGAAATTTCGTGGACGCGTCTGCCTTTCGTGTTTCGGTGGCAGTCGCATGTTTATCGGGATGGTATAAGAGGGCAAGGCGGCGATATGCCTTCTTGATGTCCTCTAGTTTCGCGTCTCTTTGAAGAGAGATGACAGCGTAAAGGTCAACCTCCTCCTGGCCCGGGAAGAAATGGCTGATTGGGTCCTCGCGATCCATGGTGGTGGTTGTAAACAAGATGTGCTTATGTCATACACGCGTCGCGCCAATCAAACAACATTACGAGAGGACGATAGACACGTCAGTGCTACCGCCGATTTCGGCTTTGCTCTGTTCGAGAAGGTCCTCCTCCAGCTGCTCCTAGACGCATTTCCTCCGCGTCTAAGCCAGCTTCAGCCAAAATTTTCTCCACCTCTTTCAAAATTGGCCTAAAAGCATCGTAATGCTCTTCGGCCAAGATAAAACCGTCCCTCCTCAGTTGCTTCCCTTGGTTTTCGGTCGCTGAATGTGCTTTCTGTGCCCAGAATGCTCCTGCAACTCTAGATCAGTACACAGTAGCCGATAAGTGGACCTTGTCCTCACGAGAGCGAGCGTAAAACATAGCCAAGGTTTCGCCCGGCAGGGGGGTGCTCAGAACCTCTTCAGGCGATCTATCCTTGGCTTGAACTCCCATGAATGCTGTAGCTTTCAAGCGGAGAGCAGCCTGAGGACAAGTTAGAGAACTCCGTGCGAATAACATCAGACGAACCTTTTCGTCCTCCGTTTGTTCAACGATAGCGACTGGGGCATCCGGAGGGTCCACATTCTCGGCTGGTAACGGACTTTCCGAGTCTCCATCAGCCATGTTAACGTCCCCGTCTTCCTCCCGCTCTCCTTCATCAACATCATCCTCGTCCTCGTCGTCCTCGTCGTCATCTTCGTCATCGTCATCGTCACTGCTACTTTCGTCGTCCTCCTCCGCAATGACGATCCCACTTTCCTTCAAGCACACATAACGATCCATCTTGTCTAGCTGAATCGAATAGAAGTCATCGAGCGTGTACCTCAAGGTTATCGTTCGTCAAGAGTTCACGTTCAAACAAATCGCGGGAAGAGGACATACTCTGTTTTGCCTCGCTCGTAGATACCCCCATATCTAAAACAATGGTGAGAATGGGAAGATTACAAAACAAGGAAAACTAACATGTATAATGTGTTCTTCAAGACAGCCAACATCGCATTGTAGCGGGGAAGAGGGGTAGTTAGAAGCGGATCGTTTGGATCCACTTCAACCTCGGGCGGTGGCTGGTTTGGAGCCTGCCGAGTCCAGCGATCAGAAGTTAGAAGACTGATATTCTAGGAAGCGCCTTGGCTTGCCTCGTCCATGTTTTCATCCTCGTCGCTCTCGCCATGTTTATATGCTGGGACGTGGATCTTCTTCTTTCCTGCCGCTTTGTTTTTACTCTTTGGTCGGCGGAGGTTCAGGGATACCCATTTCCCTTTTCCTGCTAATTGGTACCCATTCCTGCCAAGCCATGATTTGAGGAAATTCAATCGCAAGCTGAACAAGACGTGACACAAACAAGTCATTCCAGAACACACTTTCCAGTGTTTCTTCGCTTGTGTCAGTGTCGCTCACTCCTCCGAACATGATCCCTGTGTTCTTGGCAGGCCAAAGAGTCATAGTGCTAAATGGTATGCATCAGATTATTCGCTGCTCTGCGTCAATTTGGGCAAATTACTCACCAACCTGAACGGAGGGTAGGAGCATATGCCGTGGAAGGGCGCTTGCGACGCTCCCATTTGACAGTGAGAGGATCAGCCGTTTTGGTTGTAGAACTTGACTGATCAAGTGTGGCCAGTGTCATTCTAAGGGAAAATAAGTCGCCAGTCAAGGTAATTAATTTGTGATCTCACTTTAAAAACCAGGTATCTTCCAACATAACGCCAACCGGCCGTTTGCCTTTGGCATACTCTTTGCAGTAGCCCCCGTGTAGTAAAATTCCCTCGGGCGTGGATAAAAACGAGAAGCCGCTTCTAGGACTTGCGGCGAGGAGCTAGACTGAGGTCAGATCCGCAAGAATATGGGACCGAAACTCACGACGGCTTCAAATCAGTATCTCTAAATTGCATCTGCTGCCATTTATATTCTTGTAGATCAAATACCCAGAGGTCATTCAAATATCGTGCTGTAAGTATTGGTTTGTCGGTCCACAGCAATATAGAAGTTGAGGATGAAACAAACTTGTGATGCCAGGATCGTAGAAACCGCCGAAAAGGATGATGTAATGCTTCCAAATTGCCATCCTAGAACACTGGATATTATTATCGCTCCTGGTCTGGAATCGCGAGAAACCGACCGGTGACCCGACCTTGCGCTTGGACGAATTTTAGTGTCGATGCGATCCCAAGAGTGGGTCATAATGTCAAAACTCCAGAAATCTCTGCGTGTGTTATGATGTGAACGATTGGCTTCAGTTTATAAAGCGCCAACGGACCTGTAATGAAAGAAATTACGCTGCTGCGGGGACGAATATTCTCTGGCAGCCTATTAAGCCGCCAAAAGTGGTGTATGAGATAAACAACGAACCCTCCTAGGTTGTCCATATCAGCACCGACATGTAATTGATGGTATGTGAATCTGCTCACCAAAAAGGAATATCTTTCCGCCTCCAGCAGGGGAAGCTGCGACAGCATGGGCTGAACGAGGGCCAGGGCATGTCGGAGATACGAATTTACACCACTCATCCTGATCGGGTGATTCATATTACTATTCGCAACAGTGCAGAGAGGCTAGCCGACCTTGTCAGGAGAGTATCTGTACACGTCGGAGTAGAAGTACTGCAAACTATCATTCATGCGATGTGGGAAGTAAAAATATTCCTCCATACCGCTTTGCCATCTTCGCTGAAAAATTCACCACCGATACACCAAATATGATTCCCGGTTCCAGGACACGTCGTTAGCGTAGCACTGGCTCGCCGACTCGGTGGTCCATCGGCCAGCTCCTCGGTAACCTGATCGGGATGTCGCCGTGAGCTCGTCGGTCGTTGCAGTACAATTTGTATTTACAGTATGTGCTGCCTCCCACTCCAGGCGAAGCTGCCGATTTTCAGCGCAACTCCGTGGTGAAAGAGGAGGATCAAAACCTTTTCCAGGACAGCTTCCAAGTCTTGCTCTTCTTCTTCGTCGTCGTCCTTGGACTTGGACTTGGAAACTTTCTTTTTAGTCGTTCGCTCAACCTTCTGTGCGGCCTTTGCCTTCTTGGCCGCCTTTGCGTTCGTGTTAGAAGATTTCTTCTTAGCCATTATGCGCCTCGATGATATAGTATGCTATCCTGAATCTTTCAAGAGAGCCACTGAGCAAGTCGACGTCAACAGTTGCAAACAACGCGCCTCTGAGAAGTTGCATCGAAGCTGCTTACTCCGTACCACAACGCGCGCGAGCAAGTTTACGAAGGAATCCATACACTCATACAGCCTCTGCGTGGATAGACGATCAATACGCTAAGGTCTCAGTCTGTCCACTCCATCTTCTCCTGAACAATCTCGCTTGCCTGACGTGTGTTGGAGCTAATCACTGAGAGCAGGAACTGTATTTTGGTCTTATCGGCTACATTTGGTCTAGGAACGCTTCGACCAGCTCTTCAGCCGTCCGCCCGAGTTCGTTGAGCCCCTGCGTCCAGAGCGCGAACCAGATGCAAGCGAATCCAACTCCATACGCGCACCCTACCGCGACCTGCGGCCACGTATGATGCCCCAGCCATATGCGAGAGAGCGCAATCAAGGCCGCCCATGGCAAGACGATAATCGGCACCAGGATGCGCGACAGCAAACCTGCGGGTAACGACCGATGCAGCGGGAGATACACGCATGCTAGAGGCACAAATGTGGCGTAATATCCAACTGTGGCGCTATGCGTCGAAGGCATGCTTCACAGAACTATCAGAGTCAACGCTTTGTGTCGGAGATGCAGCTCGCACCCATAGGTTTTTTTCAGCTTTTTCTGGCCCGGTGACGGCGTCGGCCTAGGCTGCCTTATCCCTCTTTTGAGCACTTGAACGGATATTGAACATAGCAGAGCTCCCGCGCCAAAAAATACGACTCCTGCAGAGCGAGTGAGTAGAATGGCAGATGCGGTCAAAAAGGTGACTGTCAAATTTGTCTGGCGGCGCAGGGAACTGTGAGCCAGTCGCTTTAAGTTGAAGGCAGTCTGCGACACACCCGATCCAAGAAGGACAACCACCAAGGACGCCGCCAAGAAGAGGAGTTAGGATTGGACAACATCAGCGTCAAGGAACAAGTCAATGAATGCCCGATCACTGCCGTGTTTCTGCCGTCATTGCTCCACCGTTTGGGTGTGCGCAGAAGGACACGTCCAGAAACCCAACTTGAACCGAACCGGCATGCAGAAGTAATAATTATAATCCGAAATCGACATAACAGACCTCGGCTAGGAGGTATCGTGAAATAGAGCGGTGTGCAAAGAGTAGGTATAGTAGGCCTAAGGGTGGATGTTGGTACAATGTACGATGGCGGTTTGAAAGCAAGACGAGTCCGAGCAACTAAACTACTCTATGGATATCCGAGGAGCGAGGGCAGACCCGCCATTGTAGGATCCTTGCTGTTCGGTCATATATCCTGCAGAATTACCCGTTGAGTATTTCGGTCTCGTCGCGACATCTACATAGAAAGGAATGTTAATTACCGCTGAAGACGTCCAATTTGGTGACGACTGGGGCGTAAGACTGACCGTTGACTTTTGAAGCTTGTAGTCCTCTGTCAAAGTCTGAGAAACACCTAAGCCCCACGGCGAACGTGCCAAACAGCAGCAGGAATGCCACGATGGCTTGAGAGGGCCAGTAAATACCAAGTCTACGCAGCATAAGAGGGTGCTCACTGAAGATAGTCAAAGATGCGCGAGTAGTCGCGTATGTCTCCCTAGATGCGGGCTCATAGATTCTCACAAGCTTATACACTGGCTTCCGGTAAGCATTGCGCAGATCGAACAACCGTGGATGTCTTACAGACTAAGAAGTAAAATCAGACTTGAAGTATACATGAAACGCGGTCTGAACTTACAATAGCTCATGGCAGCCAACATCATGACCAGCGATATCGTCATCAGCCTTGAAAACAAAATCAATCTGATATTTAGGGAGATAATACTGTCACAACATACCACTTGATTTCCCGCTGAACTGCGACGCCGCACAGCGCGAGTAACACCAGGACGACCGGGATGGCCGAGATGGTTACCCCGAACTCGGCGCCGTTCTTCGCAAGCACAATAATTAAGAGCTGCAGGGACATGAGCATTGAGGCAGAGCAATGAAAACCAAGACGACGCACCTGCATCGTCACGCCGACGAAGAAGAAAAAGTCGAACTTGAGGAGACAAAGCATGATCTGGTACCATTGGTACATCGCTATCAAAAAACCTTTAGACGCTCGCCACGTAACTGGATGGTGACCGGGACCCACTCTTCATTTTAGGATTCGCCCCAACAACATGGAAGATGGCCCAGCTGGAGGCAGGCATGAACATCGGAAGAAGTGGGCGGATAATAAAGAGCTCACCCGAATTCGGCATATAATTCCTTGATCCAAAACATCATGACAAGCCAAGCGCCAGCAATGACACAGGGGACAGCGATGAGGAAGGGTTTCACTTCCTCCCATAATGAACCAGGTCCGGGGCAATACTAACACAGAGAGGAGTCAGCACTCCTGCGAGGTTCAGGAATGAAGGGGCGACGCACTATCATGTTGTAGTTATTAACGCAGTCGGCACTTGTGTTAATTAATGCGGAACGTGTTTGGCGAATTTGGATAGCAGCGAAGACGATCAGGGCCATATGGAAAACTGCAGAGCAGATGAACGACTCGGACATGCCGTCAGATAGGGATGACATACGCAGAATGCCCACTAATTGAATGATGTTTCGTAGTCGGAGGGCATCGAAAGCCATCAGGAGCTCGAATATCCTGGAAAACACTTGAGACGGGCGGCATAATGGGGAAGAGATGGACCAACTCGGCAAGGGCGAACAGGGCAAGGTAACATGGGAGTGTCTGAACGGGGCACCGTTAGCGTCAGCTAGGCCGCAGAGCATTGAAACTGACTTTGTAGTCGCCCACGAAATCGACTTTGAGTTGAACCTGAGAAGGGGAACTGAGCACCCACGATAAAAAAGGAGGAAGCCACACACTTTGCGGAATATAATTCCAACTAGAGTGAGAACGGCGATTGCCTCTACAGAGGCATTGGTATGGTGCTTCTATTAGATACGATGCTACTTACGCAGTGTAGCTGAGAAATGACATGTCAGTTGTATACCTGCTCGAACACAATGCAGAATGCTCACTCGTCAATATGAAGGCCTGCAAATGAGGAGTCAGTGACCAAGGCAGCCAGAGAGAGCGATCGCAAGCGTACCCGCTGGGCCCTTGTGGCAAGTAGTGGTTCGACGGCCATGAGGGAGAAAAAGAACGAGGTCGTAAGGCGGAGAGAACAAACACCTTATTTGGTTCATATTGACAGTGGCAGTGATTTGCCTTGATCGGCACCGCCCTGGACACCTCGGCGCTGTTGAGGACTCAGGAGGAGGTCTGATAAAAATACTGCAATGCCATGCAGTGTTGGGAGAAAACGGGGTTTACAGTTCAATAATGTGCAGAATCTAGATACACCACGGTCAGGTGATAAATTCATGGACCTTGTGCGCTACGCGATATTCTTCATCCCAAAGCATTCCAACAGCCCCAGGTATCCATGTATTTGATGCATCCATAGCCCTTGCATCCCGCGCCCTCTCCATCACACGCAAGCACATCTCTGAAACGGTCTTCTTCCATACGCGCTCGTTGGCATCTGAGATCAAATCCCGAACTCCGGTCAGTGTGTCCCGCCAGCGCTGCAAGCTATCGTCGTCCGAGCCATCCGAGTGGATGTGAAGTAGCCTTAAAGCAGTGATGAGGCGGTATGATATCGACGGTGGATCGCCGCCGTCGAGAATCCAGTCTCTGATCGGATTGAGTGAATCGACCATAACGACGAGGACGAAACAGCCCGTACCCCCAGTACCCCGATTCTTCTAATATCTCCTTTTTGATATTGCCTTCCTGTCCCTTGTCTTTGAACAGACGCTCCACAAGATCTTGCACATCCACTTCACCGCAAGTGCCGGTAGTCACGAATCCGTATTCAACAAAGAGGGTTTTATTGGAGTGTGCACCATATGTCAAGTACATTTCTTGTCCTCGCGAGGCACCAGCACCTGGAGACAGCAGAGTCAACGGATCACCGAGTCTCGATAAAGGAGCCGCATTATTCTTTTCGGCGTCTGAAATCCGAGGTATCATGCAGGGACCGTCGACAGTGTGGTTGGCAAAGTCTAGGATGGGGCAAAGAGTGAGATTGTCTGGATGCGAACGAGAACTCTTGAGACGGTGGTAGATGCAGCGTGTGTTTACTAAAGAATACATTAGGTTGTTCGGGCTGTCAAAAAAAAAATAGAGACCATTGAGCCACGCCCAGAGAAAGTCAGCCTGAATAGTCTCTGCATCCCGAGCCAGATCAACCCCTGGTTTCAGCGACAAGACATGGAGATTATCGCGCTTCAGGTGAGTGAGCTGGATGTGCAAATGAGATCAGCAGCACGCAACCAACCAAGTATCGGTGAACTATTTCCCAATCCTGCTGAAAGCGAGCGGAGAGCCTCTCCAGAGCACATGCCACACTTGGAGGGAGCTGACGGATGTCCGCACCCTTCACATGACACACTAGAGGATGGGAGTCGAAGTCGCGAGGTAAAACGGAGATGTATGGGCCAAAAAGGGGGTCGAGTGAGTCACGGCCGCGATTCGGACGATAGAGGAGGAGATGGAGGGATATGAGCTGGACAGCCGACAAGGAATGGGTGGGATAGTGGGGCGAGAGGGTTCTTATGTTGAGGAGTGCCGCCGCTGGGACGGTGAAAAGAGGTGAGCGCGGGGGGATATCGTCGAGAGCAAAGAGGCCATATCCAGCGCCAGGTGTTTCTTTTGGCTCGACGAGCGGCTTGCTATCCAACCACTGCACAACGCTGTTCCAGTTCATGCCGGCCCGGTTATTTGTCGGTCAACTATGTACCGGCATCCCGGCCCGGTCCCTATCGCTTCACAATTACTTTCAGCATGTCGGGAGTGTTCAATGCTACGCGGCTGCTGGGCAAGACAGTCCTCGTCACAGGTGCCAGCTCGGGAATCGGCGCAGTCAGCATTCCTGAACACCTTTTGTCGTTCCATCTCACGTCGTTTGCAGGCAACTGCAATCCTGTTCGCCAAGGTTCGCCCGCCTCCCCGCACAATCCACCCCATCGAAAGCTAATCGGACAGGCGGGATCTAATGTTATCCTCTGTGCACGTCGCGAGGACGCCCTCAAGAAAGTCCAGCAGTCGTGCATAGACGCTCACAAGGCATCAGGGCTCAAAGAAGGCGGCGAATTCGCGCATGTCCTCCTCGATGTAGCAGATAAAGCCTCAGTGGCCGCCCTTTGGTCCAAGGTCCCAGCTAGTCTGCGCAACGTTGACATTCTCGGTGGGACCTCTCCTGCTGTTCCCTTCGCGCGCCACTCATCGTACATCGATCGCCAGTCAACAATGCCGGCTATGTTGTCGGCAGAGAACACGTTGGCGACATCCCGGATTCAGTTGTAGAAGGTAAGTGGATCGAGTCAAACAGCCTGTAAATGGATGCAGCCAGTAAGTAATTAATTCCCACATCAGGCATGTTTGCGACCAACGTCCTCGGTCTCATATCTATGACCCAACTCCTGCTCCGAGGTAGATGCATATGATCCCGTACAAATTAAACTGTAAGATAACCATTGGATCACGTAGACTTCAAGGCTAGAAAGTCCGGCCACATTATCAACATCGGCTCTGTTGCAGGGCGGGAGCCCTATGCAGGAGGCAGTATTTATACCGCGACCAAGCACGCGGTGAACGCCTTCACCGCGTCGATGATGCGAGAATTGATCGATACGGTACGTCGGCATTCAAATATAATTATAATAATTCACAAACGGCCACGATACAAGCCTATCCGAGTCACCGAAATTCAACCCGGTATGGTCGAGACTGAATTCTCAATTGTCCGGTTTAAAGGCGACACGGTGGCCGCTAAGCAGGTGTATGACGGTCTCCAACCTTGTATGCGCTTCAGTAGCTTGTGTCTCGTTGATTCTAATTTTTCTTCCGGTAGTAACCGGCGAAGATATCGCAGAGGAGATTGTTTGGGCCGCTAGCAGACCTCCACATGTAAACGTCGCGGAGACGCTAATCTTCCCAGTCAACCAGGCAGCTGCAACCGTAGCCTACCGTGCGCCGAAGTAAATGGGTACGTCGCCGAGTAGATGTTCCAATAAATTGTATCGTGATATGTATGTATTAAAATACGGACGAAACACAAAAACGATGTTTATCCTCAAGCACGGATGATCATAAAATAGCAATATAGATAGATACAGCTCGTCACTCTAATTCTTCTTCTTCGACCTAGAGCGGGTGTTCTTGACAATGATGACCGGTAAAATTGGTTCATCGTTATCATATACAAACTTCTTCACCACAATGTTCTCTTCCACCAGATCCTTCAATGGCGACTCGGCATTGGGATGGTTCCCAAGCGGATCCAGCCGAACAGCCTGTACATGGATGCAGTCAGCATGAAAGTAATTCCCACTTCGCGATTATCAATCACCTTAGCCTTGGGAGTAAGACAACCCTTCTTGATCATATCTTCCTTCGGCCGTGCCTTGGTGCGCGGCTCAACTTCGTCCAGGAAAATAGCAGTAGAAAGCCCTCGGTCCCATTTAACCCGCTTCTTCTCGCCCTCCTCCTCCCCATCGCTCCCACTACCTTCCCTCATCCGCTTTGCCGGGCGATTTACCTTGGGCGACTCGTATTCCTCCTCATCTCCAGGACCCCACATATGCCGACGCAGCGGAGAGCTGTCCGCGCCGTCGCTGTACATACTCGATTCCCCCGCCTCGTCCGTCTCGCTGAGCCCGTCATCGCTCCTCCGCGCACGCCGCTCCGCGCGCGTCTTTCGCTGAATGCCCTTCTCCTCCTGCTCACGCTGAGCAATCGTCCGTATCTTGACAGCAGGACTCTCCGGCCTGGCGCCTTCCTTGCGCACCACCTCCGTCTCGAGCTTG
Organism: Mycena rebaudengoi; assembly: GCA_029282285.1. Lineage (NCBI taxonomy): Eukaryota > Fungi > Basidiomycota > Agaricomycetes > Agaricales > Mycenaceae > Mycena > Mycena rebaudengoi. The sequence continues at coordinate 792,087 of JARJCX010000007.1, forward strand.
GCGGCTAGATATCTCTGGTTCCTGTTGGTATTGGACGATGTCAGCGCCTTGAGCGCGACAGCGCTCATACCACCAAATACCCCGCTTCCACTGGGCTGCTGCTGACTGCTGACCTTGCGTCGCGTTGGCAGAGGTTGTGTGGGCCCCATCGAGGTTGGAAAGACAGGTTTCCTAAGCCGTGTAGTACGGCGGACGGATCCTAGCTCTAGAGCATCTGGAGGCGGCGACGACGAAGGATGAGGCACAACGTCAGTTGATGACTCTGGCGTTATGGCGGGCGGAGGCGGAGGTGGTGGCACAGGAAGCTGGTCCAACATGTCTAGGTCCGCGCTTTGGGGGGGCTCAGCGGCCAACTCGGGATGCTCAGTCTCAACTGCACTTGAGCGGGCATGGGACTCGACCATTCGGAATCTGGGCACTGGGACGGGTCTTTTCGGACTTGGAGCCGCCACTACTGGTGCCGATTTCGGTACAGATTTTGTAGGCGCAACCTGTCGAATGAGAACGACTGGACGAGACTTGATAGGCGAAGGTTTCTCTGGTGCCCGCTTCCGCTTGAGGGTACTTGGACCAGCTTCGTTGGTGGTGATTTCATCGGAACTACTTCCGCTGCCCGTTCTAGACAGACTGGCCGACTTGGACTGTGACTGTTTGTTCAAATGGACAAGAAGCGAGAGGGGAAAATACGCACTGGCGGCGGTCGCGTTGTCTCGACCTTGCGCATGGCGACTGTCGGTGCCTTGACGGCTTTCTCAGTAGCAGGTTTTACTTTTGCCGCAGGACGGGCGTATGGTTTCGTTCCAATACGGGGAATTTTACTCGTCGGTTGCTTCAGAATTGACCGCGGTACTTTGATGACCCCCAGTATTGGCGATGGTGTTGGCATTGTTGGATTTGAAGGTAGCTCGCCACTGGGCTCGCCCGGCTGTGATGTGGAGTTGGGGCGATCGGAGGCCGTAGGTGCCAGAGGAAACGGCAGCTGACCCTTCCGAATTGGTGAGCGTGAGCGAGAAGGCGAGGAGCGGGGTTTTGCGGAAGATGATGCAACTGAAGCGGAAACACCAGGCCCGGACCAGGGCGGTTTGGGTTCAACAGATCCACCGGGTTCTTTCGATATTCCACGACTGGGACTCCCGAACCGCATTCCCTGCCATTTACCTGAGCTGGCGGGAGCGGGAGGAGCCGCGTTAACGCGCCTAGCAGGCGTGTCTGCGGAAGGCATATGAAATACAGGCGTCCGCGTGATTGGGTCGGCTTGAGAATTATTGGGAAAGAGCTGACCGCTTTTATGCAGCGATATTACAGGCACGCGGCGTGCAGGGGTGCGATTAGGATCCTCAAGGGACGAGGGTTGGAAGTGTAGTTTGGACGGGGATCGTGGTTGAGTCTGCCGAGCAGGGCTGATACGAATAGGGCTTGACGCGCGGACGGGAGTAGCGGCGGCAGGATTGCTCGAGCTTGACTGAGGAAAAGCGGCGGAAAAAGAGAAGGTAGATTCTTGGGGCTCGTACAGTTCCCGTACTGGGGAAGGTCTAGATGCGGGGAGCAATTGTGTTAGCAAGTTGGCAGAACCGGGTGATAGCGAGCCTAATTGTCGCTGAAGAAGCGCCCGAGGGGTTCCCTGTTTTCTTTCTCCCCGCTCTTTCCTGCTGTTCTTCTCCCATTCTTCCGAGACTAAGACGCTATGGATGGTCTCCGGAGCCTCGCCCACACTCTGCTCGCCCTCAGAATCAGGAATAATCTCGTCGGGAGGTGAGACTGTCCCTCTGCTTTCCTTTTCCCTTCCTTTTCCTGGTGATGGCGCTGGAGGGCGTCAGCTGGAAACGCATCGGAGATTCGTCTTCATCGCTGCTTATATGCGGCGCAAGAAGGCCGCGCGGTGTACCACTACGTCGCGGACGCGTGGAACGTCGTAGTGGTGTTCGAGGCCCCTCGTCATCTAATTGCATGGCATCTACCGGCGTAGGCTGGGCAGACTCGGCAGAACTTGAGTCCTTTACATCCAGAGATATCAACGCATCGACAACTGCGGCCTCCTCGGCGCTTTCTACAGTCGACTCATCATCCGCCTTCGATTTGCCCTTGTCTACCTTGGCCTGCAAGGGTGGAGAAGAATCGTCGATGGGAGCGCCGTGCACGCCCGGACTCCAGGAAGTCAAGAGTTCGTCGACTGAGGGATTATGGGTCTGCTGAGGAGTAAAGACTGCAGGGGCAGTGGGGCGCGCCACGGAAAGATTGGTGGATGTCGAAAAAGAGTCGAAAGAAATTAAATCCGGCTGTGTCTGGGGAGATGGTGGAGGCTTCGAAGGAAATGGAGATGTGCCTCTGGAGAGTGGAGATGGCGAATCGGGTATGATAAAAGGTATAGATTGTTTCGGGTATGTGTCCGGGGTACCGGGAGTGGAGTCGAGCTGGACAGGAGCGTTGGGTGGGGGCGACGGGTTATCGTGTGCGCGTGTAATTCTGGAAGCTAATAGAGATGAAGGCTCTGTATTGGATATTGGATGAGTAGGGCAATTAAATTTTGAATAAGGACTCGCCGTCCAGCTGCCATCGATCGTGGTCTGGGGTACCTGAGCGAGAGAAATCAGGGTCTTCGTCATCAGACTGGGGATCCCCAGCATCCTCGTTGCGTCCATTCGCGCCGGGTATCGGCGAAGATAGTCGTGGAGAACGCCGCAAAGGTGAGGGAGCGGCAGGCTGGTGTATAGCAAGACCAGCCCCGAGGTATTTTTTCTCCGGGGACTTGAAAGGTCCAAAGTAGACTCTGTCGACATCGCTGTCGTTATCGAGGGAGGTGCCTGGGGATGGAGCTGAGTCGGACATTAGAGATTCACCAGCGCGTCGAAGGGCATACGCTTCGCGAATCCCTAGTGGCAGCGGGAGGCAAACGCGACCGTGAACGAGCACGTGCACCCGTCAACCCGTCTGTGTCGTTGGGATCAACAACATATTATTTCTTATTATCTAAAGAACGCCAAATTCACTACAAAAGAACGCCACATTCGCTACAAGACTTGCACGGAGGATACAAAAGGCTTTGTGGACCAAGAAAATTACAACAGACTTTTGCCTTCAATTCGTTTTAGAGCTCTTCGCCGTCGCGCCACTCGAGTCATGTTCGGAAGTAGTCCAGCCTTTCGGTCGACACCCGTGGTTTAGTGGGGGTGGTGTGTGTTGATCGTGAACCCGAGGCTTTCGGTTGGTTTGGAGTCGATGATACCGAAAATGAGCTGCATGAGGAGGTGGAGGGCACAAGCGTTTGTTGTTTCAATGTGGTTTTGAGCTGTGCGTCGTTGTGTCAGTAAGTTGTTCACTTCTTTCTAGCACGGGACAGTTCGTACCTCGCTATTCTCTTTCGATAACATTTGGAGAGACTGTGCCTGCTGATCCAGCTTCATTTTCATCCGAGTCAGAATGTCGTCAATGCTGGAATCGCCACTTTGTGGCCGGCGACGATCACGCGAGTCGGGCGAAGAGGAATGGCTGGCCAATCGGCGGCGTTTGTGGTCCCTATCGCGCGAGGCTGCACGTCCGGAACGTGTCTCCTCGTTTTCCTTTTCGGCAACACCTCGAGTTCTGGATCGTTTCTTGTCATGCGACCCAAATGGATCGTCATTCATACTTAGCTTCAGCGATCCCGCCGCATTTGCTACGATCTCTTTTACGGCGTGTTCACCTTCTTTCTTGATTGTCGCAATCGCATCCTGCAGTCCAGCATCGATAACATGAGTGATTTCTGTGACGAAAACGTCGAAGACCTGCTCCCAGACGCCCCCTAAAGCCTTGAAGTTCTCCTCTACGCGATGTTTGCACTGCTCGTGCTTGAGCATAATATCAGCAAGAGTAGGCGCCACCGACTGTCGCAGCCGAGGCCGATATTTTGGACAATGCGGACGATATTTCCGTGTACGTCTGAAGTTTTTGCCCCTCTCTCTCTTGGGCGGCGGTATCTTGCACGACTTGGTTGGACAGTCTACGTACTTTTTAGTGGGGTCCCATTGTTAGTGTAACTGGTCTGGTGCTCACTTCGCCAGCCCGCGGAATAAGCCCACTAGCCTTTCGGCGCGTCTTCTTTCGTCGGAAACTACCGCTAGCGTAGGCGTCGGGGCATCATCCTTGTTAGGAATTGTTGGAACGAATGATGAAATGAGCCACGGCTTCGCGTTTTGTAAGGAAGATGACGAAAAGTCGTCCTTGGAATCCACGGAGGTTTTGAGGGCAGCATTCGGCACTGCGGCCATCCTTTTAATCTCATTGGACGGAGCATCCTCGCTTCTTTTCCCTGTAGCGCCCTGCAGCGTTTTTAGCGTCGAAGCAACAGTCCTGCGCCGCTCACAAACCTTGCTTTTATTGTCGAGCTCCGTTAACTTCTTGGAGCTGTCAGAACCGGTCTTGTTATATTTCTTGGCATAGGTACGGGCGGGGCTGATGCTTCGGTTCTTTGTATAGCCCCCGTGGAATCGGTTTTTATTACCAGAATCCAAAGTACCGGTGTGGTTGCCTCCATCACGTTCACGCTGATAGTCGCGGTCGCGATCGGTCCTTGGAGTCCCATTCCTTTTGGCTACTGCGTCCGCCACGCTCGTAACGTGTCGCTTGATCATCTACTTCCACTTTGCATCGCTGGAAGAGGTCGGACTGAGACACCAAGGCTGGCCCGCGTCCTTCAGGAGAAGGGACAGAATAGTGAGCAGAACCGCCCGCTTTGCCCGAATTCGCCTTGTTTTTCTTGGACGCCGACCTGTTCAAGAGGCGTGTATCGACAAAGGGTCTTAGCCCGGGCCAATTGGAATCGGTCGGATGCACAAAGCTTTTAATAACGGTCAAGTCGCGTCGTGGAATTGGGGTTATGGCCTACCGACACGAGTCGCCTTGATTAGCAAGCGTGCAGGTACGGTTAGATCAGCTGAGGCATCTGGTTTGAGAGATTACCTTGATTACAAGTCGGGCTGATAGGCCGCCCGTCTTCCTCAAAGTACTGAATCCATATCGACGTCAGAAAGTAGGATATTGAGAGACAAAATGTATTTGGAAGAAAGGAAAAGCAAACAAGTACTGGAGAAAGTTTAGTCTTACCCGACATCGATATTTCTTCGTTACGTTTCCAGACATGTTATGGAGAGACCAAGCACTGATGGAGGCTGTCTGTGGAAGATACTTGTACTCGGGTTTGCTTTGGACGGGCAGGCAGAGGCTGCTACGGCGATATGCGACTCAAAGAAGGTTCGTGTGACTGTTTGGACCGTTTGCGTGACTGACAGGTCGCCAAATTTTATCGTCAACACCGACTACATGAGTACTTCAATGGACCCACTATATACGTTGAAAACCCATCCGCAGAGTCCCGCTCAATTCTTTTTTTTACCTCCAAAAGTTACTTCGCATGACTGATTAGGCAACTCGTTTCCCGTTTGGGGATATCAGGCGCTCTAAAATAACATTTTTTTCTCACACAGTTTTGCTTTTTTTGTGCATTTATTGATTTATAGTCCAATGAACGTTAAGGTAGAGAAATTTTCGGTAAGTATTGGAGAAATCCATTGCTCGTGTTTTCTGTGTGCATTTTAATTTTTCGACCTCTGGAGTAAGTTGCACGTGAAAGTGGCGCCATCACTGGCATTGCATCAGCGCCGTAACGCCACCGTTTGACCATTGATCTTTCGCTTCACTTTCTCCAAAGCGCGTCGACGCTGATGAGTCTTGCTTTGGCTTTTACCACCGTCGGTATTATGGGTACCCTCGTTAGAGTTCTTCTAGGTCGCTCGAGGAGGAAAAATACACTTCATTTTTCCAACAATCCGGCTGTTGTGGCCGTCAGCCGGCCTGACGGAAACTCATCTTCAGAATCGCTGCAGACTCTCGTTGAGACAAGGTCTGGTTCATTTATCTACGGCGCACTGGTCAGCCCGCTCAAAAAGCAAGCGGCACAGGTGCCCCAGCCTGCTCTCCGGATTTTCCCCTGCCTGGTGGCTCTTCAACGGCCATTTGCAGGTTCGTCGGCCTTATTCTTAGGATCACCCTTAGGGGCGCGCAATAGAATAAAATCAGTTCTCATTATTTCTTGGTTATTTTACAGACATTGTATTGTGTGCTCGGCGACTTCTCAAAGCATGATAGACTTCAATACAACAGAAAATTGCTGCGTCTCTCCGACGGCGGCACAATGTACGACAGTAATACCTGTTCTTGTTCTTGGAACTGATCCTTGCAATATGCAGTGGTTTAGACTTTGCCGGTGCTTCCGATATCGGTGACGACCGCCCAATTCTCGTTGTACTTCACGGGCTAACAGGCGGTACGCATTGACGCCATCTAATCGACCAAACCAATGATCCAAATCTGTTCAGGTTCGTACGAATCCTACGTCAGGGCTATCCTGGTGCCGGCCTGTAAACCCGTTAAGGAAGGGGGACTGGGTTACCGGGCAGTCGTTGTCAACTTCCGTGGATGTAACTACACAATTCCTGCTTGCGGCGTGTTCTTATACGGGCCATTGTGTAGGCGCGGGTGTTCCGATTACGAGTCCGCAGCTTTACTCTGCCGGACATACCGGGGACATCCGTGACGCCCTCATTTATATTTCCGCGATATACCCTAAAGCCCCTCTAATGGGCTTGGGATTTTCTTTGGGTGGGTTGTGAGGTACTCCGGGGAAACTGACTGAGCGCGCTTCCTGTTAGGCGCCAATGTATTAACCAGATATCTTGCGGAGGAAGGGGAGAACAGCAGGCTTAGTTCAGGGTGTGCCCTCGCTTGCGTAAGCCTCATGCTAGACAAAGGCCACCGAAACTCACATCTAGCAGCCATGGGATCTCGCGAAGAATAATCACGGCTTGAGGAGTACCTTCATGGGAAATATCTATTCGAAAGCCATGGCTACCAATCTAGTAAACCTTGTGCGGCGAAACTTCGAAGGGTTATCGAAGTATACCAACCACCAACTTGCCCTCGCACTTCCTCTCGTTCTTGCCTTTAAAAACAAGCACCTCGAAGATTTTGATGACACTTTCACGCGCATAGTGGGCGGTTCGCCTCCGGACTTTCCGTTCGCGTCTGGTTGGTGGCATAGTGCATCCCGCTGTCATTTGTTAATCCTCGTTCAGCTCAAGATTATTATAAATGGGGTTCGAGTCATAATGTCCTCAAGAACATTCGTGTACCTTACCTTGCTATCAACTCCGCGGATGACCCAATAGTACAGCACGTACCCATGGATGGAGATGGTAATCCCGTGGTGATCATGGCTCTCACTCCATCTGGGGGGCATCTTGGCTGGTTCCAAGGAGAATCAGTATTTACAGTCAAGCGCTGGATAATTAAGCCGGTGCTGGAATGGAGCCGGCTCATTGGTGAAGGACTTGTACAACCGCCTTCCGGAAGAGGGTCCCGAATATCGCGGGATGCAAATGGCGTGTATCGAGCAGAAGGTGAGGAAGGGGGTTGTGAAGAAGTAGAAGGGGGTGGACTCATAGACGCCCACAGTTGGCAATCGGTGGTACCAGGGAGGTGCTGCACTGGTGCAGGGACTTTGAGAATGGGTACATTATATTAGATGTATTCCAGGATAATCAGTCACTATCGCTGAATGTTACTCCTTCATCCTCCTCCTCGGCCTCTCCCCTAATCCTCTCGTACTGGCTTATGTCCACAGACACCGCGCCTTCTTCCAGTAGGGTGTCTTCATCGACAACCTTATTCCGTTCGAACAATTGTCGACCTAGACGTATCATGAGATGCGTCGGGAAAACCATAATAGAAGCTTACCACTCAGCCTCGTCGAAATGCGTTTCCACTCTTCGCGTTCTTTTGCAGTCGTACCCCGGAGTTTCTCATCTTCCTCCTGAGCCTTCTTGGTGGCTAGCTCCAGGTCGAATTTGACCTTCCACGCTTTGAATGACTCGGGTGTGACGGGCGTCCCGCGTGTTCGCGCTTCCTCTGCCTGTGAGAAGGGTGAGGAGGACGACTACAGTGTGAGTGCAAAAAAGCTTACCTCCAAAGCTATCCGTTCCTTTTCCACTTCCTCCCTCCGTCTTCTTTCGGCTCTTGATTTGACGAGGACGGAGAGCTGCTCTCTGAGACGAGAGACAAGCGTAAATGTCATGGGTAGCCCCAGATTTTCTTCTCCCTAAACAGCTTCGTACGATAGACGGTGGCGCGATTGAAATGAACACACCACCGCTCGAAGATCATCCAAAAGCTCATTTATCTCGGAGTCTTGAATCTCCCCTTCAACTGCGTTGAGAGACAGCTCTGGCAACGCGTCGGGGTATTGAGAAGTGTAGTGCACCTGAAGTGTTAATTTGACTGCTAAAGGTCAGGCTGATACGCGGGAAATATCAGGACCGCCTACGTTGATCTGGTCCATCGTAGTCGTCGGGCTCGACATCGCGAATCTCGATGGCCGTCTCCGATATTTCTTTACATGAGCCTCAGCCGGACCATACATTCGAAATGATGTCGGTAAACAAACTTGAAAGCTCTGACGGGTAAATCGATTCAAGGACCTGTTTTGCGAATGTGTTGTGTAAGAGACGCAATGGGGGGAGAGGGAATGGACACCTCACCTCGAATTCCTCGAGCAGGACATCCGACGACATGGTGGTGAGTACGCGATGAGCACTGTTGCAGTTTGTTTGCCAAAAGTTTTGTCTAACTTCGAAACATGTCCGTTCTCCGACTCATCCCATGGACGGCTTACCGTTCTTTCGCGTCATGCGCCGCCCTTCGTTACGACCCTCGACCGTCCTTCCTACCGCCTACTATAACCCCGGCTTTCCACGGCTTCGATATACCTGATCAACGACACGACACCTGGAATAATCAAGTCGGCGACCATGTCGCCCCGTCGCCCCCAGCGCCTGAAGAAAAATGGAGAGAGATGTCTGCCAAAATAGTCCCGCATCTTCGAACTAACCCTCCTGCGGATGCATACGCCGGTAGGATTACTCTCACTCGTCTAACGGCTCCTTACTTGCTTTCTCAAGGCCGCAGTGTGAAGGTGGCAGGAAAAGGCTTCGCCACCGCGTACCTCATGCTCAATCGGTGTTTGTCGCGGAATGAAGTGCGACGCACATTGCGCATGACTGCAAGGCACGAGAAAAAAGGTGTGAAACGGCGGAGAATAACAAGTGAACAGTGGAGGAAGCATTTTGCGAATGAGGTTTGGACCATCTTCCAGCTAACTGATTCCTCTGACTTTTCGTCAAGGTGCGAAAAAATGTCCAAATGGTGCACAAAATTAGGCGGAGAGGTGCATAAACTCCAGTATTTTGAAAGCTCCGATGCTTCGATACGTCCCCCCTATTGGTGTTGAATATGAAATGTGAAATCGAAGTGGGTGATCATGAACACATGCTTTACCTTAACACATTAATTTCCGATATTCTGAGAAGTCGGGTCCCAGCTGCCGTTCATTTCATACTACGCCGGAAGTGTCTTGAGCACATAGGCGCACAACCCGCGCATATTACCCTCTAGTCAATCTCTCGAGGCACCAAATCGATCATTCACCTCGTGGCCAACACGATGAGGATAGTGCCTCCGCACCACCATAGTGCTATCGCCCTGCACTGTGATTGAGCTGATATGAGGAAAATCCCATCAATTTTCCAGTACCGTTCCGCCGTGTCGCGGACGACGGAAATTGGTGTGCGAGATCGTAAATTGGGTACCTGGCTCCTCCACTTGCTCTATTCACGGCATGTTCCGCTGGCCTCGCGTTCTGGGTTGTGCGGACTCGCCAGATCGAGGCCGGCAGGTGAGCATAAAAATGGACTGGCTATTGTCGCAGAACGCCTTCATTGCACCAATTCTGAAGATGTGCCGCAATGTACGTCGCCTTGGACTTTCTTTGCATATTCTCATTCCATCGCAGGTCATTGACGGTCGGAGCCACCACTGCGGGCACTTCGTCGCAATCTCGACCCAACGCGAGGATTGTAAGAAAAAAAACTGCCTGTTTAGCAGCCAGCACATACATGTCGGTGTGTTGAAGGGAAAAAATGCCTCAGCTGTGGTAATTTACGCCCTTTAGCATGCAAATCCACGTCTTGCATCCGTCTAATGGGTCAGTGAATGACATGGCTGTTTGTGACCGACGTTCTCATCGATAAGCCAGCTCCTCCTCGGCTCAACCCCATTCGCACCAGTCCGATGCGATGTCCACAATGCTCCATGGCAGCAAGGGATTATCCATGATGCATTTGGCGAATGAGAGGTGGATAAAGACTCGTATCTCGTGTATTAAATTTATAATGTCGGCATGCAAAATCAAGAAATTATCAATTTTTTCAGAGCCCTCGCAAATCGGCGGCTTCGCTCTGTTCCCTAGTAAGGGAAAGAAACAAAATGAGTCAAGAGACAACCTCAAAGGCATGTAGAAAAAGCACTAGTAGAACAAGGGCCCAGGAGACAACGACCAGACAACGATTTCCTAATTTGGACAATATTCTGATCGTTCCCTTTTTGGGCATCGAAACAAGACGCTTCATTTTAGGAACAAGAAACACAGGTATAAGAATGAGAATCGCTAGTTTTCGCTCTCCCCCTATTCAAAATGACTGCTCGTGGCACAGATAACTTACGCTGCTACCTCCGTGAAACAACCCTGCCCCCAATGACCAACGATGCCATGGCGCCCAAAATGCCTCCCATTGGACACAAAAGTCACCAAAACCATTTGAACGTTCGCCCTCAAGCATGGAGACGCTTGGAAAGCATATACTCCTTCAAGGACAGATCCTTGGATGATATCGTAGTTTCCTGTGGGCGAAATTCCAATTTAATAGATTAGCTGGTGGACTGACTCCGGCTTCGATATCAGGGATAGATTCTCATATTCCAGAAGAATCTCTTGGCGTAGAGGACGAGGATCCGATCACCGGCGAGAGGCTCACTATCCCAAGTCCTCCAGTATTCAACATCCCATTTCACAACGAGCGACGACCAACAGATATCATGCGGTGTGTCTTTGCCGTCTCGTTTAGTGTGACCTTCTCCTTATATTTTCCAGATTGTCGCCCTGGCTTGACAACCTCCCGTTGATGACTGTCCAGCGAACATTGCATCTTTTATATCCCGAGACTCGCGCTTGGGGATTCTCACTCAGTGATGAAAACGATAGCGATAGAAAACTGTTTCAATACTTCATGTGGTCTCTCTCCCCACTCGACGCGGAGATAACACCGGCCAGGGTTGAGGAGATCGGTCGCAAGTCGGTGGTTGTCGCATTTCAACCACCTTGGATACTGTCAGAACAAGACTTGAAAGAGTTCTCGCAGTGCCGATCGGTACGCGCCCTTGTACTATAGCTAACTTGCGCAGTTCATAATCCTGTTTTGTAGTTTCCTCCATTTCGAGTTCCAGGCAACGCATTTCCGACACCCCTAGAAAGTAAGGAGCGACTATGGGCAAAGGTACCACTTCTCCACAATCCTGATATGTCTATCCGTGTTGAATAAACTCAAGATATGGGACGCCTGTGTCGCGAGAAACACGCCGTGGTTCGTGTTGACCTCATATAACCAGTGGGTGTTCGGGGCGTTTTCCACAGGCGAGTGGTTTCGCTACCATACCACATTTAAAGCTGCTGATTATCGTCTAGGGTGGACCGCAGCCTTTGTAACCGGCGTTTACAACTTCGATACATACAGCCCCACAGTTATTGAATGGTCCTAATTTCTCCATTAAAGCGTGTCCGCAATATTAACAAGATTTCAGGCTGACATTCTGGATCGCCTCTGCGATGCGATTGAAGGGATGGCATGGACTTCCGCAGGTTTGTGACGAGCCCCCTTATGTTGCACATGAACTTCCGTGTACGGTGTACGACGTGATGGGCGATAACCCCGATTCCGCCTTCGCGCTTTTCCTCTTGTAACCTTTCGCCCAACGCATTGTCTCAAAATCTTCTCATGTAGGTGCCAGAACCCGTCACCCTGGGTCCAGTCTTTATACCTCCCGCCAACAACGCTGACTTTGCGACTCCAGCCAATTCGGAGTCCAATTGGGACGGGAAAAGTCGAGGTACCGTCTCCATTGCATGAATATCTAGAACAAGCGTAATAATTGAGCTGGTAGATGCTGCTTCGTCGGCAGGTGTTCGCTCCATGTCACCAGTCTTTTCAGACGCAGGTCTTCCGGGAGCCGGAGACCGACCAATACACCAGCTCGTGCAGGAATGGATCCAGAATAGAGTCGATTCCAACGGTACGGTGCCGGACATTGCTCCACAGCCACCATCACCACCAGGAAACATCGAAACTTTCGAACAGTCGCTTACATATCACGGAGACTGGTTGGTGTAGATTAGGAGATAGATTTAGCCAACCGTGTTGTCCGGATTTGCATTTGTTTCCTTCCTTGCTGGAGTGAAGCCACCATGAGAAGAGTTTGGAGTGCGACCGAGCACATTTTCTGCCATGGTTGGAGTCGGAGCAGGTGCATTGCTCGCAGGGATTTGCGATGGAGGAACGAATAGTTTTGGGCGGGAAGCAGCAGCCGGTGGGGGCACCTATCCTGGAATCAGTTCCCGAACTGACGATAACAGAATGAGCATACGAACATTGACCACAGATGAAAGATGGGGATGGGCAGATAAATCCTGTGCATTGTAAAACTCGAGAAGGATGCTTAAAACCTCTGCTTGTAAATAGTTTGTCAGCAGAAGCATGAAGTGGCTGGAAATGGTTCAACCTGAAACCGCCGAAAGTTCCGCGTCGTTAAGAGAGAAATGCTCGATAGCGAATCGAGAGGCATCAGGCGACGGAGGTTTGTTGGATGGTGGAGTGGGTAAAGATGAGGTTGGTGCCGCTGAAGACACGCGAGCATCGAGTGAAAATGAATTTGGACCATCCATCACTCGCTGGGCCAACACATAACATGCAGCAGCTATTATCTGAGGGGAGTAGAGCAGACAGAGTGGTGTCCGATATCTGGTCGTCAATGTGAGACTAAAACTCATATAAATGAAGATATGTAACGAACGAATCGTGTGCAAAGCTCCAAGCACATTCTTGAACCATAACATCGTCATCATGTGCGTCGAACAAATCCACCAACCGGCTGTGTGGGCTTTCAACAACGTAATCGAAACACAATGCTTCAAGCAGGAATTCTTCGGTGAGCAAAATCGAAGCCTGGCACAGTTCTACCTCCTGCTGAAGTGATTTAGTGACTGTGCCCGTTGATGAAGGCCATCGCTACCTTGCTTTCGGCCGGAACATCTGCATTTAATATCTTCACTTGGCATATTCTAGCAACGTCGCGAAGCTTGCGGCCACACTCTTCAGTTTTAGTGGCAAGGAAAATGCACGACGCGGCAACATCCTGAAAGCTCGATGAACAAAATAAGCGGGAAAGGCATCGGAAATACCTGGCGATGATGGTCTTTCATTGAATACCGCATGTAAAACCTGTGGAACCATGTGGCCGCGGTCAAGATGGCGGATGTAGGTCTTAGATTTCATTGAATTGAGCGTTAAAAAAAATAACCAAGTCAACTGACAGGACCAGAGAAGAGCCCAAGCGAAACAGAAATTCGATGCCTCTGGCGCGGTCATAGAGTTCTTTTTCAAGGGACCAGTTGGTAGGAGTATGGTGCAAAGCAGACAGAGGGAAGAGCCATTGACCGTTCAAGTCCATAAGGGAATGATGTGCGTAACGCGTGTGACAGATCACACTTCCTTTTGACATTGATGTCTTCCGCCAAATTAAACGAGACGGAACCAAATCTGCAGCTCGCTAAAAACCGACAAGAACCTTGCATTACAATCCGTTGTCAGGACCGTTTGCGTCCACGCTTGCAAGATTCACCAGCTCCACGCAGTCACCATGGTCACCTGAGTCGCCTTTCACCATCGATAATCACTGTAGCTGCCCGTGGGGATCCCGCTTATTTCAAGTGCTATCTAGTAGGAGGGGTCGAGATCTCATCGTGCGCCTAGACGTTTAATTTTGCGAAAGAATCCGCAGCAACGCGTGTGTGTTGCGTGTGTAGTAGTCCTTCCACGCCCCCGCGAATAAGCCATCGCGCATCACGGATGGCTCTGTCCGGGCCCCCGCTCTCATCTCCTTTGTGCTGCACAAGTTGGGCAAACTCCGGCGATCCTCGCGCTGTCGTCGGTCAGTCCTTTCATTCTTCCGGGGTAGTAGTCAACACTCACCGAATTGTTCTGGAAATTGTCGACTAGAGACCGATTTGATCAACGACCTTGTCTTTTTTCTGTGGTTACTCGACTTCACTATTGCCAACATGCTAGTTCGCAACTGAGATTAATATGGGCATCCGAAAATGTGCCAGAAAGCTTACTCGTGCTGCAGCTTGGCCCACAATTTCGTGGATGATACGGACTGAATTTGCATTTCACGCTGTCGCAGTGAATCTAGTTCCTAATATTGCTGCAGAGTAATAATAGAAAGTGCTAATACGTACCTCTTGGTCGGGCTGTTCATTCTGGTCAGAAACGGGTGCATTGTCAGGGAGCCTAGCTAACCAGCTGGTATACATGGCCACAGCCCGCGTACGTGTTTTGAACTCTGCAGGATGAGTTAGTAGACCGTCAAGTTCTGTTCGGACAAGCCTCACTGGCGCCATCTACACATTGCTGGTAGCGCTGCGGCCAGAGAGACTTAAACAGCGTGAAATTTCGAGCAAAGTCTCATTTCCTGTGCGTGTTTTATAGTGAAAGAAGCAACTGGGAGGACTCGCTATCTCCCGACGAAGAATGTTGATGTCGTGATATCATAAATGCCTCCTTGCAGGGCGTGATCCTCATGTATTTTGCCTACCAGCCCGCCTCGCACCGCACGACTTCTAATGTTGATCAGCATGACCAGGATTCCAGGTAACTGGCTCATATCTCGATTCGCCTGAGAATCGCTCTCATCAGATTGTGCTGGCTAATTGCTAAAATCTTAAACGTCTAGCCCCGAGATCCGGTGGCTGTAATTTCTTCCGCGGAACAATTTCTTTTTTTTTTCGCTCTCTCCATTGAGATTTCTACCGTATGGGTCAAGGGAATGTAAAGATGAAGCGGGCAGATCCTTAATAGCGGCTACATCAAACTGCTTCCCTTCACATTAAGAGTACATAAAGGTTTTGTTACCCGCTCGGGCTTCCCTCGCATTTCCGCCCACCAATGGCACTGATAAATGCACCAAGTCAGATGGCCGTCCTGGTGAAATATCGCAGAATATCTTGCGGCCTCCAGTGCCAGTTTTCACCCGGCAAACATTCCAACCAGGTACTGACTGACACCAAATGGAGTCAGGCTACCCAGTTCGGAGAAAACCAGAGATATCAGATCCGGCCTACCGAACGACGTGCATTCAGAATAAAGAGCAGTAAGGTAGCGAGGAAGGTATGGTACCTGGTATAATCTACGTCTGGATTGGAGGAGGCGATTTTTTCCTGTATTGATAACGCGCCCTTCGCGCCGGTATTCTGCGAGGAGGAAGTATCTGCAGAGTCTTCGACGGATGGGGGAAAAGATAGTATGCTTGGGTTGTGGCTCGGCAGATCATATTGAGAAAGTGGGAAAAGACGGTGGAATTTATAACTATACAGACGGTCAACTGAGTCAACGAATGGGGCGGAGGAAATGGCAGAAATGGCAGACCTTTCTGCTAAAGCGTAGAATGGTTTATTAGACGCCTTTGCAATGATTCCGATGTTGAGTGTGCCGATACTATTGATGAGGCCACCACTTTCTACGACGGCCTCAGATCCCACAAGAACAAAGTCCACTTTCTCCATCGCATATGCGACAGCGGAATCCAGAATGATGGCGCAGGGTATTCCGGCGGCAGTTAGGGATTCGGCGGTCCTCACCCTGAAGAGGTCAGTTAGAACGGGAGCAGTTATCCCGACAAGACGAACCCAAGACCGCGGGGTCGAGCCTCCGTAACAAAAACTACATCATTTTTAAAATTTGAGGACAGATGCGAAAGTTATGCAGCTCGTCACTGACCAGATATTCGTTTACCACTCCGATGAGCCATCAACAACGTCTCCATTACGACTCGCGAATAGGAATGCGTGAGGATCTGATTTCTCCATCATGAAAAAGTCGCGTAGAGAGCTGTTCTGCGGACCACCGAGTCATCTTTTATAAAGTCGAGGGCGAGCTCCGCAATTTTGGTGCGATATGTTAATGCCTAGAGTGTTCTTTCAATGTCCCTCGTACTTGAATACAACACTTACCTGACGGACATATGTTTCGCCCTGCTTCACCAGCTCCATTTTGAGATCCGCGAAGCTCTTTTTGCTCTAGGTGAGAATGCAAAGTATTGGCAGCCGAGAACAAGACTCACCGCTGAATCGTGGGGGAACAGCGTCGCGAACGAAATAAAAAGTTCGCATCCAGCATTGAGACTGATTGGGTTAGATGAACGCCGTTTCAGAGAGTCTGCACCCTGCAATGACCCTTAATCAGCGAATACTATGGTTTGTTTCAGTCACTGCCAACTTCATTCAGGGCCTTGACAAGTTCAAACATCGTCCCCGCAGTGCTGGATGCGCATAGCTCCGCGAGAGACAAAATGGCAGCGAGAGGAGGAGATATTTGTTCATCTTGTAACTTGCGCTTGTAGGTTGCGTAGAGATCCATTTGATATTGCCGCCAATATATAGTTTGTAAGTGTAGCGTCAAGACCAAGTTGAGAGACAGCAGCCGAGAGATGCCGAGTCAGACTCGGAAGATCAAAGTCCAAAGAGATGCAACTAATTTTCGTATCTTTGACGGCGACCATACGGCAACCTGCGGCGATCTCAACTGGACCCCAAATGTTCAACCCTGGGCTTTCCAACGGCGATGCTTTGTCGTACAAAGGGACGGCCCTGTACGGGTGTACACTTGGATCTAAACGCGTGGGTATAATAAATTGTGCTCAATACCAGTGACCACGCGACGAATCGCACTCTAGTGGTAATATATATATCACGCCGTTCGGCGCCTAGTTTTTGTGGGGACTTATAGCATCTAAGATATCTCTGAGTGACCTAAGTTATTGGCTTTGATTCGGAACCATCTATTGCCCGAATTAGGCGGATGCCGCGGGAGCCCTGTATAGCGCTGTATTCGTGCCAAACGGCCCAATTTCTTGTCAAGCGTCACTGCTGTTCTTTCCGCGATTGGCAGTGACACCGTCGGCTAATTTGCCTCCGTTTTTCACATTTGCTCGGCTGCGGGCGGGCCTGCACCAACACTAAAAAGTCACAAGGGCGGTTGCGAGGGCTCGCCCGCATGGTCCGGCGGCCCTTGCGTGCGGTCTAAGCAAAGTTGAAGGGCCTTTGACAAGCACTAGACAATAGCTGCGAGTCAAAGCGCCAGAATTGATCGATGTGGCTTTGGCAGCGCGATCACGAACTGCGAAGAAAAGAAGCACGGCCAGTAAAAAAAAGCAAAAAAAAATCTCTTCCGGTGTTGTTCGAATGCGGTAACCGATATCCGAGATCGGACGATCGGGCCCGTTGTAAGAGGGTTGTGTTTCAATAAACTTGAGGGCTGGTTGTCAGGTAAATTAGGCCGACGCTTGGGAAAACCAAAGCGCCAGCACGGAAGACGGCCTTCTATGGGCCGGTTTGGGACTAAAAGCGTGGAATTGGGGCGAATAGGCGTCCCAAAAAGGTGTTTGGGCTGATGTCCCGTCATCGACGTTAAACGTGTAACCGCGATGGCATTGAATTATAATAAAAATATATTGGCGCGCGACCGAAGGCGGGACGGTACAAAAGCTTACATACTATGTCCGTCCTCTCCATTCCTCCCTCCAACAACTGACCTTCCCGCCGCCCCCACCGCCTCAACTGCTGTTTTATTTTCTCTGTATGTTCTTCCTCGCCTCTCCCGCGTCGTGACTTACCAGGTCGCGCCGCCCTATGTCCACAGCGCCCACATCCTCCTCCGAAATCATTTTCTCCCTACATTTTCTTAATAGATGCAAGGAAAACAACCACGGGCCGAGGTCGTCTTTTCAAGCGATGTCAGGAATATGGACGAGTGGGCAAAACGCACGCGCATTCCCCTGACAACAGTTGATGCTTTGGGAGGCACCTACGCTCGCTCTCATCGTTGGATGCAGTCTCTCAAAATGAACTTGATTCACCAACACCGGTGGACAGAAGTCCCATCCGACCCGCGCATGCTCTTTTCGTTGGAAACGTCCTCAATTTGGCGTTCGTCCGTGGGCCTTCCCGCAGGTCCTGCCCTGCGGCTGCAGCTTCCTGTACACGCCACCTCCTTTTTCTCCCCGGAACGACGCGTCCAATGGCAGATGGTCTTCCACAGTGACATATTCGAGTCTGTGCGCAAGATATGCCCTCCCATCAACGACATTCTAAACTTGGTCCAATGCCTTCTTACCGGGATCGTTACCCTTGTCTTCGAAGAAAATCTTCCACAAGGAATTTACCGAACGACGCGTGGGCTGCCTCCAGTGTCCTGGATAAATGCGAACGAACAGATGTTACAAGACATTTTTGGAGTCTCGCATTTCCGGTGCGTACTGCCGAGTCTGCGCCCCGCCCCCCGCTCATATTCCAGCAGGGCATTGCGTAGAGCATGCAGCGACACTGCGACCGCTTTTAAGCTCGAAGTCGTGCCGTATGGCCGCTGAGAGAGCCGGAAGCGGCAATCACGTTTTCTCAAGTTCACGCCAACCGTTTTCACCCTATGCTTTCTATAATTCGCATTGCTCTGCTATTTCTTGCATCCCTCACATATTTGCATTGACATATTTGACTTCTCGCATACATATAATTTAAATCTCATCCTCAGCACATTCCCAATCTCAACATCCAACTTCCATGTATTTACAGCAGTCTCCAGTTCCTCCGATACATAGATATTATCTTACGCACTCTACCCTATATCTTGCTATAGTTGAAAATACTCGTCTGACTTAGTTTAACGCGCGCCTGATTACGTACGCACTGTCCTTCTAAAGTGTACCACAACAATGACTACGCCGTGCCAAAGTTCTGTATGTCCTAACGGAAATCCGCCCTCTCGGCTCGAGTGCCCGACTTGCAACAAGTTAGTAGCGCCACGTTCATATGCTGTCCGTGCTCGAACATAGTTCTATCAGGCTCGGAATCAGGGGATCCTTCTTCTGTGGTCAAGAGTGCTTCAAGGCTGGATGTGAGTTTGCTGCAAGGGGTTGGAGCCATATTTAATCTGTATCTGCGCAGGGGCGCGTCATTTCAATTTGCCCCAGGCGTTGACTGACTTCAATAAAGAAAACCCATAAAATCATCCATAACCTGCTAAAGCCCGACTCGAATCCCAGTGCCGGTAATAGTCTTCCACCGGCACGGTTCATCAACTCAATTGCGCACCAGATGGTACTTACAACCCGTTTGTATCGTACAACTACACTGGGTCTGTGCGGCCAGGTATACCCTCTCTCTGCAAAACGCCCGGTCCCGGATCACATACCACGTCCCGACTACGCGCGAGATGGTGCAAACGCAGTCTTTTAGATTTTGGCCCCCTCTTACGCTGACTACAGGGATCCCCAAAGAAGAACAGCGGAACGCTGGGCAGCCCCCTCGCCTGTTAAATGCCAAGGAGATCGAAAAAATGAGGACCGTATGCCGGGTGTGTTTGTTCTTCTGGCTTATATCCCTCCCAGCACATCTTATGCGTGTTGTAGATGGGCCGGGAGATCCTAGACATTGGTGCGGCGAATGTAAGGCCAGGAATCACGACAGACGAATTAGACGAGATCATTCATAATGCCACGATCGAGCGGAATGCATACCCGTCGCCGTTGAACTACCGCAACTTCCCAAAATCTTTTTGCTCGTTAGTTTACACTTCCAATAGCCTCTTCGGCAACGGTCAGCTTCTCTCTCTTAGGTCGGTGAACGAAGTCATTTGCCATGGTATCCCCGATCAGCGAAAACTGCAAGAAGGGGACATTATTAATTTAGGTGAGCTGGGCTGTTCATCGATCCACAAGTAAACTTATCGCCTTCGTTCAGACGTTAGCGTATATTTCGAAGGTACATCAACGTCGGATTCTCAAAAATGATCAACGTCCTTACGATTTGGGTGCAGGATTCCACGCCGATGTTAATGCAACATATCCGGTCGGTAAAATCGACGAGGAGTCGAGAAAGCTTCTTCGCACGGCCCGCGAGTGCCTGGACAAGTCCATCGAGCAGTGCAAGCCTGGAGCGTTGATCCGCGACGTCGGAAAGACGATGTGGGTGCTTCGTGAAATCGAATACCCGGTATTGACGTCTTCTCAGCGACGCCGTCGCTCGTTCGAATGGGTGCTCGTCCGTGCGGACGTATACTGGGCATGGGATCAATCAAATGTTCCATTGTAGCCCAAATGTGCCGCATTACGCCAAGGTGTTGTTCGTTCCCTTTGTTTGATTCAGCTTCTTACCGGAATTCATGCAAGAATAAAGCAATTGGCACGATGAAGGCCGGAATGGTGAGCAGCCCAGTTAACCGTTGAATTTGGTCATTCACGCCACCCAAGGTGTTCACAATAGAACCGGTAAAACCAACTTTCACGAGTGGACTTTTCAACTTACCGCCGTGGTGATAACAGATGATTAATCTAGGCTCCAACTGGAGCGAAATTCACTGGCCGGACAACTGGACAGCGACCACCACTGATGGTAAACGAAGTGCTCAGTTTGAAGAGACACTTGCTTGTGGGTGTGCTCCACTATTACTCGTAGCCAAGGTTGTGACTGATATCTTCAGAATAACGGAGACTGGTGTCGAGGTTCTGACCGCAGGGGCAAAGCAGACGTTTTGATTAATATTTACAGTTGCGTAGACGTATCGTATGTCACTGCAGCCGAAGTCAAACAACTGGTTTCTGTTTTTTCTTGATGAAGATCTCGTCATTGAGATCTTGAGTAGCGTCGTCAAAATGTTCTGACTGGTCAATGGCGGCAATACGCTCTACTGCAACACCATCGGAAAGACTCGCTCTTCGCTCCCTGTGACCCTGTCGGCTGCGCAGTCCGGAATCGTCAAGTGTCGGTGATGTGGCTGAATTCGCGTTACTGGCCAAAGGTGAGAGTCGGAGGCGTTGCAAGTCGGCGTATGAGCTTGTGCGAGATTTGCCCGTGGCGCCAACATCACTGGCCACCGGCAGGAAACTGATAACTGACGACTCATAATCCCCCGCATCCTCCTCATCTGTATCATCCGGTGTACCAATCCTGCTAGCGTCACCTGAGACACCGCCCCAAGCACTCGTTCCTCGATGAGAGCTCCGCGACCAGCCAAATAGGCGTTCATCGAGCCAGGTCATGGGATGTGTTAACGCGAGGCCTTGGGCGTCGACCGCTCCAGTTCCACTCTTTCTTCGCCACAGTCCAGGTCTACCTGTCGATGGCGGAACACTGGCAGATGGAACAAGAATACGCCACTGGATGAAATGTAGTCAGAGCGTATTGAATTATTGCCGAACCGAAGCATACGTACTTCGTTGAAATCCTCGCCATACAACTGGGGACCAAAATTATTAATAATCTCCGCAACGTCATTGCTAAGCTGATATCTTTGTGAAAAAACAAATGCAATCTCAATCCGAAACACCCACCTGCTCTCGCATAACTCTGAGCTTGTCAAGGGAGCGTTGTTGGCCTGGAAACAGCGCCACGACGAGAGGACGAAGAGACCTGCAAAGTTGAGACATTGTAGAAATAGGTAGAAAGAAATCGCACTTGAGTACATCCATTCCCGCTTCACCGAACTTTATTGCGCATTTGAGACTTTGTGCAGTAGGTAAAAAAAATCTCAACTTTTAAAGCCGCCATGGACATTATGGGCACACTGAAAAGGACGAGAAAGGGAGCACCTATTTTCCATGCTGTGGGCGCCCCTGCGCGGATTGCGACAAAGGTTGCAATGGAAGCGTAGAGCTACGAGCTACGTTCAGGAGGGCGCTCAGTCGGCACTTTTGCACACGTACTAGATATAGAACCGGGGCAATTCCCAAGGAGATAAGGACTTGAGGAAAGTTGTAAGCTATCTAATCGGAGGTTCGAGGTAACGAATCACCTTTCCAGGTGGCCAATACGTCGCGGCCTGCTATCTTCACGACCGACGCCGCCAGAGCCTCTAGGAACTTATTTATAGACCTGGACATAAATGAATGGTTCTCGCGGCGACGGACCTTTCGCCTTCCTGCGAGAAATGACGGAGGCCAGAATGAACACGGGCCCGTTGAGGAGAAATCCAGGAAGCATGAATAAGGTCCATATGGCCAAGAGGAATACTCGATAAACAAGCAGCCCAAGTGTTTTCCATCCCGCTTTTTTCGCCCGGGGGACCTACGTGCTGTTAGACGTCAAACGAGCCTGGCGTTGGGAATAGACAAACCTGGTGATCCCTTAGCCCGAGATCTCGGACGAGACGGTTATACTTCAAAACATCTCCCCTCACTTTCTGAATTTGCGGCTCATCCTTGAAGTGGATGTATCCTTCCAATAAACGCCGGTTCAGCTCTACAACTTGCCCCAACGTCAAGTGTTGGCCAGGAGTTTTGTAAAGTCTCCGAGCGGCTTGGATGAGCATGAGGGTGTCGTAGTCTGGTGCCCGTACCGTGACAGTCTTCAGAGAGTCGTAAATAAGATCGAGAAATTTGGAAACAGCTTCTCTTTTTTGTACGCCGCCAAGCTTGTACATTTGGACCAGTTCAGAGGCTTCCGATGGAACCTCGATAGCCCGACCAAACTCAACAACTGCCCGGCTTCTGAATTTATGCGCGTGAAAGTAGCTCAAACCAACGGGAACTATTTTGACTCGGACTGTCGCGTCATTCGCCATGGCACCTAGAGCCATGATGGAGACTCCGGCCTTCAGCGGTAAAAGGTCGGTACGATCGTGGCTACCACCTGCTGTAAGGTAAATACAGGCGGTGGGTGCAAAAACAGCAATTAACAGACCCTCGGGGAAAATGCCGATGCTGCCTCCTTGATTCAGCGACTGGTACACATGTCGATACATGTCTACGGATCTAGTTTAACAAAGCGGGAGACAGTTCTGTTGGAATCTACCTTGTTGATCGACGAACGGTAGCTTCTTGAAAGCCAAACCACCAGAGCCAGTTTCCTCCATCTCTGCCACCTTCTCGCGTATTCTTGCCGTTCCCTTAGCGCCTCCGAACTCTTTCTTGATTTTGAGTTCAGTGTCCGAGAGAACGTCGACAACTTCAGCGACGAGCGAATTCATTGACTTTGACAGCATGATTTGCATGCGGGGACTGAATTCGGACAGGAAGCGCGTTTCTACACCCAACACCAAACAAGGATCCTCGTCCGAAAGCTTCATGTAACCGGTGCCTTGCGTAGCAGAGTCGGCTGCGCGCGAAACAGGAATGCTGTCCATGAGGCGGATGAAGAACCCGACAGCTTTTCTCTCCATGCTTTTGGCTGCGGCAAGGAACTTCTGGCTAATTAAACGAACCCTCGGCATCAATAAAGTGATATGGCGCAGACCTGAACATGTCTTCCCGTCTCGCGGTACACTTCTAGCGAGAGCAAGAGCGGATCGAGGAACTGAACGGCCTCTTTAGGGGCTACTTTCAAGTCAGAGGACTGAGAAGTACTTGGTTATTGTGCGGCGCGCCAACGAATATGACAGGGCCATCGCGAGGAATGTTGAAGGCACCTTGACGAACGAGATACGAGTCAGAATCAGAAAAGCGTCTGTCCACTGAGAGACTACCTCTGGGCCGGATTTCACGGAAAAAAGATCTGCGTTACGACTCGCCAAAACATCATCATTGCGGCATAGAATAGCTTGGGCTCCCGAGATCTCTGGGGTGTCGCCATTGCTATCCGGGCGAGTGAACTTTGGCAAGCTTGCAAGAGAAACTTGATCACGTGCTACCCAAGTTACGTCGTGGAGGACCCTGGATAGCAACTTTCAACTCCACAATTACAAGTTTACACAATGGTCAATGATACAAAAAATAATACAACATTATGGGTATTTTACACATGTGAGGTATAGAGTAAATGCTGCAATCTAACTGAAAGGATTACGTAAGAGAGGTCCGTGGAGCAGAGGATCCGTTGCTCTGAGTGCTTGACCGGTTGTACTGGAAGAGATTGTGAAGTCTCGATAACTTGTCATCGCCAGTGACGGGTGGACTGGTTCGTATCGGTGAGTGTGGCTGGGGATCTACGCTGGCTGGCGGGGAAACAGCACGATGGTTAGACTCTAACTCTGTTAAGACGATCAGGACAATAGGAATACATGGAAAACAAGAGAGACGAACTGGACAACGTATCGGCCACCGCTACATCTCTCTCTTGGTCCTCCGCGGCTCGGCTTGCAAGAGCACGATTAATATATTTTCGGAATGCAGCTCCTGTCGACTCTAACATCTTCTCCACTCGCGGCCTTTTGTGGGGATGGGCCTTCAAAAAGTGGTGCAGTTCAGTGATACCCTCCTTGTGCAATGCCCCAGTCGTCTCGCTTGAAATATGCCCGATTATGAGTAGGAGCTGGGCATCCGGATCAGGTTCCTCTGCAGTCGGAGCAAAAGCGCCATTCTCCAGGTGGCCGGATGAAGCGGTGCTGGTTCGATGGCTGGGAGAAGGAATGTCGGTGATCACCTGATGCCACAGAAAGAGCTTCCTGAGGCGATATCGGTCGGCTAGAAGCAGGAGATAGGGGAGGAGCTTGTTCTGGAGGCCCCCCATTATGATGTGGAGGCGCACTGGGAGCAGCCTGCTGAGAATTAGAATTGAGGATCCGATAAACATATGGGTAGACGATCGTTGCGGAAGGGTCGTCAAAGGAGGCGGATAGCAGGTCATAAACGTCGTCACCGTAAAAAGCTGCAAGAGGCTCAAGTTAAATTCGACAATGTAGGGGTGCGCACTGACCAACGACATGCTGGACGATGACTTTGATTGTTCTTAGAGGCATATCTCCACAGGGAACTTTATTTGTTGCTCGCGCGCGCCATTCGTTCGGAGGTATCGATTGCAAAAAATGTTCAATGGCCGGAAAGAGTTCCACAGGATCAAGCCGTTGCTCCGTTAGGTCCTGTGGAATATTTCTAGCGAGTTTCCA
Organism: Mycena rebaudengoi; assembly: GCA_029282285.1. Classification (NCBI taxonomy): domain Eukaryota; kingdom Fungi; phylum Basidiomycota; class Agaricomycetes; order Agaricales; family Mycenaceae; genus Mycena; species Mycena rebaudengoi. The sequence goes on from JARJCX010000007.1 coordinate 817,151, forward strand.
CACGCATTTCAGAACAAGTTCTGCGACCTTTGACTCCTTCGAGTCTGGAGCAGTTCCATTTGCCGGAAACGGTTTTACAATTTGGAGGAGAAGTGCGAAAAGTGCCCTGTGTAGGTATTAGATGAAAGTCAGAGGGGAAAGGCTATAACTGACCGGAAAATTGACATTCTCCGTCCCGTCGCAAACAACCTTAAGACGATCATGTTGATGAACCGGGAGAGATCCTTGACTTTCTTAACAGAGCTGTCATCCGTCTCCAGAAGCCGTAAAGTCAGCTCTTCCAACAGTGATGTTAGAATATCAACCGTCAGGGACTCTGCGAGGAAAGCGTGGTCGCAAAAAGTGTTCAGTGTCTGTATCAGGTGTTTGGCTAGTCTGAAATTTTCCTCAGGTACTAGATCGTCTGGCCGATCGAACACATGAGCCATTTGGAGAGTAATGGTCTCAATTAGGCCTTCGGTGTGTTCCGCCAATTCACGATATTGTGGAGACGAGGGACCAGCATCGGGACCGACGGCGAGGATTTTCTGTATCTTCTTGAGAGCATCAACACTTCGTGTGGGATCGCTGCTGAGAATGCTCGAGATGGTGATGGTGATATCATCTGAACCATCTGGCGGATTGGGCTCCTCTGCGATCTTAGAGGACATTGCCCTAGGGGGCTCTTCAGTAGGCGCGGGCTCACGAGCAATCGCGGGGAACTTAGGGCGTGGGAGACCCAGGCGCGATGGAAGCATGCTTTTGGGTCGGCCGATTGCGGTTGGGGAGGAAGGGACAGCACTGTGGGACACGGGAACCCGGGATGTGCGAGCGGGCGAGGCGGGCCGAGCCAAATTTGAAGATGGAGCAGGAGAGGCCGCACGAAGAGGACGAGCGGGAGAAGCCGAGCGGGTGGGTTTCACGAGAGCGGGACTAGCAGAACGAGGAATCGCACCGGCGCGAGAGGCTGCCGTAGCTGGAGAACCTGGCCGCGGAATACCATGCGCTAGTCGGCTAACCTGTGCAGGTGGAGCAGGGGCTTCTTGAGCACTAGGGCCGGCAACACGACGAAGACGTTCTTCCAACTGCGTCTTATCTTTGGGAGCCAAAGGCCCAACCAGATTCCACACCTTCTCTCCCACAAGTGCATACCCCTCACTGTTCGATCGACCATCAGTGTCCGCGAGGTAAAGAGATGAACAGATACTTGCCTCAATGCGCCAAGTGCAGATTTTCGAACCTGAGAATCTTTATCCGAGATCATGGCCGCCATCAACGGGAAGGCTTTGGAGGGTTCGCAGGCACCCATTCCAGATCTCTTCAGAATACCGCCCAGTTCATCAAGGGTCCCCTGCCGTGTTTTGGCGACTTTTGACTTCAAGCCGTGATCAAGCAGCAGTTGAAATACCCGGCTATAGGCATAGACTTTGGGCAATTCATGAATGATTTGTTGCACGCGAATCTTCAGCGGTTCCCGTGGTTCGCCGAGCTTCGAGGGAGAGCGGGTCAGTTGAAGATTGACACGAATAAACAAAGCAAAACCTTGTAAACAACCGTGGGGATGAAGCACAACGCCTCATTATCAGTCAACTGATAATTGACGCTTCGGAGAAACGCCAATACAGTTCTCTACAACTTCCAAGCACTTGGAAATCAGATTCGGCTGAGGTTCGTGAAGCTTGATCGATGAGTATTTGACTGCCAAGTCAAAATTGGCGAGACAAACGGCCTCGACGGTTGCGTCGGAGCCTTGGGCTCTGGAAAACATGTCGCAGATCATCGTTAAACCGCTGAGATGATCATTGACTGCATTGTGGTCGTGACTAAAAAGTCGAGCGACCAGTTCTTTTGAGGCATGCGGTTCCATCTGGGATTGCAATAACTCAGCAAGGTCCTTCCGAGTGGGGCCGCCTTCGTTGATCCACTTGCTAGCATCCTTGCCCAGTCGGGCCTTTTTGGCGTCGCTACTTGTGCCAGAGAACGGGAGAGTGATAGAGGGCGGAGGAGTTGGAGGGGGAGCCGCAGAAACAGCTCCCGGTCGTCGAAGACCGCCCACAGGTGTTTTGCTAGATCTAGGAAGGCGGGAGTTCTACAGGTGTTTCCGCCCTCGAATCGGGGCGACTACTCCCTTGTGGCAGTTTCCGACGCACACCAAGCTTAGTGCCAGCTTTCGGTGCCGGAGCGGAAGCAGTTGTTGGCGACTCGGGAGGTGGACTAGCCGACGGAGTGAATGCAGACGCTGGTACCGGATTAACCTTCGCATGCGAGCTTGGCTGTTCCGTGGCAGTAGGACGAGCTGCCTGTATAAGTGGTACTGCGCTGCTTCGGGAGGCCGGTTTGAGGCTGCTGGTCTGCTGCATCACGTGGTCAAAGCCGGCGCACACAATCAACGTTGGTAACAAGGCCTGAGCGCCCTTCCGTACGTCACTGTTGCGGTCGTCGAGGCAAGAAACTATGGGGGAGGCCCAGCTCGTGAGATCGAGGCCAGAAACGGGCTCGTGTTCTCGGAACCAATCTACAATCCAGTGCATCAAGGTGCCTTTTTGCAAGGATTGGGCGATTCTAGAGCGGTGTGAAGGCCAGCGACCATGGAATCCAGACCCTCGCACGCCGTAGCGATCGCAGTCAAGGTCTGGATAGCAGCTGTACGAATGGGGGCCTTTTGGTCGGCGAGAACAGTTGCAACCGGCAACACGAAGAGACGACTATGTTTCTCGAAGGGCTTGCCCATGCCTGTAGCGATTCGAGACACGATATCCAGCGCAAGTGTTTGAACAGCTTTGTTCGTATCTGTAACTCTTGCTTTCAGGATTGAGGCGATATCACCTAGAAAGAAATTAATAGGACGAAAATATTGATGATCAGGTCCTTACCCATGCTGGGCTTGAGGCGCTTATTGCTCCCCTGGTCTAGAATTGCCTGAAAGCTTCTAATGCCTCCTTCTTCGTCTTCCACGAGTCACTTTTAGCATCGGCGAGGATGGTAGTACCCTTCATAAGGCCATCGACTTCCACACGAGGAAATAGGTCATCCAAGGGATCTCCTCCCGAGCCTCCAGCCCCGTTGGACGCTGAAGACGAAGTTGCCATACTCGCTAGATCAACCGATGTTCGAGTTGGTTCCGGCGCCGCATTGCCTTCAACCTTGTCGAACTCAGTAGTGATGGTGTTGAGCAGCTGGGGGTTGAGGTCCTCCAAAAAGTCTTTGATGCCTATTAGTGTAACCGGCGTCAGTTGATAAAATTATAAACATCATTGAAGCGCACTTGAGCCGGCGAACAACTTGACAGTGACGAGCGTTTTCGTGGCACTTGTTCGAACTGCAGCGTTGGAATTTTGCAAGGCGGTCTTGAGAAATTCAATGAGACTCCTCAACGATAGCCCTGCGATGCCAAACTCCAGCAAGGCAGTGTTCATCCACGTTACAGCGTCTGCGATAACTTTGGGGGCCTTCTGTTTGGATAGCGGTTCGTAGGCTAGAAGAATGGGATATGAACGATGACAAAGCTCTTGATGCTCGGGAGATTCATACCTTGATTAAGTACGAACTGGAGGGATGTCTTTTCCGCAAACGCGAGAAGTGTATCGCCCGCGGGTTTCTTCAGCTTCATGTCACCCAGTTTTTCGGAAAGGTGAGCAACACAAAGAGCTGGGCACGATCTCCCGAAAGAAGGACACTGTTCTGCGAGAAGACTGCATATCGCATAAATTTTGGCGGAAACCTTGGGGTTGGCTATAAGCGATAATCACGACGATCAAAACAAAACGGACTTGAAAGTTCTTTTCCCCCCATCCTTTCTTCGCCAAAGCACGAATCACGACTTCAGCATCGAGCTCAGCCATCGCACCTTCAACCCAAGCTGTCATATCATCCAGCGCAGTTAGTCGTGTCTTCCAATTTGCATCACCCAGGTCTTTCATGATCGACGGTGGAATGCTTTCAGCGGCGAGGACCTCTGCGTCTTCCGGTGTGTGTCTGTACTTAAAAGTGTCAAGAGCAGCTGGCGCGGATGGCGCTGCTTTGGATGGCTTGGAGCTCGTGGATGCAGGTGGCTTTTTGGCTGGAGCTGAGGTAGGAGCGGCTGCTGCAGGTGGTTTTTTTGCCTGTCAAATACGAGGTTAGAACGGCCCTACAAAGTAGGGGTCGACATACAGGAGGCTTCGCTGGCGGTTTACTGGCGGGTTTCTTTGGTGGCTCTTCATCCTCTGCGACAGCGGGCTTCGCAGCTGGGGCCGGGGCCTTCTTCTTTGCAGGAGGCGGGGCAGCGGCCGGTGGTGGTGCAGCCTTGGGTGGTGGGGCTGCTCCGGCCTTGCATTTGACCGTAGCTCGCTCATACGCTTCTCTAACCTTGACTTTCCGCATCTCCGGAAGACCATCTATCACAGGATTGAGGGGTCGCTCCCCAACCATCTTCATGAGTATTCCGAGGCATGTCGCCGCCTCATTTCGGGCACCTTCGAATCCGTCTTCGAGAAGGACGGTGAGAGTCTCGCCGAGAGGCTTGATCTGGGCAGGCTGAATGGGCGACGAGGCTGTAGCGAGACATCTGCCCAAAAACTTGAGGGTTCCTTCCTTGACCTGTGGGTTCTTGGAGTTGAACGCCGGTCCGAGATCGGGAATAATATCCGGCAATGTAGTCTGGCAGATTCGTTGAATAAAGTTAACGGGTAAACACGTACAGCAACGTACTGAGGCGAAGACGGCGTCGAGAGCGTCACCGATCGAGTCTGTTACATTTGCCTTTCTCTCTTTCAAACGTTCCAGCATTGGGCCGACCACTGTTTCCCGATATCTTGCGAAGGCGCCCTGCATACCCTTCGCCAGTGCCTCCATACACGTGGCCGCGGTCATGACACAATTTATATTGGCATCGCCTTGGATGCGAAGAGCCAAGGATTTCGCCACTTCCGCCATTTCAGGGGAATCCTTGATACGAAGCGTCGCGTTCAAGAGAGTGGCGAGCTCGTCCAACACGTCTTTGCGCTCCTTCCACTTTGAAGAGGTGAGCGACGCTTGGAGAGACGAAGGAAGTTTCGAAGCGATGTCGACAGGTTCTGCAAAAGCGCGAGGATCAAGAGGAGCTGCACGGAATAGTTAGAGACGCTCAGAATGAAGCAGTCGGACCACTCTCACCGGCTTCTTCCTCGCTTTCAGCAGCAGCCTCCCCACCGTCATCTCCGGTTCCAACCTCCCGAGCATGGGCGCGTGTCAAGCGCTCAGGTTTCAAGGTTCCTTTGCCGGTGCCAGCGGCTTCCATGGCATCAAAAGCCTCTTTCAACTCCTTCACTTGAACGGGTTTGAGGTCCGCGAGCCACGGCTCGATCCCAGGGCCAAGATATTGGTACAGGGCGCGCGCTAACAGGGTGCCCTCTGCACGCACAGTCTTGTCGCTGTGGGAGAAGATCTTTGGCAAGGCCTTGAGTATCGGGGGCGGAGGCGCGGCCTGTATTCCAAACAGACTAAAAGCCACATTGATACGGGCCTTATTCGCCTCAGAGGGAGAGCTTACCGAATAATTTCCTTCAGCGCAAGTACACATCCTGCCACTGTCTTGGGTTGTTTAGCTGCGAGGCCTGGAAGAATATCGGCCTAGAAAGACTGTTGAGATAGAATACAGACGATAATTAGAACACTTACCATTGTGCCGGCTCCGCCATTCTCAACCTCTACGTACTGCAACGCGAGCTCCACTGCTTGTGCCTTCGTTCCCGCCCTCGTAGAACCAAAGCATTTGTCGACCAAAGCAGGGACGACTGAGTCGCGTGTTTTCGCGGCAGTTTCACCCGCAAACCGCACGAGAGCCACGAGACACTCCACACCCTTCTCCTGTGCCACCGCGTTGGAATCTGTGGCAATCTTCTTCAGCAGGTCCGGGTTGTTAATGTAGGGCCTGAACGCAGGATCCGTATCTGATCCTGTTGCTTGGAAGATTTTGACTAGGGCTTCATAACCGCTAACTCGAGCTTTCCAGTTTTTGTGTGCCAGCCTATCGGAGACTGGGAGCCCAGAGTAATCCTCCTCAGCAGGCGGTGGATTTTCGTCCATGACGGCGAAAATGGAGTGCGCTGTTGAAGTTGAAGCTTGTTTAAATGTCACGTGGTCACGGACATTTAATTAGCTGACCTTCGGCAAAAAGTTCTCAAGCATGCCTGTCTCTGGATTTATTTTATTTTATTTGTTGAAGCGCTTATTATTACTCGGACACTAACAACTAGGTACTACGAGCTGCCAGCGCAGATCCGACTGTTCTGAGAACCTCCAGAATCCCCAACACATCTCCGTCCGACACCTCTATCTCCCTCCGCATCTCCTGCGTGGCGAAGTGCCGTTTGGCGGCGTCCTCGCACTCTGCCTGCTGCCCCAGATTATGATGTACAACAGAGAGGAAATACTGCACGTCCATCATGGGCCGGTACATCTCCAGCGTCCGGAAGTCGCCCTCGGACATGTCAAGATACGGGATTGCCTCTCGCAGCGCAGCTTCTGTGATCGCCTGTCAGACATAATAGGCGGTGGGATGACATCAACAACGCATACCGGTAGATTCGCCTGCAACGACTATACATCGCGCTAACGTGAAACAAGCTAGTGCGCGCTGTTCCAGGTCCTGTCCACCAATTATCTGAGATTTTCTTGATTTAGAAATGTACCACATGAAGGAGGATAAAAATCTCACCTGGGGCATGATCTCATCCAATATCTTACGCGACCGTTTCGACATGCCAAAGTCGAGCCCAACGTCAGCGAGCAAGATTATCCCGGTCCGATATAGATTCAGACGCCCAAGAAACTCGGAGTGCCATAGGGCTGTCAGGAGCTGTTCAATAGCGCTAGACGCTTGATCACATTGCTAGCGGTTTGATGTCAAATACAGCATATCCCGGATAATAATATACTCGAAACTCACCCGCATCTGTATTACTTCATACAAAGGGTCGTGAATCTTGGACATCTTCAGTCCCTGCGAAGTATTGAGATACTGCCTGGATTTGAACTCCCCTGGAGGTCGTCGCGGCAGCAAAATATCCCGGTACATCCGGTCCTGCCCGCTGAAAAAAATGGTTGAGTGTCGCGCCTTGAAAATAAAACGCGGTCCGTACCGTCGTGTAGCCCGCAGAACGAGTATATGCCATATTTCCTGAGCCCACAGGTTGTAGTCAACCAACGAGAGACCGCGCCAAACCGTCGGATGCAGCAAGTTGGCGAGACTCTTCTCATACTTTCCTTGTCGTGCTTCCTGTATATTATTCATCAGTCCTCACGTTCATTTTGAAGCGGGGACAAATCAATGTACCCGGTATGCTTGGTTGAGGATGACGGTAATCCGATTGCTGTCGTCCCCTCCAATGTCTGTGAAGGCCATGACAAGGTTTTCCTCGACGGCCGCGAGTTGATCGCAGCCTAATACATCAGCAAATCTACCTGAAGCACGACAAAAGCGACAAACCTGCTGCTCTCCACACGACGGACTGAACAGCGTGCTGTGCCCATTGCTCCCCATCGGCAGGAGAAGTCTGCGTCTCAAACCAATGGTCGTACAAGCCCATAGCCTGGACGATCTTTGCAAAAGACGCGCTCAACGGTTGCCCCTACGGAAAGTTGTGGGCGTTCTTAGAAAATAGGTTGATAAAACAAGGATTACGTTTTCCTCGTCCATTAACTTGTACACGTCGTGTAAAACCTCAAGGGGATGAAGATCCGCCTGTATCCCATTGAGCATCGGTCGACGACCTTCGATCGTGGGCGGCAGTCGATGCAAGAGACTGAGGATTTAGGTCAATATAGTGCTACCAACAACAATGTTCCAACCTTATGAGATGCTGCAGCGTCACTTTATCGTTACCGATACGCGCGACACCGATCGCCTCCGAAAGCAGCTGGAAAGAAACTAGAATCAACGTTGATCGCACTCAAGTCGGCGAACCAACCTTCCGGGCGGCCACAAATTCTTGGCGAACATAGTGCATGCGTACAAGGTTGAGCAATGCATGCTGGCGGATCCCACTGTAAACGAGGTCAAGGAAAGCTTGTTAGCAGATAATTCAGAACAAGCGCACGAATCGTTGTTTTCGTGAAAGTGTTGTTCAAAGAACCGTCGCAAGTTTTCAATAGCAATACTCTCGTCCCCTGTCGCCTGGCCCTTTTCCCATCTAGAAAAATGTTCCTTCAACAACAAGAAAAAAGACGAGAAACGTCAACCCACCTCTCGTACGAATCCGCTTGGGCCCACACCGTTTTGTCCGCAGCGGTCTTGAAAATAAGTGTGTCGCCTGAACAGAGACTGTCATTCCAGGCCGCGAAGGGACGGGCACCAACGCACTGTGCAGCTGGTCGTTTGCCATCCGGACGGGCGTAGGAGCAACCTCCCCCTTCGCCCAAACCTCGTATTCTTTCTGGAGCCTTCCGACTCCGGAGAACGTCAGCTTGAGGAAGCTCACGAAACAGCGGCGGCAAAAGTAGCCAAAGACGGAGCGGCGCAGCTAGACGCGGGGAGGGTTACTCCAGAACAGCACGATGAGAATGTCATTACTAGTATGGGGGGTACATCCTGCTGCGAAAAAGTCAGAACATGGAGAGCACCGAAAGACGCCACCGACCTCGTCTCCCTCGGCCTTTTCCACAAAGAGCGATGGTACCCCTGCTGCTGTGAGCAATAGCCAAGGTAGCTACTCTGAAACGCCTACCCGCAAAGAAGTTGGTCATCTCTTCTGCCGTAGAGAGCCCTTGGCGCTGACAGACTGGTGGTCAAAACGATGCGAATAAGCAGTACTACGCTCCAACTCACGCATGCGTCAAAGCTCTCTATCAGCTGCCTTGGGACGTCCTCCTCCGACTTTGGGCCTGCCTCCAGCTCCTGGTGCAGCTCCACAAACGATTTCGGCGGGGCCACCTACTGGCGATGAATATCCACGACGCGGGGCGACACCAAGCAAGAGAGTCTTGCCTCGACAACTTCATTCAAGAGGACGCGGTAGACATGCAAGAGAAAGGGGGCAGGCAATTTCTGCTCGTATTCCTTGAAGGTGAGGATGAAGAGCGTCAGGAGGCCGACATGGTGTGGACGAAGGACGTGCTCTGTCGGTGGATCCATATGTCCCGAAGCAAGACGCGACGCGTTCCCGGGCCGGAACCGGAGTCAACTTGGTCTCCGATCAATTTCACTTCAAAACCTGCAGCGACGCCATGGCCCCCAAAACAGGCGGAAAACGGTCTGCGCCAGCGACATTGGTATCCAAATCCTCTGTCAATACATTATCCCTTCTAAAATACATACAGGCGCCCTCCAAACGCCGCAAACTCGCGCCTCCATGCCGCAAAATCTTCAAAACCGACGGACGGGGCCCAAAAAATACATCATCAAGCCCAAGGAGAAGGGCAAGGAAAAGTTCGCCGACAGGGGCACGATCCCCGTCCCGTCGTTCGAGCAGGACGACGAGCTGGACCTGTCCGACCAGGACCTCGAGGTTCTCGAGGAGTACGGCGGCGCCGCGTCCTTTCTCAATTCACTGGACCAGGACAGGGCATATCGAGGTGCGCTGCAACTAGGCGTCTTGCGTGGCGCGGCACTCACCCGTATGTAATGTAGGAGCAAAAAGGAGACCGTCCGGCTGCACCGTCTCAATAAACCGACTGCTACCAAAAAGGCCGCACGAACGGACGATCTGCCCTCCGTCGACTCGCATGATGAGGAGGACGACTGGAGCTCCGATATTCACACAGACGATGAGGACGACGATGCTCTCTCCGATGACGACTCGAACGCGGACGATCCGATGGCTTCGTCCGCGAGCGACCTGGACTCGGACGCCGAAATGCCTTATGAAACCGCGCCCCGGAAACGCAGGCCCTCATGGGAGGCCCCCGCGGATCAGGGTATACAGCGCCTACCCATAAAACTGGCCGACGGGCGCATACAAAAAACCGGGCTCAAGCTCAAACAACTACCGACCAGCGAAGACACCGACGACGACGACAGCGAGGAAGAAGAGCAGGAAGAACCGTACCGCAGAGAAGACGTGGCCACCGGCGCGCGCCTGGGCCGCCCCGCCGTCGTGGACGTCATCGGGAACAAGTCGCGTGCGGCCCGAATACAAGGCGCCAAGGACCAGATCGCGAGCATCTGCCAGGACATCGTCTCCGACCCCGAAAACAGCGTGCGTATAAGTACCAGCCCCACCGATGCGCGCCGTCGCTCACACACAGTCGCCCCCAGCTCGGTCTCTTTGCGGCGTCTGCACACATTTTCACTTGCGGAAATTTCCACCCCTACGCACCCCGACCCGGTTGCGAATGACCTGATCATCCGGAAGCTTGCGATCCTCTCGCAGCTGGCGGTGTTCAAGGATATCATCCCGGGCTACCGCATCCGCGCCCTCACGGAGAAGGAGCAGGCGGAGACCGTGAGCCAGATGGTCGCGCGCACGCGCGACTGGGAGCAGGGCCTCGTCGGGGTGTACCAAACGTACCTCCGCGCGCTCGAAGTGGAACTAAAAGGTGCCGTTGGCTCTTCACGGCGCGTCATATTGATTAACTAACCCTCGGCCTGCAGCACGCAGCGAACTCGCCGACATCGCCCTCAACAGCATGTGCACACTGCTAACAGAGCTGACCCACTTCAACTTTCGCGTCAACCTCATGAGCTGCCTCGTTGCGCGGCTCAGCAAAAAGTCCTGGGACAAGGTACGTACTATTTCTCGGCACCATTAATTAGCGCTGCCCTCAAACCCAACTCGCACCGCAGTCCTCGGACCAATGCCTGGCAGCCGTCGTCAAGGTCTTCCGCGCGGACCTCACGGGGCACCGCGTCGCTCGAGATCGTGCGCTTGCTGAACCGAATGGTCAAAGAGAAGCGGTTCAACGTGCACCCCGAGGTGCTGTCCTGCCTGCTGCACCTCCGCCTGAAAACTGAGCTAGGGGTGCGCGCATCCGAGTCGCACACGGACCGGCCGGATCCGATCAGGAAGAGCTCGCATGCGCGCGACGCGGCGCGGCGCGCCAAGGGCAAGCCCACAGCCGCGCCGCATCTGAGCAAAAAGGCGCGCAAAGCGCTCAAGGAGAAGAAGGAGATTGATCGCGAGTTCCGTGAGGCCGAAGCCGAGGTCGACAAGGAGGAACGAGCTGTCACGGTGCGTCTACTAAGTATATGTGTCTTCGAATGACGCCCACAGCTGATGGGCGATGAACGAACAGCACACGGAGACGCTGAAGCTTCTATTCGTGCTGTACTTTAGCATCATCAAGAACCCGCGTCCGACGCCGCTTGCTGCCTGCGGCTCTGCGCGGGATCGCGAAATACGCTCACCTGGTCAACATCGACTTTTTCAAGGACCTGCTCAAGGTGCTCAAGGACCTCGTGTCGCGCGAGGCGGACGACGACGAGGACGCAGGGGACGACGCGCCCATCGCCGACGCGTCCCAAGGACGCGCGCGATGTGCAGCACCGCCTCCAGTGCATCGTGACGGCATTCGAGCTTCTCTCAGGCCAAGGCGCGTTCTCATTATTTCCTACCCGGCTTTGTGGCTGATGATAATCATCTCACGCATATTACAGGCGAGGCCCTCAACATCGATCTAAGCGACTTTATCGCGTGTCTCTACGCGATAATCCTGCCGCTGAGCCTCACCGCGAGCGTCGACGATGGGCAGCAGCAGCAGCAGCAACACCGCGGCGCGTCGACGACGGACATGCTCTTCCGCGCGCTCGACATTGTGTTCTCGCCGCGCACATTCGGCGCGGCGGCCCCGCCGTGGCGCGCCGCCGCGTTCGCCAAGCGCCTGCTGACGGCCGCGCTGCACTGGCCCCCGGGCGCCGCGCTGCGCGCGCTCGACTTTGTCGGCGGGCTGCTCGCCAAGGACGCGAAGCTCGCGGCGCTGCTGAGCACGGAGGACCGCACGCTCGACGGCGCGTACCGCGCGGACCTCGACGACCCGCAGCTGTGCAACCCGTTCGGGACGTGCTTCTACGAGCTCGTCGCGCTGGGGGAGCGCCACTGGGACGCGCGCGTGCGCACGGAAGCCGCGAAGGTGCTCAACTTCACGCGTGGGTAATGTGAAAAAGGAAGCAGGGGGGTGATTCTTTTGTGTGCGCGACAATATAGTACAGTGTGTGTGGGTGTGTGCTATTTAAAAAGACAATATTGTTCCCGAGTGGAAAGGTGGTACACTATCTACAAGAAAGCGAACTAGAAACACAATCATCCCGAGGAGAAAGAAGCGTCTGGGGAATATTAGTCTATACATCAATGTTGACGCGATATATAGAAATAGGGATAATACAGTAGCGGGGGAAAGAGTCGAAATAGAAATCATGTCGGCACTGGTGTCAAAGCCGACGAGAGAGAAGGGCGATAGGACGACGGCGAAAAGGGCTGCGCGACGTATATCTGGGGGTGCATCCCGGCGGCGCCGAAATACGACGAGGGGAAGGGGGCTGGCGGCGGGGGCTTTGGTGCGGCGACGCCAGCGCCGGGGTACTTTTGGCAGCTCGAAAGCTCGGCTGATGGTAATGCTCCGCCGTTTCGCCGGTCGAGTTCATACACGACGAACAGCAGCGTGACGCCATCGACGACGATATCCTGTGTGATGATGGTGTGCACGACTGAGGCGAGGCGGTGAGGAACAGCGAGGTTCATACGTGATTATCACACTTACGAGGATCAAACCACCGGCACCTGCTCAGGCCCGACTCGGGGAGCGCGGCGACCACGGTGCCGAGGTCTACGCTTGACGCGACGAGCGGGTCCTCTTCGTTCGAGATGCAGGTGGTGTTGTTGTACACGCGGGTGACACACTTTGCGGTGTTGCTCCAGATGCTGGCGAGGCGGACGCTGGCGAAGAAGCCGTGCAAGTTGGGGGGGGCCGCGCTGGTCGTCCACGGGGGAAATGGAGAGCTTGAGGCGGAGGGCCAGCGGCGGGGTGGGGGCGGGGGGCGGGGCCGGAGGGGCGAGTTTATCGATGTTGATGGAGAGGGGGGTCATTCCATCAGCGTGTAGCGTGAAACTAGTGAGCCTGTTCGGGTAGCGTAATTGAGGTGGGGGACCCTGGTAGGATGTAGGGTATGGTTTTTGGACGTAAAGGGCCGCGGGCTGCTGATATGGACTAGCGAGGGCCGAGTATGGGTGCGGCGGCGAGTCGAGAACCGAAGACATCGGGCTGCTGGGGGAGTATGTGAGAGTTGGGAACATGGGACTTGTCTCCGGGGAGGGTGGGAAATCTGCCGAAGTAAACTCCGGTGTGGCGTCTGGTTCCTCGCGGTCGATTGTAAGGAGAGTGGGATGGTCCAGCTCGACCTTTATTGGGGAAGACTCGTGACACAACTCCTCTCCGCCAGCGACGAGATGATACTCTGCGATGCCGCGGAATTAAATAAGCAAAACAGATCGGCACGGATACAGAGTGAAAAAAAAATGACCTGGTTCGCCCTTGAGCATGTTGCGGAGGACCTGGATGTGGCTCGCGACCTGCTTCTTTGTGCGGACGATGCCTAGGTTTTGGAGGTAGTCGACGAGGAATTGGTTGCGCCAGCGACTGCGGCCGCGCGAGTAGGTTGCCCAAGGCGAGTCCCAGTATGCGCGAAGACCTGAATGGAGTGAGGACCGTAGTAGAGTACAGAGAGACTACGGACCTTGGAGAAAGACGGACTCGATCTCCTCTGGCCAGACTGCGGTGCCGCTGCCATCCTTGAGGAGTTTGCGGTGTTTGCGCAGGGGAGTGACCGACTTGCTGGAGCCTTCGTCTGGGTGCATTGTGGGGAAGAAAAAGAGGTCGTCAGCGGCTGGTTGGTATATAAGGGGCGAGTCAGTGTCGTATGCGTATAGATCCGACGATGCAGTGTCGGCAAACAGAGGATTGTCTCGATTGGCCTTTGAGGCTTCCCGATACGGACACGGTCACCCCCCGGACACCGCGTTTCTGCTATTTATATTGACATACCGTTGTTGTGGGTCGGAGTTAACATATCGAACCTTTGGCGTTGAGTTTCGTATACAGCAGGAGCGACCCAGTACACGGCAACTCGTGTCATGCAGGCACTCACACACAAGTGGTTGGTTCAGAATGTACAAGCCTATGCAGCACCGGACCGCGTCGTAGCAGACATCGATGCAGCCCTACAACGCGTCCCGTCTCTGCGTCCAAAGTCTGATGTATACAGTGCGATATACCATCCCAGCTAACCACCGCACAAGTCTGACTCCCAGCTGCTAGCATACGATGACGGCCGTACACAGCTGCCTGCTTTGTGTCCACGGCTTGCTCCCAATAACCTACAAAAACAACGCGTACAACATCCCAGTCGCGGTATGGGTCACAACAGACTACCCACGCGACCCCCCGCTGCCCTATGTCGTCCCCACAAACGACATGCTCGTCAAGCCAGGCAAGTACCAGGACGTCAGCGGTAGGTCAAATACAGAGTATCTCCAAAACTGGCAACGCAAGAGCGAGGGCTGCAGTCTCGCAGACCTCCTCGATGCAATGCAGCTCCAGTTCTCGAAAGAGCCTCCGGTGTATGCAAAGCCGAAAGACCCGTCGCCGCCAGCAGTGGCAGCGGCGCCACGACTGCCGCCCAAACCACAACAGCAGCCCACACCTCCCCCACAGCACCCGCCGGCGAATCCCCGTTTGGATCCAGGGCCACCCCAGTACAGGCCGTCACCCCCGAACTACCAAGCTCCGCCCGCCCAATGGTCCCCTCCGAGAGATCCGCGCTGGTCGGTCCAGCAGCCTCCTCCCCCACCACCGCCTCAATTTGTTCAACCCCCGCCACCCCAATTTATTCAACCACCCCAATCAGTTCAACCACCCCAATTAGTTCAACCCCCGCCTCCACCACCCCAATTCATCCAATCCCCGCCTCCACCCCCTCCGCCACACCTCCCAGCCCCAAATCTCCTCGATGAAGACGCGCCTCCCATCCTCCACGCCCCAGTAGCAGTCGCCCCCGGCCCGCCCCCGCCGCGTCCGCCTAACCCGGAGCTGCTCCGTCTCCACGCCCACGTGCACGAGAAGCTCTCCTCCGAACTCGCGTCCCTCGCGCACGCCCTCACCCTCGACGCGGAGCGCCTCCGCGCCCACCAGGCCGACCTCCTCGCCGGCGAGCCCGCCATCCGCGACGAGATGGGCCGCCTCGAGGCCGTGCGCGACGTCTGCCGCACCGCCGCCGCCCGCATGCGCGGCACCGTCGAGGACCGCAGAGCGCAACGTCGCCGACCTCCGCCGCAAGAGCACCCCCGAGGTCGACGAGCTCGTCTGCTTCCACCACGATCGTGCCACAACCAGTAAGCGAATCTACGCGTCTCGCCAATAAATGCCCGTCCTCGATCTAATCTCATCTCACTTCAGGCTCATCAACCTCGTAGCCGAGGACAATGCGATCGAAGATACAATCTTCCATCTCTCCAAGGCTCTCAACAGCGGCCGCATCGACCTCGAGCGCTTTTTGCGGGCAAGTCTCCCCGTCTATTCTCAGCTTATTTTTTTGACCAAAAAACCCTAGTCCTGCCGCATCTTGGCCGAGGAGCAATTCATGAAACGCGCCCTAATTGAAAAGATCCAAACGGGTATCCCAATGGGGTCGTCTCTGCACGGGTAGCCAACATCGGAACTCGACCGGACCCACCCTGCATGCGCGTGTGTGGCTTCTTTTTATTGTTCTTCGGGACGGAGATCTCAACTCCCCGGCTTTTTAAAAATCTCGGAACCGGACCGGCGTCACCCGAATGAAAAAAAGAAAAAAGAAAACACGTATATACGTAGATTGGTATCGTACAACTAATAACGTCTCGAAAAGAATATATTATCCAAAACTCAATCATCCCGCACCCCCACCCTGCTGCGGCGCGGCGTGCTCCCTACCCACCGCCACACGCGCATCTCGTCTCCGCCCGCCACCTCCTCCAGGTTCGCGCGCACGTTCGCGTTTCCCTCCACCACGCGCTCTACGCGCTCCCACAGCCGCCGCCGCGCGGGGATCGAATGCTCGTCCTGCAGGGCCAAGTCGCGCAGCTGCAGCGACGAGAGGTACGGCTGCGGCGCCGACACCGGATCCGTGTGATACGCCGTCTCCTGCGCCCGCAGCGTGTCTAACGCGATCTGCACAAGCTCCGCCACGCGCTGCCCCTCGACGTGCCGCTGCGCGCGCCGCGCGCGCGCAACGATTATTCCGAGGATCAGCGCGACCGTGCCTAGTACGGAAATAAATTTCAATTGCCAATAAAAAATGTCATGGGATGAACGGACCGTAAACCGTCGCGCGCCACTCTTCCCAGATCTTCCGGGACCTGACAATGACAACGCAGTCCCACGTCAGATGGGGTGTCTTGAGCGCGACGTAGCGTTGACCACTTAAAGTATTCCGCGGAACATAAAAAAATAATTAGCATGTGATAAAAAAGCAAAAAAAACAAAACTATCGGCCGAAAACTAGGCCCGAAAACGCACCTGGCCGAAGTCTTCACCGATTATGATTCCGCCCCATTCGCTGAGCTGCTGAATAGCTTGGACATACAGCTCCGGGAAGATGGGTAGCATATGAGGCTGTGGTGGCGTGATGCCGTCAGCGCGCGGCTTCTGGAGAACAGCAACACGGAACTTACAGGCGCCCCAACCTTCAGCTCCTCCCCCAATATCCCGATCTCCACGCCCCACCGCCGCGCCTCTCCACCCTCCGAGTCCGGTACGGGCCGCTGCCCCCCGGCACACACACGCTGCCCTCGGATGCGGCCCAATTTATGTTCCGCAGCCTTGCCCAGCTTGCCAATATTCCCCTTGCGCTTCGGATCCTCCACGCACCGCGGTGGCAGCCCGACGCTCCCGAGCCCGGGCAGGCCGTCCGTCGCCTCCGCGATCAGCCGCCACGCGAGCTCGAGCGGCGTCGCAGACGCGGACAGCGGCGCGCGCGACGGCGCGCCTGGACGCGGGGAGGAAGAACAGCAGCGGGTGCGCGCGCAGGAGGTATCCCGTGTCGCACGCGACGCTGAACTGCGTGCACGTGCCGTGCTCGGGACACGGCGTGCATGCGTCGGGGTGCGGTATGGGCAGCAAAGGCAGCGGGCACGCGTCGCCCGAGACCAGCGTGGTATTCTCCCGGTTGCACGCTTCGATCGCGAGCCGCTGGCTGCGCAGGTCCTCCAGCGCCTTGTTGGTCGTGCGCCCCATGTCGCAGTAGCCGATCGGGGCAGACTCGAGCTTGTAGTTGATTACTCCTGCCGATGCGGCCAGACTGGCGAGCGCGAACAGGATGCGGAACAGGATAGAAAAGGCACTGGGCTTTGGGGTCGTCGAGGGTTGGTGCACGACGAGCTTATTTCCGCCTTCGGCGATGCGGCGAGAAATTAACGCGGTTTGGTCCTCTGCTTCCTCTTCCCCCGCAGACTCTGGGCCGTCGTCGCCAAAGTCCTCGGTGGGTCCATCGTCAGCGAAATCGGTATCACCGATTTCTCCGTCGTCGTCTTGCTCCTCCTTCGGAAGGGTGTGTTCCTGCGGGACAAACGTGGTTTGCCTAAAATTGGGGGCGAGCAGACGCGTTTCTCGCGTGACGGCAGGCGGGAGCTGCGGCTCGAATTTGGATTGCGGCGGGGAGTGCAGGGGATCGTCCTTTACACGTATTGGCGAAGAAGATGGGGCCAGTTCCGGCGGCGCCGAGATCGATTTGCGTGATTTGCGCGGGCCGGCGCTCTTGCGGGGCGGCTTTGGGCGGATAGCAGAGGGCCGAGCTGGGGAGGATGACTCGGCACCCGATTGAAAGACATTGAGGTCCTCCCAGCCACTGTCTTCCTGCACAGAAATGAGACAGATGCCGGCATGTAGTCAGATAAACTTACAGCATGAGAAACGCGTCGAGCTTGGGTTCCCGCTGCTTGGGCCTTTGAAATAGTATTCCGTGAGTCAAAGGCAGAACGCGAATCTGGCCAATCTTACCGTCTTTTTGCTTCTCCCGACTTTGCGAATGGGGACTTCTTCTTCTTCTGGCTCGCTTTCCTTCCACGAGAGCGGGCTCGACGGGCTCCACCTTGCGGGAAGGACCACCGAGATTGGGTTGCGCGGATGATCGGCGGCGTTTTGGCTGCATGGTGCACATGAGTGTCTCACGTCGCGTGTTGTAAAGAAGAAATATACAGGATCTGGGCGGACCGGCGACACTTCGCGCTCCTGTTCTTCAGATGGTGCGCGAGAAAGCCGTCTTGACGAGCGTCGCACCACTGGCGCCTGAGTAACAAAAAAAATGAGGCCTCCTGGCGTACAGCTGAAAGCCACAACAACGAACCTTGCGGGTGCCACCGAGCGGCTCGCCGGTGTGGCCGTCGGTTATTCCATCATCACTGGCTATGCTATTTTCTGCTAAGAGACGTTGTTTCTTGAACTTCTTGGCCTGTGGCTTGATTTCGGTGTTGAAAAGGGCGATAAGCTTGGGTTTCGAGTAGGGCGACGGGTAGACGATGTTGTGATAGCCCAGGACGCCGAGAAGCTGGGAGACGGTGAGCGAAGACGGCTCAAAGTCGGGCTCGAGGTAGTGGCCTTGGCCAATTATCTGCGCCGAGGTTAGACGCGACATGATGGTTGAAAGAGAGTTTAACAGAGACAAACAAACTTCAGCTCCAAATGTACCCGGGTATGTAGCAATTTCGATTTGCAAAGCGACACTGACCCTTCGACAGCCAAAAACCATGTCATTAGCGTGTGCGAACAACTGTGTAAGCTGCTCCCCGCTGCAGAGAAAACAAAGGTCTGTCTGTTCCTCATCCTGTTGATCCGGCGCTTATCCACCTCCAGCCCCAAGTTATATTGCTGGCTGGCGGTGTAGGTGAGCATGCTCGAAATCCATTCAGACTTGGTTATAACCCAGAACATAGTGTCGTTCCGAAATGACACAGATCGCGAGATCGCCTTCCGTCAGGAATCCAACTTTTATTATCTCTCGGGCTGCAACGTACCTTCCTCGTATCTCCTCATCGGATATCAGCCTGGCACTTCGCTGGAAAGCACACCCTCTGTCGAACTATTCATTCCAGAGGCCACCAAGGCGGACATGATGTGGAGCGTCCCGCCACCGTCTCTCGCTGCTGCAGTCGAAACCCATGACGTCACCGGGATCCATCATGTCCCCGCTCTACCCGCCGCCATCGCAAAGCTCGTCAAGGCGCTCCCAAATGCCCTCTTCCACACCCTCCCGCGCGCCTCTCCCGTGTACCCAACCCTCTCCGAAGACTATTTACAGCCCTTGTTGTCGCCGGAGAATGAAGGCGGCGCCGTAACAGACTTTTACCTCCTTCTTGCCCTGCACCGCGCGCGCATCATCAAGGACAACTACGAAATCGGGCTTATCCAGAAGGCGTGCGACATCAGTTCGCGTGCACACGAGGTGGTAATGCGCGTCTTAGGCGCCGCCGTCAAAGGCGGCATCAAACCTGGTCCCGGCGCGGGTGTCGATCGACCTCTCCTGCCGAGCGAGTGGTTGATCGAGAAGGAGGCCGAAGCAGAGGCAATCTTCGTCGCCTCTTGCCGACGGGAAGGGTAGGTGGACCTCGCGCGTCAATTTTAATTATTCATAATGCATTCTGGCAGCGCCGTCCATCAAGCCTATCTCACCATCGTGGCGGCTTCCACCCGGGCTAGTACGCTTCATTATTGCTGCAACGGTGGCAACGACAAGAACTTTGCGTGGGGCCCAGTTGGACCGCACGACCACCAGAATAGCAACTCGTTGGCAGCCACTGGGAGGGAATTCAAACCGCAAGTGCTCCTGATTGATGCTGGCTGCGAATGGACGGCCTATGCATCAGATATAACGCGCACTATGCCCATAGGAAACGGCGGAAAGTTCACGCCTGAATCAAAGGCCATTTACGAGTTGGTTTTAGAGATGCAGAAGGTACATTCTTTCCTCCTTAAATTTTGAGTGCTTAGCTAACCACAAATCAAGACTTGTATGGAAGCTATAAAGCCTGATATTCATTGGGATGCGGTCCACCTGCTCTCCCACCGGGTTTTGGTTCAGGGCTTCCAGAAACTTGGCATTTTTAAATCCCCTTCCTCGCCCAATTCGGGCTCGTGGACGTCCGAAGAGGCGATTCTCGCCAGTGGAGTGAGCGCAGCATTTTACCCCCACGGACTGGGCCACAGCCTTGGAATGGACGTCCACGACTGCGTCACCGCGTCGAAACCGGCAGTCAACCCAAGTATCAGCGACAACAACGCCGCAGTGCAGTTGGGCCACGCAAGCTTTTACGATTACCTGCGGCTGCGCGTCAAGCTCGAGGCTGGGATGGTCGTGGTACGTGCGGATCCTAATCTTGCATTTCTTGGGGTGATTTAGTTTTTTGGTAGACGGTTGAACCTGGCATCTACTTCTCTCCGCATCTCCTGGCAGCGGTACGCGATTCTCCGCTCATCGACCACGAGGTGCTGCAACGCTACGAGAGCGTGGGTGGTGTCCGAATCGAGGATGTGGTGCATATAACGCCGGACGGCATGGAGAATCTGACCAAGGTCAAGAGCGACGTTGAATGGATTGAGGGTGTCTGTTCTGGAAATTTGTAGAGTACTAAACAAGTGTAAGAATTCGTGTATTATCACCACCTTGAGATGACAATTACTAGACCGGTAACCGATCTCTCGTATGAAGACAATCGCTCATGGAGATTGTCTTCATACGAGAGATCTACAGAAAGGCCGATGTAGTTGGCGGTCACATGTACACAACCTGTCACACTGACTCGGACCCACTACCAAATGCCTCGAGAAATAATCACTCTGCAGCTGGGGCAATGCGGAAACCAAGGTTCTAATCCTTCCCTGTTGCATAAGGACTCTTCGTGACTTAAAACCAGCTGCTAGCGGGATCCGTGTTCTGGCAGCGCCTCTGCAACGAACACGGCATCAATAAGGATGGCAATGTAGACGACGAGGCGCTGGCAGTCAAGGCCAACGATAAGAAAAGCGCGTTTTTCTATCAGGCCGACGACGACCGCTACGTTTCCTAGAGCTATCTTGATCGACCTTGAGCCTCGCGTAGCTCAACTCACTCATCTTTCGCCCCTGTCTGACTTGAAACCAGGTGATCAAGACCATCCTCGCGTCTTATCCGCGACTATACAACGCAGAGAACATCTTTATCTCCAAGGATGGTGGTGGTGCGGCTAGTATCTCTTGCCACTGTTGATGATTCTAACTCGTGCTTCGTTTCTTTACTGAAGGTGCGGGCAACAACTGGACCCACGGCCATGCAGCCGGAGAAGCCATCTACGAAGATATCATGGAGATGATAGATCGCGAAGCCGAGGGCAGCGACTCGCTTGAGGTGATCGCCGCTATTATTTGTCTGCATAGTGCTGAAACCGTGCCAAACAGGCGTTTATGATGCTGCATTCGATAGCAGGTGGGACGGGATCCGGACTAGGCTCATTCTTTCTCGAACGCCTAAACGACAGGTTCCCGAAGAAACTACTTCAAACGTACAGTTTTTTTCCCTGACAGCCAGAAGGGCGACGTCGTCGTGCAACCCTACAATGCACTCCTGACGCTTAAACGTCTCGTTAATAACGCTGACTCTGTCGTCGTTTTGGACAATATGGCGCTTTCGAGAATCGTTGCTGACTCTCTGCGCATTCAGACATCCTCCTTCGATCAGACCAACCAACTTGCGGCGACTGTAATTGCTGCCAGCACTCAAACAATCCGATTCCCTGGGGCCATGTATTCTGACTTGACCACTCTAGTAACATCGCTTATCGCTACTCCCCGCTGTCATTTTCTGACAACATCGTACACCCCATTCACTGGTGGTGATGTCGAAGAGGTGCGTTCCGGATTCAATTGACTCCACTCTCATCCAACCGAATTCCCCAAGGCAAAAACAACACGGAGAACGACGGTTCTGGATGTCGTGCGAAAGCTGCTCCGGCCTGCAAACCGCATGGTCTCCTCAACCATAACACCGACGTCGTGCTACATGTCTAATATTTGCATAGTCCAAGGCGAGATCGATCCTAAGGAAGTCAGTCAGTCGAGGCATGAGAAGGGCTCGAAATATCGCGTGTGCTGACAATCGTGTCAGGTCCACCAGGCCCGGCTTCGAATCAAGGAACGCGTCATGGCTTCCTTCATCCCCTGGGGGCCCTCGAGTGTCCAGATCACCCCGGCGTACCGCTCGCCGTATGTTAAAAATGGACCGCGCGTTAGCGGCGTCATGCTCGCAAATCACACCAGTATCGGCACGGTGAGCGGGTCTTCTTCCCTCCCGTCGCCATAACTGACATCGTTCAGTTCTTCAAACGGATGATAGACCAGTACGATAAGCTACGCAAACGGAGAGCGTTCCTGGAGCAGTACAAGCAATACGAAAATGTTCTGAGTGAGTTCGATGATGCTCGGTAGGTTTCAATAATTCCGCCTATGGAATATTGTCACTCACTGTGTTTCAAAGAGCGACTTGCGATGAGCTGCAGACTGAGTATAAGGCTTGTGAAAACCCCGATTATATTTCGTATGGCTCAGCCAGCGAGGAACAGCAGCACTAATGCCAATGCGCGTTGATCAGCTCAAGAGACCGACCCCCCTGTATCATAGAATGTTCACTACCACCTGTTTATTGGGTGCTGCTCACTTTTTTCGTCGCTCACTTCGAGATCTGTTGCTGCTAGCCACGTGAGTAGAAGAGTGCTCTTGACTCAGGTGCAGCCCTGGACCCATCCTGTGTTTCCCCGCGCATTAGGTGGGAGGTCGGCGTCGGCTAGTGCCACTCGTAGCCACGTTGCATCGGGCAGCGGGAGATTTGCCGGGGGAGTGTGGATCGCCGCTATCACAATACCACCTCCGTTTCTACTGTTTGTACTTCTCCCCCTGTGGCTGGTCGTGCCCCGGCGTTAGTCCGAGTCCGAGTCCAAACACTTGGCGGGGCGCTTGATACCCTATCCAACGGGGACCGTTCGCCGCCGGGAATGAGTTGGGAATGGGTCGCCCTGCTCGGCGAGTGTATCGCTGGGGGTAGCGGGTGCTTGGGGTCTGAGCGGGGCGGGTGCAGCAACGTCAGGCTCCTGGGAGTGCCGGTGTCCTCTGGGCCTCGCTGAAGCCAGCGGCAACGAGTACGAAAGAAGAGAAATGGGTTTTGTTCTTTTTGGAGGCATCTGTTGGATAGATTAGTCCTAGGATTCGAAATGAGACGCAAAAATGTACTTACAGTCCTGGAGTCTGAGATCACCTGACCGCGTCTTCACTCATCGAAAGGTTGTCGAAAGGGCATGCGACTGCACACTGCGTCAAGCCCTGTCCCGGAGACGGTGCCTTTCAACCTCTTCTGCAGTGAGTGGCTGATCGAGAAGGAGGCCGAAGCAGAGACAATCTTCTTCGCCTCTTGCCAAAGGGAAACTTGGGGCGGGTCTCGCGCCTCAATTTTTATCATTCATTGTAGCGGCTTCCACCTAATACATACACTTCATTATTGGAGCAGCGGTGGCAACGACAAGAACTTTGCGTGGGACCCAGTTGGACCTCACGACCACCACTCGTTAGCAACCACCGGGAGGGAATTCAAACCGCAAGTGCTTCTTATTGATGCTGGCTGCGAATGGACGGCCTATGCAGCCGCACCATGCCCATAGGAAACGGCGGAAAGTTCACATCCGAATCAAAGGCTATTTACAAGTTGGTTTTAGAGATGCAGAAGGTGCATTATTTCCTCTCCCTAGATTCAATTGGGCGCTCAGTTAACCACAAATCAAGACTTGTATGGAAGCTATAAAACCCGATATCCATTGGGATGCCGTCCACCTGCTCTCCCACCGGATTTTGGTTCAGGCCTTCCAGAAACTTGGCATTTTTAAATCCCCTTCCTCCGAGCCCAATTCGGGCTCGTGGACGTCCGAAGACGCGGTTCTCGCCAGCGGAGTGAGCGCAGCATTTTACCCCCACGGACTGGGCCACAGCCTTGGAATGGACGTACACGACTGCGTCACCGCGTCGAAACCGGCAGTCAACCCAAGTATCAGCGACAACAACGCCGCAGTGCAGTTGGGTCACGCAAGCTTTTACGATTACCTGCGGCTGTGCGTCAAGCTCGAGGTTGGGATGGTCGTGGTACGTGCGGATCTAGTCTCTCCTAAACAGACGCTTCAACAAGGTATCAACTCGTGCCTCGTTTAGTGCGGATCCTAATCTTGCATTTCTTGGGGTGATTTAGTTTTTTGGTAGACGGTTGAACCTGGCATTTACTTCTTTCCGCATCTCCTGGCAACGGTACGCGATTCTCCGCTTATCGACCACGAGGCGCTGCAACGCTACGAGAGCGTGGGTGGTGTCCGAATCGAGGATGTGGTGCATATAGCGCCGGACGGCATGGAGAATCTGACCAAGGTCAAGAGCGACGTTGAATGGATTGAGGGTGTCTGTTCTGGAAATTTGTAGAGTACTAACAAGTGTAAGAATTCGTGTATTATCACCACTTTGAGATGACATTTACCACTTAGTATCTGAACGCGTCTATGGTCTCAGTAATTGGTCAAAATTTCGGCCACTCGGACAGAGGCAACCCTTGCACCCCACTTCCAAAGCAAGTCGTATAAGTCGAGTACATCTGCTTCAGCTTTGATCTGCAAGGGTAAAAAACGATCCCCCCTCGGACCTCTCCGCCGCCACCATCTCGAGCTGCACTTCCGCCGGTATCCCAAGCTCCACGCACAACCGGAAGAACGCGTGTGCTGAGACGAGGGAGGCTTCCTTGCTGGTAATCGTCCCACAGGCATAGTCCCATTTGTTCTTCTCGTCTATGAGGAGTCGATATGTGTTGTGGATTTGTGGGGGTTGTAGAAATAGATACTCCCAATCGTTGGCAGCGCGCACGGCTGCCCCTGCATTGGAATTAATGCCCATCAAACTACTATGTCAAAGGGGGGATGCACTGACAATTCTCGTATACCCCATGGGCCGCCCGGGAAAACGGGCACCCCCAGCAGTGAGCATCGAGCGCTGCCAGGGCCGGTCAGCCCTCGGCAGCCTGACATTAGACAAAGAGGAGACGTACCGTGCAGCGCGGTTGCCGCAACTCGCCACCGCAAGAGAGCCACCGTCATCCGCTCCTGCTCAGTGCGCCGCCGCATCGCCCGTGCTTGTGCTACCCGGGCTTCTAGTCGCGCCATGTGTGCGCGAGTTGCCGCGACCGTTGCGTCGAGCTGATTGGGTGTCAGACCGAATTAAATAGGAGGAGAGAACGCACGGTGGCGACGCTTGCTCTGGTACATGCTTCCGCCTGGTCACGGAAGAATACATCGACGTCGTGTAGCCAGGCCGGGGGCGGCGGAATAGGAGAGGGCAGGGGAAGTGAGTGGAGGTCGGTTGGGAACTCAAAGAGGGATTCAGATAGCGCTTCAGACGTCGTAGACGCGGTGGCTTCCTCATTATGAGGCAAGGCGTTCACGGGGGGTCGTTTCTTCCGTTTGTGGGGCATAAAGGAGAAAGCTTTGTGACCTAAAGTGACTTCTTTCATCTCTTTCAATGCCCAACCACGAAAAGAAGAAACAGGTGGCCGACGTACAGGCCACAACCCTGGACGAAGGGTGGAGAAGACCTGATCCCAAATTTCCGCCCATTATAATCTCCAACGATTTAAGGGGTCGGCCCAAGGCAACTCCTCCTGTAGAGTTGGACGCATTCTTCCACCGTCAAGAAGATGTTTTTTCGCAATACAAAACAAACCTGCCCATCGTGCGTACACCGTAGCTTGCAGTGGAACTGTTGGACTGAGTGGATACCAGCTGGAATCGATGCTCATGGCACTGCGACAGCGCGTTGCAACCCTAGAACTCCAGCTAGAGCGTGCCAGGCCCACAACAACCACATGGCAGGATTTCCGGGAGAGCATTGTTTTCCGATGGTATGCGGTGTCCACCAGCCTTGACGGTAACACCGACACTCTGAGATTTCTGATTTAGTCATATTGATCCAATACTTGAAAGCGCTCAACGCGTATTGCTGGGGCTGCCCCTGGTCGCAGGGCGCGCACGGGTTGTACGAGAATTGTACGTCGTATGTCGTGCTATCGCGATCCTCGGCACTGATATACTTACTACAGGGCGCGCGGTGCGCGCGGTTGTCAGTGGGCCCCTGTGCGATGCTAGGGAGGATGGACTGGAGCATTTCTGGAAGCAGCCCCAGCACATTCGCGTTTCTTACGACCTGCTAACCGCGGAAAAAGGAAGATGGATCGTCGACCAGAACCTTGTTCACCAAGTGCAAATGAAAGACCCCCCGATCTCCCTGGGCGTTTTCTTCAAGTTGTGCAAAGAGCTGGGCATTCCATCGCAGCTACAACTGGATATGGTGGCCACCGAAAAGCCCACTGGGGGCTCTTTTTTTGTGTGGTCATAGAGTACGCCTTACGACCAAAAATGGTTTATTAAAATTCCCTTTTTGGGAACTAGACGGTTATTGCCCTAAACGGGGAGTTGCTGTAACGGTGGTCGGTACGGTCTTGGGGGTAGCGGTTTGGTAAGAAACAAAGATCTCTACCTCCACCGTGTACTTTCGGTAACTTGATACGCTGCTTGTAATTATTTTACGCATAGTTGGGCCTGAATGGTCCTTTCGGTCCATACCATCGACCTTTCACCATGTAATTCCACTACGCCCATGGGAACACGTCCTGGATTTATCTAAGCTTGCATTCGAATCCAGAGAGAAACAGTTTTCCTACCCTTTTGAGATGATAGAAGAGTCTGTAACACGTCAGAACGGTACAAAAGTAATGCAACGCGGACAGCGTACCTGTGGCTGTTGGCTTGATTGAACAGCCCCGAGAAAGACTCGGCGGGCACAAAGCCGTACTTGAATTCGGCGAGCATCACCTCGTTATACCCGGTCAATAACTTGCGTGAGATGATCAGTCTTGGAGCATTGCGGCGCAGCGAAAACAACTCACTGGGCAGGAAGTATAGCCGTTGTATATCACTGCAGGATTGACTTTTCCCGAGTCCATCACGGAAAACAGGTTTTCGCTCAGGACGGGTACCTGTGCAGTGATCGCGGCGGCAGTCTTTGGCGCCGGAAGGGATGAACAATCACCATGGAAAAGATGTTGCTAAACTCGGGGTTGGCGTGCCGGAGAGTCGCGTCGTCCACACCGACCACTCGGCGACGCTGGGATGGTCGTGGTGCATGTGGATCCTAAAGTTAGATTTCTTGTGGCGATTTATTTTTAGTAGACGGTTGAACCGGGCATCTACTTACTTCTTTCCGTAATTCCCCGCTCATCGACCACGAGGCGCTGCAACGCTATGAGAGCGGTGTCCGAATCGAAGATGTGGTGCATATAATGCCGGACGGCATGGGGGGTGAAGAGCAACGGTGCACGGATTGAGGGTATCAGTTCACAAGTCGTGTAACCTCATCACTTTGAGATGACATTGATCAACCAGTCTCTGAACTCGCAAGCGGGAGGTTTTACTTTCGTAGATGATGTCAAAGAGCCGATTCGAACCGGGATTTTAATTTTGGAGTGCATAGTACTGTGAAGGCAGACATGGAGGAACCGAAAGCCGTGTTTGTATCAGTGTACAAAAAATGGTGAACTAGTTCGCGAGCTTGAGCGCTGCGAAGGGATAAGTCGAGATAGATGAAGGTGTGGGAGAACATACAAACTGGGCGAAATGAAGTAGCATTCGAGAGTAGCGATAACCTGTAAAAGTAATCCCTATCCCCGCCGAGCCCTCAAGAGTGCTAGGAGAATGGTCGAAACGGAGGAAGAAAGTAAAACTGAACTTGAGACGCATAGCAGAAGCTAAGGGGTAGCGTTACAGGCCCCACATGGGAGTGGGAGACAAGGAGATGAAAGTCCCAACAGTTTATGCACACCGATCGTCGAAGAACCACCAAACAGTTCGCCACGCGCCGGTCAACTCCAAGTCGCGTCCCGATGATTCTTGGAACGCAATCGAGTATGTTCAGGCTCCTCTCGCGTTCTCGAACCAGAAAGAAGACGGTCATGTGACCATGTCAAGCGTGTACCTCAGAGTTATTAGAAAATTGAAGCACCGTTTATACAAGCTGGACCACAATCGTGAGCTTTCGGTACTTGAATACGCTCTTGTAATTATTTTATGCATAGTTGGGCCTGAAGGGGCCTTTCGATCCATACCATCGACCTTTCACCATGTAATTCCAGTACGCCCAGGGGAAAATGTCCTGGATTTATCTAAGTTTTCGTTCAAGTTCAGAGAGAAACAGTTTGCATACCTTTTTAAGATGATAGAATAGTCTGTGACACGTTAGAACAGTACAAAAATAACGCAACGTGGACAGCGTACCTGTGGCTCTTGGCCTGATTGAACTGCCCCGAGAAGGACTCGGCGGGCTCTAAGCCGTATTTGAATTCAGCGAGCATCAGCTCATTATACCCGGTCAATAACTGCGTGATGATAATCAGCCGTGGAGTATTGCAGTGCAGGGAAAACGGTTTACTGGGCAGGAAGTATAGCCGTTGTATGTCGCTGCAGGATTGACTTTGCCCGAGTCCATCACGGAAAACAGGTTTTCGCTCAGGACGGGGGCCTGCGCGGTGATCGCAGCGGCGGTCTTTGATGTCGGAAGGGACGAGCAATCACCCAGGGCAAAGATGTTGCCAAACTCGGGGTTGACGTGCCGGAGAGTCGCGGGGTCCACGCTGACCCACCCTGTAGCGTCAGCGATCGGAGAGTTCTTGATGAAATCCAGGGGCCCCATTGGCGGAGTGACATGAAGCACTGTATAATCGACAGTAACAGTTCCATCGCCTTTCTTGAACGTCGCTTTGTGATTTGCGTCATCGATGGAGACTAAATTGTGCGCGAAAAAACCGTCGACGCCGCGTCCGATGCGCAGATCGTTGAGCGCGTCAGAGTATTTCTTCACGCTGAACATCGTCGGCATGCTAGAGATACCCAAAGCCATCAGAAACCGACTATACTTGCCTCAAACCCGGCCCTAACCCACCCCGTGTAAAAGGCCACATTTATCTTGTCGCCGCGTTTTGTCCGCCGGTACCGATCCCAGGCCATCCACATGATTTTCTGCGGAGCTGAGTGGACAGTCGGAAAACTGCAGCCAAGGATTACCAAGAAAAACACTACCTCCAGCGCATTTAACGATCCCCGCGGGCTGTGTGAATATCGCTTTGCCAGAACGAAGGGCGTCAATGTCTGCCCAGACTTTATTGCACGTCTCGTAGGAATAGATGGACGAGACGCCGGAGGTTGGATTCATGAGGGCTTGGGGGAGGCCCTGGATGCCATCCCAGTTGATTTTCAAACCTGCTGCAACGACGAGGGAGTCGTAGGACAGCTCGCGACCCGAGGCAGTCGTGACTGAAGAAGACTTGGGGGAAAAGGTCTGCACTCGGTCCGCAATGAGGGTTATGTGGCTTGGCACAAGAGACGCTAAGGGCCGAACAAACTTGGACTTTGGTGCGAGGCCGGCACCAACGAGAGTCCTGCCAAGAAATCAGACGTGCATAAGATGAAGTGATGCGGGAACGTTCACCATCCGGGCTAAGGACACTGGTTAGCGAGAGGACAAACCGCCAAGGACGGAGACGAACCTGATAGTAGTGATTTTCGGCGGGGTCGATGATAGCGACGTCGCCAGGGTTCAAGGGTTTCCCAGCGGCCTTGAAGCGATCATATATCTGGTTTGCGACTGACAGGCCACCGCTGCCTGCACGAGGATGAACATATGAAGCAGTTGGCAGCACTGATAAGCCCACCTCCACCTACAACGACGACCTTGAATTTCGTCGCGTCAGCCGTCGCACTGGCAAATCGCGCGCCGAGACGACGTGAGGGGACAAAACGGACAACCGAGAACATGGTGGGTGGGGTGAGAAAAGAAAGGATGGAATGCGCGGAATTTATGGGATGCGGCGGTCGCTGCCTGCGCGCATCTCCCGCGCTACTGACAGTATTCCGAATCGTATTCCGAATGTTATTCGGATATCGGGGTTCGGCAATTACGGGCCCAATTAGTCGCCTGATGTTTCAACAGGGGATCATTATTGTTCTTCTCTTCCCCAGCTGAGCTGCGTTAGGCCTTGTTTTCCTTTTTATTCATGTCAGGACGTTCTCGCGCTGCAGGCCTCCCGAGCGGTCCTGGGCCCCGCTCTCGTTCCGCTGCACGGTCAGCAGACCGCGACCGCGACCGCGGTGGTCGCTCAGAATACGACAGCGACGGCGGGGCTTCCTCGCGATCAGCTCGCAGAGTCCGTCCTCAGGGCAGAGCAGACCCTCGTCCCCCGCCAGTGCCGCGCCACAACCCGACTTCCTCTGACGACAGACGCTCGGATTCTACCTATCGAAGTGACTCGACAACGTCGTCCGGCTCCTCTTTTCTTGACCGCATAAAGCAAGGCACTGGCTATGCATCTTCTCGCACGAGCCTTGAGGACGAGGCGCCCCAGAAGCCCAGGTCCATGAGAAGTAGACCGGCACGGGAAGAGTCTCCCGACGAGGGTGCGTATCCTGTTTGTTCAAACAGAAACGCCACTCAAACCCTTGCTCTCGGCAGAGAACGAGGCACCTCCTCCAGGCGATGGCTACAACATCTGGAGCAAGGTTACTTCGGCAGCCAGCTCCCTTTCTGTCAACGTAGGCAAGGCTTGGGCCGCGAACATTACGACTCACACGGGTGAAGGTCATTTTATTTTTAGTTTGTACGCTCACCAGCTGCAACTAACTGTCTATCGTTACAGACACCCCAGCTGGACAAGAGTCTCGGCTTACGCGCGCAATGAAAGCATACCACGTCGAGAAGGCGCGGGATCCCTCGGACCTGCCTGCTTGGCTATTTGACGAACAGGAGCGTCGCCGGCCTGCCCCTGCTGCTGCCCCAAGCAGCCGGTCGCGGCGGCGTGACGACGACGAGTACGATGTGGTTGAGACGACGAGGGCGGAGCCGCCGCCATCGCGAGGACTTGCGTGATATATATGAGGCAGCTGCGTCGTCCACGGCACAACCAACAAAGCAAGCAAGCAACACCCGTACTATGCGGAGCTACGCCGATGACAGCCCACAGCCCTCCAAGGCCACAGATCGGCTCAAGGCACTCCGAGACGCGAAACGGACTGCAGTTGCCCCAACAGCAGTTAGGGAGGAACGTCGTGATGCCCCTCGGGCTGAGGAGCGTGAAACGGAAACCCCGCGTAGACGCTATTGGCCTGCCGTCAGGCCCTGTGTCACGGCGCTAATATGAGGACGGAGATCTATGTAATTTGGTTGTTGTTCTGTGTAATTCAATGGTGTTTTTCGGTACATGTATACATGGCGACGCCCCCGTCGCTCCGAGTTCGCCGCGACTATCCGAGCTGGAATACATACGCTGATTTCGACAACGGAAGATACGCAAGGAGACGCAAGGATAACTTATTGGCGATCAAGGATTTGTGATGTTTCATCTAGATTCCGCATCCACTGTCCTGGTCCTGATTTTGGCCCTGCCATAGAGACGACATCAATTGATCACGGCGTTGCGGCCAATAAAAGGGTTGCTCCCGAATTCGCCACGCCATTCCCTCCCTTTCTTCTCTCTTTCACGTTTCTTTTCTCTCTCTTAGTCGAGTTGACTCGCTACAACTTTCGTTCTTCCGAGGCAGGTCCTCTACCTCCTTCCCCTCCTCCTTCATGTCTGACCCCCCTCCCTCTCAGATCACCGTCTTTGACAGACTTCCTAACTCGCAAACCCTCCTGGGAGGATATAGTATTCAGTCTTTCGACAACCACACCTCTACGGCCAACTAGTTAAATTTTTACGATGGTTCTTATTGCTCCCATCATCGGCGCTGTCGTCCTCCTTTCCGGCGTCTCCGCCCTTCCCACTCGTCGCTCCGAGTCCAAGGACACCTCCTCCTACGAGGGCAGCGGCAGCGGCAGCTCCTACGAGGGCAGCGGCTCCTACGAGGGCGGCTCCTACAGCCCGCCAGAGGAGAACAAGTGTGAGGGCTCTGGGTGTGACGAGAACAAGTACGAGACCACCTCCGAGTACGAGAACAAGTACACGACGGAGGACGAACAAGTACACCACCGAGGAGAACAAGTACACTACCGAGGAGAACAAGTACACCACCGAGTACGACAACAACAAGTACACGACGGAGGAGAACAAATACACCACCGAGGAGAACAAGTACACCACCGAGTACGACAACAACAAGTACACAACCGAGTACGACAACAACAAGTACACCACCGAGGAGCACAAGTACACCACCACCTCCACCGCCGAGAAGTACCACGAGACCTACGGCTCCGGCAAGCCCTACTGGGGAGGAAGCGAGTACCAGGACTGCGTCAACAGTTAGTCCTTCGCATTCGCATTTGTTCACCGACTAATATTGCCCAACAGAGTGCATCGCCGACTTCCCCTCTGATAGCAGCAGCGGTGGCGAGTACAGCGGTAGCGGTGGCAGCGAGAGCAACCAGAAGGAGGGCACATACCAGGCTAACGAGACCAAGGGTACCGCTGGCAGCAAAGGTACCGGCGCCACCCACACCGTCATCGTTGCCCCCTCCAAGGGCGTCTTCCGCATGGTCCCCTTCGCCACCAACGCGGCCGTCGGCGACACCATCGAGTTCCACTGGGGAGCTGATGTCCACACCGTCACCCAGAGCTCTGCTCTGACGCCCTGCAACAAGAGCGCTGGTGAGGCCGTCTTCGCGTCTGGCACCCAGAACAAGAGCTTTGTCTGTAAGTGCTGTTATCCCATCTTCATTCGCTGTCCCTAAGCCGTTCCCTCCAGTCACTCAGGTCGTTAACAACACCGACCCCACCTACTACTTCTGCGGTACCCCCACTCACTGCGACAAGGGCATGTTCGGTATCATGTAAGTCCCGCGTCCATTCTTCCTCGTACTCTTACTGACCGTGTCCTTCAGCAACGGTGAGACTGCTGAGGCCGGCTCCCCCGACTCGTTCAGCGGACGCTGGCCCGACATGGCTGCTAACGTACGCCCTCCACAATCTTGCGCCTGACCGTTGTTGACCTTTTTTCTTTGCAGTCCTCGGACCTCGCTGCATTCGCCGCCTACAGCAGCAACCTGACCGCTAACAACGCTCAGGCCGCCGCCTGGGGATCGAGCTTGAGCATGAAGAACATCCCCGAGTGGGCGCAGCCTCTGATGGCCTCCAACATCTTGTTCAACCGTGCTCTCCTCGCCCAAAACCCCGAGGTGCTCAAGGAAGACAACTCCATCGACCTTAGCTCCGTCAAGGACACCCCCATGATGGTCCCCAACGATATCGCCGAGGCACTCAACAACGCCGGAAGCTCGCCAGCACCTGCTGCCCCTGCTGCTGGTGGCTCCGGCGCTGCGGCACCTCCCCCCGACAACGCTGCTGCTGCTGCAGGAAGCCAGGCTTCGGCCCCCCCGACTGGCGGAGCTAGCTCTCTCGCCGCATCGCGCGTGCTCGTCGGTGCCGTTGTGGTCCTTGCCACCGTCTTTGCTCTGTAATGGGTTAGTCGTTCTTGATGGACATCGTACGGACTTGCGTACTTAATGGGTTGTGCAGCATCTTGGACACTTTCACGTAGATTTAACTATACATACCGCTTCTGACTGTTGATACATACTATTTCTTTCCTTGCGATTACGATCTCATTACATTACTAGCTTCGCCCTCGAGGACTACTATTCTCCAGGTGCTGATAGGTAGTCACTGATAGCGAATGCGACTCGGTTTGACACCCCATTGCTAGTGTATTGTTAGCCAAAAATGTCATCTATCTCGTCTTTTTTCTGTCTCCTCTTTTTTGTGTGATGCTTCAACTCAGTATTCGACCGACGCCCTGACTCAACTGACTCCTCTCGGTGTCGTTTCCCTGGTTTGGGGATGATACTTCGTTCCATCGAAATCACTTCAGTAAAATCAATCAGTTGTAACAAAAAAAGATGGTCAACGACGACGCACCAAGTGGAGGAACACTAGAATCTTTGACGACGGGTGGAGTAGCTCGCTGATCTGCCTCCTGCGAGTGCTGCCGAGCGATAGAAACCCCGGCATCTTCGACGACCGAGTTTTCGGGTAGAATAGAGCGTTGCCGCGCGATAGACACCCCGAAATCCTCATAAACATCGGACAGGGTGAGTGTTGTAGGTTCTGTAACCCCATCCTTCAACTCCGCCGATGCCCGCTGTCTCCGTTGAAGATATTTCTGGGGATGTTTCTGTTTTTGAGAGCGTGCGGGCTATAATTAAATTGATGAGAAACAGTCATTGCTATTTTTGTTTCCACTTACATCCAACACAGCAAGGATCCGATGCGCTGCAGACCAGGTCAGCTCAAGGGCATCGATCAGATCTGCAACTAGGCTGCTCATGCGAGATGCGATTGCTGCTAGCGTCAGGATCAGCTGTATAAATGCACCGCTCTGCATCGCGAGTGTGAACGTCCTATTTTCAGTATCAACGCGGATCCGCTTTTATTTTAGAACAATATAGTGACCAATAGGCCTGGGCGAGGCGGTCGTGCATCTGATGGATATATCTGGTCAGTAACTGCGCGTGGATGTGCGGGAGCTGGTTGCCTTTTGGGCCAATGTCAGGGAGGCTCCAAGTCGCTCCAAAACAAAGGCAACGAAGATCGCATCTGGAAAATGTGTCCAGGGGACCTTTCAGCAGCTTAGACCTTGTTCCGTTTAGTGGCAGTTCAGGCGCGAAGTATGCGAGTCCCCTCTCACGTTTGTTGTTGTTCTTCGCCGAAAAAGGAATAACGGAGGGAGTCGACGAGCGCAGACAGAGAAAGCTCCTCGAGACGATCTCCGTATTTTTTCATTTCTGACACACGTCGCCAGAACAGAGAAGAGCGATGCTGGTTATTCCCTTTATAATACAGTCTGTGCAATATTTGGAGCTCGTCCGAGAGAGTAGTAAGAGTAGGCTGCAGACGCCGAGCACATGTTTTAAGATCCTTCAAAAACGCGTCGATATTCGGATGCAGGGCTGGGTCCAAAGACGACTTCACGGAATGAGACAGGGTCGGCCGTCGACGAGAGCGTTGAGCATTCATTGAGCGGGTCACCGTGACACTGCCAGTGCAGCATCACGGCATTGGTCACGTCGAACCATCGAATTAGCGGCCACTCCTCCTCATTCAATATCCGGGCGGCTCATCACCATGGCTGCGCCTGGCCAAGACGCTAAATTCTTCCAGCGGGGAAAGATTGAGGTGCGCAAATGCTCGCGGAGATAAAGCACTCAAATCAACTGGCGCTTCGCAGGAATTCCGTGCTGAACTTCATGCGGCAGAGGCAAAGGACAAGAAGTTCATCAAGCGCAAAACGGTGCTCAAGAAGATTGTCGCGAATATTACAATGGGAAACGACAGTCGGTACACGTCCTCTACCACCGCGGGCGGCGGTGTAAAGCTTACATTTCTAATTTGTAGTGTCTCCCTTGTTCACCGATGTCGCGCAGTGTCTTGGCACACCACTGCTGGAAATCAAGAAGAGTACGCTTCGTGTCATTTCACAGTGTTCACCGCCTCATTGCATCTCAGTGGTCTATCTGTTTCTCGTCAGCTATGGGCGTTCCAAGCCCGATCAAATCCACCTTGTCATCCCCAATTTCCTCCAGGCACGGCTTTATATGTTTCGAGTTATCAGTGCGGACGTTTGACAATCCCACAGGACTGCAATGATCGCAACCCGCTCATCCGAGCCCTGGCGATCCGCACAATGTCGTACATTCCAATTCCAGTGGTCACAGACGCCCTGAACGAAAATCTACGACACTGTCTCAAGGATCGCGACCCATACGTCCGCAAGACAGCCGCCATATGTGTCGCGAAACTGTACGCGGCTGATCCTCGCAGAGCTGAGAAAGGCGGCTTTGTTGAGCTGCTGCGAGACCTTATGCTTGACAGCAATGCTACAGTCGTCGCAAACGCTGTCGCTGCATTGTCTGAGATAGGGGACAGACAAGACGGTGTTATATTCAAACTCAATTTGGCAACCGCCAACAAGCTCCTCGCTGCCCTTGGCGAAAGCTCCGAGTCCGTATTTATGCTGTCTACATTTTTTATTCTAATTTCTTACTTCAGGTGGGGGCAAATATATATCCTAGACTCCCTACTCCGTTATGTGCCCGACAAACACGCCGACGCCGAAGTGATGGCTGAACGCATCATCGTTCAACTCCAACACGCTAATTCAGCCGTGGTACTCACAACGATCAAGGCTCTCCTCTATTTGATGAATTATATGGAGAACCGACGCTTGATCGATTATATCTGCAAGAAGATGGGTCCTCCACTAGGTAGATTATGCCCGTACGGCAGCTTGAAAATTCCTGACGCCTTTTTCTTCTAGTAACACTCCTCTCGTCTGGGCCGGAGGTCCAATACGTTGCCCTACGAAACATATTGCTGATAATCCAGCGACGGCCAGCAGTACTAAAGAACGACGTCAAAGTCTTCTTTTGCAAATACAATGATCCCATATACGTCAAACTTGCAAAACTGGAAATCATGTATCGGCTGGCGCGCGCCGAGAATGCTAACGAGGTGTTGGCTGAATTACAAGAGTATGTCTGGCATTCTCACGTCTTTGACTCATTTTGAATTTGTATCAAGGTACGCTTCGGAGGTAGACATCGACTTTGTGCGCAAAGCCGTACGATCTATAGGCAGACTAGCAATCAAGGTCGAGGATGCAGCAGATGCTTGCATACAGGCGTTATTAAGCCTCATCGAGACCAAAGTTACCTATGTTGTTCAGGAAGCTGTCATTGTCATCAAGGACATCTTCCGGCGGTATCCAGGAAAATACGAGGGCGTGATACCCACCCTCTGCGAAAACCTAGATGCACTGGACGAGCCTGAGGCGAAAGCGGCCATGGTATGGATCTTGGGCCAGTTTGCGAACAGGATCGACAACGCCGACGAGCTTCTTGACGACCTACTGTACACGTTCTTGGACGAGAGCGTTGAGGTGAGCAATTAATATTCTTTACCACCTCTTTGCTCACACGAGTATCAGGTACAATTAGCTCTGTTGACTGCTGCCGTAAAACTCTTCATATACAAATCCAAATCCGACAAGGCAAAGGAGCTGGTGTACAAGGTGTTGAAATGGGCCACAGAGGACGTCGATAACCCTGATTTACGGGACCGAGGATTCATGTACTGGCGCATGCTTGCCATTAATCCCACGGTGGCAGGGGAGGTTGTGCTCGCTGAAAAGCCAGCCATTACAACGGACTCCGATCGAATGGATAGAGGTGCTCTTGACCAACTTCTGTTGCACACCGGGACCCTGGGCAGTATCTACCACAAGGTGCATATTTTTATTTTTCTCGCAAGAATCCCCCTTATCCCTTAGTTTCTCAGAATCCCGAGGTAAGCAGAAGGAAATTTGGATTGCACCTTAAATATGACGGTATATGTGTAGACTTTCATTCGGAATGCTACTGGAAAGGCACTAAAGGATAGCCCGGCCTTGAACGCACATTCAAGAGCAGTTCTCGTGCCCATCGCGCGTACCCAGCTCCCGACTGCGGTGAATGTTCCTGGTCCGGGGCCAGCCGAGCTCCAGGACCGACCCCCGACCCCTCCTGCTCTTCCCGACACACAGATTGCGAACAAGCCAGCTCCTCCAATACCACCAGAGACAACACCCGGGGACGACGAGACGTCCGACGCGGATGGTGATGTGGAAGGAGACGACGATGAGCCGAGAGGGAGGTCAAACGTCACCGACCCATATTCCAACCTCGAGGGCGCATTTGGGAATTACCTTGCAGACGAGCCGCGGCCAATGAACGCGGGAGGACGCGGTGGGCGGCAGGGCGATGATGATGATCTCTTATTTTGAAAATGAAACATGGATTTATATTCTTCATTGCAAAGACTCTATCACTGAAGTATGTTCTGAAGCGCGTTTGGTAAAAGAGAATGTGATTTCGGCCGGAGAGAGTTGTAGTGCTGCAGAAAGGATTGGTACTGAAGTTGTAGGTGCATGGCAGAGTGCGACGACGGACCTCTCCAAGGCCATACATCCTACGATGATAACTGATGCGGACGACCCGCTTATCCATAACCTGCGCATCCGTAAGGAGCCTGCGGGGTTATGGACAACTACGGACGGCCTCCCACCCTGAATTACATGAATGGGAACCCTGTAGGCGCGACTCAGGGCGAGGATT
Source organism: Mycena rebaudengoi (assembly GCA_029282285.1). Classification (NCBI taxonomy): domain Eukaryota; kingdom Fungi; phylum Basidiomycota; class Agaricomycetes; order Agaricales; family Mycenaceae; genus Mycena; species Mycena rebaudengoi. The sequence continues at coordinate 855,281 of JARJCX010000007.1, forward strand.
TCGGGTTCACCACCCCAGACGCCTGTATCACGTATGGTGACACAGTACCTCTCGAACTCCTGCGGGCTCATCAGGCCAGCATCGAGAGCGCCCGCACCATCCTCCCCGCCGGCAGATGGTAAAAACGGAAGGAAGTCATCGGGATGGGTGAAGATGTATGTGGATGCTGCTGCACGTATGATGGCGTACGATGCCTGGGAGGGCGGGAGTATAGACAAGAGCTGGAGCTGGTCGGCCACGGCAGAGAACAAACAGTGTCCGTCTGGATTTATCTATGGAGTTGGGGCATGTCATGCGCAATGAAATGAACCGAAAATCCTGTTCACCTCGTGAATTTCCAGGCCGAGCTCGTCGCAGACGCGCTTAATGTCTCTTTCTTCATCTTTTGCTTCTTTCTGCAGCCGCGCCTCTGTCGCGGGATCGTCTGGAGAGTAGCTCTGCGCCAAAGATGCCGCTTTTCTGGCCTGCAAAGCCCATGAGTGGTGTCCTTAGCTGGCGGCACATGCAGCCCTACCTGCCGTGCCTTGAAGCGACTCTTTGCATCCTGTTTCGATTCAAGTTTGTTTGCCTGCTGGTTCAGATTCATCTCGTTCAGGACGTTGGCGGACTCCTGCTGGACGATTTCATCGCGCGAGTCGAGCTGTGCCAGTAGGTCGTTCATGAGATCCTGATCGTCGTCGTCGTTTGTCGAAGCCATATTTGCAGGCAATACTGGACTGAGCGCCTTCTTCAGCTTGTTTCTCTTACCCATGATGTTTCTGCAGGTGTAGACCAAAGTGATAACGCTCCGGCCAATGTCGGCCCGCCATGTCGGTAATTCCATCGAAAGCGTCGACAACTCCTCTGCTCAAACCTACCATGTCCACTCGCGTACCGCTTCTTTTTGGGACAATGACCATGGGCGAAGCGGGCAAAAACGGTGTACGCAACTCTGATTTAGGCGAGGTGCGAAAGCAGCAACGAATCTGCAAGCGCCCTAACCTCAATTGTGTTTAAACTTTAGTGTGCAGAAATCCTCGCCACGTTTGCCCGCCACGGTCACAAAGAAATTGATACGGCGCGTATGTATGGAGGGGGTACCACCGAAAAGGTAGCCTTCGACCGTATCTCCCTCGACCGCTAACAGAATTATTTCAGCACTTGGCTCAGCTTGATTTGGGCGACTCCACAGTCGATACAAAGTAGGTTAAAATCATCCCTCTCGTTGCATATTTTTGCAAACACTGAGGCTATTTACTTAATTCAATCCCGGAGATCATGCCCCTGCCGCGTTGCGATCCACTTTTTTTACATCTCTTGAAGCTCTTGGACGCAAGAAAGCAAGGGTTCTATATCTCCACGCTCCCGATCGCAGGCAAGTAGCAGTAGCAAAGACGTAGTATTTTTGACTTAATTTTTATTATTCACATTCAGTGTTCCGTTTGAAGAAACCCTCGAAGAAATGAATAAACTGCACAAGGAAGGTTACTAGTCAGTGGTCTTGTCTTGTTGCCCAACTATTCACTAATCGGTTGATCACAGTGAAATTTTAGGGCTCAGCAACTTCGCGTCGTGGGAGGCAAGTTGAGTTTAGATTGATTTCGTGCATTCTCACACGGCACGGACAGGTCGCGGAAGTTGCCAGCATCTGCAAAGCGAAAGGCTATATTCAACCAAAGATATATCAGGCGTGCGTTTCTGACCTAGTAACAGTCCGATTGCTGAAGGCAGTGAATACAGCATGTACAATGCTATCACGCGCGCGATCGAACCTGAGCTTGTTCCCTGCTGCCGCAAGCTCGGTATAAGGATTGTAATCTATAATCCTCTTGCGTCCGTTTCTCCTCCGCGTTCCGATTCACCAGCCAAACAATTATTTTAGGGGAGGACTCTTTGCTGGCAAACTGAGCTCGCCCGCTGACGCGCCGACTGAGGGTCGGTTTAACTCTACGACCCCATCAGGCAAGCTGTACCGCGATCGCTATTTGAAAGAAGGAAACTTTGACGCGTTGAACCATGTGAAAGATGTCGCGGTGAGGAGTTGTTTTCGACTTGCCGATGAATTTATAACCGTGCCTCAGGCTCAGCATGGACTTCGCCTGACTGAAATCGCTCTCAGGTGGTGCCAGCACCACTCGGTGCTGGGTAGGCTCGAGACCACTCATTCCGACGAAATCCTACTGACCAGCTTTAGGACCGGAAGATGGTGTAATTCTTGGCGCGTCTAGTACTGACCAATTGCATCAAAATTGCGAGGACAGCGCCAAAGGCCCTCTTCCAGATGCAATTGTGACGGCGCTCAACGAGGCTTGGGAGATTAGCCGTGGCACTTCTAGCACATATTGGAGATGAGCGCCTACTTGTTTAACAAAGAGCTGTTACATAGCCCCTGTTTGTACATACTGTTGAATTGATAAGATCATTGAGCCTGCCTCGAACCACTCTTGACATTCTCCATCGCGCAGACTATGGCTGACTCCAATGATCTCACTCCGCTGGGGCGCCGTTTGTCTGAACTGCTCGCCCAGATCCAAGACTCTGATTCCGACCTTATCTGGAAAGATGTTGAAAGCACCGCACAAACTTTGGCGAACGGGTTGAGGGTACGAGACGGTCCAGGTAAGAATCCGACCCCGGTTTCACTATCTGCTTGCCTCGTTTTAACCCGCACAAGTCGACAACCATACTGCGCTGGGGCAGACACCACTTCCCCAAACGCTGACTTCGTTGTTTACGTTTGCACTGCATGGATCGGCTATTCCGCCCTTGCCGTACCTCCCTGCTGTATTTGAGCTTCTCAGAGTCTCGGCGAACATTTGCATGGACCATGGCAAGTTGACGCGCTTGAATTGGCGAGGATGGTCTAACATCCGAGCAGATGATAATCGAACACAATTACTTGAAGCTGGGCTGCCACAAGCGATCGTCTCGCTATTGGAAGGGTACTCAGAGACCATACCAAATCCCCCACCCGTAGCGCCACTCCCTTGGACCATCCCAAACCTTAAAGTGGTACGGACAGCTATCGGCGTTCTCTTGAATGCCAGTCTCAACTTTGGCAAGATTTATTTCCATCGCAACAGACAGCATAAATTGACAAATATTCTGTAGACCCCATCAAATCCCGACTGCGTTCTCTGGAGGCCGGTCTTACTATTATGAAATTGGCCACCTCCATTTATCCTCCTGCGGCCTGGTTAACGGCTGCCGCGTCTAGCCCAGAGGAGAACACTCCAGAAGCACAAGAAGAATCGTGGAACTTGCGTAGCGGCGTTTCCAGCTGGGCTTGGAGGATAATTGTCGACCTAAAGGAAGTCAAGGATGAGAGTGAGTGGACGTGTCGCGTCTCGCTGCACTCGTGATGAACTGTTGACAGCTCTGCAAATTTTCAATCAAGATGTGCTGCCTCTACTCACACCTGCCCTGGCTGCATTCTGTCCTCCTTATCCGTCGTCATCTGGATCAAATTTCGCAGTCGACTCTCCAATGTTCAACTTGCTGCTTCATGACGACTTCGACGTCCTACAAGAGTCCTGCACATTGATCGAGTCACTCTCGTTGGATGTCGAGGACGTCCGACTGTCTCTGGCTCGCGGGCTCTACTTTCCTGCAGAGCATGGTGGTGTTCCGTGTCTCAGCACAATATTGGATTTCATTGAAAAAGGCGACTATCCACCCTTTTGGCAAACTGTCTTCCCAGAGGCGGACCGAAAACGGCGAGAAAGAGTGTTTGATAATTGCAAGGCTGCCTTGATCAAATCCGTCGTTGAAGTAGCGGGGGAAGAGCACAATGAGGACGTTCTATGGGATGACTCCGAAGCAAACAAACCCGGTGGTGAATTTGTGTGTAGAATGGTCAAGATGATAAAGAAATATGTGTCGGACGTGGATCAGGCGATCCCTGGTTCGCAGGTCCCGAAAGATTCGTTTGTTGGAAGAGACGATATTGTCATCTGTGCCAGCCTTTCCTTGGGAAATCTCGCTCGGAGAGGTGCGTCTTTATCATCTTCGAAGTCATCATCTGAATGTTGTGTAGAAAAAAATTCAATGGTTTTGCTTTCACCCCCGCATGCGCTAGCACCTTTCCTGGCTTCTCCACACCTTCTCTCACCGTCTGTGGATATCAAAGTGAAGCATGGCGTCATCGGACTTCTCAAACATCTCGCCCAGTCGTGTGCCCAGTCGGCTGTCATTCACGACGCGCTTAGCACCGCGCAAGTGGTGAAACGTATTGCTGAAAGTGGTGTGTGGGACGAGAAAACGGATGAGATGGCCGATATTGTCCAAGTCGGTGCGATCGGCATTGTCAAGTACATGTGTAATGCCAATGGTGAGTTGAATGGTTCCTGTAGGTGTTTAAACTCCGCTTAACATTCAACATCAAGTGGAAAACACATTCACCTTGGTCCTTCCCTCAACACCGGATGACCAGGTTTCCACTGGACTTTCGCAGATTATGGCACTCGTGAAAAGGACCAAGTCAACGCCAGTCCGAAGCGAAGGCACCCGAGTACTGGTCAATGTTATTAAATCGTTGTGGTCGAACGATCCCTCCGCCAGTTCTGCAGCGGTTGCCACTCTGCAAGGCATAAACGATAATGCCACTCTCGCCGAGAATCAACGAAAGAGGCACGAGTCTATGCAGATGGTATTGACGCCCGAATGTGCTTTCGCGCTCGCAAGTTTGGTGGGACGCAGTGCGAAATATCCTTTACTCGTCAATGAGGGAGTCGTCGCACTCAGTCTAATGAGTACTTTGAAAGCCGGCGGTAAGCCTACTTCATGTTGTGTGCGATGGGCTTCTCTCAAGCCATCCATAGGACCACTTGCGCTTAGTGCTATACTTGTGCCGTTGCCGTTCGACACTCCCGCCGCAGAGCCACCATCGGCACCTCCATCTGCCAGCGGCGAGCTTACATCGGGTAGCGATGTTAGTTCACCTGTTGTGACAACTCCCTCCACTCGCGGGAGGCTCCCAATTCCACGCAACGCTCTCGATATGCTAATTGCCGTCCTGAAAAACGTCGACAACCCCGTCAACTTCCAGATGGAAGTTCGGGTAAATGTCTGTTCGTTTTTCGTGCAATTGACCAGACATACATCTGGACCCGAACTGTTGCGGATAAAAGACAGTGTGCGCCCGGTTGTAGAGAGTGTTTCGGAAAGTCTCATGAGCTCTCCAAACAAGGAGGATATGCTCATGAAAGCGACCAAGAAAATTTTAGATCTTTGGGCATGAGCTGTTATCAAGGTGCGGGGGTTGCGCGCACATATACCTTTGTTTTGATGTACGTCTGTTGTGAAATTAACGTCTTTCCACGTCTTGGTCAAAGTCTTGTTTTGAGCTCATGTATCGGACCCCATGTAACTATCTACGATGCGCTATAGAGTCATTTATGAGACGGTGTGGTGACCGCCGAGCGTGTGGCTCATGTGGGCGAACAAGCTCCTGTTTGGCTACTGGCAAAAAAAAAAAGACGGACTTCCCATTCCAAGTTGCCCCTTTTACGTCCTACTGCTCACTGAATTTTCGATAAAATCGAGCGCGAAACCAATTTCTAAATGCAGTTGGTTTCCGGAACTCGGCAACTTGTCTCCCGCTCCCCTATATAAAGCATGTTTTAGACTCTCACAGAACGGTCGACGCGACTGGCAGCGCATTCCTAATGGCTTCTAGCACAATTACGGTCGATGTTGCGGACGGAATCGCATCCATTACCTTCCGCCGCCCAGCTTCCCTGAATGCCATTACTCCAACAGGCAAATTCAAACTTCCTTAAGCCTCCAACCGACGCTGACTGGGGGGCTGCAGATTATGCGGATTTCGCCAGAGTCCTCAGAGAAATTGACCAACGGGATGATGTTATTGTAACGATATGGCAGGGTACGCACACAGAATCTATCCACAGCGGGAAACCGATAATACACTAGCGACGGGGAAATGGTTCTGCGCAGGCACAGATGTCAAGCGTGCCGGTTCAAGAAGAGTTGAGGAGGATGGCGGTGGCGACGGAATAACGGAATCCTTTGTCAACGGGGTGGCACGTACTTCCACAAATGTCGGCCAGGCGGTGAGAATCTCGCAAATGTCAAGTAGTTGTGCATGCGATCTCAAGAGTCTTACGATTTAGCTCTACAGCCACCGCAAGATTCTGGTGGCCGCCTTGAACGGTCCAGTCCTGTATGGCTTTACCATTATTGCGCTCTTGTCTGGCTTACGCGTCGGCAGGGGTATGCCAGTTGACCATCTACCATCTTACTTTGTGTCTTATGAGTCATTCGAAAATTTAAAGGGATAGCAGCAGGTGATTGGGTTTGAGTATCAGACAGTCCACAAGCTGACCCAAACATAGCGCTTCTCGGATATTTCGACTTTATCTATTGCATGCCAAATGCGGTACTTGAGCCCGTTTGCTATTCGTATTAACTATTCTAATCCCCTCCAGTGGCTTTCTACTCCCTTCCCATTTATAGGTCTTTTTACCTTTAGAAACAAGCTTCATTGCCTGAAAATTCTCAACTATAGGTATTATTGCTGAAGGAGGTTCGAGTGTTAGCTTCGTGAACAGAAGTAGGCAACTCGGCGATATAGCACCGTAATACTTATTCTTTGCAGTGGGTTTGGCCAAAGCCAACGAAGCTCTTATATGGGGTAAGAAGAAGGACGCGCAGGAGCTTCTTAATTGCGGATTCATTCAAGTGCCCAGTCCTCTTGCGTCTCTTCTTCAATGACCTGAACTTTCGGCTAGTCAAATATTACCCCAACAGTCGGCCGAGTCCTTCCATGAAGCGGTCCGAGCTATAGTACTCGAAGACATGCGAGGACTTGATCCGACAGCAATTCTCGTCGTGAAGCGACTTATACGTGCGGGTCTGAACGAAAAGAACGATCCGGACGCCGTGAATTTGCGAGAAAGTTATGGTTCGTGATTTGCATCTAAAGACCTGGCGAGTACTTGAACAATTTTCCATCCAGCTCAAGCAGAAAGGTTCGCTAGCGGAGTTCCATTGGAGAGGTTTGCGATGCTCGCTAGGAAGGAAATAAAACACAAAGCTATGAAACTAAGTATGATATGCATAACATGACACCCCCGAAGCGCCGCACCATCGAATGTATTTAGCCACCCGTGTGTATACACAAAAAGTAGTTGTCAAGGTCCTGAATTGGGAGATTAACTGCTCTTAATCTTCATTCATAACGATGTTCCGTCGCCTCTTCCGCCGTTGCTCATTATCATCGTCATCGTCATCGTCAGTCTTCGACGTTCTCCATGTCGTCCCAGACATCATCATCCTCTGCTTCGTTTTTCGGTGCAGGAGGATGTCGGCTCGACGCCATCCCAGACCACGACAGTGGGGATGCTTGTCATGAAGACTTTTTCAACCACTTGGCCTTTATTATCTTGATTCGGTCCGGCTTCGAGAGGAGGTGGAAACGATGTATGGACACGCGCATACCGGTCAAGGGCGGTCGATACGATAAGGGAAGCCGAAGGGGCGATGGATGTGACAGCGCCCGATAATCCTGAAAGAAAATGAGGTCAAGTTACCAACACATGTGCGCTTGACGAGCCTTTATACGAGTAAATGACGCGTCCGTTGCGAAGGTCCAGAGAAAAAAGGTTGCATCCATGGTCGCTTACGAAAACCTCACTAAATGCTGAGCAAGGAAACTAGATATTTGTGGAACAAGCGTACTGTTCGGCGAGACCTTTTTCCATCACTTTGACACCACCCATCTTTCCAATATTTTTCCAGTTTGATACTGGACGACGGCTCCGCGTGTCGTAGCGGCGAACATCACCAAACTGGGTGCCAGTAAGAAGATGACGATTCTCCGGCAGAGCAGTCGACGGGGTCAGAAACGTCAACGAAGTGATACTGACTCCCTGGCGTAAACCAAGGCCGTCCGCTGGAACGTTCTTTGCTCGCCAAATTTCGCCAGGGAACAATGCGTCACGTTTACGCTTGGACTCTATAGATGGAGCGGCTCCAGAATGAGGTGACGGATTTGCAGATCCAAAGGCCCGTTCAGTATCCCAAACAGACAGGTCAACTTCATCTCCGCCATAGGCCAGGGTTTTTTGATCAGGCGAAAGCCGCCAATCTCGCAGACGGGTTGGAAGAGAGCCAAGGGCCTGTTTCTCGTCTTCTGCGCCGACCATCCGGAGGGCACCATTAGAAGTACACGAAAAAACTCCTCTTCAAACGATTTTTGAGAAACACTACTAAAGTTAAGATGCACGGAGTACACACTTGTCTAGTAGCTTGTAGCCCTACGTAGCGCTGGCCCGTTTTGAATCGAGTCTCTCGCCATTGACGTAAAGGCTGAAGATTATTGTCTCCAAAGGTAAATGTGGAAACAGTTCCATCGGCATACGCTGCAGCTAGCTTTTCCACATCAGCTCCTCGCGCTCTTTGGTAACAACAGACGCACCGATTTTGAAGTTGAGGCAGTGCACACGGAGAGAGCAGCGACTGATTTCCCCCCAGAATCCAGGGGGCTCAGCTGGGAGGGCTCGCCTGGAGAGACGCGCAGAGACTTGATGTTTCCAAGATCATCGCCCGTCAAAAAGAGAGACATTATAGCGGTCCCAGACAATTTGAAGGAATGATAGTGAACGTTTGAACAGTCACTGTTACTGTCGAAGATTTGAGGTCACCGTGGCGAAAACTTCAAAAGTTAAGCTCCGAGGTCACACGTGACCAGCTCCGAGTCTTTCCCCGCGCTAAGCAACAGCCAATGCCGCTGAAGGAGCTTTCTAAACTCGAGAAATTGACGGCGGGGACGTCTGGGAAGGGCAAATCTCCTTCAATATGTGATTCCCTCGATTCTCTGCTTGATTCTCTGCGGGAAACAAAGGCTGCTATTCAGCCTGGAACCAGTGTCCCACCCGAGCTGCTCATTCAACTCGCACAAACGGTGGAACTGAAGAAGAAGGAAATCGACGAACGACAGAAAGATATCTACAACTGTCTCTCTCGCTTTGGAAAGGCTCTCGATAAGGTCGGTACAGACAGGAACACTCCTGGCAAGCTTACCAATTCTGTGCAGAAATTTCCAGCCTCTCTCCCTTCTTATCCCGATGTCTTTACCTCCGGTGCCTCTGTTACTGCTCTTGAACGAACCATTGCTCTTCACTTCCTGAGGACTGGTCAGTTCGATACAGTGGGAATCTTTCTCCAGGTCAGTTGCTCGCGACTCGTGTGCGTCAGTCTCTGAGCGTACCTCTAAACCAGGAAGCTGGATTGGATATTCCAGCGGAGCTGCGTGCAAAATTCATAGACTTGCATAGAATCCTCAAGGCGCTGAAAGGCTCTGAGATTGGTCCAGCTCTTGGGTGCGTGTATAGCTTCAATTGTATCCCTTTTCCAATGCCGTCTACCAGATGGGTAGCCAAGAATAGACAATTCTTGCATTCCAGAGGGTCCCCTCTTGAGTTCCATTTGCACCGCTCTCAGTATATCCGACTTTTACTGGCGACGCATCCCCCAGATCCCCTCAAGGCTCTTGCGTATGCCAAAGAAGTTATGGCTCCCTTCTATACAGAAAACGAGGCCGAATTCAAGCGTCTTACGACTTGCATTGCATACCTCCCTTTGTCTAAACTGCAAACGTCGCCATATGCGTATCTGGCCTCACCATCCTTGCACTTTGATCTGGAGCCACTCTTTGCCAAGGAATATTGCGCAAGTCTTGGCATGAGCAGACAGGTGCCTCTACGGGTCGTCGGCGATATTGGTGGAGGTGGTGCCCTAGCCCGGATCGAGAAGGGGCGGAAGGTAATGCGGGAGCGAAAGAGCGAATGGAGTCAGTCGGATGAATTACCAGTGCGTGGATTCCATTCATTCATAACTCCTCCGTCGTCCAAACATTTTATTCCAGATTGAAATTCCACTACCCCCAGAGAACAGATATCACTCTATCTTTGCCTGTCCAGTTTCGAAGGAACAGTCAACAGAGCAAAACCCTCCCATGATGATGAGTTGTGGGCATGTCGTGACGAAGGATAGTTTACAGAAACTGAGCAAGCCTGGAGGGTGAGTGACTGTACTTACGAATGTTATATCTACTCATGGCTGCAGTTTCGACGCCGACAGGCAGGTCAAATGCCCTTATTGTCCCACAGAATCCAAGCACACGTCCGCCCTCAGAGTTTACTTTTAAATTTTTTGTAGAACAATATGTACAAATAAACTGTATTTCGTAATAATCCCGACTCAAAGCTCCAGCTGCCCGCGTCGCGCGCCGTATGACTTCCGCCGCTTTTCTCAAGGCCCACCCTCCATGTCGAGTTTTCGACCCACGCGTGCCTCTCCACCCTCTAAATTAACGAACCTCGCCGAGTCCCTCCTTCAGTCCACGCTTTCGACGGATCTCTCCCGTTCTTCAGCTGTCTCAATCCGCGAACTAACAGGCCTCTCCCCGGAGGATGTAGACCTCCTGGACGCTATAATTGCGCGGGCAGGTCCCTCTGCGACAACATTTCCCGTCGTCTTTAGCGCCCATAATGATGTATTGAAGGAGCGTGGTTTGGATCCGTCTGAACTCGTTTTCTATGGGAAGCTGTTGAAGTTGGGAACGTTGAAGGGAAAGAACTGGGGAGAAAAGTGGGACATGGTCAAACTTCAACAGGGATATGCTGCCACATCTACGGTATCCCGTACTCGCGCGAGAAGCAATGACCAACCACGACCTCCAAAAGGCGGACCAACGCGTCCACATCCACGCGTCATTTACCCTCTGAAGGCCTCTCGTCACACAGACTCATTCACCCTGCATTCACATGAGAATGAGAGTGCGGTGATTGACTCTGAAGAGGAACAAGTTGACACCGACGTGCCGCAGTATCATTTGCATACGCGTCCTGTTGCTCCCGCGTCTCCCGGTACTTCGGAAACAAGCTCTTTGAGCCTAGGCCCTAGGAACTACCCACTGCTCGCTCCACCCGCTCGCTCACATCCCCTGCCGCTATTCCGGCCCCAAGTCTGGGGCACAGAAACCTCGGATGCCACCGAGGACGCTGGCGCCCCTTCAACCACTCCTCCATCATACCGGGCCGCTGTTAGAGAATCCCCTCCCGCTAAAAATGAAATTGTCGGCCACAGAGCGCAACATCCAACTGTTCGCCCCTTATCTTCTGTGTCTCTCACCAAAGCGCGCCAACTTGTTGCTCAAGCTAGAGAACGAAAGGGTAGCGTTACAAATGAAGACGACGCATGGAACAAAATCAAGATGCTTCAGGACGAGAAACGCGCTGATATGTTTCGGCAAGACGTGCTCTTGGAACGATGTTGGCACGTTTGGAAAGAGGGATACGAATGGATAATTGTGAGCTTTCCTGCCGAATATTGACTGGTAATCTAAATGGAATGGTCATAGACAACGAACGAGCAAATTGGCGAGGCTCGAGACAATCTTATCCTCCGCCTGTCCATTCAGCGATGGCGAACTCTTACGTCTCTGTCCTCGATGCTTGCGTCGCGAGCTGCCAGAGTGGCAGATACTCGACAGCTTCTTTCCGCTTTCCAGGTGTGGAGGGCTAAGGCGAAGGACAGAAGACAGATGAGATGGCGGGCATCCATGCGATCCAAGATGAAAGAAATTCGCGACAAGCGGGATTTCAAGCTGAAGGAAGATGTTTTGGAGAAATGGAGGCAATCTTACAGAATGCACCTTTCTGATCGGCATTACACTGGATCCCTTATCCTTCGGGTTTACGTTCAGTGGAAGAGACGGCTCGCTCGGTTGGATCATTTGGATGATGTCGCTGATGAGTTCGCTCAAAACAGGGAAGGGGGCGCACTTGAAAGGTGCTACTATTATTGGAAGCATCAGGCTCAGCTCCGATTTGCCCACAGTGTGATATCGGAGAGTGTTGGCCTGAGGGTCAAGACCGAAGTGTTGGATGTGTGGAGGAAGCAAATGTATGCCATTTTTTCGGTCTACCATTCACCGAACTGACGCTATTCTGCAGGCACTGTAGGCGGGACAATCGCATTGCCGACGCATATTGTAGTTTTATGTTGAAAAAAAGGATGATTAGATCCTGGAAAGCCGCCCGCGACAGACTACAAGTACGGTTTGTTATTAACCAAGTTGCATCATTTGACTTTCTTTAGGATATGGAAAGACTCGCGACCGAGCAGGCCAGCTCTCGAAATCCCCCTTTATTGCGCGCTGCATATTTGGTATTGAGAGCACGTTACCAAGCCCGTTACCAAGGGCGGCGCCTTCAAAAAATCATGGCTCTCCGACGTTTGAAGGACGCTTGGACGGTTTGGAAGCGGAGAATGCGGCAGCAAAGAGATCGAGAAGGTTTGGGCCGGGTACCTTGCTCGGACTTTTCTGACTTCTTGCGAAGATGCTGCCATTATTTTTTCTCTGCGCATCAACTCCCCGTTGGCCATCGAGTCCCTAGAAAAATGGTACAAAGTACATTCTAGCCACCAAAACTCCCAATCTTTCGCTGCATTTCGTTATTCCGACACCTTACGTCGCCGAATTCTGCTGCTCTGGCGAATTCGGCTGCGAAACAGACACAAAATAATGAGACAGGCCCGCATGGTGGACAAATTTTTGGTTACACGGCGTGTCTGGGAGCTCATGAGGACGAAATTTGCTGAGCGTCGGCGGGAACATAATCTGAAGGTTCTCGAGCTGCGTAGAGCGCAGAAGTTTTTTTATGGTGCGGACCATCTTTTCCTATATTCGTGTTGCTGACGGTGGGCACAGCATGGATGGGACGGGCCAATCGACTTAAGGCACTGCGATTGGCCGAGACTGAGATTCAAGACAGAGTCAGCAAGGTTTGCGCGGTGCTTTCTCCCCCGCCTTTGCGCTCACCACACATCCAGCGAATTCTGTGTTCTGCCCTGACGCGATGGACGAACCGTACCATAGATATGAAGGACCGAGAACTTGAGGTTACGGTTAATCGTGATGAGTGGTTGACTAGAGTTGCCTTCAAAAAGTGGAGGGGTGCTCGGGTACGGCACGTTGAGGAAGTGAGTTTGATGGAAAGTTACCAGTTCGTCAAACGAGAAGGTGCCTATATGGTTTACCAATTTTTCGCTCTCACTAACGTCGTGCAGAAAATACTCGCAAAATATTCTACCGGTGGCTCTCTGCTGCGCGAGCCTCCCGTCATCGTCGTTTAACGTTGGAACGGCAAGAGGCCAAAATCAAGTTTGGCCTAACTTCAGTCGCATGGGATACATGGAGAGAACGTTTCAAAGACAAAAGACTGCAGCCAGTGGTAAGTACCCTTATGTCTTCGCGAACGCCTTCTCCTCACTCTCTTTCTAGGAATGCGATTTCCTCCTTCAGAGCGCCAAGAATACGCTGTTCAGAGCCTTCGCGATATGGCACTCCAAGACCAAGGTAAAGGCTTCCTTTACTTTGGATGCACATTCACTGAAATCATAATAGTCTGTCCCTGCCATCCGATTCAACGCTTCACGAATTAAAGCCAAGTGTTGGAATGTTTGGCGTCCCCACGCATTACGAACGAAGGCCGCTCGAGAGGCTGACAGCAAGACCACCCTCTGTGAGTCCAATACGCTAGTGTGAGAACGCCGATGCTGACAACTTATGGCAGCCAAATATCTTGAGAAGTGGCTGCAAGCACACAGAACCAAGATTGCGCTCAAAGCTATCGCGTATGTTTTTTATTTATATTTCGACTATGCCCTACTGACATTTTCGGACAGTCGGGCAAGATATTTGCGCCTTCCTTCCGCTCCAATCCGCCCAGTTAACACGACTTCGCGTCCCAACCCCACCACTGCGCCCTTCGTGTCCCGAAACGCGTTTCCACGTCGAACAGTACGAACAGAGGAAAGGAGCGATGTCGAGGACCTGGAACCAGGCCCGAGTCGGCGTGGACCACGCTTGGCAGGCCCAAGGAGTGTTCGCTCTGAGACCAGTCCGCCCCGGCGTCCACCATCGAGATTCTCTGTCCCCGTGACACGGGACTCAAGCCCTGCTCGTTCAGCCGTTGGAGGGCGCTGGGGAAGAGACGCCAATCCTCCCGCGCTCCCTCTCAAGCCTGCTAGCTCAACAGGGGGACGGGAAGTTGGGCGCGGCGGGCTTTTGGAGGAGTTTCGTCAGCTTCAGCGAAGATCAAAGACTCCTTCCGAGCACTCCCGAGCACGAGAGCCACCATGACCTTGCCGTCTGTGTCGTCCACTCCGTCGTATTTATTCGTTTAAATTATCCATGTCGTATGCCATATGCGTATGTCTGTTTTGCTTGTTCCGGTTTCAAGAATTTCGGTAATACTGCCAGCCCACCCAGTTTGCGATGACAAAGTATGCGGTTGTGGGTATGATGAGGATGGCGAAGTACTTGTAGTGAGTGTCCCTGGCAAGGGAGTCGATGATCTGTTATGGTTGTGAGGTCGGTGGAAAATCTTGGCAAGGACGCGCTCACGACTATACCGGTGAGGGGCAGCCAGGCACTAAACAGAATGGCGTAGCTCGCGAATACAAAAAATGCAGCGGATAGCAGTAACAGAATGTGGCCAGAGTTCATTTTGCGAACGTTGTCGTTGTTTGCTTCACAACGATCGCAACTCAATTCCTTACGAACATGTCGGCAGAATCGCCATTGGACGCACCAGTTGGTGTCGACGAGCAGCCTGTTGGCGAGCAGCACGCTAGGCCAGAAGCCCCTGCTACTGAATCGCTTCTTGAGACTCCCCAGGACCAGGCTGGGTCCGTGCATAATTAGCTGCTCTCCTACATATAGTCTGATCTATCCCAGAGGGTCAGACGCTCGTTCGATTTCTCCTCTGCTGCCTGAGATACCTGGATCGGACCTGGAGCTAGACCTCAACTCGATCCTGAACGTGGGGGGTGCGACAGAACCGGAGTAAGTACTGTCTGTGGCTCGCTGGATGGTAACGAACGCCTGTTCAGATCTGAAAAGGTCAAGAAGCGGGCGAGCAATGTGCTGAAGCTCTCGCAAGAGAACGAGAAGCTGAAGGAGGAGCTGAAGGCTCTGTCGGATCGGTTAGAGGCTGCCGAGAGGAGGAGGGCACAGTTGGCGAATGTGGATGAACAACCCCCGCCATCCGACTAGGGCGCGAACCCAGGAACCTTAATGTATTATTCTGCACGGCTGCATGTCTTATACCCACCAACTACTGAAGGCAAAGGAACTCAAAATTATCACCCTGAAACTTGCAGAATCTATAGCGACCCGGAATCATGACGTAGCCAACACCTATCCCATCATGATACTTCTGCACAATCCTTCAACACAACCACCACCATGTCCAGCCGCAGACCCTCAGAACACAGACCCTCCGACCGCAGAGGCTCGGGCATGTCCTCTCGTCGCCCGTCCATCGACCCATGGAGGCTAATTCCGATGGACAAGTGAATATTATCAGAATTCTCATCGATTTCGTCTCACAACTCGCCCAGAGCTATCCACGTCAGCGGGTCTGATGATTTCAACGTCCTCTTCATTGGTGCAGGCAATATAATGTTCGGTCAGTTTAGGCTTTTTGGCGTCTAATCTTGGACGGCACCTAACGACACCCAGGCTCTCCCGAGGGCCCTTGGAACCACTCCTTCCGTTTGGAACAGTGAGCTAGCCCTCTGATTCAGTATTTGACGCGTCCTGATCCGCTCAAAGCAAACTTGGTCGGCGCCTCAAAGTCGTGGCTCTCATTGACCCCGCTATCGACCGCGCGACTGCCGCGTTGCAGAAGAAATGCGACTCCTTTGTCCTGTCCGCGTACCAAGACACGCGCGTGTTCAAGACGCTCGAGGACTTTGTCAAAAGCATGTCCCCTAAGGACCGTCCGCGCGCTGTCATCGTGGGCAGTCCCCCCATGTTCCGCGGCTCGCTTGCCCCGGGGCGCGACATTGAGATGCAAATCCTCAAGTTTTTCCCCGGTGTCGCCATGTTCATCGAGAAACCTATCGCTACCGGTGCTCACCATGAGATCGACGACGCTTTCGCCATCGCAAAAACTATCAGCGATTCCAAAACCATTTGCTCAGTCGGGTACGCAAACTTGAACTCGTGTGGACGATAGGCTGACGCTACTGCAGCTATATGTTGCGCTACTTGAAGGCTGTTCAGATGATGAAGCAGATTATCCAGGACAATAACCTCACCGTCATGTCCACCGTCGCACGCTACGCCTGCGCATATGAAGCGATCGCCAAGCCCGACTGGTGGGACAAATCCAAGAGGTAAGCGTTCTCTTCTTCACACATGACGAGACGCCAACTCCGCCTGTAATAGTGCTGGTCCGGTCATAGAACAAGGGACGCATTTCTGTGACTTGTCGCGTTACTTTGGGGGCGAAGTTGACATTGATACCGTCACTGCGCATTCTTTGGAGTGGGACGAAAATGCAGGAAACCTTTCCAAGATGACCATTGACGAAAGTAAGATCGCTCCGGAGAACAGAATCCCTCGTGTGACTGCTGCGACTTGGTATGCGATTTGTGTCTCGTGTTCCACAATTGCTTATGGAGAGCTTGTAGGAAGTATGATAGCGGGGCAGTGGGAAGCTTCACCCACATCGTCGCCCTCCAAGGAACCAACTACAGCTGTGAGTTGGAGGTATATGCTGATGGATATTGTCTTAAGTGAGTTGGGAATTGGGGATGTTTGGCCGCCACTGACGGGTGTACAGGCTCGTCAATCCATACGTTCAGCCTGAACTCTACGTCCGCAAGCCCGGCGATGACTACGAGCAGACCTATAGGTTCCACGACGACGATCCGTTCTTCTCCGAGGTCTCCAACTTGATCGATGTCATCGAGGACATCGAAGAGGATCCCGAGGCTGCTCAGATTTTGAGCACTTACGACGGTCTTTCATTCTTCCCATTTTGCCATCCAGCGCTGATTCCATCTGAACAGACGCGGTCCGAACGTATGAACTTACGTGGGCCATCCGTGAAGCCAGCGAGCGCTCTCGTGCAGCCAAGCTCAAGGCCAGCGCCGAGGCCGCCAAGGTTCAGAAAGCTGCCGCCTAGAGAGGACAAGTCGATGAATGCATCGGAACGCAACATGTATTATATGTAGAGCAGAACAATTAGACCTGGAACTCTCAGTCATTATCCTCTTGCGTTATTTCCTTACTGCGCTTCTCTTCGAGCTTCCGCCTGTTTTCGTTTTTGGCCTTTTCGCGCTTCGCCTCCTTGTCCCATTCTTCCTGCAGGTGCGATTTCAGGGTCGGCATGTTCTTCATGCTCGCATTGCATCGCCAGCAGGCCAGGTCCTCTTTGAGCATCGCCTCGTATCGTTTGTGGTCTAACTCTGCCATCTGTGGCCCCTTTTGGTACATGTTCGCTGTTGATTTTATATGAAAGGACTTACGGTGGCGTAATACGAAGGACCGGCGTCGAACCAGGATAGCACCTCGTCGATATCAAGGAAGAAGCCCAGCTTGGGGTGAAATGAATTGTAGTGTTTCTTATTCTTCAGTCTCTCTGAGCACATGTCGTCCGACAGGACGTGCAGATGGAGGTGACTGCAATGGGTCGAGGGTAAGTACTTTTGGACGCGTCTGAAGTATGAAACAACGCGTACGCCATCGAAGGGGCGCAATGGAACCCCGTCCAGATGCCTTCAGTACGAGTTAGAGCTTTCACTCAAATGTGTAATCAGAGACTACAACATGCCCCACTTGAAGCCGTAGCGCGCAAGCATTTCGGCTTCGATTTCCGTACGGAGAGTCTTTGCGTCGTCGCTGAGCGCGGTTAATACTTCCTTTGCGCGCACCTTGTCGCCGGCGAGCAGGGTTCGAAGATCAGAGAGTTCGGAGACAGTGGGCGCCCCTTGCACATTTTGCACGCGCGGTAAGATGAGAAAGTGGAAGATTCCTTTCAGTTGGTGCGTGAACAATTGGTCTATGGGTGGCGCAGTGGGAAATTTAGTTGTACCTTTGGGGAACGCGTCGTACACAGTCAGAGAAGTGCCGCTATGGGAAAAGAGGATGGACGACGGCAACTTGGCAGGGTTTGTTTGGGCATAAGTTCGGAGTACAGTCAAGTTCGCCATTGGGTCTGGATTTATTCCTTGGAGTAAGAGTAATATACTCAGCCTCGGTGGGTGGTTTAGGATGGTTTAAATTTCTTTGACTGCTTTGGTCAAGCTGAGCCGGTGATTCAACTATACACCGGATTCTATCGCGTTCCATCGAATGCAAACAATGGGCTCAGCTCTTTTCAAACGTCCATGTCGTCGCCTACTCGACCTCTTGTATACTTTGACATAACAATCGGCAGCAAGCCCATTGGCCGTGTCGTCTTCTCGCTCTATGCGGATCTAGTCCCAAAAACAGCGGAGAACTTCCGTACGTTCTGCGCGCCAACACGTTTCTAAGTCGTTCACCAATGCCGTCCATGCAGGTGCCCTGTGCACCGGGGAGAAGGGTGATGGTGAACAGGGTAAACCACTGCACTTCAAGGGCTCAGGCTTCCACCGTGTTATCAAAGGGTACTTTACCGACGCTATACGCGATTTATGCTGACGGTCGAAACTAGCTTTATGTGCCAGGGAGGCGATTTCACGGCTGGCAATGGAACAGGTGAATAGGGAGCGCCCGTACAATCTCCTTCAACTCATTCCCGTTGCAGGTGGTGAAAGCATCTACGGTGTCAAATTCGCAGACGAGGGATTCCCAGTAAAACATGATAAGCCCTTCCTCCTTTCGATGGTCTGTCCGTGCATCACCTAGATTCGCGCCTTTCTCACAAGTCATTCTAGGCCAACTCTGGCCCCGATACCAATGGCTCACAGTTCTTCATTACTACAGCTTTAACAAGCCACCTGGACGGCAAACACGTCGTCTTCGGGGAGGTTATCAAGGGAAAATCTGTCGTTCGCCAGATCGAAAATTACCCGACCTCGCCAGGCGACGTTCCGACCGCGCCCATCGATATCGCGGACTGTGGCGTCCTAGCGCCAGACGACCCCTCCCTGTCCGAAGTCCCCGCCGCAACCGATGGTGATGGCTTCGAAGACTACCCCGAAGACGAAGACGCCGATGTGCAGAACCCCGAGGTCGCTCTGCGCATCGCTACGCAGATCCGCGAGCTGGGGAACAAGCTCTTCAAGGAGGGCAAGACTGAACTTGCCCTCGAAAAATACCAAAGTGCGATCGATTATTCTTACTCTGATCCCGTACCGATACACCTCTCAGAATCTATCCGTTACCTTGACGTCCATACACTGCTCCCAGAGGAGGCTACGGAGATGCAAACCTCCTACGACGCGCTCCTCGCACCGCTGCTGCTGAACTCGGCACTGGCAGCGGTCCGCGTACAGCCCCCCTCGGCTGTATATGCCAATACCGCCGTCAAATGCGCGTCCCGCGCCTTGACCACCCTAAAACTAAACCCCGCCGATCAAGGTATGTTTTACGTAGGTGTCTCTTGCTGTTTACATATTTTCCTTCCAGCGAAAGCACTGTACCGTCGGGCGCTGGCACACTCGATTCTCAAGGACGAAGAGGCTGCCGAGAAGGACTTGTCCGACGCTTTGGCCATTGTTCCCGACGACAAAGCCATTGCGGGCGAGCTGACCAAGATTAAACAGCGCCGGAAGGAGAAGAGAGATAAGGAGAAGAAGGCGTTTTCGAAGATGTTTGCTTAGATTTTAGATAATATAATACGACGGAGGTATTGAAATTAAAATGACCCTGACATTAAAATTAAAATGACTTTGACATTAGATCCAAGTTCAATGAGATGTAAATATTTGTGTGCACTGTGTCTTCAGGAACGGTGAGCGTGTCGCTTCTCATCCTTCCCAACAGTAGCGAGTAAAGCAGCTCTCGCACACCCCGCTCCGTTTGACCCCGTCCCTGGCACGCGCCCGGTCCACCACCGCACAGGCCAAGCACGCGCCCCACTCACGGTCCACCAAGGCGTCCGACCCACGAGATGGCATGCCCTGCGTTGCGACATCGAACGTCTGCTGCAGCATCCCCTGCAGCTGGCTCTCCGGATAGATCGTCTGAGTTGTCGAAGTGTTGGTGAGCGGTGCAGCGCCATTTCGCGGCGGCCCGCCGTTGGCGATGTACACGACTAGTGGACCCGGCGCGTGCCCTTGAACGTAAGACGGGGTGCACCCGAAGAACGCTGGGCGCGTGGTGAGATTCCGTGCGAGAAAGCCCTCGACTGAGCTTGGGACACGCGGGAAGGCGGCAAGGCCACGAGGGAATATTTTCATGCGCTCTTGCCTGCAGGGATGGAATGATGAGTGAGTATCCTTCAGGAAAGATGCAGGATGAAAGGACCTACGTGGCGATGAGCGACGCGCCTCGGGCGTAACCGTCACCTGAATCGTTGGCCTGTGCGCCGCCGTGTTAATATTACAGATTTTTGCGGGAACGAGACGCACGGCATCCACAGCAATAACAACGTCGATCTCACGCTCCTTTACGAGCATTGGCTGGAGCGGTGTGACCTGCCCGTCAAAGCCTCCGTCGCACATTGCCAAGATGGTTTCGCCGGAATCGGCAAAGGTCTTCGGTGCGACGCCAAAGAAGGGATTCGGAAAGTTGCTCGTGTCAAGCCTGAGTGTCGCGGGCTGGGGATACGTGATATTTAGAAGCGTCGACAGGTTTGCTGTGGCTCCCGCAAAGATCTGGGCCTGTGCTGCGTGTGAGATTTTATTTGAGGCAGTAGGGGGTGGCGTACTGTGATATTAGCCTGGAGCCATATATTTGAAGACGCCCCGGAAATAAACATCGATTCGTCAAAGCCCGTTACGCATGCAGACTTGTTCGTGGTGCCGAGGTGTTTCGTAGGCGTGTGTGCTGCGAGGACTTCGTCGTAGCATCCCATTTCGACTGGATTCACCTCAAATTGGGGGGTGTTGAGTGGAAGCTGGTTGCCGCCTGGGAAAATAGACCCATTGATGTGCTTGGATACGAGATCCAATGTGACTATAGGGAACGGCTGCGCATGGGATGCGAAAGTCGGGCTACGCTCAGCCAGCGTCAGCGAAGAGCTGAAGACGGCAAGCAGAGAACTTACAGATTAACCAACCCAGAGAAAAGAATGCCGGCGCCATGGGAAGTACTATCCAGGAACGTCTCGGGCGTGGTGCCATTGGTAAAATGCCTCGCGAGAAGTCGTCCCCAGACGTCTCCAATGGACACCGGGAAATGTTTAGCCTTGCCCGAAATCTCCTGGAGCAACTGTTGGGCGTATGCATTCTGCACCGTTGGATCACTGGACACTCTAAAGAAGTCGAAGTTGGGGATCCAGCCTGAAAAGTCCTGTGCTTTGCCATCGCCGAATATTAGATGTTGAATAGTAGGGAAGTTGGCCTGCGCAAGCGAGGTTATCAACCAAGATCCCCCGCTGAGTCCTGCTATATGTGTGGTAGCCTGACGATTATAAGACAAACCGCAGTTTAATAAATTTTTTTAAGGGCTTACCTGAAGTAAACCACCGGTGCCTTTCTTGGCAGACGACGAATTTCGTCCGTCCAAAGCATTCAAGACCCCCGCGCCAAATATGGCAGCTGTGAAACCGAGTTACACCATGAGCAACGAACCTAGAAGCAGCAGGATTCATGCTTACCGCGATAACCTCCGCCACTAGTCGAAATTCCAACGGTGGGTAAGTGCTCCTTCCGCTCCAAAATCTTCTCAACGTATCTGGGTAAAGTCACACCAGTCCGCTTCACATTTTTAAGATAGGCTTTGAACGCGTCCGGGAGGACGCGTTCTCGCTTATGCTGGATGTAACGCGCTTCGCCCCCACTGATGGATTGACCACGGCGTACCAGCTCAAAATTAGCCGGGCAGCGTTGAGTGATTGGGCTGAATACCGCGGTGGCCGGTGCAGAGAGGGCTAGCAGAAAGAGGGCGACAGTGGAACTGAACATGACCCGGGTGCTCAGCGCGTCAAGGACTCGGAATGTGTAGGCATCCTGAATCTTGGGTGTCTATTTAACCCTGGCGCATGGAAGACGCATGTTTCATCAGCGCCCCATTCATCACATGGGCGCTCGCGTATCCCAACGGACATCAGGAAAACCGTAGCCGAGATGAACCTATGGCCGCTATTGCAGCCCTATGCAGTACTGTTCATCTCGCATAGAGCTGCAATAGCGGCCCAGGTTCATCACAGCCACAATACACTGTCAAGCCACTTTTGGTTTTCCTGACGGAGCAGCAGCGAGAAGCGACAAGAGGCGACAAACTGCGGATTCAATGGCCCCAACTATTAGGACCTATTTGCGCCACGATTCAGCGAGCCTGTGGCTCTCGACTGCGGCGCTTGCTCTGGTCCCAACGGGTCAAAGCGCAGAAAGTGACAGGCGTGAGAGTAATATCGCTTCGGGTGCCTTTGATCTCGAATTTGTCAAGAATACCCAAACTGTCCCCAAGGATATTCGACGCAAGTGGACGAATGCCAAACGAATGCTGTAGACTCGCGATTGAATAGATACCTCCATAAAGTATGTTTCTGGAGCCTAGACGCGTCACAATAAATTGGACTTGAAAGCGTGAACGTTCAACTTCAAGGCAACGTTGCTGAAACTTCACGCTTTTCTCGGAGCGTCAGCTTCCAGATTTCCACGCCCTCCCATTCCTGCCTTTCCCATTTGATTCCAGCCTTTTCCATCGCTTTGGGAATTTTGCGCGGCGGCACACGAACGATTGTGAAGCCCCATGCACTCTTCGCGTCTTCCAACATCTTGTCAACAACGGCTGGATCACGCCTTTCCACGCAAATGAAAACCGTAGGAGAACGGCGCTGAGTCAAAGACATCGATAGGGTACACAGTGCGTGGATTGTGCGCAAAAGTGGGGTAATGAGAGAAACAGAATACACGGTGTCCGCTGTTACAATGAGATCGAACGGAACCGATAGAGGTTGGGGTTGTTCATTGCCAGAACAGGATTGTGATGCGATAATGGTGTCATGGTCCCAGAGCCACCGATCTGGAGGAACCGTCCAGTCGAGCTCCCGAACCAGAATTTGGCCTGAAGCGCCGGGTATTAACCGGGGAAGGTTGGACTCGATGTTATTGGCGAGGCATTTGGTTATCACCCAGGGCAAATCAGAGGTAATCACATTGCAGCCAAGATGGGAGAGAACGAGCGCAGTCAAGCCTATGCCGCCGCCCAGCTCAATAGCTCGCATTCCTGGCTTGACAATGCCAGCGTCGAGGAGATAGGCAGAGAGGACTTGAGCGCCAAGCCACAAGCCAGTACCATTGGATACCTTCAGCAAACGAGTACAAGTTAGAACTGCTGAAGCATCCAGAGCATTATAATTTATTGGTACCCCGTCATCGGACTGCGATAGGTGGAAAGTCGGCACCCCTCGGATGGTGGTCTGGAGCGACTTTTTGTCCTTGGTGAGAGATGCTGGCAACATTTCAGGTGAGTGTTTGGTTCAAGGTTGAGATGATGCCGGGCCTCGGCCATCAATTGCAAGTTGCGGGCTCCCTCCGCTTTCTTCTGTTCTGCCGCAATTCTGCGACTCTCCCAATCATAGCCGTTCGTGTACAAATGCCCATGAACCAGTCTAGAGCCGGTGCACCGGTGGATATCCCTAGGCGCTGGGATTAAATCCAGTGGGCTGTGAGCTCTCCTGCGGGTCTGCGCTCAGCGCTCAGCGCCCATCTCGCAGGGTTCAATATAATGTAACGCTTTGCACATAGTGCATACCTCAGAATCCTAGTTTTGACCGAGTCCCTACCAATTTTTAGTATTCCTGACGACACTTATGTCATCTCTTGTCATCTACGTATATCTTGAGGGCACCTGGTGACGCGTGCAGTTACTCCTGAACTGCTGCATTCATGTCGAATTCAAAGCCGGACGTCCTCCTACTCGGGGCAACGGGTAGGGCTACATTTTGACATAGGTTGGTTCGAAAACTAAGAAAAACTCTTAGGTTTTACCGGTCGTCTCATAGCGCAGTATCTTGGGAACCACCGCGAGAGCGCGTCCTTTAATTTGTCCCTAGCTGCGCGTTCCAAATCGCGTTTGGAAAACCTGGCTTCGGAACTTGAGCTCTCTAGTGCTGTCAAATTAGTTGTTCTCGATGTTACGCGTCCAGAGCAGATCGAGGCGGCGGTCAAGGACGTTACGGTGGTCATCAATACTGTAGGGCCATATTGGACCTGGGGGACTCCGGTCGTACAGTCAGCCAGTCTTCCATGTTGCGCACTTGTCATTGGTCTGACTGCCTTTGCCTTTGGGCTACAGCGCCTGCGTCCAACACGGTGTTCACTGTATGACGCGCACCGAATTGTATTTTTCATCTCTAACTTCGTTCCAGACGTCGACCTCACAGGAGAGCCGCATTGGACGCACCGTATCATAACACTGTGTGCCCGGTCGTCATGCTTTATGCTTCCTATATTGACCATACATCCAGGTTCGACTACACGGCTACCAAGACCGGCGCCATCATCGTGCCATCTTGCGGATTCGACTCTGTCCCGGCGGATATCACCACCTATATTTCCAATAAAACCCTCAGCGAGACTCCAGGCGCACCCTTCGACGCCGACACTTCGGTTACCGCGTACAGTATCAAAGGCGGCTTCTCCGGTGGCACCGTTTCGACGCTCATCTCCGCCATTGAGGATTTAACCCCTAGCGAGCGCGAACTGTCAGCTGCTGAATACTCTAACAGTCCCAGTACGCCCCCCACACTTGCGGGTTTCTCATTCATTTGACCAAAAACTAACGCGACCTGCATAGTTGTCGGCACACCATCCCCACCAAACCGTCTCATCTACCGCTTATTCCTTCCAGATTCGCGCAAAACCATCACTGGCGCCTCCTTCTTCATGCGCCCCGCCAATCGTCCCGTGGTGCAGCGCACATGGGGCCTGCTGGAACGCGAGGCAGCTGGCGACAGGATGCGCCTGCGCTATGGGCCTGCATTTAAGTACGACGAGTTCCTCATCACAGGAAATGCCGTGAGAGCGGTGCTCCTCACGCTCGGGATGGCCGTGGGATTCGGGTGTATGCTTATCTCTCCTGTACGCGCGATGACCAAAGTTCTGTCCCCCGGGCTCATATATATACTCCTTTCAGCTCCGGTGGATACTCAAAAAGCTGCTCCCCAAGGCCGGCGAGGGTCCATCGGAGAAGTGAGCCAACTAATTCGGTCGTTCTGCTTGTTACTAAGTCACAACTTCATCGCAGAGTGAGGAATTCTGGGTTCATGAAGGTTGTAAATCTCACCACAGCTGTCGCATCGCCTGCGCACCCCACGCCGGTCCAAGTGAAGACCGTCATGACGGGCACGGGCGACCCGGGGTACTCCCTCACCGCAGGCATGTTCATATTTATGTTTTAAAGAATAATCTGACCATAGAACAGTCATCATATCTGAAGCCGGGCTGTCTCTTGCATTGACGCCGCGGACTGCGCTTCCCGCCCTTGCGCGCAGAGGCGGCGTGCTAACGCCCGCGACGGCGCTGGGTGACGTCTTTATCGAGCGCATGACCGCCAGTGGACGGATTAAATTTGAGAGCATTGTTGTTAACGGGCCAGAAGCGCGGAAGCATGTCTGAGCTCTTCCTTTCCTTTCAGTACCTTTTGACGCATATTTATTCACGACGAGTGTCATGGCCAATCACAATAATAGAGCATTCACTGTCAACTCGCGGTAGGATTAGATCGTAGGTATGCGCGTGTGAGTATGATAAGCACATGTACAGAGAGTATTCATGAGGCTATTGCGAATACCAGATAGAAATACAGAGTGAATGAGAGTGGAAGCAGCCCGTTTACAAGACTACGGAGATGCAGCTACGATTAATGTCGCTGCAACTCAAAGATAAAGAGAAACGGGTGCGTTGGATGTTTTCAAAGTGACCTTGCTGCGATTGCGGTTCTTGTAGTCCCAGTATACGTTGCCGTCCCTGACACGATTTTTGTGCGTCGTAACTGCCACCGTGCGTGTGCGGCCCTTGCCCGCAGGATCGTCCTCGTTCCGGTTTTGGCGCACGACGGCGGGGACATTGTTTGATGTGGAAATCGAGAAGGCGCCCTCGTATGCGTTGTGCAGCACTACGTGCCCGTGGCTGTTGGACGTGGTCGCGGAGAGAGCGAGCACGGCGTCGAGGGGTAAGGACATGACCTGAGTCTTGAGGCGGCCGTTGGTTGTAGTCGTTTCAATATCGAAGTTGCCGCCCTTGCCGGAAGGCGTCGCGAGCATCAGCGCTGCATCGATAATGCTGTAATGC
This sequence comes from Mycena rebaudengoi, assembly GCA_029282285.1. Taxonomy (NCBI): domain Eukaryota; kingdom Fungi; phylum Basidiomycota; class Agaricomycetes; order Agaricales; family Mycenaceae; genus Mycena; species Mycena rebaudengoi. The sequence continues at coordinate 881,471 of JARJCX010000007.1, forward strand.
AGTGGGGTTAGCTGGGGGTGACACGGAAGACAGTGCCTATGCCTACTTGTTGCTGGTGCGCATTTGTACGGTTTTGCGTGCCTGTTTGTCGCCGCCGTCGACTCCGACCACTACTTGGATGGGCCCATTGCTTGTGCGCAAGACCAAGGACTCGGACGTGCTGAAGGTTCCAGAGATGCCCCCATTGGATGCCACAATGTTCCCGACAGCGGCAACCAAGGACTGAGAGTAAGCTGTTAGTCGGATAAGTACTGAGGGTGGGTTCCCAACTCACTTCTACTACGATCTGAGCATTTGAGGTTGTCAGTTCTGCCTGTTTGGCACCCAGCGTCTGCGAGAATCTGAGTAAACAGCGGGGACAGTAAATTGAAGAGGTTAGATTACCGCCACATGAATGAGTCCGTTGGATCCCTTTAAGGAGACTTTATCGAAATTAATGAGAGTCTGCAGGGCGTCGACGTCCTGCGAGAAGTTGCTGACGTCGGTGAGGAGACGATTGATGTACCCAGGCAAAGAGGTTCCACGAGGGAGGACGAGTTGGACACGGAAATGTAACTTGTCAGTGATCGCAGGTCTTCGCCAGTACCTGGGTGTCTGCAATTCCAAGTAAGGAGGCGAAGCGACCGAAAGCGGGCCAAACGTACGAAAATCCCAACACCCCTTTCGCCGTTCTTGCGTTTAATCAAGCAGACCTTGGCGGAATTCCGAACGGCAGCGGTGTAGTAGTGCACACTAATGTGCACTTGGACGTCCTGCACTTCTGGCGAGGTGGTAATCTTGAGTTCCCCCTGGGACAAAGACCCTTGCGAGAGCAACAGTAGCGCCTCAGAAGGAAGCGAAAATTTGAAGGAGGTTTGAGCAGAGTATGGGAACGACCCTAGACGCTGCCCGTCACCCCGCAGCCAATCGGTTTCGCAACTCTCGAGTTGTACTCCAGAAGGAATTGGATAATCGGAGAACCCAAAATTCTGAACATAATGACGCTACGGGTCAGTTCATTTATTGTGCACCCAAAACATGATAGGCAGACTCACCCGACCGCCCCCATCAACTACTATGCTGCCCAGTAATGTCGAAAGTAAGACCCATATGCCCAAAGCCATTAAAAAGGCAAGCGTGAACCGCCGGCAGGCGGAACCATGCTGGCCTCCCCGGGGAGTGGTGTACGCTGCCTGATAATGCCCGTACACAACGTGGGGAGGGCCAATGGGTGTCGGGCCAGCCTGCGCAGAGCCACTAGGCGCGTAAGGCGGCGGTGCCCCGGAACCGCCAGCGCCACCGAGCAGAGGGGTGGTGCTCTTGTCGGGGGACTTTGGCGCAGGCTCCGAGTCGGTGATAATCATGGTGCGGAGTCGGAAGGAAGTTTGGCGCCCGTATTTCTTTCGTACTTATATATGTCCGAGAAGTCAGATGTCCACATGGTCGAAAGCTGCGGACAACTGCGCGGCGTCTGCACCCAACTGCGCCATCTCTCCACACAACATCGCGCTTCCCTATTCCCATATCATATCGTTGAAAGAAGAGCGCAGCTGAAACTTTTATTCAGGACGCGACGCTGGATGCATATTTTGAATCTCTATTTGGGGAGCTCAGCGCTCAGCGGCTCAACTACACCGGGTTAGAATAAATGCCGCAATGGTGAAACCCAGCCAGACAAACACATAACATTTATTGAGCAAGAGGCAAAACACCCTATAGGAATATATCCTGAATAGGCGACTGTTGTTGCGAAAGAAGAGAAAGCGAGAGAAGCCGAGTAAATTGTTTGTTTGGATGCAGGGCGATGGTAACAAGAGGCCGTTACTCGTCTGGGCTTGTGCACGGTGTGCAACGTTCATCCACCTGTATCTCAGCCTTCAACGGGATCGATTCGTTATGAAGGCTTCTTCTCCCGTCTGGTCAGCACCAAGGACAGGGACAAAGACCTCCCCGTTGTCCAGAAGGAAAAGGACCCAGTAAAGGACTCGGTTGCTCAGAAGGTCCGCTCATGGCCTCCAGAGCAACCCCAGCGCACACCATCCACTGCGTCCTACAATCCTGCTGCAATTAAGCCGGTTGTTGCCGCTAGGATCCAGGAAGACCTTCCTCAATCTACAGCCTCCACCCCCACCCCACCGTACTCCTCTCCCACCCCCACACCACGCAGCAATGGCACTGTGTCCCCCCCTCCGGTCACCACCGTTCGTTCTAACTCTCCCCGCGCCGACCCAGACTCGACGGGCCGGAGCTCGAGAAAAACAAACGGCAGCACCGTAACTGCCACACCTAGCGAGGTCCAGAAAAAGGTCGCGTTCAGATCTCCACCGCCTACGCCGTCCAATCTCGATCGCACCTTGCCGGAGACGCCTGGCAATACCACTGCTCCCACTGTGCCTTTGAAAACGTCCGTGTCACGTTTCCAGGCCGCTCACGGCAAGGAACCTCGTGTCTCTCCTTCCACGGGCGCATCGTCCTCCAAAACCGACCTTACTCCCTCTGTCAAGGCCAGTCCCAAGGCTACATCCACTCGCACTACTTCCCCCTACCTCCCAAAAACCGGAGAAGCAGGATCATCACAGTCACTTCGGTCCGGAACGCCTTACTCGTCGATGTCCAACAATACCAGCGGAAGCCGCATACTGGCGGCACAATCCTGGAGTGAGGTCACCGAGGAAGATCTCGTGTCCCACCTTGGATCACGAGAACGAACACGACAAGAGGTCCTCTTCGAAATCATCTCCAGCGAGGAGAGGTACGTTGACTATTTTGATCCCTGATTCAATTATATTTAGCCCTTCACTCAGATATGTCCAAGAGCTGGTCAAGATGAAAGACACATTCATCGACCCTCTTTTACACCCCTTCTCTGCGCCTACCCCCCAATTATCATCCACCCCCAACTTGGATTACGATTATTATCGGTCCTGAGTCTCCCGCGGAATCAAATGACCACTTGCCGCCCATTGCCTGCCCGATTCATGTCCCCTAGTCCAACCCTTCAGAACCCGGATGCTTCGCCTGGTCTCCAACCGCACAAGGATACGCCCAACATTGATGGTGAATCCTTGGATACAGACGAGGAGGACGAGGGTATCGACCAGATTGGCAAAGCCTATGCCATGGCTGGGCGCCACGGTCAAATGTCAAAACAGAATCACCCCCGATCCCCGTATCGTTCCACCACGGCTAAACCGGGAGGAAAGTCCGTACCGTTTCCTACGCGGTCTCATCATTCTTTACCTCCGCCACCGAGAGCAAATCAGCTCAACGGGTCCACACATTCCCTTGGCCGGCAGTCCTCTGTCGTTGAACGAGAACGAAACTATAGCCAGGGTCAATCGTCTATGGCCGCCGACCGTAAGGCGATCACCCCAAAGCCTGGTATGCTGCGCAAGTTCAAAAAGAGCCAGACAACCAATGATAGCGTCTTTGGTACTGCTATCGCACCTCATCAACTGCCCGAAGACTTGCGAATATGTCTCGAGGTAGTCGATAGTGGGGTCTTCGAGGGCCACAAGCGACTATCAGAAGCGCTCAAAAAACGTTATGATGACCAGTTCCCTCTGGTTCGCTCCTTGGCCGACGTTTTTGTATCAAATGTAAAACCGTCTTTAATCCCACATAGAAAAACACTAATGAGTCAACAGTCCGACATCTTCCACGGATATGCCACCTATGTTCTTCATTTGGAGCGGGCTCTAGAGCAGGTGGATGATGCTCTTTCAAATGTCAGCACGAAAAAGCCCAAGAAGCAAGATGTCGCTGAATGGCAAAAAGTCTGCAAGTTCCTGCAAAAGCTCGAGGAAACTGCGTGCGAGAAAGGCGAGACTGGTCTAGCCATCACCCTCTCAAAGCCGTTCCAGCGTCTTCTGAAGTACCCTCTCCTCTTCCAAAATCTGCTGTTCCATACAGATCCCAGTACCTTCGAGTATGAAAGTACACTGCAAATGGTTGCAGAAGTAGAGACCATTGTTCGCAGTATCGAAGATGAGAAGATCCAGAAGGAGGAGCGTGACAAGACCCGAGATGTCTTTGCGCGAATCGAAGGTCTGGACAAAGTCAGGCAAGCTGGCATTACCCAAACCCTCTCGAGTTCTCATTGAGGAACGTCTCTGCGCTCCCGGCGCCAGCGGGCTAAGTCCTTCGAAAGCCTTCCTCTCCACCGCCCTGTGATGGCCAACAAGGGGGTCAGGGGCAAGTCTTCTTTCAAGCGCCTCAGCGATGTTCTACACACCGGATCTGGCATGGGAGGCAAGAAGGATTTGTGGTTTGTCGTATTCAACGATGTTGTATTGCAGTGCCAGCGGACGGGTACTACGTCACTGCCGCTGGTAGCAGCAACTTACTCCCGCACGAATTCTTTGCCCGAGCTTCAGGGTCGATCGAAATATGCCACCACTGGTCGTAGAAATTCGCACACCAAGCCCCGTAATTTATATAAATTCATCAAGGCCCGTAGAGTTCTGGATCCCTCTTATGTCTTTAGTACTCATTATCTTCTCCAGATTGAAACATGGGCCATAGGTGACGTCGTTCAGCCAAGGGAAGGTGTGGTGTCAATGGAGGAGTGCGTCTTGTTTTTTCCCCTACCGTTTCCTCCTAACGGTTGTTCCTCTTCCCAGCGTCGCACGATCCAGAGCACAAGTTCACACCAACCAACCGAGAATTGTTCCTCTTCCGGACGACGACGAGGATGGCGGTGCTGACTCGGACGACTCCGATAGGAAAAGCAAGATGAGCTTTTCCTATTGGGGTGCTGACAAGATCACCGTCCAGAAGCCCGTCGTCGTCAAAGGCCGCGTTCCTGGCGCTACTGCTAGAAGAGCCGGGACGGGGGCCTCATACGGCCGTGAATCCTCTGCCAATGCCAAATTTGGCACGCGCCTGGTATCTGGCGAGACGTCCCCGTCTCCTCGCCCAGCGAGTCGACGGACACAGGCTGGAACTCCCACTGCCCGTCGGCAGGCTGCCACAGACGACAGTAACATAAATTATGCCAAGTCAACCATCACCCGACCGGAGTGGAATACCAGTACTCGTTCGCCAGTACCTGCCGCGGGAGCTGCGAAGCGCTCCCGAAATACCTCCCAGACCAGTGCGGCGGCGAGCTCTGCTCGCTTAGGCCACTGCGAAAGGACTTGCGTCACCTGCTCCGTCGGAAGATTCTGGAGTAGGTTTATACCGTCAGATGCTCGCACACGACCCCTCTCTGAATCATACATGAAGCCATAGACTGTCTTCCTTGCTCTCTTCCTCTAATTATATACCGAACTCTGCGATATCACTTACATTCTATTATTGGTCAGTATTCATGCTTCTCTTCCCTTTCCCTGCTGCTTTGTATAGTTCCAGCTGTTCACGACACAGTACACTCTCCTTCATAATACCTCACTCACGACTTGTCACGAACGAAACTCTCGTTAACGCCAGTATTCATCTATTTGCACACTTTCTAGATATAACTGTATCATGCCGTCGCTCATTTTGGATTTTACAATCAAGTTGTTTCATATGCTGCATTGTGTATGCTGACACTTCGGCCGGAAGGATCTGAAGCACATCCCCAATCCCCTCGGGGTATCCAACTGTGAGCGACAAAATAAATTTTAGGAAGAGTGGCAGCAAACACTGGACAAACCGGACTGCCGTGCCCGCGGCGGCTTCGGATGGGAAAAATTCTGAAGTAACTATCAACCAATGTCGAACAGTCGGTACCATGTATCCTACCGTCAAAGATTTGGCGGATGAAATAGGCCTCTTTGGTGCTGGGAGCGTCCGCCCATTGCTCACTTCCTTTAGCAAATGCTTCATCCGAGACAGTCGTTTCAGCGTGGTCTTTAATTCTGGGGGCCGAAGTTGAGGACAATAAAACACCGTATAAGATGCGTACCCGTCAATCCACGAATAACCGACGCCGTCCGAGAATTGTTCTTTTTGTCTCCAAAGAATCGAAGCAGGGAGATATGGCTAACGACGCAGTGAGACGAGTAGCAAAAAGTAAAAGTCATGTCTATGACGATACCTTGCCGTCAACAGAAACATCAAAGGCTTTGCGAAGGATATACTGACGTCAACGGGATAAGAAAACACAGCATACAATGAGTGATAATATACTTTTTCCATTCTTGGCCGGCCGTCATCGTCAACCTCTTGATCCGCACCTTTGCTGAACATTTTCTGCTGAGGGTCGACATTCATGGCAACCTCAAGGAAGGCCTTGTCGAGGAAAGGGACACGAGCCTCCAGTCCCCAAGCCATAGTAGATCTCGAATCCGGTTAGTACAGCTTAGTTTTATACTCGACCTGTCTCACTTGTTCGCTCTAAGGCAGTCGGAGGTGTGAAGGTTCTTGACACGTTTCACACACTCTTGGTGGAACGATTTGCTGTCCGGCGCGGCATGGAAATATAGATAGCCTGTGAAATCAAGGTCGTATCAGCGGGACTTGTGAACGTTTAAGGTATTCACCGCCGAGAATTTCGTCGCTGCCTTCCCCACTGAGGACCATCTTGACTCCCATGGCCTTGATTTTGCGACTCAGAAGGTACATGGGTGTGCTGGCGCGGACGGTGGTAACGTCATACGTCTCCAGATGGTATATCACTTCCGGAATCGCATCCAAGCCTTCTTGGACGGTGAACGTATATTCATGGTGGGTTGTTCCCAGATAATGGGCTGCTTTTCTAGCGGCCAGCAAATCAGGAGAATTTTCGAGCCCAATAGAAAAGGAATGAAGTTGCGGCCAGGCGGCCAGCGTTGCTTGAAGAAGTTGTCAGACCTTTCAGATATACGGAAGACCCCCATAATGATATACCTTGCTCGTTGACTAAACCCGTCGGGGTTGTGTTGCCGCTGGTGGCATTTTGGAGCTTTCGCATGCGTGCTTCGTAGTGCGCTTGTGATGCCTTGTCAGTTTCCCGAGCAGCAATGGCCGCAATTAAGCTGCTATCCAGACCACCACTGAGAAGAACACCGTATGGAACCTCGGACATCAATCTTTTGCGAACGGCAGCCTCCAAGCTTTCGCGAAGAAGTGTCAAATCCGCTGAGGCTGTGGGAATGGGTGCGTACGGTCCTTCAGCGTCTCCGTTCCACCAAGATGGAGTGTAATAGTGAGTAGTGGAATTAGTCCTTGCTGTCGTAGACATGTCCAGGTGGGAATGAAATGATTTTGTCACATTCATCCACAAGAGCCTTGAGCTCCGAGGCAAAAAATACAGGCCCCCGGACGTTTGGAGCTCCAGCCTTGATAAAGGGTAGTGATCCCAATCGGGATCACGAGCTGCGATTATTCTGGACGGAGACACAGATTCGTCGAGGAGGACGAACGAGAACATGCCAGTCAAGGAAGACTGCACAGTCCCTTGTCATGTTGCTTGTACTGTGAATAATCCGTGAACATCGGGTCTTCGCTGGACGATGAATAGGATTTACCAAAGCAAGAATGACCTCGCAGTCAGAGTGCGTTTTGAACTTGGTTTCTGGGCTGACCGTGGCTCTCAGAGCGATGTGGTTGTAAATTTCTCCATTGACAGTAAGAATTATCTTTCCATCTTCGCTAACCAAAGGCTGCGCTCCGGTGTCTTTTTGTAGCTTCGTTAGAGACTGATAGAACCGCTAGAGGATCAACCAACCAACACCCACGATAGCCAGGCGTTCGTGGACCAATATACAGTCCTTACCAACAAAGCATCCAGACCAATCCGGGCCCCTGTGTCGAATTCGTTTCGAACAGGCGATGAAACGAGGCCTGTCTGTGGCTGGCTTTTCAAGGCCATGTACTGCGAAGATTCCACACATGAGGGAGTTGGTGATACGAAGCTACGATTAATACGACCGAGAAGTGAGTCAAAGAACAAACCCAAGATAAGATAAGGGTGGCATCGGTCTGATTCGGCCGAAGGGAAGATCCAGCGAAGATCTCAGTATTTCTCCGAAGACGACGCGTAGGACGCGTAAACATGCGAGGGCGGCGGTCATAGTTATCGAAAAAATAGAAAACTGGGAACAATCCTGTGGAACTGCGGAAGAGACATCACTTTCGGCGCTTGTCGAGCCGGCAGACGCCGTACTTATCAATTGTGCTTACAGCCGCAGCTCCGTCTGTACCCCCATGGCCCGCCGCCGAAGAAACGTTCCCGTAGACGTCGATGCCAATGAGGCTCTCGACCTCGCCACTGCGCAGTCAGAAAATGTGTTTCTGTTCGTCCCCAATCTCATTGGCAAGTCTGCGTCTGTGCTGGATGGCCTCCGAGTTCATATTTTGTCGACTAGGCTACACCCGCATCATCCTCGCAGCCTTGTCCTTGCATTACATGAGATATCACCCTTTCTCTGGAACTATCTTGTATTGCGTGTCGTGTCTCTTGGACGCACTGGATGGTCAAGCTGCTAGGGCTCTTGGCCAAACCTCCAAATTTGGGGCTGTTCTGGATATGGTGACGGACCGGTGCGCTCCCAGTGTCCGACGCGCTTTTCGATCCTAAATGCTTGCTCTAGATGCACAACTTCATGCCTCTTGTGCTATCTGGCCTCAGGATATCCCGACTACGCGCTGGCATTCCAGTTCCTTATCGCCCTTGATTTCAGCAGCCACTACATGCACATGTATAGGTGCGATCTTCCGACGCAGCCAACCAACCCTTTCCTTCTAACTCGCGCCATAAAGTTCTTTAGTAACTGGTTCACGAAACCATAAGCTCGTTGTCCGCGAGGTCAGCAACATTTTGTGGTGGTATTACAATGATCCGGTATGTCCCTTATAGTGCCGCATATCTTAACTAACACGCCCAAAGCTTACCCTGTTTGCTGTCTGTTTCGGGAACGAGCTATTCTTCGTCTGTCTCTACCTAATGAAATGGACTTCGACCCCCATCGGCCTACCCTTTGCTTTGCTTTCTGGCTTGACGTATGCCCAGCTGTTTGCTTCGCTCAGCGCCCCAGTATGTTTAGGGAAGAATGTCATCAACGTCGTCCAATTGTGGAAGGCTTCGAAGATTCTTGTGGGCGTCGACATAGCAGAGAGGGAACAGGCTAGAAAAGAAAAGCTCAAAGCCGCGAAATGAGCTGGGGACATTAGCATAATATTTTGTTTTATCAATAATCTTCCTTAGACCCTCGTTTACAAACGCATAAAGATCACGTGGAAATTTCGTTTTTGTGAACGCGACAGCGCTGGATGCGTTCTCAGGCATTTATTCGACGCTCAAGGTCACTGTTAAAAGGCTCGAGGGCTCCCATTTCCAGGCCTTTGTTTTCAGCTGTGTCACGCCCCTCCAGGAACGACTCTGTTTTACCCACTTCGATCTACGGGAAACGCCTTTCCTCTTCCTCCACTCCTGCCTCCGCTAGCGAGCCTCCGCCACTAGAATCGCCCACCGATGACCTAGATGTGACCCCGAGCGCTTCTAACTCACCAGAGTCACCACCACCAGACCCGGAGAAACCGAAAGCAAAGAAACCACGAGCTGCCAGAGAGCCGGAGAAAAAGGATCCAGACGTTCCACTTGAGTTGCCTGAGAACTTGGCGTTGGGGATTCTCTGGAGACCTGAGGCGGAATCTGACTCCAGTCCTTCTAATCAAGCGGCCTTGCCACCACCTGAAATTTTTGACGAGGTCCTGCACAATTTGCATATTACGTTGCACCCTCAGACACAGCATCGTGCAACCTGTATGTCCCATTCATCCGCCTACTTATGCGCCTGATTTTTACGTGAAGATGGTTCGCCCATCGGTCCGGTACTGGAACCCACTTTGGCCCTCTATTGCCCAATAGGTACGCTCTTCCCCGCATTACAGATATTTATTTACCATGTGTTACAGAGGGAGGCGAGTACGTGATCGACGCAACTGTGAGAGAGTTGGCGCGGCGCACTAATGCTGAAGTGCTCGTGTTGGATTCAGTGCAATTGGCAGCCGGTGAATGGGGTGCGTTCGGGAAAGGTAAGTGTCAAAAATCCCCGTCTCTTCTGAGAGCTCAGACTCTTGGGGAATGGGATTCAAAACGGCCCACTGACGCCCTCAATACATAGCTGCTAACTCTCTGCAACTACCTCGAAATCCTTTGCATTTTCGTTCCTCTTCTTCGACGGGTTCTCCAAATTCCCGCCCATTTTCGCCTGACGAAGACGACGATGAACCAGAATCCTCGTCTTCATCGTTCAGCCCGACTCAGATGACTTTGACGCTGCTGAGCCCCCAATCTGGTCGGGCACTTTTGACTACACCTTCCCGACGGAATGGGCCCCCCAGTAAAATCAAACTCTTTTTCGACACCGTCGTCGACACCACCTCACCGGATGAACAGCCGGACCAGGACAAGGGACGGCCTCGCCTGGTTTATATCCGAGATTTCCCTACACTTGCCCCATCCTCATCGGCTTGGTACCCACCCCTTCTTTCCTCTGTTCGTTCCCGCCGACGACGTTCAATGCCGCGGTCCACATCTCCAATAAGTCATCCTACGACAATCATATTCGGAATGACTCCGTCGCTTGTTCCTGGTGGACCTACTGGTCCCAGCGGCCCTGCAGCTGCTGCGTTTCGACGTGCTATGACGCAGCGTCCTATCACCAGCTCTAGGCAGTTTCAATCGGATTGGAGCGAAGACGATGCGAGCGAGAAGGCTCGGGAGAAGCGCCTTCGTGATCGTCTGCGGCGCTGGGAAAAGGGAGACAGCCTGCAAGATGAGTTCCCTAAACTGTCCGCCTCACTTGAAGGAGAAGGCAGCGGTGAATCTGGGTCCGGCTTCATCATCATCGGGGGGCCAAGCGCAATGCTGGCACAGCCGAACTCTGGTGACTTTGGGAACCGCGACTCTAGTTCCGAGTTTGATTCTTTATTCTTCCGATCATCTACGCTAGTCCCGAGTGTTCGTTCTCTTGTCGAAGAGCGGGCTTGCAGGGTTAAACGGCGGAGGGAGATCAACGAGCTGACAATACGTATGGGTGTCGGTGCAGTGGGGGGGATCATTGATAAAGAGAGTGCTGCCAATGTCATCGCTGGCTCGCGGGAAGATGGAGCAACAGACGATGCAGATGCTGCGGGTCCAAGTCAAAAGGATAATAACATGTGGGACGAGTGGGGAAACAGAATCGAGGTATGGTCCGCAGTACGGGCAGTTGCTGATCGTGCTGTTGGGAACGCCGTAGCTGCACTGGGCTTCGCAGGCAGTACAGAAAAGCCCTCACTCGACGCGACCCCCGTGGACTGGCCAGCAATCAATAGCGCCTGGACAGCTCATCGCGCCTCTCGTACTCTACGGAAGGCGTGGATGAAGGACGCTGCGAGCACTTCTAAAACTGTTAGAGAGCAGGAGGATATGGACGAGGATGAGGATGAGCAGGAGGATGAGGTCGTCGATGAAGTCATTGATCGCCTGAAGAACGATCCAGACCTGGATAGTCATGAACAACGACTGCTGCCATGCATCGTCGACGCAGGCGAGTTTGTTTACCTTGAACTGATTTTTCGCTAACATTCAACGAACCTGTGTTAGCATCGATGCCCACGTCGTTCAGTCAGGTCCATCTGCCGCCACATACCATTGACTCTGTTCGGACTATTGTGTCGCTTCCTTTGTTACACCCGCAGGCCTTCCAGCAGGGTATCCTGAAGCAGCATAGCATGACTGGCTGCCTTCTTTTCGGCCCTCCTGGTACAGGAAAGACCCTCGTCGTCCGTGCGCTTGCTAAAGAAGCTGGATGTCGAATGATGGCCATATCTCCGTCGGACGTCATGGATATGGTAAAAAAAAAAATTATGCCTTGTTGCACTGTTGACGATTTCTCAGTATGTGGGTGAGGGAGAGAAGCTTGTCAAAGCAGTCTTCTCTCTGGCGCGTAAGATAGCTCCGTGTGTGGTTTTCTTGGATGAAATAGACGCCCTCTTCGGTGCCCGAGTATCGGGACGCGATAGCGGAGGGGCATTGGCCCACCGTGGTAGGAATGCCTTGCTATTTATTTTATTACGCACCTAATGCCCTTGTCAAGGCGTGATCACAGAATTCATGCAAGAAATGGACGGTCTGAAATCCAACAAGGAGGATAGTGTCATTGTCATCGGTGCCACCAACCGACCCTTTGACTTGGATGACGCAGTGTTGCGCCGCCTTCCGCGGAGATTATTGGTTGATTTGCCCGGCGCCCCAGAGCGAGAAGGTTTGTACTGCGGATGCAAAGATCTTTGAATCACCTGTACTGATTGGTGCCGTCTAGAAATCCTCAAGATTTTACTCCGCGATGAAACACTGGGCTCCGACCTGGATATCAAGAGCCTTGCAAAGAAAACTGAGAGTTTCTCTGGCTCGGACCTGAAACGTTTGTCCGTAGTTTTCTGTCTGCCACAGGTTTTGATCTACTTTCAGATCTCTGTGTATCTGCTGCTCTGGATGCTGTCAAAGAAAACGTCGTCGTTCCTTGGTCATCTTCTACTCCGAGGGCTGCCTCTCCCGATAGTCCCGTTGTCCCGGGCGTGGTCGGCATAGACGCCACGGAGCCTCCAATAGCGCCTCTTTCTTCTCCTCTTACATCCGAAAACAAGAATGAGCCCTCGTCGGACGATTCAAACGAAGCTGATGTCCCTCCGCCTGCAGTAGCTCCCCGGATACTTTCCCTTCGCCACTTTACAAAGGCTTTGAAAGAGATTACCCCCTCTTCCTCTGAAGTTCAGGGCAGTCTTGCGGATCTCCGGAAATGGAATGAGGAATTCGGGGAAGGGAGAGGGAACAAGAAACGCCAGCACGTATGGGGCAAAGGATTGTTCGGATTCACGGAAAGAGCTTCATCAGAGGAGGGGCGCGTTCTTCCGAAGGACGCTGGTCAACGGTAGAATTATAGACTGTCTAATAAACTACTAATTATAAGCACCGCCGCCACGGCCTGAACTTTGGGCAGGGAACGAACATAGGACCAATAATAAGCATACATGTACTGGTACATAGAGACAGAACCTCGAGATGAGATGCGGTGAGTTAACTGCGACGTGAACTCCGTCGCTTGCCAGGCGCCTTTTTTGCAGGAGGGTCGGATTCTTCGGCCTCGTCCGACTCGCCGTCATCATCGATGACCTCCATGCTCTCGTCTGCTGCCTGTTTACCCTTACCCTTGGTCTTACGGGACTGTTGGGTTCTCGGCTGAGGAGGCTCGTCCTCGTCCATGCCGTCTTCGGCGTCGTCTTCGTCTTCGCTGTTCTCAGTCTTCCTGACTCGTCTTTTGCCGTCTTCACCGTCCCGTACCGCCCCTTCACCAATTTGAGTCATTTTGTCCTTCTCAGCTGGCCAATCCTTGGCGCAGGTAGGGCAACCACGATGCTTTACCATGTACTTGGTGAAACAGTGGAAATGCATCCGAACGGTGCAGTTATGACTGGGACAAGCAACTCCTTTGGTCATTGTCTTGAGAGGTGTGTCAAACTAAAATCATGCCCAGAAGGATGTATCCTACCTCTAAGCAAATCATGCATTCAATGATCTCTTCAGAATAGGTCGATTTGAGATACGGGAGCAGCTCGAGCAGTGCACGCGTAGAAAGGGAGTATCGGCCTCGCCTGCATTATGCCCAGATAAGCTGTAATGTGAGGCCAAGGATAGTGCAACAGCGACTTGCTTGGTTTTAAGCAGCCATCTTTTGGCTACAAAGCTGGCTAGGACGACTTCGGCTTGACTCTTACTCATGTTTGATTTAGGTTTGAGATGGCTAATCTCGCGCAAGGCAGCAAGCGAAGATATGGAGAAAGATTCGCGGGGAGCCAACATGATTTGCTCGACCTGTATAGACGCGTCAATAATGACACACCAACGCACTAGGCACTCACCAACGCCTTGAAAAACGCGATTTCGCCGGGGTTGTAGTCGGTGGCCATCTGAGCAATCGCGTCGTCTTTCCGGTTCACCTTGTGTCGCGTCAGTCGGGTCTGAGTGGCTCCTGAATACGCGTGCTTACAATGGCATACATTTCCCGACCACTCAACTCATCCTGCAAAGAACGGAACTCGAGGTCCAGCGGATTAAGAGATGCTGTGACTTTCGCCAAAACATTCTCCCAGTCTTCCTCTGGGATCTCAAGACTATCATCTACCGCTGTAAATAGTTAGCATTGCGCGTCGATGGGGTGGTGAAGAAAAGGAAGTACCCATCACTGCATCCCTCGATTTCTCCCAGAGAGTTCGAGCTAGTTTCCCTGAGAGCACGCCTCGGGACATTACAGCCTGGAGAAAGAGACTCTGGACATCGTTGGACGTGACCATGGTGGTCAAAGGCAGAAGTTATCGGCGCGTCAACAAACAAACATTGTAAATATTGATTCAGGATCTTTCAGGATTGAACAGAAAACACCCGATGGATTAACGCGTTTATCTATGTATAACTCCATTAGATCTTAGGAACTCGCAGTGTCTTGCTGACCATTGCAGCTGCCCAAAGGGCAACAACAATGCTAACAACGTGCACCTCACCCCGCCCACCATCCTTTCCCCACAGCGTCAGAGTCCCCCCGGGAATGCCCTGTTGCCCCTCAATCCACCCTTGCCTTGTCCAAAACGAGAGAACAGCTACAAGGATGAGGGAGGACGGAATCGGGAGCCCTTCAAAGTATTTTGCCTTGCCCGTGGCATCTTTCGGGACCAAGGCGACTGTCGCATTGAAGCGAGCGAGGCGAGCAAGGCCACAGCAGATGAATCCTGCGAGGACGACCGTGTCGAGGTAGGTGCGTAACCCCACGACAAAGCCCAACAGAGCAGGGGCGACACCAAATGATATCTTCAGCAGGGGTGAGCCGCGAAACTACAAACAGAGAGCAAGTAAATGCACCAAATCTGCCAGGCTATCAAGCTCCTGGCCCAGCATGCTGCTCGATCTTCTCCATCTGGCGACCTTGCCATCCAAGAAGTCGAACATGAGACCCGCGAGGGGGAATGCGAGGGCGGACCACAGGTAGTCGATATCATTAGTTAGGAGATAGTGTGCTGAGGAGAACACTGAGAACGAGCCGCAGACGCCGTTCATGATAGTAACGAGATCTGCGAGTCTAAAATTTCTGTGAAAGAGGAGGATGTTAGCCAAGAACAAATCCGCGGTTTGCGATTATGTGGACCTAACAAGCGAGAAATGACCATCCGAGTCCTGGTACTGCTGCAACGCCTCTGCCTTCAGTGCGCCCATGTCGACGGACGAACGCTTTCTGGCGCCCATGGTGGTGGGATCAGAGGTGTGAATGAATAGGTTACATAATGGTACAACGTCATATCCTGCCCCTTGGTTCACGACTATTGTAATACTACCATCGCCTCCTCTTCTCGTGCCTTGCTCAGCTCCATACTCTTCGCCGCATACTGATTGGGATGGGTGATGCTCTCTCCGTTGCCAACGCCATCCCCCTTCTTCACTCCGCTCGAGGCATGCGTGATCTCGAACACTCGTGTGCACGCGACATGGAAATGCTCCCCCTTGACCGTGTTCATCACCTCGTACAGGTCAGTTGATGTCAGTCCTAGCGGCGCATATGTCGATAGCAATGCGGACTGAAGATTCTCTGGCGAGAAATGTCGGTAGGGGCAACCTGGGTCGCCGCCGGATGTCAGTATTTGCTGGCAGCTGCTGCGCATCAATAAACATCTCGTAACTCCAGAAAGGGCTTGCCTTTTGGCCGGGTAGTTGGCCCGTTTCCCTTCCAGACCGAACGAATGCCGGATATTGTACTTGTACATTTTGTTGAACGTGTCGTCGTTTATTCGGTCAAACGACTTTCTCCAGAATATGATGGCTTCCTCGACAGACAAACCCAGAACCTACACACCAGGAATGTCAGAACTTTCAAATGCTACGACAGTATTGGATACCTTGAGGAAAAGGCCATATTGAAGTCTCCCGAAATGGTTCAGACGATGATCCTTCCTCAGTCTCTGGTGCAAATTACGCATGCACATGGGGAAAGTGTTTCGCCGCGAGGTCGTCCACCATTTCCGCTTTAATTGCCTCCCCGCTTGTTTCCGTTGAAGTAGCACTCCACTCGGAAGAGACGCCAGCGAGGAACCCATGAGATAAATTATCCAGGATCCCAGCCAAACGCATGTCCTCGTCCAACCTAGGCATATATCGAGATGTCAACTAGTTGCCTTTTAAGATGGATGCGATGTTCAAGGCGTAGTACACCTACGAGTAGATCCTTCTCAAGACGCGTTTCGAACTCCTGGTAGACAATGCTGGACACCTCACGGCTTGGCACGTACGCCCACCCGCCTTGAAGAAAGACCTTGCGTTTGTCGACTAGATTAGGCACACGAGTCCATCGGACCTACACGAACGTCTTATGATAGAGCATGGGATTGCGGTCGACCACGTACTTTATAATATCTGTCGGCTTCGAAGGCCTCGAGTCGCTCCCGTTCAACTTTTGAGCCCTGATAGGACGCGAGAAGTTCTGTTTTATATTTTTCTTTCTCGTCTCGGTCAACCTTTTATAATTTTAGCGGCGATTCTTGAAAGTGGAAGGGATAACTCACCGCTATCCAATTAAAATCGCGAGAGGCCAAGAAAAGCTCTCTTTCCTTGCTATCATCTGTCTCGTATCGAACTCTGAATAGAGTGGTTTCTGCTTTGACGAATCGCCGCCGGAGCTCTTCACTGAGCGATCTTAACAGAAATTTTCTGGCACATAGCAGACTGACTCACGAGCGGCAAAACGCCAATCGTAACACGAAATGACCCAGGTGGTCGACTCGGCGCTGCGAGTCTCGATCGACGCCGTGAGCAGTCGACGCCTTTAGCGGCAGGTACTTTTCAGCATTGAGCCGTCGTGACAGTTTTCGTCTCATCCCAAGTGCGATTGCGAGCAGCCGAGGATTCGATCTCCGCAAGAACCCTTAGTCTGTCAAGTGCAGACGTCTCGAATTCTTCAACGGAGACATCGTAAAGAGGTGGTTTGTCGTAACTGGCACAACGTGAGCTGCAAGAACAGCAAGGACGTCAAATGCACGCGTACAAGTTGAGTCGGTATGGATATTTCAGGCCTCCATGGAGTTGCACTTGAATGTTTCCTTTGCTTTCGAGAACAGATGACCGCTCTTCTACCTTGAACATGGCGACGAACCGAGGTGTTGGGAGAACGCGATGAAAGGAGTCACAAACGCGCTCTGTCACATGGGTCACACGTTACGCATCTAATAATACATATGAAAACTAATTTAATCACGGATAACTCGATAGCAATGAATGTGCACAAAAATGAAAGCGGAGGAAAGCATGAATGTGGGTGGGGGACATTCAATTTGACTGTGATGCATCGGAATCGGTCGCTGGCTCTGCTGGAGCCTTGTTAGACCTGTCGGCGCTTTCTGGGTCACGCGCTTTTTTAATGCGCGCGGGTCGCGAGCGACGTGTTTCTTCCAATGGATCTTCGGCAACATCGAACACCACACCAGGACGTAGCCGCCTATGTTTGCCACTCGCGCGTACTCCGGACTCTTCTTTGTTCCTCCAGTCCTGGGTCGCGATGCGCGGATCTCGTTGGGGTGGTGGTTGCAGCGGCATCTGGCTGCTTTGCATCGAGGCTGTCGGGGATCCCATGACCGTATTTGGCTGAGGGAGTGTTCAATTAGAAAACAAGTTCCAGAATCCACAATGCAACTTACAGCAGTACCATCCACAGCATCCATTGAAGCCGAGGATACTGTACGGTACCTTTTCGACGTCAAATAGCGGAAGGGGGTAAATACTCGATTGGGACTTTTCCGGTCAGGGATGGGCAACGCCGAACTGGGAATTTCGATCGGCGGGGGAACTCTGCCCTTCGACGCATATGCATGTTTGTTGTCAAGGAGTGAATCCGAACTCGGTGGATCGCGACGATAGTTCTCTACTAGGGACTGTGTTGATGGTGCTGGGTGTTTCTGCGAAGCCGATGATTTGGGTTCCTGCGCCGCCTTGGAGGAGCGAAACATTCCAAAAATGCCCTTCTTTCTTGTCTCCACCTGAGAAGAAAAAGAGGCCGGGATGGAAGTACGAGAAGCAACTGGCGGTAGCACAGAAGGAGCCAGCGAAGATGGGGTCCTGAGGAGGGACTCCTCTGACGGCACCCGCTGCGGCATATGGCTACTGCTCAAGAAACCTGGATCAGCTGAAGGCCGAGTGTTAGTATGAGCACGGGAAGAGCTGGCTTGGATCGCAGCCGCCTGAGATGAGCCGGAAGTTGCTATTGCGGATCGACTCGATGACGTGACATGGGGAATATTAGATGGTACATGCGACGCTGAATTGGTCGAATCCGGGAGGGCAGCGGAAGAAGCGTTACGGCTTTCCTTTTGAGATGCCCTGTAATCTTGAGGAGGGAGATTCGAGGTGGTAGATGGAGCGTCGGCAGGGTGCGGTCTTCCCGAGGGATGAACCTGAGGACGGAATTCTTCGTTTGAGGCACGGGGCTGCGTTCGATACGTCGAGGAGGGCTGAGCAGTCGAGTTGGGCAATGGCATGGGCTTTTCATAGCGGGACTGGGAATTAGTTGAAGAAACAATAGGAAGGGGGGCGGGACTCGGCGTGTGTCTCGTCGTTGGTGGTGATTCTTTGGAGGGGGTTTTCGAAACGATAGGTGGATCCTTTGTCTTGCGGGACGATCTCCCCTGCGGCCGATCGACATCACGACCATCTTCCCTGTGCTTCGTGCGTCCACGATCCGTGTAGTCGCGAGGGATATCGGGCCTCCTCGAGGTGCCCGCGGAATTAGTATTGGCGATTTCAGCCGATTTCTCGACTGCAGGCTTCAACGGCACTGAAAACGTGTCTGCATTAAAAACATGAATCGGAGGTTGAGGAAAGGCCATTTGAGCCGAGGAGGGCCAATCTGCAGGTTTCGAAGCTGGGTATAGTGGCACTGGCGTGGGGCGCACTTCCGGGCCCCTGCTAGAGTCACTGACCGGAAGCTTTTCAACCTTCCGAGATGAAGACGACGGCTTGTCAGAAAGCAAGTCTCGAAGTTGTTTCTTCAGAGATGGTGGATCGGTCGGATTCACTGGGCGCTGGGGAACGGTATTGCTCGACGATGGCACATTCACAGTGCCCGCAGCTACTGGCCGACTGTATGCATCAGATGCGGCATATGGTTGGATTCCAGCAGAGGTAGCATAGTGATTGGGTGCACGCTGAGCAAAGGGCGTAGGGTCTCCGAGAGTTTGGCTGGATGACGGCAGCTGGGCCGGCGCGTACACCTGAGAGATAGCTGTTTTCTCAACAGGAATCCCCTGTGTCGCAGGCCTGCTAGCCATGTATGCAGGAGTATTCGTTGCCATGTCGGAAGAGCGCGCCTCGAATCCAGCCACCAACTGCGAGACTTTGGGAGTTGCAGCACGTTCCATGACCTTTGGATATTCAGGAGCGCGCGCTGCAGCCGGCGCATATATCGGCGGGAGATTGGACTTGTCCCGCATGTCTCGCCGCGGGAATGGCTCTATGGGAACGCTCGTTGGAGGTGGACCGAATGCAGAGGTCTGACGATAACCCGATTGTGCCGCACTCGGCACTGAATGTTCCGGTCCGGATGGTGGTTCATTCGGCATAGTGCGGGGAGGCTCGCTAGGCATAGCGCGGGATCGAAGAGCGTGCAATGCAGCCTGCTGAGATGCCGTAGTCACAGACCGCGATGCAGTTTCACCTGCTTGTGCAACCAAGAATGTCCTCGATGTTGGCTGTGGTTCAGGAATAGAGGGGCGCAGACGAGATTCCTGAGAGGTTTGTGGGCGATCGGGGTGAAGAAAAGCGGAGACAGCAGAAGCCACCAGTAGCGCTTTCGCTGGCATGTCGACGAGATTCGGGGCGCACAGGGCGAGGTTCGGACGGCGGAGGCTGAAAGAGAGTGATGAATTGAAGGTAGCCAACAAGTAATGATTAGCACGAACATATTGCGCGGGGGTACTATCTGC
This sequence comes from Mycena rebaudengoi, assembly GCA_029282285.1. NCBI lineage: Eukaryota > Fungi > Basidiomycota > Agaricomycetes > Agaricales > Mycenaceae > Mycena > Mycena rebaudengoi. The sequence goes on from JARJCX010000007.1 coordinate 901,355, forward strand.
TCGAGTTTTACTGGTCTTCGTAGATGTCGTAGCTTGTGGAAGCTTCTGAGATGAACGTGAACGTGAAAAGGGCCAAAGACCTTTGGACTTCAGATTCTTGAGCGATATTTACGGACCTGCCAAATAACACTCACCTCTTTGACCTTTTTATCAATGATATGAGCAGCAGGTTCGCGAAGCACAGCGGAAGGCTTGGGATCCTGTTTCGGTGGGTCAGGAACGCCGCGTAAACGAGTTCCTCCTCGATGACGCTTGCGAGGATGATTTAACGCAAGGCGAAGGTAAACATAAGAAGACGAACTAGTTCTCGGTGGGTCCCATGATCGGTATCGCTTTCTGAAAGACCAAGTTGGCCGCTCTCTTCGCGGTGGGATCTTGCCGGAAGGTACACTGGCATGCGGGGAATTTGAGGCGTGTGTTTCCCACTGGAACTGGATGCCGCAGTAGGCTGCATGGGAACCCCAAGTCGAGAGGATACCTGCGGCTGGGACTTGCTCGCCATCTAGCAACTCATGAGAATCGGCACAAAACATGGTCAACGAAAGGCTACCGTCCCGGCCGGAGTCTGCGACTTTGCTTCTTCCAAGTGACGGCGTCGATGACCGGTGGACGAAGAAGGGCGCTGCATTGAGCTGTCTGAGCTGTCCGCTTCCTCGCCTCGCGTGCCATCCCTAGGTGCCTTTGTTTTGCCATCGCGCCTGGATTTTCCATCCCGGTGTCTTTCTCTAGATTCTCCGACTTGACTATCTCTCCGCTTCTCTGACGGTTCATTGGTCCTGTGTCTATCCTTCCTGGACTCGACACCATCATGTTGTGCCTCTTCCCTCACAGACGAAGACGATCGCCGATGTCGAGCCCCGCCTTCGACCTTCTCTTTGTTTTTTTTGGAAGATGAGGATGAAGCATACTGAGGGTAGGACTCGAAGGCACGGACTGGAGGAGGGCCTCGAGCTTCGGCCGCCGTATTACGTGCGCTGTCCTCGCGTCTTTTGGAGATAGGAGGCTGAGATGGAGGCGGGGCTGCTGCGAAGAGCTGCGGCTGGTTTTGATACGGATATGGCACGTATCCGAGTCGCGATTCGGGGCGTTGATCCAAGCTGCCTGGCTGCGGCAGCGAGGATGGGTGGTATTGTGAGGGAAATGGCTGGAGTGGCACAGCGCCTGGGGGATTATTAGAGTAGTAGAAGCCCGTGTTATTGGGCATGGTTGCATATTTATAGGCAGAAGAAGTGGCAGCCGGGGCCGAAGACGCGTCTGGCGCAGGGGCACGGCTGGAACTACGATGCTTTTTGGTGGCTTTGGGGGCTTTGGGCGGCACATTGGCAGGAGCCCACGTAGTCGGGGCCGGTGCACGGAATGCGTCCGGTGGCGGGAGCCACACTTTATAAGGATCATTATTTGGAGGGACCTTCCGTGTCGGCCGTGACGAGCTTGGTTGAGTATCCGGTTTACGTTGGAAGAAATTCTTCATACAGAGCTTCGAAGGGAACGACGGTGACCCTCCTTATTATGCGAAAACAATCTGCTGAAAGACAGAGCAAGCAGGCTGCCGACATGAGGCGAAACTGGTCAACGGGCGCTCGCTTATGTATCATACGGGATCGGCAACAAACATGGACCTGCATCTTAATCTATCCTAATACCCTCTCCGTAGCAACTCGTTTTCATCCCTCAGTCTCTTGTTCTCGTCTCGCAGCTCTTTCAAATCGCTCGTCCATAATTCACGCAGCTCCTGCTTCCAACCCCTCCCCATCCTGACCAGGTCCAAATGAAGTACCCACCATCTCCTTCCGTTGCTCCTGCTGAAAGTCAAACATGACATCTTGCACTATTGTACGCAGCAGCTCGTGCGCCGAGGAGCTTCCAGCGGCCGGGGAGCCCCTCAAGGGTGAAGGCGCCCACGAATTTGATGAACTGCCTGGACCTGCCGACGATGGCCTCCTGGGTGAAATCTGCATTGACAAGCTGCGCTCGCGCGCACGCTGAGTCTCCTCTTCTTCATGTTCATCTTCTGCGACGTTCTCATCGTTGCCGTCTTTGAAAACGACTGTCTTGCCTTTACCCTTTCCGTGTCCCTTTCCAGCCTCCATCCAACGATTCTCCTCGGGAGTCCTGAACGTCAAGGCCGTCTTTTTCCCGATGGGTAGGGGCGTCATTGGTTCTCCGGCGATGCCGGGTAAATCGGGTGAAGGAGTACGGCTATCTGGGATCGCAGACCTTGCAGCAGAGTTTGCAGGCAACGGTGGGACAGGTGGTATAGACCCCCGTTGGGATGCAGAGGATCCTGGACGCGACACAACAGATCCCGACCGTGATCGGGCGTTCACTGAGGCAGACTGCGTGCGCGTCGATGAGGTGGGCCGACGGGTATCGGTTCCCTCAGATGGTACTGCGAGCGCAGATTCTGTCGTAGACGTCTTGCGCGTTCTCGAGGTAGCGCTCGTAACGTGGCTGCGGGTGCGAGAAACCGCGGATATAGCTTTCTACGTCCTTTGAAGGCCGCTGTTTATCCTTGACCTCCAACATAGCCCCAGCTTCAACGTCTTTCGTGACCGCTGCGCTCCCTTTCTTGGACGTCCTTCCTGTTCCTGATAGTTCCACTAGAGGATGTTAGGACGATTCCTGTTGAATAATCCACGGTAACCCACCTGAAATATCGCCAATGCTCGCGCTATTACCCAGAGGATCGCGAACAGGGGAGAAAACCTTCAAGTTCGAATGACTGGGAGCCTTTGGCGATAACTGCGCTTTGTCTAGCTGACAGTGCCGATGGCCTGCGAGCAGGTGAGGTCCCCGATCCTACTCGGGCTATGCGTCCTGTGGAGGGGGAAGGTGCGACCTTAGGGACGGGCTTCACTGAAGCTCCAGAGCTAGCAGCAGCCGCAGACGTGCGACGCGTAGGATTGGTGCTCGCCACCTGCGGTGGGTTTGTTACTCGACTCTGTGACGCCTTTCGACTTCTTCTGCAAATTCACGGTTGGAGACCCGGTATCGTAAATAAATAAATAATAAAATGCGTACCTGCACGCTCATCGTCTCCACGCGGCATCCGTCTTCATTTATGATGACAGTCTTCGGTGGCTTGTCTAGTGCTCTGAGATCCATGATCAGAAGCCTCCCGTTCTCTGTTCCTAAATAAATTGAAGCGCCTTCCGGAGAAAATGCAACGGCTGTCAAAGGGACTTTGAGAGTCAAGGTACGGAAGAGGACTGGTTGATGTCTGGAATTAGTATGAGAAATGTGAAAAGAGAAAGGGGCGTACGCCTTTTCTTTGTCCAGGTCTACCAAGCCGACATGCCCACTGGAAGAGGCAACGGCCACCAAGGTCTTGGAAAATGGGCTGCACGCTATGCCAATTATGTCCGTGGTGGCATCATTCATGGGAATAGTCTTCATCGGGCTCGATGGACGCGTCGTATCGTACACGATCAACTGCTTGCCGACGCCGAGAAGCAATTTCGCGCGGGAGTGGGGGTGCCACGCGCATGTTGTGATGCGTTGCCCGGTGAGGTTGAGACCCCGGAGAACGGTGTGAGAACCGAGGGAAAGGTTGTGGATATGGGCAGCTCCCTGTGAAGTTGATGCCACCAGATCGTTGGAGAGCGCCAGGGATGTGATTGGGGCTTTATGGGAGGCAAACGTCTGAACCACCTTTGTAGACTCCAGGACGTGAACTTTGTCGGCGGTGGCGAAGACCAAGGACGATGGTGCTTTGCATACCAGGTGTTCAACTTCGTTCTTGTGAAGAATAAAATTCTGTCAATGTATTGAGTGTGGGGTTGTATTGGTGAATGTGCTGAGAGGAAGCCAGGAACAGATGGAGGTTGTCTGAGGACCATGCACTAGGCTGTGGTCGGTGCAAGGAGGGAAAGGCAGGAAGGGAGCGACGATGGTGGGCGTCGGAGAGTTTGCGGATCGATAAGAGAGAGGTGCTGCGTGGTTGAGATGGCGAGCATGTTCTGCAAACTTCTCGGTTCGGGATCAAGGTTGGTTCAAAACGCGTGCGTGACCGTACCACTGGCACAGCTTTTTTGATGTGCCCTTTGCGGATTCCTGGCGCATCTCTGAAACACCATTGGACTGTGAGCACTAAAATTATCTGGTTTCCTATTCTATAAAAGAATAGGCTGTGCTCTAATTGCTTCTCCATATCGCCCAAAAGCGACGGCACGGGTCGTTTCCGACAACAACTGGGACCTCGATAGCTGTATGACCCTGGAACTTTCACAGCACCAGATATTAATATTCAAAGGAATGAATCGATGTCACTGGATGGTACGCTATCCGGATTGGCCAAACCCCAAAAGAGCGCAGTAGCCGCAGCCATGGCGTCTCAGCCAGTACTGACAGTGGAAGGTTCGGTCAGCTCGACGATCAATAGAGACTCTGAAGTCACCCTGGGCTCAAATCAGAACGGTGTAGTAAAAGCCGGAAGGAATTTGTAGACCGCGGGAAGTAAGAAAGCGTGCATTAGAGCTGTTGTACAAATGTTCACACAGATATGCGGGCCAAAGTTCTGGACGGTTCGGATATGGCACAGATCCCAGACATAGATAGTTTTGAGCTCCAGGACTGCACAGAGCGCTGAGAATATTGTAGTAATGCACCAGGACGACCGCCTCCTCAAGTCCCAGTCGGATGTCTATCAGAGACACTAAGAACAGCCAACCGCCCGGATTCTTTCATGCAAGCACTAGAACAACAGCAAGAAAGGACATTTGTGTTTGGCATTGCAAAACAATTCGGCATTTTGCGGCTCGTTAGTCACACTTCAAGGTAGAGCACCACAACAACACTTTACCGTTTGTTCTCGTTCCCGCCTTCCCTCTTCTTCTACCACATATCCCGGCTCTGCCATCTAATCTTTTCTCGGCTGGAATGGTTCGCTTTTCCCACTTGTTCTCGGACTTTAACCGAGCTTTTCCACGCTTTGTAACAGACGGGGACCATGGACGTCTTGGATGAGAAACCAAATGGCGCTCCTGCGATGGAAATCGACGAGGTCGTGTCGGTTCGGGATCGTCAGTCTACCCGTACTTGTTCGTGTGCTGCGGTAGCTGACGGGTGTCGTCATCGTTCACAGACGAGGCATTTGCGGCCAAACATATGCCAGAGCTCGGGCACGATATCAAAGACTTTCAGGTCTATACATGGAGGCTAAACAACTGGAAGAAACTGGAAAAGAAACTTACGAGTGAAGAATTTGAGTGTGGCGGCCACAAATGGTGAGTTTACCTATCCAAGTCTTTCCGTTTCTCAATCCTCCAGGCGTATATTACTCTTTCCTTTTGGAAACTCTAATGCACCCCCAAATGACACCGTCTCCGTCTATCTCGACTATGCGGAGCCCAAGAAAGCTCCAGAGGGGTGGCACGCTTGCGCGCAGTTCGCCCTTGTGATCTCCAATATCCACGACCCCACGGTGTTCACCGTCAGCCGTGAGTATTTCAGACCTGTTCAAAACAACCTTTTTACCGATAAGTTCATCGTAGAGGCCCAGCACAGGTTTATCGCCGAGGAGTCTGATTGGGGTTTCACTCGCTTTAGCGAGCTGCGGAAACTATTTCAGCCGCAAGAAGGCCACAGTAGAGCCACCATCGAGGAGGATGCTGCCGATATCACCGTCTACGTTCGCGTACTGGAGGATCCGACCGGTGTGCTCTGGCACAACTTCGTCAAGTGAGCGGTCCAACTCCTGATGCTAAGATTTTTTTACACCTCTCAGCTACGACTCGAAAAAGGAAACCGGGTGTGTTGGACTCAAGAACCAGGGAGCTACATGCTACATGAATTCCATGTTGCAGTCTCTTTATTGCACTCGCTATTTCCGGAGAGTGCGTAGCCTGTGTCCCCCCAAAAAAAAGATATCTGTATCTTAATAACGTCCTCTAGGCTGTCTATCAAATCCCAACAGAAGACGATTTACCGACAGAGAGTGTTGCTCTGGCTCTGCAGCGAGTTTTTTATCATCTCCAGACTTCAGACCAGCCTGTCGGTGAGTGGGTTGTTTTCCGACGCTGACTGATCCTTAACACAAGAGCAGGCACTACGGAGTTGACCAAGTCGTTTGGTTGGAAATCGTTGGATTCGTTCCTGCAGCACGATGTGCAGGAATTCAATCGCGTACTGGTCGACAAGCTGGAATCCAAGATGAAGGTGTGGTCAATTTCGTGTATGCTGAGCCACGAGTAACCTTCGCTATGTAGGGCACTAAAGCTGAAGGCGCCATTAACAAGCTTTTCGTCGGCAAGATGAAAAGTTACATCAAATGTGTCAACGTGGATTACGAGTCTTTCAGGACCGAGGAGTTCAATGGTGCGTTATCCATATACTCACCATGTCGCGTACTCATACTGGCTCAGACATTCAACTCAACGTGAAAGGAATGAAGAATTTGTACGAGTCGTTCAAGGACTATGTGGCGGTGGAGATGCTCGATGGAGAGAACAAATACCAGCCTGAAGGAGGTCTAGGTCTCCAAGATGCGAAGAAGGGCATCATCTTCGAATCATTCCCTCCTGTCCTTCACCTCCAACTCAAGCGGTTCGAGTACGATATGCAGCGGGATTCAATGGTCAAAGTGAACGATCGACACGAGTTCCCTTTCGAAATCGACCTCGCCGAGTTCTTGGACCCGAGCGCTGACCGCTCGAAGCCATGGGTGTATAAATTGCATGGTGTTCTCGTCCACTCCGGAGATCTCCACGGCGGCCATTACTTTGCCCTCATAAAGCCGGACCGTGAAACTCGCTGGCTCAAATTCGACGATGATCGGGTGACTCCAGTCACTGACAAAGAGGTCTTGGAGGAGAACTATGGCGGAGAAGCGTTCAACGGATTGCCCCCAACCGCTCAACGCAATCAGGTCAGGGCCATGAAGCGATTCACCAATGCATACATGTTGGTATATATTCGCGAGTCCGCGATAGACGAAGTGCTGGCCCCGTTCACAGAGGCAGATACACCTGCTCATCTTAGTACGTTGACGTGACTGCGCCCTAATGACGATTCTGATATCCTTTGCAGAGGCGAGGCTAGACGAGGAACGGCTCCAGCTCGAGGCAAAGAAGCGAGAGCGTGAAGAGCAGCATCTCTTCCTGACGGCCAAGGTGCGACAAGGAGATTTTCTTCTCCTATCTTCCTCAAACGTTTCGCAGGTCATTACCGATGAGACCTTCTCTCGTCATGAAGGATTCGACCTCGCAACGTTCGATGAAAAGAACTGGCCTCCATCTGATCTCCCAAGTTTCCGCGTTTTGAAGCAGGAAACCTACAGTGTCTTCAAGAGCCGCGTAGCCCAACATTTCAGCTACCCAGAAAACCAAATACGTTTATGGGTCCTTGTGAACCGGCAAAACAAGACTGTCCGACCAGACACCCATATTCCGGAGAACGAGCCGACACTGAGTAAGCTCTTTCCGTTTTCGTTCGTCGGTGTTCTCACACCGTCTTCCAGCCGTCGAGGTTATCCGCAACAACATGGCAGCGCGACAGAATGATTTACGATTGTACCTCGACATCATTCCTGATCCAACTAAAGTAGTGCCTTTTGCAGCCCACCGATGAAAGCTAATACTGACATGTTACCAGCCGGAGCCGCCTCCACAATCAATAATGGTTTTCCTGAAACACTTTGACACGTCCAAGCAGACGCTACTGGGTGCCGGGAAAGCTTATATGTTACGGACGAGTAAAGTATCTGAGCTCCAACATGTCATCAACGAGCGAATGCGATGGACGCCAGGTACACCGCTGAAGCTTTATGAGGTAAACCTCGAGCCAACATAGTTTTGTACCTCGCTAATGTCTCTTCTGCAAGGAAATCAAACCAGGCATGATTGAACTTATGAAGCCGAAGTTGTCGTTTGCCCAGAGCGAAATACAGGACGGCGATGTCATCTGTTTCCAGGTCGATCTTCCTGAAAAAGAGTGAGTATCGCAATACGTTTACCTCGCTTTCCAATCCTCATACTTTTTGTAGGTCCCATGACCTCGAGAGCCAGGGTCTGCATTCAAATCCAATTCATTTCTATGATTTCCTGCAGAACCGGGTCATGATCGTCTTCCGCCCCAAGGTCGAAGAAACTAACCACGATCACCCCGAGTTTAGCCTCATCCTCAGCAAGAAGCAAAATTATGACACGGTCAGCAACGATATATGCCCTTCATCCTGGAATGCAACTCATCATTTCTTCAGATGTCGGCCAAGGCTGGCGAATTCCTGCGGCACGACCCCATCAAGCTGCGGTTCACAACCACACATGCTACCAATGGCTCGCCGAAATCCGTTCTTAAACGGTCGCTCAATCAGAGTATAGCAGAGATCATGGCACCCAACTACATCAATCCGACGACGACAGTCATTCTATATGAAAAACTGGATGTCAGCATCGTCGAGCTGGAGACTAAGCGGAGTCTCCGAGTGGTGTGGACCGGGATTCACAACAAGGAGGAAGCGACGCATCCTTTCCTCTTACCAAAGACCAGCATGGTCAATGACCTCGCCGAACACATTTCGAAGTTGGTCACGCTGACGCCGTCAGGCTCCCAGAAAATTCGCGTCTTTGAAATATCAAAGGACGGGAAGACACAGAAGGAGTTCACTGGGACCGAGATGATCGGGAATATCCCAGACCCTGTAGAGCTGTATGCAGAGGTATGTGAGGAGCTATTCCTACTCTGTGGAAGGCTCATCATCCTCTCAGGAAATTCCTCTCGAAGAGATGGAAGCCGACGACTCAGACAAGGTCATCGGCGTGTTCCACTTCTCGAAGGAGTTGTCGCGAACACATGGTGTCCCCTTCAAATTTGTGGTTAAGCGGGTAAGGTCATTATCAACTGTTTCGAATTTTCTGTGACGTGTCCTTCAGGGAGAGAAATTCGCTGACACGAAGAAGCGGCTACAAGCCCGGATTGGTGCCTCTGACAAAGACTTGGCCTAAATATCGATTTGCTATTATCCAAGTCTCGACATTCAAGCAGCCGTCATACATTGAAGATGGTGAGAAGAGCTGGCTTCGTACTGTACTTTCGTTAACGAGCGACATAGATGACACCATATACGACCACCAATTCGCCCCAGAAGATGTTCTGGGTCTGGACCACGCTGACAAGTCAGGCAAGACGCGGGTTGGAGGCGCCCAAACGCAGCTAACGATCAGAGGCTGAGTAGTGCTCGCTATTCATGTTGATCTTTTATGTCGGGGAACCTTTCGCTCCATCTCACTTTCATTTCTTTGTTGTCCACACTGTACTTTCTTCCCTTATTACAACAGAACAGAATTCCCCCGGCTCTGTGACTAGATGTACCATGATTACTTTGGAGGAAAATCGAAACACTGCTAGAACTGAAACGACGCCAACTCAAATACTCTATTTCCGCTTCTTGTTCTTTTTTGCCTAAGACTGGATTGAGGGATCCGCGCCTGGAAATAAAACAATCAGCTTACCGAAGACTTTGGTGAGCGGCCGGACGGGGAGGCGGCCTGATTCACCGTCACTGGAAGCGTTGCCGTTCGCTGGAATAGTAAGTGATGGTGGTGGCGGCGCGCTGGACTTTGATTTCGCGGCGTATTTCAACTCTGTGTAATTAATTAATACGGCAAGGGGGGAGCCACGACACAGCAGTACCAAGAGCCTGTCTTGCCTCTTCCGAGGCTTCGAACAAACTCCGCATCTTCTCGTTTGCAATCATTCTCGTTGGCGGTGGGGAAGATGACCTGCCCCCATCCTTCCACAAATGTGTTGGCCTCCTGCAACGACCTCCATGATCTCAGCCTCGAGTTCCTTCTCGGCGGCAAGCAAGCTGTTCCAGAGCTCAGTCCCCGACCGATCCCTTTTGGAGCAGATTCTGGAGAGCGGGTTTGTCCTCGCGCAGACGCAGGACACGGACCACGTCTGTCATTGCTCTGCGAACCAGCGCGGATTTCAGCAACGCGTCAGAAGCCGGGGGATCTGTTTTTTGAAGGAGAGTAACATAGGCGTTGCGTTCGGCATGTGAAGGAAAGTAGGAGGGCAGGGCAATGGCTAAACAACGCGTGAGTAATCGACACGACTCGGAGAGGATGTACAAACTGACTGGCGTTGCGGCGGCGATAGATGTAGCTGAACACGAAGAGACCGCCAAATACGATGAGGATATACAGAACGGGGACAAGGACGGACGCCATGGCCAGAATACAATTAAAACGTGTCGCAATATAAGCGGTTTGCTGGCCTCTATTTGTTTGCCATCGCCTTGCGCCGCAAAGCCGGCCTGGCTCGGCCCGAACTGTAAGCTCCGGATAGTTTCGGGCTGCTCTATTCCTTTGTGCACCATGATTTCCCGTTCCCGCCTGCTGGTCTCGGTGCCTCGGTCTATTGCGTCCAAGCGGTTTGCGTCCACAAAGGTGAACTTCAACGTCTGCAGCATTCGATCTAGTGTTCAGTCTTTCCGGCGGATCAGACTCTGAAGGAAACTCTGCAAGAGGTCATACCGGCCAAGCAAGAGCAACTTAAGAGACTGGTACATTATAATCCTTTTCAAGTTCTGGACGTCCTCACAATGTCGTCCAGAAAGCCGAGCATGCGCAAACCGTAGTCGGTGACGTCAAGGTAAAATGGCTCGAGAGCTTCGATGCTCCGGGTAGCTCAGAATTCATCTCTCCAGATCGAAAACATAATCGGGGGTATGCGAGGTCTCAAGGCCATGCTCTGGGAGGCATCCGTTCTGGACCCCAATGAGGTAGAGCTGTCCAGTTAAGAAATATGCCTATATTCCGAACCGACGCGTTTTTAGGGCATCCGCTTCCACGGGCACACCATTCCAGACTGCCAGAAGGCGCTCCCGCCCGCTGCTGGCGGCAAGGAGATCATTGCGGAGAGTATGCTGTGGCTGTTGTTGACCGGTCAAGTCCCGACAGAGGCCCAAACTCGCCAGCTTTCTCGCGACTTGGCGGAGAAGGGCGACCTCCCTCCCTTCGTGGAGAAGCTCATCGACTCGTGCGTGATTTGTTGTTCTTCGGGTATAACGCGTTATCCGATTTAATAATATTCACAGTCTCCCTGCTACCCTCCATCCTATGACGCAGCTCGGCATGGGTGTGGCGGCGTTGAACCACGACAGCGTGTTCCAGGCGGCATACGAAAAAGGTATGAAGAAGTCCGAGTACTGGACGCACACTTTGGACGACTGCATCAACCTCATTGCTCGGCTTCCCGCCCTTGCGGCCCGGATTTATCGTAATGTATACAACCCGGGCGCACCCTTGCCTGCCCTCAACAAGGATCTGGATCTCGTCGGTTAGGCGCACACCCCTCCCTGACTCTTTCCTATCTGAAATATTCCCAGGCAACTACTCTGCAATGCTCGGATTCGGGGATAACCACAACTTGACCGAATACCTGCGGCTGTACATCGCCTTGCACGGTGACCACGAAGGCGGCAATGCGTCGGCACACACGGCTCGTACGGTCGTTATTCCTGTCGAATAATATCCTGCGCTCAATTGCATCAGATCTGGTCGGCTCAACACTCTCCTGATCCATACTTGTCCTATTCCTGCCGCGCTGTTCGCTCTCGCGGGTCCTTTGCACGGGTGCGTGGTTCCACTGGCCATAGAATGAATGGACGTCTAAGCCTCTATCAGCCTTGCGAACCAGGAAGTGCTGCGATGGCAGCTGGCGATGCAGAAGGAGATCGGCACCGACGTCTCGCACGAGCAGATCAAGGAATATCTGTGGAAGACGCTCAAGGGCGGCCAGGTCGTCCCAGGGTACTTGTGGCCTTCTCATATTTTTTTACCTAGCTGAATTCCCATTCTTTAGTTACGGCCACGGCGTGCTGCGGAATCCCGACCCGCGGTTCATCGCGCTCCAAGAATTCTGCAACGCGCGGCCGGAGCTGCAGGAAAGCTCCATCATCCGTCTCGTCAAGAAGGTATTTTTGTGATGTACAGCCCCGCCATTCATCCACTGACGCTCGTTGCAGACGTCCGAGGTCGCTCCGGATGTGCTTAAGGAGCATGGAAAGGTCTGCCTGCGCTCGTTCCAGTTAAACGCTTTATTAACAGGTGCACAGACCAAAAACCCCTACCCGAACGTCGACGCAACCTCCGGTACGGTCCCGGAGCTCGCACTGTGGTATTATGAAATTGACCATCAAGCAGGTTGCGTGCTGTACCACTATGGGCTGAAAGAATTCAAGGTGGGTTTCGCTGTTGATGTGGTTGTATCGAAGAAAGCTGACTGGGTTGTAGTATTACACTGTGATCTTCGGTGTCTCGAGAGGTGCGCTGGGGTATATGCACTTGCGATCCTTCGGGTGCTGATTTGTTTTTTTATCCAGCCCTTGGAGCTCTCACGCAGTTGGTGTGGGCTAGAGGTAAGCTGAAATACAACCTGCTTCGGACACCGCTAACAGCATTCTGCTAGCCCTTGGCCTCCCGCTCGAGCGCCCTAAATGTAAGCCATTCAATCCCGAAACAATTCGCCCACCAATTGCCCGCAAACAGCATACTCGATGGACGCTCTGGAGAAGCTCATAAAATCGTCGTAGGTATTAGTCCATATGTAAATGCCAAAACGGAAAACGGGTATTCTTCATTATCATCATCATATATTTAGTACAATCGTCAATGCCAGTGGAAATGAAGGAAAGAAAGGTACATCTGGCGTTGCGCAGCCGGGAAAGAAATGGTATTCCGATAAGGATAAAAATCCCACACAACATACAATGTCTGAGTTGCCGCCCCGTCGTACAGTTAAATTGACTAGAACCGCTGCCCGGCTTGTTGCTGCATCTGCTGCATTCGTTGCTGCTGCTGCATCTGCTGCTGCTGCTGCATCTGCATCTGCTGTTGCTGCTGCATCTGGGGCGGCGGCGGTCCGCGATAGCCCGCGGGCGGCGGGCCCTGTGCGGGGGGCGGCCGCATCATCATCTGGCCCTGCTGGGGCGTGGGCTGCCGTGCAGGGCCCGGGCCATAGCCGGGTTGGGGAGGACCGAAGGGCCCCTGTCCGGGCGGAGGGGGACGCTGCTGCTGCATTGGCGGGGGCTGTTGCATCGGCGGGACGCCACCAGGACCCGGGGGCGGTCGCTGCTGTGGGGGGAAACCGCCGCCCTGCTGTGGGGGGAAGCCGCCGCCCTGCCCTGGGGGCGGCGGGCGCTGCTGGGGCGGGAAACCGCCGGGGCCGGGCGGGGGGCGCTGCTGCTGCATGGGGGGTGGTCCACCGGGGCCGGGGGGCGGGCGTTGTTGTTGCATCGGAGGGGGACCGCCGGGGCCGGGAGGGGGGCGTTGCTGCTGCATCGGAGGGGGTCCGCCGGGGCCAGGAGGAGGGCGTTGCTGCTGCATGGGCGGAGGGCCGCCGGGGCCGGGGGGCGGGCGCTGCTGTTGCATCGGCGGCGGGGGACCGCCTGCACCAGGGCCCGGGCGCTGAATGGATCCGGTGGAGCGCGCGAGGGGGGCGCCCGGGCCTGGTCCGGGATCGCGGAGCGAAACGGGCATGGGACCAGCACCAGATGAGCCAGCAGGGTTTTTGTCGGCAGCTTTGAGAATCTCATCGCTGGAATCTAAATTAGCACGGCTAGTGTGTGGGAGAAGAGAAGGCCCTACTCGAGGAGATTGAGCGCAGCACAGAGTACGACCCATTCGACGCAGTCCTCGTTTCCCTCGCCAAGTGTCTGCCATACGGCCTTCTCCTCGGGTGTCTTGCCGGTGATGCTGATGCGCGTGCCACCACCGTTTGGGCCAGGCGGATTCTTCTGGATCTTGCCAAACTCGATGCGTTTCGGGGGTATATTGTGGCCCGCATAGGCGAAATAGAACATGCTCCAGAATGCTGCGTTTGGGTTTGGCTTGGAGACCTGGAAGAGGGGGAGGTCGGGGGAATCGGGAGAGGGCAGGGAGAGCTTGTATATGGGGGATATGACGCCTGTGTTGGCTATGGACCACTTGAGGTTGCGGGAAGCCTCGCAGCGGACGACGCGGGAGGCGGGAGTGGAATGGTCGAGTGAGGAGCCCTTTCCTGGGCCATCCTTGGGCCGTGGGGGGAAGAGCTTTGCGACGCAGAGATCTCCCTGGGGGGAGGGGGTCAAGAGGTAGTTTTCTGAATTCTGGGGGCGAAGTGAGTTGGGACCTGCGGACAGTAGAGGCCGGATGTACTGACAAAGTTTGTATGAAGGTAGGAGTATAGGATATTCGAGGGCTTGGCCTAAAGGATGGATGAGTTGAATTCATTGGCAGACGAGATTGGACATGCCATGGGGGGTGACGATGAGGGTCGGGAGATGGTTGGGTATCGGCGGGTGGGTGGGGGAGGTATATACGGCATAGATGGCTACCGCGCGCTGTCAGCTAGGAGTCATGCAGCAGATAAAAGTGTATACCTGCCATGCCTAGGTGGTATATGTACGGGGGTCGAGCGAGTGACGGGTCTACTTACGAGTTGAATAGATTGGCGGGCCTCGGTCAAGGCTGGTTGCGTTGCCACTTGAAAGTCACACCGGTCACATCCACCATCATTACTAGGTGTTGGGGGTTCACATTTCTCTCGCCTTGATTCGTTTCAACAGCGAATCTGTGCCGGCCAGCCACTACTGCGCCTGCTCTCGTGCCAGGTCTCGCGACGGGCTCCCGCTAGTCCCTCGTTTTATCTAGTGGTGGTCTGATCTTATCCTTACCACCATTCTCATGAAGGGACTCAAGAAGACTCTTGTGAATCAGTTCGCTCTTGCTCTCATTCAATCGCCGCTCACAGCCCGTCCAGCTTAACAGGAAGAGCTCCGACTCGAGCTCTTCAAAGAAGGAGTCAAAGGCGGCAGCAGCGGCCGTCCCCCCGCCCCCGCCACCCAACACCGCGAAGCCTCTCCCAAACCCCGGCTCTTCTCAGACCTCTCTCAACGGATCCGCATCTTCCGTGTCTTCCCAGTCCTCCGCCCCTTCCACCCCAGATCGCAGACATCAAGCCGATACTAATGGCACCCCTCCCCCTCCCATAGTCGTCGTCAGCTCAGATAACGGTTCTGAACCCGCTCATCGCTTTGGTGCATCGGAAAGGGTCCCTCTTGGCGGTCTCGACCTCCCCGGCGCAGGCGGAGCTCCACCGCGCGCCAACATATCCAACATGTCTCGTCTGCGCGCCAACGCAAAGGACACAATCCCTATCGTCGGAAAGCCCCCTCGCAAGCAGCGCAGCAGCCGCTTCATCATCACCGAAAAGGTTGACATCGAGCGTCTCCCGCCGTTCATGGGTCAGTTTTCTTTTCCCACAACCTCTGTCAGTCCTAACCCGCGCGCCAGAAACCCCACCGAGCGAGCGCCCCCAACTATTCATCAAGAAGCTCCACCAATGTCGCGTTTTGTTCGATTTCAACGACGCCAGCGCAGAGCTCAAAGGAAAGCAAGTCAAAGCCCAGGCTTTGCACGAGATGCTCGACTATATTACCACCCAACGCGGTGTAATTACCGAGAATGTATACCCAGAGGTGGTCGGCATGGTGTGTATATTTACTCATCAACAATTTCCTTTTTAATTTCGTCCAGTTCGCGACCAACCTTTTCCGTTCCATACCCCCTCCGGTCAATCCCACGGGAGATGCTTTCGATCCAGAGGAAGACGAGCCCGTTCTCGAGCTTGCCTGGCCTCATCTCCAAATCGTATACGAGTTCTTCCTCCGGTTTGTCGAGAGTCCCGACTTCAACACCAACACCGCCAAACGATACATCGATCAACCGTTTGTGCTCAACCTCCTCGAACTTTTTGACTCGGAGGATCCTCGGGAGCGAGATTTCCTAAAAACCACCTTGCACCGAATCTACGGCAAATTCTTGAATCTCCGTGCCTTTATTCGGCGATCCATCAACTATGTATTTTTCAACTTTGTCTACGAAACGGAGCGGCACAACGGGATCGCAGAGTTGCTCGAGATACTCGGTTCCATTATCAACGGCTTCGCACTGCCGCTCAAAGAAGAGCACAAGACGTTCCTGACGCGGTCTCTCATTCCCTTGCACAAGGTCAAGAGCCTGTCGCTCTACCACCCGCAGTTGGCGTACTGTGTGGTGCAGTTCCTCGAGAAGGACCCCGCGCTCGCCGAGGAGGTGATGATGGGTCTGCTCAAATACTGGCCAAAGGTCAACTCGCCCAAAGAGGTCATGTTCCTCAACGAGGTCGAGGAGGTCCTGGACGTCACCGATCCCGTCGAGTTCCAGAAGATACAGGTGCCGCTGTTCCAGCAGCTTGCGCGGTGCATCAACAGCCAGCACTTCCAAGTGGCAGAGCGGGCATTGCTGTATTGGAATAACGAGTATGTTGTCAATCTTATGAGCGACAACCTCGCCGTTATTCTCCCGATTGTTTTCCCTGCGTTGTACACCAATTCCAAATCCCACTGGAATCGGTGAGTCGCGACACCAGACGCCCCCATTGCGTTAGCTCATGATTTTTTTCAAGCACTATACACGGCATGGTATACAATGCTTTGAAACTCTTCATGGAGATCAACCCCGACCTCTTTGATGAATCAATGCATCAGTACAAGCAGAGGAAAATAGAGTTCGTAACGATCCGTTTTTGCGCGCTTCAGCTGAGCTGACCATCAATCATTTTTTTTTTTTATGTAGAGAGCAGGAGCATGCGGTTAGTCGCTATGATGCATGGCAAAGAATGCGAGAGAGGGCATTGCACAACTGCGCCTGGGGGCAAGCTCCCTGCGGGCTACGTCGAGATCCCGCACCCACCACCGCCCCCGCCGCCAGCGGTCGATGACACGGACATCCTCGACCTGTCGATGGAGCTGAACGCGGCGTCCATCGACGACGTCCCCGGTGATTTGGATGAGCATGGAATAGAGAGAGTCCCGATGGCGGATCCAGGTTTGGACGTACGTCGTTAACTCGTTTATTTACACTCCCCCCTCCCTCTCTTATCTATGGACCATGAATCTGAGCTTGTTGCGTATTATATAGCGGCCGTTCCCCGAGATCCATGCGGCGCAGGCGCCTGTGCCGGGTGGTGTGCAACTGCCACATATGCGCCGAAAGTCTGTGCTGCCAGGTACGTTTTGGTTTCGGTGATATGGCAGGGCCATCGTGATTGAATGGTTGATTGATAGTGGACCCGACGGTAATGCGCGATCTGCAAGCGCATCGCAGCCTCGACAATGGTCTGTCGTGATAGGCGGCCTGCGGGCGCCTCTATTGCGCGGTGTAAAACAAGATAGTGTGTTATATCCACGGCTCTATTTTTCAGTTCGGAGTACATAACGTTTGTTGCTGACACCATACATGCATCATCATTGTCTACCTTTATCGTAAACACCTTTTTATTTCATCCTCACATATGCGGACGGACTGGGACCTTTGAGATATTGTCGGAAGGCTGTAGAAGGCTGTAGGTTGCGCAGTTTGTGAATTTTTCACCGCCCGTAGCAGTGCATCGATTAAAAAAAGAACGAATCACGTGATGCCCCTAGAATGTTCGGTGACCTTCGAGATAAATCTTTGAGGATTAAAAACCGCGACCGGCCGGTCGCAACTTCATCTGTTACCTCCACCACCTACAATAATGTCTTCCTCAAAAGCTATTGGAATCGATCTGGGAACCACTTACTCGTACGTCGCCCCCCTCTGCCCACTTCCTTATCTTTACCCTCTCCTAACTTGGGCCCCCAGCTGCGTCGGTGTATGGCAAAATGATCGTGTAGAGATCATCGCCAACGACCAGGGTAACCGCACCACCCCCTCCTACGTATCCTTCTCCGATAACGAGCGATTAATCGGCGATGCCGCAAAAAATCAGGTCGCCATGAACCCCATTAACACGTACGAAAAAAAAAAAAAAAAGTGCCCCTCGATCGATAACCTGACTCTCTGTTTTGCTTTTTTGCAGCGTCTTCGATGCCAAGCGACTCATCGGCCGCAAGTTCGACGACGCGGAGGTGCAGGCCGACATGAAGCATTTCCCTTTCACCGTCTTCAGCAAGGGCGGCAAGCCCTACATCCGGGTGGAGTACCGGGGCGAGTCGAAAGAATTCGTACGTTTTTTCTCTTCCGAAAGTCTTCCGCATCCTGACGAAGACTGCCTCACAGTCACCAGAAGAGATCTCCTCGATGGTGCTCCTTAAGATGAAGGAGACCGCCGAGTCGTACCTCGGCACCACCATCAACAATGCCGTCGTTACCGTCCCCGCCTACTTCAACGACTCCCAGCGTCAGGCCACAAAAGACGCTGGAACCATCTCTGGCATGAACGTCCTGCGGATCATCAACGAGCCCACCGCCGCCGCCATCGCCTACGGTCTCGATAAGAAGGTCACCGGCGAGCGCAACGTCCTCATCTTCGATCTCGGAGGAGGAACCTTCGATGTGTCGCTCCTGACCATCGAGGAGGGCATCTTCGAGGTCAAGGCCACCGCCGGTGACACTCACTTGGGTGGCGAGGACTTCGACAACCGACTCGTCAACCACTTCGCCCAGGAGTTCAAGCGCAAGAACAAGAAGGGTATGTCGTTTCATGTTCTTGAATCTTTTTCGCCGTTTGCTGACCTTTTTCCTTTCTAGATCTGTCCTCCAACATGCGCGCTCTGCGTCGTCTGCGCACCGCTTGCGAGCGTGCCAAGCGTACCCTCTCCTCCTGCCGCCCAGACCTCCATCGAAATCGACTCTCTCTTCGAGGGTATCGACTTCTACACCTCCCTCACCCGTGCCCGCTTCGAGGAGCTCTGCCAGGACCTCTTCCGCAGCACCCTCGAGCCCGTCGAGAAGGTCCTCCGGGATTCCAAGATCGACAAGGCCAACGTCCACGAGATTGTCCTCGTCGGTGGCTCCACCCGTATCCCCCGTATTGTGAAGCTCGTGTCGGACTTCTTCAACGGCAAGGAGCCCAACAAGAGCATCAACCCCGATGAGGCCGTCGCCTACGGTGCCGCCGTCCAGGCCGCCATCCTGTCCGGCGACACCTCCGAGAAGACCCAGGATCTCCTGCTGCTCGATGTTGCCCCCCTCTCCCTCGGTATCGAGACCGCTGGTGGTGTCATGACCGCGCTGATCAAGCGCAACACCACCGTGCCCACCAAGAAGTCCGAGACCTTCTCCACGTACTCGGACAACCAGCCCGGTGTGCTCATCCAGGTGTACGAGGGCGAGCGTGCCCGCACCAAGGACAACAACCTGCTCGGCAAATTCGAACTCTCCGGCATCCCCCCCGCGCCGCGTGGTGTTCCCCAGGTCGAGGTCACCTTCGACATCGACGCCAACGGTATCCTCAACGTCTCCGCGTCTGACAAGACCACCGGCAAGTCGAACCGCATCACCATCACCAACGACAAGGGCCGTCTGTCGAAGGAGGAGATTGAGCGCATGGTTGACGAGGCCGAGAAGTACAAGGGTATGTCGATTCGTTTCGCGGTATTTTCTCTGGTGCTGACGACCTTCTTCTAGCCGAGGATGAGGCTGCCTCCGCCCGCATTGCGGCCAAGAACGGGCTCGAGTCATATTCCTACAACCTGCGCAACTCGATCAACGACGAGAAGCTGGCCGACAAGTTCGAGGCTGCCGACAAGGCAAAACTCGAGAGCGCCGTCAACGAGACCATCAAGTGGCTCGACGCGTCGCAGGAGGGGTCGAAGGAGGAGTACGAGGAGAAGCAGAAGGAGCTGGAGGCCATCGCCAACCCCATCATGCAAAAACTGTACGGTGCCGGTGGCGCACCAGGCGCGGAGGGCGGGTTCCCTGGCGGCGCCGGTGGATTCCCCGGCGGCCCTGGTGGGGCTCCCGGCGGCTTCCCTGGGGCCTCGCACGAGGACGGTCCCAGTGTGGAGGAGGTCGACTAGTTTGTTGGTCTGTTGGATTCTCCCTCCCTCCCTCCCTCCCTCTTCCACGCCGGCCTTATGTCGACGCTCTCATCGCGGCGGATGTGAAACATAAACCATTACTTGTATATCTCACAGATTAGACCAATGCATTTTCTATAATCACTCGGACAAAAAATTGAAATATTATACACGAGGTTTTGTGCTATGAACGGACGAAATCTCGAAAAATATGACCAGTTCCATGATAATTCGAAAGCCACTATAAGTATGGCTGCATCACCGCAAGGCAAGCATATCGATGGGCGGAGGAGAGACCACCAAAAAAGGGAAGAGATGAAATGTCATTGATCGGTACACCGCCACCTCCTGTCAGCGAAATAATTTCCACTCCGAAACAACGCGTCGTTGTGCAGTCACTGAAAATCCGAAATTTGATACCCGGTGGAATTGGTTCGGAATCCAGAATTTTTGTCGGAATCTGACGCTGAGCTGGGTTAAATTTGATACGACATCCCATGAGACTCCGAAAATCATCCAATACACTGACCCATAAGTAGGAAAGAATGGATCAATGATCGCTACACCGCCACCTTGCCTGCTTCTTTCGCCTCGGTGAACTACTAGAAACTACTTGTCCGAGACACTTTGGAGACACTGCGCTTTCTGAAATTTCCGGCCCAAAGTTCTCCTTAGGATTACGGCTGTGCAGTCGCTTCCTGCCTCGGCTCAAGAGCGAGGCAGCGAGCTCTTGAACGAACCTGAAAACCATCATGATCCGTCAGGTGTTGCATATACTTAAAGTATGAACGACTGTAACGACGCAACACTTTACTCTCTCGCTCCCAGTCATGATTTCTCCTACTTTCGTCGCCCTCACGGCATTCATTCTCTCTGCCACCGCGAAGCAGATCCAGAGCAAAAGCCCAGGCTGTACGCCGTTTCTCTGGCCTTGAACCTACTTTTTGGGCGTACAATCTGACTGGGCACATTTTCAGTTTTCAACGCCGGAATCCAAGGATGCATCAGCGCGGCCAACAATGTTAACGGCGCGCCGCTCGTTGTCCACAATTGCAACTCCGGGAATCTCGCCAACCAAGATTGGACCCTCGAGTTTGGCGGCAGAACCTCCACCAGCCCTGAGCCGATCAAGATATTCGGTGACAAAGTCCGCATTCCATTTCCCTCTTCACATTTTATTCTGACACCCATCGTGTAGTGCATCGACGTTACCGGCGGTAAAAACGCAGATGGGACCAAATTGCAGATTTGGACCTGCACCGGCGGCCCAAACCAATCGTTCATTTCGGGGACAGATGGTACCTTCCGCTGGGTTGGGTCCAACAAGTGCATCGACCTCACGGACGGAAAGACCGCCGACGGAACTCAGCTGCAGCTTTACACTTGCGGTGGAGCGAACGGCGGAGTGAACAGCAACCAGGTCTGGGTTGGCGCCTCGAATCCCGCTAAGACGCAGTAAGTAATTTCGTTGTGAGATTTCCCTTCGAGAATCTCAAACGAAGTTCGTTCGCAGATCAGTTACCCTCCGGGGCCAGGCTTCTGAGCTTCAGGGCGGGCCATACTGCATCACCGCCTCAGCGGACAAGGATGGCGCCAAAGTAGCCCTCGTCGGATGCACCGCCGAGAATGGAGCTTACGCACCCGGAGCCATTGGAAATAAACCATACTTCCCAAACAGCACGACTGTCTGGACAGGCCCAGTCGCACCTCTCGTTGGACAATACAAGGCGTGGGGTAACAAATGTCTCGACGTTCCCGGCGGCTCTACCGCCAACGGCGTCTTCCTGCAGGTTTGGACCTGCGGGGAGGGCAACACGAACCAGCTCTTCAAGGACCGTGGCAACGGCCAGATTGAATGGGCCGGCAAGAACAAGTGCCTCGATCTGCTCAACGGAGCTTCCACCAACGGCGAGCGGGTTTGTGTTTTCTTCTTCCTGTACGCACTTTATTCTCACCTCCGTCTTTTCAACAGATCCAACTTTGGGATTGCGCTACCGGCAACGGGAACCAGGATTGGACCACAGTTGTGATCCGATGATCTACTCTAGTCTCATACATATACTTGCAAATCTGCAATTAATCACTCTCGTTACCTGCTACGTCTCCGCCGTTTGCAAGGGCAACTACCTCAGACCTGGAACAAGATACAGGGAAGATTGCACAACAATGCCAGAATGAGCATTACTTGTAAACATTTTTTATCTACAACAAGAGGAAGAAATAATGAGAGTCCAGATCCGATAATTAAGCCGTTCCATTTGTTTTGAGGGCACCAGCGGCAACTGCACCACCAGCAACAGGTCGAGAAAGCTTGTTGGCGCCGGCGTGAACAGTGAATTGCGCACTAACAAAACCATCCAGGTTAGGGAAACCTGCCATGAGGATCAGTTATTCACAAGTTATACTCTGCGAGAAAGAAACATGACGAACTGATGTTCCTCATAGCGTAGCTGTGATGAAGACGGTTCTGTAAGCCGACCGCATCCAGATGCATTCCCCCACTTACTAAGTCGCGTTGACCATTTTGGAATTGATAGTCAGAGTAAAGAACCCTTTGAAGCTGGCCTCACTCCATTGCAAGTCAGTGTTGGTGGCGACCAGGGTCCGACTAATAGCGTCTGCAGCTGCAGGAGGGATGTTTGTACCGAAAAAAGACTCGGATGTTACGGCGGTGCCGGCGAATTCGACCCCAATGGCGCCTTTCCCGGTTATAGGATCGTACCTGCGAAATATTCAGAAAAAGTGGAACAAACGAAGACGAGCTGAGCAGACGTGGTCGTGTCATTGGGATCTAGACCAAAATCCAAGTAAGGGGCATTCAATTTCAGCACAAGTGATAGATAACCCACGCGCGAGGTCCGACACCCAGTTGGCATGGCTGTCTCCACTGAGAATGATCGTATTGGAAATTTTGTTCTTGTACAAGTGGTCTAGAACGCGTTCGCGGTTAGCCCGGTATCCGTCCCATGCGTCCTTGACTTTCATTAGTGATTGTAGGCCATTCCTATGACGGACATCTCACCACATCCGCTGATGACAACGATATTGAACTTAGAGCTTGCGCAGGTTGCAGACTCAGAAGACTTACTCAATCCGCCCAACATCAGTTGCGTAAATACAATTTGCTGCCCCACGATGCGCCAGACAGCACCTCTGTTTTTCGATGCAGACAGTGTGTCAGCAAACCCTGCTCCGGGACGTTAGTAACACTGGTCAATGTTCAAAATGTTCGTACATTTTTCTTGAGCTGCCCCCATCAATGAACGATTCGGGACCGATGCCAATGAAACAACCACTGTTCCTGGGTGAATAAAATAAATTCCTAAAGGAATGCAGTCCTCACAATCTATGCCCCGCAACGAAAAATAAACGGCTCAGTTCCGACACAAAGACGCTGCAACATACCGTGGTTGTAATTGACCTAGGTAACCCGATTATTAGGATGAACCAGAAAGTAAACATGAATGACATACATCCGTTACGTCTCGGTCGTATTGTCCTTGATGCTCATTCATTACGGCGTCACTGAATTAAAAGAGAAACAAACTGGTGTCCAGCATGGTCAGATCAAGAAGTTTTCCGATTTGGAAGTTCCTCCAAATGCGAAGCTTGTCGAAAGCCGATACCTGGCGGATAGGCAGCCATTCGTGGTACGCCCGCACCGCAGCGAGTTTTCTGTCTGTGAAACAGGCGCCGGAAGGGGAGAAGGCACAGCCAGCATCGGTGTCATTCGAATTGGTTGTACCAGCCTTTGACATATGGATAAGGACCCCATCAAACGATGTAGAAAATCAATCACTTTCCACGCATTATCCGCTACCTGTGGGCTTCATAAGACCTCCGAAATCAACTTCTGCAAGAAAGTACACGAGCCTCATGATCATCCTGAAAGCAAATCATTCTTGTAAGCTGTACATTTCTCACCGGCAATACGCACCCTGAGTTCAAGGGCGATCAGCCGAAGCTTTAACGAAGAAAAGGAACACGACTTGCCAAACGGTAATCCACGGGCCATTCTGGTGAGCTAACTGCAAGCTGCTATCTGTCCGGTACTGTAGGAGGTTTCAACACTTCCAACTCGTATACCTCGTATATAACGAACTTGGGCTAACCGTTGCCTATAATCATGGATTGTCGCCAGTTCTCTTCCCATTCTAGGTGATGTAATCGGTTACTTGCCAAACGGAGACAGGGAACTTCATACACTTGTCGGCCAATCGGCGCCCTTTTCTTTGTGAAAATCGAGTTGCAACCAGAGCATGTGGAGTACTTACCCGTTTCCAACTGACTCGTATATCTAACACAAGGAATAAAATTAATAAAATAATAATAATGATGATAAAACTCACGTAGTCTCCTAGGTGGATATACAATTGAGCAGTATCCATATGAGCAGCGAAACCGTAAGCGTTGAACCACCCTATAAAAAGTCAAGGGGAAAGCGGAGATGATATTGATGAGGCGTACCGGCTTGGAATTGTGCGCAGGAAAAGACTGCCAAAGTCAAAGGTTTTCCGCCGTTGACCAGCGCAGCAGGGGCTAGCCAGGAGAATAAGACGCATGTCGCAATCAAAAACAACAACCCACTATTTGGACTGGGTAGCGTGCGGGTCCTTCCAACAGGCGATACGGTTGACGGATTAGTGCAATCGGCGAAGATGTAAAAGTATTGGGTGTCTGGCTTGAGACCAGAGACCTCAAATTTGACCGTGAAGTCAACATCCCAGCTTGTGAAGGCTTCGCCGCTGTCCACAGGCCTCCCCGAAAGAGCGGAGGAGGAAAACACTTTGTACGAGACGCACACAGGAACACTCTGATCCGGACCCGCGCCAAGTGGGGAGGCTCGGGTCCAGATGAGAACAGAGGTGTCAAAAGGGTCACCCTGCGCAGACGCTTGACATCAGGAAAGACACGACGCCTCGACAACATCCTACGAACGCTCGCAACTGAGTGGGTGAAGTTCAAGCCTCCATTCCAAACGAAGGGACTCTTTCAAAGGTACTCATGGGAAAAAATCCAACTGCTGAGTGCATTGGGCTCACATTGCCGAAGTCAGAACCATAGAACGTTGGATAATGTTCGTCATTGAAAGGCGCCGCATCCGTGGTTTGTCTACGGATATTTCGAAAGTGGCGCGCTTGCAACTCCTCCCTGTTATGCGACAACTACGCAGGAGAGATGAAATCAAAATGAACTAGGAAGCCATGAAGAGTACTCGCCTCTGGATGGTCGGCATACGGGGAGTGATATACCAAATTACGGTCAAAGATGGTTGTGGCACTGGCCACAAGAGCCCAAAGCAAGCACTGAGTCAATAAGGAGCCCATACACCTCTCGCGTCGAGATGAACAGCTTATAAGTCAAGCAACACCTCCCGCGTCGAGATGAACAGCTTTCAGTCAAGCTCCCAGATCATCAACATCGTGCGAGAACTATTTGCAGCGCACGTTCGCAACGGTGTTAACAGAAGAAAGTATTAAACGCGTCTCGAACCTCTCAAAGTTTTCGTTGTAGTGGACGTGACTTTAATAATAACAGTTGTTGCACCCAGCTCTGGAGATGGTAGGATGGCATTGGGAGCCCGAGTAGCGCGACAGTTACAATAACATGAGTCGCCAAGAATAGCCAGCCATCTTGCGCCCATCCGGCCGTGTCGCTGAGTAAGAGGTATTTATGGCGCGGGCGTCCCGGAAGCCGGAATTTAGTATTATTAATGGGTGGAGCGGCGGGTAGGGATCCGGGCGGGCTTGATCCTCACATGACAATGCTAGACGAGACAGGTTGGATCAATAGCCGCCCGGCAGCAACCCGTCGGAGGATGACGTTGATGGACTCGGCGATCAACGGGACTTAGAGGCTCCGTGAGTAACCGAAGTGTAACATGGCTGGGCTTCAGGCAGACTTCGACAGGCCTTGACTGCGAGGCATTGTTTCTAGAACTCCACCCGGAATGTATTTCCCACCTGAGGTCCGTGGCAGCTTCAACCCCGTCTTCAAGATAATTGCAAGATAATTCATTTGAGGTATTTCCGTCCTATACTCCAATTCATGGACATTTCTGCTTCCTGTATCCATTGGTCCGTCCTCACCGTCGATCATTCCTAACGTAAACTGAAATCAGGGTGTCTAGGCCAGGAGGCTGACAAGCACTTAGCACATAAATTTCAAACCCTCGGCCAGAACGCGCGTCGGCCCGAATTGATAGGTTCAAGCTGATTTCCAGCTTGAATTTTGCATTTGTGTTCCATTAGGAGTGTTCCAAATGAGGATTGTGAGCCCCAACTTGAGCCCCAACTTTGACCCCAACTTGACCCCAACTTCACTCGAGTTGGGACTCAGTGACGCCCCAACTTGAGCGCTCAAGTTGGGGCGTCTATTGTGAATCACCTGAGAGCATCGTTTTTGCCCTCGATTTGGGCTGGTTTCATCAGCGGTTGCAATTGTTAGCGCAAATAACCGAAGTCGGGGCAAAATTGGGGCGGGTCAAGTTGGAGTGCAAGTCGGGTTCCTGTGCCCGATTTGCATTTTTCGACCTCAACTTCACTTCCAAACCCCAACTTCATCAAGTGGTCAAATTGGGGACGCAAATCCTTGCTTTGAAACACCTTATTTACATTATTTACGTGCACGGCAACTTGACCGGTGTTAACTCTTTGGTGGCGCCGCTGTGGCGGTACACAATGTATCTGACTCAATCACTGCCATCTCGACGGTCTCTTGTCCTCTTCTTGTAACCTCTTGTAACCCACACCATAGTTGCGGGTTCCACGCGTATATGTGGGGAAAATGATCCTGAAACGGTGTGTATATGGGTTCTGGTCATTCTCCGCCCTTCACGGACCAGCTATAGAAATTGAATTTTTCGCTGGAGCTGCGTGAAGCTTCCCAACGATAACTTGGGACCGAGCAGTCCTCCTCATTCTCCTCCTCCTCCTCCTCGGCCAGGAAATTTCTTCGTCCAAGCGGAGGTCAAGAGAGGAGAAGTCATCACTGATTGAGGACATTGCAGTGCAAGCGAATCTGTCGATCGCCCTTCTTATCTCAGCTAGTTGCCGTGGCCATCAGCGGTTCCTCTTTTGGATAATTCACAACCTTATATGGTTCATGGGCGTACCGAGCTTTCGAATCTGCATTTCTGTTATGTGTGCTAAAGCAAGCCCGGCACGCCGTCTACCTTTATATAAGAATCGCGCAGTCGACTCGTATCCACTTCCCTGAATTTCCTTCTCCTCATTAACCCTTCCACTGCCGACAATTTGGACTTTCACCCGCAAGCGAATCCCGAATAGATCGGCCATACCACGCTCACGTGTAATATCATAACGCGTGTAGCCCGCCAATTTCGTGAGATTTTCTACTGCCCCGTCTTTGTAATAAGCTCAACATCCTCCAGCCTTCGCGTCGTGCTTTCACATGCCTTCTACTCAGCTATTCGAATTTTCAAATGCGTTGGACGATAGTGACAGCGTAGATGTGCCACCCAGCCGCAGCCGAACAAAAAACCCTCCCCGGTCACGGACTATGTCGAGGTGGGTAGTAATATTGGATTCCCGTCGCTCTAATTTTTATTTCTTTGGAAGATCTGGCGCCTGCGTGCACTGTAAATCCCTCAAGGTTAGTCCATTTTAGACGGGCCAATTCAAAGTTTATGGATCCCGCCCAGGTTCGCTGCGAATTCGACGTCAATGAGACGGCCTGCCAACGGTGGTAAGCGGTCTTCCCTTGGAAGACGTAACGTTATGCTGATCCCACCGTCAGCCAAGCGGGGGGTTACGATTGTGTTGCCCGCAGCCGCAAGAAGCGAAAACCAGCACCGTAGGATCTACTACTCAGTTCTTTGCTGCACTTCGCTTACTATTTTGCCTGTCTAGCACTCACGAAGATTTGCAAGAGAGATCGAATGAGCAGGATCGACAAATCCAAGCCTTGCTCAGCGCAGTTCGACCAAATGAGGAGCAAAAGCAAGATCCAGGAGTTGATGGGAGCTCATTGTGACAGTGGGTACCGGGATGGTCCCATACAATATACATACTCACGCCATTTGTTTCTAAAGAGCCACGGAAGTTCGCCATTTCATATCCCCACAAATTCTCCGCCTGAATTGGCTGCAGCGGCTTATTTTTCTCGGGGTATGTACGCCTTGCTATTTTTTGAGTGGTTTCTCTGTAACGATGGCCACAGGCCAGGATCTCGGTCAGCTGTTGGCTCCCGACATAGTCAAGTGCTGCGAAATTTATCCTGCTGAAATATTGGATCTCTTCGCGATGTGTGTTTGCCATTGTGTCTTTTGCTTAGACTCACTCTGACTGTTTTCTTTTTAGTTTTTTTGAAAGAATAAATGTTCGTCACAATGCAATTATCTTGCACATCTGTTCATTGATACAAAAACAGCCTTTTTTCTCCATCCTTGATCCAGATTTGCATGGAGATCCAGCTAACATTATCTGGACATGCCCCTTTTTATTCACCGTCAGTGCGTTAGCCCGTGGTCTTGGACATTTGAAAATTGTGTTGACTCTTAATCTCCTGCTTAGTCTGTGCCACAGCCTCCCGATTCTACACGCTACGGCCAAAGCTGTACCACGCTGCACATGGATTTGCCAGAGATGCGGCGGCGGCATCCCTGGTTGATGGATCTAGGAGCGTGGATGTGTGCCAGGCATACCTTTTGCTAGGTATGCATGTTGCTACTTACAGGGATTGGCGTTGGACTCATAAAGCAGCCGTATATCCTCTCCCGAAAAAGAAACTTGTGGAGGACAGAAGTTGGTGCGTATCATATATAAATAATCGTGCTCGTCTCAACGAATGATAGGCTATATATGGGTGTCGCCATTAGGTACCCCCACAATGATACCAGTGGCTCGAGAAAATCTGACCTAGATGTACAGAATGGCAATCGAGCTTGGACTGGATCAACCTCCTCCTTCAACATGCCCTGAACGGGAGAGCCTTAACAGAACTAGAACGTGGTTGAACTGTTACTGTGTCGATGCGTCCCATGCGATCCAGTTCGGAAAGATGCCAATGCTCAGCCTGGACGATTACGTCGCTCGCTCCTCCCGAGAATGGTATCAATCATCACTTATGAACAGTCCCCTTGACGTTCACCTATGCGCCTACGCTCAAATGCTGCTTATAATGGCCGATTGGCGAAGGACTGTTTCGGAGGGTAAAGCGCGAAAAAAGGTATGTATGTTAGTATGTCACCCCTTCGACATACCACCCATCCATGATTCAGAACTTCAACAGCATTGCCGCAGCCATTCAATCACAACAGAAGCTGTCGGATGAATTGAAAGACTGGGTTGCGCGGTTCGACCTCGACTTCACCTTGAATCGTACGCGCTCCTCACCTCAGGCTCACGCATGTCATCTGACTTCAGTCTGCAGGGCTTCCAATTTGTGTATATAGAGGGAACACACTACAAATGTGCGTGGAGTCCAGAATTGGGAAAACAATTCTGACCTCGATCCTTTCCAGGATCACAGCTTACCTGCGCCTGGTAATCCTCGCCGATGGGTTTCAACAGGCTGCAAAGAAGGGGCTTGGAAGAGACTCTGATATCCTTACACTTGCTATTAACGCTGCTCGGACGGTCATCGACATAGTCATCAACAAGCTGTTTCCCACTGGACATCTGCGCTATGCTATGGATGCCAACTTTCTCTACGTCTCGTTCGCATCAGCCTTCCTGTTGAATGTAAGAGAATGTCTTCATGGGCTCGCTAGCTACTGAACCCGCCTCGCTGCCAGCTGCTTCGGCCGAAATTTCTTCCCCTAGGTGAAGGAGGAAATCCAAAGTGACATCATCTTGCTTGTGAGCAGGCTTGTTGATATACTTGGATCGGACGCTGTTGCGCTGGATGGAAGACACACTCCAGCACTGTACTCCCGATTTCTTTCCAGGGCTTCTCATCAAATACCACAATGTCTCTCCACACCGGCCGGATTCACCAGCAAGCGAGGACCTCAAATTTTATCCCCAGTTTGGGTCGGACCGCAGCCTCACACCACCACAGGTATATTCTTGGCCCGACGTTGGCCTTGCATATAGTCCTAGTGTCTCACCAGCGGGATCTGATGCATCCGGCGACTACTTGATCTACCAGCACGCTGGGGACCTCGATATGGACCTCTCTTTGAGTCATTTTATCAATACGGTAACTGGTGAGAAGCACAGCCAGGATGCAAAAAATGACTTCAGAGATCGAGAAAAGTGGGATACGTGGAACATAGACAATGCACGCGCTGTATATTCGTAAGCTGTGCCTCTTCTAGATTACTTGTACAATGTAGTGGCAACAGGACCTAATTTAATCAGATTTCTGAAGCGCCCGACTCCTCCGCCACTCCCCGACTTGGTATGGAAACGGTAGTATTAGTGTAGCACGGAGTGCAGCGTCCTGAGTTATTTATTCCGTCTCTTCTCCGATTCATTACCTTCATCGATGTGGGCAAATGAGCTCCTGAGTTACCTTGAGGACCTTTGATGACAAGCATTTACGTCATTGCCACCTTAAACCTCAGCCGTCTATGGAGGTGCCATGGCCGCGAGCGCCTCCGAAACTGCTGAAGTTCGTCTTTGCTTGAGAACCTGAAACCAATCTGAACATTCTTAGGCAAGCGTACACCAAATTATTTGCGTCCGGAACCACCCTTGCAAGAACTCGCGACACTTGTTTAGCAGATCGCCTGTTCGTGTCTGATGATGCTTCAGAAGTCCCAATCCCAGGGCGGAGCCTAGCGTGGAAGGTGCTGGTGTTTCGTTATCGCTCCTGTATTTGGAGTTCAAATGGCGCTCCATTCAGCTGTTTCTACTTCCCGACGAACCACTACAAGCTTCACCAGATGCGGAAGCGAGGCCTCCTCTACCCTCCCTCCGCCTGTCGCGAAAGAAATACGCCGCACTTATTCTGGAACACATGCGAGCGCCGGACGGTAGCTACGAAGAGGGTTTCGTGGTTCCAGGATCCCCGATCGCTCGACATGCAGAGACGGCCGACGATCTTGAGACAAACAATCCGCTTAGTTTGCATCAAGAGGTAGCTGCAGTTTATTTGGAGCGTTTCTCCTGTTGACTGAGATGACTAGAATCCTTGGAAAGAGTGGTTTGGAGGTGCCTGCACTGCATTTGGAGCTTTTCGCCTGTTGACTGAGATGATTAGCCGTGGAATTGCGGAAGACAATTTTACAAGATGTTGAAAGAACATTCCCTGAAATCGCGTTCTTCCGAGAGCCCGAAGTCGGTCTTTTCTATTCTTCCATTCGAGATGCTCATAATTTTGAATAGGTTCAGTTTCAACTGACCAACATTCTCTTTTTGTATTGCACCGTTACGAATCCTGCCATCGGATATCGACAAGGTGGATGTGGCTTTGACTTTTCACATATCAAATATCCTCATAATCCCACTGGATAGGCATGCACGAACTCCTCGCTCCATTGTACTACGCTGTAGACTATGACTCATTAGCGGAAGAAGACGCAGTCGTGGATGACCCGACAGCCCGAGAGCTCTGCTCTAGAACATGGGTTCCCGCTGACGCCTGGGCGTTATTTGAAGGGATGATGCGCGGAGCATCCCGGTGGTATGAATGGCAAGAGTCACCACTCGCGTCCAAGGGAACTTATTCGCCGTTCGCCACCCATGTTGACATCCCTGCTGGCCCAATCGAAGTCAAGCCTTACATAACACCTGTTGTCGAGGATTGCAATCGCATGCAGTCCAATCTCCTTCGGACCACCGATCCATTACTTTGGAAGCACATGCAGGCTGCGGGTATCGAGCCTCAGATATACGGGATTCGGTGGCTCAGACTTCTGTTCACCCGTGAATTCGACATGCGCTCAGCCATGAAGCTTTGGGATGGACTGTTTGCTTGTGATCCGACGTTTGAGCTGGCACCGTGGCTTTGTGTCGCGATGTTAATACGAATTCGTAACGAACGTACGCTCATTTTACTTCTCGCCATTCAGCACCATATTCACTTTATTGGAAGTTATCCCTGCTGACTACAGTGGTCAGCTCACAAGCCTATTGCGATACCCATCTCATCCCATTGGCGATAGTCCTCATCAGACGAGCATTCTGTTGAAGCAGGCACTGGCCCTTCAAATGTCTCCCACTCCTGCAACTGGCGCTTCGTTGGTTATGGAAAACCGCAACTTGTTGAGTATACCCATTGAAGTTCCAGAACCCCCACCTCCGCCACAAAGAAGAGGTGCTCGAGGAGGACGTGGCGGCAGTCCCCGACCTGGTCCCGATCCACGGCAGCAACCCAGCCCAGCAGATGGGTTTGCCGGAAATGTTTGCCCGTGGTTTGATGGAGCGGAGCGAGAGCTTCCGCCTGAACAAGACACTCACGAGCGCCTTTTCTGAATTACGAGTAAGTGCGATTTGGTGCACACACCTGTATTTGCTTAACGTCTTTTCTGCAGCGCAATATTCCTGAGCTTGCTGCTTCATTCGTACGCTCACCTGCGACTCCGTCATTCCCGCTCGTCGACGAGCGGTCACCGGAAGAGCGACCTCCTTGGGAGCCCAAGTCCCGACTTGAGATGGAACGAGAGATATCTCTACTTCGCTCAACCAATAAACGTCTAGGCGACTCTCTCAGTTGGGTGGTAGATGTGCTGCTACAAGACGAGTCCCAAACAAAAGACTTGCCACGTTTGCAGCAATCGAAACGTGAGGCTTTGGAAGCCATCTCGTATGTCAGAGATGTTCTAACGAGGGGTTCCACCGATGTCGAGGAGGAGCGACTATTCGGAGAGGAGGAAATTGAGAGGCGCAAAAAGTCTAGCGAACAAAAGTCTAGGCAACCTTCAATCAGCTCAATTGTAGATGTGCCTCAGCCTGCAGCCCCTGCCCCTGCTCCAGTCGTCGATTCACGTTCAAAGGTTTCAGCACCCGCGATTCCAGCCCATTCAGTACCTGCTCCTCTGCGTTCTCCGTCACTAAACACTGCAGCATTGCCACCTACCTCCCCTACTACCGTTGCGCCTTGGCATTACACTCGGTCCAACTTTTCTGCTGGCAGCCTTCCATCGGCCTCCCTTCCCCGTGTACCACCTCCCACCTCCTCCACCATTCGACGAGCAGCAGAAGCCGGCAGAGCCACCGAGATCCCACAGCGTTCGCGGTCGCCCGCCCCGCGAAAGCAAAGTAAAACTGATCAAGATCCAC
The DNA here is from genome assembly GCA_029282285.1 of Mycena rebaudengoi. Lineage (NCBI taxonomy): Eukaryota > Fungi > Basidiomycota > Agaricomycetes > Agaricales > Mycenaceae > Mycena > Mycena rebaudengoi. Next base: position 934,352 of record JARJCX010000007.1, read on the forward strand.
TGGGGGTTTTATAGTTCGCGCCGCATATATGAGCGGGATTTAATACTAACAGGTAGATAGATGTACAACCAAAGTAGTAAATGTTTTGAATGTAGCCCAATTCTTACTGTGATTCGGATGTATATCGCTACACCAAATCACATGAATTTGATTCGTCGGAGGATTTCGGACCGTCGTCTAGTAGCTTGTCACCATCCAACTCTGCCAATGCTGCTCAGAAAAAGTCTTCCGCGGACTCTTTGGCAGTCTACGCGTTCCTTCCAGTCGTCGGCACCTGCAAGAAAGATTGTTGGAACAAACCCGGTTAAAGCTGAGGAGGTCAAGGTAAAGGACTGGGGAACTTTGCGCGATGAGCTGTCTGTCTCTAACTCTCCCGATTTCTAGTCATGGGCTTCAGGCAAGTATCCCTTGATTGAGCATGAATTCGACGCCATTGTCGTGTAAGCCTTACCCCACTGCGCTGGACGACGTGCTGATCGGTACCGCGAAATAGCGGGGCTGGTGGTGCGGGTCTCCGAGCTGCGTTCGGACTGGCGGAGGCGGGGCTTCAACACTGCGTGTATCACAAAACTCTTCCCTACTCGAAGCCACACCGTCGCCGCGCAGGTACTGCGACCGGTCTTCGTGTCATCTCAGAAAGTGCTGAATGGACATTCAGGGTGGTATTAACGCTGCTCTTGGAGTAGGCTCTATTTCTCGTACATATACCAGAAAGCTGACGTTGTCCACTGGTGATAGAACATGACCGAGGACGATTGGCGATGGCACATGTACGATACGGTATGTCTTGATTTCGTGACTACCCATGTACCCTACTGAGCTCTTCGCAGGTCAAGGGTTCTGACTGGCTCGGTGACCAAGACGCTATCCATTACATGTGTCGTGAGGCACCAAGAACTGTGATTGAGGTAGCGTCGCGCATCATCGAAAACTTGTTGGATACCAGTACAATACACCTTTTTAGCTCGAACACTTTGGGGTCCCCTTCTCACGGACGAAGGAGGGCAAAATCTACCAACGCTGCTTTTGGTGGCCAATCTCTTAAATACGGAAAGGGTGGGCAGGCATACCGCTGCGCCGCCGCTGCGGATCGTACTGGCCACGCTCTTCTGCACACTCTCTATGGCCAATCTCTTCGCCACAACACCAACTTCTTTATTGAATATTTCGCGCTTGATCTTATCATGCAGGATGGGGAGTGCGTCGGCGTTATTGCTCTAAATATGGAGGACGGCACACTCCACCGATTCCGCGCGCACAAGACTGTTTTGGCTACCGGAGGCTACGGGCGCGCGTACTTTAGCTGCACAAGTGCCCATACCTGCTCTGGAGATGGGAATGCCATGGTCGTCAGGGCTGGCCTGCCGCTGCAAGATCTGGAATTCGTCCAGTTCCACCCTACCGGTATTTATGGTGCTGGCTGTCTCATCACCGAAGGTCGGGGATAGTGCTGTCACGTATTTACAGCGTTGACAATTTTCCAACAGGTTCTCGCGGAGAGGGAGGATATCTTTTGAACTCCGAGGGTGAGCGGTTTATGGAGCGGTATGCGCCGACGGCAAAGGATCTGGCGTCCCGGGATGTCGTCTCTCGCAGCATGACTATCGAAATTCGCGAGGGCCGCGGTGTTGGGCCTGAGAAAGACCATATCTACCTGCAGCTCAGCCATTTGCCCCCCGACGTTCTGCATGAGCGCCTCCCTGGTATCTCCGAGACGGCGGCCATCTTCTCCGGCGTCGACGTCACCAAGGAGCCCATACCCGTGCTGCCCACCGTTCACTACAACAGTACGCTGAAATTTCCGTTCTTCTTTCTCTCTGTGCTAACTTGTACTTCAGTGGGCGGTATTCCTACCAAATACACCGGCGAGGTCCTTACAATCGACGCGCAAGGCAAGGACAAGGTCGTTCCTGGGCTGTACGCTGCAGGCGAGGCTGCGTGCGTCTCCGTCCACGGCGCGAACCGTCTCGGCGCCAACTCCCTTTTGGACATCGTCGTCTTTGGGCGTGCATGCGCGCACCACATCAAGGACACCCTGACGCCCGGCAAACCGCACAAGGCCATCCCCGAGGACGCCGGCATCGAGAGCATCGAATTCTTGGACAAGATCCGCAACTCTGACGGGCCCGAGCCCACCGCTAAGATAAGACTGGACATGCAAAAGGCCATGCAGTCTGACGCTGCAGTGTTCCGGTGAGCTGCCTGTTCCGTCGTGCCTAACCCAGAATTTCACATACTGTTTTCAGGACTCAAAAAACTCTGGACGAGGGTGTCGAGAAGGTCCGGGCCATCTACAAAAACTTTGACAAGGTCGGCATCAAGGACAGGAGCATGATTTGGAACACGTACGCACATTTAGGGTTGAACACGCCCGTTCTCCGCTAACCGCTCTCTCTGCCGCAGAGATCTCGTTGAAACTCTCGAACTGCGTAACATTCTACAGTGCGCCATCCAGACCATCGTCTCCGCAGCTGCCCGCACGGAGTCGCGCGGTGCCCACGCTCGTGAAGATTACCCCGATGTTCGTTTCCATCCTATTTCGTCTATTTTTATTGCCTACTGACAGCATTTTCCAGCGCGACGACGAAAAATGGATGAAGCACTCTTTGACTTTCCAGCGGGATGCATCCAGCCCCGACGTCGAACTGACCTACCGCGGCGTCATCGCCAACACGCTCGACGAGAACGAGTGCAAGGCCGTACCCCCCGTTCAAGCGCGTGTACTAGTCCTAGTTAGAAAAGCCTGTACATTTCCTTCCATAAATTATGACGAAAGGAAGGCCGTTAATTATTTTGTGCTGTTTTTACAAAAAAAGCAAAGGCAAAACAACGAAAACAAGGATTCAGCTATGTACTTTATAGCGGGGTGTCGAGCGCGTGGCGCGCGAACAGGACCTCGGAGAAGTAGCGTGCGCGGGTGGTCCGGCCGCCAAAGAACCGCCCGTCGAGCTCGCGCACGGTCTTCCACGCGCCAACCGGCCCGCCGAAGAGCACGAAGATGCGCACCGCGTCGTCCGGGTTGGGCGGGGGCGGGTCCACGCGGTGCACCACCACGCGCTCGACGACGCCGTTCTTCGAGCACTCGTCGCCTGTAGAATATTAGTATAAACGCGAACACGAACTACAACAAAACGTACCGATCTCTTCCGTCAAGTCGTCGTCCAGGTCCTCGACGCCGACCATGTTCGTGAGCACCACCACGCGGCTCGGCTCGCCGAAGCGCTCCCTGTCCTCCCGCACCTTCGCATCCTCGTTATTGTTGATGATCTTCCCCATCTTGGACCCGACGCCGATGCCCTTGCCCGCCGCGGGCGCCACGTGGTGGCCCTTCCCGCCCGCGCCCTTGCCCTGCGACACCTGCTCGACGGTGAGCGCGTTGACGATGCCGGAGCCGTCCACGCCGAGGCCCTGGCCTGCACACATGAATTAATCTATCCGGGCGTAGGGAAAGTAAAGAAAGAGACACACCCTCTTTGTGCCCCCACTTGGCCATGAGGCGCGCGGCGAAGCCGTGTGGGTCCGGTCTGCGGTGCGCGATGGATGAGTGTGCGGGAAGAGACGGGAAGAAAACAGCACGCACTTCTTCGAGGGCGGCTCGACGGGCGCCGTTTCGCCTTCCGCGGCCGCCAACGCCCCGAGGCGCGCAGCGATCGCGGCAGCGGCTTTCACACGCGCGTCGAGGACGGCGGCCATGGACGGCGGGCCGCCCGGGGGCGGGGGCGGGACGGACGGCGGCGCGAAGGGGTTGTACGCAAGCGTCGGGGGGGAGAGTGAGCGCTGGCGCGGGGGCGGGGGCGGGGGCGGCGCGGGCCGGGTGACGGAGGCCATCGCGACGCGCCGGAGGTAGGCTTCGTCGCCGGTTTCGGCCTGGGGGGGCGCGGCGCTGATGGACAAGCCGGGGATCACGTCGGTGTCGTCGTCGTCGTCCAGTCGTGGGGCGGAGTATGTCGGTACGGCGGGTGGTGGGGGTGAGGGTGGACGTTGCGCAGACATGGCGAGGCGGCGCTGATACGCCTCGTCACCGGTGAGGGCGACTGGCGGCGGTGCGGCGCCGAGTCCACGTTTCTCGTCGTCTGCTCTGGACCAGTGGTCCACCTCGTATCGTCCTGGGTAAAAAAACATGAACGACTGCCAAGATGCAGGGACAAGACAACGACGGACCCGTCTTTCGGGGACGCTCGTCTTCGTCCGAACCAGTGCCCTCGCTGTCAGAGTAGCCACCGCCGCCACTGGCTCTCGCGCGCTTGCGGGCCTCAAGACGCTTCTCCTCGATCAGCCTCTCGCGGCGATCGATACGATCCTTTTGCTTCCAGACCTTTTCAGACAGTAAGCAGGAGAGCATGCCTAACGGCGGTCGCGGACCTTGAACTCGCCATAATCGTTGGGCCGCAGAATGTCGTATGGTTCCTGGTACGGGTAAGGCCTCACAAACCAAATAAAAACCAAAAGAAAACTGACGAGCGGATCCCACACATTCATCGACGGCGCGTTGTTATTCCTGTTCTGTCGGATGGTCTAGGCTCCGACAACGCATGCACATGAATACGACAAACGCACCTTCCTTCCCCGGCCCTTGCCGCCCTTTTTCTTGTTGTGCGACGCCTTGTAGCCGTTGACGTCCTCGTCAAGCACCATGGACGGCGGCTTGACCTTCTTGCCCCAGCCCGCCTCCTGCTCCTGCACCGGCTCGACGAGCGCGGGCGGGGCAAACACGACCGCGGTCGCGGAGACGACGGCGGAGGAGGTCGAGGCAGCGAGGGCCGCGCCGACAGGGAGGCGGGCTGCTGCGGGCTTCTGCCTCTGGGCGGGGGCGCGGCGGACGGGGGCAAAGGCGAGGGAGGCGGACCACCCTTGATATTTTTTTGTATATTCAATAAACGGGATGGGGGTCTGCGGAGGCGCAGGATATACCGGCAGTGGCCCTTCCCGTGTCTTCTACAACAGCAGGTTGCGGGGTGGCAGCAGGAGCAGTAGTAGCAGTCGGTGTCTCTGATTCTGCCTTTTCCTTTTCAACAGGCGGGGGCGACGCGGGGGCTGCTGCGGCGGCGACTGTTGTGCCTGTAGAGAATGTCAGGCCGCCGTACAGGCCACCTGCTCTGCTCGACATGGTGGTTCAGTTCAGAGAGTATGATATTACAAATATTATAGTACACTTTTACTTGTTACTATAGATTGCCTCTGCTTTGCCTGCCTGCTTGGTTCCCTCGTCGCCCACTGCATACCCATACGCCATCTTGGCCGCCCCGCTCGCAACAGCCGCAGCTTGCGCAGCAATCCCCGGCTCCGTATACGTAGTGTTGCTCGTCTTCCCGGTCAATTCAGCAGGCGGGTTGGTGGCATGCGCCCATCCATCGTCTGTGCTCTTCATATCAGCACCGTGCACCCCCCAACAAGAAACGCTACGCACCCTTATTCGAGTCTTCGCGCAACGGGTGCACATTCGTGCTCTCTATAATCCCGGGTTCTCCCTCAATCACGCCCGCCGTCTCCTTGAACAGCCGCTTCGCCTGCTTGTCGCCCTCGAAATTCGGCCCCGCACCCGCCCCGCGCTCCTCTGTCGTCGGGTCCGTCACGAAGTTCGTGTCCATCGGATTGGTGGGCATCGAGGACGAGGTGGGGTTCGCGACGCCTAGCAATAATATTAATACATCGTGAATAACTTGTCAGCGTGCACCGACCTGGATATACGCCGACACCCATCGCACCGGCGCCTGGTATGTTTTTATCGTTCGTAGCCATGTTTTAGTGCCGCGCATTCCCGCTGGGTGGGGTATTATACCTCGAATATCCTCAACTACGTCACCTTCCCAACCTCACCACCGTGAAGTCAGCTCTGACGATGCTTGCTTATCTGCTATCTAGACGCGGGTCAGACAGGCGCGTGGAGCACGATATTATTGTTTCAAGACGCCCAACGAATACGTCCACAGAAATATGAAAATTAATGTACATAATGCTGACAATGCTATAATTTCAGGCTCGCGGCCCTTTCAAGTGCAGCAACAACGTCCTTCGGGTCTATGTCGACCCACTCGTCTAGGTCATCCTCCGTCTGCCGCCAAAGAACACGATACAGGTCCCAGAATAAGTTCAGATATCGTGCATCCTGAAGCCGCAAGCCCCCCGAGAAAAGTCCCAGGTCGAGGATGCGCCTTAGATGCGCGATATATCTATGTGGAGGGTATTGCAATATGCAATACAATACTTACTATTCTACTAATTCGCGAATCTATCTGGCGAGAAATACCGCAGCCTTGCCTCCTTGCTCACCAAATGCACCGCAAACGAGCCCGCGTCGATCATCGCCCACCCGTTGTTCACGCGCTGTTTTAAGTTTGCACCTGGGCCAAGACACGCATTTCACAAGTATTATAGCTTCACAGCTATTTCGAGCGCACTAATAACCTCCCTGGGGTCCACACTCGGCTTATTATACCAATCGCCCGGGCGCTCCTGCCCCATCCACCCCCAAAGCACCTCATACATCCCCCAAAACAGGTTCAAATACCTTTCGTCCTCAACCCACAAATCCCCCTCCAACGTGCGCTCGAACACCGCATCCAACTTTGCAGGGCGGCAAAAGTTCGAGCGCTTGATGCTCCCCAGCTCCGTCACGGTGTTGTCCTGCAGGAGATACGCGTGGATCAGGCTCCAAATGTGGAAGCGCAAGCGTCGTGGTGTCGTGCAAGACGGAACGCGTCGTGCTGCCCGCGATGGGCTGCCGTCGAGCGCGCAAGCCCACAGCAGATGCGCACAATGTCGAGGACGCCCCGGCTCGAATCCGTCCGGAACGTGCTCTGTTCTACTCCAAGCGCGTCCGCGCGCAGAACACCCATCTCCTTCCTCGTGATGACCATCCCCATAACCGACCGCAGCCACGGCTGGGTGCCCCGCTGCTGGCACGTACTCCCTTTTCTTTTCTTTTCTCACATCGCGCGTACCCTCGCTCATACACACACCTCGAGGTCGAGCGTGTCCACCGCCCGTCTCACGTACATACCCTTTCGAGGTCACCTCACGTACGTACGTACCCAGCCCGCGTGCGGATTCCCCTCTCTCCTCTTTTCGGTTATATAGGCTTGTATGCCCTCGCGCGGTCGTCCGGCTCTCTCATACTACTACCCGCGTTTGAGCTCGCACCACTGTTCGTTCGAATTCGTACACCGCTCCCCGCGCTCCTCGCGTACCCGCCTGTCGCCCTTATACCATGCCGACGTCGCCGCCTCCAATCGTATCTTTTGTGGCCGACCTCCGAGCCTGTGCATACCATACCGCCTTCAAATTCATATGTAATAATCCTTGCGAGGACTCTCGCAGCCTTTCGTTCCCTGGCCATATGGTACCTTTCGTCCCTTGATATCGATATAGTGCCTTTCGTCCGCTTTAGAGGTCGCGCTCGGGTACCGCGCGCGCGTATTCCGCCTCCGAGGCCGTGCGCGCTCGTATTCCGTGTTCCAATACCCTCTTTGCAATTGCATCCTCTTGAAGTCGCGCCCGTCACGGCCGTTTCTGGAGATCCTCAGTATCCCTTGTGCCCATGCGCCGCGTTGTTCGTGGTACCCCTCGAACATTGCCCACGTATGTACACTCTGTACAGCAAATGCAACATCCTCGGGACTCTAAACTCTATGATTGTGATTAGTTGGCCCTTGAAAACTACGTTTAAATAATCCGAGTTCTAAACTACGTTTATAATCAAAGAAAATATATAACTCATTGCCCAAACCTTTTTTTACTACTCGCGTACTCCAAAAAAAAAAAGAGTATTAATCGACCTATGTAACTGAAGGGACAGGATAGTAAACAAAGTGGAATTTCCGGGCAATAACCTTGAAGAGTCGAGGGGCGACTGACGAAAGATTACGCGTGCGTGCGCCAGGCAGTGGCGGAATGTTAGTCAGCCACTGGGGGGCGCCAGTGCCGTCAGCCACCGGGGAGTGCGGGAGGAACTTTCGATTCGCCGCCAGCCGCGTCAGCGAGCGCGTCGGCTGCAGAGCTTCTCCGGGTCGAACGGCTGCGAGATTCTCCGAGTCGAACGACTCGGCGCTTCTCCACCACGTTGAAAGGCTGCGCGTCGGTTTAAGCAAGCGGTGATTTTTAAGCAAGCGATAATTATAAACAGCATCGAGGCAGGCTATCACAGGCGGTTGGCGTACTTGTCAAGCTTGATGCCACTGACGGAGACCCGCGCGGCCACTGACAGAGCCCTGCGCGCGGGTTCAGAGGTTGGTGGGACGGAGCTGAGTTGAATGGAATGCAAGTGCAGGGCGCCACGATGGAGTGGGAGGAGGAAGGAGAGGAACGAACGAAGGAGGGAGGGCAGGGAGGAACGAACGAAGGAGGGAAGGGTCGGTTCCACCTGGATGGTACAGTATTCTAGTTTGAAGCCAACTCCCTAGCTACCGCATCTTCCAGGACCACTGTTTCGACCGCCCCACTCGCCCGCAGAAGAGTAACAATGGTGTCGCGGTCCGCTTGCCTTGAGGGAATCACGTAACCTCCATCGTCCTTGCAATCGTTGCTGAGCGCGGCTCGCAACGGATTCCCATACTCCCCGCCATGTCCGTTGACGTCAGCGCCGTGTGCAATGAGGAGGCGCACAGTCTTTATATGGCCCTGCCGCGACGCGACGCACAATACGCTTCCGTGCTTTGCGACCTGCGCATTAATAGCGGCACCCTTGTCGAGTAGAAGCTTCACAGCGTTATCGTCACCCGCCCATGACGCAGCATACAAAGCGCGCCCGCCGTATGCAGTGACGTCGGCCCCATGCTCGACCAAAAGACGCACACTCCCCGTGTGGCCTCCGACGCACGCAGCCTCCAACACACTAAAATGTTCCCAGTCCCCGGGGACGTCTTTGAGGTCCCATAGCTCCAAGTATTGGTTCAGGTATTTTGGATGGTAGGCTTTACCAGGAGCATTGACATCAACGCCGTTTGCGAGAAGAAGCTCTATGATATCGCATCTGCCGCGCAACGCCGCATACTGTAACGCGCTCGCATATTCTTCGGCATGCGCGTTCGGGTCGCAGCCATTTGTGAGAAGAAGGCGTACAATGTCTGTGTGGCCCCAGAATGATGCCTCTTGCAGCGCATTTCCGAAGTGGTCGTCGTATGCATTGATGTCTGCGCCATTTTGAAGCAGAAAACGCACAAGTTCGACATCCCCAAAGACTGATGACGCGCCATGCAGTGCACTTCCGTACCTCCCCCCTTGTGCGTTGATGTCAGCCCCTTTCTCCAGTAGAAGACGAACAACTTCAATATTTCCACTCCAAGCGGCGGCTTGTAAGGCGGTTGAGGTGCGCTCGGCACGAGCATTGGGGTCTGCGCCTCGTTCGAGCAAAAGACGAACAACTTCAAAGTGGCCTCGCTCTGCGGCCCCGTGCAACGCGGTTCCATCATGCTCTTCGTCGTGCGCATCGAGCTCGGCGCCATTCTCGAGGAGAAGACGCACAAGTTCGACATGGCCGTTCCATGACGCAGCCCGCAATACAGTACTGTCCCCTTCATTGTGCGCATTGGCGTCGGCCCCCGCGGCAAGCAGAAGACGAACGATCTCCACAGGTTCGGGGGTTGTGTAAAAGGTGCTTACGGCTGCCATCAACGCGGTCCCGTCTTGACTGTCGTAAATATTCACACCAGCACCCCGCTCCAGGAGAAGGCGCACAATTTCGACGTGCCCTTTTCTAGACGCGACGTGGAGTGCAGTTGCGTGCTCGGCATCGTGCAGATCGATGTTGGTGCCTTTTTCAAGTAGCAGGTGCACCACCGTGACGTGGCCTCCAAAGGCAGCAAGATGCAGCGCGCTACCCATAGCGACATCGTTTTCGAGCAATGCACACACCCCCTCGATGTATCCCTCCTCTGCACACAATTCCAGGGGTGATGCAGGATTGTTTCGGCTGCGACGGAGGAGGTTTAAAGCATTGTACTGTTCGCTTCCGTTCTCTACAAGACGCATCGCATCCACAAATAACACGGCGCGGTCTTGGGAGCGGAGCAGATGGTGACACCACCATTTCGCCGCGTACTCTGCCAATGGATATGAAATGAATTGATTGAAGGGGTGGTCCGCGAAGTGGAGAAGACCCCCGATACATGACTGCGCGAGGAAGGTGTGTGAGGGGCCCAGGCTGAGGTCACATTTAAATTTTTCAGCAAATGGTGCGGACAAGAGGTAATCCTGGACAGAGGAATGTGCCAGTGCGAGGTGCCGTTCCTCGCGGTCATCGGCTGTAACAGTGACCAGACCTTCCAACCATTCAAGAATTGTGTTGGCGTGGTCATTGCGCAGAGTCGGGTCATAGGTGTGATGAGTTGGATTGGAAAAGTCGAAGGAGATGGCGTCCGCAAGCGCTGCCAGAGTATTGATTGAGGGCCATGAACGGACTCCAAATAGAAGCCACCGAAAAATTGCTGCAACATAGACAAAATCATCTGTACGGATTCTCTGGATGAAGCGGTCGTACACGCCAAATAGATCCGTCGGAAGATTTTCAATCGCTCTGTTCAGCTCATTTTGCCGTTTGCAGCGGGAAAGCTCGATGAGGATACAGGCAGCAAAGCGGAACCTGTCCATGTCAATGAACAAATCGAAATGCGGAGATAATGGTATGTAAACTGACATTCCATTGCTTTTGGAAACAACTCGATCCGCAATTTCGTCGATGCGGGAGGACCAAGTTTTCATCTTGCGAAGTTCGGCTTCAACAAAGAGTCTAATATCCTTCTGCATGACATGTGATTCCACGTAGACGCATGTCACGTCCTTGAAGCCGTTTAAGAACACGTCGCGAGGTTGGCTGGTGAATAGAAGGTGTAGCGGGGCTTCGGTCCACTTTTGCAGCCTCGAAATGAGCGTAATGATTTGCACCTGCTCATTATCCGCACACTCGTCGAGCCCATCGAAAATAATATAAGTACGCTCGAGTTGTCGGAGGAGCTCTTCCAGGATACGCTGCAGATCATCATAGGTAGGCAATGTCTGCCCGTCCGACAGATTGTACTGTGCATCGAGAATCTCGTAATGACAGTGAGACTGGGCAGAAAGCTGGAGAACGATGCGCCGAAGGGCACGTTCCACTGCATGGTCTGTCTTGTCATTGAAATCAAAGTAGAAGAATGCGACGGCGGCCGACTTTCCGCGGTCTTGGAATAGTGGTTTGTCATGGATGAGCTTAGTGATTGCTGCTGAGCTGTTTATTATTGTCATTAGAAACAGCGGGACATAAAATATTTGAAAAAGTCACCTGAGCACACTCTTTCCAGCACCCGCTACATTACAATGAGATTATGACATTGACTTGGATGGGATTACTTACAGCTACCCTGAATCCACAGTGACCCTGGATGGTCTTGCCAATAGACGAACTTATTGCCCTCGAGAAACCACTCCCCAGTGCCTTCTTGGCGAAGCGCCTGCGTGTCATGCTGTTTTTGTGCCATATCAGGGGGCAAACGCAGCCACCTTTCGAGCTTATCAACAGTCCTATAAGCTGTTCAGGGATGGTTGGGACGAATAAGAAATACCGCTGACACCGCATCGTGAACCTGGTCCAAAGCTCCCTTCATCTGGTTCTGCTGGATCGAAAGATCCACCAAACGATTAGTCTAAAAAGCAAACGATGAATACGAGGACGAGTTCGCTAGTTTGTCTACTCACCCGGAATCTGGCTCCGAATGAATTGAGGTCTTGCTGCAGTGTGCTGAAGTCGCCTCCGAGCTGGTTCCGGGCTGCACCACGACGAACGGCCCCGATTTCATTGTAATCTGCGACAAATGCGGCAGCCTTCTCCAGTAAGCTATATCGAGGCTTAAGAATAAGATGATTCGACAGGAAGAATGAGCAGACCCTGCGTATGTTTCCAGGTCAGGCTTGAGACGTGTAAGAACGTCGACGTGGCCTGCTGCCTCCATCCGCAAGACAGTCGCATGCAGGTCATGAGATATAGACACTATGCGGCAGAGCAGATTATCTCGTTTTTCATCCGTAGCTTCCATTTCCTGCACGAGATAAATGCGACAAAAACACGCAATAAACATTCGCGCGGACTTTGTATACTTTGATAATTTGGGAGAGGCAACCAGCCACGGGTGCGATAAACGGAACAGTTTGGACAAAACCTGCGAGCTTCTCGACGACATCAACCGCAAGTGCGACGTTGTCGACTACTGAGTCCTTCATGCGCGTAGATTTCGTGCCAAAGGTGGGCGGGTCCTTGGCCGAGGACGTCACGGCTGAAGGCTCGGAGATCGACGATGTGTCGCCGCCAGGGCTAGTGGCAAGCGAAGCGCCCTCTGACGAAAGCGTAGATGCTAGCTGGGTTGCAGGAGTATCAACTTGGGTGTGAATCGCATCGGGTTGCATCTGAGTGTGTGCAGGTGGAGTTTCAGCATGGGGTACGGGAGTCGAGGGACGCGAGGGTGTTTTCCTTCCTCTCAAGAAATCTTTGGCGACTTTGAGACGCTCGCCAAGGGGCATGGGGAGAGACAAAGTGCAGCGCGTCTAATCGAGAAGCGCGGCGGTCGGATGCAATTCATCGGCGGTCAAATGATGAGGAAAGGGTGCATGTCAGATGATGGCGAAATCCTTGATTCCCCCCACCGGATCCCCTCCACTCGAATCCTCTCAAGGTGTCTCTGGAAATCTCTCCACAGCCTATATTTCCGGGCCTCTCCACACATCCCACCACTCTAGGAAATTCCGCGCATCAATTCTAGTCCTCCTATTTTCTTCTATGGAATCTGGGCCACAAGTCTCTGGCTGAATATCCGTGCACGGAATCTTTTCCATGCAATATCTGTCCATCCACTGTATCTAGCTCAATATCGGTGCACGGAATCCGATTTTCCTTCCAATACCTGTTCGTTTCACAGCTCTCTCACCGTGATACCCGTACACAGACTCCGACTATCTGTCTAGAGAATTCGTCTGGCTCCTTCCAATATAGCGACTATCTCCCACCGCTTCTCATGCACAGAATTTCCTCTGGATCCACCAATCACATATATATCCATCCATCAAGTTCTCTTCCAATAAAATAATAAATAATTGGGGGAGCTTGCGACCCCATCTATCCGAGTAAGACCGAAATTGCTAGTGGCAGTGCAGAGTACTTATTTTGCTGTATTTGTTTGATCGTCGCCCCGTGGGAAACCTGTCCGATGCCTGTCAGATGAGCAGTAAGCGAAGCTGCAGCGAGAGACTTGAGATGAAACTCAACGATATTGCATTCCGCACTTCTTTTGTGTTGAGCCGGCTTCTGAGACCAAAAGTGACGGGTTCAATGACAATGCTTGAGAACGATACAGAGCGAAGGGCTGGTCTGGGATTTACATTGAACACTTACAGTATGGATCTTAGTGAATATGTATTCAATAATTAGATTACACAATTTTAACCTGTAAAAACTCCAACTCGGATTAGGCAAGCTCCCCCCAACTGTAGCCGGGTACCGGCATACAAAACATATTAAATATTCAGACCGGAATCTACTCCAACCAATCTTTCCATAAAATTACTTCAAGACTTGCTCTCGACTCAGCCTGGCTTACATATTTGTTCAAGTGGTGGGGTTGCGTCTCGGTGTGTGTACATTCGGAGGAGATCCCTTTATCGACTGGTTCGCATATAAACTAGCTCCTGCTGAATTGCACTGCGCAGATCCCGGTTACCGAACGTCGCCTCCACGGCTAGCTGCACCTCCGGCCAGCAGAAGCGCGCCGTGTCGAGATAGGATTTAGACGCCTGCTCCTCGAACCACAGTTCGAATGCCGCAATGGCGGGCTTGTGCTGGGGCTCGGGAGCTGTGAATTCCCAGACACGAGGGAGCTTCGTCTTGATGTACTCGAAAGGTGAGTGGGGTAACAACCAGAAACGCAGACGCGATGGGTCGTCTTCGGCGGGTGCCGAGTGAAAGGCCGATGCCTCGAACGCGAGAACATCGGGCCTGCAGTCCTGCGTGGACGAGTCATTAGGCAGGGGGACCGCGCAGTTAGGATTAGGGAGAGAGATGAACCGCAGAGACGGGCAGGGATGCGATCCCGACTTTCCTAGACGCACGGCAGCTGCGTAGGCCGAGATAGTGACCACGTTGAGGAACAGCGCCGCCGAGGCGTTGGGATCGAGGGTCCATGTCCACTTGTAAAGATCCTCCGGCGGGGACTCGCTAGACGTCGAGGCATGTTCGACCTGCGTTTGGGCGTAGCGGCAGGCCAACGGCCACTCTGCTTCGGGGACTGGGGCCTGAGAAGACGAAGATTTGGCCACGGTAAGCAATCCCATCTTGAGGAACTCGTTTCGAAACAGGGCAGCATCGGCAGCCGCGATTAAAGAGCCGAAAATGGAGTTGACTAGGTCCCCTCGGTGAGCGATTACCATGTCAGTGGTGCCGCCAGACGCGGTTGACGTGGATTGGGACCGGCTGGCCGATTCCTCCGAGTCCGTAAGAGCGCGCCGCTTTGAGGGCCGCGCGCTCGTCCAAAAAAAGCCCTGCACTGTTCCCACATCGAACTAGAAAACCGTTAAACTGAATACGGTCGCAAAAGGGAAGTCGCTTACCTCCTGGCTAACGGGCTGTAGCGCGGCTAGATTTCTGTATCGGACGGTCATGGAAATAATTTATAGGAGAAGCACAGATCACATGATCGCATAACTGCGCTTTGGCCTTTCCGAGAAAAGCCCCAGGTCGAGCATGCGCTTGGGATGCGCGATATATCTATGTGAAGGGTGTTACAATATGCAATACAATACTTACTACTATTCTACCAATTCACGAATCTATCTGGCGAGAAATACCGCAGCCTTGCTTCCTTGCTCACCAAATGGACCGCAAACGACCCCGCGTCGATCATCGCCCACCCGTTGTTCACGCGCTGTTTTGAGTTGGGAGGGATCGGCAGTGGGGGCTCTACGCTGAGCAGCTGTGATGCGCGTAAACAAAAATAATAACGGCCAGACAAGAAAATCACCAACCTGTTTTCGTGCGATGCGAAGCAGGGACTCGATCGCACCTTTATTTTCCGTGCCCTCCTTGACCTGTCGTCGTCAGAGAGTGAGTGCGCAGCACGTCGTATTAGGCAGCGATATGATATGCACCTGAGCCAGGACGATCCAGCTCCATAGGCTCCCGGGGACATCGTACACCGACTCGCCGTGGTACGTGCCGCCGCGCCTCCGGCGGCCCTGCGGCTCGCGATGCGGGAGGGGCGGACCAAGTGGGAGCTGTGCGGGCTGTGCGACGAGGAGGGTCGCGGGGTCGATGAGGGGCGACTGCAGGAGGTGAGTGTGGAGGTCTTTCAAGAGCTGTGGCGCATCGAGAGGGACGGGCGCGATGTCTGAGTGGCGAAGATGCGGGGGCGGCTGGCGCGCGCGCGGTTGCTGGCTGGCGACGCGGTCGACGAACCAGGGGATGGACGAGAATGCTCGTCGCTGCATCTTAAATGAGATTTGTCAGCAGGTTATCTTATTTCTTCAACGTCCAAACAAAGTTCAACAAGAATTCAGACTTAGCCACAACTTATCCCAGACACTTATTCCGCAACAAGATATCTCAATCGTTCGCAGGCATCCGGTATGTACGTGAAAGATATTTGCAATGAACTTGCCGACGCCGTGGTCAACCCCATAACTCCGGAACCGCACCTCAAAGCACGTCAATCTCCGCATTGCTCCGTCCAATCTGACAAAGACTTCTTGGAACTATAATGCCCGGTGGAGCCCGTTGGCTAACATAAGTGTTCCCCCGAGTTTCTTCTGGTGGACCCACAAGCTTTTTTGCCCACGGACGATTCGCAGTCTCGGAACTCCGCCGTCTTATAGTGAAATCCAATGCCGACCTCCCACTCTTCGCTCTTCTCTGTGTCGTTGCCGTCTTGTACTTTTTAGCTACCATCTCCCTGCATACCATACTTCCTACGAAATTGTGTCCGCCACAAAATTAAGGCACAGCCATTGAAAATCCCATCAAATCCGACCTGACAAACGACCTTCGATTATCACATGCCAAGTTGTTCGCTCCAACTCACCTCCAGTGCTCGCCATGGGATTGCGCTCAACCGTCGTCGTCTGTGTAACCAGCTTCCTGCTAGGTACCATATCCTCGTCCTCCTCACCGCCCTCTCACCCTCCTTAGGTTCTCTTTTTACCCACTGGATCGCAGACTCGTTGACCCTATGGAAGTCTCCTGTAACAGATGAGCATCTGTGGACAGCGGCCCTCTACTATTCCATCCTCGCAAAGGGGCCGCCCATCATATTCTATTTTCTATCCGCAATTGTCGCACTGGGCGGCGCGACCATCCTCTGGAGCCTCGGCGATGGCGAGGCTGGAAATCTCATGTTTGACGGAGGGAGCATCTGCAAGTCGCCTCTCCCCCCTGCCTTGCCCACACCCTGCTCACCATGCATATCCAGTCTTGTTTGGCACAACCGTCGTCCTGTATCTATATTCCGTCGTACCCCGTATGTCTCGAATGCCCACACCCTGCCGTGCGTGTACGTGTATGCTGACCGCGCCGCAGTGATCCTAGCAAAATTCTCCACCCTACCCACCCACCAGTTAAAAGACCCCTTCCCGCGCGCGCTGCGCTCCGCGACGCTCGACCTCGCCTCGAACCACCTCATGTGCAGCGTCGCCCTCACCGGAGTGCTGATCCTCCAAGCGGGCCGCTTCTGGGCCGAGCGCTCCGACGACGCCGTCATCGCTCAGCTGCGCCGCGAGTCCGCCGAGGTCAAGGGCCGGCAGTCCCGCGCCAAGACGCCCGACATCAGGGCTTAGGTCCACAATATACTCTGCAATATGTATCATATTTTATAATAATCCAGCGTCACTCATGCAATGTCCGCCGTCTCATCTGATTATTTATTACATGGTCCTCTAGCGTCTATTCAAGCCTCCTGCACAATATCCTCCTTGCGGGGCTTGGAATTTTTGATCTCGCGGCCCTGCCCCAGGAGCGACTGCGCGTCGTCGTCCATCACGATACCTGTGGAAGAATCAATTAGCAGCGGGCCGTAAAAGCTGTAGCGGAATCACGCACCCAGACCCTCCTCACGCACCAGTCCAAGAACGTGCTCCAGTTCAACCTGCGATTACTTAGTACTAACCAGAGAAAAAAACTATTTCGGAAACTCACAAAGCCGTCCTTGTCGACATCTAATTTTTGGATAACCGCCTGCCCCACCACGTCGTCCGGCTTGTGCTTGATCACCGCAAGCGCCTTTTCGAGGTCCTGCACCGAGATGCGGCCTTGCGCGTCTGCGGAGATGAGCTGCAGCGAGCTCCCCACGCGCGCGTCGTATGCCTGTATCTGCGAGTCGATCTTCGTGAGCATCGACCGGATGCGCTTCGTCAAGCCGCCAGACGGCGATTTCGGGTCCTGTGGGAGAGTAAATAAATAAATAAAGAAGAAACCGACGCATAATCGTACCTCCTCAGCCAGTAGATTCTCTTCCATCAGCGCACGCAGCTCGTCGCGCTCCTTGAGCACGCTGGACTTGGTGGATAGAATGGACATGGCCTCGCTGAGTTCCTTGAGCTGTTCTGTGGTCATGCGGGCGTTGTCTTCCTCGAGTTTTTCAGGCAAGAGCTTGGGCGATGTTAGCACGCGGACACGCTGAAATTAGCTTGGCCTACCTCAGAATCAGGCAGCAGAGACTGAGCGGTGCGAGCCTCGAGCTCGTCCGCCTCTCTCTTTGCCCGTCGCGCGTCTTCCTCCTTTTGTTCCTGCTCCTCCTCGTCCTCGATGAGCTCCTCCTGCTGTTGCAACACCTCGAGTTTCTGTTTATAACTGGCCTTGTCCGAGTCCACCTCGAGCTCAGCTTCGTTAAGCTGAAAAAAATGCGGCGTTAATCGACAGCACATATACAAGCAGCATGCAACCAACCAGGTTATCAGGTAAGCCGCTCAGCACGCTCTCCAAGCTCGCGATGACCGCCGTCTTGCCATCCTCCGAGACCTCTCCTGGCTTCTTGTCGAAATGGAACGCACGCCCGAGGACGAGGAGCACGCCGGAGACGCGGTTGTGCAGATGCAGCTGTATCCATGTCGTGAGCTCCTCGCGCAGGCGCGCGGGGGACACCCCGCCCGTGCGGATCCCGCGCGACTGGCACGCGTGCTGCAGCTCCGACGTCGACAGCTCGTCCACGCCCTCAGAGTCGATCAACTGGTCGTCGCGCCGTAGCTCGAGCAGCCGCGAGCGGATCGCGCCGCGCAGGAAGTTGTCAGTGCCGAACGCGTTGAGGCCCATGTAGCGCGACATCGAGACGAGCTGCGGCCGGGAGAGATTGTCCAGGGTGAGGTCGTCGTCGAAGAGCTTAGGCGACGCTGACGATGTCCGCGGCGGAGGGCGACTCGCCCGTGGAGCGCACCTTGCGGAAGAACTCTTTGAACGCGTCGCTACCGACGATGTGGGCGTTGGCCTTGAGCGGGGATTCGCGCAGCGTCTCTTGCAAGAATTTGGCCATGTCCAGCCGGACACGGAGCAGTTTCCGCTGTTTCTCCTCCTGTTGGGATGCATTAAAAATTGAGCTCGTGGCGGCATACGACAACAAGACTTACAGCGGCATATTTGTCCTCAAAGGTGGAGGGCAGCATATTCGGGAAGAGTTTGAGTGCGACGGGAAGGAGAAGCTCCATGAAGGGGACAATAATGAACACGGCGAACGGGACGAGACGTAGGAGATCCTGCGTGGTGCGCTTCAGCTGTAGCATAAAGTATTAGAGGCAATAGGTAGAGCGCGAGAAGCCATCGTGCCTGTCTGCGTTCTCGGCGCGTCAGAGCCTCTCCGTGGAGGATCTTCCATTGCAGGCGACCAGAGATGCGGACCTCAGAGACGAGCAGCTTGGAGCCGTGCCAGTAGTGTGCCGCCTCGTGCTTGACTTTTTTCCATACGCGGGTCATTAGCGGGCCCTTCGGGGCCTCCTTGACTGCCGGCGGAGTGGGCTTAGCGTCGGGCTTTGCATCTGCCTTTGGTGGCTCGGCGGCGGCAGCAGCAGACTTTGTGGACTGGAAGCGACGGATGGGCACAAGAGCGGGTGGGCTGCCGGGAAGAAACGGAAGCTGGCCGGAGCGCAAGAGAAGAAATTAGATGGGAGGTGGGGGTTATTCTATAGGCGCGGGCGAGCAGTGCCGGCGTGGGGCGCGGAAGCCATAGAGACATAGGATGGCCTGCCCGAATTATGCAACGACGAAATAGTTTGGGATGGATGACATAGGCAAGCCGAGCTTTTTGTTTACTACTATTTCCGTTACGGTTAAGTCATGTCTGCCGACCTCCATGATCCTTCGAGTGTCGCGTACAAGAAGGTACTACTCGAGCTCCTCTCGCCGACGCTTTCACCAAATACCCGCGACAGGCAAAGCGCCAGTATTTAAATTCTACACAAAAGCGGCCGGCGGCAGTGGACCTCGATTGGACCCCATTTAGGGCTGCCGAGAAACGATTCAAGATGAGCGATGTCCTCGGGACGCGATAGACGCGGCCGACCTTGGTGCAGGCGCGATTCCCCGCCCCCCGATCTCTCAACTGTTCTTGATCTCGCGCTCTTGGACGACACACGGACGCTTGAAATCCAGACACAGCGTATTTATCGCGGCTAAATCATAAAACTAGAGAGGAACAGTTACGTAATAGACATTTATTATGATTTAGGTTGGATTTAGGGGCTCATAAGACACAAACTTAGAACCTCTCATGGACCAAGACGACATTGCAATGCCCGCTGAGGATGCTCTCTCTAGTCTTCTGAGAAAGTGGTTGTTAGACCCAGCCACCGGAAAATCCGAAAGCTCGATCCGGAGGTACGCAAGACTCGACGACGTTTGCTTATGGGAGCACCTAAAACAGGTGGATAACCAACACCCACCGAACGCAGACCTCAGAAGTATCATCTATGATTCTGAAAAGTCCGAACTAAAGGGGTTTCATCCCCTTGCAGCTCTCCAGGACCGATACAACCCGCAGTCTGGATTAGATGTCTTCGAGTTCATCGCGGATTTGTGGGGTATGTCACGTTGGTCGACTTGAAAGTCATACATATTCCCAAACTTCCACAGATCCCGAAGTGCTCCTCATTCCTCCAGAAATGGATGAAAAGTTCCTGCAGCTGTTGCGGATGTGGCTTCGAGATCTAGAGTCTGACCTCGACGGCCCCGCAAGATCTATCAGAAACGTCATAGAAGAGCATCCTCGTCCACCTGAGCCCCTTCTTGGGCAATTGTTTTCTCGGAATCGCCTGAAACTGTTTCACAATCCCGAGAAAGTGCGTGGGGACGATGATGTGTATGAGCACCTTGCTGCTATGTGGCGTGGGTGTTCAATCTGCCTATTAGACTGGTTGGACTGATACTGTCAATTAGAACCCCCTGCTGACCCTATTGCTCCTGCACAAAATGTTACTTTATTACGGTCTAAAGAGTAGGCGGATTTATACTATGAAGAATTGACGACACCTTACTTACTGCTGGTAGGCAGGCGGACCGGCTCTTTATCAAGATGACGGATGAATTCATTGGGAGTGGCGCGAAACACTTCGCGCAGGGGATGAATGAGTATCATTCAATGTGGACAGAAAGCCCGACCTCTTTCTATGGTCGCATTGTTGCTATTGCCGCTCCGAGTGGGCTAGGCAAGACAAAGATGACTTTGGAGTATCTAAAAGATGTACATGTCCTTCTGCTTATCCTTATGTTATTTTAACTCTTTTTCAGCACCCTGGGGTCTACATTTGTCTCAGGCCGGAAAGCCACACGCCGGCTCAAGGTTGGCCGCCCGGTGACGAACCTATTACAAAATTTTTGCTGAAACATGAACGAAAGGTAAGTTATCGTCGTTTACGTGCGTCTCAAAACTGATGCTTTAGAAAGCAACCCATCTTCGTCTCGGCAGCGCTTCTCACTGCCCTCTTGAGCTGCGCTGAGGAGACATATCACTCATCATCTAGCATCGAAGCCCATAACGCCCTATGGCAACACAAGCGGGGCTCGCAAATCGGACGCGATCATCGCAAGCACCAGCTGGCGCAAGTGGCTGTTATGGCAGAAGAACTAGTCCAAAAGCACCACCCTACTTTTCGAGCCCGTATTGAGAAGCTGCCCAAGCCTACGGAGCATCAGATTACCCAGGCCGCCATTGACAATGTTTGCGGTGATACCGTCAAGCATTTGGCGGAACGCACTCCGGGACTCACGTGCGTCATTGACGAGTGCACTGCACTACCACATCTTTATCCAGAACATGTGATGTCTCCCCTCTTACGAGCTATGGAGGGCTTGTCGGACTGCGACGTCTGGTTTGTTCAGGCGTCCACGAGCTCGAAGATTACGTCGATCGTGCCCTCGATGGAAGGCGAAGCTTCCCAGCGTTTTTCGCACAAAACTTCTATGCCGCCCTGGTTCTATCTCCCATTCGAGCCCTTTCTGGAAAGGCGCCCAGTCCCGCAGACCATTGCAAGCGGTCTTCTCGTCGAGGAGCTCCAGTTCACAGGCCGCCCAGTAGGTTACATCCATCCTATCTATATATTGCTCTAACCTTTCCCCAGCTTTGGCAGGTGTATACGCCCGACGAGGTGATCCCAATCGCCGCAGTCAAGCTACTAAACAACGCAAAGATTGATGGGACGACAAAGCTGTGGAAGTCGGACGACTGCATATTTGCTCTATACAGTCAAAGGATCTGCCTGTCGCTGAATCCTAGCGCATCCTCGCAGTTGGTCGAAGCGAAGGCTATAGAGTCACACATGCGGTTGGCGACGGGCATCAAGGCGGAATATGTTGATGACTTCATGCCCTTCAGAGCCAATACTGGCCCTCGGTGCCGCCATCGCGATGAACAGCACAGCCGATAATCGGCGGGAACTCCCCGATGCTCTCATAAAGCTCGTTACCAAACACCGAGTCGATCGGGGCTTGGAGGGTGAACTGTACTCAAGACTTGTGCTTCTGATGGCCCGCGACGCCTGCAACAATCGTACGACGACCACGTGCCGGCGGTGCCGCTTTGCCCTCCCAAATTCAGGGCCACAGATTTAACCGGCCTCAACACTTTCGTGAAGAGAACAGATAAGGGTCTTTCCCTTCGCACTGTCACGCTGGACTCTGTTCTTCAAGCTCTCCTCCGCGAAACGTCTATTCCCACCAAATATGAGGATACTTGGCAGGAAATCAAACGCACCCTGGAGGGGGTGCACATCACCTTTACCCACTTCTTAGAACTGGATGTTGACGTCGCTGTGCTTGACTCACAGTGGTGCTTCGACATATTATGTCGGGGTGCCGCTGTGCAGTGCACATTCGGCCAACCTATCATCGATGGAATCGTTATTGGCTATCCAGGGAGACCTCGAACTTCCGTTCGATGAAACAAAACTACATCTCGTCTGTTATCAAGCGAAAGCCCGTACGAAGGCGGCCGCTGCTGAATTAGCCGAATGCCTTACCTGTCCGATGGTCCGTTATCAAGACGGAACTATCGTCAAACCTGAGCACACACTCTTGCTCATTGACATGGCGACTACGTCACGATACCGCGACGGACGGGGGTATGTCCAAGTCTCGCAGCGGGCCGCGACGCGTCAAGGAAAAGCAAAAAATTGGCAGGGGTATTCCTTTTTCCACAATATCGACGAGACTGCCGGCAATTTCATTGGAATTCGGGGGCTGGAGCCCTACCAGGTGTTGTCCGGGGTCGATACTTCCAGCCTCTATAGTAGTATGGTCCCCGAAGGACCATTGGAAGCCATCTTGGAGCACCCGCGCGGGCACAATACTCGAGATTGGTGACGTGCTTGCCTAGACAAGTGGAGGGCGAGGCAGCGAAACGGAGCTGGGTGATGGTGCTGATGATGATTGAATGATTCTATGACGCTGTACTCTTAATGTTGCAGTGCTGAGGGTTTGAAAACCATCAGGACTCTTGAACCAGAAGTCTCTAACTCGGAGGGTTTGAACACAGGTGTGGAAGTCTGGTGTCTTGGTAAGCTGAACGGTGTTCTTGAACTGCTTCGCCATATAAGCGTGCTTTATGCTCTCTTCCATCTGAGATATCCTTGGAATGTCTTTTTCCCTTTCTCTCCGAGCTCTGAGATCCGAGTCCTCGAGCCTCAGAGGATCCACACCTCCAGTCGCACTAACACGGCTCATAATATGTATAGTAATT
The DNA here is from genome assembly GCA_029282285.1 of Mycena rebaudengoi. Taxonomy (NCBI): domain Eukaryota; kingdom Fungi; phylum Basidiomycota; class Agaricomycetes; order Agaricales; family Mycenaceae; genus Mycena; species Mycena rebaudengoi. The sequence continues at coordinate 957,514 of JARJCX010000007.1, forward strand.
TTTGCTCCTTGTGGTCTAGGTGGCAGACTAGGAAAGAACTACGGGGGCGAGGGCGAGCGAGGGCAAAAAGGCAGTGATGAGGTCAACAGAAATGATGCGGAATTGTAGTCTCTCGTAGACAGACGCTACAACCATTGAAGCTTTGAAGCTATGTTTTCGCGGAATTGTGCACCGCCACTTTAGCTTCTTTCAACCACTTCCATAGTGTTAAATAAACCACTCTTCACTCTTCAAGCTCCAGTTTTGGCCTTTACTTGAGTGACTGCAGGCGCAGACTGACAGACATGCTCGATTTGAACTTGCCAGACTGAATACGAGTTATATATATAATGAAGCCGAGCGCGTGAATCGAATACATTCGCCATGTTCCCTCAATGGAGGATCTTCCATTGCAGGCGACCAGAGATGCGGACCTCAGAGACGAGCAGCTTGGAGCCGTGCCAGTAGTGTGCCGCCTCGTGCTTGACTTTTTTCCATACGCGTGATCATTAGCGGGCCCTTCGGGGCCTCCTTGGCCGGCGGAGTGGGCTTAACGTCGGGCTTTGCATCTGCCTTTGGTGGCTCGGCGGCGGCAGCAGCAGACTTTGTGGACTGGAAGCGACGGATGGGCACAAGAGCGGGTGGGTGCCGGGAAGAAACGGAAGCTGGCCGGAGCGCAAGAGAAGAAATGAGATGGGAGGTGGGGGTTATTCTATAGGCGCGGGCGAGCAGTGCCGGCGTGGGGCGCGGAAGCCATAGAGACATAGGATGGCCTGCCCGAATTATGCAACGACGAAATAGTTTAGGGATGGATGACATAGGCAAGCCGAGCTTTTTGTTTACTGCTATTTCCGTTACGGCTAAGTCATGTCTGCCGACCTCCATGATCCTTCGAGTGCCGCGTACAAGAAGGTAGCTACTACTCGAGCTCCTCATTCGCCGACGCTTTCACCAAATATCCGCGACAGGCAAAGCGTCAGTATTTAAATTCTACACGAAAGCGGCCGGCGGCGGTGGACCTCGATTGGACCCCATTTAGGGCTGCCGAGAAACGATTCAAGGTGAGCGATGTCCTCGGGACGCGATAGACGCGGCCGACCTCGGCGCAGGCGCGATTCCCGCCCCCCGATCTATCAACTGTCCTGGATCTCGCGCTCTTGGACGACACACGGACGCTTGAAATCCAGACAGGGGTTTGGAAAGGCAGCTCCAATGCGTTCGACTACAGAGAACTGGCGCCAAAGGCATCCTCCTCGACTACGAAAGCTTATACTACACCGCGCATCCCAGGTGCCCTGGTTCACTGTGTGCGATGTATGGGCCCATATATTCATGTTAAATCCAGGACTGGTTCTACTGCCTGGGTTCCTCTCGCACGAGAAACAGAGAGAACTGGTGCGATGGTCTATTGCGGATCATGCGCGTTGTCCCAACTGAGACGAACCTCGACATCCACTACGTCCTTCCCGAGGAAGGGCTGTGGACGGTGTGTGAGCGTGCTGAAGCACGATGCCAGTCAGGACAGTCTATGTGCAGCCCCACGCTTCTACGTCTGCAGTGCCTGCGGAAGAGCCTCCATCAGGACCGCGCCAACTCGTGAACAATGTTCCCGCGACGCCAGGACAACTTTCTGGCACTCTCCGCGACGCCGAAGCCTCCATCTGCTCCGTCGCCGACAGCGCAGCCCATTCGCGCGTCAGCTCTTCTATGCAAGCTGCGATGGGCGAATATCGGATGGGTGCGTTTTGCTAATCAGACATTCGCTTGCCCTCCTCACGTTGGTGTCTCAGTATTACCACTGGGGCACGAAACAGTATGATTTCACGAAAGGAAAGGGGAAGATAGACGATCTTCTCCGTGATGTCTGCCAAAGTGCGGTCAATGCCGTGGACTGGAACCAAGTGTATGGTCCCGACGACACCTCCGACTGGGGTGACGCTGGCCCAGAATGGATGACGTGGAGCGAGAATTATGGTATGGCCTTATCCGCACTCGGCGGTGGCTGAACGCTTCCCAGAGCCCGACGCCGGCATCGTCAATTTTTATCAGACAAAGGTAGAAGTCAATCCAATTTCCGGGGGCGGCGGGATTGATAACACCTTGTACAGGATACTCTCATGGCCCATGTTGACCGCTCCGAAGTCTGTGCAACCTCGCCGCTCGTCTCCATTTCGTAATGTTCCCCCCTTTCGTTCAATTCTTGACTTTAATGGAATGCCAGGCTGGGAAACGCTGCAGTTTTCCTGATAGGCGGTCTCACCCGCGACACTGAGCCGGTCCCCATTCTTCTGCGGTCGGGCGACGCTGTTATCATGTCCGGTCCTGCGTGCCGGCGCGCATATCATGGTCGGTGCTGGCTCTCGGATAGCCCCTTTAGACGTGGCTGATCATGACACCTCCTTCTACAGGCGTGCCCCGAATCCTAGACGACACACTCCCCGCGCACCTCGCAATGCAGCCAGGGGATTCAGATTGGCAGCTATTCGCGGAATATATGCAGAGCACGAGGATTAATATCAACGTGCGGCAGGTATTCCCAAAGGGATTTGACCCTGCGCAGGTTATAAATGACTCGAAGATGTAACCACGCGTCATAGACGCGTCATAATGGACGGCTTCAATTGCTCGTAAACTTGCGAGACGACGCTTTGACCGCTACGTAATACAGATCTGATGGCTTAGTCACGAACTTAACTCACTAAACTGCCATGGGTTCGGATGCTTTAATTCTGCCCGCCCAAGGCATCTGTCCAGAGGGCATTGAACATGATAGCTTATCAAGTCTCCTCCGACATTGGCTAGAACTCTTGGGCAAGCGAGAATGGCATGCAGATGCTCGCCCAGGATGACAACAGAACTCTCTGGGATCACTTGAACTATAACCAACACCCACCCAACTCAACTCTCCTGACACTTTCCACGACTTTGAGAAGTCCGAGCTCAAGGCGTTTCATCATGTCGCGACCCTCCAACTGCGGTACGACCCAAGGTCTGGATTGCACATCTTCAAGTTCATCGCGTCCTTGTGGGGTACGTCATGCTCCTAAACTCCCACCTAAAAAATGTACATGTCCTTGTACTCATCCTTATGTTATTTTAACTTTTTTTCAGCACCCTGGGGTCTATATTTGTCTCCGGCTGGAAAACGCCACGCCTGCTGAAGGTTGGCTGCCCGGCGACGTATCGCTTGCTCAAGGTTAGCCACTCCCATAATGCTAAAATCTGCTAAAACAGCTCTAATTGCTCTTCGCTCTTCTTTCAAGCTCCAGTTCTTGGTCTTTACCTGAGTGACTGATTAGAACCTCAAGCACAGACTGACAGACATGTATTTGAACTTGCCAGACGGACTCAACGAGTTACATATACAGTGAAGTCGAGCACTTGAATCAGAACACATTCACCATGTTCCCTCAAAGTACTACAATTCCGCCTTTAGTCATCTTCCATCCGAGCTCCTCGTATGTACCATCCCCCAACCCCATTGAAGTCATCACTGTGATAATCGAGAAAAGACGTGTGCATGCCAGGTGCACGATGGAGTCCGTCAAGAGTAGCTACGTCTTCCTCCGAAAGTGTAACCAGCTTCTCGGACATAATTTAGGAATTGCAGGAAGAGCGACAGGAGGCTGCATACCGTGATATTGGCGGCCATTCGCTCCTTGTTCTCCGATTTCGGAATCACAATGGTTCCGCGCTGGACTGCCTGTGAATTGGTCAGCAACAACCTTATATTTGCGCAGCTGCGGCTTTGAGTTTCTCACCCAGCTGATAAGTATCTGCCCGTTTGTGACCTTGAGTTTCTCAGCAATAGTAGTAACTGCTGGGTGTTCCTTGAGGATGGTAGAAGATTGGCCTGGATTAGATGAGTTTATGGATTTTTTTAAGCGCAATTACAAGCGTCACCAAACGGAGAATACGCAGTTAGTAATATGTTCTTGGCTTCACAGTAAGCCTTGAGGTCGGTTTGAGGAAGGCAAGGATGCAGTTCAACTTGGTTTGTCACAGGTAAAATTGAACAGTGAGGCAAAAGCTGTTCGAGCGTCTTGATCGAGAAGTTGGAAACACCGATGGACTTGACTTTGCCTTTGGACGACATCAGCTCTGCAAAGGAAGTTGCGGGGTACTAGATACCGGTTTTCAAGAGCTTTTCCATATCCTTCCAGGTGTCGGTGAAGGTGGGCTGTTCCTCGGGAGCCAGGGGCTGGCCTTCAGCAGCATCATTCAGTACTTGAATATTCCAGAGACATGAATATCGTCACCATCCTTGAAAGCTGAATAAATGTCAGAGTCTGAACGAACATAGATCAAATAAGAATATACCGAACGGCCAATGCATGAGGTACAGTCAATATAATCAAGACCTAATTTCGCGAACGACTCTTCGAATGCCTCTTGAACTCGATGGTGATTGCCGCTGGAATCGAACTGGGATCAAAGTCTGCACTCGAAATAGTCTGCCAGATCCTATACACCTACTAAGTTTGGTCGTCACATACAGCTCGCTTCGAGGAATTCCGGAGTCTTGTAGAGCCCGTCCAACTTGTTCCTCGTTGGCTGGAAGCTGTGTTATATATTTAATCCGATAGGCATATTGAGGGGAGCAAACCATATCCAGCAGCCTGTGCAGATAATGGAATGCTTAGCTACACACAAATCTGCGCCTTAGCGTAGAGAATACATACAGTATCGAATGAGCGATATCCGCACTTTAAACGGGAATAAACGAATCAGAATGGCGAAGAGCGCAGATGATCAAAAGGAAGAGCACCTTCACAGAGTTTATCACCATCTCATAAACGCGCTCGCCACCTCCTGGGGATCCCATCCAGCATCTGTAACATCAATGTTATCGCCCGCGAGGAATATTGACCCGGAAAATCTACCCCATCCCAACTGAAGGAATCTTGGAACCATCATTTAGAGTGAAGTACGGTATGGCCGCCATGCAGAACGTTGTAGAGTTGGAGATTTGAAGTGCGCCGGCTTGATTGGCACGGCCCGCGATCATCCAGGGATGACGTGTTGCTGCTGACTTCAACTTTTGCTTGAGCGATTGGAGGCGTCGAGTCTGAGGAGTGCGTAACGGCAGATGTTGGGCAGCCGTCGTCCACCTACAGCGCCTGGATCGGGCGATTGCGAGGTCTTGGTCGACTTTAAAAAATAGAGGCACCAAGAGCCACAGTGCTGATGGTGATTGGGCAACGAAAAATACTTGCATACTTACACTCTTGTGCTAACAAAAGAAAGAGGTCTTGGCTTTCTTTGTCGCCTAGCTGATAGTCTTTGGAAGTCTTGTAATCTTGCAGTTTTGAGGGTTTGAACCGGAAGTCCAGAAAACCGCGCCTCGGAAGTAGTCTCGTAAACCTCTTCATATGACAAGTGTGAGGACAATCGACACACAAGTACCTCGGAAGGTTTGAACACAAGCGCCACTTCGCGGTCTTGCGTCTTCGTAAGCTTGAACGGTGTTCTTGAACCACTTCGCCGTTGAGGCGGGCTTTTTTGAACAATTGAAGGCATGGAGTCTGAGGAGTGCGAACGGCGGACATTGGGCAGACCGGCGTCTGCTTAAAGCGCCAACGGCTGTCGGGCGATTTCGAGGCCTTGAGGGATGGGTTCAAGGATTGCGGCACCAAGAATGAAGGGAGTAGGAGACGACGCCGCGCCATACACAGGTTTTTCAGTGATAAACGTTGGATAAACCCGTCGTCGTCTTTCGACTTGGCAAGAAAGTTGTGGACAGGTGTGAAGAACCAATTTTCGGGTTTAAATTTCATGCCCATGGATGTCGTGGTTTGGGTAACTAGGTGCCGGCCTATTTCTGCAGCTATCGATGGTGTTTAAAATTCGAATTTACGTGCAGCTAAGTTAGGTATTCTGTTACGGCCCGTCTAATTCCGGCATACTCAGAAGAGCGAGGAAGTAGCAGAGACGGTGATCCCTGGCTCAGAGCCAGGAACCCCAAGAGAACATGTATGGCAGGAAGCAGTAATGTTTTGCGAAGAACGCCCGGCGTTGAATGTCAGGAAAGCGGAAAGAAAGCTGCATTCGTACCGTGCAGAATTAGACTACTATAAAACTCAATATGAGATGCTAACACCCACGCCCTGCTGCCCCCCGTTATGCGCCTTCAATCCTGCCCACACCTGAACCATACCTAAAAGGGGCCATGCAAGGATCATACAGTCCATCCGCTGCGTCAAAGTCACAGGGGCAGCCTGCCCAATGCTTGACTGCTCCGTATTCCTCCTCCTCCTCCTCCTCCTCCTCCTCGCTGTCATCCTCCTCGTCATTGTTGCCACCAGCAGGCCCAGAGGGCATGATAGTGGTCGCTGAGTTTGACCGAGACCGTGGAGGGATGGAGACCTCCGTGAGAGCGGTGGAAGTGGTCGCTGTGGAGATAGTCGAATGCTCATTCAACGAGTTGGAGGTTGAAAAAGTCGACGGCGATATGCTAGTAAGGGAAATTGAAATTTTGAACTCGTATAAGTGAAGAAGCTTACTGTTTCCCCCCCCCCCTCCGCCTCATCTGGGCCACTGGCCCTTTCCTGCCCTGACATATTTCGGGGAGGAGAATGATCTGGTTCCTCCTCCTTCTCTTTCCCATCCTCGTCCTCCTCGTCGCTCTGGTACTGCATGTCATCCATAGATACATTGTGATCTAAAGGTGGACTGGGAGGGTCTGGTAGGTCGTTTGGCCCGAGTTCCCGCAGAAGGTCTCGGAGGACCGGTGACGCAAACCACTCTAGTAAACTTATCGTATACCGTAGTTTCAAGAAGACCTGGAACTCAAGGTCATGTGTGTCACGGTTTAGGGAGGATGTAGAAAGTGAGCGAAATTGGCTAAAAGCTAACCCAAAGTCTGCTTGGGCAAATATGGCAAGCTGAAGATGGGATTAAAAGTGCGAAGGATGGCATCTAATCAACTCAGTACATACCTTTCTCGAAGGCGAGAGGGCTGCGCGCCCCCGATCCCAGGGCCGGTGAACCGCGACCCAGAGGCAGATACCGTTGCAGGCAGCGTCGATGCCGCATTCAATAGGCTTTGAAGTGAATGTTTCTAGTAGATGACTCAAGTACTGATGAGCCGTTCTTGGGACATCTTAAATTCCATGGACGGACTCATGAAGTACGGAACTGACCGAGGGAGGATGTGTGCAGCCTCTAAGTCCTGGGTTGAGGAGCCAACCGCACAAACATTGCCGCAGAGGTCGTTCACTGCTGTAGCGAAAACCTTTTGGTTCCACTGAAAGGAGCTGTTAACACAAGAAAAATAAATGATGGAGCCCATACCTTTGGGGCCTTCCCTCCTGGGCACCCTCGGGCACCGTAACAGGTCAGTTACTTCACAAAAGGGTCAGTTCATGAGGATTCTGTACAGAAGGAAAACCTACGTGTCAGCAGGATATAAAAATTCCCACTGAGAGGTTCATTATCTACTGCAAGGCAGGAACAGCCCAGATCTTTGTAGATCAAGAGCTCAGGGGGGTGTGCCTCCAGATGTCGACCCAGAACGGCATCTACGACCTCCCGGAATTCTCCGAGTGTTGCCCAGTTTCCTTGAGTAAATGCAAAGCCTAAGAGAGGATGTGGTTGCAGCCAGGGCTGCCATTTAACAGTATGTTCACGGAGAAGGGGGTGGTTTGGTGTATTGGTAAGTCGTAACTTGACGTAGAAGATGAACTCGGGGAGACTGTGTTCCACAGCTGCATGTCGGGAGACAAGGATAGCGGTTTCTCGCGCCAGCAAATTGATATTCGGTACTATAAGAACAGTCAGATTGTTTCAAGTAAGAGTTTTTTCTGTGCAGCACCTTTCTCTACCTCAAAGCGTAAAAGACGGTAGATAGCCGATATTGTATGCCTACTTTTAGGAATAGGTTTTTCGCCGTAAAGATTCTGGATTATCTGAAAAAATGTGAACAGAAGGAGTAAAAACTTGTATATATACCAACGTCATCATAGAAACCACCAATTTGGCGCGCAATCTCGGGATCACGCGAAAACTGTCCTATAGAAGCGATAAAGAATTTTTTCAAATCGGTGGGGTTGGCCGCGTGTTCGTCCCAGATGAGACTTAAAATCGCGTCCGCAGTTGGGGAGATGTCATGCGAAACTGAAAGGAGGTTGTTGTAATAGTTCTTGATCGGTTCTGCGAGGTCTTCTTTGATTCCAATGGTATGCAACTAGGATTGCGGTGTGAGCACTTTGTACGACTTGCTATCTCTTGCACTCACAGGAATAGGTCCTTCGATGTAAAACCACGGGAGGGTATCGCTTTGCATAACAGAAATCAAAGATAGACCTTTGTTTGTCGAGTCAACACGCTTTGACCAGTCTCGTGACCCTTCAATGACGTTAATATTATTAATAATACCCCGCAGGGCAGTTCGGCAACTGCAGTGACAACTTGGATTCGCCGCCGCAGTGCGCAGCCCCGACTTATAAGGATACAGATGCTGGAGGATCCAGAACAATTCCGCGCCTCGTCCTCCTTTGATAGCACCGTTTCAACCCTCTCCGTATGTCTCCCTACTTATCGCCATTTATCGACGTCTCATTTAGGAGTGCTGCCAGTCCGGCTCTATGGTCGAGATTAAGCACACCGACGCCCCGCCATCCCCCATGGTCGTGTTGGAGGACACTAAATACCGCTTGGTCTATACCAAATCCAAGGTCTACGTCAATCCAACCGCCTACGCACGGGACAACATCCCCGGCTTTGTGGCCCTGGTTAAACGCGTGTGTTTCTTGGCTGCGGGCGCTGTGCGGTCTGTTCTCAATCGTCTTTCCAGGAGGCCGTGAACCCCACGTATCTTCTTGCGTGGATCCCGGAAACGCTGTTGAATGAGAAGGGGTCGGCCGAATGGGACAAGTTCGCCAAGGTCGAAGAGAGCTCTGTGTTTGACGAGGAAGATGAGGGTACGTGGCTTGTTCAAGCCATCTCGACATGCACCTAACACCTCGGGCCAGACGTCGTACTAATTGATCTGCCGACCCAGCGGCCAGAATCCTATGCTTTCTCCGTTCCGTTGACTTCCATATATTCGCTTATTGTACACGCACCAACCCTTTCCTCGTGGTGTGCGTATCTTGCCGCTTGACCTGGTCCATTTCTGAATTTAATTGCCAGACGGGTCAATCGGTATTAATCTCATCAACGGCGATACTTTGCCAACGCTGCACTTTCACGACGACGAGTCTCGTTCATTTACGCTCACGCCCTCACCGCCAGTCAGGAAACGTAACAGCGTTACCTCTTACCCTCCGCCGCCCTCCGCTTCTCCAGCCGCTGCCAGCAGTCCGCGGGCCGATAATTCGTGGGGTGGAGAGCATCTACTTGCACGCCTCCGCTCTTACTCCCATCTCCTCCGCTCTACGCTTCAACCCACTCTGTTCCTCGTCGGTATGTACCTCTAATTACTCTCCGGTCAACAATATCTTAATCGCACTTAGATCCCTCCCGCGCCGACGTCGAAGCGCATTCCACACAGCTCTTTGCTGACGATGCAGTAGATGATATCCTCGCCCAGTCATCCTACACCAATTCACACTCGCCCATCCCAGCCCATCGCCGACCACGGCCCCTATCCTCCCCACCAGGAAACCTCTCGCCCAATCCCTATTCCAACCGCTCCTCCATCCTCCACCGCTCCCTTGCGTCACCCGCATCCAACGCTCAGTCCTCTTCACAGGCGCGCACTGCCCTCTTGCAGTCCTTTTCGAACATCACGCGCGCCACGCGCCACGCGGCGCAAAACATCCTCTCGCACCCGCTCGCCAAGCCGATCCTGCCGCATCTCCCGGACCCGGTGAAGAGCCTCGTGAATGCGAACGGCGAGTGGGAGTGGGGCAGCTGGGTCGAGAAGGGCGGGGTGGGCGAGTTTGAGAGCGCGCGGGTGTACCTTGCGCGCTGGGCGCGGATCGTTGCGGAGGAGGGGGAGCGCGCGCGGAGACGCGAGGCGCAGGTGCTGCCGTCGTCTTCTGCCGCGGGGTTGGTGGAGGAGACGTCGTCCCTGGGGATATTCGAGCTGCTGCACTCGACTTCTAACCTGCCCACGCCGCGCTCGTCCCGGGATCCTGAGCACCCTGTGGACGAGAAGACGTGGGGTGGGTGGTTTGCGGAGGATGGGCGGCCGAATGTGCGGTTTGAGCATATGAAGCGCGAGGTGTTTAGGAGGGGGATTGAGGTCAAGGGAACGCTGAGGCAACGAGTGTGGCCGTTCGTTCTGGGTGTGATGGAGTGGGATGTTACAGACGAGGAGAGAGCAGTGAAGTGGGAGGAGAAACGGTAGGCTTTTGGGTCTATCGACCGCAACAACGACCTGACTTGAGGGAAATTATAGGAAACTGTACCATGATATCAAGGATGAGTGGTGTGGTGTGCCCGAAGTGTTCGACCGCGCTGATACCATAGAGGTGACTCCCGTTTTCTTTTAGCGCGCTTTTGTGTTTATTTTTGATTTACTTAGGAACGACATCGCATCGACGTCGACTGCCGTCGAACGGATAGAACCCAGCCGTTGTTCTCCACTCCTACGTCGACGCCCTCCGCGTCGCGGAGCGGCGAGATGGACGACGAGAAGGAGCGGAGTAAGCGCTATTCGCTGATCTCTCCGCAAATGAGCGATATTGGCGCGCAGTCGCCGACGAACGAGCACATAGACCGCCTTGCGGGTATTCTACTGACGTATAATTTCTACGAGAAGGAGCTTGGTGCGTTACTCTTTGAATCGGAGACGACGACGCGTGCTGACTGATGATGGGCTCGCGCAGGCTATGTCCAGGGGATGTCGGACCTGTGTGCGCCGGTGTATGTGGTCATGGCTGCGGACGAGGAGTTGACGTTTTGGTGCTTTGTGGAGTACATGGATCGGATGGTGAGGATTGGAGCTTGTTTTTACCGAAAGAAAAATGCTGATGCTGGCGCTGCAGAAACAAAATTTCCTCCGTGATCAGAGCGGGATGAAGAAACAGCTTCTGACGCTGCAGGAGCTTATTGGCGTCATGGACCCTGAGCTCTATCGGCATCTTGGTTCGTCGCTTCCTAGTCCCTTCTGCTGAATGAACATTGACATTTTGCGACAGAGAAAACGGAGGGCCTGAATCTGTTCTTCTGCTTTCGGTGCGTGTTGAATGGAACGCCGTATACACGTGTTGCTGACATGCGGCACGAACAGCTGGGTCCTCATTGCGTTCAAGCGTGAATTTCCGTTCGACGATGTCCTGCGTCTGTGGGAGGTGCTGTGGACGGACTATTACAGCAATGAGTTTATGCTTTTCGTCGCTCTGGCCGTTCTCGAGTCCCATCGCGATGTTATTCTGCGTTATCTTGTCGAGGTACGTGTTCTTTCGATTTTTGTGTGACCCACACTAATAGCTTCTTCCAGTTTGACGAGATTCTAAAGGTTCGTTCCAACTGCTACTAAATGATTGACAACTTATTTGCATTTTATTCAGTACTGCAACGAGCTGAGCATGACGATCGAGCTGGACACGACGCTCGCGCAGGCGGAGGTCCTCTTCCTTTCTTTCGCGCAGCTCGTCGCGGATATTGACCGGCGGCGCGCGGACGAGCAGGCCCCGTCGACGAGTGGGCTGCGCCGTCGTGGGACGGGGAATGATGCGGCCACCGCGACGCTGAGCATGCCGGTGCTATCTGAGAATTTAAGGGATTTATTGAAGGCAGGGCGGTGAGCGGCGGTACTATATATCACGACTGATACACGGTCCAGAATTTTGTTGTACGCACCTAAACACACTGTAGAAAATAGCAATAATAATACACTCGCAGCTGGACAGGGGACGTGCAAGCATTATATTTCTAGACGTTAGATTCGTGATGTACATGCGAGCCGTGGTAATGTATGGGGCGCGGCGGGTTACGACGCGTCGGGCGACCTGTCGGGGGCATGATGTGTAGGTATGGGTCGGGAGCACGGAGGTGGGCTCCCCGGCACTCACGGCTGGGCGGCGGGGGAGGGTGTTTCAGTGACTTCTTCCGTGCGGGTTGCGACCAGGCGCAGAGTGCGGTCGAAGCCGTGGTTGGACTGCAGGGGGTTAGAGGGGGGTCCGAGCGGGAGGTGGGGGGGACGCACTAGATCTCGCCAGGTCTCCTCTTCGTCGTTCTCTGTCTGGAGCTGATAGATCTGCAGGAAGCCTTTGAAGCTGAATCGATATTAATATTAATATTGGCTCTCGGGGCGCGTGTGTGGGCAGACGCACGTCAGCTCGCCGTCGTCGGTGACATCGAGGAACTCGACGAGCTCCTCCTTTGTCTCCTGGGAAAAGGGGTGGCCGTTGGTGTCGCGGGCCCAGGCGTCGAGGCCCTCCTGGGAGAGGTACGCGCCCTCTGGCGGAACGAGGAGAACGCGGTTGTCCGCTGCGGCGGGTATGGGCGCTGGGGGGACGCAGTACTTGCCAAAGATGTGCTTCAGACAGACTTCGAGCTGCGAAATAATATATTTAGTTGAAGGAGGATGAAAGAAAGAAACAGAAAGCCAACCTGAAGGGATATGCCGCCCTCCTCGTCGAGGAGCTGTGCGCCTGTGTTGTTCCTCCTGCCCTGCACTCGGCTGGGCTCGGGCGTCTCTGCGCGCGCCGACTCGTCCACGGAACGCGACATGTGCGCTACAAAAAGCAGCGGTAAATGTAATTTAGAAATCACGCTGTCACACCATCGAGTCACTCCCTTCCTCGACACCATGTCCCGCCCCGAGCCGCTGTCCATAGAGTCGCTGCTGCAGAAGCAGCGGCAGGAGAAGGAGGCTGCGTCAAAGGTATGCGCTGCTTTTTTTCTGTGCTTCCTCGCTGTTCAACCGCGGCTCACAACAGCCCAAATTCCTTTCCAAAGAGGAGCGCGCGACGCTCGCCATAGCGAAGCGCGCGCAGGAGATCCGCGAGCAGAAGGAGAAGGAGGAGTTTTCGAGGAAGGACAGGGCGCAGCTCGAGCAGGAGGCGGATGAGATTCGCATGCGCGAGCGCAGCCAGACGTCGGGCAGGTATGGCAATGGAGGCAGACGTTGGTTACTTTTTATTTTATTTTTATCGGTATAGCTAACGACTTTGTAGACGACGACAGATACGACCGCGACCGCCACGGCCGACGAGACAACCGCCGCGGCGCACCCCCGCCCCCGCCTCCTGCAGCAGCAGCAGCAGCAGCGCCGCCCGCCCAGCGCGACGGGTACCAGAACGTCCCCACTGGCCCGCGCGCAGACCGCAGCAAGGGCGCCAATGCCTCCATGCCCCCGCCCCCCGTCCCCGTCAGCGCCAACGGCACGCTCCCCGAGCCCACAACGCCCTACGCGCCCCCCATGACCGACACGGACCGCGCGGCGATCCGCTCGCGATACCTCGGCGTGGACAAGAAGAAGCGCAAGATGCGCAAGATCAACGACCGCAAGTTCGTGTTTGACTGGGACGCGCAGGACGACACGATGGCGGACGACGCGCCGGCTGCGGCGGGGCGCGACCGCCAGGGCGCGCAGGTCATGTTTGGGCGCGGGCGGCTCGCGGGGATGGACGACGGGGGCGGGAGCGGGCCGCGCAAGATCTCGGGTAATGGCGCTGCAGATACTAGTCACCTCGCTGATGCCATGGAACGCAGGAAGGCGGCAAAGGCGGGGTTGGACGAGCGGCATTGGACGGAGAAGCCGCTAGAGGAGATGAAGGACCGCGATTGGCGCATTTTCAGAGAGGACTTTAGTATTTCTGCCAGGGGTGCGTGTGTTCCGCATCCTTTCCGCAGTATGCTTATTCGCTACACAGGCGGTGGAATACCCCACCCCTTACGGTCCTGGTCCGAATCGGACATTCCCAAGACCCTCTTGGCGTGCATTGACGAGATTGGGTACAAGGAGCCGTCTGCCATCCAACGGCAGGCCATACCAATCGGTCTGCAGAACCGCGATATCATTGGGATTGCTGAAACCGGTGTGTACGAGACCATTCCCGCGCATACGTATGCCTAAGAGCTGCCTGTTTTGCCAAGGTTCCGGCAAGACCGCGGCGTTTGTTATCCCAATGCTGGCGTTCATCGAGAAGCTGGCGCCGTTCACCGACGACAACCGCCACCTGGGGCCGTACGCGCTCATCATGGCGCCGACGCGCGAGTTGGCGCAGCAAATTGAGAGCGAGGCGCGCAAATTCGCGTCGCCGCTTGGGTTCAAGTGTGTTTCCATTGTCGGTGGAGTGGGTATTCGTACTTACTACACGGGGTTGCGCTAATAATATTTGTGTAGCGGGCTGTGGAGGAGCAGCAGTTTAATTTACGCGAGGGAGCGGAGATTATCATCGCGACGCCTGGTCGACTCAAGGATGTGATTGAGCGGCACGTACTGGTGCTCTCGCAGTGCCGGTATGTCGTCATGGACGAGGCGGACCGCATGGTGCATCTTGGCTTTGAGCCAGACTTGACGTTCATATTGGATTCGCTTCCGACGGAGACGATGCAGGGGGAGGACGCGGGGGAGCAGATGGACGTGGACGGGGAGACGATGATCAAGCGCGGGCGGACGCGGGTGACGACGCTGTTTTCTGCGACGATGCCGCCGGTGGTGGAGCGGCTTGCGCGCAAGTACTTGCGGAAGCCAGCCGTGATTACGATCGGTGAGGCGGGTCGTGCGGTGGATACCGGTCGAGCAGCGCGTCGAGTTTGTGACTGGGGACGAGAAGAAAAAGTGGGTGATGCATGCACGCGTTTTCTGCACGCGAAACACTGACGCGCCCAACAGACAACGGCTCCTGGAGATTCTCAACAGTGGCATGTACGCGTCGCCGATCATCGTGTTTGTTAATCAGAAAAAGACTGCGGACATGGTCGCAAAGGACCTATCGCGGGCGAATGTGGGTTCCGAGCCTAATATCTGCTGGATGTGTGCTGATTGTGCGCGCAGTGGAACGCGGCGACGCTGCATTCGGGCAAGAACCAAGAGCAGCGAGAAGCATCGCTCCAATCACTACGTAATGGGGATTGCGATGTGCTTGTGGCCACGGATCTCGCCGGTCGGGGTATCGATGTGCAAGATGTCAGCCTTGTGATCAACTTCCAGATGGCGGGAAGCATCGAGGCGTATGTGCACCGAATTGGTGCGTTGCGGATGAAATTTCTCGATGATCCGGATGCTTATGTAGTTGTTTTGTAAGGCCGAACTGGACGGGCGGGCAAGCAGGGGACTGCGATAACGTTCCTGACCAACGACGACGACGAAGTGATGTGGGTGATATCTGATATGTTTTTAAGCGCATGCTGATGTTGCGTTTGTGCCATGCAGGTACGACCTCAAAAACGGTAAAGGCTGATTTTGTGTTTTGTGATGCGCTGTATTTGCTGATTGGGCGTATGCAGAGATCTCCAAGAGCCCAGTGTCCAAAGTGCCGATGGAGCTGGCCAAGCACGAGAGTGCGCAGCACCGTGTTTCGCGGGAGATGAAACGGAAGCGGGATGCTGACGATTTGGGCTAGCGCCAAGAATGCAGACTGTTACTGTGGAGGTACATAGCCAAGAATACAGACTGTACTAAGACTCTAAAAAAAATGGAGATGCTGTGATTGTCATTTGCAGTGTTTTGATTTTTCCGAGTGCCGAGTCGGGCCGGAGATTTAGTTGCATGGTTAGAAATCACGACACTGGGATATTCTCCAACGACCATGTCGGACACGGTCCTCGCCAACGGCGGCAAGCACCAGGTACATGGCACACCCCCGCGATCTCTCGCTTTGACCGCCCACTGACCGCCCTCTAGTCGCTGCATATCCCGAATCTGCCACTGCCAGACGTGGGCCAGCCCCAGAGTCTGTCTCCCACATCCCGTTCTAGATTCCGCTTCAGCACTTCGCGCAAGAACAGCTCCGTGCCGTCTCCTGCGACGTCCCCCGCACCAACCCAGTCCCCGGCTGCGCCACCTGCCACCCCCAAGCTCCATAACCCTCTCCACGATCTCAAGCGATTCCTCAACAACCACATTCCCCACTCCCCCGCAAACCCCGCGTCCCCGGACCGCTCGCCCAATCCCCACACTCCCAAGGGGTCGGACACGGAGCCAGCGACACCGGTCGTCCAGCCCAAGCTTGGTGTCGCGTTCAAGCGCAAGGACGCAAAGCAGCCAACTATCAAACAGAGTAAGGACAGAACCCCCTCTCCGGCCCAGTCCACCGCTAGCCTCAGGCCCTCTCCCACCGCAACAACCCATTCCGAGGTAGAAGTCGGCGCCAGCCACAAGCCCCCACCCGTGTCCCGTAGCTCCATAATTAGCCATGCGAGCACAACGGCCTCGACCAACCACCCCATCCACTCCCTCCACGACGCAACTCAGGCCCAGCTCTCAAAAAAGTACGGCAAGTGGGGCCGTGTCCTCGGTAGCGGCGCGGGCGGAACAGTCCGTCTCATAAAGGGCAGCACAAAGAACGGCGGCTGCGTCTTTGCCGTCAAGGAGTTCCGTCCCAAGCGCACCGGCGAGAGCGAGAAGGAGTACCAGAAAAAAGTCACCGCAGAGTTTTGCGTCGGCTCCACTTTGAAGCACCCCAACATCATCGCAACCGTCGACATCGTCTCGGACCATGGCCACTACTACGAGGTAAGCAGCGCAAGCATCTGCTGCGCCTACCTTGACATTCCCCCCCGCTATAGGTCATGGAATATGCTCCATTTGACCTTTTTAGCGTCGTCATGTCCGGCAAGATGTGTCGCCCCGAGATATACTGCGTCTTTCGCCAAGTCTGCGAGGGCGTCGAGTATCTCCACGAGATGGGCCTCGCCCACCGCGATCTCAAGCTCGACAATTGCGTCATGACCACAGACAACGTCGTCAAGCTCATCGACTTTGGCACCGCGACCGTCTTTCACTACCCCGGCAAAGCTCTCACCTCCGCCACCGGCATCGTCGGCAGTGATCCGTATCTCGCCCCCGAGGTCCTCAGCGGCGAGGCGTACGATCCGAGAAAGACCGACGTATGGAGTGTCGCCATCATGTTCATGTGCATGGTTCTCAGGCGCTTTCCGTGGAAGATCCCCGATCCCAAGACGGACCCGAGCTTCAAGGCCTTTGTCAACGCTCACCCGGACCTGTCACTCAAGCCGCCCCCGCGAATCCGCAAAGATGAGCCGGGCGAGAAGAAGCCGAAGCGTGGAATTACCATGCCGGCCTCGACATCGCTGCTCGGCACGCCGCGCGCCCTGCGCGAGCGGGCGTCTAGCACCAGCTCGCCGCAGCTCAACGGCCGCAGCGGCGGTGGCGTCGACTCGTCCAGCACGTACGACTCATCCGAGTCGACTTCGACGTCCATCCTCAGCTACACCGACGCTGACTCGCGCTCCACCTCGATCACCGACCCTCCCTCGCGCCTCACGACCCACAGCGGCTCCTCGGATACGGACAACAACAACACCAACACCGCCCAGGAGCGCCGCCTGCAGCTGCAGAACGGCAAGCCCGTGTTCAGGAGCACCGCGACGCTGCCCGTTATCGGCACGCTGGCCCTCCTTTCGCTCGAGAGTCACAAGGAGGCCGAGATGGACCCGTCCGTGCTCACGTTCGCACGTCCCGGCAACTCGACCGAGTCGCTCCCCCTCAGCCCGCGCGAGCCCTACACGGAGCTGACGTTCCCGTCGTCGCCTTCGTCTGCGACGAGCCTGGACGACCTGCCGACCCCGCGCATGGCGGTGATGCCGCTCACTGGGCTAGTCGTGCCCGTGTCCCCGACGCGCGCCCGCGCCGCGACGTTCAATGCCTTCCATTCGTCGCACGTCAAGCAGGCCGCGGACGTCGCCGTCGCCGTCGCCGCGTCCGAGCTGTCGGCGGAGCCGCAGGAGATGGAGGAGCCCGAGGTGTCGCCCGTTCAATCGCACTCGTCGCACGCGGAGCCCCGGAAGCGGCAGCGCACGGACAGCGTGACGACGTTCCACGGGGGCGGCGCCGAGTCGATATTCCGGCTGCTGCCGCGCGAGACGCGGCCCGCGCTGCGGCGCATGCTGTTCGTGGAGCCGTCGGCGCGGTGCACGCTGACGGACCTGCTCAAGGGCAAGGGCAAGTCGAGCAGCCTGCTGTGCGGGTGCCATCTGCACTCCGAGAGCGGGAGCGGGGTGGAGACGCCGCCGGGGGGCCACTGTGCGGACCACGACTGCGATCCCGAGGACGAGGACGACGGGGACGAGTGGCTGAAGAGCATCGAGCCGTGTTCGCGCGAGGGGGTCGTGCCGAAGCATGTGCATATCAAAGTCGCCGTCGACGAGAAGCAGCGCAAGAGACGGTTCTTTTAGTCGCCAATGGAATAATACGGACGGACGGATGGACGGAGTCGCTCACTTAATGGCGGACGGACGGGTACTGGCTGGATTTTTTCATTTCGTTCCCCCTTCTCCTCCTCCACCACCCTTCTATCCTTATTCCCGCCATCTTTTTTCATTTTATATATATGCATACCATTTTCTATTCATTTTATCCTTACATAGTACTATAGCCTCCCGCGCCCCGAGGACCAAAAGTTCCCAAGTAAGTACACGATATCTTTTCATATACATTTATCTATCTATTCGACCTTAGACACAGTGCTCTGTAATGTAATTCTGTACGTATTGCACTCGGTAGCAATTTTAAATCACAGGACACATCAAGGAGATTCTCTCCATCAACAGTCTGTCGAACTTACTACTTAGAGCTCATTTACCTCGCGGCGCTGGTCAGCTGCATCATCAGCCTCCTGCTTCTCATCCCCATTCTTCTTCTTCTTCTTCTTGGCCGCCGCCGCCGTTTTTGGGGTGCCTGTCAGCGCCGCCGCCATCTGGACATTCTGGACATCAATTCCCGCGTCGCGCAGGAAGTGGGCGATCCGGTCCGCGCCGCGCTCCGCGGCAGCCTCGAGATTGTCCTCTCCTTCGGCGCCCGCGGGTAGGTCGTCGAGGAGCTGAATCACGAACCCGCCGTCGTCGTCCTCCAGCAGCTCGATGTCCGCCGCGTTCCCGCGCAGCGCCTGCAGCGCGCGCCGGATCGCGTCGGTGTACTTGCCGCCCTTGTCCGCGGCGGAGGCCTTGTCCTTGGCGGGCAGCGGCGGCGGGAGCACGGTCTTGCGGCGCGTTATCTTGGCGAGCGGGCGGTCCGCGTTGGGCAGGGAGGGCGCGCCGAGCGGCGGCTGCGCGGGGACGACCTCGCGGCACGAGATGGACGCCTGCTCGCGCGAGTCCGTGCTCGACCTGAAGCCCGGCACGCCACAGAGCCGCGGCGTGTGCACGACGAGCACGTACGCGCACGTCCGCGATTCCTTGACGAAGACGATCGTGTCCGTCGTTGCCATGGAGCAGTGGAACTGTGAGATGGATTAACATTGGTTAGCATCAGCGGCGGTGGGGCCACAGCGGGCTCGCACGGAATGTAGACTAAGTATACTTACTTGGACTTCGACCTCGCGTGGTTTTCTGGTGGGGATATCAGAGATGCACTGCACACGGACACCGGAGCCGAGCAGAACGTACTGGGTCTTGTCACAGAGGGTCCCGTCGCCCCATCGCTGGACTAGGTAGCGCGACCCTGCAGTGCGGGCGAGCTCGAGGTTGGCGGCGAGCGCGTTTTGCTGCGCGACGGTGAGGTCGGCGCCGGGCTCTGGTGTTGGCGGGGCGCGGCCAAGCGTATATGCCTCCCACTTTTTTTTAAAAAAAAGATGAGCGATCGCTGGGGGGGAAAAAAAGGGGGCTGACTCACCTCAGGATCTTCTTCTGGCCGATGTGGGCCTGCAGAACAATTTACGATTGGCAACAAATCTGATGGTGGAAAAATGATACGTACCTGTGGGCAGCGAGCGTGCCTGGATCAGTTCACGGAACTGGCGGATTTCTTCGTTGTGACAGTACGAATAGGTGAACCACGCCTGCCTGTGCTGTGTGATTGTCGGACGTAAATGAAATCAGGGTCGACGCCGATTAGCGGAACAACCCACGTAGAGACACGTCCCGATCAGTGGTTGGAGAAGAGACCAGCTGTGGGCCGGGGTGACCTCGTCGTCGGACTCCTCCTCTGGGGGTGGGGGCTGGTGCTCGAGGGGCTTTGGGATGAGACACAGATACGAGTCGCGGGGGCCCATCTTGATGTGCTCGAGCTTATATTCATCAGACTGGTCTGGGGGCTGTTGGGGCAGAGCTTAATAGTTGCGACACGGACTGGGAGACGGAGAGGACGGACAGAGAGTAGAGAAAGGTCTTCTGCGCCATTTCCGAGCGCCGGGGGGTGGTGGTTGTCCTCCCAGGGCTGGTCCAGAAACTCGCGGACGCCGCCGCGCAGACCCTCTGCCAGCCAGCGTTGTGCGGTGTGATTTTCAAGGGGGAGACTGTTGAGGAACGCGACATTGTACTTTGGGAATGCATAGGCATCGTCTGGAAGCGAATGGAGGCGAGCAAGGGCCTCATTTGCAGCGGCCAATACGACGGGCAGCACGAGAGGACGCATTTGACACGTATATTGTGTGGGAACATAATTGCAGGTCCGCGGCGGAGATAGAAATAATATCAATTGGGGAATTCTTTTCTGAATTCTTTTATGTATTCTCGCGTGTAAATTATCCGAGGGAAAAGGCGGCCAGTTGCCGAACTGGGCCCGCATTTTTGTTGCATGTGGTCGAAATGTCGGATATTTTCTGATATTTACGTGAGTAAGGAACAAAAAGCCTATGAACAGAAAGATAATACTCGTATCAATACTTTTTCGAATTCTTCTAAATTCGGCACGAGAATCCTTCATTAAAGCCGGTTTTCCTCGCTTTCCTTCGCTTTCCCTCATCACCCACCATCCCCAGGGTCCCTCCTCCCCCCACAATGGCCCCAGAACCGCGTGACGGCCCAGAGGAGTCCACCAAGGACGACCAGCCCGACAATCACCCCGCCCCGACGGCGGCGGCGGAATCAGGTAACCAACCGCGCTTCTTATCGCCAACACGCGATCCCCCAACTTACCTCTTTTTTCTAGGCGGTGACGGAGGAGATCCCCCGGCCAAACGTGGACGTGGTCGTCCCAAGGGGAGCAAAAACAAGAAGCCTGCACCTCCAGCTGCCGGCGAGGATGGCTCCGCCGCGACTCCCGCGAGGAAGCGTGGCCGTCCGCCCAAGGTACGTTCTTGTCAACAAGTCACGCGTCAGCCCGCCCTCATCCGACTGTCATTATTTTCCCAGGAGAAGAAGGACGAGGAGCCCAAGGAGGCAAAAGACGACGAGTCCGGCGCGGACGAGCCCACACCCAAGCGGAAGCGCGGCCGTCCTCCCAAGTCCGCCACCGCCGACGACGCCGCCGCCGCCGAGCCCAAGAAAAGGGGACGGCCATCGAAGAAACAAGCTGAACCAGCGGCGGATGAGGATTAGCCCCTTGCGTTGTAGTTGTTGAATCCCTTCTTGTTTTTTTCCCCCTCTTCACTTGCTGTGTGCTTGCGAAACCCGCGTTACGAACCTCACGATACGCTGTTCCATTCCAGTCCTTTTATGAACATTCTCCATCCCACACAACTTGCGCTGCCCGCTAAACATACGCTTTTTACCTCGTTGGCCAATCTTCGTCGCTTATTATTTATGTGTGGACATGTACATACCAACAAACGACTGTCTCCCTGCAACACATCGGCCGCCTCAGCACATGGCTCATGTTGAAAAAAGAAGCATCCGGCCTGTCGAAAAAGATTTGATTTCGCCGCATTTTTTTCGCAGACCAGGGTGATTTGCATATTATTTCTCCGGAAAGTGATCTTCACATCATCTAGGTACATACAAGGTGCATTTCCGGAAGAAGGTTTGACGAGATGGTTATTTCTTCAGATGCATTCGGCGTGAGAAGGTAAACCACGCCACTCGCATCATCACGCCTACCACGCCTGCCGTCCCCGCCCACCCAAGCCCCGACAAAATACGCGACTGGCGCTCGGCCCTTCGCTTGGCCGTCGCGTAACCTATGTCGGGACGAAATGTGACCATCGTGTACAGCGGAAGCCAGCCCGAAACCTGCGGTGCAAAAGGCATACGCGAAAGAAGCGGGATCAGAGAAGGCAGAGAAATTATCCTTCTAGAGCTCAGTGAGTAGAGCAAAGCGTCTATAGTCTTCCTGAATATGTAGGCGGGGGTAATAACAGAGTGGCGCATTTCGACGCTGGATACAGAAAGATCGATAAAAATATATTAATCAATTACCCGCAAATCCGGGTAAAATACGCACTAATTAGCCATGGCGAGATCGCAGATAGCAACAAGGTCATCATGTCTACTTTCAGAGTAGCGCTGAAGAACGCCAGCGAGTTTTGCGTCTACGTGGCTTGGAGCAGCCAATTCCGATGTTGTCGCCTCGACCTGTGCCTCCCCGAAAAGGGCGTCCAGGACCCGGACGTCTTCGAGGCCGCAGTTCAAACCTTGGCCGTAAAATGGAACCATGGAATGCGCGGCGTCCCCTAGGAGTATGGCGCGGTCCAAATAGTGGTAAGGATTTGACTGCAAATTTTTGGCTCGGTCAATTCCAGCTGGCAGTGGGAATACTATAAATAAAAATACCTTGGTACAGATTAAAGGGCTTCTAGGATTCCGTACAAAGTCCTGAACGAGATTCTCTTCTCCGATAAGCTCCAACGCATCGGGGAAATATTTCTTGAACCAATTCAAAAAAACTCCACGATCGGTGAGACCGTCCAGCTCGGCGGTGGGTGCAAAGAGGGTGCATGTAAATGATTTATCCTGAGAAGCGTGCTTGAGAATCAAGATGCGGGAACTGTGACGGCGTGAGCTTACTTTGTTTGGTAGCGCAATGAACATGAACGAGTGACGGGGCCAGATGTGAAGATGTCCCGGATCAAGTACAAACTCTGGTTCCCCCTTGCTGTCTCGGCCTGCCGGCATCTTGAGCTCAATATACTCGTCTCGTATGTATTCTTGTTGGAAATCCATTCTATAGGATAGCGATGGATCGATTGCACTCATCAGCGTGGGTGATCTCGTAAAAAATACTTTACACATGCCTAACCACCTTCATCATCTGCCTCCGAACCACGGAATAGCTGCCGTCCGCGCCGACGCAAAAATCAAATTCGACGAAGTGGTTCGCGCCATTGGCCACATCTGATACCGTCATCGATTTCTTCTCAAAGTCAATGTATTGGACCTTGTGCTGGAAAAAAAGCTGAATATTGGGCGAGGAAGAAGCCTCCTCCAGTAAGCTCTCGTTCAGAAGGGCGCGGTCTATCGAGTTTATGCACTGGCAAAGGTGAAAAAATAACGGCGGGAATCAGCTGTTAAAGCCATTGTTTCCGATAGAAAAAAAGAAGGGTAGCTGCAAAAGAAATAGTCGGACCTGTCCATCTCTGTCGTATAATTGGCTCTCCTGGCCGCCGCCGTTCCAGTGATGTATCATGCGGCCCTTCATGGGAATAACAGTCTGCAGAAACCGCTGCGCAGCAAGGGGGTCGATGACCTGTATAGCTGCAAGTCCGCGATGTGAAATTGCAAGGTTTATGGATCGGAGCTGCGCAGTCAGCTTGGACGAGGGCGCGCGCAGGTCTGGAGTGAAGAAGCAGAACCATTGAGCCTTTTGTGGACTAATTCGAAGCGTCGCGCGTACCGGGCCGTCCTTCATAGAGCTCGACCTTCCAGCCGCGTTTAGCAAGAGCAAGGGCAGCAAGACAACCAACGGGGCCGCCCCCCACGACGACGGCCTTTTTTTCGCGCAAAGACATGCTCGGAGCGGATTCAAAAGTTGCTAGCGGTAGCGCCGTTCCGATCAGTCAGTTTTTACGAAAGAGGAACCCCTATTCGGACCCGACCCCTATTCGGATCCGCTGACATAAATGACTGATCCCCGTTTAGGTTCTGCAACTTCGCAGTCAACGGCCATGGCGTCTGCTCTCTCCGATGAGTTTGTGCTACCCAAAAACAAGGAAATCGGGGCCAGCAAACACGCCGACCCAGGTCCGTTGTCTCCTGTGTGCCTCGGATCCGCATCGCAGACACGGAACGCACTTAGAACGGACCTGCACGTATCTTTGCGGGAATTCTTTGGGTCCCTTGTCTAAACGGTCAAAAACCCTCGTGGAACAAGAGCTGCATGCATGGGGCATCAGGTAAACATCGAGTCGATGCTTCCAGTTGCCAGCATTTAATTAATTACGATCAATCCATTTCACAGCGGCGTCTCTGGCCACTTCGACACGCATCCTTATGGTCGTGGATGGGTAGCGTTTTGCGACCACATAACTCCCCTCTTCGCGGACATAGTAGGCGAGCACGCGCCCGAAACGCTCCCTGTCACACGGAACTAAGCCCGATGCTATAGGCGCAAAGGAAAAGGAAGTAGCGTGTATGGGAACCTTGACCGCAAATCTACATCTTATGATGGAGTCGTTCTACAAGCCTACCTCCGAGCGATACAAGATCCTGTGCGAAGCGAAAGCCTTCCCCTCGGATCAGGTTAGCGCTCGCCTTACTTGGCTCCTCGCTATGAAAGCTCAATCGATTAATTTCTAGTATGCTTTTGCGTCACAAGCCCTTGCCCATGGTCTCGATCCCGCGAAAGCTATTATTGAAATGGCGCCGCGGGAAGGGGAATACACTCTTCGGGAGCAAGATATTCTCGACAAGATCGCGCAGGAAGGTTCCTCAATTGCCCTCGTCATTTTCAGCGGGGTCCAGTACTACACTGGCCAATGGTTTCCCATGCAGGCCATCACACAGGGCAGCTCAAGCCCAGGTACAACTATCTTTACGTTCTTTCGGGTCTCGTAACTCTTTAACTAACTGATATTAATGTAGGGGTGCATATGCGGCTGGGATTTAGCCCACGCCGTTGGGAACGTACCCCTGTCTCTGCATGATTGGGGTGTTGATTTCGCCGTTTGGTGCACCTACAAGTATCTTAATGCTGGCCCTGGTTCCATTGCTGGGCTTTACGTGCATGAGAAGTGGAACGAGACGGAGCTTCCAAAGTAAGTTACCCTTTTGAACTGTTTCATCTACTAAAGCGGTCTTAGATTTGCAGGATGGTGGGGACATGATCCGGCCACCCGGTTCGCGATGCCTCCCAAATTTTCCCCCATCGAGGGCGCTCAGGGGTTCCAGCAATCCAATCCCTCTATACTTGCTTCCTGCCTCACTATTAGGCTCTCTTCAAGTTTTCAAGGAAGCAGGAATGATGCGCCCGATCAGAGAACGCTCTCTGGAGCTGACTGGCGCGCTGGAGAAACTTCTTCTGCAGTCTAAATATTTTGTGCCCGTGGAGGAGGCTGCCGCCCGTCCAGCTCGGCCAAGCCGGGATTTACGATAATTACCCCCGCTGACGCGGACAGTCGCGGGGCGCAACTATCCCTTCTTTTCCTTCCTACCGGGGTGATGCAAAAAATCCATCACGCATTAAACAGCTGTCGGAGTCATTGGGGATGAACGGCAGCCCGATGTTATTCGGCTTGCTCCCGCACCGCTGTTCAACACTCTAAAGGACTGCGAGGAGGGAGCTTTGGGACTTGAACGTGCATTTGATAGTATTGCATAGAATTACTAGTCATCCAGGAATGTATGAATCATAGAAATAAATTCCGGGGCGCGCAGGACATCATCGTGGTCCACCGAAAGATGAACCATGTTTCCCACAACGTCGGCACCTAGTGTACGCAGATGTACGCAGATGTCGGTGCATGTTTCGCTTTGGGCCACATCGACGAGTGTATCTCTGGAAGAGTGAATTACGAGCCACCGGATATCGGAGTTTTCGCGTGACAGCAAGCGAACCGCGGAGAACTCTGCGTACCGAATGCCGCAGCGATAAACCAGTCCTCGTACTGCGGAAAACGAGAGAGCAGAAGATCGATGTCATATATTATATGCCTTCAGACATGGCTATTCCCTTTACAGCTTGGAGGACTGCGGGGGGCGGTGTGAGGGAGACAGCCGATGAATCGAGGAACACCGAGGGCAGCATGTAGGCGCCACAACTGTGCCCAATAAGATAGATAGCTTGGCCTTGAGGTCCAAGACATCGGGGATGCCGTCCCACATGTTTAGTCGAGAAACCGGAGAACATCCTGTACATGCACGGGATGGCGAACATGGTTCTCTTCGGCTGGAACTGCTGGTGTAAGGCGGCAATTAGGAACGAGGACGGGGGAGTGAACTGCTTCGGCTAGTGCACAGGCTAAACTGCGGTGGTTCGACTTGTCGTCGCTTGGCAAATACCAAGAAAAAAGAGGGGAAAATAAAAAGCAAAAGAAGGGTACGAGGGCCATGCACCACCGTGGGCGAAGCAGATGACGCGTTTCCCTTGGGGTTCGTGGGGAACATACACATCGAACCTCTGAAGTGGACCTGCGTCGGTCAAATACGGAATGTCAGGGAACGTCTAGCCAGGTCTAGCCGTGATTGCATCGGATACTAACAGAATGGGTATGACGCGCTTACATCAATGACGTCGTCTTACCGCGGACCGAGTGTCCGGGGGCCTGCCGACCTCCTGTTTATAAAGCCGACTCCGAACCACGACTCCTTCACTTTTCTCCCGCCTTCTCCCACATAACCACAACGAATATCATCTCGAGTCTACAATGGGTTCGTTATTTTCTCCCTCATTCTGCTCTCTAACTAACATTCCGCACGTCTAGCATTCACCACTAGCGACATCTGCAAAGCATGTCCACCTTGCTTCCCATTTTTTGGCTCGTCGTCTAACCAGATATATCTACATAGATTATTTTGGCGATTTTCTTGCCCCCGATCGGAGTGTTCTTGGAGCGGGGCTGTGGTGCCGATCTCGTTAGTTTCTACTTTCCTACCTGTTCAACGATACTTACATTTTTTCCAGCTCATCAATATCCTTTTAACCGTACTCGGTGCGCGACCCCGTATCCCTCCCCGAATGCATGCTAATATTGATTCTAGGATATATTCCCGGTATCATCCACGCCCTATACATCATCCTGAAATATTAGCGACACGAACTCTGACTCCCCGGACTATCGATGAACCCATGACGATTATGTAGCACACTGTCACCCACTTAATAACGTACGACGACTACCAGTTAGAGCACCTCACGCTCGACGTGTAATACAACTTCATTCACTCTCGCATTGTATGGCTGTCACCCAAAAATTGGTATGGCTGAAGCGTCTGCGAAACGCTCTCAACCTGTTCGAGTGATTGCCCCCCAGTACTTCACCATTTTCAGCAAATAAGTCTGGATTGAAACGTATGGACGGCATTTTGTGGGAACCGCGCGTGACGGGTGTCAGTATATACGACGCTCTGAGAGACTGCTGACATTGAGAGCGGTATAAATCGCAGCAGGATATTCATATCGGCAGTTCTCCTGGGAGGATGTTCTTCATCTTCCTATCTTGGTGGCACGAGTATTAATCTCCTTTTAACACTACTCATATCATCGCACCGGCTCACCCGGCTTGTCAAGACTGAACTCTGGTCAATCAATAGCGCACTCAACACATAATATGCCATTTCATTCACTCTCCTCATCATCACTCTCCTCGTCATCACTCTCCTGCTCGTCAAACTGTTGGATCATGCGAGAACCAACTGCCCAGCAGCGTTTGACATTGTCCGTAGTCGGTCCCGGTGCAAGCCCCACACCCTTGGCCGCCGGAAGCGCATACCACGCCCGAATATCGTCCTCATCTACGATATCCGTCTGATACAACTCGGCCAATATTTGCCCGAAAAGAGGCATGCGCTCCGATGAAGCACAGTGGTCCTGTGGCGAATATTTTTTTAACACAGCGAATAGGAAGGGTAAACACTTTGCCCACCTGCAGCGCCGAAACGGTCTCGACCGCGTTCACCCCGCCGATCTTGTCAATTAATTCTCCCCACCGCCCAATGACGCGACCTGATTTCCTGCCGCTGCGGCTGAGCACCCTCTACTATACGGATTTTATCCACAATAGCGGCGACCACAGCTTCCCTGACGCGCGATAGCGGAACATTGCTTGCCATCCGAAGCGTCTTGAGTTCGACCGCGGCGTTGTCAACCGAATGCCCTTCCGCAAATGCACGTTCAAGCGATTGCACGACTTCGGCATGAAACTCGGATTCTTGCATGGTACCCGAGGGCAGCAGCACGTCGAGCGAAGCGACGGGCTGGGACGTTCCGGAGTCGGAAGACATATGGAAGTCGCCAGGTGAATCATACCCAGAGCTTTCGCTCTCGCCGTCGGATGAGTCTGAGCCATCAGTCCGAGTCCATGTCAGGAGCCCTCGTCACCTAATGAGGACGGAAGATGAGTCAAAGAAGTGCAAGAGAGGAAACTATAAGACCGAGTCGCCGAACGCGGTAATTTTTGTAGTTGGCAATGCCATCCTCATCGTCGTCCTCTTCGGAGGGGCCTTGCGGCCACACAACGGCGTTAGAGTCTTTTCCCAGCATCGACGAAGACGCCTCCTGGTCTACGCGAATAATGAGTTCTCGCGGAAAGGAATATTCGCACCAACGTACTGGCTTCGATTTCGTCAAGGTCCGAGTCGTCGTCATCCTCGTCTTCCTCTTCTGCGGAAGTCGTCTTGTCCCGTCTTTTCGATAACCGCTCGAAAGGGTCGAGAACTGCCAGGGGCCCAATCACCACACCATCACCCACCAGGCAGCCCTTTTCTATTCGAGTTTTCTCTTTGATAGTGACACCCGCACCAATGATACTGCGTTTTACGACGCACTGCGCTCCAATGACGGTACCGTCAAAAATATACGAGCCGTCAATGACAGTGCCAGCACCGATGACACAGTTACTGCCAATAACAGAGCCGATAATCTGCAGCATTTTCTGATATTCTCGTGGAGGATCCTATTAATGTGTTGTTCCCAATTTTGCACGTCCTGATGCAAGGTCAAGAACACTCTGCGGATGAGGGTTGTAACGCACCGTGCCAAGACTACAGACTTATCGGCAGCGATGTACGTGTTTCCCCGTGTATGTTGGTAAAGGTGGCCGCCCGGGTGGTTGTCGTCTGGCACAAGCGGGAATGTCCACCGCGAAAGGATATCCTTGCTGAAGCGGAGATGATCAGTAACCTACGAGGGCTTTTTGCTCGATATTATTTACCTGACGGACTCGTAACTTTTTGTGTCCTTGACGCGTGCGGCGTATCCACTCTCTGCGACATAACAATATATGTTCTTCATCAGCAAAGTCTGATGTCAAGACACCACGGAGAAAGTCTCTCCGGATGTCTTCGTAATCAAAATTGTCCTGGAACAATGAGGGAACCTGACGGGGAGTGAGCAACTACACTATTCACCAATATTGCCAACCGACCTCTACAGAGCATACATCTATTGAACAATCTATGAGGTCGTTGCGAATATCGATCTCGGGGTGTGCCTCCAACAGTTCGCGAGGTATACGTGTTACCGTCGTGGGAGGGATATGCGGAGACGTGTTCGTAATGCAGGCATTCTGAAGTCTCTGCATCCAATACAAAAACGGACGAGTCGCCTTGTGCTCTATTCCAGTTGATTAAAGGGTGAACCTATTAGAAAACTACATTCTTACCTCGTCCGATGCGTTGCCCCGCTCTCTTTCACAACCATGGTCATGATAGGCATCCTTGTTAGTCTTCCGACGCTCCTTGTGTACGCGCACAACCTCGTCGATTCGGATATTGCTGACCAAATCGCCCATAACGAGAACGAAGTCGCTCGTAACCAGCCCGCGGGTGTACACGTCCCGCATCGCATCCCCGGCAGAAAACGTTCTCCTTCGCCGTCATAATGGGAACAATCTTAATGCCCGAACCAGGCCGGGACCATTTCGAGTCTCTGTCCACTGCAATTGAGACGCGTCGGACTTGCAGCCCAAGTAAACGTACCGGATAGGCGGCTTTGACTTGCTCGGCATGAGATCGACATATCACGAAAATCTCTTGTACGCCTGCAAGCGCGAGGACTCTCGAATGTCCAGTCCAGCAGCGGCGCATTGCAGATAGGGAGGAGACACTAGGATCACATATCAAGCAAAGCAAGCAACACTAAGACGAGGATCGTACTCGAGGTTTGTGTGTCGTCAGTGGGCGGAATTGTTTATCAAAGCTGTCGGCAAGAATGACTGCTTGCAGGACCTGGAAAGCGCCACGCGCGTGCAGTTCATTGGGGGAATCAGGGTAGCGAATACGGGTTCAAGTCGAACCTCGTCCTCCTCATCCATTAGTTTTTCCTTTCCGTTTGCAGCCTTGGATGCCATCTTGGTTATAAAAAAGTCGCGTTGAGAAATGACTTGTAATGGCTTATGTAAACATATGATTCAAGAGACAGCCTAGTAGCGACCACTATACACATCTACCCTCTAATCTAAACGTGCCTCCAACAATCTACTTGTTCTTTTTACGCCTCTTCGTCTCGCGAGTGTCGGGAGTTGCCGCATCGAGCCTGCCAGACTTGCCCGCCTTCTTATTGACCACCCGCTGAAGCGCGCGCTTCGTTTCGCCATCGGGAAACGATGACAAGTCAAAGTAGTTGGTCGCGTATTCGAGTAGCCTTGACAATATGATTAGCAGGGGAAATAAGACAGAGCAGGAAAACGAGCGCACCATTCGGGGCGGACCTCAGTCACCGTCCGAATATAAGGCCGTGTGGTCAAGACAAACTCGTTGAATATGACCCATTCAGGTTGCGTATCCATCCCACATGAAGGGTGAAGGGCGACGACCTGAAGAGAAATCAGTATGATTATGTTGACGAACTATGGCCACGAACCTGGTTGTCCTTGACTGTGAGGTAGTTGCCCTTCTCGCCCTCCTTGTGCGCGACCTGCATGAAGAATCCACAGACAAGTGCTTGCCGAACGTTCTGGTACAGCTTGTTCTGGTCGTTCAAGCTGACAAGTTCAACCTCGAAGCGCTCCATCGTTCGTTCCAGCTGCTTGCGGACATTGTCTGCCTGGGCCAGAGAACGCGCGGACAAGTAATGCGACCACGTCCAATTTTTATCGTGTTGGTCTACGCCACAGTTAGTGCCACGTTTGAATATGGGTAATATAGACTTACTCTGCACGTATTCGTTATAAACGTTGAGCATTGTCAAATGGTCGCCGTCTGGAACAGAAAGAAGAGCTTTTGCTGCATCTGCCTCCCGCCGCTGATTATTTGGTCTCAGCCATACATTGGGGACTGCGCATAGGTCAAGTCGCTGAAGCTAAAATCGGCAACATAAAAAATACGTACCAGACAGCATTGCCGTGATGGTCAAGAGCTCATTGCTGCACTTGAATTCAGGGCTCACAATTAGCATTTTAGCCAACTAGATATACATCCGTCAGCAGCCGCAAGAGTGAGCGAACAGTCGGAATGCTTACTTGTGGGTCGAGGGGGAACTCGGCCATAATTGCACCAAGGGTGTGAGGTTGCCCTCGTCATCCAGGGCCGCCAAATAATTCAGCAACTCCAGCGCTCTCATTAGGGTTTCGGGGGCAGGGGCATCCACGTAATCAAAGCGGACGAGATCCTACGAAATGAATCAGGATATGCAGACGACTAGAAACAAAATGAGAGTACCTTGATCCCAAGTTTCACCAACTCCAACACTGAGTTGCTCAGATTGCTCCTGAGAATTTCCGGATGCGTCTGCTCCTCGAGCTCAGACATGAAGTCCTTCTCGGTGTACAACCTGAAGCACTTCCCCGGCCTCGTCCGTCCCGCTCGCCCAGCCCTTTGCTGAGCGGAAGCTTTGGATATGGGGCTGACCAACAGACTCTCCACCCGGATACGTGGATTGTAAACCTTCTGTTTAGAGAACCCAGGGTCGACGACGTACACGATGCCGTCTATTGTTAAAGATGTCTCGGCAATGTTGGTGGATATAACGACCTTGCGGCCAGGTGGGCCACCACTCGTCCGCGCCGGAGGTGCAGGGTCGAATATGCGTTGCTGCTGTTGAGGGGGAAGAGAAGAGTAGAGTGGTACACATGACAGCGGCCCGACTGCGTCTGGGTCTTGGTTAATTAGGTCGTCGGCCTCTAGTTTAATTTTCCGGCAAGCATCTTCGATCTCTTCCTCTCCCGTGAGGAAAAGCAGTACATCACCAGGTTCTTCAGCCCGGTGAATCATGAGCACAGTCCGAATCGCGGCCTCGACGTAGTCGGGCTCGGGTTCCTGGGTGTAGAACACCTAGGCGAACATCAGCTCTTAAATTTTTTAGCATACGCGTCATGAATACGGCTCACCTCTACAGGGAAAGTTCGACCAGGTACTTTGAAAAGCGGCGCCGTCTCCGTCGCCTTAATGCTAAAGTACTTTTGGAACTTCAAGGCGTCTAGAGTGGCGGACATAATTATGATCTTGAGATCTGCCCGTCGTTTAGCGAGGGCCTTGAGCAGACCCATGAGGATATCGGTGGCAAGGGTACGTTCATGGGCTTCGTCCAGGATAATAGTCGAATACCGTTCTAGATTGGGGTCGTTCATCGCTTCTCGCAGAAGCATACCATCCGTCATGTATTTCAGGAAAGTCGTGCCCGGTTCGGTCATGTCTTCGAAACGGATAGAGTACCCGACCTGGCGACCAAGTTGTACTGAGGGCCTGGATGAGTTTTATTTGCTCGTATATGCAGATTCCAGAACGCACCATCCATCTCGTCCGCAACACGTTTGGCCACAGACATAGCCGCCACTCGTCTCGGCTGCGTGCAGGCCACGATTTTACCCTTCGTATGTGGTAGATCGGAGAACGCCACAAATTGCGGGATCCTATAAGTGGAGTGAGAAAGTGCAAGCGGCGGAAAGCGCGCAAGGCTCACTGGGTGGTCTTTCCTGAGCCAGTCTCGCCAACCATGACGATAATCTGATTTTGACTGAACTAATCGAATTATTAGCTCATGAACCAAGAGAGCGAGCAGGTGCGAGGGGAGGAGGGATCGACAAAGCCTATACCTAAAGGCACGACGTTTCAAACCCCTCCCCAACGCGAGCTTTGCACGTCCAACTCACCATTTTGAAAAAATCATCCATTTGTGCATAGACGGGCAACTTCTTGCGGGTCTCGAGGATCTTCCGGTACTGCGCCGAGTGGGGTTGTTTTGTGAAAGGATTCACATCATGTTCCTGAGGCACGGTTATTGGGAGTTCATGGATGCACCAAACGCGATGTGCGCACCAATGCTTTCCGAGCCTGCTCTCCTGTGACCTTCCGCGGTAAAAACCCATAGAGGGGCTCCTTTACGCCAACAGCGGTTGAGTTTGAGCCTGAGGGACCGGCACCTCGTTGCGTCGGGTGCAAGTGAGCCAGGTACGGATTATCTTTGGGCGCGGTTCCGGACATGGTCGCGAGTTTAAAGCAGTTTGAAGGAAACGTGACTCAAGCAAAAAAAAATCCACAAGCCGATCACAAGTCGTTTTCCCAATAAAAAAACGAAATGCCACTTCAATTCAATTCAATTCAAATTCCATTTGAGTGCGCGCGGGCCCCTGGGGCCCATGTAGCTTATCAGTGAGAGTAACTAGCGGCCGAGAGGGAGGGAGCACGAAATGCCACTTAACAATGCTGTAGACGGCTGTCCACTTGACTCAAGTCACACCACCTTTACCAAAAGAGGGCAGAATCGTTTTTGTAGTGAAGACGATTACAAAAGACGACATATGTAGAAGCAGTTCCGATAAAGAAGGTATGGGTATTCAATCAAGCCAAGGGGGATCGAAATAGGGAGCCAATTAGGTGCGAAGGCGGATGAGGCTGTCGTGGCTATTCGTCAAAAGGGTAAAACGAAAACCTGACCCGGATTGTATCGTAAAGAAGATAGAGAATCCACGAGGCGTAATCATGGGAAGTGGGGTAGGAATGGTTCAAGAGAAAAGCGAGGAGAATATATGCTTCATGATGGTCGTTCATTAGGAGAGAGAGATGATCCCAGTAAAAGGCTTCTATGCCGATGCAGCGATGACGGCAGGGGCGATAGGCGCGGGGGTCTTGTCCTCTACCGGTGCGGCGGGCTCCTCAACAGCGGCAGCAGGAGCAGCCTCGACGACGGCAGAGGTCTCCGTGGCAGGGGCAGCGGCAGGGGCAGCAGCAGCAGCCTCCTCGGTTGCGGGGTTCTCGAGGGGAGCGATCGGGGTGGGCTCGTCGATCTTGGGTGGGTGCTCGTCAACCTTGGGCTGGGTCGCGATCTCCGTCTTGGCCTTGGGCTTGAAGAAGTCTCCAACGCGAGCCGACAGACGACGGCTAACTTTAGCAGCCTTGGGGGTCTTCTCCTCCTTCTGTCGGACGAGTGAGATTGGATAGCTGTGT
The DNA here is from genome assembly GCA_029282285.1 of Mycena rebaudengoi. Classification (NCBI taxonomy): domain Eukaryota; kingdom Fungi; phylum Basidiomycota; class Agaricomycetes; order Agaricales; family Mycenaceae; genus Mycena; species Mycena rebaudengoi. The sequence goes on from JARJCX010000007.1 coordinate 991,705, forward strand.
TGAAGATGATGTGCGAACGCACCTTCTCCTCCTTGACCTCCTTCACTTCCTTCACTTCCTCCTTGGGTGCCTCGACCTCGGCGGCAGGCTCAGTGGGAGCGGCGGCGGTCTCGCTAAAGAAATGTTAAGCACCAAGAAAATCATATTTAGGACTACACGCACGTCTCCTTGACAGCCTCGACCGGGGCCTCCTCAACCTTGGCGGGCTCAGCGGCGGCCTCGGGGGCAGCCTCGACAGGGGCAGCCTCCTCCTTGGCAGCCTCCTCGGTGGCGGGGGCGGGCGGCGGCGGCCTGAAGTGGGAAATGAGCACGGTAAAAAATGTCGCGGACAAAGGAACTTGCCACAGGCTCCTCCTTCTTCTTCTCCTTTTTGGGGCTCTTGGGGGCCTTCGCCTTCTTCTCAACCTTGGTCTTCTCGTTCTTGAAAGGGGCGAGGAGCTTGGCGAGCAAGCTGGGGCTCTTGGGACGCTCCTCCTTCTTGGGGGCAGCCTCAGCCTGCGAGAGAGAGAGAGAGAGAAAAATGAGCGAGAAGTTGGTGTAGATAGACGGTTGCTTACGGGGGCAGCCTCCTTAACCTCCTCCTTGGGGGATTCGACGACAGTCGCGGGCTCTGCGGGGGCTGCGGACTCAGGGGCCGGCTCGGCAGCGGCGACAACGGGAGCAGGGGTCTCCTGACAACCAATAAGGACGACAGCCGGATTCAGCAAAACGAAAGCGGACCTCGACCTTGGGCTCAACGGCTGCGGGCGCCTGTGGCGGAGTGAGCGAGTTGAATTCGGAACAAAGAGAGAGAAAAACGTACGGGAGTGGCCTCCTCGACTTTGGGAGCCTCAACGACAGGCTCGGAGACAACTGCGGGGGCCTCGACGGGCTTGACCTCCTCGACGGGGGCAGCGGGGGCGGGGGCAGCAGCTACTTCAGGGGCAGACATTACGGGAGAGCTGAGGACGAGTCAGTGAGCAAAAGATAAGGAAAAGAAGACGGAGAGGAGAATAGACGTACATGGAAAGGTATTAAGTGGTAGAGAGAGGAAGATGTGAGAGCTACGCAGCTAACCCACTGGGAGGTCGTCGAGGAAGAGGTGAAGAAGGGAATGTCTCTATTTTCCTTTGTTTCTCTCTGATAAAGCGTGATGTCACAAATACAGTCAACTGTCACATTATTTTCGGGCTTCGGGTCTTCTTTTCTGATGTACATATCGTCGCACGGAGACAGGGATGAACTTGTAACAACCTGTTCCCGCCCTGTTCGATACATATCTGTGCCACGCATGCACTGCACCTAAGTAGCCACCTCACAGGAACTGAGGCAAAGGATCAAAATTGACGATCTTCAATTAACCAGAGGCTGTTTCACCTGCTAACTGCCGTTATTCCCGCAACCCTCCGAGTCGCATTCGCATTACCCTTCGGGGCTCAGCCTCTAGGCTCTCTTTCGACCGCGAATCCCGCAATGTCCGGCCCGAGTTCCCAAAGCGTCTACTTTTTTTTTTCATTGTACTCCACTGCGTCATTGTTCTCAAAGTCCGTTCTTGGAGCCGTGGCCATATAAAAGCCATAGCAGTTTCAATGGGTCATCATCATTCTACGACACTTTCACGACATGTTCCAACTCGGGCTGCTCACACCGCTCCTGCTCTTCGTTGCATTCCTCCTGCTGCTTCTCATCTCCCTCTCTGTTCCAATCATCAAGACGATCTTCCTTTTCCGTCTCACTGCCAAAGCCAGTTCCAGCCTTCTACACAGCTCCGCTGAGGCATACGTGAATTTTGGCGCATTCGGTTACTGCACTTCAGGATTGGATGCCACGTACGTATCATCAACTCTAGACGCCGCAACAATATTGATGGCGGGTTTAGCATTCTGGGTATTGATCGCAACACGGCGGGAGAGTGCACACGAGCGCACGCCGGATACACATTCGACGATACAGTGGCAAAGGCACTGTAAGATTTCTTTCACAACTCAATTATGCTCCCACTTAACCACAACCGCAGGCATGTCAGTGGGTTTGAAAACCTTATCTCAAAGGGCCTCACCGCTGTCCTTGTGATGCACCCAATCGGTTAGTTCCCAAACCTAGATCCATTTATCCCCATTAACCACCATATCCGCCACAGTCGCTTCCCTCACTTTCGTCACATTTTTAATGTCACTCTTCATGCTCCGCCGAGGCTCCAATGGCACTTCTCGGTTTCCCTCCCTGCTCACGCTCGGGATCGGCATCTTCACCGCATTCCTTACCACAATCGTGTTCCTTATCGACGTTATCCTCGTCGCGGTGGTCCGCAAGCGCGTCAATAACGATACTGATGGCGTCATAACGCTCAATTGGGGAAACGCCGTATGGATGGCCCTTGCTGCCACGGTGCTTCTTTGGATCAGCATGGTGGGCTCATGTATTGGCCTATGTGGCGGCAATAAGCGCCACAAGGACGCGGAGAAGTACTGAACACACTGAAGACTGAAAACACACCTGTAGCCATAGATAACCGACCGGACTTTACTTACGCCCACGATGACGTCGCTTAAATAATGTACTTCTATAAAGAAACGTATATATCCGAACAATTTCGGAACCGCGAACATGGATATTCAGAAGCAATTGATGCCTCGACACCTCAGACCGTAGACTACTCATGTTCAACATTTCGTCTGAAGGAATCCTCATAATAAAGATCCATGACCTGCTTTTCTGGAAAGATTTCGAGATCGGGTGAAGGTGAAAGCTGAAACTTGATATGTTTTCCGGGCTTTGGGATGAACGGAGAAATTCGGTTACCCTCTCATCAACGTGACGCGCGCCCGGCAATAAGCTAACTCCTCACTGAATCTCTTCAAGAGAAAAAAAAAAAAAAAGGAAATGAAATTTAGGCGGAGACCCCGGGCACGATAGGATCCGAACAGGGCGTAAATTCAGAAGCGACAAAGCCAAGTACAGACAGAATCGCCTGACACGATTCATGCGGAAGTCTTGACAGCAGGCGCTTTCGAACGGGGCGGGGGGCGCAGGCCCTTTGCCTTGATCCGCCGCCTTTTTGCCTCTGAAAGTGGGAATCAGCACGCGTTCCCAAAACTAAACAGAAGACCAACTGACCGTCAAGATACGGCCTGTCCTCGTCAGAATCGAATCCAATATCCGCCTCTGGCCTGGTCTCGACGGTGCCGTCCTCCGCAACAATAGTGACAGTTTCCGTGGTCTCCTCCACTTTTTTCGTTTTCGCCCTCTTCTCCACCTTGAACTTGGCCACATAGAACCCGTCCATATTGTGCACATGCGGATAAAACCGCCTCGTCAGACTCAGGCTCGGGTTGAACGTCTTGCCCCGGAACTTGGTAAATCCCTCTCGGCCGAATGCAAGGCCAGTGTCAACAAGCTTGACATTGGGCCGCTTTCGGAGCGCATAGTCCACGACAGCCTCGTTCTCGTCGACGGTCACCGAACAGGTCGAGTAGACGATGTAGCCACCCGTCTTGGATTCAGGACTGACACTATCGATCGCACAGAGAATTAGCTGCTTTTGGAGGTGCGACAGCAGCGTGAAATCGCGGTCAGACTAGAAGTTTCGCTGAGCACGGAGAAAGAGAAAATAAGACGTCGATAAGTACCTTGTTAACCTTGACGCTGGCGTCCTTGCTGATCACACCGGTTCCGCTGCATGGCGCGTCTAGCAGCACGCGATCGAACCCACCCATCACCTTGGGGAACTCCCGGCCGTCATACGAACAGACCACAACATTTTTACACCCGAGGCGGTGTACATTCGCCGTTAGACTCTTGGTGCGCTGCTTGTTGGCGTCATTGGCAAAGACTACTCCCGTGTTTTGTAGCAGGGCCGCGATGTGTGTCGTTTTCCCGCCCGGAGCAGAGGCCATGTCCAAAACACGCTCATTCGGCTGCGGCGACAGCGCGATGACCGGGAGGAAAGATGACGCTGCTTGTAGCATATAATGGCCCGCCAGATACTCTGGAGTTGCACCTGAAAACATATTGAGGTGTGCTTCCGAAATGAATGGCGGAAAAAATATACCTATGGGAACACTGCTCTCGAAGACCTGTAATCCAACGTTCGTCCACTTGCCAATGGGCTCCAAGTTCACTCCACGGTTGACGAGGGCTTGAGCAAGGTCACGTCTACGGGTCCGCAGCGTGTTCGTGCGAATCGTAACAGGACGAGGTACCTCGTTCGCTTCAAAGAATTCTATAGCCTTCAAAATATTGAATAAATGTGTGTAAGCAATATAAAGAATGTACCTCCGCCACAGGGAATAAAAGGAACAGTTTCTCGGCGAGGAAGTCGTTGTAGCCATAATAACTGGCAATGTCGGCAACGAGCTGACCAGTATAGTCAGATCGCGAACTGGCGGTACCGCGTCAGTGGGTAAAGCGTGACTAGCAAGAAAAGGCTCACCGTCCCGGCTCCGCAAGCCTCTTGAACTTTCCAAGTATCCTGACACATTCCCGAATGCGCCGTTGGACGAGATGTATGTCGGGCATGCTTGTCTTTTCCTCTTCCCTCTCTGCCGCCGTAGGCAGGCGGAACGGCTCCCCATCCATGTCCCCATCGGCGTTCTCTTCACCGTCCATGTTGACATCGTCGTCCTCTTCATCACTAACAGCTGCCCCCTGATACTCTTCGACATCGAGCTCTGCCTCTGCAGCTGCTTTAGCGTCCAATGCACGCGACCGCGCTTCCATGTTGGCCATGGTAACACGCTCCTCTTCGTCGTCCTCAGACTCGTCGTCAGAAGAATCATCGGAGCCCGTTGGAACAATTTTAGAGGGTGCCACACTCTGCTTGGATTTTTTGCTGCGGGGGGCGACCTCTGGTTCGTCCTCTTCTGCGTCAGAGCCAAAGTCGAATTCTTGTACCGGGCCTCGCAAAAGGTCGCTAAAATACGCCATTAAGGAAACAGAGCATGAGAGATGGCCGTCGCACGTACTCGTCCTCTGAATCGCCTAGCAGACTATCCAGGTCTCCTCTGAGCCGAAATCAACATGCAGGTCGGAATGGTATTTTGTCAATATTTACACAACGCCTTCATCCTGGACGCCTTCCCATCCGTCGCTTGAGCCATCATCGGCATTCTGTTTAACTCGAGGTGTCGCCTTGGATGACTTGGGCTTGGATTTAGATTTAACGTTGCCCGTAGAGTCCCTGCTCTTCTTCGTTGGCCGTGCTTTATCGTCGAGGTCCGTTACAGTCTCAGCCTTGCGCTTGCCAAGTTTTTTGGGTGATGTCCATTCCTTCTTTTCTAAAGGTTCCGGCGGGGCCTGCTTGTTCTTTGCACGACGACCCATAATGTGAACGGAAGAAGTTTTGAAAAAGTTATGATTGGTTTGTACATGTTTCGAGCGTGATGTAAAGCCCATAAGTACAACGCAAATAATGTTATGCAAGCTACTAATGTTCCAGTCAACCAATTCGCAGTCCCAAGGCTGATGGTAACATGAGTTCCAATTCCAGAAGACAAACTGAATTTACGCACCGAGGCCCGCGAGAAATGATGCCCGAGGTTGGAAATCGGCGGTCAAAAAGTCCACAAGCCATCTCCACGCCGAATAAATGGTTGGTGCCGTTTTAGTTCCTGTTTTAGGGTCTGTTGTGTAGAACATGCTTTGAAAGCGCGATCCCATCTTTTCCCAGTCGACTTTGACGACGCCGAAGGAGCCGAAATACTAGCCAAGAGGTCTCAGTCCACAGGAACGACGCGTCAATCGCGACACGAACCTGCAGCAGCACAAACACCCCACCCAGAAGAAATGCGAGTGTTTTCGCCCCTTTCTTGATAAATACGCCGGCGCAAATGCCGGCAACGGTTCCAAAAGAGAGCTCGTAAATATTCACAGACGATTCAGGAAGGGGAGGCATCTCTGGGTTCGCGTCGGGAGATTCAGGCGCCACAGGTGATGCGGATCTTGGTGTTGTTGGCTCGGATCCTAGAATGCACTCATCGAACCGCATACTGAAATTTGGAAACGTATTCAGTACCTTCACAGAGAATGGGAGGCGTGAGCATGATAGAGAGTCCCAGTCCAACTCCAACTCCTGCAAAGGACTTCCAGAGACTGAAAGGGCTGTGAAGAGGGACCTGGACGCGCCCAACAGCCAAAGCAGCTGGAAAGTAGAAGCGACGCGGTTGGAGTATCCTCAAGTTTTTGCTGCAGTTATAACGTGCTGCAGATAGCATTGGGCGGTGGCAAAACATGGTGGTCAAACCAGCAATTGTGCTTCCGGTTGTGTGAGGTTGTGTCCAGGAAAGAAAGCTATGTGCTCAGACTGATGTCATCACCAATTTCGGGCGCGCTAAACAAATGTATTCGGAAGAGCAACCACTGCTTCCCTCCACAAACGGAGGCACTGACCCTCCAATACGGACTGGCCGCCGTAAACAAACAGCCGACTTTCTCCAGTCTACTTTCCTGCACAAGATTGTCCTCTCCCTGGTGCGCATCCATCCCTAGGACACGTATTGCCTCTAATTCTCGTCTAGATCGCTATTGGCAAGTCCTCCATCTCTCAAAAGCAATATACTGACCTCTTTCAGATGCCAGCTGCGTCCTCGCCGACTTGGGCTACACTTTCTTGCACGATGGCTGCACTCCCCCCGAAGGCCCAGGCGTTCCTGCTTGGTTGAACGTCGTCGCGCACATCTCGCTTGGCATTACATCTTTCTTTCTGCTCGAAATTCCCATCACCCTCTGGGCTCTGGGAACGCAATACTTCAACCGTGCGATATTTCATGCACAATCCATTTTTATTTGCATCCTTAGACTCACTCCACAGCCTTTGGAGATATCCCGCACGCCTGGCTTCATCTTTTCGACGTTTTCATCATTTTGACCACATTTATCCTGGAGGTTGTTCTCAAGGGAAGAGAACAAGAGCTTGCGTCTTTGCTTATTGTGCTGCGGCTGTGGCGACTTATAAAGCTTGTTGGCGGTAAATCGTCGCCCTTCTACTCATTGAGAACACCAATAGCTTAACCTCGTCCAGGTGTGACCGTCGGTGTCGGACACATTGGAGAAGAGGATGCGATACAGCTAGCAGCCGCCCAAAAAGAACTTGAGGCCGTCAAAAAGGAGAACGAGGACCTGCGAGCGAGACTGCAAGCAGTGGAATCAAATGGATAACTAGCTACGACTACAAGTTGGTTGGTTATAACGCTACATGGGTGGTTTGGGTTCAGTTCGTGTGCGTGCGACAATCATGGGGTCTGTGGCTCGGTGTGTAAGCCGAGCGCGGTCATACTATCCGCGCGAATCCATTCAGACCAACGCGGAAGGGGGATGGGCTTGTCATGATCTTCAATCCGGGGCGGAAATGGCGCTGCTTTGCCTCTAGTAAGAATCTGCGATTCCCGAAACTTCTCGATGAAACGAGAGCCAGGCGACTTTGTTTCAACGCGGAGAGGGAGAGGCGGCAATGCCGCGTCCAAATTGCACTGTGGGCGAGTGTTGGAGGTATCGCTGCCTACAGACGAACCCTCGCGTTTGAGCACAAAAGGTTGGTCGACGCCTCGCCGAATGCTCGGGACCCAGTGAAGCTTTTCGGATGCGTTGCCCTCCGCGGGTGCCTTCTCAGGATCGCTGCCGTACTTCTGCTTCCTCACTGCCGACGACTCGATGTCGGTCAGATAGCGTGTCCAAGAATCGTCGTCCATATTATCAGCGTTGAGTGTTCGGTGGACGAACCAATCCACGGACGACGCGGTCGCCGACCAAATTTTGGGATACATTGGTTTGTGGATCATGACTGCACCGACGAGGCCCGCCAAGTACCCGATGGCTAGATGCATGGTTAGAACAAGTACAGGCGCAATTTTGATATGTCACACATACCTAGCAGGGCGCTCAGCCAAGCCACTGGTATCAGAAAAGAATGCGATGTGAAAGCTGCCGACGCTAGCAGTCGGTTCTTGAGTTTTATTAAAAAATGAGAGGAACAGCGTTAACTCACCCTGCGATGGCAGCTGCACCGTGGCGGCAATGGTGGCCGCTTAGAAAAATGAGAATCGTAGACGACGAAGGGAAAGATCAACTCACCCAATTGAGAGGCCAGCAGAACCGCAGAGCCCGCACATTCAACTTTCAGAGAGCCGAGAGCTTGGGAAGGGAAGAGGGATATTGCGCCACTGCTGTTTTCGTCATCAGACAATATACAAGGGAATGAGGAAAAGCTTACAAGAAGGCAAATAGGAAGAAAGAAGCAACTAGTAAGAACCAGGAATAGAGATGCAGTCGGGACTGTAAATCGCCAGTCAGGAATTGTGACCGTGGCGGCAAGTTTTTGCTGCCACTTACATGCACCCGCTGCAGACGCGTGGATGTTCCAAGACGCGCCAATAATAACAAGAAGATGCAAGTGAGCCAGCAGAGCTGGCATTTTCCATTAGTTGGGAGAGTTTGGACAGCGAAAAATTGCCACACATAAAAATATCAGTCTATATGTGAGGAAGAGATTAGAGCGCATGGCAGAGGCGGTAGCAGAGTTTGGGTGTTCAGAGTAAGAGAAGAGGTAGTAGAAGGCGGGCGTTTATTTATGGACCACGATGCTGCAGAACAATGAACAGAGAACAATGAAAAAGGTAACAGCACGTACGTTGCACACCGCTACGCCAATACAAAGCGCCGACAAGGGCTGCTCATTGTTCCGTTCGGGCTAAGCGGGCGATTCGCCGCAAGAAACTTGGAAAGCATTGGCTCAAAGAATCAAATTGGATTCAGAGTTAAGTTGATGGACAAAGCAAGGACAAACATACCTCCTCCATCAGCCCATATATGGGAACACAATCAGTGCCACAACGCGCATTTAGCAAATATGGACCAGTTTTATTTTACATGAATAAGTACATTTGAAATACACCGTATTTCTCCAAGTGCGGAATAAAATCAGAGGTGACAACTACCTATCTTGCTGTCGCCTCTCCCGATCCCTCAGCGCGCTTATCGCAGACAGATCGAGCGGCGGGGGACGAGAATTGGAAGTAGGTGAGCGTGGACCTGATGGACGCGGGGGTGACGCGGTCGAACTCATGTTCTGTACGTCGTGGCCAGGTCGTTTGGGCTTTACACGCAGCGGCGCGTCTGCCCTGGGCCAGTCTCCCAAAGGCGGCGGGGACGTAATAGCGGGTGGAGTCTGGGTGCGCGCAGGCGGAGAGAAGGAGGCATGAGGTGAGGCTATATATTGTGGATATAGCATAGTGGCCCGCGCAGCCGCGTTACTAGCCGCGTTGGGACTGCCGGAGAGATCGGAATTGCGTGGGAGGATAGGTTGCATATGAGGAACTGAAGCTTGAGCGGAGTGTGCTGGTGGATTGAAGTGCTCTATTTGATATTGCGAACCCAGACCTATTGAGCGTAAGGAATAGAGCGCGGATGGTACCGTGTTGGGCCGCATAGGGGTGGGAGCAACAACCCCAGACGTGTTGTCGTTTTTCGTGAAGCGAGGTAGAACGGGTGTTGCTGGCGCACTTGCCAAACGACGAGAGACTGTCAATGGAGGGAAATTGTGGATAGTGCATTGCCAGATTCGCGGTACCGATTCGTTGTTTCGATTGACGAAGCTGAGGACAAGCAGAAAGACAAGATAGATGAGGACTGTTGATACAATCAGGACATCTAGATGGGACCTGAAGGCGAAATGGCACTGACGGATGAAGCTGCTTAACCAAGCAAAGCCTTCTAAAATACGCGTCGAGGTGCAGCTACCCTCAGTTGCCAGAGAGTTACTATCTGGAACACTAGAAGTGAAAGGAAGCACTAGAAAATAAGCACACAGCACATACTATTGTCGTGCTTTCCTGAGTGCTTTCGCTGGCACATGTCAGGGGGCCCGAAAACACTTAGAACGGCCGCACCCGCTAAAGATGATGGTAAGGGTACGGAACTGAACCGAGAGAGATGTAATACCGAGATTCATCATGAAGAACAGACTAGTCCAAGCAATTTCAAACCATACACGAGAAGTAAACGCGTTCCTGCGAAGAAGCTCGGTGAAGATTCTGGAAAGGCCAGACAATGTGAGATTCGTTAAACAACGAAGACAGCCTTACATTGAAAAGGTAAGGGCCAGCCCCAGGGCACCGACGGCGACGAGATAGCCATCGACGTGGCCCAACGCTGGAGAGCAGTAATGAGAATAGCTGAAACGGGACAAAGTGCCACCATGAAGTACCGCGCACATTTGTCGTCTTGAACAGGGCCAAAGCCAGAATTCCACACTGCGACGGAGGCTAGGATAGCATTGCAAACGATGAAGAAGGCTGGAAGCAAACTGAGTTTTCACAAATTGCTTCGTCGGCTATCACTACTAACCAAAGACAAAGTACCGGATAGTGGCCAAGGCATTCATTAACGCAAAAGTCAAGGAGTGTGGAGACCGGTCGACGGTGGATCTTTCAGGTCTGTGAAGCGGAAGAGCGCAGCCCAGAGAGGACTGAATGCGGTGTGTCCAGGTATCACGCCCACAACTGACACTCCTGTTCCGCATCGGCGATAGTACGGGATCTACATTTAGAAAACTTCCAGTGATAATTTAGTATTACATCAGCAAATAAGTAAATGGGAATATGAGACAGTAGCAAGCGTAGTATATCGATACATCCCTCTATCCTTCCGTCATACAGGAACAGTTATAGTCATGGTCGAATCCGTTGAGGATAATTGCGATTTCTCGGGTGTAAACACCAAGCTCGGCCTAGCCGGCGACTTGACGCCAGCCATCTCAACAGGGTCTTCATGTCCGGATCTCCTGGGTTGCCCCCTGGGGTCTAGATGTAATGATGTTTCCGCTTGCAAGCGTGGGGAGGACGGAAGTGGTGGCCGTGAAAATATAGCAAATTTAGGATGTCGAGGCACCTTCATGGTCAATGCGGAGATGGCATCTGGGGTCGCGCCGGGAAAGCCACGGATGAAGGATTGTACATCATGAGAGGAGTCCAAGGAGAGGTGACCAACAAGATCCAGCAAAAATCTACTCGTCCCATCAGAGCTTTGGAATCGATCTGCGGTGACGGCGAAGATCAGTGCCAAGACAATATCCATCCAGAACAGATCCACAAACCGTAGGCAACCCGCACAAGTCGAGCTATGCCAATCCTGACTCCGACAACGGCGTCGTCCGCCAGGGTCGAGACTGACGTCCAGAACTTGTCGTCAGCGGTGATAGGCGAGTTGCCATCTGATGAATCAAGAAGGAGGGCTTGTAAACACGCTACGAATCTGGAGGGAATCGTTTTCACTTAGATCCTCGAATGAGAAGAAAGGAAGCACATACGTCATTCGTTGTCGATAGATCTCCGACTCTGATAGGGCACGAATATCATCCCTCAGATCTGCAAGAACACCGTCTTGGTCTGCAAACGTGCGCCAGATGTGAGGTAGCTGCGCGACTGTTAGCTGTTTCCGAGCGGGATGTGGGTTGCTGCTTACAGCAGAGACAGCAGCTTCTCGAACAGCAGACACGCCGTCTTCCAAAGCTTTCTTCAGCAAGCCTCTCACCACCTTCGGGATGTCGTGTCCCACGGATTTGGTAAGTCCGGTCAAAGCCTTCGCAATGCCCTTGCGCTCTCTCCAGCCCCGAAAAATGCCTTCCTCCCAAACGGTCAACAGTCCATTGACCACGACCAGTCTGGGTTCCTTGGCGAGAGCAGCGACGAAGGCCGTGATGCATTCCACGGCTTTCTCCCGAATATCTTCCTCTTCTGATCGCACCGCATCCCACCAGACACCTAATAAATCGCGCTCGGCATTCGCTTCGCCGATGATCTTGGCCATCTCCCCTAAGCTTGCCGCGAGGGATCGCCGCACACTCACCTCTCTATTATCAGCAATCTCCAGGTAAGCATCCCGCAGCTCGCCCCAGCGGTTTCGCCCCAGCGTCGACGCCACAGCAGGATAGTTGAATGCGCATATCAGGGGCCGAGCGGGATCATTATAGAACGAAGACAACGGACTGTCGATCCCAGATCCCGGCGATGGTTGTTGCGTTGGGTTCCCAAATAGTGAGTTCAAGACATTGACTCGGTCCTGCGCTGCTTGCTGGCCGTCACGGACCCGTCGATCCTCTCTCCGGCCCAAGAAGAGCTGCACGAGCTCATGCGGGGGACCGTCGTCGTCCTTGTGGAATGTATATAGTACTTCGCCCAACGATTCCAGCGTACCAGATCGAACGGGTTGCGACTCATCAGTTGACAACGGTATTATGGTGTCCAAAGCAAGGGACCGCCGCTGCGATGGGGATAATCGAGAAAGCAGTGCCGGGAGCGCAAACAAGGCAGAGTAGCGAACATGCCACTCAGAGTCTCTCCGCAAGAAGTCGAATAGAGGGATCTTTTCCGACGGCTCAGCTGACTCGATGGTGCCAGAGACCAGAGACTTACCAAGGAAATTAGCACGACCTCGTCTGGGACAACTTTGGCGAGTGCACCGAGGGCGAACGAAGCCTCCTTACGGACCCAATATACAGGATCATGCCCCACACGCTCAACTTCCTTGACGAACGCGTGCTTGGTGTCCTCATCCAAACAGCCTGCTAACATTCAGCGAGGGGTTACAAAGATAACCGACATGCATACCACTGGCGGTTACAGCTGCTATGAGACGCATGCTAGAAAGTCTCCCGACGGCAGCCTGATCCCCATCCCCATCATCCATCTCGTCCCCTTCATGCCCAACTTCTGAACCGTCATCGTTGCTGCCATGAAATGCATTTCTGCTAGCCGACGTTGGGCTTGGAACATTGGAGGGCCCGGGCGGATATTGTGGTTGTAAGGGAGCGGTCTCGCCATCCGAAGTATCTCGTCTTGGCTCCGGCGAGCTCTGAGAAGCCAAGGCGGAAGGAGAGTAACGAGAGGTCGCCGGATCGGCGGATATGGGCGGAGATGAGGATGAGGAAGAAGAAGTGTCGGCCACCGATGAAGGCGTGGATGAATTGGAGCTTCCCGGTGAGGGCACAGAATAGGCAGCTAGAACTGGGAAGTATGGATTCACATTCTCGGACGCTCGCAAAGTCTCGCCAGACTTCTCAGGCTCCCGTGGAGAGACGACTTCTTCGCCGTTGTCTTCCTCTTGTGAGTTTACAACGTGAATTCCAGTGTCCTCGGCATGCAGAGTCCCGCCATGGTTATCGTCGGGCTCCCTGTCGAGCAGTTCACCTTCGTCGTCCGTGTCATCGACGTCGAGCCTTCCCATACCAATAACGACTTGTTGCAAAAGCTCCTGTTCGAACATTGTCCGCTCTTCCATCCCAAAGAGGCCCACTGGTATGTCCTCTACGCTAACTTTCGTCTTCAGAATCAGATTCAGAGGACGAAGCTATCCGTGGTGGAGACGAAGGAATGTCAGCTCCTGCTTCCTTAGCATCCAGCTTGCGCATCCTAGACAGAAGTTCGACGACCACATATCTTGCTGTTCCGCCTACTTTGGTGTTCGGACTAAGCAACAAAGTTCCAAGAATGGGGGTAAATGCCTGCACCGAGATCGTGCTAGTAGACGACGGATACACGGATTCTTCCACACTCAAATCATCGGGGATAACTTGACAATGCTGGAGGGATGGGTCAGACACCGATTTAAATGCGAGGTAACAAAACCTTTACTGTGAAGAACCACCAAATGACGGGAACGAGTTCGGCTACAAGAGCCTCTTTCACCTTTTCATCTGGAAATTCGGCTTAAATGAGGAGATCGACGCGAGTACATGTACTCACCGTCATCTCTCGCCAAGCCGGGCACGAGAGGAAGAACATATCCGATCGCCTCTTGGGGAGTGACCTGCTCCAAAAATGAAGGAAGGGCATGCACGATGTACAGTCTATGGAACACCGATTCACTTCGCGCGAAGAGATAGATCTTTTCCAACGCGCTCAGGCCTTCGTCGTCAAAAAGATCTACAGGTATTTCGGCAGTGGGGAAGGCATCCTCGAACTGTAGGTCGCTGTTGGCTTGATCTGAAACGACTGGGATGGTGATATGAAGACCAGGAGTAGGTGGGTCGTTAGTGCGCTGGACAGCAGCGCTGTGGGATGGGACTTCGATAAGCGGGGAGGTGATCGGGGTTGACGGCGCGGTATGATACATTTCGAGGCCAGGGGGAATACATCGGACTCGCAAATGGGTCATCCATTGAGTAAGTGGGAGAAGACAACGAATTAGAGGCCGGGCCGAATGCCGGTGGTGGCATTGCAATATATTGAGGCGGGGACTGGCCACCGCCTAGGATTAGCCGCAGGCCGACGAGTGGTATATTCGTCTGAACTAGCGGGATCGGATTTCATGATAGAAACTAGAAGACCCATGTGAGATGTGCACGAGAAGAAGAAGGGTGAGAGAGAGACCTGAATGCTAGGGCCGTGGAACACGAGCACACGGGGCGGCAGTATGACGCAAGAGTAAAGTCGGATTCCGGGACGGAAAAGACGAGTCAGGGAACATAAAAATCAGGAGAGGGCAGATGGGAAATCGGGAGGCAGGGGGCCAGAAAGCAAGGGGACAGAGAGCGGGGTGGGAGCGAGACACGTCCTTCAAGAAGGGGGCGCAATAGCAGGAGAATAAGGCTGCGGGCAAAGAGAGTCCGCGTGTGTGCGCTGCTTTGAAGGCCGCTTCCAATGTCCCGTGGCTGGGCCGCCCTAAAGTCCACAAAGCTTACTGACAGTCTCCGAGTACAAACTTGCCCAGCAAAAGCAAACTGTGGTGGCGATGTCATGCCGGAATTGTCGGCACGACGTCATAGTACCGATGATGCAGCGGATTTGCGCCATCATTCCGAAGAGTCATACAGGTCAAAATGCATTGGGCGTTCAAACACTCTATCTATGTATGCGATCTAACCTCTTTCTACACCTCTCGCACAACCTTGTCTAGACTCTCCGCAAAGTACCGAATGTTGTGGGTGTTCAAGCCTGCCATGGAGATTCTTCCATTTGCAGTCAGGTAGATATGCGCATTGTTGATCAGCGCCTTGCTCTGAGCAGGGTTGATTCCCGTGAAACTGCACACGAGTGAGTGGCGCGCAAAGAATAACAAGTCACCGATTTCACCTAAACATGCCGATCTGGTTCACAATGTGATCCCAGTTTCCAGGCGTGTGCAGCTCCTGGGTGAGCAAACGGTGCAGCTCTTTGCGCATGTCAATGATGCGCCCTGCCATCGTCTGGATGTCGCGCTTCCACATCTCGAACATGCTCGGATTGTTTAGGATCAGTGAGACCTGGAACTACGTCAAAAAAAAAAAGCAATTAATTCGGCAAATAGCACTTGCAATTCGGGCAGCCGTGCGTCGGAGGGTTGCTGATTTCGCTGCGCTGCAAAACAGAAAGCTGGCTTTTGACCTTGGCGGAGGTCTCTTTCGTCGGCGACACGAGGTGGAGGGCACCAACTCGCTCGCCGTACAAACCGGCATTCTTGGCGAAGCTCTAAAATGTAATCGATCAAAAAAAATGGCCCAAGGTATATGCTATTTGCACTGACCTGGCAGACAAGAAGAGCCACGCCCTTCTCCACAAAATAACGCAAAGCCCAAGCATCTTTGTCAAGATCCCCGCTGGCAAAGCCCTGATACGCGCAATCTAGGAACGCATAGTGCTTCTTCAGGATCATCACCTCCGCAATACTTTTCCATTGCTCCGGTGTAGGATCTACACCAGTCGGGTTGTGCGCACACCCGTGCAGCAGAAAGACAGACCGATCAGGCGCAGTCTGCAAAGCATTGACGAAAGCCAGTGAAGTCAAGACCGATGGTCTTGGGATCGTAGTATGGATAGTCTACGGGTTCGATCCCAACATTTTTGAAGATCGCGTGGTGATTGGCTGCCCGCAGTTAGATTCAATTAGTAGACGGGAGGATGGACCTACCCCACGTAGGATTGCTCAACCATATCTTCTTCCCGGCGGCGCCCCAGGAATAAAATTTGGAGAGGAACAATGCACCCAAGTGGTTCGCGCCAGTTCCAGAGATGGTCTGTACGCTTGAAACGCGACCCTCGGCGAGGGCAGGGGATGCTGGACCAAGCATCAGTTTGGCGGCCGCACTGGTAAATTCGGGGAGCCCAGTGATGGGAAGATATTCGTGATCGAGAGTCTCGTCATTCAAGAGGATACGAGTTGCCTGCAAGGAAGCATTGTCATTGACTGGTCAAAGGGACAGGTATCGGATCCGGACCTCTTTGACCACTGGGAGGATCCAGGGCTTGCTGTTATTGTCGCGATAGGCTCCTACTCCTAAGTTGATTTTCTTGTCAAATGTATCCTCCTTATACGCCGCAGTAAGTTGGAAGATGCTAAGAATATGTTCGTCGGCGTGTCCGGGTTTAACTGATAAGAGACGCTGGCTCACCTGTCAGGAGGCGCCAATGGGACGCTCTGCCATTGCTCTTCCCTATAGTCAGACACCGAGAATGCAGCTCAGTACAAGCGCTGACCCGCTGAATTGTCGTTTGACATGTGGTCAACCAATTGCTTAATTCTGTTCGCCATGGATGGAGCAGATGAGGTGGTGATGAGGAGGGTGGAGGGGTAAGTGAGACAGAGATGAAATGGAAGTGAAACCCGGCCTCTGAGTGGGACCGTATATATATCATCCTGAAAACTCACCGACAGTGGAAATCACAAGCTGAGCAACCGAGAACTGATGAGGGTCAAGACGGAGGCTGATCACGTCAGGCAGTCCGCCCCTTATAGACTCCGGGCGCTTAAACTCCCGAGTCGCTGCGGAATTATAGTACGGGCAGAATGAGAATCGTCAAGAAACCTGAAAATTATAATATATAGTGTCTATACAGTACGAGTGACTATGGATGGAGTGTCCGAGTGGGGATAGTGTGAATGGCAAAGCAATAGATAGTGGGGTGTGTGATGGTCGTAGTGTGTCGTGGCAGGGAGTCTATGCAGTGGCCATCTTGTTCGGCCGTGTGGCAGGAGGAGACGAGGGAGGCGGCGTTCTTGTCGAAGGCGGCTTTCCGGCAGTCCTCGAGGTCATTGCAGCTGTGGTGCTCCGGCATACGATGCTGGAAACCAAAGTCAGTGGGTGTTCGGAGACTGATCATACGATACATGAGATACTTACAGCCCCACAGAATTGTGCTCGACAAAGAGCACACTGTCCGACGATTCTCAGTGCCGCCGATGTTGCATTGGGCGTCGGTGCCGATCCGGTGACTGGCAAGCGCTTCTTGGGGGCCATGATTATGAAGCCTGATGGAAAGTAAGTAACGGGAACGGGGAAGCGTCGTCTGGGGCGTACGTGATAAGGGCTTGAGGGCACAAAGAATCGGGGGCGTGGCGGGGTCGGGGACTATCGGGGACGTTACAGAACTGCGTAGAACGGACCCGATAAGAGTCTGGATAGGTGGTGTGAGTTAACAGTACAGACGCTGCGAAGTGGGAGCACGAACGGAGGGTCTGGATGAGTTGAGGGTGAGGTGGTGGACGTCTGGGTACAAGGTTGCGAGGACGCGTAATCGACCCAAAAGGGTCGTCGACACAGCCGCAATTTGATCCGTTAACGTCTCGCACATTCTCAGACACGGTAATAGCGGTAACTGTCTGGGCCGGTAATCTGCCAGGAATACTATTTAGCTGCAGGTGCGGGCTAGGATGATCATGAATATCTCGCTTCTGGACAGGATGCAAGCTCTCGGAGGGGACTGAAACCTGTGAAATTACAGGGTCAACAGGTCTATTCTTCCGCCGAGACTCGAGTTAACGTGCAGTGGTGAATCCGAAATCGTGACAAACGCCTGTCCCTTGGCCTGAAAGTCCTTCCGTTATCCTGGGGCTCACAACAAAGAACTCAGAATAAGGAACCCGCAATAAATATCATATTTATACGTTTCCGCCTGAGCCATCAGAAACCAAGACTATAAAAGTTTACCAAAGTGCGAAGTGACTCCTTTTTGGGACGATAACGGTTGTTTGCATCCGGGGAAATAGGCAAACACACCCATGGCACCTCCCCAGCGCGTCCTTGTGTCATACTCCGGGGCACAAGCATTCCTGTCTTCGGGAAGCTGGGATGAAGTACACACTGCGCTGCTAGCGCAACTGCCTCTGCGCAATATCCACTGGAAGTCGGCGTCTCGCTCGATCCGAACCATCCAAGAGCTGGATGTCTCTCTCGTGCCCCTCGAATCTTTACGCGACGAGCACACGTCTCAGATCCCCGCCACCCTATTGGAGAAGCCGTTCCTCAACATATACATTGTGACTTGTGAGGTTTGTGACGTGCGTCAGCTCACTTTTCCCGAATTAACCGTTCTACAAGGATACAGACGTTGAAGTTTACAAGACCTCGATTAAGCGCCAGGTTAGAGATTGGCACGGTGTTGTTACTTCGCGGAAGAACCAAGAGTGGTTGATACTGCACGTCGTCCGGCCAGACGCGCGGACACCCAGCGGAAATTTCTTTCAGCTGAAGGGCTCCGTATTGGATAAGCTCAAGGCAGACTTCAATATCGACAAACGTGACCGGTACATAATATTCTACATCACCCTCTGTTTATAACTTCCTCACTTGAGTAGGTGTGTACAGTTGGCATGGACCGCTGGATACAGCAATCCTACATCGTGGGCCGAATTTCTCAACAAGCTCAAGGATGGTTTGTTATCCTCCTTTGATTCCGCTGTTGCACAGAGGGAGGAGGATGTGAAGCGTTCCGAGAGCCAAAGGCAGATGCCGGGCTGGAACTTTTGTACCTTCTTCATCCTGAAGGTAAAGAGATCCCGTTACACCTCACCGTGTCTGATCTATCTACTAGGAAAGCCTTGCAGGCTCATTTCAGGGTGTCAATCTATTCGAGGATGCCCTTCTGCAATACGATGAGCTCGAGGCATCGTTTTATCAAGTACTGAAGGAAAAGAACCTATCTTGGTTTGGAACCCTTATCACCCCTACACACAATGATGACTCGGCGCCATTGCTCTCCATCTCCAAGAAGCCTTACAGAGATCTGATTCTCGCCAACACCATTTCTGTATTCGACTTTCGAATATATCTTCTCGCTCGTCAATGCGAGCTTCTTGCGAATATGGGGCGAATAAATGAGGTTAGCAGAAAGACAGGGGCATTTCTTGGGGCTTTCGGGCGTCGGTTACGCGAGGTCGAGGTGCGTCGATTCATGCACAAACAATATAGTACTCATTTCGCGTAGGAACCCATCCCCGAGTTCTTTGTTGAATCTTGGACGTATTCTTCCGCCCTCAGTGTTGTAGAGCAATGCGATATCTGGGCTGCATCACTTAACATGCAAGGCCCTAAACTTGCCGCCTTCAATGCTGGCAAAGGGGAATTATTGGAATTGGCTCGGAATCAGGTACTGCTTTTTCCGTCTCATCAATTTACAACACAATCTCATGCAATCAAAGCTTGACTTGATTGGAGTAAAAGTCGGCCATCTTCCCCTCCGTCCGCCGTTCTCCAATTCCCCTAAACCACCTTCGGCGTCCGGCTCGGCTGATGCAACGGAAAAAATATCCAGCGCCGACATACTAGAATCTATACAAAATAATGACGTCTTCTACGACACATACGTTGGAATTACGAATCGTGCAATCGACATGTACGCCAAGGCGGGCCGTCGGAAATTTGCGCTCAAATTACATGGAAGCCTCGCGGCTCTTGATGTGTATGTGTTCCCTCTGTCTCGTTTTGAATGCGTTAACTGGAACCAAAGGCATCGGGGACGTCTCGCGGCAGCTTTAACGACATATACATCCTTGCCAGCTCACTATGCTCCGCATATGTGGACTTCCCTGGAGTCCCTCATGCTCTCGCTGGCGCTTGATACGCATTCGGGTTTAGAAAAGCCAAGAGACCGCGAGTGGATCCATATCCTCCTTTCCTTTTTGAAGACCTATGTTGACACCGTGGGCTTGGATCTGCTTATGCACGACGAAGACAAGACAGAATACATATCTCGCCTCGTCGAAGCAATGAAAGATTCTGCCGCGGCGCTCGATGCTGGTCGGTGAATTACTTTGCCCAGAAACTCTGCTCAACGACGTCACCCCTAGATTTATCACACCCTGAACACCCTGCCATGTCAATACAGGTGGCATCAAATGCAAAACCAGCTGGGGACAAGGATGGTTCTTTCCTTGATGTGACAATCCACAACCGCTTGCCCTGCGTAATGCTTTCCCTTATGTTTATTCATTTGGCTCATTGTGTTGTAGACCGTACCTATCGACGAGATAGTAGCTACCTTGTCCGGGCGAGATTCAGAGCGGTTGAGATTCGCTTCATCAAGTGGCCCCATTCCTCCCGGCAAGACTGAGGCAACATTGTTCTGCCCAGTGCGTACTGCTACTTTCTCCTGATATCCATCCACCAATCTTTTTAGATCCCCTCCGCTGGTACATACATCCTTGAGAGCACCGAAGTCCGCATTTCACATCTCGTGTTACAATGGACACATCGCAACGCTCTTTCCGGTCGAAGCTCCTCGGGCCTCAAGAAGGGCTTCTCTTTGGTGCGACTGCCCCGGGACCTTCTGGCTATGGATGCCCGTCTTCACCAACCAAACCTTAGTCAGCCCTTTCTTTCCATTACACAAAACTTTGTATTAAGTTTCCTTAGTCGAACTCGGCAAACCGCCGACGCTGCTTGTTGCTGTTTCTACGGGAAGAAATCGTGTCGCAAAGGCATCTATTCAATTCTCTGCCCCATCCGTAACTTTTCGGTACGGACAGGTTACTATCAACAGCGGTACTTGCCACGAATCCATTAGTGTGCGGCATCTGACCTTTTCAAAGCACCCGACGGCGTCAATCCGCCGGAAACCACTGATGAAAGCATATCACTCGTTGACCTTCCAGAAGCCAGCCATATCGAGCTTTTACTACCTTACTCTGATGCCTCAGCTTTTCATGCAATGGTAAATGGTCGACCACTCTATCCCGTTTTTATTCGCACTTAATTATTATCGGCAGAAAATTGAGGTAGAGATAAAATACGTCACGGTCGCTGAACCTGAGATCACTCGCACCCTGCGCTTGGCGCGAGTCGTCGCCACCACCCTCCCAATCTCCGTCAATGTTGAAGATTTCTTCCGCGGAAACAGGTCTTGCATCAACTTGTCAGCTGTTGTGTACCTGACACTCGGATATCTAGGCTATTTTCAAAGTTTACCATTTCGACCACGAGCCATCAACACGTCCGCATATCAGCCGCTCAAATACAGCTTCCTAACGGTGGTTTGGAGGGCGTCAAAGTCGTAGCGTGTTCGCCTCAGTCACGCAGCGTCGTCGTATGTTCACCTACCTCATCTGGTTCACTCTGCTGACGGATATAATCGAGACTGTTACACCTGCCCAACCTGCTAATTTTTTGTTCTACTTAGACTCTGAGCATGGACCAGGTATGACCTCGTCTTACCACTGCCATCATCTGAATTTAAAAACTTCAGTGCGGGATTCGTTCAAGTTTCTAATCAGCTATCGGATGCTGCGGGAAGGTAAGCGAACCAACCGGTGTTACTTGTCTTGTTGCTGACTGGATCTTTAGAAGTGGAGGCTTTAATAGAGAGCTCGGTTGAGCAAGTGCTGTCGGATCCGACAGCATCGCTCGCAGAACGCGTCGGCCTTGTTAATAAGCTGGTTGAAGCGCTGGAGCAGGATAGCGCATGGGTGGAGATGTATGGTATGTCCGGGGAGCTCAATGTCCCGGAGGTGTTCGGCGAATTGGGTCCAAACGACGAACCTCTTCGGCAAGTGATGAAGGTTCGCCCGCATGCCTGCTTCCCGCTACGCTGCGCTGACTTTGTGTGAATGATTTTAGCTTTTGCACGAACACAAACATCCGCAGCCACCCGAAGGAAAATGGCGCGAAATCAAGATCCCTGTCGATGTACCTTACATGAATGTAAATCGCTATCATTTCGTTCTACGTGTGATATTCTGACATTGTTCAAGATCGTTGCGGCAGCGCGTGTCCGTTTAGTGTCGTCTGCAGCCGGGGGACCTTCGGACCAGGTCCACTCGCTTTACGCTGGACAACCCATTTCTGCTATACTCACCATTCACACGTCTTTCCACTGGGGCTCGAGCGTTAACGACAAAGAACGTACCTACATGATGCGTTTTGATGTCGAGGAGATGGTGCGTGAATGGCTAGTAAGCGGAAGGAAACGAGGGGACTTTGCTGCCATGGTAAGCTTTCTTCCACAGCAAGAGACTTGGGCTTAACGGAAGCGGCAGGACGACGCGACATACAGCGTGCCCATAACTTTGATAGCTCTGCATCACGGAGAACTTGCACTTCCGAAAGTCACCGTCACCGCTTTGCCAATGGCCGGAGAGGTGACAATGGGGTCAATGGCTATCCCCAGCACTGAGACCTACCAAGTGCATGGGGCTGAGAAGGTCCTTGTGCTTCCCCGCGGTGGCCGAAGTACGTTTGTGCTCGGGATGGGTTCAGGTTAAATAGAGATACAGCTGTATTTATATTATATTATCGGAGGCCATTAGGGTATCCTGTCCATGTACCGATAAGCAGGAGGGTATTTGCTGTCAAGAGGACTGTAGACGAGAATGGAGTAGCCGGAAAGACGTTCCAAGAGTACTCGATTCCTACGAGCAACGCAATTCTAAGAACAGTCAACGCATATAGGCGGAATCAGATATACAACACAAACTTGACGAGGGTGGGGTACCGCGTCCTCCACGCTAAAAAGGGGAGTTGTTGCGCATACCAAGAATAGAACTGGTAGTGTAGTGAACGTGCGAAGATAATGCCTATCAAATTGGAGGTGAAGAATATCGTCGCAATATCTGACAAGGTCGTCAGAATAATAGTGCACTAAGAATTCGAACCTACAGTCAGCAGTAACAGGCGCCAAGCCTGCTGGAAGACCAGGTCTGCGGAAGCCACGCCCGAGCACCGTCCACACACTCCCATCCTTCTTGCACCACACAAAAAGTCCAAATGCAACCAATACTGAAACATGACCGAGTAGCAGACCGTTGGCCCACCGCCGACTCAAGAATGTTTCCGGGTCTACCATCCTCCAGTTGACGGTCCACTTGTACAGAAATACCCTGGAAAGATCAAACGAGGAGCGCAAGTATGCCCAGTAGTCTTCTCTAAGAAATGGCAGGGCTACGAGAGCATTAATCACGCTGATAGTGAGCACATGTCGGAGGGTAGCCACGAGACCGTGGCGCTTGAACAGAACCACGAGAAGAGCTGGTACATAAAGCAGGACAGACATCTTGACTGACAAGGCAGCACTGGGTCATGGAGGATTAACAAAAGAGACAACGTATAGGCGAATACAAACCTGAAAAGTAATGTGCCAAGATCATCGCGGCCAGTCTGGTACGCCGCTATGGCGGCCTGGACAAATATTGCGGCCCAGCAGTCGTTGAATAACCGCAGGAAGTAAATGGAATGCAGGCGTTTGCTCAGGGGCAAGAGCAGGAGTACCCAGTTGGGAATACCTCCAGCTAACCAATATACCGTGCAGGTGAGTGCAACGGATCCAACATACAGGACGGCGTATATTTGTTGAGCTAACGAGATGTTTGTCCCAGAATTGGTTAATCCGTAGAGTAGGTGATGGATATGCAGGTGGCCTGCAGGATAGCTACCCTTCCGTCAATATCCGTCGGAAATTGGAGATGGTGAGCTCACACAAGTGGTCCTGTTGGCCCCGTAATTTTGGAGTAATCAAGCTGGCCCTTTAGATAAACCTCAATGTGAATCATGTACGTTTCCCAGTCTATTTCAGTGTCTGTGAAGTCGCGAGTAAGCGCTGTTCAATGTCCAGCAGCCAATAAGTACTGACAAGGAACAAAAAATATGATGAGTTCAGAAAAGAGGAAGTCGCCGAGAATGACAAGGGAGGCAAGCCACCAGAAATAACGCGCGTCGCAGAGGAGCAGGCGGGCATATCTCAGAAGCTGCGCCAACATGGATATGTGTCGAGAGCAAACTTCAACGCCAGTGACGAAACCGGAATTCGCCGGCCCGGACGCGTTTTTCCCAGAAAAAAAAAAAGCGCCGCAAAAAGCTGTTGTCCATATTTACAAGTAATCTGACTGAATAGTGTAGATTATTCCCTGAAGCGTGTCCGAATATGGTATGTGTGTATAGTACTTGTTAAGTTTCTGGGTGCGCCGCCAAAGAAGCACGAATTCCCGCCTCACTGTCTGCGAGACCCTTTTTGAACCAATAGTGGTAGAGTTTCTCCGTACCAGGTTTGATAACTGCTGGACCAAGAGCTTTGATGTTGTCTGTGGAAGGAAGGAAGATGGGTGGTCCCATTGAGTAACATACGGGTACTGGTACATACCTGTGGTATATTGAGCAACGAAACCGAGTTTTGACATATTGCAGTCGGCAAAAAGGAGAGCCGTAAGGAACCCGTCCGAGTATCCTTTTGTGGTAGATTGCTGCTCTGCCGTCATGTTTATACCGCTCTGGCTTTTCGAACGACGGAGGTGAATGGCGGAGAGACGATTTTTGAAGGGAGATATTGATCGCCTCAAATTCAACTCGCGCGATGGGGAAAAACCTGCCGTGCTTTTCTTCACCTTGCCGGATCGAGGAGGAGTCTCTTCGGCCCTGGACAGAACATCCGATATCGGGGGTAGGTCGACAAAGCTTCGGATGGATTGCATCTGTGCTGGGTTACCGTTCTTCCCGTACGAAAAAAATGTGGCAGGAATACTGGTCCCGACAGCAGCAATGAAACACCAGCCCGGGTCACTGTCGCAGTCCTCCTTCTTGTATGACCAGAAGCTCCAACCTGAGGTAGTTGTGGAGTATACTTCGACCTGCGCGGTACCGAAATCTTGGCGAGCCTTCACCTGGTCGGCTTCCTTGGAGATGCTTTCAGGTGTCAACGCAGCAGACCATTCATCTACCACAAGATTGCACCGCTGATGAGCACAAGCCGCCGCAAGGGAGTCAGAGGTTGTGGTGTTAACGTCTTTTGTGAGTTGAGAGGCAGGTTTCGATCCGTCGGAAGGAGTAAAGACGAAGTAAGAGTGGTGATCTTGGACGACGAAATCATCCCGGGATGCTACGAAGTTGCTGAATCGTTTGAGGTCGAAACCGTCATGGATATACAATGGGAAGGTGGCGGCCGAAGCGGATACACTTCTCAATTCAGAGATGGCCCGGGTATCTGGCGTAGATCAGTTTGGAATTTGGGGACGAGAACAAGCAACACACAAAAATCAGGAAGGCCGGGAACGTTTTGCGGCTCATTCAAGATTTGGATGCCGACAACGTTGGTGACGTTACAGAGCTCTTGCATGAGAAACTTCAGGACGGCCACAGTTTTATCCATATTGATTGTCGAGTCGAAGAGACCTGTGACACCGTCTGAGATGCCCGAATGCGGTTGTCCATTTTGGCTATTAACAGCTCCATGCAGATCGACGAGGACCCCAATACCAGCTTCTCCAGCCCAATTTATCGCGCGCACGATGAAATTCCACGACCTCTCGTACACGTCAGCGACGTCGGCGAATGGGGTATCCGCGCAAAATTTAGGTCCGAGGCTAAAATATCCGATTGGCAGTCGCACAGTGTTAATGCCGATGCTCGATAGATAAGAGAAATCCGATGACGAGATAAAAGTGTCCCAGTGACGTTCAAGCACAGCGCGGGCGCGTTTCGTAGAGTTCCAGCCGGAAGCAATATCAAGTTCAGATTTTTGGCTCCCAGACGCACAGAGAAACAAAGACGGTGTCATCCAGCGTTCATTCAGAAACCTATACGCTCCAAGCTCAATTGATTGAAGCTTTTACAAGGACATGTCTTACCAAGAACCCTGTATATATGCCTCAGCTCAGTGAAGACAGAAGAATAGGACTCCTTACTAAGTTGACCGACTGTTGCTGTCTGTACCGGTACACGCTGGCCATGGCTCTATCGAAAGGAGGAAAGGGTGCGAACGGAATGGGTTTGAGGCATGTGCTCCATTTCTACGTCGCAGCGATTAGTGGAAGATTGAGTCCGGGGCGAGATTTCATGTGTGCTTGTCACGTCAGGAGTAGGCTTGTAAACGCTGTGGGAGAGCCTCAAGGTATGGATGGCAGCAGCAAGCACGGATGTCCAGTTGACCATCACGCTGAAACGAAGGGGCTTGAAGGCCCGCGAGGATGCTTGATCTTCCGAGAGGCCGAACTTGAAGTGTGCGTGCTGGGATCGTCTGGAAGTGCAGTAGGAGATGCGGGGTGTTGCGTGGGGGCCGGCGGGTCGACGTGGACGCGAGGAACGCCGAGAGGCAAAAGAGCGTGGCGAGTCAGGTGTGCGCGGTTCTGTTTGCCGTGGTTATTTACTTTCCTTCCTCATTAATATTGGCGACTGAATGAACAACCTCCCTCCAGAGTTTTCAGTCTTTCATTACCCCGGATTCACCGAATATCGAGTAGAAAATTGGCGCCTGGCGCGTGATGGAAGTGGAAGGGTGATTATGGGCGTATCGGGGTGGATTTGGCAATATTCTCTCATTCCCCTCGCCGTCTCGCTTCTCTGGCCACGCGTATGTCTCCGACTTGCACGTTCTACCTAGAATGAATATTTCCAGGCCCACGACAATGTCTTTGTGCTTGCGGGGCTCATTTTTCTGCTCAGTTCCTTCGTCTACTTCAAGTGCACTCAGGTTCTCTTTGGTAGGCACTACGCGTTCCTTTTGGAGACTGCTTCTGATTCTGGATAGTAGAGTCTGTCATAGTTATTCCTCCTCACGGAATTCAGTTGGAAACACATCGCGGATTGCCGTGGTGGTCTTTGACCGTAACACGACGTTTTGTTCCTCTTGCATCGCTCCAAGATTTTGTCATTCACGAGGGCCTAAGCAAATGGAACGTTCGTTACTACTTGGCTGCTATCCAGCTAACTCAGTCCGGTGACTTCCGAATTCACATCGCGTATGAGGTGATATCCGCTCACTGCTTTACATTGAGCTTCCACTGACGTCGAGCAGAACTTACTGCCACATTTCACAGTACTCCTCGAGGTGTATCAAGGCGTGCAGGAAATTCTACGTAGTCGATAAATATACAGATCCGTAAGTATGATAGCATCCAATAAATTAAGTATTCGGAGACCCGTCCTCGCTTTCATACGCACTCAGTAGATCACCATACCCTCCTTCATCGTCACCCTCCTCCGCCGCACTGTCCCTGGTCCTTCTCGATGCTGCCTTGATTGTACCAGATGAGATCTTTCGTGATCGCGAACTTCCACCCGAAATTTTGCGGACAGGGGGATCATAACCGTCACTGGACAATTTCCGAGACTGACTGTCTGCAGATGACTGTCTTGCTCTCCCTGGCATTGGGATGGCCGAAGTATCATCAAATTCTGTGGCTTTTGGAGTCGCCACCGCTTCAGGAACAGCATCTGGTCCGTCTACGCTCAACGCAGACTTCAATCTCGATAGATCCTCGGTGCGGATGTTGGTAGGTCGAGAGGCGTAACGTCTGGAGCGAAGAGGCGGGCTCATCTCTGCATCGGAGTCATCGGTCTGACGCAAACTGGGCTCGCTGGAATCGTAAGATTCGTTTGAATCTTCCGGTGGGGCTCCGTTTATTGCATTCTGAGTTGGAGTTAATAAATCAGAAGTGGGCTGGAGCCTTCGCCTCGATGACATCGGAGGACTTAGTAGACCGGTATCCGGCGAGGTACCGGACGACGACTGCGACGTGGGTCGCACTCGTGAGATAGGCGCCATCGGAGAGACGGAGCGGCGGTTCAAAGCCACCTTACGACTCGGGATGTTGGTGTCCGGGTCCCAATCTGAGATTTTTGGTTTCCAGCCGCGTCCAACAGCGTCTGAGGGTGAAAGAGACGAGGCGGACGACTGTGAGTCTCTCTGGAGTCGGTGTTCTTTGCTCCTCGTCACATGCTGCCACTGACCATCACCGGACTGGCGTGATATTGACGCTGGTCTTGTTTTCGGAGCAGATATGAGTGTGGAAGAACTCAGAAGAAGTGGGCGTGGACCCGCTTTTGGAGCGGGTGGAGGAGGAGGGGATTGAGATCGTGTCAAGGCGGCGAATGTATCCTGCAAATTTCTGGTTCGGCTTAAGAAACCTCCTTCGGACTGCGGTGACCAGGGTGGGCTCGCAGGAGAAGGTGATGGGGGAGAAGAAATAATAACGCTATCTCTTGGTGGGCGGAAGAATGCTGGGCGAGATGGAGAGGAGTGGAAATGAGGATGCTCAATCGTGGGCAGAGAGTGTCGTCCTTCCTCTGGTCGACGTGCATATCCATCGGGAGGGTTTTCCGGGGGAGTGCTATTGGCACGAACTCCCCATGGGCTCAGAAATGCTTTTGCCCTCCAATTACTACTGACCTTGGCAAAAGCAGCCGCGGCATCAGAGTCCTTCAGCTTCTCTGCATAATTCCAAATACTGCCCGCCGCGGGAGATGTAGGTTGCTGCTCGGCATCCTCTTCCCTGATCGACGGCCAGGGGGAGCGAATCGGGGACGGGGGTGGTAAAGGTGAGAGAGGGGTCATGGGAGATGGAGGAGGTTCCATCGAAGATTTATTCGTGATGCCTCTCCACACGGTAGTTGCGAACCGAGCAGTAAGCCCCGGCGAGGCGGGAGGCTCATCATCAGGAGTGTCGTCGTCCTCTTCGTAATGGTCATCATCATCCTTCTGGTCATCAGATTCAGGCGGTGAGGCTTGTGGCGATGGCATTTGGTTTGTGAAACCTTTCCACATTGTGGTTTTCAAGCGAGCGCCAAGGGTCAAATTGTCAGATTTGTTCGTTTGCGCCTCCTGAAGCCGCCGATGGGACAGATCAGACGCTGTTTGGAGGACCCGTTCAAGACCTCCAGCTGCCTCGATGGGATACAGCCGGAGTAATGACATGCCCTCGACGAACGCGTCGCCTAGTTCCCAAGCACGCAATGGAGACGGAGGGGGAATGGTATTATTCTCGTCTGTCCACAGGCTCGGTGACCTGGGCCCAGCTTTCCCTAATCTGGAGAAGTATAAGAATGTGATCAGTCAGATGAGCTCTTTCACCCACCGGAATAGAGCGGCTCGTGCACGAATAAGCATTGCGGTGCAAATGTCGAGGAGGTATTCGAGTTTGGGGGTTCGGTTTCTGTCTCTCATCGGACAAGAAAACAGGGCATCCCAGACGACGAGAACAGAAGACAAGGGTAATGTTTGCGTAAGTAAGGGGGCGAGCCAGCGGCTGCAAAGCGTTCACGATGAGCGAGATACACAAACGCATCGAAGTGGCTCACTAAGAATAATGGGGTAGAGCTGGATCCAAGCCCTTGGCGTGCTGTAAGGAAGATAAGCTATCTTGCAAACTATTCGCGCGTTTTAACGCACCAGTGTTGCTGCAAGCTCTCCATCTGCCCATGTTACACGCTCCCCAAATTTTTTCATCCAGAGATTCCCGTCTTCTTCGTCTTCAAGTTCAGCAAACTCGCCAACCATAGATTCAAAGAGCCAGAATGTATCCGCTATATGTGGACGTTCAGCCACAGCAAGTTCGAAGGATCTACATATGTACCTTCAACATGTTCAAGGTCTTCGGGCTCGATTTCTTGGTTAAGCACAGAATAAAGAGGAACCAGCAGTGCGGGGATATGGGGAGACAGATTCCCAGGATTGATTACGGAGTGCAAATAAAGTAGGCGAAACAAGGCCGATTGATGCTTCGGATGCAGCTCTCCTGATTTGTGGGACTGGGACATAACCAGCGTTTTGGGCACGTTTTGTCGTCGTCTGGAGAAGCTCTCCGGTCCCGACAGGGATATCTCTGGAGTAGGCTCGGAGTCCTCCTCCAGACGGATCTCGGGGACGGGAGAAGCTGAGGGATCAGAGTTGCGACCCTGGATCGATTTTATTCGGGTGTCCAAATTGTCGGCGTATGTAATTTTTATTTCCTCGGGGGCAAACTCATCCAACGGGCACAGGCCAGTGTGCTCTGGTGGCTCGTCATTGAGGCCGCTGAAGAGCCCACTGGGGATTCTCGCGAGTTGTTTTGAAACTGCCAGCAGTGTAGCATCCAGCGGTGCCAAGGGAGTCGTGGGGGATGGAAGATCAGAGAAGGGCTTAAGCAATCGACGAACAAGATCCTGGGGAAAGTCAGTATCGACTTCGTTTAAGGCGAGAAATTGCGTGCATAGTAGCTGTCTCGCTGATGACGAGCTTCGATTGCCCAGGAAGACTTGAGTGCCGGGAGAGTGCCAAGAAACAATCTTGAACAATAATGAAGGAAATGCTCTCGGACTTTAACGGAAGAACCCACCTCCAGATACGCCCGCGAAGCCAAGCTGGTTCATCAGGGATGCCTGGTGAACCCTCAGCACATGTGCCATGATTCGAGAGTCGGACTCATACCTCGCGAGCACAGCTGGCGCAATCGAAGCATATCAACCGCCGGGGATGTTTCCGGGTCCAGTATCTCCGAGAGTGGAATGAGACTATAGGCGGCACATGAGGGACAGGGTCTGCGTAACACGGTAGCGCCTACATGTCTTGCCGCCGAGGCTCAGGAGTCCACTGAATTCCGTACGCTTTGGCTACGCCCACAAGGTAAAGGTCAAGATTGGCTGCAGTGGGAGAAGGAGCCGAAAGAGCATGAACGACCTGGGTGTATTGTTAGCAAGATTTAAAGCCGACTCGTTGGCTTTACTGACACGAGAAGAGACGTGATTATCGCGGTTTGAGACTGCCGACCTGGCAAAGTCCTGCCCAAGTCGGGTTATCAAGAGATCCCGCACAGTTTGGAGTTCTATGCAACACCGTTAGAGCGATACAGCAGACATAAGAAATTTCGGCGCACCCTTTGATTCCGTTTGTGCCCCAGCATAAATCACACTGGATGCTGCCTCTACGACCACCGGGCTGTTCACATACTGCTGATCTATTTCCGAGAAATGTTCCAGCAATACCTTCAGCAAACGAGGGACGCGGTTAGATGTGCTGCGAGTAAGAGAAATGAGGCAGTACCCCGACATGCATTTCGAGCATTTCAAGTAAATCTCCAGACACTTGGCCCGCGTCAGCTGAAATTTTGTTCGATGTAAAGGGCTGCAAGTACCATCTTCCTGGATGAGATTCTGTGCCTTCGCCCGCGCCAATCCAATATTTCCCTGCTGTAGCAATGTCGCAATGTCCCTGCACGTTCTTCCGAGTTAGATATATCCACACTACATATGTCGACACTACCTTCGTGTTATCGATCCCTTGGAGTCTTTCTTGCTCTGAAGTTGACCTAATTGCTGGCTAGTTAGTCTGAGCAACGCCTAAGTCGGATCAATATTAGAGCATTCGAGAAATTATCGCTGCTCGTACCTTGACAGAGGTAGGATCCCACCTTCCGCTGGCCATAGTATTAGTCGTGATTCGGAAACCAGAGTATTGTACAAAGAATGAGCGGTATAGAGGAATAAAACAGTCAAGCTAGCGGAGGACTGTGACCGCACTGCCAGTGAGCGTGTACATCATTTCACCAACAGCTTCCACGTGGATACGTCATTGTCAAAAATAGGTTATCAATGACAATAGTGTCGTTCAAAGTTCTATTTGCTTCCTGTTTGCCTTCCTACTCACTTTCCCGTTCATTTTCCTAAACCAAGTAAGAGAGCAAGCAGGAAGACAAGTAGGAGCATTTTCGTCAATAGGAGGATTTCTCCTTTTTGCAAAAACCGTCCTGTTCGCTTTCCTGTTCGCTTTCCTGATTTCAAACACCGCATCGGAACACCACTAACCCTCGTTGCTCTGCCAGAGCTTGTCCAACCTCCCCACACTCACTCCACACGCTCGCAATCGGGCGCATTGATCGTCTCTCTACCTGTCTTTTGGCATGCACAGTTGCCAGTCTGTGCGTGTCGTGGGCGGTGTTTCTTGGTACGCCATGCGCCCCTTGTCCGCACTGCAAGCAAGACATCTCTCTCGAAAAGCTGGGGGGCTCGGCTCATCGCGCGCCGACGGGGTGCTTCTCTTGGGCACGACCATGGGGCCTGCAAAGCGTCTCGTCTCTGAAGCCGAGGCCGAGTCGTGGTTGGATGGAATCATTGCGATTTACACGCAACCGGTGCGTAACACCTTCGTCATCGCGTCCCACAACTCTCGCGATGTGGAGCCGCCGCCGCCGCGAGGTTGAGAGCTCATGCGCGAGGTCTGCACCGATACTTTCATTGATGCTCCCGTCCTCTTCCTACACACACTATCATTGAGGACATGCAGCGCACGGGGTGCTACTGCCACGGTACTCGATTCCGGATGTAAAAGGCGCTGTCGCGCTACGTGTTGCATACGGCGGCGGCACACTTGTGGAGAGCTTTAGGATGAATATATAATTTATTAGATACACATACTGCACTATAAATATGCACTATAAGCTCAACTGAAGCCGCTGTGAAGCGGCCTGAGTATGCTGGGACGGTCCCCATTTTCAGTGCGCAGCGAAGCGCCGTTCCACGCCGAGGGCTGCCGATGGACGGCGACATTCTCCTACTTGGCTCCTACTGCGCTCCTGGCTGCAAAAAACCGGGTTTCAAAGTTGCTCCTTTTTGCTTCCTACTCGTGCTCTTGTTTGCTCAACTTACAACCAAATTTTCGATAAAATTGACGAGTAGGAGCGCAAACAGGAAAGCAAACAGGAGTCCAGGACGCAACTTTGAATGACACTAATATTCAAATTTTAGCGCTACGAACTTCAAGAATTTTTCTAACAAGCTATGGATACAATTTTGCCCAGTTATCAAATATAACAAGCAGGGGGGACTTTAACTAGTACAGGTAGGCTATTCGTTCTGCTGGAGAAGCCTGAAATATGCTTCTCATCAGAGTTAGTGCCAGGTTTCTGAGCGGGGTACGGATATGAAAGGAGACGTGGATTGTAGTCCAAAGCTGGACGCATAATCGGCAATATTGATTCTCGCTCTGTTAATAAGGGCAGTTTGTTTTCGCCCGAACTGCGCACAATGGCGAGGGCGAGGCCAGCAGCATAGATTATAACTATTGACGGTCAGCATTTAGAAGTAAGGGCAAGTATACTGAGCACGCACGTAGAACGGGATTAACCCAGCTGGCAATGAGGATGTAGAGGTTGAGGAGGCGACACACGCCCTCTGCGTCTGGCGACGTTGTTGGGCACTGGTATGTAGGATTCCAATAAACAAATGCCGCAGCTACAGCTGTACACGACTGAGTGACATGATTAAGGCCTGGTTGAAACGCCTTACATATGTGGATGAGGATGAGAAACCCGATACGGGCGCAGTCAAGCCAATGGCGAAATGGCAGGATCAGCAGAAGAAGGAGGATAACCTCGGCTACATCAGTGAGGAGCGCAGCGAAGGAGGAGAAAAAAATTACGAGCGTAAGGGTGTGCATTAACAACATTATGGCAATTAGAGGATGCTCTGAAGGATCCGCGTCGGCCCACTGCATATTGATGTAGAGGCATAGCAATACAATCCACAAAAGACTGGTGGAGACAATGAGGGCTGAGGAGCTAGTAAGGATACGGATGCACGACACGGAAGAGGGGCCGTACAAAAGGCAATAGCACGGATTTTTAGAAATACAGGCGAGGAAACCATGGGTCGGTTGAATGTCGTAGAGAGTCGTGGATCCAAGGAATTAAAGAAGGGAAAAGGCCAGTCGATCTACCAGAGAAGGATTGGGGCCGCAAAGACAGCCGCCCGCATGGCATTTATATCTCAGGTGCGAGAACAAAGCGGGCGGCAGACCATTGTTCAGCGTTGTTGTGGATTGTCACTTATTAGGTAACCGGACATGCTTCCTCAGAACAGTCGAACGGTATTCTTACTGTTATCCATCGCCGCCAACGCGTCTGCCTGCCTGCTTGCCTCAGTTTCGCGCATTGCTGACCTGCTTTAGCCTTTTTGCAGGCGGGGTCTTTACGTTTCCTCTGTTGTCGGGGGTGCTAGCTGAGCATGTTAAACTTACCCAGCCACAACTCACGTCCATTGTTCTGGCGTGAGCCTATCCATCTCCCTCTGTTCTGTTGCTCAAGTATATTCCTCTAGAGGGATGGCAGGACAATATCCGTGCACACCACTGGTTGGAATGATCATTGACCGTCGGGGTCCTTGGCTTTGCTCGCTCATTGCGGCCTTCTTGTTTTCTATCGCATTCGCTGGTTTTTCCTATCAAGTTAATGAGATGATTTCTACTGGAAGCCAGCCCTCTCCGACTTCGGCCTATTTCCTTGTCTTTCTATTTGCCTTGGCTGGCTTTGCAACGGTCTTCTCGTAGGTGGAGATCACCCCTCCCTTTCATCACCACTCATTCACGTAGCTACTTCTCGTCACTTTTCGCTGCAACAAAAAACTTTCCGAATTATCCCGGCGTCGCTTCTGGAACAGTAACGGCCCTCTTTGGACTCTCACCGCTGTTGTTCTCCTTCGTTGCCACTCGCTTCTTCAACAATATCACTACCTCACTCGATCTGGTCGGCTTTACGGCTTTCCTGGCAATATCAGCCGGACTGGTAAATTTAATTGGTGCTATAAATTTGCGTGGTGGTCCGATGCCTGTGTTGCTTTCTCGGACGGAAGTGACAGATGAAACTACTCCTCTTCTTTCCGAAGTCCGGGTCATCGACCCCAACGCATCCTTGATGGACGTCGTTCAGGACCCATATTTTTGGGTTCTCTTCTTCATGCTAGCTGTTACCCTAGGACCTGTGAGTAACGTTGTTCAATTTTGGATGTTGGCTGGGTGACTTATTTCATTCAGTGCGAGATGGTAATGTCGAACATCGGTACCATCATACTGTCCCTTCCTCTTATATCGGCCAATGTTTATTCTGGATCCTCTGGCGATACTGCTTCGGCGCAAGTAAAAATTCTTGCAATCTTCAATGTGGCGACTCGACTGTTCACGGGTCCGATTGCCGACCTTATATCCCCGATCCCTTCTCAAGCGGCGCCACGTCAAAGAAAGCATCATATGAGCAGGATTGTGTTTCTTGTAGGTGCCGCTGTCGTTCTTGGAGTCACTTTCATATGGATGGAAATTGCGGTCCATTCTCGAGGGGATATCTGGGTCCTGAGGTATATGTTTTACCAAAGCCAAGCGAGATGGTCCTTCAATGTGTTTTAGTGTCGGTACCGGTATTGCATATGGAACAATATTCACCGTCTTGTGCGTACATCGCCTGGGCGACTCTGCTCGCGCCTAAATCCACAAACCTTTTACAGGCCTGGCATCGTCGGCGCCGTGTGGGGCATGCGCCATGTAGGACGCAACTATGGGTTAGTGGTATATGCGCCTTTGCTGGGAACCTCGCTATTTTCCTACCTTTACGCACTTGTTTCCGCCCACCATTCCTCGAGCGATGAAGTTTGTCGAGGGTCGTCATGTTGGAAAGCTACCTTCTGGATTACAGCGGGGTTGCAGGCCGCCTCCATTGGTTCGGGACTGATATTATGGCGAGGTTGGAAGGGCTTGTTATGAGCCGAAAGATTAGTGTCTGCCAAGAATATAATCCGATTGACAAGTATAGCGAAAGAACGCACTCATTATCCACTTTTTCACTCTAGTCCTTCCCTACAGAGATAATTTTATACCCCACGTTACTCTACAGTTTCGAACTATGTGCTCTCCCTGCCTTCCACATCCGTTTGATGAGCGGCTTTTCGGGAGAAAACTTTTCGGCACCAACACATCATCACGGCTACGTCATGATCGGATTTTGTTCGCTTTCATCCACGTCGTCAAAGGAATGGCTCGCACCTCCAGCATCGTTTTACATGCCAGCGCAATCTGTACAATGTCTTACGGCTTTAACGCGTGCGTAACCTTCAAAACGCGGCGAAAACACGTCCAACTTACCCGGTACAAAGTTTGAGCAGCTTGACCGTACACTCTTCGATTACCTCCCAATACGGAGGCCACTTCCAATTTCTCACCATACAAGGGCAAGCCTATGTCCTGAAGGTTCCTAGACGACGATTAACTGCTCTGTAGACTTGCTATTGCATGGCTCACCACGCTCGTGGGACTCGCTGCCGATTTCCTTCCCGCCATGACGGGTACACAAAATTCCTTCTTCACCATGAATATCAAATAATTATATATATAAAAAATAGGTCTGAGAGCTATCAAACGGTCTCTATTTATTGTCGCAATGCCGGTCGCAACCATCGTCTCGTCAATCTACTGGACCCTGATACTGCTGTTCCCTCGTCTTATTTTGCGGGAGATTCCCTCTCAGGAGACTTTGGATTTTCTGCCTTTGCGGATCGATCTTGCTCTCCACGCAGCACCTTGCCTCTCACTCTTGGCCGATTTCATCATCTTCGAGCAGAAATACAGCCGGACAGAGATTGTTTACGTTGCACCTGTCCTCACTATGCTCTGTACTGCGTGGTATGGGTGGTGGGTGGAGCGCTGTGGAAGTAAAAACGGAACCTGTAAGTCTCAGTACCTCTTGGCGCATAATACTGAAGTTTCGTACAGTTCCTTACCCGTTTTTGACGGAAAACCCTCTCGAAATTCGCATGCGTATATATGCTGGAGCCGCGTGTCTAGCTTATGTCTCCTTTTATGCATTAAATATGTTGCATCCCACTGCGACTCGGCGGTCTAAATCCTTATAGAATTAGTAAATCATAGGCTTGTAACACCTTTCTTGTAGCATTCACACGAACAATCCAAACGTACATACTTATCAGAATATTAATAATACACTTTCCTGGCTTTGTCGGCCGATCAAACGGAGTCAAAATTAATTTTTCTCTCTTGACAGCCATGACCCACGAACCCACCAAGCAAAAACTATGGGGTGGCAGATTCACGGGCAAGACCGACCCATTGTAACCATTCGTGGTCAAACTCACCCGCAGCCTGGACTAAATGGGCTCTCAGGATGCACGCCTTCAACCAGTCCTTAAAGTATGACCAGCGGATGCATGCAGCAGATATTAGAGGGTCGATCGCATACGCTAAAAGCCTGACACTGGTTGGAATCCTGACACCAGAGGAGGAACTCAAAATCACCGACGGCCTTAAAGTGGTTGGCAAGGAATGGCAGGATGGAGTTGTAAGTTGTTGGCTTTGCTTCTACGCCCACTTGTTGCAATTTCGCCTTGCAGTTCCAGGAACAGGCCGACGACGAGGACATCCACACTGCGAACGAACGGCGACTGAGCGAGCTCATTGGTCCTCTTGGGGGTAAGCTTCACACTGGACGTTCCCGCAATGACCAGGTCGCGACGGACATGCGCTTGTGGCTTCTCGAGGAGGTGCAGGATATCGAGCAAAGTGTCAGAGGTCTCCTTCAGGTCATCGTGAATAGGGCAGAACAAGAAAAAGACATCCTGCTTCCAGGATACACGCACCTGCAGGTTCGTCACGTAGATTCGTTCGTTTGGAATACCTAACCGTAATAAATTTTCGCAGCGTGGTCAGCCGATTCGATGGTCTCATCTGCTTCTTTCGCACGGATTATCATTCCGCTACGACCTGGAGCGCTTGCAACAGCTAGTTCCTCGAATTTCGGTCTTGCCATTGGGTTCAGGCGCTCTGGCCGGAAACCCTTTTGCGGTCGACCGTGAATTCCTTGCAAAGGAACTCGGCTTCGCTTCAATTGCAGAAAACAGTATGTGGGGAGTTGGCGACCGCGACTTCATTGTCGAGTTCCTCATGTGGTCAAGTTTGACCATGACACACATCAGCCGGATGGCGGAGGACCTGATCATCTATTCGACCGCCGAATTCGGTTTTGTTACGCTCAGCGATGCTTATAGGTACCTTTGTACTGCCTTTATTCAAGCAGCGTATTTAGCATCTCGTTTGGCAGCACTGGATCAAGCATTATGCCTCAGAAGAAAAACCCAGATTCTTTGGAGCTTTTGAGGGGCAAAACTGGGCGTGTCTTTGGCAACGCAAGTCTGAATTTTGCAGACTCCAAGTCGTGTTCTGATTATTATGCACAGATGGCCGGATTTTTAATGACACTCAAGGGATTGCCCTCGACGTACAATAAAGACCTCCAAGAAGACAAGGAACCTTTATTCGACGCCGTCGACAACGTTTCTGCGTCTTTAAAAATTGCAGAAGGTGTGATCGGGACTATGACAGTGCGTAAACTTTTTTCTCTCTGACCCTGATTCTGATGAGAGAGAACAGGTTCATGCCGATAGAATGCGAAAGGCCTTGACGATGGATGTACTCGCTACAGATCTCGCCGACTATCTTGTTCGTAAAGGGGTATTATGCATTTCACGTTTTTGCCGTAAGCCAATTCTCACACTTCCGATAGATTCCATTCCGTGAAACGCATCATGTTTCCGGTAGAGCAGTGGCTCTCGCAGAATCTCGCCAATGCCAACTCGATGAGCTGAGCCTTGCGGACTTTAAAAACTTGAACGAGAAATTTGCCGAAGACATTCACACTATCTTCGACTTTGAGGCTAGCGTCGAACGACGGGAGTCTATAGGAGGAACCAGCAGAAAAATGGTAGAAAGGCAGATTTCGGTGTTGCGAGAGGTACTGCGCAAATAGGATAGAATATATGTAAGTAGTGGATAAAGTAGTATGGAGGTGTCCGGGTTTGTCGGGAACCGGCGCTCCACCATTTAGGCTTGTTTGGCGTCTCCGTTTGATCCACAGCCCCCCGACTTGAGGATCTCATCGTTCCACCCTCACACTCTTCTTTACGAATACTAAACCTTCCTAGCATTCCGGCTAGTCGGAACCCTAATACCTACCCATAAAGATGGCGAGAGACAGACTAGCAGCAATGAGGGTGCGTGCATTATACGGCTTTCGTTCTTGCCATAATCTCACATACTGTCCAGGCGCAGCAGCAAGGCGGAAACAACCCTAGCACGTATGCCAACCGTCTTTCTGACGTCTATGAGGTTTAAACAAACCATGTTAGCAACTCCTATCCGACGCAGGCGTCTGGCGGGGGGGGTGGGGGATATCAGGCGGCTCCTCGCAGGGCGAACCCCTACGCCCAACAAGATGATCGTTCCTACGAGATGTCTGATGTAAAAGACACTTCGAGGTACGACGCACCTATAGGTGGTGGTGGAGGAGGAGGAGGAGGTGACAGCATGTCTTCTTTCTACACCGAGGCAAGGCTTGTTCCATTGGTATTCGTTATGTTTGACTAACAGCGTGCCGTTGCAGATTTCGTCCCTTCAAGACAGCCTCAGGACATTTAACGACAACGTTGCTCGTATTGGCGATCTGCATTCTCGGTCACTCAACAACGCTGATGATGCTGCTACCCAACGCAACGCTGCAACACTGGACGAGCTCATTGAAGATACCAGCGCATTGAGCACCACGCTCAAGAGACGCATCAAAGCGTTGGAAAAGCAGGGTGGCTCAGGACGGGACGGCCAAATCCGCAAACAACAGGTACGAGCCCTCGTAACTTCTCACTTCGTGTGATTCTTACCTCTCGTCGTGTTAGACGGCCTTGGTCAAGTCAAAGTTTGTGGAAGCTATCCAGAACTATCAGACCGTTGAGCAACAGTACCGGTCGAAATACAAGCAGCGCATGGAGCGGCAATTCAAAATCGGTGCGTTTTTGAGAGTCGGGTGTCTCGGTCCCCCTAATGTCACTCTTCCAGTCAAACCCGATGCTTCCCCTGAGGAGGTCCGTGCGGTTGTCAATGACGAAAACAATGGCCAAATCTTTAGTCAAGCTGTTGGTGGTTTTACTTTTTATCTTCATTACTCGGAATTAACTCGGTTCTACAGTTGATGAACTCCAACAGATATGGAGAATCACGAGCGGCGTACCGGGAGGTCCAAGAACGGCATGAAGATATTAAGCGGATTGAGAAAACTCTTGGGGAACTTGCTCAGCTTTTCAACGATGTTTGTGGTTTGCTTTGCCCGCCTTTGATTCGGCTGACTGACAGAAATAGATGAGCGTCCTTGTCGAACAGCAAGATGAAACCATTATGGTCATTGAAACCCAGGCCGCCGGCGTCGAAAAGGACACCGAAGTCGGGTACGCCGCGCAGTCCGGCACAGCTTCCTTACTCCTGACCTTTTCCCCACCAGTCTCGGCTACACCGAAAAGGCTGTGGAGTCGGCGCGCGCAGCACGCAAAAAGCGATGGATCTGCTTCATCATATGTCTTGTTCTCCTCATCATTATTGGCGTCGTGGTCGGTATTGTGGTCAAGCAACAGGTCGACAAGGTCAAGAAGTAGGGCGGACTTGTATATCTTATCATCTATCCCGGACTGTCCTTATTTATTAGCACGACTCACACTATCTTTCCTTTTCCTCTCATATCCAATGATACCTGGGTTTTTATAATTACTGGTCATTTTATTTCTCGCTCATACACTGACAACAACAATCCTTTTCATTCGTCTTGTCTGCGGTGTAACAGAATGGTGCCCTTGACTCCCTACGTCCAGGTCTACCTAACTCCGAGACAAGCCCGACGCGAGGTACGAGCGGCTTGGGCTTGTCAGAGGATAGTGAAGAGGGAATCGGCGATAGGTGTGACGCGAGCGTGACCGTTGTCACTTCTCGCTCGATCGCGTACCACCACCGCGCTTCAGTTTTCCTCTGCTGCTGGGTGCATAGCCGCCTTTTCTTTTCGTAGCTTTCTACCCACTCTATAACGTCTTTTTCTATATCTCACACTGAAACAAGCCCTCAAATATGAGGCAAAACGAGACACCAAAGCCGACCGTGACCACGCGCTCACGACCTTTGCTTCCTCAATATGCGCGTTTCTGGCAGCAGACCCGACCCCCCCAATACAGCAAATCTCTGTATTTGAGTCGAGCCGTAACTCTCAAGCCTACGTTCTCGTTCGGGCTTACCGTTCTGGCCTACACGCTTTGGTTTGCACGTTCACGCGCTTGTTCTCATACGCCTTGTCTGTTGCAGACGCCTTTCCTCGACGCAACACTAGAGAGGCCGAGGTTCATCACCAACGTGATGTCTACTCTCCGTACGGTTTCCACGTTCCTTTGGCGCGCGTATACGCACCTTTGTTTCCCCCAAATGCATGATTTGGGTACTCACACGATTTGTACCCACCATGTGTGCTGTGGGATCTGCTACCGGGTTTTCTGCCTTCGCTCGAGGGTGTGTTTCCTTTTCCTTTCTTCTCTTTTTCATCCTTTTCCTTTCCTTCATTTCTCCCTGCCCGCATCATGAGCCACCCACTCCCGTGGGACTGCCTCGACCCGTGCACGCTACGGTCAGGCAGGCACTGCTACGTGCGGTACGCCCCGACGAACCCGTTGGACGCTACATGCCAGCTCCAGCCGCAGATTTATGGCACGCTGTGGTCCTTCTGATGTCGATGTCGATGCCGTTCCCTCCTACTGGCGTATCAGTACCGTCAATTGGTGTTCCCTGCATCGTTAGCGCCGGTTTCGGACCCTTTTCTGTGTATGCGCATACATTCACATGGATGTGCTGAGCGCCTCCTTCCCCTTAAACCTTTCGCGCTTGTTACGGGCTGCACGCTCGTCTCGACCGCTGGCTCAGGGGCACGTTCATCGGAGCACCGGTTGGCGCATCATCCCGTAGAGCCGTTTATACCTGGCAGGTATTGTTTTACATCCAATGGGGTTGCTTCGCATACTACACCCCCATCGCACGTCCGGTGACGCTACCGATACCTTTTTATTTCCTTTTATTCTCTCTGTTGATGCTGCCCTTGCGCCTGCTGCCGCGTGGAAATTTATGATTTCTCACTCCAGATGGTGTTGCCTCCGTTGACACTGTTCCGCCCCGTCAGCGCCGCTTCGCGCCTGTTGATGTCGTTCGGGCCACGCTCACACGAGCATCTTCGCACATCCCGTTCTCGCTTTGATCCCTCGTGTACCCGAGCCCAGGCTGTCGATCTTTTACACGTGCGGCACGGCATGTTCTGACATTGGTCGACATACCGATGGCGCTGCCTTGCCCTCCTCTTTCTTTGTTGCTTCTTCAGGCCCGCCCCCCCTCTCTGCCCATACTTATCTCGTGCCGCATCGCCGTTGCTACCTCCATCGCTAATCCTTTCGAGTGTAGCATGCACGGCCCGTTGACGCCTTTCGAGGACGTTGCGTGGGTGTGCACCTTTGCACCCTTTTGCCCGCCGACGCCTTTTCTTTCTTGCCACCCTCCGGGGCGCTGACTTTATTTCTTCCGCGTGGGGATAACAATCCCCCACGTCTTTCCTCTCTTACTTATTTTTCTCTACCTCCTTTTTACATCCTTACTCACGGCCACCTATTCCACTTTCCCATACAGGTGCGTAGGTTCCGTCCTTCCGATTTCTTTCTTCGATTCGCACACCGCACTCGAGCTCGTGCCCAGTCACAATTCCTTTTTGATTTCACTTTCTTACGACGCTCGTTTTCCTCTCCGCCTTTCCTTGAACTTGATTCCTACACCTGCCGTCCTCACCCGTTCTCCTTACGCGCCTATCAGACCTCATCTCACTCCTACAACAGGCACAAATACATCTTGCCTTCTCTCAACTTCGTCCCACTCATCAACAAGGAGAAGTCCCCCCCCCCACAAATTCGGGACGGCATCGGAGGTCTCTGAGATCTCAAGTCTCGCCCTCCTTTACCTTTACCCGAGGCCCGCCGTTCTTTCCCTTTCTTACTCGTTGTCGAGGCCTCTTATCTGCTGTCAAGGTGTCTTATTCTTTGCCTGCCATCCGGGCATCTTACCTGGCATCTTATCCGCCGTCGAGGCTGCTTATCCGCCGCTGAGGCGCCTTACTTTTACTCGCCGTCGAGGTTCTTCTTACGCCCTCCGGGGCCTTACCCTTACGCCCTCCGGGGCTCTTACCCTTACGCCCTCCGGTGGTCTTATCTTACATCTTGCTCAAACCCTTTCTCACACTGTCGAGGCGTCTTGCTTGCCGTCGAGGCTGCTTATCTGCCTCTGAGGCGCTTTACCTTTACCCGCCGTCGAGGTTCTTTCTTCTTACGCCCTCCGGG
Organism: Mycena rebaudengoi; assembly: GCA_029282285.1. Taxonomy (NCBI): domain Eukaryota; kingdom Fungi; phylum Basidiomycota; class Agaricomycetes; order Agaricales; family Mycenaceae; genus Mycena; species Mycena rebaudengoi. The sequence continues at coordinate 1,034,603 of JARJCX010000007.1, forward strand.
GCCTTACCCTTACGCCCTCCGGGGCTCTTACCCTTACACCCTCCGGTGGTCTTGCCTTACATCCTGCTCAGACCCTTTCTTACACGCCATCGAGTTGCTTCTACACAATCTTTCTTTCCTTTGTCCCTTTAGGGCTCTTAGTTCCTTCCTGCTTCAGCCCTTTCTTCCGTTCATCCGCTGGTTCTTGACATTGTGACATCCACTAGACTCGCTCGATTGGGTTCGCGGATAAGTATTGGCGCGCCTTTGCGCGCGCTCGTCCCTTCCTTCTTATTTTTCTTATTGTCCTTTTCCTCCACATGCCGTGCAGTCCCCCCCCTTGCCCACAGCCTCCCATTTCTTCTCCTTCGCCTGTACGGCCCCTTCACATGCACTTTGCTGTCTTTGGCTGTCACACCCTCCTATTTCCTTCTAAAATTTTCAATTCCTTTGACATGGCCTTTGGGCGTAGCTCTTGTTTGCTGTACGGTCGCGCCCCTTGTTCCGCATGAACTTGAAAAAAAAATTCGAGCCTGACTACGAGTTGGCCCACTTTCTTCCCCTATTTGCTATTTGGTACTGCCCTCTTGTGCACCCGTTCCCGTTCCTGCCTTTACCCTACACCTCGTTTCCTTCCCGCTTCCAACTACCTCCCTACCACCTTCCTCTGAGAAGGGCCTTACAACATTCGCTCCCCTTCCTAATATTTCACTTTCATACCGCCTATCTCAACTTGCAATGGTTACTTCTCCACTGCACTCTTGTCCACCACGCTACCTATCTTACCGACAACGTCTTTGACCGACTGCCCTTCGCCTCACTTACTCGCAAGTTGGAGCCTTTCCTTTCTTCTGTTCTTTCTTGCTCCCGAATCACACTTGCACATCCTTTCCCGGTATACTGCTCTATTGTTGCCGTCGTCCTGCCCCAAGTTCCTCTGACACCAGTCCTTAACTGTCTGGCCATCCCATGCCTTTATTCTCCGCCATCCCTTCATTTCTTTGGATGTGCCCCCATTCCTTTCGATTGATTTTTGCATACAAGATCATACGGGCCCACCATTGTGTTTGGCCACCGTCCCACCGAGGCGGTGATTCTCCTGGCGGTTGTCGGCCACAGCGTTCACATCGAGCCCCTCCTGGCCGGTATTCCTTGCGACATTGTCGCGGTGCTGGGTGGATGGACTTCTCTTGCCTGCTTTATTGGAGGAAGATTGAGCACATTGTGCCCATGAACGTCAGCAAGGTATACAACAAGAACAAGGACATTGCCCAAGCTTTCGAGACCTTTCTCATCTCCAACGGTATTTCGGTACAGGATTTATAGCTGCCCCGTCCTACTCCCTGTCTTACACAGTCTTACTGCCTACCTTTTCCTACTGCGCTGACAAAAATCTTGTCGCCCACCTTCCTCTTTGCCCCTCGCTTAGCTCTGTTTGGGGAAGTCGGCGCGTCACCAACTGGTTGAGCTGCGCTCTGAGTGGTAGAGTTGGCTCTGTGCCTGCAGCGCACTCTGAAACAGGGATTCACATCCGTTTCGTCGTGTCATGTTGCGAAACTGGATATCACTCTATCACTGATTTCTAGTTTCACACCCTCCGGCTTCTCTCACCGTGTCGAGACCCACCGGCCTCATCTTTACTTCGAAAGCCACCGAGTTCTCAGTCGCAAAAAAAAAAAAACCATAAATGCGTCAAAAAGCGACACCTGTGCGATTCGAACACACGCGGATAAATCCAACGCCTAACATGCAAATTATAGCAGGGCGTCGCCTTAACCACTCGGCCAAAGTGTCCATAGAACACTCGAATCCGGTGGGTTGTTATCTGCCAGTTCTATGCCAACTTTCGCTCGTTTTGTAGTTTTACCACCTCTCAAGCCTGGTAAAAAAAATAAGGTGTCCTTAACAAAGATTAAGGAGTAATTCTGCCTCTTCAGAATGTTGTGAAATGCTCAGAAAGAAACGCACTCGTCAAATGTCAGATAACAGCGTGACTGGCAGATAATTGTCACCTGCGCACCTCATCCAGGACCTCTTCCTCCGCCTCGTTCTCCCTGTCTTGCAGCCTGGGTTCTCCGGAAGCACAATTTATTGACTCTACCAGGTGCTGGCCCACAAAATCCCCTCGGAATCTGCAGCCTTTCCTGTGCTCTTGCCTGTATAAATTTGGTTGCTGGCGCGCCGCCTTGGACCGTCCTTTATGGCCGAATGACTCAAAATGTCTCCATGGCCCTCTGGGCTGCTTGAGTCTTACTGTCTGCCCACTTGAGTATGCGCTCTATCTCCATCTGAACACTGTTTCTGCACGATTTTACTCTGCGCACCATCACTTCTGCGGCACAACTGCTCTTCCCTGGTCCCAGCATTTCAAAATAGCTCCCAAGCAGAACGGAACCTCGACTTGGTCAAGATATGGGCAGAATATATGAGCGCTGAGGGAGCGAGGCGCTCTGGGCGGCACAGACGCGGGGTACTACATCACTGCTGACCAGGGTCAGAAGCGCGCACCCGGTGCCCGCGTGGAGCGCAAACCGAGCCGTGTGCGCTACGCGCGCGCTGCCGCCGGGGCGCTGGACGAGCCAAGGAGAGCTGGGGGGCGTGGACGGGATGAATCCTGCTACCGAGAGAATTCATGGGATCTCTAAATGTATCAATTCGCTTCTAGCTTCAGCACCAATGCAGCTTTTACCGCTCTCCAGCAAGTACTCTGAGCATAGAGGAATTTAACAGTGAGCATTTTATTCCCATTTCCAGGGCCTTTTGGAATCGCCAAGGCGCGCGGGGCACGCATCGTGGTACTCCTTCGATATTGTATTGTTGCGTAGAACATCATAATAATATGGATAATGCAAGTTTCCGAGCCCCGGCTAAAGGCCACTCGCTGGTCTCTATCATTGAATTCAGGTGTCAAGGCCTCCTTCGAATCTCTCCTGTTCTCTCTTTCTCTTTCCCTTTTCGATTTATTTTTCGCTTTTCCCCCGACTTGACACCCACCACATTGTAATAAAAACCGTTTAAAACAATTTGTATGAGAGATCAAAGAGCAGAAGTTCGAAAGTTGAAACACCAGAGACGTCCAGCTGGTAAGTAGATGCTCCACGCGTAGAAGAGGTGGTGGTGATCCAGGAAACCACATCGATTCTGACGGGTTCAATCTTGTTTCCGACTTGGACAGAGACTATAAAGTTCTCAGCATAGCTAGATAGTAACAGTGTTTGACCCTGAGCGTTCACTCGGCCGCCAACAGTAGAGTCGGAAGTAGCGTAATGGCAGGAGTACCCCACAGCAAGCAGGGACGTGGTCCGCAGTTAACCTGGAACCAGTTGTGATAGCGTGGCTGTCAATAATTACGAGACCCACCAAACTGTCTGGGAAACAAAATGAGTCTAGGACGACGTCGACGTCGACTCAACTCGCGAGAATGAGCTGAAGAATGAGGCGAGGCGCCGGTGGCCGCGTTGACCCAAGAATGGACATGTTTTGAGAGCTGGCAAGAAGGAAGTCACTGGCCCCTATTTGAAAGATCTTCAAGATGCACGTATTGCCCACCACCCACGGATGGCGACGACGAGAAAGGCAGCCACACCTCTACTTTCTTGATGAATGGAGTAGGTGCTGTGAAGACTTCGGCGTATCTTCCCGCATTCAAGCCCCCAGTTACCCAACCGCATCGCAAAAGGAGCAGAACCCGCACAAGCGATTAAAACAGGCGGCGGATGCGCTGGCTTTGATTTGTGTGTCGGGAGAGGGTGTGCGATGCGCATGCGGGATCGAGGGAAGTACAGGTGGGATGCGGTACTTGTTTGCGACTGGCGCAGGACGGAGGGGTGTCTCAAAGCGACCTTGACGGCGTCCAAACAATTCTCGAAAAGGCTGCGCAGGCTGGGGACAAAACGAGTGGCGAGGAATGGCGGAGGGCATAAAAAAGTACGCCATCCGCTTCTCTACGTGCCCGCAAGGAATCATCAGGTTCCCAGGTAGAGACATACTAACCGTCGTTGACCTGATGGTGCTCCCGCTTATCATAGAGCGCTGCAGAGCCCAGCTTTCCGCCGCCTTTTCGAGTAGCGCAACCCGCGACTTCGACTTAGGCAGCAGGACTCGACCTCAAGGCCATACCACGACTGTGCCACAAGCACATCCGCAAGTGCATATACGCCCTCCGCGACGCCCTGCGCACGTCGAGCCGCGAATCAGCGTCCAGGACGCCGGTTCCGATCCTAATCCTGAGACGAGAGCACTAAATTGAGGAGTTTCGAACAACCCGGCGGCGTATAAGGATCCGGAAAAGAAAACAGGTGGGCGAGGTGAACGAGCAGCCATGGTGATCACTATGTCGTCCAAATGAAAGGCGATAAGTCTGTCGATTTCCAGTGCTTACGGTGCGTCACGGGGTCTTTCCCGATTTGGGTTTCAGATCGTCCAGATGTCACGCTGATCTCGAACCACTCAAAAACTCTCCCAAAAAAATGGAAAAAATTCTGAAAGTATTCCTGGACCTCGGGAGGATGGAGAGAAAGATATTGAAAGCCCTAAAAAAATGTAAAACAATTCTGCTCCTGAGAGACTTGAACTCTCGATGTCCCGATGCGGATCGCACCACGTGACAAAGTCACATGGTCATACGAATAACAGTCGGACGCCTTAACCAACTGGGCCAAGGAGCACTTATTAACTCGTCTGGAAAAATTACTATGACAGGATCCTGGCGAAATATGACAAAATACTTCCTTGTTTCGTATATGTACTTGGGAAAAAAATGTAGAACACTCTGAAAATACTATTGGATACTTCTGTCTATGTATGCAAAATGGCTTGAAACATAACGTCCAATGACAGGTAACTTTGTGAAACGTGCTGTCCGAATCTTTCTCTCTCGTCGTCTAGGGCGCCTCATTCTCTACGTCTTTACCCTATTTCACTGCTTAACATTACCAGCATCTCTTCTCTGAACACGGACTGCCCAATAGTGAGCTTCCTCATCTTTCTTCATTTATCCTACCTCAAAATTTGACTTGTCCTTACTAGCATTTCACTGGTGAATTCTGCAACCTCCAACTGGTCAACTGAACGCTCAACCTCGACCACTTCCCTGGCCATGTCCTTTGGGAATGGTGGTAACGACGACGACGAGGATTATAGAGGACGAAGAGAAAACGGAACAGACAACCATTCACTGCATTCCAAGGCCCCCTAGACTCAGTGAGCCTAACTTTGTCTAGGGTCAGTCTAGGTGTGTTCGGTCCCTAGGCAGACCCTGTGTAGGGTCCTAGACGGATATTTTGCCTAGGAGTCTCCAACTCTGTGTAGCCTCTGTGTAGGTGTGTTCGGGTGTCTCTGTCTAGCCAAGTGTAAGTCAGTCTAGGTTAGTTTGGGTGAGTGTAGGTGCCTAGTCAGAGCAAAACAGACATACTTTTATGCCTTTCGCTCCAAAATCCTTATAGGGGGTTCCGTTGATCATCAGCGCATCAACGTTGATCCTGCTGTCGGCGCATCGCACGTGAGACGACAAAGATGCCACAACAACGCCAGCCACAACATTCGCTTGCGGCTTGTCGCTCGGAGTTCATTTAGGTCCTCCTTTGGGCTCAAGTACGTGGTTCCTCCTTCGTTCCTCCTCTTCCACCTGCCCAGTACATGTACCGGGTGTTTCCACAACTAGTCCACGACTCATGATGCAAGTGTCTGCTAGGCGGCAAGGGAGTTGCTAATGTTATATAGCCAATTAGAACTCGTCTGTATTGAATTTTAACAGGTGTGGAAACATCGGTGTAACTCCATTTAAGTCGGACGGAAGCCGGATGGACGATACCATTAATCATTCATTTTAAATTTGTGATTAGATCTTGCTTCCAGATTCGAGTTTATGTGCTACTTCCGATGACTCAAAATACTTCTATACATTGTGGGAGGATGTTTAGAAACTTATTTTGACGCAACAAGTAGATGGTGAGTCTGTCTAGGTACTATACTGACCTAGACTGACCCGAACTGAGCTCGGCAGACCGAGTCTGACCTAGACAGAGCTACAAAGAGCCTAAACAGACCTACACAGACTCTGTCTAGTTACCTAGGCACAGATCTGTGTGTAGGTATGTCTAGAACACCTAGACTCAGCTGAGTCTAGGGGGCCTTGGAATGCAGTGATTGGGCAGGCTGCCCCTGCGATTTGCAAGCAGCTGGATGATCCTTGTTGGTATGATGCAAGTGTGGGCGGGATCAACCGCGCAGAACAGGGGGCAGCAGGGCGCGAGGCGCTAGAACCCCTGTCACAGGAAAAGATGGAGGGGTGTATTACTATACATATGTGTCGAATAAAATATTGTCATACCGTTCTGGGACCTATATAATTGCATGTCGTCGCGCATCTGTCTGTCTGGATCTCTGGCTAGCAAGGCAGTCTGTCCAACAATGGGTGGTGGCACGGTAAGCGCGGCCGTAGTGAGTGGGGTTCAATGGGGTTCCTTGGAACAACCATTATTCACCTCGTCGTATTATAGAACGTCCACGGGTTTGCTCATTAAGAATGTTGATTCTGGCCATCAAGACCGACAAACTTGTTTTGGCATACTTTCGGTTTCGCAGATATCCAGATATCCAGATATCCAGCGTGTATTCGGCGTTTGGAGCGGCGGCGCAACACAATACCCTGAAGTCGTCATTAATTTGTGAGGTTGATGAGACTTAGCTGCATGCATCCGAATTTTAACAGCATCAAGGAGGAGAGAGTTTGTGCAGAAATAGGTCGGCGCCTCGTTACCCAAGCCACTACATCCAATTAAAAACCGGAAATCTGCTCCTCACACCATTTCCACAACTTTTCCGCCAACTCCGGGTTCTGTGCATGTTTACTGGGGACTTGCCGTCGCGCCCAAGCAGTCAAGTACTGCGCGGCAACGGTTAGTCATTAGCAAGTCGAACACCATCCAAAATTACCTCTCCGTTCATATCCAAGGCGGCTTCCGAGGTCGCCGCGTACAGCGATGTAATGATTCCCAACGAAATCGGGTAGATGCGTATTTTCTCGACTATCCATGCGATGGCGGGATTCAGGTTGCGCAACAGTTCGGACTTGACACCGCCTGAAAAATGGGGAGTTGCGATGAGATTCCAGATTCGCCCACAATTGCGAGCTACACACCCGGATGCAAGGAGATGGACACGACACCTAGGTCACCATATCTTCGTGCCAGTTCGGAGGATATCAGGACCACGCCCTGTCGCATCCGCGTAAATATTCAGCTCTGCTGGCTAGAGAAGGACTATACCAGTTTACTTTGGCCATACAAGCGAGTCCCTGTGAGCTTTTTCCGCGCTGGCATCGCCGCGTCACCCTTCTGGAGTGAGTCCCAGACGATGCCCTGTTTCGGGGCGGTCATTTCGTGCGCATCCGACGACACAGATATCACCCGAACACGGCGCGGCGTGCCAGAGACTTCGCCGTTTGCCGTGCGCAGAAGTGTGGGCATTAGGAGGACGGTTAAGAAGTGGTGGCCTGCTCCCGGAATAGATGAGTGGGCGGAACAGCACGCAGAGGACATTCGGACCAAGTACGTGCACTCCGAATTGCACATCGTATCCCTGTGCAGTTTGGGGCCCTATTCCAGGAGAATGCAAGACACCCCTGCGCCCGAAGTAAGGTCAACGGGCAAATCAGAGAGGAAGACCGTTGCTCACCCATTGTTAATGAGAACATGCAGTTCCTGTTCTTTCGACATGTACTCTTCTGCAGCTTTCCTGACTGAAGCAAGATCCGCGAGATCAAGATGTAAGAAATGGATGTTCGATTTCCCTGTGCTCCTGCGAATATCGTCTATGGCAGCTTGAGCCCTTTCCTCTGACCGCGCGGCGAGATAGACCTTAGCATTTCGAGCCACCAAGACCTGTTGCCAACGGTTAGAAGCAAGCGCAAAAGCGAGCAGATAAGATGCCGCACACGGCAAGTCTCCTTCCCGATCCCAGCGTTCCCGCCAGTACAGAGGAATATCTGTCCTGTGAGGTCGGGAACATCTTCAGGAGCTTTCCAGGTGGGTTTTGGCGGCCACTTCTCGCTGAAAGACCCGACACGCGTAGGCGGAGGGAGCCTTGACGCGGACATCGTGAGCGCGACAAGTCTAGTAAGCGCACCGGACGAGACGGAAGCCGGTGTGCGCAGTTCACACGTATATAAATGGATGCAGCGCCTCCAGTGTGATGTAGAATCGAACCAGTTGCTTTTCCATCGGGATAGAATTCGAAGAGAGTAACCGTGATCTTAAAATAGAATCCAAAAATGGAAACCTCGCCGAGAAAATACCAGCAAGTAGTATATATGGAATGAGGAGCAGTAACGAGAGTATGAACATGTTTTATTACGACGCAATCGAACCTCAGACTGAATGGGAGTACTTTTCGATTTTCAGATGGTCCTTTAAAAAAATCCTTCATCAGCCGGTTGTATAAGAAGGTCAATTATATGCCGGCCTCACATCTGTCGTTTCTTGACGCTCAGTGCCGCTCGAGTTGACATCAGAAGCAATATGTTTGAGCACGATCTGCGGATCCGCGTTGTTAGTTTCGGTATCACCCTGCCCCGTCGTTCCACTGGCAAATCGTAAATCTTCGACATTCGAGATCACCACATCCTCTCCTGTGCCACGGATATAGCGGCGTGCATTCAAGTTGGCGAGGAATGCCGAGAGGTAGATCGAGCATTGCGGGTACTGTGCGATTGCGGTCCAGAATTTTGTCCCGCTGGCAGTCTCATCCTTATTACAAATAGTAAGCTTATAGCAATGTCACAGCGGTAAGAGAACACCCACGAGGATGAGGGAAATGATTGCGATGACAGCCGTCGCCAATCCAGTGTTGATAATAATGACTGTTAAGCGACGCAGAGTTCTCGAGGTCCTAAAGAGGGCCCAGTTTGAGTGCAATATGGTAGATTCTACCACACCCACTGACCTCTTCGACCTGAACGTACGCTTGTCCGCAGAATCAGTGTCTTTGAGGAGCGTGAGCATGCCCATTGCAATGGCGATATCCACCACCGCCGCCGCTATGAGTCCCGCCCGCTTGATACGCTTATACGAATCACGTTCAATATTGGGAGCGATGTGCTTTCTAAGGGCACACAAACCAAGTTGACCGGGATAAAGATGTTTACTTTGTTGATGGAGAAGACACAATATGCTATGAATGAGTTTAGCATCACAAATGAACCTAGCAGATAAAGATGTGATAACTTGCCTATCGTTAAAGCTAGTAGCAGAAAGAATCAGTTGTCTGAACACCCGCCAGTAATAATTACTCACGGACTTGTGATATGGAAAGAAGGACCTGAAGTGGGGCAGTGAGTGCCACAGTTGGCCAGAGTGTGGAGGACTCACAAGTACAGTGAAGGCGATCCAGAGCCACCAACTACGAGCATGACGAGTTGTAGAAGCGACTGCATTGTAAGCTCAAAGTAAGCATCATTGACGACAGTCTAAGAATGAAAGCTCACATTTTGAGATGCGTCGCAGAAAATACAATTGTACCACGATGATGATGATTGACTGAAATGAACGGTCAGTCTGAATAAAGCGAACCTGCTTAAAACCCACCCCGACCCACGCCTCGTGCTGCCGGAGATGTAAAAACGGAGACGAATGTATATGTGTTTCGTAACGCACCAAAGCTTCTCTACAGTGATTAGTTAGCTTACTGTAAAGTCTAAGACGCTAAACAATCGGCAGCTTACTCTGGAGATGCAAGAATGGCAGAAACACTCCCCCAGTTCTGAACTAGAGTAAACCATGCTGTAGTAATGTCGGAAAGCATATGGGAGCGTATACACACAGACACGTACGGACTTTGGTGATGAGTATCTTGTGCGCGGTGTCTATCATCCTGCAACAAGGCTGTTAGCTAATGAAAAATACCAGAACTGGTATTCCTACAGGAGGAATGCGACCTGTGGATTGCCGTTAGTACATATCCAGTATGTAATTGCATGTTATCGGATCGCGTACGAGTGTCTTTAGCGGCCAAGAGTCGTCTGGATAGCTGGGTCTGCGGTGAGCACAGGAAAGGTCTTCATAATCGGGACAACGACAGACTTCCAGTAGTAGATGTAGGCCTGCATTATATTTATCCCCCACAAAGCGCAGGAGATATATGCGGCAATGATCAAGGCGCCGTAAGAAGCAGACAGGTCAAACGATAGGATTTCGTTGGAAGACATCGCGGCGACGAGTTGGATGGCAGTGGGTCCGAAAGCAAGACAGTCCGGCGAGTATAGACGCGCCGCAGCGGGTACTTATAAACACTCCGTGTTCTTTGCACTATTCTAGATCCCATGGCCGCTATTCTTAGCACCAGATAGAGCTTGAGGATTTTGCTGAGGATGAGAAGTTCGAGTCAGGACTCCAAAACTGTGTCACCATCACGTGCTCGTGCATCTCTCCTTTTCGATTTCCCTGACTCTGAGTCTCAGGTTCGGACTATTGGACGGTGCAGAAAACCAGAGCTTACCCCCTTTTGCGCGGGGCATGACAGAACCGGTTCTAGAGGAAAGCCGGAAGCTTGATGGCATTGAACACTCTCAGTGCACAGGTTTAAGTTGCGCACAGCTCAAGCTTCAATACTAGTACTAATACAGAAAGGAATCTCTAGCGGACCAGCTCCACCCAACGTCATTGTGACCTCCAGCGCTATCCTTAGCGTGCGAGAACAACAGCCACATATATCGACGTTAACAACGATTTGGAGCGGGAGACCATCAACCTCAATGTTCTTCTAGTTGGACGGATATATGTACCAAATATAGGCCTTACATCAATGTCCTCAAGACTATAATTGGCTCTTCAAGACTTCCCGAGTCTAGCCAGGCGATAAAGAAAACCAAATTTATTAGCACGACGGGGATCTTTGAATTCGCCGCCGAGTCGATGGGTTTTTGCACATGGGGCGTTTCGTTATCACCATTTCCACCGAGGCACCTGGTACATACCTCGGATCGCCTCGCCAGTGGCCACGACGGTCCGCTTCAAATCCCGCCATTGTGCACTGCGAAGACTGTGATTCTACGTCTCCCTCCGCTGAAAAACAGTACGCCTAGATGGCGCAGCTGTTCAAGACATCGGTGGAACACTGTTCAAGCTTACCAAGCGGCAAGACTAAGCAAGATCAAGTTGCTCCTGCGTTCAAACCGCCCAATGCGCAATTTCAAGACTTGTGGCGGGTTATTCCTCCTTCAAGATTTCTCAAGCTCTCCAAGGCTGCAAGACTGAGAATCAAGACTAGGCGACAAAGAAAGCCAAGACCTCTTTTCTTTTGTAAAAAAAAATAGCAGGACACATTTTTTATGTTGACTGAGTTCGCGCAGTATCTCGGGGCACAAACCCATACGAGCAGCAATGCCCACCATCAATTCTCGGTGCCTCGATATCCTCTGCTCTTTGAACCTTTAAATCGTCCGAGAATTGCTGGCGCTAAGCGAGGCCGACAACCATTGGCGCCACAGGTAGACGACGGCCTCCCCGCCATTGTGCACTCCACAGACCATGAATCTATGTCTCCCTTCTCTGAAAAAAGCACGCCAACATGGCGAAGCTGTTCAAGACGCCCTGCTCAAGCTTACCAAGCCGCAAGACTCGGCTGCGCCTGCGTTCAAACCCTCCGAGGCGCAATTTTCTGGACTTCTGGTTCAAGACCTCTGGTTCAAGTAAACCTCAAGCTCTTCAGAGTTTCAAGACTGCAAGACTACTAGCTAGGCGACAAAGAAAGCCAAGTCCTCTTTCTTTTGCTCGAAACGAGGGCCGTAATTTTGCGGGGATGCAGGCGGCGGTGGGGTTGTAACTAGAACCTCCCTACACAGTCGCATAATTAATTGAATGCACCCTCGGCGTGGTCCTCTTTACCTTGTAGTCGGCGCCAGAATGTGGCAGTTTCCAAAAGCGGTTCTCAGTCCCGTGAGAAAGCGATCGGGCGTCATCGACAAGCTCGTTTCATTCCTTCGCAATGTCTGGCACCGGAGCCCGCGAAAATGTATTCGCTACACGGATGACGCTCGCCAACACCAAGCTTCGCCTCAAGGGCGCCCAGACCGGCCACTCGCTGCTCGCCAAGAAGCGCGATGCGCTGACGACCCGGTTCCGCGCCATCCTCAAGAAGGTCGACGAGGTGCGTGCGGGGGATGGCCCATGATCCGATGCATGTGCTGAACCGGCGCCGCTTGTGCGCAGGCGAAGCGGAAGATGGGGCGGGTGATGCAGCTGGCGTCGTTCTCGATGGCGGAGGTCACGTATGCGACAGGGGACATCTCGTACCTCGTGCAGGAGCAGGCAAAGCAGGCGTCGTTCCGCGTCAAGGCGAAGCAGGAGAACGTCTCGGGCGTGATGCTGCCGGCCTTTGAGGTCGACCGGGTGGCGGGGTCTGGTGCGTGCCTCTCTATTTATTTTATTTGATGTGCATATCTCATTTGTTCATCTATTTTATTACTGCGACGACTACAGACTTCAATCTGACGGGTCTGGGGCGCGGTGGGCAGCAGGTGCTGCGCGCGAAGGAGGTGTATGCCAAGGCCGTCGAGACGCTCGTGAATTTGGCGTCGCTGCAAACGGCGTTTACGATACTGGACGAAGTCATCCGCGCGACGAATAGGCGGGTGAACGCCATCGAGCACGTTATCATTCCGCGGCTGGAGAACACGATAAAGTACATTATGAGCGAGCTGGATGAGATGGACCGCGAAGAGTTCTTCAGGTGGGTCGCATTATGTGCGATGGGGACAGTCAGCGCTAACGCATCTCAGATTGAAGAAGGTGCAGGGGAAGAAGAAGCGCGATACGGCGGCGAGGGACGCTGCAGCCGCAGCTGCTGGAGAGAAACCACAACCGGAGTATGATGAAGGCGAGGCCACGGGGGACTTGCTCAGTAGTAAGGATGCGGACATAATTTTCTAGATGACTTGTTGCATTTGTACCATACGCGCTCATTCTTCAGTTGACGTTGTAATGGACGGGAAGGCATGCGGCATATCAGTCATGGTACATGGAGGTTTTGAGTGTACGGCAAGACCATGAAAAAAATACGAGGGGTGTCCTACAATTACTGCAAAGGATATTAGATGTGGTTTATCCACAAAAAGAATTAGGACGTACGTCTACCATCTCGACATCCTCCGATACCGTCTTCTTGCGGTCTTTCCGGTCCAGGATTGCCCGCCTAGATGGACGTGTGAGACGGAGTGCAGACCTAGAAAAAAGACACGAACCTGTCCTTGTCCAGCTTGATGGTGGTAATGACGACGTTGCTGGGGTGGACACCAATGGGGGCAGTCGCGCCATTTGACTTGTCGCGCTGCACACGGTCGACGTGGATGACCCATTTCTTGCGGTAGACCTGGGTGACTTTTCCCTCCCGACCCTTGTACTTGCCCCGTACGATGCGAACCTCGTCGTCTTTGCGGATGGGCAACGAGCGAGTCTGGAGAGGAGATGAGAACTGATTCGAGTGCGCAGGGAAGGGCACGGACGTTGTACTTTGTCCGGAGCTCCTTGGCCAGGGCCGAGGACATTATTTTGCGGCGGATGGAGGAGGGGGCGGAGAAGTGGGCCTTGCGCGACTTGCGCCGGGAAGATGATACGTCTGGGACGGGCGTGAGCAGAATACAATACAGACGGCAGACGACGAACCATCGTTGAATTTCATGGCGACGGGTGGTCTCTTGAGGAACCGTTTTGGCGGGTGGAGGATATTTTCTACAGTGGTCACAGATCACAGTTCACCTGGGCAGTCACATGCAACCGTGGGAAAGCTTTCAAACTCCGACCCAGCATGGCCTCCCTGTTCAACGTTCAAGTTCGCTGTTCCGCGCCTTGCTCACGATAGCAGCTTGGCTTGACAATTTCTGCTCCTAATTTAACCACAGCAATACGCGTACCGGTCACTCCTCGAAAAGACGATTCTTCGATTGACACCCTATTTTCATTCCATCCATAAATTAGTTTGTGTAGGTAGATGGAATTCATCTGAATCCGAGTTTTGTTCCAGTTGAAATCAACTGGGTTTCATTTGCGCGACCATATAATCGTACCAACGGGATACTCCTTTTAATTCCTGTCCCTTTCTCTCTTACCCCCACCATGGCCGACGTCCCTAAGGTCAAGTCGTCCAAGCTCACCTTCAAGGGGGAAAAGAAACAAAAGAAACGCAAGAGAGAGGACGGCGACGAGGGCGGGGGGCGCCGCAGCAAGCGCAAGGAGGACGAAAAGGACCCCGAGACCTGGGTCCTCCCCGCGCAGCCCAGCGAGATCCGCGGCCCCACCTTCATCCTACACCCCTCTGACCCCGCACCCATATGCATCACATACAACGCCACCTCGCACCGCGTCGTGCTCAGCCTGGCGGATAAGAACAAGCCCGAGGACGGCGGCGTAGACGCCCCCGCCGAACCGCCCACGATCCTCGAGCGCACTCCGACGGACGTCTCGCAGGTCTGGGTCATCACCCGCGTCGCTGGCTCGCCCACCATCAACCTGCGCACGGGCACGGGCGAGGGCAAGTTCCTCTCGTGCGACGCACACGGGCTCATCTCCGCCGACCGCGATGCGCGCGGCCCGCAAGAGGAGTGGACGCCCGTCGTGCTCCCCGACGGCATGGTCGCATTCATGAACGTGTACGAAAAGTACCTCAGCGTGGATGAGGTGGCCGGCGGCACGATGGAGCTGCGCGGCGACAGCGAGGAGGTCGGCTTCCGCGAGCGCTTTTGGATAAAGGTGCAGTACAAGTACGTTAAGGAGGCGAATGAGGAGGAGAAGCAGAAGAAGGACGGGCTGTCTGACCCGATGAAGATTGACGAGCGGGGGACAAAGTCGGTTTATTTCTTTCTGAAGGATGACTGGTTCTGACTATTATTATTGCGCTACAGCAAACTCTACCAGACATGGGGAATGGGGCGGAGCGTCACTTCGGAAGCAGATAAGAAAGAGGTATGTCTTACCCAATTCGCTGGTCTTCTAACTAACAGCAAAACAGCTCAAAGCCGCCCGCAAAGAAGGGCGACTCGCGGAAGCAATGTTGGATCGGCGTGCCAAACTCAAGAGGTATGTGCAGCGCTTCGCCTGTGCTAAAAACATCGGTTCTGACCTCTCCCCAGTGACCGCTTCTGTTAACACATATTATCACTGTAACTTAACCTGTACCAACCTGTAGCTTTAAACCATGACGATTCCTCAGGCTAAAAAACTAGAAATGACATCAATATTACAGAAAGCGACGGTATATGTACGAAAACAGGGCTAAGTTACATCGTGTACAAAACGGAGCGCACATCCTAGCGGAATTCGAAGCTCGAGCTCGAGCGCTCTGGGAGGTGACTCAGCGTGAGCTGTTGGTACCTGTAGGATGCGTTAGCGTCATATGAAGCAGGGAAGCAGCGAAAGCGACGAACGGCTCGGAGTTTTGGTGGAAGTAGAATCCACTCATCAAAGCAGCTGGAGCGGCCGCGCGCACGCCCGCGGAGGGCGAGCGACCATTGGACGGCCGCCTGGCTGACGAGTCGCGGCGAGACCGTCGAGGCTCGGTCTTTGAGGAGACGGGTGCGGGTGCAGGTGCAGGCGAGTTGGAAGTGGGTGGTGGCACTGGTATTGCCTCGGCCGTGGTGGTCTCCTCCTCCTCGACGACTTCTACATGTGTCGGTGCGGGATTAAAGTCCACACATACGTAGTAGAAACCTGTACATGCGGTCTTAAGCTATAGAGAGAGTTAAATAGTGGGAGTGAGAGGACGTGCCTGCAAAGCTCGCGCCATTGATGTCCTGCACACGATGGTCAGGGACGAGGAAGCGCTCCTTCCAGCGCATGAAGACTGCG
The DNA here is from genome assembly GCA_029282285.1 of Mycena rebaudengoi. Lineage (NCBI taxonomy): Eukaryota > Fungi > Basidiomycota > Agaricomycetes > Agaricales > Mycenaceae > Mycena > Mycena rebaudengoi. Next base: position 1,050,418 of record JARJCX010000007.1, read on the forward strand.
CCACGATCGCGATCGGGCATCGTCATGTGCGGTTTTTTGAGCTCGTTTTTGACGTGGCGGAAGGCGGGGAAGCGCGACCAGTGCACCATGTCCGCCTGCTCTGTCGCGCCCCAATTCTGCGTGAGGAAGCCATATCGGCTCCCGATGATCTCTGCGTCAAAATACGTCGTGAGCTCCGGCCAGTCGTCCGTGAGCCCACGGATGCGCAGATAGCCGCAAAGGAAAGAGGAGGCAAAGTCGACGTCCTACGCAGGGTAGACTGATTGAGAACAGCGCGATATACTTAGCACGCGAGAAGAAGACGCACCACGATGGTCACATTTACATCGTAGCTGTTCCGGCCGCTCTTCTGGGTTCCGTGGAAGGTTGCGCCGGGGTAGAGACAGTGATGGGCCTGCGAGCGCACGCGCAGGCGGGTGATGTCAACGAGCGGATCTGCGCCCTTGTGGGGGGACGACTGGCGCGGAGCGAAGGAGGGGGTGACGATGTGGTGATTGCTGGAGACGTAGGGGAACGAAGGGGCACGGTAGGTGGGTTCTGGGGAGCGCATTGGGACGACATTGGGGGCGATATCAAAGACACGAGGCTCGGGGATGCGGCGCGGGGGTTCGGGTCGTACAAATGCGGGTTCGACATCGATACACGACTGCTGTACGGGCAACAAGGCCTCTATTGTGGCCAAAAGATGATCCCGGCAACCTGAGCAGACGACGGCGCCGGGATGGGGCGACAATGCAGACGGCGAGGGATCCACGAGGCAGTGACATGAGGAGCACTTGTACTGGGTCTGCCCCACGTCCTCCACCAGCACAGTGCACATATTTTCTGAAGGCATAAGGGTGTCGCAAGATCAAAGGGTGCTAGAGCCGTGCACTAGTCCGAGACTAGATTCTGAGTGCACGTGAGCAAACTTCAAGTCTTTCGCTTCTTCTCCAATGATAGTATTGATACTGTTACAACCGTGTTAAAAGCTATCGCTGCTGTCGCCGTGATACCAGGTAGCCTACCCCGGTCCACACACCTTCCGCTGTACCACCAAGAAAGACCCCGAGGGACTATGTAGGACTCTATAGGACTCTCTCCATCGCAACACCATGATAAATGCGCTGACGCCAACATTTTCCCGTACGTACAAGCCGTTTTACGCGCCCGCAAATCAGACCTTGACATGACGCACTCTCTGCACTAGCTCGTCTGTGCGCTGCTGCAGCGGCCCTACGTACCTCGCTGAAGCTCAGGTGTTCAACTATTTTTACAGGCTCTGGCAGAGATTGTGAGGCCTCTAGGAACGGTCATGTTGTGCTCTAAACAACCTATTTGTTGCGACTGATACATCATCTCGTCGCGTGAAATAAACCGTCCCGACATAAGCCCAATTGGCGTTCAAAACAGATCCCGGATTTATCGGGTTTCCGACCTCGTTTCGACTCTCCAGCTGTACTCTGTGAAGCAACGAAAGTGGTCTTCACACACCCTTCTATTCAAGAACCTGGTCTCGACAGTGCTTCTTTCACAGCACGAAAACCGCATGTAGAGGCCCGCCGAGGATTGCTGCTATGTTTAGCCACTCTCGTCCGAAACTTCCCATGAACTGGGTTCCAAGCTTCGAATGGCGCCACATCCTTCAGGCTGTCGCCGAGAGGCTCGCGATGATCTCCTGCAATGTATAGCGATACATCAGTTTTCCAAAACATGCGTTCGGGTCCCACCGAATTCGTTTTGTATTCCCAGTCGTCGTCCAGGAAAAAGCTCTAACAAAATGATGTTGATACTTCTGCATGCAACGCAGCGCTGGGCCCCACTTCCGCTTGCAACGATTCCAGCCTACTCAAAAGTCTGCTGTCAATGGAGCATAATTTACCACGTCTGGTGCGCTCAGAATGAATGATCCGTCCACCTCCACCAAAAATCACGTCTGCCAACCATCCGTCCCTGCTTTTCGCCTCCGTCTTCTGGTGACCCTATCCTGAGCATACGAAGTGTGTCATCATCGAGGGCTCTTCAAGATAGCCATGACTCCACGGTTCGATACCCTTGCGGTCTCCATTTGAATGCCTATTGTGGTCACGTCGACTTGACGGCGGCTCAGCCCTATTTTCGGCTCGGAACGGAGAAGTATGCTTAATTTACAAAATCTGACGCGCCGGTACCTCTTTACCTCAATCATCGATTGGCATCTCCCGGGAGCGCTTGATTTTAACATAAAAAAGATGCAAAGACGGAAACTTACGTAACACGTCCAAAACAACTCCTATGAATCCCAAAGCAGTAGTCTGTTTACGCCGAATTAAGTTCTGGGGAAGTTCGAGCGGTTTAGTAATGGCAGAAACTGCCATTTGAAGAATCAGGTCTGTTGTCGCGACAGCGACATACACACCATGTGGAAGATAATGTACCCTGTGCGAGATATAGAAGCCGAGAAATCGTGAAATATGATGGAAGGCAGGGACAAGATGATAAAGAGAAGCTGCACTAGTGGCACCCTGCTAAGGCATGCGGAACACAAGCAGTACAGATCACTGACTCAGGCACTTATCAACACACAGCCATTTAAGATTGGTTAAATTGCTGTACTTCTATATAAGTTCATAAGTGTATACATCGAAGGCGCATACGTAATAAGGATCAGTGAAATCATAAAAAAGAAGTCTACTACTCGCTTTCGATTCGCAGCAAGAGCCACATCTACCCCTTTGCCTTACCTTCCACCACATTAGCCTCCCCCGCTTCGAGATCCCTCTTGTCAAGGGAACCCTTCCCGTTGTCAAGTGGCCTTTTCCCATTGTCAAGTGACCCCTTCTCTGCCCCCCCTGCGTCCTTAACCTTTTCCGCCGATGCATCAGCAACATTTCCTGGAGTCGCGCCTTTCTCCGGATCCGCCGCTGCCATTTTTCCTTTATCCCCCGGCCCATGTACGATGATGCGCGAGAGCGAGTAGGGGCGGATGAATAGCGCTGTGTACCCAAAACATTGAATGCAATGCATTTATATATAAATATTCAACGGGGGGACCACGTACACATTATGAGGCCGACACCAAGGATTGGAGTAACGATGACCCAGATCATGCTAATCGAGCGTGCGTAGGCATGGATGATCATTTGGCGCACGATTGGATTCTACATGTAGACTAAATCAGCCACGGATTGTACAATCAGTGGCAAGGAGCACGCACGGCAATAAATTTTAGCCGCAGGACATTCTGGTTGAGTGACGCCGGCGAGGTGTCGATGTTCAATGCCAAATGCGGGAGTGCACGGATCTTCGTGCGCAGTGTCTACACGCCAGTTGAGGAATATAAGGAAACCAAGGCAAAATATGAACATACACCGGAGATGATAGCGCCTCCGATAGAAATCGCGACTGTGCCACCTATTGTTCTAACAGATGAATGTGAGTACACTGAGATGTTCTAATGGCAAAAAATAACGGTACCGAATGAACCCAAAAGTCGATGTGGTAGTTGCCATGTCCTTGACGGGCATCGCAGCTTGCAAGCCGATGAGGGGTGTCTGTCGCAGCATCTGTCAGTAATGAATTGCGGCGCTGCGCTGAAGTCGAAGTACCTGGACTATATGTACAATAAATCCAATAAATCAGCATCAGTCACCACGAGAATTTAGTCCTCGACGTACAAAGACATCCAATCCCGACAGCTGCGACGAGCGGGTATATCGACTGTCTCGCACTAGAAGCGTCGATATCATAAGCGCATGAGGGAAACAAAAGACGGACGACGTACGGCCCGGTTCGCTCATCGAACATGATCATAAGGCCAAACCCAAGCGTCATGACAGGCCATGCAAACCTGATTCTTGGATTAGACACAGGCAAATACTAGTGCAAAAATGCGGACCAGATGACTGGTCTGTACTGCTTTAAGCGGGCGACGATCTGCCCAGAAAAGGCGGAGACCATTGCGCTGCCAAGCGAGTAGGGCAACATCCTGTGCAAGGTAAATGTACGATAACTAGATTGTAGTTGGTGCTTTACCGTACGCCGGCGTTGGTAGCCGTAGCGCCGAGGACCTGAAAATAGAGGGGAAGGTAGAAAGCCCCCGTAAAAAAGGCCAAAGCGTGCAAGAACGTCGAGATGAGAATGATAGCTGTCGTCCGTGTCTGCCATTGAAACGTGAGTAATACGTAGTCAGCGCAGCCAAGGTCAACCGACCTGAAACAGCCGGGGAGGGATAATAGGCGATCGCGTCGTATAGCACTCGTAGATGCCCGCCGTGACCAATAGAACGCACCCGACAGTGAGAAGGGCAATGGTCTCTGCAGACGACCCTGCAGAGCTTGTCAGGCCAAGGTATTTACAACTTTTACCAGAGAGAATGCTTACAGCTGGTCTCGCTCGAGTTGAATCCAACAAGGAGACACACGACGCCACTGACGATCAGCCCGAGACCGACGTAATCGAATTCTCGGTTATGCTGCTTGAATGTCAATCTAGGGCGTGGGTTGAGGTTGAGGAAGAAGAAAAGCAGCGCCGCAGCCACCCCGCCCGTTGGTCTTTCATTTTTACGTCAGCTTCTTCTGAACCCGGTTTTCCTGAACTCACAGATTGATAAAGAAGCACCTAGTACCAGGATTAGCGACGATAGGCTGCAGTAACTTAAACAGGTATACCATCTCCACGATACATGCTCGGCAAGGACCTGCTAAGACGTTAACAACGAAATGTTTGATAGGGTTGCTACTAACACCGCCTAGCAGAGGTCTGTAATGCGAGATGTGAGATAGAGCTACAGAGACGCTCGACATGGCTGAATCCACCCACCCAACCACGGATGCGACGCCCCACGTTGCGCCTACGCCGGACGGGTGTAATTAGCAGTGTATAGGAGGAACTGAACTCCATACCGAGCAGCCCGATGTATTTGCCACGGCTGTGGGAGAATGAGATTTTGTTGGATAGACTAAAATAATAGACTACTTACTCTTCGAGTGACACAATGTCGCTAACTGTAATGTTGACCTAAGTGATTTGTCAGCCCTTTGGCAATGGCATGAGGGGAGGAAACTGACGAGCTGCATGATCCCGCCGCCACCTACGCCCTGCACAGCCCGAGCTACGATCAGCATGACCATGCTTTGCGCCGCGCCACAAAGGGCGGAGCCGATCTGGGAGCGGGTTAGTACAAGACGAGAAGACGCGAAGAATGTACTAAGAAGACGATGATGGACGAGTATAGAAGCGGCTTTCTACCTATCTTGATTGTGAGGTTAAAATTTGTCACATGCAAAACAAAAGTACCAAAGATATCTGGAAAGGGGAGTTAGAAGTTCGCTTGGTTTTTCATTGAACAACACAAACCCGAGAGCTTTCCATAGAGCGGCGACAAAGACGCGGCCGCAAGTAAGTACGAGCTGCATTCGTGTCAGAAACGGAAAATGAGTTTGCAAAAGGAACCAACCTTCCCACCCAGCTTGTGTTGAAAGAAATGTTGAGCATATTGCCTACCGCGATATATTTCTAACATGTTTCGCACCTGTAGTCTTTTCCGCCTCCCAGTTTGGCGACGATGGTCGGCAGTGCCGTGGCAACAATGGTCTGCAGAGTTTATAAAATCGGCGCATCGTCGAAAAAAAATACCAACCTGGTCCATCGCAGCCTGCACAAAGATCAATAACAGTACTACAGAGGATGAATCGAACGCACGAGAAACATGGTCAAAGTCAGGGCCAAGAAGACCTAGAAGAGCGGTTCAAATTTGCGGTATATTCCTTGCATATTGGATCTGCTAACAATGGGCAGTCTATTCTTAGGCAAGACATGGGTTTCGCCTGCTTTCCAGGAGGCTCCGGGAGCTTGTTTCCCCTCGACAGGGACCGATGAGGGCTCGGGGGTCGCGTCAGGCATGGTGTATGAGGGAGTAAAGGGATGCCGCTTCGCCGCGGCTCACGCGCAATAAGTTTTGATCAAAGGTATTTTCGGCTGCCGAGATGCCGAAACGGATAAAAGGGCAAAAAATGAAGTTTGACGACAGTCTAGACTCTAGAATGCTGGACCCACAGCCGTGCGGCTGGGGATGATCGATGAGTATTGACTGGAGAAGTCCATTTTCGCCAAACTTGGAACGATCATTGGTCAACGCGAGGTCGGCTGCGATTAAATAATTCCACGAGGCTATGCCCAAAATCAACAGCAGCAGTCCTAACTCGGAAGGAAATGGCCCGTTCGGGAGCGTGAAACGCCGCGGGAACAGAAAACGGAGCGTGGGGCACCATCGTATCTTGGAATTCAAACAGCCGGAAGACGTTCTTGGGAAAAATGAACCAAAATCAGTGGAAAGGACCCCTTCGAGGGCTTTAAAGCAGAAGGTCGTCTTGGGGGGGTACTGCACGGTGGTATCGTGGAGCAGTTTCAGAGCAGTGACCTACGGTGACTCGCAAAAAAATGTGGCACCGAAGCGTGGTGCAGGTAAACAAGGCTCAACACTGCTGTGCCTCTGCTCAAACCTCTTCACGACCTCTTTCTCTCCTACCTCTCTCTCATAAAAATCCACGAACCCTTCTGTACGACCTATGGCTGAGCAAGTTGCCTCGTTCAAACTCGTCCTTGGTGCGTCTGCCCACTTCTTCAACCACAAGCTCTGACTCCCAGATCGATGTTCTTCCTTTTCCTTCTTGTCGCCCGCCACCCTCGCTTATCGCGTCGCCTTTGCTCTCTTGCCATGGATCTTTGGATCACCTCCAGTTGGGGACGGTGGAACCGGCAAGACCACCTTTGTTAAGGTCGGTTACCTTACCTCCTCAAGCAAGATCGCGTACTGATCTAGTCAATTCAACAGCGCCACTTGACCGGCGAGTTTGAGAAGAAGTACATCGGTATGCGGCCCCCTCTCCATCGCGTTTTTTCTTCCCTGCCGTGATCCCCATCTCATGAGCGCGCCTCTTCTAGCCACCCTTGGTGTCGAGGTCCACCCGCTCACCTTCTCGACCAACTTCGGTACCATCTGCTTTAACGTCTGGGACACGGCTGGCCAGGAGAAGTTTGGTGGCCTCCGCGATGGATATTATATCCAGGGCCAGTGCGGTATCATCATGTTCGATGTCACCTCTCGAATCACGTACAAAAATGTACCCAATTGGCACCGTGACCTCGAGCGGGTATGCGAAAACATTCCCATCGTGCTATGCGGAAACAAGGTTGACGTTAAGGTCGGTTCTCATCGCCGTCTTTGTCCTTCTGGGGTTAATCAAATGTTCTTTCATCAGGAGCGGAAAGTCAAGACCAGTGCAGTCACTTTCCACCGGAAGAAGAACCTCCAATACTTTGAAATTTCGGCCAAGTCGAATTACAACTTCGAGAAGCCGTTCCTCTGGCTCGGGCGTAAGCTTGTCGGGTAAGCGACTGTCTTTTTGTCTCACGGTGTACTCACATGCGACTAGGAACCCCGCCCTCGACTTCGTCGCGGCCCCTGCTCTTGCCCCCGCGGAAGTCCCGGTCGACGCCGAGCTGATGGCGATCTACAACCAGCAGCTGGCTCAGGTACGAGCATTCTGTAGCACAAGTAAAATCTGCAAACGCTGACGCCACTATGCAACAGGCTGAGGCAATTCCTCTCCCGGAGGAAGACGATGATCTGTAATTGCTTAACACACCTGATACGGCTATATCATTTGTTTCTATCTGCAACTACTGCTCTCCATGTAGCTCTGGAATTCATCGCGTGTTATAGAATACAGAGATTATTTTTTGAAATGAGTACATAGCAAAGACTACATAAGGAAATGTGCCCTCGCCGGCAATCAGAGTGGTGGATTCCTTCTTTTGTTTTGCTCTCAACGTACGACTGGGACGCAAGCAGAGGCCGAGGGCCCAACAATTCCTCCCCATGTCCTCCCACTCCACGTCCTCCGCGAACCTCGTCGGCATACACTACCGCGTTGGCAAGAAGATTGGAGAGGGTTCGTTTGGTGTTATTTTCGAGGGTAAGCAGCGGACATTCCTCGACGAGTCCTGGACCAACCTCCTCCCAGGAACGAATCTACTCAACTCCCAGACTGTCGCAATCAAGTTTGTGCGTTAAATGACCACCTCCGCCTATTTGCTCTGACCCGCGATACCCATCTGTGCAGGAGCCCCGGAAAGCCGAAGCGCCTCAGCTGCGCGACGAGTGTCGCTCCTACCGCATTCTCGCAGGATGCAGTCAGTTCTGCGCTCTCTGACGCCCCTCGTTGTTGACACGTCTTTTCTCCTCAGCCGGGATACCCCAGATATACCACTTCGGCCAAGAGGGCCTCCACAACATCCTCGTCATCGACTTGCTAGGGCCCAGTCTCGAAGACCTCTTCGACATGTGCGGACGCAAATTTTCCATCAAGACCGTGTGCATGGCCGCCCGCCAGATGGTGCGCTGCGCTGCTTTTGTAATGTCGCCCATCTAACACCGCGCGGCAATGCAGCTTTCGCGCGTCCAGACGATCCACGAGAAGAATCTCATCTACCGCGATATTAAACCGGACAACTTTCTAATAGGCCGTCCGGCAACAAAGGGTGCTAATGGTTCGCCTTCTGCGTCTTGATTGATTCTTTACTCTGTTGATGCCACTCCCGCTTAGTCGTGCACGTCGTCGACTTCGGCATGGCCAAACAGTACCGCGATCCGAAAACGAAGCAGCACATTCCGTATCGGGAGCGGAAGAGCTTGAGCGGCACGGCGCGCTACATGAGCATCAATACCCACCTGGGCCGCGGTACATGCTTTTTGCCAGTGACCAAGTACGACTACTCATTATTTCCGTGTGCAGAGCAATCCCGACGGGACGATCTGGAAGCGCTCGGTCATGTCTTCATGTACTTTCTCCGCGGAAGCTTACCGTGGCAGGGCCTCAAAGCTGCCACGAACAAGCAGAAGTACGAGAAGATTGGGGAGAAGAAGCAGACCACACCCATCAAGGAGCTATGCGAAGGCTTCCCTGGTTAGTTATTAGCTTAAACAGCGCACGACAACTGACGGCACACAGAGGAGTTCGGTATCTACCTCAACTACGTACGCAAGCTGGGCTTTGAAGAGGCCCCCGACTACGATTTTCTGCGAGAGCTCTTTACGAAAGTTATGAAGAACAATAATGACGCGGACGACGGGGTGTTTGACTGGAATTTACTGAACGGTGCGCTCATTGTTAAATGTCCGCTCAATGCACGCTTACATGTATCCGTCAGGTGGGAAAGGATGGGAAGCGTCTGTGGGCCAGAGTCAACTCCTCGCCCAGGTACAGAATTCGGGCCTAATCGCGAACACCCCGCACGAGCGGCGGCGAGAGCATCGCGACTCCGAGCGGCGGCGAGCCTCGCAGGCTGGCCAGATTGTGCCCCCATCGCCCGCGCTCGTGCGGCACGGCTCCAAGCAGCGCAAGGTGCCCAACGCGCTCACGCCTGGCGGGGGCACCTCGCCGGGTCAGCTCACGCCGCACTCCGCCGCAGCGCAGGTCAACGTGCCCGTGGGCACCCCGAATCGCGGCAGCGCACAACAACACCCGTACGCGAACGCGGCGACCGGCGGGTATGACTACGGGCGGGACGCAGGGGACGAGTACGGCGGGCAGCAACAGTACGGGCGCGCGTCCCCCATGGTGTCGAGCGTCGGGGCGGCCCCGCCTGCGATCAGCAACGTTCGCGCGCGGGGCGGCGATGTGGGGGTGTCGCGCGGCGGTGACTTTAATGGACAGGACGACCCGCAGCCAAAATCGAGTCTACTGCGCATTCTAACCTGTCGGTGCGGCTGATACCTGTGTTATGCCTTTGCATTTCATGCCCTCTTATCGTGTAATCTATTTGCCTAATTTCGTCCCATAATTGGGCTGTCGCTTTTTTAAATAATGAATGGTGATGGACTATAGGGTTCTTTCTTTCTATTTTACAAGTAATTTACTTCCATGGTACATGGTAGGGCTCTACGATGTTCCATCCAAGTCATAGCGCGCTTCCCAGAGATTTTCGGGAGTTGGAGAACCTGGGGTCCATAAGTAAAAGAAAGGGCGTGGGGTTAGGGAAACGTACGGGGAACGAAATTCTGTGGTGCGGTTGAGCTACCTTCGCCCCTTTGGTTACTGTCCCGGCGCCGAACGATGCTGCTGGACACATTCGGAGGATGTGGGGGACCGTCCGTGTTTGTCACCGTCACGCTTCCCTCAGAGCTCGTCTCACCATCATTCCGTCGGTCACGCGCGGTATCCGTGCCATCCCCTGGCGGTGAAGGTGGCGAGAAACGACTGGGGCGACGCTGGAACCGGGAGGGTGGGGGTGGTGGCTCAGTCGGTCCCCGCCGATCGTCGTTTTGCACATTATATCCTCGCTCGTTGTTGTACCGGGTTCCGTCATCGCGTCCATGTCCCTGCTGATCATTGTACCTACTGCCATCGGACACACGCCGATCGCGTTGCGCAAAGGGCCCAGGGACCCATGCTCGCTCTCGCTGCTCCTCCCAAGGTCCGTAAGGATGTTCGTCACCGGCGTGTCTCCCTCGCTGCATAGGAAAATGATGGGACTGCCGTTGTATTCGGTGTTCGAGAGGCGCCGCATGGCCATGGTAGCCGCCTCGATAACCGCCGTTTGGGCCTACCGAACGACGAACAAGGCTGCCTCCACGTCCCCGCCCACGAACGCTGCCGCGGAATCCGCCGCGGAATGGTGCCTATACAATGGGTGAGTGCTGGTTCATATATTGACTGTTCCGACAACGCACATTTCTCTGAGGCTGGACGGCCGATATCACAGCACCAACGATTTGCGCAAGGACACTACCGCCTGTAGAGGGATCCCCCCCGCCGACAGGCGACAGAAACTGGCGGAGTTCGTTCTCGGTTGCTGCGACCTGACTAGCCACGGGGATTGCCTGCGGTGCAGGCTGCACGGCTATTGGACCGAGGGCAGGTCGAAGAAGTAGCGAGGGCCCAGATGGCTGCCCCATTAGTTGCCCAAGTTCGGTCCATAGGGCTGTCTGTCGGGCCTGGGATTCCCTCAGCTTCTCAACAACCGTCTGCATCGACCTGAGATTAGGGATAGTGTCGGGGTGCGAGACTTCGGGGGATGGTGACATGGAGTGCTGAAGCGTTGGGCCGGACGGCTCTGCAGTCGGAGGTGCTCTGCGTTTCCTCCGCGGCAAAGGGGGTGGAACAGATGAGGAAGCAACTGGCTGCACTGCGTTCGAGCTTGGGGGCAATCTTTCGGCAGATGAAGAGGCTCGTTTAGGTTCCACAGGAAGGCGTGTCTTGCTGGCCTTGCGGAGTGGTAGGGCAGACGCCGAAGCAGTGGGGAGCGTCGTTTTCGGGGTTGTCCTACTATTTTGAGCACGAGCGTCATTCAACGCGTCCGCGATAGAGTCAGCAATTTGAGGGGGGGTTTCCGGTCGTGCCCTCGGTTTCTTGCTACGAGGCTCCACACGGGGCCGTTTGGAAGGGGGACAGTCGTCGTCGTCGGATAGCGTGGCGGCATCAGCGCTAGCGGAATGAGAGTGCTTTGTTTTGGAACTCTGGGCACTGACTTTGCTGTGGTTGGATAAGGCCGGGGTGATATTCGTGAAGTCTACCCGGGGTCCAGGGTTTTCCAGTGAACGGTTCACAAGTTTGGCCTGCTTCTGCTTCTGCCCCTGGAGCTCATATTTGCGCATTATCTAAAGGGATGGCAGTGGTCAATAGACCATACCAGACCAGCAAATAGCTAGATAGATACCTTGGGCGAACTGACACCTGCAGGAGCCACAAATGTATGTTCTTCTGTGGCTTTTCGCTTAAGAGGACGTGGGAGAGGGGTTAGAAGAATGTAATCCATCACTTGTCGTTTTCCTGATTTTGGCCTGGAGACTGTTCCTGTACCCCCCCGATTTGACAGCCTCGAGCCTTTACCTCGATCTTCCGGTGGCTAAAACATAAATCAGTAAATTTAGGCGGAATGGTCAAGGTGGCTTACGCTGACAATATCTGCAATCAAATCATACCATCCGAGGCTCATAAATACAGGATTGATCGGCTTGCATCTACTGTACGTGTCTGCAAGTTCAACGAGGTGGCATCCCAGATTTGGTACCACATCGATCTCTTCCGAGGGACGCTGTTTCCGGTTCTCGAATCGGATCTTGGCTTGTTTGTGGCATTGGTGCAGATCAATAGATGTAACGTCGCGGCTTGCCAGTAGCGCCTCTGCCGAATGGATGTGCCAATTCTCCAGGGCGTGGGCGAAACAAACTCCAGAGTGACACTTCTTGCAGTGTATCCTCCACGCATTCTCGATGTCGTGGCTCTGCTCCGTACCTCTCTGAACTGAGCACCGCCGGGATTGTGATATTTGAGCCTAATAGCTGATGAGTAAACACTGGCAAAATAGCTCTGATCCCACCTTTCGTGTTTTCTGAAGCACAAGGGCTGCCCGGAAGAGACCGAGGGTGTCATCCGACAGTAACTCGCTGCTAGCGGTAGGTCAGTTGCGAAAATCGAGGAACGACTAAGACTGACTTTGGATGTGGTGTGTTCCAATCACTGGATTTGTTTCGCGTAGTCCGGCAGGTGCTAAGTAACTTCACAGCCCGTTCGCGGGCCTGCAAAAGGTTGTCGAAAGAGTCAAACTGCATCGGAACCATACTGGTACATTTGCAGCTCCGACCCTCTGCGTAACATCCGGGACAAATGACGAAACCATGTCCGTAGGCAGCCTTGCCACCCACAACGCAGGAACGGCACTCCAGGAAGCTCTGAAATATATCCCCGCCACAGAAATCGCACGTCAAGTGTTCCAGGCCATTTTTTGAGTGAGACGCCGATGTGCCGACGTCTTGTATCAGCCGGCGGAATTGGTTGTAGTCGGGAGAATACTCCTCAATAAGAATAGAGTCGAAAAGGGCCATGATGCGAGCAAGCACCGCTGCACCTTGCGAAACTTGAGAGCTGTTGCACTGGGCGATTGAGTTTCTTTCTGGTTGCTTGGGCAGGAGATTCGCCAAGTCGTTGGTCATCCGAAGTAACGTGTGGTAAATGGTCGACTTGACTCTATACGTCTCCAATCGGCAGACCCTATCTCAATGCATCAGTGAAGACACGAAACTATAGAACGATCATCACCACCTTCGATATAAGGGTAACTCGTATCTCAGGGCCAAAGAGAGGCCGTCAAGAGTCATCCTCGACCAGGAGGTCTTCAGCGTGATCCCGCCTTGATTCACCACTTGATGCACACTCCTTGGTGGGACTAGCACCAAGTCACCCTCTTTCTGCTCTGTTATGTAGATGGTGAAAGGGGCCTTTGCGAGCTCGGCGACCGTGATGACATGCGTCTCGTGGTCCAATTCTTGTTCCAATATATCATGAAAGTAGATCGCAGCCGCCCGCGCAGATGCTGTGTCAGTCATGAACCAGAAAGAGGAGCCTCCGTTCTCAGTGTAACACATGAGATTGTGTCCAGATGAAGCGCAGCTGTCTTTATGCGAGGGCGTGAATGTGTCGCCGACTCCAAGATAACACATCAACGTTTCCACTCGGTCCTAGGGCGAGTTGGTATAGATTATGAAAGACAATAGGTTACACACTGGGAGATTCTTGAGAAGATTGCTGGGCGCATCGGGCACAAGACCAGGTGGGACGACATCGCCGCTATTCAACCAATCTTTCCATGCCGTGGGGCATTGAAGATCTTTGCCGTAGAGCCTTTCCTCTTCTAGGTAGAAAAATTAGCAAGCTATTTCCTGCAGTGAATTAGACTCACCTCCGGCAGTCACGAATGCAGGCAGCTTTCGAGTCCGCTCAACAAAGTCTGTTATCGAAATCGTCTGATCGGTCCAGTCATGAACATTCCTAGCACTCATTTCTACAAAGAAGAAAATGGATTAAATCTGGAAGTCGAATGCTTTTAAAGAATTTACCTTGTTCCCTGACATTCGCTTGAAACCAATCGACTGTAAATTTGTCTTTCGGCCACTTGGGGTGTCGGTGCAGGTTTTCCAACACTAGTGGCACGCCACGACTAGATGCTTCATGTTCAGCTATTTGGTCAGACAGGGACGCGTCCGGAGTCCAAGAAACCCGGGGCATCTTGGCGAATCTCCGACCCTTCTGAAGGAGAGAGTCCAATGTCCACCCTCGACATGACGACGTTGGAGCCGAAGAGAAGCTAGTAGCACGTCGGCCTCTGCGTTTCACATCGCTCATGATCAGCGCGTCCCGAGCAGCCATTTCGGCGTCGCTTTTGCGAGTCGCGACAAACTCTGCAGGAGGCAGGCAGTACCCCCGAGAGTTTCCATATTGGGACTCGCGGTCCGCCAACTCCGGTGGTGACCTTGGCGGGGATGGTGTGGGTGTGTCGCCCCAGGCTGCTTGTGTGGCCATGAGATGCTTTCTGAACGGCTCCATGGGCACGGTGAGTGGTGAAGATGGTGAGGAGGTAAGCAACATCAGTCTTAATTTAGGCGGGCGTTAAATACTAGGAGATCACCGCTAAGTACAAAGGCGTAGACGCCGTACGTACAACGGAAACAATACAGTAAACGCCCACTGCACAGCCAGTTATGCTGTTTCCTGAGATTCTCTTTGGCGTGTGGAGCACAAGAGAGCAGGGCTTCATAACTGGGAGGAGATACACCTGTTGTGCACGCGGCAGCCCTGCCGGCCCACTGCTGTTGTGATTATCTCAAAACGGATTGATTGAGGGGGTGTTGGGGGGTATAACGAGGGTATAATCAGATAATGATGCGAATCATTGGCATTTCGCAGCCGAAGCTCGAACTCGCACAAAGGACAAGGATGAGAAGCGTATTTCGTAGACTGCAAGGGCCCCTTTGAAGTTCTTTTGTGCTATCGCAGTTGCCGACATCTTTACATCATTCCAATCCTCCGCATTTCATTTGCTGAAGAAGAGACACCTGTCATCCCTGTATGCAGTGCAAAAGTCCAGAAAATTGAATATTGAATATCGAGAGCACAGGATACAGCTCGAGAATCCGCCTTGAGGAGACCAGAAAAGAACCATTGAGCTGTAGGATGTAGGGCAGATTCAGAGCCAATGACGGCGGAAGGCCGGCGGATGCGGACTCGAGAGCGCCAGAACAATCACGGAGATTCGCCTTCAACGTTTAACTTGATATATTCGATACACGCCACAGTATGAGCCAATGGCTCACTAAAGACAAGGAACCATCGTCGCTAAGGCGCAAACACGCAGTTAGCATATTGCTTTCAGAGTGTCAACGAATTCATACGCAGTGGAACCAATGCCTCTGCTCCTGTTCGTATTGGTGGTCGGAGAATAAGAAAGCTGAGATAGTGGCGAATATTCACAGATATCATATCAGGAAAACCAGAAATGCTATGTAGTGCTCTGCAGCGCTAGAGAGCGCTGCTAGCCTAGAAGGCGGCTGCATAGAGTGTAGGTATGAGCGCTATGACTCGCTTGACAGCGCTGCATATGGCTTCATAGAGCCTCATAGCGTCTCATAGCGGTTTTCCCGATGATTCAAACGAAGTTCGCCGTCAGGTTGTTAAGCGTGAAACGATCACGGGACTACCTTTCTTTTCACGACCACGAGCCATTACTGACGAGCCAGGCGGGCATGTCCAACATCTCTTCTGCTCGGTCAGAGTTCGACTTCTGGGAATTTGTGGCATGCTCTCGCTGTCAGCTACCCTTTGCATCTGACTCGGGCGCGACCGTTCCATTCTGGCTCACGGAATGCGGCCATGTCGTCTGCAACACCCATCTCAGTCTGTCTTGCTGCATCTTTTACATATGGCATTGGCTTGATTATATTTACAAGATACTGATCAGAGCTGTGCGCAATGCGGGATGGCAGGCATTCAATTGGTACCGCTGCAGCAGGAGGTGCTCCGTATACTTCTGCGAATCGTAATTATCGCTTAGACTGACTGGCAGATGGAGGCCCCCATGTCCGAGTGGTTTAGATCCATCCCCCATGCTCTGGATTCGGTTGCATATGCTTCCAAGGTACCTAAACAATCAACCCGACAGTTACTTTTCACACTACTTTTCTCCAGTTTCAACAAGAGACGATGGCATTCCAAATCCGATACTACAAATCCAGACAGCAGCAGCAACGGGCACTCATTGATCGATTAAAACGCGATACAGCGGAACTGAAGAAGTACTGGCCTTTTCACCTGTCGTACATCTGGGATGACATGGTTCCTAGAGCCAATGATATTTTGGCGCAGGAGAATGCACAGTTCCGTCGGCATTTCGGATATCAAAACGAAGGAGTAGATGCAGCAGAACCCTCAGGTGTTCCCAATTCGAACGGGAAGCGACCGATGAATGAGCGCGACCAGTGAGTTGGCGTTATCCGTGATATGCGAGGCATTATTCGTTTTTGACTTTTGTGTTCAGATATAGACCTAGAACTGCCTCAAGCTCGCGCTCCAATGTTACTCCACTGGGACCAAATCGACTGACTCTGCCTCCGGGGCAGCAACCACCTAATCTTTCATCCACCCGCCAAGATGAGGACAATGAGGCTGAAAGATGTCACTCGCACTCTCGCCCACTCGCCGAGACTGGCTCGAACTACCAAAGACCTGGGTCCAGCCGTTTTGTCCAGTACGTCCTCATGCAGCGAGGAAACGGCGCATATATTGACCGGTACAAATAGACAATACTCGTATATACCCCCATCCACGCCACAATTTCATCCTCAGCAATTGTCCCATGCTCAGACAGCTCCGCATCGAACGAAACAGAACCAGGAACAACAAGCTTCACAAGGGCAGCGCGATGCTGTTGCTTCTGCCGCGAGATTCAAACCAGCGCAAGGGCCACTTGTCTCAAGTAATAAAGCCAATGCACCCAGACGCGCCAATCCCTCAGCGCAAAATCAGAATCAACAAATGCACAGTGAGGCCAGACAAAGAAATATGGGACCTCCCCCGACGCCGCAGCAGGTGCACCAAGCAGCACAAATTCAATCGACCGCACCTCCTCCATCAACGCGGCGCAACAACGCTTCTCTTCCTGTCAACAATCGATTCCTTCCTCCAAGCCAACGGTTCGCGCCCCCTGTTCCTGTGGACCAGCAACGTTTTATGCCTTCAGCGTCTAATGGAGCTCCGCAGCGGTTCGCGGCTGAAGGAGTGTCAGGATCTAGGGCCTTGGCACACACAGCTTCTTCTCGTGCACCGTCTCGGGCGACCATGCCCGTGCCTAACATGTCCAGTCAAAGAGTTCCGTTTGTTCCTCGAGCTCCGGGAGGTTTTGGATGAGTTAGAATACTTACATAGAAGTCGCACTCAATGCTTCATAATGTCTGACTATTTTCATACAATAACGTGATCGCTGCGGAGCGGGGACAAGTGAGCGCGGATGTAAGGCTGTGCTTAGACATCACCGCTTTCTCTCTCTTCACGCTCTTGACGACTACTTTACTTTACTTCGTTCATTGTTATGGCATATCAGGATCCGTACGCTGGTCAGTACGGGCGCTACGAACCCCAGCCACAACAGCAGTATAGCCAGCCACAATACGGCCAACCGCAACAATACGGGCAGCCGCAGCAATATGGCCAATACAGCGACGCCCCAGATTTCAATCCCTACACTACAGCCGGACAGCAGCAGCCTCATCCCACCTACGAGCAGGGCCCTTATGAGCACTACGGAGGAGGCTATAGAGACGATCCTATTCCCGAAAGACAACTGCAGCGTCAGGGCACGCAGAACTCTTATGGGAGCCCAGCTCCACTACCAATAAGCAAGTCTATCGACGAAACCAGTAGATTTGACGCTGGTGAATTCACACCCAGCCCAAGAGGGCCAAAGTGAGGGGCTCTACTTGTCGATTAGCATGATTCTGATCTGTTCTCAAGGACGGCGAGCAATTTGAGAAAATATCGTCAAGAATTTCAAGGTCCTTTGTGGACAAAGGTGCGTATCATATCTTGTATCATCTCACATGCTCATCGTATTCTTCAAACTAGGGGGGACGAGGCAGATGCTGCGGGAGATTTTTCTGCTGCACGTTCATGATTATCATCTTCCTCGTCGTCACCATTCTCCTCAGCCTCGTTTTGGTGAGATTACTTACCAACCGTATCGTCACCGTTCCTCATTTTAGTCCCAGTTCCTGCGCCCCCCGAGTATTACATTTGGCCAGGTCAGCCCAATGAGTGGCACTGGGAGTGCGGTACATATTCATATTCCACTTCGTTGCATTAGCTTGATTGTCGCACAGATTCAACAAACACCCAACGGGGTTAACATCAACATGGGCGTTAACATCTCGTGAGTCTCTTGCACACCCTGATATAGTGTCTCCATTAATTACAAACCAAGTGTTTCCAATCCCAACTTCTTCGCGGTCTCCTTCAAGAAGATAACCGCTGAGGTGAGTATCGTGTTTGTTCACTCTAAATAGCCCTTAAACAAGAGTAGATCTTCTATCCCATCAATAATACGGCCATCGGTGGTGGTACCGCCAAAGATGTCGTTTTCAAGTCGAATGCGTTTACAAACATCACCTTCCCCTTCTCGATCGATTACTCAACTACCCTCGACCCTAACAATCTGATTCTCGTCGACCTCGCCAGGAAATGTGGTGTTGTAGGCAACAAGAGTAACCTAAATGTCGATTATAAGATCACTGTAAAACTCTTCTTGCCCTTCGGATCACCGAATCGCTCATACTGCTTTTAGCTTGGGCTGCAGATCCTATTTTTCACAATCTCCCCCTCAATATCGAACAAGTTCAGCTTCGAATGTCCTTTGGACAAAGCTACCATCGCCGTTAGTACCCACATTCCCTTTTTTATCTCCGCTTCTAACTCCCTTGTCTGTTCATAGAGCCTGCTTGGCAGCACTGGTGCGGCTCTACTCAATAGTCGAGATGAGGACATGCAATCCCTCTAACCAGTCATGCGTCCGTATATACATATTTATACCTGATCTTCGGACAATACAGTGCACCTGTACTTATCATACAATCTATTCATACTGGAGTCCCAGCACTTCGACCACACCACCGTCCGACTGAAAGTAACCCTCGATATCGAGTTCCCTCACGCGTACTCGCTCCCTGAGTATTCTGTCGACATCCTCGCCATTCCCGTCGAGCTGCGGGAAGCCAATGGGGTCCATTCTTCCATGCAAATCGAGTGTCTCCTGGATGACCCCATCCACCAATTTGATGCCCACCAAGTGTCGTTGGGCGACCTGGGAGAGCCTTACCTCTTCCAAGTTCGGTCGCTCCAAAACCAATTTACACAACCACGCCACTTCTCCTGCGAGCAGTGTATCCAGTGAAATCGAGCGCAGGTTCGGATAAATTGTTGCGGAGTGCAAGGGTGGTTGCTGGTGCGTGGAAGGGTTTCTCGCGTCTAGAAGACTTGGTACGCCAATGGGGCCAAGTGGCGCAGGTTGCGGGAACCCGTACCTGCGACCGACGTTATATCCAAGGTTTATCGATCGTGTTCGAGGCCGTCGGCGTGACATCTCTCTTCTTGTCCCATCTCCAAGTGGAATGAAGTACTCCGCCACAGTATGTATGAGCTGTAGGTCTTCAACAGTCGTGAGACCTCGAAGGTAGCCAGAGATGTCTCGCTCAGGCTCTGTCCGGGACATGCGTGAAACGATCGACACGTTTACAAGCCGAAGTGTGCGCAACTTGGTGAACGTGCTCGGTTCTTGGAAACAGTCGGCGAGATTAGGGGTGCTAGCTCCCGCCAGCTCTAGGTATTCGAGATTGGGGAGAGAAAGCAGTGATGTTAGGCTGTGGCAAGGATTGAATGCATTAGAAGGAGGCGGTTTGGAGAAACTAATGGCCAAAGTCGTTAGGGAAGGCATCTCGATTGGGGGGAGTCTCTTTGACTCAAGGTCGATCAGCAGCCGCAACTTGGGCAGCGTGAGATGGGCCAAGAGTGGGGAAGCGACAACCATGTCACGAAAATCGGCGTAACTTGCTCGTAGCCCTTGAATGTCCAGGGACCGAAGACCTACGAATGGGACAGGCGAGCCCACGCCGTGAACTCGGAGTGAACATAACCGTGGCGCTTGCATGATCAATCCATTGTGTAGAACAGTCATGCTGGCACTAGGGTGGGGATTGGGGAAGGAAAGCTCGAGAACTGTAAGCTGCGGAGTTCTCTGCGCGTTCTGAAGAAGCGCGAAGACTTCGTCTGGATTGGACACGAAGGAATCTGCCTTAATGAACAGTTTGCGGAGACGGTGTACATGTTGCACGACGAGCAGCATTACTGCAGCTACGTCAGACATCGACGTATCTCTGTCGAGATGCAGCGTGATTTCGAAGAAGCATGCCTGTTGAGACCAGTTTGTCACAATGCAAGAGGAGCGGGTGGTAACATGCCTTCGAGCGCTCGAGACACATTGCAACCCAGGGGGCGACCCCGCGCGGGAAGAAGGATACTTGTATTATTGTCCACAAGTCAGGATGGTCGAGGGCGGCAGCACGCCATCTCCGGCAAACGGCCGAATACACGATAAGGCAAGGCAGCCACCCAGGATATGTCGACAATAGTGTTCCAGCTTTGAAAATTTGTGCTAATATCTCATTCGGCAATGACTCAATCGTAACATTATCTTCTGGAACCGAAATCTAAGAGAGCAGGATGAGCAATGTAGGAGATGGAAGCACCGTACTCACAGAGCCCTTGACCTGTTCGGAGTCTGGGCTGGACATTATTATCTGATGAGCGTTATGGACATATAAGGCTGAATACGAATATGGAGACGAGCAGGGTCAAGGGTTTTAGAAATGATGAGAATCTTCAGAAGTGCTAGGAGGTGCCCAGCTCAAAAATTATTTCGCAGGCTCAAGTCAAAAGATAGTCCCTGGAAGAAAAAATAAGAAGTCGGACACGGCGACGAGGGACTTTAGTTTGCAAGTAAAACGACATACATACCTCGCTTCAGTTGCAGCAACTACGTCGGCCCGGCAAAGCCGTGATTGATCGCCCTTTTCCTCCCCACCATGCAAGAGAACGAAGCTGCTTTGAATAATTTTCGCACCTCACTGGCCAAATTTACTTTCACCGAAAACAGGGAGCTGCGGAAGTCTCCTCCAAAATCCATTGCTATACAAGCCCGCTCGAGTAAGAGACAGAGTAGTTCCACGCACGAGGATTCAGCCAAAATCGACGCACCTTCTCCCAAAAAGAAACTGAAGCGGTCTTATGCTCCGCCTGAGACATACGCTCATCTTCGCGAGCTGCAAGACCACCTGAAGCCGGATCTTGACGGTCAATGATATTCCATCCGCCACTCGGACGTCCTTTAACATTTATATATACCATAGTGATATTTTGCGGCATCAAGTAACTATATTCTTCCCTCGGGCCTCCATTTTCACGCAATTGAACGTGTTTTCCTAGTCCAGGAAAGAAATCAGCAGAGATAGGTCATCACTTTGGAAATCCTTCAAATCACTTTTGGTGGTGCCTTCACCACTCAGGTAACATATTAAAATAACAATTAGTTTTTTTTTGTGAAAATGGCGCCCAGGTTTCACCGATGTGCAGCTTCCTCCGGAAGAAGATTTCATGCTGCCGGAGCGATATTCGCTAGGCTTGGTCCGTACGCCTACGCTCTCTTGACGTCGAAACAGGTTTAAATCCATGTTATAAACGTAGACCAATCTGGTGGATCGCCCTACCTCAGAAGTAAGAGCTATCTTTTTCAGTAAGATGATATTGATTTTCTGTAGCAAACTGAGCTATCAATTAAAGAACAACTGGAGAGTGTTCCTGTGTTTCTGGCCAAGGTCGCCCGTTATCGCCCAAGGATTGTGTGCTTTGTTGGTCAGGCTCGCCTTCACTTTCATTGTTCTTCTTAGAACTCACATAAAGCCCGCGAAAATTTAGGTTTGGGAATTGCAAAGGTGGTCGAGTCAAAGTTGAAGCTCGTACCTACAAAATCTTGGGGTCTAAGACCATACAAGATGAATTATTCAAGTGACGACGCGTCCAGTGAATCGAGTTGTACCCTTTTCTTCGCCACTCCATCGACCTCAGGCCGGGTGACGCATTTTAAGGTAAAGCTATTGCAAGCAGACGAGCCATCGTTAAACACTTTACAGCGGCCGGAGAAAGCCAATACATTCCGTGAAATGCGAATAATACTAGAGGAATTGAAGGCGGGCAGACCACCTGCACTTGAAATGATTGAGATTCAGGCACCAGAGGTTTTAACCGACCCGACTTCGGACCCGCGCTTGATGTTACTTCTTCCCGGACTTATCAAATTGGAGGAGAGAGAAGGAGAAGATGGTGCAGGTGATGACGAAAGAAGCAATTTTGTCAAGGTCGAGGTTGTCGATGAGGATTGCATTGCGCGTTATCCATAACAAAGAGAAAGCAAGTACATGATACACACATTCAAAATAATCTACTCTTCCATTTCGTCTCCACTATCCATGTCTTCATCGCTGTCGCTGTCCTCGCCCTCGGCCACCTCAATTGGATCAAGGCTGATGTCGTGGTCTGCACCCAGATAGGAATCGCAGATGACATATAGTTTGAGCGAGTGTGTTCCCTTCGGCAACGTGATTTCGAGTTTGACGCCAAGACTCTTGTTCACTGTAACACGTTTGATGGCGAGCAGGCGGCGCGTAGCAGAATCTCCGACGACGAGCCACCAGTTGGCCATCTTTTTCGACGGGTAAAATGGTGCGACGACTTCTTGGTCACCGCTTTCGTCTTCGTCGTCCACATCGCGAGTAAGAGCCACTTGGAGTATTATGGGTGCTCCCGCAGTGTAATCACCCTTCACGAGCTCGTGGGAAACGTCCAAGGTGGGGTAAGAGTTGACGAACATGGCCACATCTTGCCTGCAAGGGGTTAGACAAGGAACAGGAAGTAAAGACGAGTGCGTACATCTGAGCAGATGTCATTTGCAGCATCTCCACCCTTTTATCGTCCTCCATCTCCATGATGTCATATACAGACTCTATGCCGGCAGCCTTGCAACGATCGATGACCTGACAGAAGAAAAGTGAGTGGAGAACCGACAGAATATTGGCGTTCGCACCTCGGGTTCGAAATGTGGGATCTGCTTCAGGGGTGAATCGGTCTCCCATACGGCTTGTACACACATTTGCGAAAGATCCATGGCCCCCAAAGCATTCAGCCACGCGTTCGAGGACATGACGTCCACACAGGCGGAAAGTAAATTGAGGACTTTTTCTAGGACTAAGGCCTGATCTGCCACCAAATCTGGTGGTAGCTGTAGGCGGGAGAAATGGGCCTGCAGAAGAAGGAAAGTTTTGAAATGCGGCGCTTCGAAATCGGCCTTCTCCAACTTGACGGGCACTCGGTCGTATATGCGTCGTAGAAGGGTGTCTTCATGGCGGCGGATAGGAATAGTCTCAAACTCTGCCGAAGATGAGACGACTTCGAGCACTCCCTTGAGCTTGGTACGCTCCTTCAGCGACAGAGTATACACTTCGACCGTCACGTCTAGGTATTCGCCATCAGTGTGTGAGAAATTATTGATGGGATGTATGCGCTTACATGATATATTGTAGTAGGCAGCGATCATGCCGAGATTCAAAGCTGATACATCCATTTCATCCTCGATGGCGATGGACTTGGAGTTCACCAGATCACTCAAGGTGTTCTCGACAAGCTCGGAGAGATGGTCGGATAGATGTTGGTGACTGACATTGTGCAAATTGTAGTAATTCGGGTTCTGCGTCATCCGCCTGTAAAAGTAGGTCCACGTCAAGATATCCTACAGCACTCGTCAGTTTGGGTGAGGAGAGGAGGCGTGAAACTGACCATTGCATCCTGCTTGTTCTCGATCGTCTTCACCGCAATTTCCGCGAGGAAATAGTCATGGAGCAGATGGGTGGGGAGATGCGACTCGATAGGTAAACCTTCGGCCAAGAATTTCTTATAAAATTCTTTACGAGTCTGTTGGCACATAAGTACGCATCGACTTCGGTCGTCTTCTGTTGGTCGACAAGCACGCCCCATCATTTGAAGAACATCCATGACTGGATAGTCGATGTATCGATGTTCTCTGCCTTCATAGGATTGCACCCCCATAATGATAACCATGTAGCTTGCCACTGGAAGACTCCAAGCAGTGTCCTGGCGTGAGAGTGATAAGTTGCCATAATCGATGAAGATGCATATCACGTACCCTGGAAGCCACCAGAATTTGCACCGCGCCGGATTCAAACAAACGCTCCACGATACGCTTGTCTTGCTTACTGAGAGCTTCATGATAGTAGCCGATGCCGTGTTTCAAGCATTCGACCAGCCCCTCGTCACTGATGTTGTTAAGGTGGGGAAGTAACACATCGCTATTCTCCACGTTCAAGAAGCGATCTGGTTTATCGTCCGCCGCGCAGTGGGTAAGAAGATTGTCAACAGTCAAACGACATTGACGACGGGATGGGACGAAGACGATGACCGGCTTCGTAGGTGAGTACTCGACGATGGCCAAGTAGGCGGGCTTTGACATGGCGATCATGAGGGAGGGGAAGTGGGGAATGGTGAATGACTGGAGATGGATATCCATGTCTAATGGACGTGCACTGAATGAAAAGTCAAATCAATGGCTGAAACCCCCATGGCTGAGTGGCCTCCTACCTTGGTGAGAAATTGAAGATAGCGTGTGATGGGGCGCCCATCCACTCCCCGAGATCGCGAGCATTGGCAAGGGAAACACCACAGGCGACGATGCGGGTTTTAATCTCCGTCTGCGCCGAAACATAGCGGGTACGAGAGATGACAACTTCGTATGTCGGGCCTACTTCACCACCGACCAGTTGAACCTCATCCGCAATGAGCAAGCCAATGTTTTGCACATTTTTACGTTGGCGCCAGCGTCGAGAAATGACATCCCACTATTGCCCAAATTGGTTAGAATTTCACCAGTTAATAATGTTTTCTCACCTGGGTCGGAGTGCAAATAATCACGTCGCCTTTCTCCAGAAGTCGCAGATCCGCACTTGTCTCTCCCGTAAGACTAACAATCTCCTTTCCACCTTGAACCTTCGAGAATTTGTCTCGCCACTCTTTGACACGTTGATCCACCATTTCCTGGTATGGTTCAATGCAAACGGCGCGGGGCTGCTCGCGTTTACTCCACAAACGTAGAAGGGCAAACTCTGCACAGATCGTCTTCCCACTCCCGGTGGGGGCACCGATGAAAACATTCTCGTCTGAAGTGTAGAGAGCCTGGAAAACCTGGGTTTGAATCTTGTTGAACGTCTGTATCGACGACGAGTAAATAGCTTCAAATTCCTTGTTGTGGAGGGCGGACAACGGAAGGGCTTGTAGGTCGAGAAGAGGAGTGGGTGGTGGGAACTTCTCTGGAAGTATCAGGTGCTTGAATGAGATGGGTAGGCGGGTTTCTGCGTGAAGCCAGCGATCGGAAATTACGGAAATATAGTAGTTGGGCGGGACAGGCTCGAACATCGGCACCGTCAGAGTGACGTTGTGTTCGTCTTCCGCATACCGCTGCCGAAGAACGAAAGAGTCGTGGAAGAGGATTATTTCGCCATCGACGTCCTCTACCAGTATCAAGAACGTTTCCGCGCCACCGTGAATCTTGTCGTCCCAGCGGAAGTCGGGAACGATGGAGAGGTCTATCCTTAGGAGGGAGCGGGTGATCGGCTGAACCTGCGCCTGCAGCCTGAGAAGGAACATTAGACGTTGTGCGTGCGGGATAGTAGGTATGCTACATACTGGAGCTTTGGGAAGTTATGAACAAGTCGGTGAACGAGCCTGCCCGCGTTTGGTATACCAATGAGTTCACCGATCTCAGGCGGGCTCTACCAAGTCTCATTAAGGACCATCACGACACACCAATATGGTACGTACCAGATCAAAATACCGGTACCAAGGCTTTAGAGGAAGAAATCAGTGCAAGCTCGAAAATAAAGAGAGTAACAACTCACGAACTGCTTGCCCTCGGCCTTTCTTATGATATCCGCTTGCACGCCTTTGAACTGACGAAGGGGTGTCATAGAACCCCACCTGAAAAACATATAAACACGAAGAGTGGAGAAATGAGAGGTTGGCTCACATTCGCTTCTCGACCATCTTGCAAAGATCGAGTGCAGCTTTTGCAGGTACCGCCCATCCGCGTTTCAAGCAGATTTCAAACATGGCACGCAAGATACTAGTTTTACAAAGTTAAGCATGAGTAGAAAACGAAAACGGATGACGACACATACCGTCCTGCTGATTGCTGAACAAATACCATGTCCGCTACAAGAACAAAACCTGGAATGTAGTATTAGAATACTGTCCATCCGTGCAGGAGGTGTACACACCGTCCAGTTTGAGTTGAGAGATGAAAGCCTGGAGAAGGACATTGATCTTGGCAGCAGGCTCTTCGACACCTTCTTTGACAGGAATAGGTACTCGTTCCAAAAGTTTCGCAAGTTCGAGTTTTTCCTGCAAAAAAGAAACGGATCAGAGCGCGGAGGCCCACCGAACCTGGGAAACTGACCTCTTGACGGACCTGGAACACGGAGTCAGTCGTAAACAAACCCCACACTTTAAGAGAAACGTACCGGAAGGAGTTTAAATTCATTCGAGAGCGCAAACACCCTAAACAGTTCGATCATCGACATCGTCGGCCTCAAATGTTGGTTGTAGGTCATCATCGAATTATAAGTCACGTAGTAATGTGACGCAATTCTCCCGAGCTCCGTACTTTGGAATCTTCCCGTAGATCGTTCGTACTTGAGCAGCTGGCACTTCTCAAGCAGAACCGCCGCCGAGTGCACGATGTCGGCGCGTTTTTGGATTAACCCAATATCGTCGTCCTGGTAATCGACACCCACGCCATAGAGTCCTGGGGACTTCAACATGCGCACATACCTGAGAAAATAAAGATTAGCAAGAAAGGTGGAAGCTAACAGTCGCGCTTACAGGTAAGTGTAGCCGAGCCATTGTACAGCTTCATCCCGATTCCGAATCGTTCCCAGTACAATCTCCGCGTTCAAATTATCAGCCAACTTGGCGACAAACTGGGATTCAATGGGAAGCTGTTGGTTCAACAGGCTCAAGTAGTATTGCAGCTCCGAGTGATTGGTGATTATGATGCCCTCGCCGTATGTGTCGTACTGTGGTCGGCCAGCGCGACCCAGCATCTGCAACACGTCCTGGGAGGACAACTCTACCCATCGACCCTTCTCGGGATTGTAGATCTGGGTGCCCTTGATGATGACAGTGTGAGCGGGAAGATTGACGCCCCAAGCCAACGTCGCAGTGCACACTAAAACCTGCAAAGAACCATCTGCGAACAGTTCTTCCACAAGTCCGCGATCCTCTCGTGTCATCCCTGCGTGATGGATGCCGAAGCCGAAAGGTAGCAAATCCCGCAAATTGCTGTCCTTCACGTTATTGGCCTCTTCGGTCAGGATTTCTCTCACAGCGCCATCAGGCTTGACGAACTGCGTGATAGTCTCCTTCTCGATCGCCATATCTCGCAGAAATTTGGCGGTTTTGGCGGTCTCCTTCCGAGAATGCACGAAGACGAGAGTCTGATTTTTTCCAGCTTGGTCCAAAACCTTCTCGTAACAAACCTCGTTTGTGACCTGGTACCGCTTGATGGCCTTCTTCTCGGTAATGCCGATAAATTGCTGCTGAAGTCCGCAAGGTCGATAAGCAGCGTCGAAGTAGAACAGACCCTTTGACTCGTCAACCCGTAAGAATGTCGCAACGTCCTGGTAATTGGGAAGAGTGGCTGAAAGACCAACGAGACGGACATACTCGGACGTCTGTTCCATCCTCCGGATTGTCCGCGCAATTATACTCTCCAACACAGGGCCTCGCTCGTCGTGCAACAAGTGTATCTCGTCGATGATGATGAGCCGAACGAGATTGGTGTAACTGGTGTCTGTGCTTTTACGGGTAATGACATCCCATTTCTCCGGTGTAGTGACGATGATTTGGGTGTCGGCGATTTGTTGCTTCGTCATTTGGGAATCACCGGTCAATTCGCCCACTGTGATGCCAAAGACTTTAAGACGGGCTGAAAAATTGCCGACCATCTCCTGGACGAGCGCCTTCATGGGGGCAACGTAAACGATCTTGAAGGCAGCGAGGTCGAATGCCCCCGTCTCTTCGTCACGGTATTTACCGAGTTCATTGAGGATCGTGAGCATGGCAACGTTGGTCTGGTAATAACATTTAGAACTAAAAGATAGGAAAAATCGAACCTAACGCACTTTGCCAGCTCCAGTGGGGGCACACAGAAGAATGGGCTCGTCAGTCCCGAACGCAACGGGATATAGCTTGCTTTGAACGGGATTGAGCCTTGGTACCGTAAAAGCGGGCCGAGCCCAAGCTGGAAGATCGGAGATGGCAACGAGTTCGGTCTCCGGGGTGGCTTTTTTCTTCGGCGCAGGAACATGAATCTCTTCATAACCCTTTCTTGCGCGCTTGAACGAGCCTTCAGGAAGCTTGCACTTCTTGTTCGACATCAAATGACCGCCTTGACTAAAGGCCATGCTCTCCAAATCGACAAGACGCTTCGGCTGCAATGTAGAGCCAGGCGCGAGAGTGCCAGTTTTGGGGACGTCGCGCTTTTCCTCCTCGTCGACATCCATTGCATCTGAGGGCTTGGCCTTGGTCTGCCGATCCCCTGCAAGCTCCCGCAGAATCCATCCCACCCCCTTCTCCCTCATGGCCACCTCGACGTTGACCCGCTCGTCGGCATCACTACGCACCAGCTTGGTGCACCATACAACGACGTCGCGATTTTTGAGGAATTTCGTGGTGATGTGGAAGCTCTGGTATTCGAACAGTTCCATGAGCTGATTTTCGCAATCACGGAGGCTGGATTCGGAACCGAGAATGGAGAGAACGCCGGCTGCCTTGTCTGCCGCAGTGACGGGGTCGGGATAGATTTCGGAGATTTGACGCTGCACCCAGAATCCGTCGATTATATGGGGCTGGACGATGTCCTTGTCAACTTTGGTTTTCTTCTCCTGCGATTTCTCTCCCCCAATGACGAGCTCTTCGTCCCCATCCTCTTGAGCCTCGGGGGCAGCTTCCTCTGGCTCTCCTTCCTCATCATCCGAATCCCCGCCAATCTCAAACCGCTCTTCATCGTCTTCATCTTGCTCCTCCTCATCGAATACGACGGCAACACCGACGTCGTCGTCAATCTCCGCGTCCTTCCGTTCCATGTCAGGGTCTGCCATCGTCTCGTCCTCAGCTCCGTAATCCGTGATTTTTTTGGAGAGGTTTAT
This sequence comes from Mycena rebaudengoi, assembly GCA_029282285.1. NCBI lineage: Eukaryota > Fungi > Basidiomycota > Agaricomycetes > Agaricales > Mycenaceae > Mycena > Mycena rebaudengoi. The sequence goes on from JARJCX010000007.1 coordinate 1,079,585, forward strand.
CAGTTGGGAGAACTGCTCATTCGACACGGACCCTATCACTTCCTCGATTTCCTTCTTCTTGTCGAAATCCTTCATATTGTCGTTTTTCAGCGTCTCGAGGACTGTGTCGGCTGCACTGCGAACAATGTCCTGAGCCTGGTCGCCAAGGGAAGTGTGAACGGAAGAGAGTATGAGTTCGTAGACATCGCGAGTTTCCGTGGTGCGCGGTCTATACGTGAGGCCCTCGACGTCTTGGGTTGCCTCGATAATATCGGTGTACCCAAAGCCGACTGTTTCCGCCTTCCGTTTCATGGCCTGCTTTTCCGAAGGATCCTGTCGGTCGGCAGCCTTTTTCTTCTTCTTCTCCACATCTTTTGGCGTCTCGCGAACGACGCGAGAACCCATTTCGCCTGGGTTAATTCGCCCAGCCAGCGAAGTAGGTGCACCATCTGGCTCCCTGTCACGACGGGGTAGTGCTGACCGATCCGCGGTCAAGACCAGAGACGAGATGGCCCCATAATTGTACCCAGAAAGGTCTGGTTTCTTCCCCGGTGCCGCCATTGTGGGGAACGGAAAAGTTGAATCGAGAGTTTACCTTTGTTAGGTTGCGGGACCGAAATGGATGGTGCTTGGCGAAGTTTGGCAGCGGCTTCCCCAATATGACGACGATGTAGACGAATGGCAATGCTACAACCCCGTTTTACTTTCCGACCTTCACGGCCGTGGTGCTACTGCAACCCGGTTCTACTTTCCGATATCCATGGCCGACCTCACACAACTGGTTCCCCCTAAAGATCTCACTGAAATACAGAGGGAAACAGTTTTCAATCATTTCTTCTGTCGCTTGGCCTCGTTTCGAAACACAGCCGAACTATACGCCAACGCAGAGTCCAGTATCTCCACTCGTAAGCAGAAAGAAAAGGATTCGCGCCGTGAACACTTCAACCAAGAGATAAACCAATGGGCTCAGCAGCTCCTCCACCTAAGCTGGACCACTTGTGGAGAGCCTGGCGGCGGCGCGTTCTCTACAATTTGGAACGAAGGATTCAATGATTGACTTTGAACTTAGGTGACTGTCCTGAATTAGATCCATATGCAGATACATCTACTGGCCACCTTCCACCTCTACCCTCTCAGGAAATTGTCACAAGAATTCTAAACACTGTCCTCTTTCTGCATGTCGCTACATCTAAAGAATATTCCGCCCGAACGCGATGCTTTCTCTCGAGTTTTGGGCCTGTCGATGAGCAGATTATAGTCTCGGTCCTGAAAAACCCGGAGAAGGCGATTGAAGAGACTCAGAAGCGTGCTCAAGAAACCAAGGAAAGCCATGCGAAAATGGGCAAGACACTCAGAATGGTCGGTATGGGTCTCGGGGCAGTGGCGGGCGGGGTCCTTGTCGGTGTCACTGGAGGGCTTGCAGCTCCCCTCGTCGGCGCCGCTGTCACCACTATTTTCGGCGTCCTCGGTATTGGTGGAACAGCCGTTGGTCTACTTGCCAGCGGCCTTGCAGGTTCGTCTCTCAAAAGTTCGTATCTCTAATTTTCAGGCTCAGTAATGTTACGAAGGCTCGAGCGTCATATGTGGAACTCTTTTTGGTGTATATGGTGCCCGGTCGACTTCTAATATGGTTGAGCGCCACACGAGAGAGATAAGAGACCTGGCCATTGTTCCCGTGAACAAAGCAGGCAAAGAAGAAACCTTGGCTGTCCGTTTATGCATAAGCGGTTGGCTTGCCAGTCGAGATGACGTCGTAGCACCTTGGAGGGTATTCGGTGGCGATGTTACCTTTGCCCTACAATGGGTAGGCGATTAGCGATCTTTGGAAGGGGAACTGGCTAATCATTTCTTAGGAAGTGGAGCTTCTCGAGTCTCTGTCCGACGCGCTAGTCACTCTAGTCAAGGCGAACGCCATGAAATACGTAAAAGCAGAGTTAATCCGGCGTACAGTATTCGCCAGCCTCATGGCCTCGCTTGCACCCCTTGCGTTGCTGAAAATCGGCCAGATCATCGGTAAAGTTTGGCACTTCCCTTGTTAGATAAGTTGCTCACGGTGAATGTTCCAAGATAATGACTGGATGAACAGCAAAGCATTAGCCGTGAAGGCCGGCGCCGTCCTGGGCGACCTTCTCTCCAAGCGCGTCTTCGGAAATCGCCCGGTTACTTTGGCGGGTTACTCTTTAGGAGGGCTAGTGATATTCGAAGCACTCAAATACCTCGCACGTCTTCCTCCATCCGAAACAGCACATCTCATCCAGGACGTCTTCATCTTTGGTACCCCGACCCGACCAGATATCGAGCTTTGGACGAGCATTAGGCGCCTAACTGGTGGTCGTCTAGTGAATGGGTACTCGGAAGACGACTACGTCCTAGGCGTCCTGTCAAGATTATCCGACGTGAGCTGGGGCGTTGCCGGCCTGCAGCCCGTCGATGTCATGGGAGTGGAAAATATACTGTGCAAAGACGTCGACGGGCACACAAAGTGGAGAGTTCAAATTGGAAAGGCACTACAGCAGTGTAACGCGGCGGGAATTCTGGATCGGGAAGTTGATGAGCAAGTCAGGGAGGCAAGCACGCGCCCGGACATCGAGAGGGACATGACTGCGGCGGAGGCTGACCAAGTTGTCAAAAACGGAATCCAGTAGTATCCCTGCCGTCTGCACGCGTATGCCCGTTCGGTGTCCGAGATTGATCGTGTATTACTAAATTCCGAATTTCGGTCTTCATTTGGAGCACGTGAGCGCGCGCCACTGTCTAGCAGACGACTGGAACGGTCAGCGGCGGCTCACAAGCGCTCTCGCACCGTGACAAATGCGAACGGAATCATAGGGAAGCCCAAAAAGCTCTGACGGTACATAAAAGCAAGGCTGAAACCTGACGGCTGTCTATCTACTCGCTCTTCGCATGTCCAGCCCCAAACCCCTGCATTCCTTCCTTGGTGGACTCGGACTTTCTTTGCCTGTGCACACTCTGCTCCTCCTGAATGGAACGGTGTTCGGCATTTCCGGATTTTTGCATCGTGCCGTTCGGGGACACAAGGAAGCTGCGGCATCCGCGATGGGCTTGCTTTCCGGTGGAGTGTGTATCGGATTGCTAGGAGGCTCAAGCCCACAGCCGTTTTCACTTTCGCCTTTCCCTCTCCTTATTTCTGGTTTACTTGTGGGCATCGGTTCGAAGGTGCTCATAATCCGCACGGCTCGCCTGGCCCTTTTCCCATATCGACTGACTTTATGTAGATGGCAAATGGCTGCACCTCGGGGTATATGAAAAATGCTCTTATGCCAACGTCAGTGGCACTAACAGCTCCACAGGCACATGATTGCTGGTATTTCTAGATTTTCCCCGCGGTAGGTGTCGACAACGTTGCGCAATGGCTCTTACTGATGAACTTGACTCAGCTCTATTGCGGCTACTGCGACTTTTTTCACGACGGGCGTAATTACTGCTCGCATCTTCCACCGAAATTTCGTTCCCACACAGTCATTTGACTGGTCCTTGGGCAGCACAGGCAAAGCACTTCTCGCACTACAAGCGGTTCCTCTCTTTATCTCAATGTTCCTCTATGCCTTTGTTCGTCAATTCCAATGTATCACATCGGTGTGTTTCCGACACTTTCTAGCCCCGGTCTCTGCCTAGATATCCGGCGAATCAAGACCCGCCGCCGCCACACCCTTTGCTGCGCCTTATCGCCTCGCTCTCTACCAGTTTCGAATTCGCGCTTGCACTCCGCCTGTCAAACCTCACCGAACCCATAAGGGTCGTCGCCTTTCTCCTTCTTCCCGGCCACAAAGCATTCGATCCATCTTTGGCCTTTCTGGCCTTCGGCGCCCTCCCTGTCGCAATTCTATTACACCAATTTGCGCGCGGATCAGAGCAACCGCGACTTGGAGGTAAATGGTCTGTACCTAAAGGCGGCCAGGTCGACGCGAAGCTGCTAGCCGGCGCGGCTCTCTTTGGGATCGGATGGGGACTTTCTGGAATTTGTCGTAAGTTTCACTATTTCACCACTATTCCTTCGATAAACGATATATCACCAGCCGGCCCTGGCATAGTGAACCTCGGTCAAGCCCTTGTTACTAGATCGGATCCCCTTCCAATGATAGGATGGCTGGTTGCTGCTGCTGTTGGTGGTTCAATGCTTTAAAGTGATGCACCCAATCTTAGCTTATTATTATCGCCTTTTTTTCGGCTGAAGTGTAGCCGTTTATTCTGCCAATGAAGGCGTTAAGTAGGATATGTCACGACACGATAGAAATACAACGCATAGTATCATACAATATTATCTACGCTGTAATGGGAGACGGAGCAGCAGCCTCTGCTTTTTTCGTCCGACTCCGCCCCCATTTGACGGTGATTCGCTCGTTGTCGACCTCCAGTCCATTGGCCCATGCGTGAGCGGCAGTCTCGGCGGTTGACCGCTCTTTGAAGTTTACAAAGGCACATCTACATCCATGCAAGTTGAGAACAGTAGAAGGAACAAAAGAAAAAGCAAGCGAACCGTGATTTTGAAACATGAACGACGGATTTGAGTTGGGTTGGTTCAACGGTGGGCAGTGATTGCAGCACCGCGGTCCTGACACTCAGTTCCGTCGAATTTGCGGGTAGAGACGATAAGAAGATGGAGGTCTAGGAGTAAAACAGATGAATAATGGAAAGGATTATGGTGAGCCAAAGAAACACACAATGGTCTGGTCTTCTGGGGGTTTTAGGCCCTGGCTTTCCGCATGAGCAGACATGATCTTCTTCGCGACGGGGTCGTTGCGGCCGTGGAAACGATCTTGGATGTTCTGATGAGAGAGCTCGTTGTCCACCGGTTTCTCATGCCGGAAAGGACATTCTGCTCCCCGGGTGCACTCGCCCTTGACAAAGAAAGAGCAGATATGTGGCCGGTTTCTCTTGTAGTAAGGGTCCGTCCGTGCTAGTTGCTTCAGCATATCTTTCCCCGCTGACTGTGCTCGACCCGAATCTAGCCCCGACTTGTTACCGTCGAGCTGCACAAATAAGCGCATTGAATCATTTTAAAATATACGGGAGTCATACCTTTCCTTCCATGTTCTGTGCATAGTACTCCCGGTTGATGTCGCTCGTTGGTGCCTCGTTCTGCAGCGCTAAAGCAGTGTCCCGCACTTGGGTTGGCAAGCCGTATTCAAGATCAAGGAGACAAGTTTGGCAAACGTTCTTGATTTTGGCGCACGTCTGGCAGATGACTGTAGTTTTGTAGCGCATGCCAGTACCGGGATTCCAGCGGAAGACGGTGAAAGGGCGGGCACAAGTACCACAAGAACGCCCGTACTCTTGCTTGGACTAAGCAGAGTTAATTTATACTCGAGGTGCCGTCAGGAAAGCTCACCATTCTGATAAATGGATTGTCGCCCAAGCCTAGTTCATTTTAAACACAGTCTAAGGGATGAATTTGTTGAAGACACGCACAAGTTTCGCAGAGGATGGGGAATTCACTCTGCTCCCAGCCAGCCTTGTTGATATCAGCCTTTGGCGGCATTGCGCTGAAGAAAGGGTCGCGTCCAAGTGATCACAGTGAGGTTTGAGAGAACCAACAACGTGCTGACAAATCGGATAATTACTAGTAGTAACTTGGCCCAAACTTCACCATGACCGAGCCAGCGTGTACAGGCGAGACATTACCGCAGAGCGTAGGCGGAGGCTCTCTCCTAGTGGCATGGCAGCTCAAAGACAAACGTGTTCTCATCGTCGGAGGCGGCGAGGTTGCTTCCCAGCGCATCGAATCGGTTCTCACAGCAGACGCGCTCATAACCCTCCTTTCTCCCGCAAAAGGTCTACATCCTCGCACAAAGAGCCTCATCGACGCGCATCCTGATCGAATCACATACTATGACCGCCGCTTCGCTGGCGTCGCCGAGATACACAAAATGGACATGGTGCTTACGGCTCTAGACGACGTTAACCGCTCTCGCGAAATCTGCGACATGTGCAGACAAAACAAAGTACCCGTCAACGCAGCCGACATCCCCGATCTCTGCGACTTTTACTTTGGCTCTCAGATTCGCGATGGTCCGCTGCAGATTATGATTTCGACAAACGGGAACGGGCCCAGACTGGCTGCGTTGATTAAGCAGAGGCTCCAAGGTGCACTGTCTGGGAATGAAGGAGAGGCGATACAGCGGGTTGGATTGCTGCGTGCACAATTGAAGGAGCGTGCTCCTGGCGTAGGCGGCCCACTGGGAAGGAAGCGGATGAAGTGGATGATAGAGGTCTGCAACAAATGGGAAATGGACGAATTGAGCCAGCTCGACGATGCTATTATAACAAAACTTCTCGATGACGGATGGGATAAAAACTGCGTCCCGACTTTGGAGCAGTTGAAGGGGATTCGAGCACGAAAACATTCTTCTGCGTCAAGATTGGGCCTCGACCAATGGCTACCCGTGATTACCTCCTTTGCCCTTGGCGCCGCCTGCGCGACTCTGGTGTTCATGTCACGAAGGAAGTGAGCTTAGGTAGGACGTTGCCCTCTGATTGCTCCTAAGTCCTGACATCAGTTGAACCAGACAACGACTCGCAGTTTGTTCAAGAATAGTTGTATTATACAGAGAATATATTAGGCAATTGTCCGATTAGCATTGACATAACCTGTCCCATAACATGAATACAAAAGATGTGAAGACTCCTTTTCTGAAGGATCTGCAGCAACAATTTTGAAGGACGTTCCGAAAAATGCCCGTACATCCCTCAGGAACTGAATCCTAAACATTTGGTTTCAGAAGAGATTAGAAAGGCTGAGTGAACGCGACTGACGTTCGAGGTGTTGGTTCACCCATCCGACATTTTCCGACGTCCTCGCTTCCGAGGACCATCATCAGCAGGACGAGCGTCTGGTGTTGCCGATCGACGCAGCCACCTTTGTCGATTTCAGCCAGTAGAGAACGTGTAGCTTGAAGAGCGACGTCTTCTGGTGCTACACCAGGCTGTGACACCGCTTCTGAGCAATGAATTGCAGCCGTTGTGGATTCAGCAAGGAGGCTCAAAGCATACCCGGGCGATCTAGAAGAGAATCAGTTCAAGACTCAGATAGTTCACTGAGTTAGACCCACTTTCCGCTCTCGTCGCCCTTGTAAACGTCGGAGTATAGATAGATATCTGGAATGTATCGATTGAGGATGGAGCGCGAAGCTTCGATCATTCGGTTCGAAAATTGTGGATTTACTCGCACGGCGTGGCTGTATGCACTTTCAGCAGAGGTTCGCCCCCCGCGATGGGACGGGTTTCACTCACGCAATGCCGCGGATGCGCTTGATTTTGCCCGGTTCAACAAAGTTTAGGGTCTTGACTTGCTTTACAATGGGGCACAAGAATTGGACTTCGCCTCCTCCAGCAGGAGGAGCACCACGCTTTTTTATCTGCGGTGCAAAATGAGTAAGTAGAGTCGATGGGGTGAGATCGTGTTATTACCCGCAGCTCAAGACCATCGGAAACTCCGAATAGTTGGAGATGTGGCAAGGTTACAGTTCGAAACAGGTCTACCTATGAGAGGTGAGTAAAGATATTTGAAGGACGGGAGAATACGAACAGAAAGGTCATGTTCATCTGTGGTGATTCCGCGGAGCGTCAGTTGGAAAGGTTTCTTGGCAAAGGGGGCCAGCATGACGATGGGCTCGAGAAAATATCCTATGGACCTCGACAGAGGGCAGTCATGAGTCAAGGGGCCTCCAGAGATTATCCCTGGTTTCAGGAGGATAGCAGTGCCTGCAAATAATTCAGTAGTGGTTTATTAGTGTACGAAAGGCGTACCGGTTACTGATATTTCTATGATAGTTCCATTCGTGACCTTTTCTAGGAGTCTCAAGAGACTTATTTCAAAGTCTGGGCCGAGGAGTGTCAGTTCTCATGCAGCACTCGGCTTCCATAAACTGCACCTCGAAGGCCGGGATTCTTGTCCTCTGAGCGGATTTTATCGATGCGCACAGGTTTTCCACTGAGTAAAGACAGGACGAGGCGAAGTCGGAGATGGTGGTGGCCGCTGAACTGGACCAAAGAGCCTGCTTGCGCCATACTTGAGCTGAAAAAGTTTAAGCGCCCATTACGTACGCAACACGATCGGGATCCGCTTTTGGACGCTCGCTCAGCCTCATTGAACTGACTCCAGACGCCCATGGCAGAAAGCACTGACTGGCAGGTATACTCTCAAATATTTTCTGGCTTTCCTAGACTTGAATAACACTCTATCTAGGATCGCTATCACGACGTTGACCAAGTCCTGAACACACCAGGGCCTCGAACTGACCCCGCTTTTCTTGCTGGAGATGGGGTGCCACCGCGTCTTCTTTTACTGTCTTCAACCTATCTCACCCGCGCTCCTTCTAGGTTAAAGCCTTTCTCCGCAACCAGGCAAAGATCCTCGTCATCGGCGCCGGCGGTCTGGGCTGCGAAATCCTCGCCAACCTTGCCCTGACAGGCTTTAAGGACATCCATGTCATCGACATGGACACGATCGACATCAGCAACCTCAACCGCCAATTTCTATTCAGGCACTTTTCCCCCCGCTATTCTTGTGGCGCTGCTCCTAACTTTCTTCAAAGGCAAAAGGACGTCGGTCACCCAAAGGCCACTGTCGCTGCCGAATTTATCATGAAACGCGTCCCAGGCGTGAAGGTCACGCCGTGAGCCTCAATTTTACGCCTGCTGCAGTATATCTTACACCTCGACCAGATACTTTGGCAAAATCCAAGACAAGGACGATGACTATTACATGCAGTTCAATCTGGTCATTTGTGGTCTCGACTCGGTTGAAGCGCGACGATGGATGAGTGCTACTCTTGTGAATCTAGTCGACCCAGAAAACCCAGAGAGTTTGAAACCTCTAATTGACGGTGGAACCGAGGGTGTGTTTTTGCGGAGTTCTCCGTGTATTCTACTGACGTGCATACACAGGTTTTAGGGGACAGGCTCGCGTCATTCTCCCCACTATCACGTCGTGCTACGAGTGCTCCCTTGACATGCTCAATAAACCCGTCGCCTTCCCCATCTGCACCATTGCCAACACCCCTCGTCTCCCTGAACACTGCATAGAATGGGCGTCGGTTTTGGAGTGGCCTCGCGTTTACGGAGGTAAATTATATGGCCTCATATTCCTACAAACAAACTTACGATACCCGCTATTTAGAGAAGAAAATGGACACTGACGACCCGGAGCACATCGGCTGGCTGTATACGGTTGCAGCTGCGCGCGCAAAGGAGTTCAAAATCGAGGGTGTTACGTGGTCACTTACACAAGGAGTTGTCAAGAACATTATTCCGGCCATCGCATCCACCAACGCCATCATTGCAGGTCATTACCCTCTGTTTGACTTTTTTTTTGTCTGTTGTTGACAGTTGCTCTTCGTAGCCTCATGCTGCAATGAAGCGTTCAAAATTGCCACAAGCTCCGCCGCTTATCTCAACAATTATTTCATGCTGATCGGCACTGATGGTGTATACTCGTACACATTCGAGCATGAAAAACGCGATGATTGCCCCGTTTGTGGAGGCGAAGCGCTAGAACTCTCTATCAGCGCCGAATCTACCGTTGAACAACTGATCGAGCTCCTGGTCGAGAAACAAGACGTGTACGTCCCTTTTAAGCGTCGCAAGCCCGCCGCTGATTGTTTGCTTCCAGCCAGATCAAAAAACCATCGTTATCGACGCCGACGGCGCAAATCTATTTGCAGGCACCACCTCAGCTTGAAGAGGCAACACGACCTAACCTGCCCAAGAAAGTCTCGGAGCTCGTGGCCGAGGGTGGCGAAGTCACCGTTACCTCCAGCAGCTTGCCCTTCAGCTTGTCATTGCGTATCACTTATATCAGGACCTAGTTCGTGTAGAGACCGCGTCGCGCATAATAGCTTTGCTACTAGTTTTTGGCCGCCGTCTATGGCGAAATAGAGAGTACACATGTAAAAATACTAAATAATTACAACATCCAGTGCCTCCGAACGCTTTGAGTATGTACATACAAATAGATCACCGATAAATAATCGCGACTCTTCCGAAATCGCCAGGGTCTTCTCCACCACCTATCGCTAGCAGCCACTGCTCCAGAAGAGGCCACCCTGCTTCGAATCTGACAGCCAACTCATCTGTGTGGTGTTCCCCGTCCAATAGAGGAAGTAGTTCTTTGGGGAATTGTGGGGCGTCTGCGCCGTTTCGGGTGGGGATGTACTGCGCTGACGGAGACCGGGAAATGCGAGGCAGGGAGGGCGGCGTCAACGTCGCCGCGGCCGCTGCCTTTGCAAGCACAGGCGAAGGTGGCGGGTTAGCAGGGAATGATGTAACGGACGGGCGCCGCGACTCCGAGCCCCCAGTCCGAACCGGGCTGTCCTGAGGGGTGGTTGTGGTCGCAAAGATGCCTATCCCCGTCTCCGACTCATTTGCGAAGTGAATCCACGAAGTGCGAGGACTTGCACCGGTTTTCTGCATGTCTCTGTTCCGAAGCTGTTCGAGAGCCTTTTCGGCGACGCTGGAGCGGCGGGCCCGGGTGGGTATGATGGAAGATATCGAGGGTGTGGTCCGGGGGCTTGGGGGAGTGGGGGATGCCAAGTCTGGACTGAGAGAAGGAATAGCGGGCACGGTTTGTGGCGTTCTGCCGCGCAGAAGGCTCTGTGAGGGAGACAGTTCCAGAGGTGGGGCTACTGGGGACCCATAGGCGCCATAATGGAGCGATCCCGATAAGCTGTTCACCCGTTTGCGCCTCAGAGGAGCAGAATTTGGTTCTACTGGATCAGAAACTGGAGTACTTGGCTCAGGAGGAAGTAATACGGGCCATCTGTGGACGCGCCGAAGGAAACCCTGCACGAAACGTGTAAGACTCTCAAATTGGGCATAAAGAAAGAGGGCCGACTTTAATTACTCCGAAACTTGTGAAGCGGCGGACGTCGATACCAAGGTCGTAGACTTTGTATGTTTCCATCCAGTCTAAAATTGTGATTCCAGGTTTTAAACGGGAGTACAAGTGCAAGAGTTTAGGCCAATCCGGAATTTCTCGTCCTAGCCAAACGGATTAGAAAGCCGAGAGGATTTTCATCCGGCGGCTTACCCGGCTTAGTAACATACGGGCCACATTCCTCCTCGACATCTGCCTCCACAGCAAGCCACTGGATGCTTTTCCGCAGAGTGTACATGTTGGAGTACTGGAATATGTCAATCGTCATGATTACTTGATAGTATCTAAATGGGCGAGTGAGAAACAGGTGGGGCAGAATGAGGGCACATACAAGAGATGTGATATAGCATGCCGAGTCAGGGCAAGGTCGCAGTCCGCCAGATACGCAATACGGCTGACATGATTCACTCCGTCAATGAATTTACAAACCTAGGCGAATCAGCAAAAGCAAATAGTGAGATAGAGTAATTCTTACCTTGACCATGGTCAAGTCCCAGTTGTCCTCTATTCGCTTGGTGAGATTGATAAGTGCAAGAGGGACCGTCCAGTCCTTGACGGGCTGGGGATTAGGATAGAAGGGAAATATCTTCAGTTCAATAGAGTTGAATCTGTCTATGGGAATAGAAGTCTCCGAATACGAGTTCAAATCTTCATAAAGTTGCTCTAAAATAGCATGTATAGCTGGAGAGGTATTCGGAGACGACAGAAACTCGGATTCTTCCTAGATCGCATTTTGAAATTGTCTTTGGGAGGATATAAAAGGCAGGCATACCTCACAAGCAGTGAGGACACGACTCACTTTCCGCACAATAGGCTCATAGCAGCTGAGGTCCGCTCCTGCAGCAGGCTTTAAATAACATGGTGGATATGTTGCAGAGAGCACCAACCGCGTTCAAAAACAAAACAAAGGTTATACCTCAAATAATTGCGCTGGTATTTGCCCTTCAACTGGACTGGAAACCCGATGATGCGATGTCGTTTGGTAGAGCAAGTTACCAATCTGCCGCACAACTGGCTTTGTGGTATAACATATTTGGATATATCGTCAAAGTTGAAGAGAGTGCGGTTCGATGAGACAGCACGCTTATGGGGCGAGTATTGGCTACGAGAGGTGGGGCGGGCCTCAGTAGGAGAGATGACAGACGCACTCGAGTTGCGAGAGGTCAGACCAGGATGCTGAATCGGTGCAAACTGCTCAGTGAGAGGAGTCGATGGGGTTGAAGTCACTGCGGCTGTAACTGTCAGAACATTGGGTGGCGGAACGGCTATTAGTCCCTCGGGGACCTGCAGGGGTCAACCGACGAAATGTCCTGTGGAGGGCTATAATACCTGATACACAATTTTCGGCCCTTTGGCTATGTCAAACACGGCATAGAATACTGACTGGATTCTAGGAAGAAAAGAGTCGCCGTCAGAGGGCATCCGTTGACTGAGATGTGGAAGAAACAACAACTTCAACGGCGGGACCGGCCCGACTTGTTTGGTTGTGTCGACAATCTCAACCACTCCTCTATTCAACTCTGTTCTCGACGATGGCGGAGTATGAAGTCGGTTAGTATCCTCATCGACTCATATATAAATAACACGTCTAAATATTCAATTCAAGAGTCCGTCACGGAAGCCAGGGTGGTGAAGAAGTCCAAGAAAGTCATATGGGTATGTAGAATTCGTCTATCCTTCAAGTAGTTTCTGAAACCTTGCAGGAGTATAATGTTAAAGTGAGTGTATGCGCCATTTTTACACGTCATCCATCTCATCTATTGCGAACACAAGTGGAAAGGCTACGACACTAAAGACAACACGCAAGTTTTCAGTCTCCTTTGTTTCAAAACGCGTCTCACATCTGGTTTATAGGTGGGAACCGGCGGCGTCTTTCGTGGGCTCCGAAGAGATCCTCGCTACGTTTTGGAGGCGCGCAGATGTTGGTGGGCGCGACACAGCCAACATGACGCTCTTCCAAGTTGGAGAAACGTTCGTCCCAGTCGGGCCTCCGCGTAAGCAAAACTTTTCTTCTGAATGCATCCTTGGTTTTGATATACTCAAGCTCGCAAACTGCGCAAGGCCTCCAAGCCTGATATCAAGGCCTCTTCTCCCCCAGCACCGGCTGCTCCAACCAGGGAAGGTACGAGGTCTGCTAAGAGGCGACGCAGCTCCCCGCCGGCCATCGATGTGGACGAGAAGCCTGCGAAGCGCACTCGCGGACGCGTCTCAGAGCCTGAGGCTCGCCCCCAAGCCACTCCTGAGCGTCCTCGCAGACCGGATGCCAGGCAAGCAACATCTTCCTCGCGATCTATCAGACGAAACCGAAAACGTACGCCATCTCCTGATATCGTTCCGCCTTCGGAAGACGACGAAGAAGGAGACGTTGTTATGATGCTCGCACCTCCCGACCCACAACCTCAGGCTCAGCCCTCAGCCTCCAACATGGCCGATCTCTCCATTGACGATGACGACGATCCAATCGCTCTTCGCAAAAATGACAAAGTACAGGATGATGCCCCGCCTCTTCCTGCTCACCGTGCGCGGGCGGCAAAGCCACTGGTCAAGATGGTTGATGATTTCACCTCGATGGAGGGGGCGATCCCTGCAAAGGCTCGAGTAAAGGGTCAAAATGGGGCCTCGAGCGAGACTCCCGAAGCGGGACCTTCCAGCCGGCCTGCAGCCCCCGCGCGCAAGTCTACTAGTAAACCCGGTCCTGGGCGGTCGTCCCAAGGCCTCAAGAAAAATACTAGTTCGGTTTTGACCTTTGAGAAGGGTGCACTCAAGACCGTCAAGGGCAAATTCATGGAGAAAGACAAAGCTGAGGAAGACACTGGCATGGTTATCGATGAAACAGGTCCCATCCCTGAAACGTCCGAGCCCGTTGTCCCTCCCACCGGTGACGAGCTGTTGAAGTTGGGTGGATTCGATCCGAAGGCTGCTGAAGCCCTAGACGATTTCGAGGACGACGGTCCTGCGCCTGAGCATACAACTGCTGCAGTACAAGAAAGTAACACGAACAATGGGCAGCCGCAACGGCAAGTTTTGGTTGGTCCGACATAGTTCGTCATCTCACAACTTTTTTCTCAGAGTGCTCGCAACAAACAATTTATTCCCCACTGCAACGGCCGCACCGGTTTCGAGTAATGTGGCATGGCGGCGCTTGACCATTTTTGGGCCTCTGTTTGTTCCCCTGCTCTTCATGCGCCAGACGTTTATGAACATCCTCTTCCCCAGGGCCCTTGGGTCTGATGTCCTTCCAACGCCTTCTGAATCGTGAGAAGATTTCATTTGATTCAGGCCAGGGCTCACGCCTTCACATAGGCCACCTTTCTTGCTAACTCTCGACACGACCGTCGATGTCCCCCTTCAACTAAGTGCTGTCACACAGTCTCTCGATACCATTATCATTGATGAGAAGACCAACAATTTCAAACTCCCCGGAAAATTCTTTCTTGCCGACAATGCACTCAAAATGCTCGATACTGTCCGAACGATGGGCCCGTCGGCGATCGTTACCGCCCATAGTACTGCAACGGATGAGCAAAAGGGGAATTTCGAGCGCTTGCAAACGCGGTTAGACAACGGCGAACTGGTGTGTCTCCTCCCCATGAATTATGTATAGACCTTGACGTTTTCAGTTCACGGCCATGTCTGGATCAGCGTTCCTGGCATTCTGTTCCTCCAAGGCTTCGTTCCTTCATCGACTCAACCTCCCCTCAGCTCTCACATCGCGGCCCAATAGTGTCTTCGTTTCATTGGTCGAGATCCATAATTCCACAGCATATGTGGAGATTGTCGACACGGCTTGCAAATGGAAGTAATTCGGATGAATATGGACGTTCACTGGAATCATACATATTTCTCAATGCGATTCATGTACATACAAAAAAACTAATTACAAAGTCGCCGTTCACGCGCCGATCTCAACTGGTTTGGAGGGCGCATCAGGAGATGTGTGCTGTTGCGGCGCGGGCTTTATGTCGCTCGTTGGTGTGGGATGTGCAAGCTTCGCTTTCTTTTTCTTCTTGAGTAGAGCTGCATCCTCATTGAGTATAATCATAACCGACGGAGCAGGAGAAACGTACCTTGTGACACCGCACTCTTCACTCCATCCACAAGATCCCTGCTCTGCTCAAGATATTCGGTATCATCGAACCTGTGCTTCCTGCCTGCTAAAACAGGAGGTTCGTCGCCAGGTGGCCTGGAAGGACCCGCTTCAGAAGAGTCAGCCTTAGACGGCGGCTCGATGCCCAGTTTGCGCTCCAGTGCTTCAAGTTTGGCCTTTTGGGCCTCTGCCTTGGCTTTGAGTCGCTCCGGCTCGGATTCGAGATATTCAACCAGTCTAGGCAACCAGTGGTTAGTTCGGCACGGTGGAAATACGGAATTCAGTCACTTCTTGGCTTCCTTTATCGTATTCAGACGCCTTCCACTCAGATCCCGACATGAATCATTGTTACTCGTCTTCTGGCTGCTCATCCGCCCACCAGCAGCACGAAGTTGTGAGCCGAACCCTCCTTTGCCACCGAGGAGCCGAGGTGTAAGCCGGAGTGTGATGAGGGAGGAGTCGTCCGAGTGCAGGGATGACACCGGTGAGTGTGGGGCTGGGATGAGACCAGTGTGGGTTGAAAGGGAGATGGAAGTGGGCAGCGACGGGTAGCGCTCATGGAGCAGGGGAAGAAGACATTCCAAGGACGTTTCAGATGGAAGGCTGAGAGAGAGCGTAGGAAATGGCGCAAACGTTGAGATTAGTAGCGAGGATGTCATGGTCCACTTGAACAATTTCTGTTTGTTCCCATGTTTGCACACCTTCCAAATCGAGAACTCAACGTCCTCCACCCAAACTTCCACGACTTGCATCCCACGATTGCTCTACGGACTCAAGTTCGCCTAATATTTCTACTCCGAAACGGGGACACCCTACTTCTGTAAAATAACCAACGCATAACTAAGATAAATACTGTCTTCACTATGAGGCCTTGCCTCGTTCCCCAAGTGTTCAACGCCGTCCTCAATCTCTTCCGCCCACACCGTCGAAGTGTCACGGAAGCCATGCTCATACGTGTGGAATGGTAGCTTGCCCTCGAGTTCGTCAATCCACTCTGCACCGGTCCCCTTCAAGTCTACATCTAATTTCTTGATGATTGGATCCCATGGTCCACGTTCCCGGTTGAAGGCCAGGATCGCGTCTACGTGCGCAGACGTGAGCGGATAAACGAGGGTCCGAGCTTTGGGATTTTCTGGAGGGGTACCGTATTCGTGATGGCTGACGTTCCACTTGATCAGCACGGGCAGCAATTTGACCTGTGCGTCGCCCATCTCCTTCGCGACGTCGTGAAGCTGGGCATCGAATCCACTCAACTCCGTCGTCCCCGTCGAATAACGGTGGCTCAGTAGGATTCCGAAGGGCTTCGGAAAGCGGACGAGCACATCCTTGATTTTATCGCGGAAAACGAGGTCTGCAGGGATCTCGTCGGTGGAACGGGGCGCTCGGAATAGCTTGAATGCTATGACCGCCCTGTAGCCGTCATGTATTTCCCTGATAAAATGCTCGACGTCAGGGTAGAACGCGGCCCAGTGTCCGGCCTTCGCAGTGTGTGTGGTCCAGCCACTTGAACCCTTGACACACAATGCGCCATCACCAATCTCGCCATGGGAGACCAGACGGCAGTTGTCACCGAGGCCAACCAGAAATGTGCCAACAAGATCTGTCTCGGGAGTGTCGCGATGCTGTTCGAACTTCCCTCCGGGTCCATAGAGGCAAATCTTGTACGGCTTTGCGATAACATTGGAGGGAGAGAAGTTAGACGCCGCCCACTGCTCCTGGATGGCGACAAGGAGTTCCGGATTCAGGTTGAATTCGCCTTCGGGGATTTCTCGCGCATCCCGCACGGATAGATCAACCTTGGTCTCCAGCGTCTTTCCGTCGCCATACCCAGAGACGGCTCCCTCATTATACCATCCTTTGATCCGTTCTGCTATCTCTCTACTTTCACTCCAGTAACCGGAGGGTTTCCTCCAGGTAATGTCTCCGTCGAATTCGCATCCTTCTCTGGTGATAGTGAGGTGAAGGGAATGTTGCCCAGCTTTATCCCCCAGTACGCCCGTCGCAATCGTCGCAATGTGGCCGGCTTGGAGCTTCTGGAGCTGCTTCATGAGCGCTCTAATGTCTCGGCTATGATGAAGAATTAATTTGTGACCGAAGAGCAGACAGATCGACCAACCTTGGTTTCGAAACGTCCTCGTCGCCCGGCCCAGTATCGGACCCATAGGATATGTACTTATCCCACTTCCTATCTTCCTCTTCCTCTTCCTCTTCGTCCTCCATCTCTGAGTCCCCATCCACGTCCACGCCATCTACGTGCACCGAAACCCAATCAGCTATTACTTGATTGCAAGTGCCAATTGACCCGAGACATCTCGGAGCCTTTTCTATCGCCTCTTTGAGGTCAATAGCAGTCCGCAGGGCGGTCGTTTTGGAGGGATCCATGTCGGTGTGATGAGGGAACTCTCAATTTCATAAAAAGATGCCCCTAACCAGAACCTCCTATTTATTTGCGTGACTAAAAATGTTACATAGCCCGCCCCTTTGCCCGCCCCACCAAGAACAGATGAAAGTATAAGCACAGCAGATGCAGAGACAATCCCGCGTTCAGCGACGCATCGGTGGGCTGGTTGATTATACTTGGTTAAAACACTCCTTTGATATACACTGGCTTTTATTTTTTCTGCCACTAGTGGTGCTAGGTCTGATTTCAAAAATGTTTTTGCGTTCCTAGCCAAGTAATAGAACCGAACGTCAAGAGTTTGTGGAGCAGTAGGATAATAAAACGACAACAAAAACAGGCTGTGCAGCGTACAGTAAAGCGACAGCAAAATACCTAACGTATTTAGACATTCTCACAGTAAAATGGCATTGTGCGTCATAGCTACGTGGAAATCGATTTTATCGTTGCGCGGTAGACACAGCAGGGTAGGTCTAATATTTAGAAGATGCGTCAGATTTCCAGTGGTCCAAGGGGGAAAAAACGATACTTACGGAGGGTTGTAGAGGAACCCCGTCTGGAGCGTCGCGATTCCCTGCGTCCATATCAGCACTGTATGCACAGAACTTTGAGGACAACGCACAATTGTGAGTTGCAAAGTAATGTTTGGATTGTGATCATCGGGAGCTGAACGTACTGCGACTTGGAATGAGTGGTACTGACCGAGAACAAACAGCTGTCGGATGAAGGGTAACGACTCACTGGCGGCATTAAACCTTCGCAAGAGGTCATCGTACCGAACGGTCGTACTAAGGTGACTTCTCTTTCCCAACCGCCACCAGGAGTGCTGTCGTATGGAAATATTCACATCGAGGCTCGTTGTATCCGAGATCCTAATGGCTAGATGATCATTTGTGTCCTAAGCGAGCAGCCGAAACTTACTCGATCTGAGCGATGGGCTTGGTTATAGAACTGGTAAAAGCCGTAAACGGAGCCTCCAATTTACTGCGCAAAGTGTCCATTCCGCCGCTTTTCGTGATGAGTGTGCACGACACTGTCTTGCCGTTCAGGAATTTGCCTGCGCTGGGCTGAATTTCAACAGCTAACTGCGAGTCAGGATTGCGCAGCGTTTCGCTAGATATTCCGCTGACCTTTGATACAGAACCTCCGTGGTCTGGGATTCCATTCAAGTGTTGATTTTTCAGAGTGCTCATCAGACTCACGGGTTGCTGGTAGTTGGGGTACGCCGTGGAGCCATTTCGACGGCGATGAGAAGTGATAAGGGGTATGGCGCTCGTTCCCTGGAGTCTAAGTATATCGAGTGTGCCTCATGTCAACCTCGTGTTCCTTGAGTTCTGCGTTTAATGATATGTATCATGTTCGGATATTTAAGGCCGAAAGTGTGGGCAGGTCGACTAGTGCCAGCAATATTCGAACGATTTGAAAAATTTCAAGAGCAGAGAATACTGAGACCATGTTAATGGCGCCCTGAGATATTGAGCGAAGCTTCACCGCCGACTCGGTCGACATAAAAAACGGTGCTGGTATTTTTAACAAAAGAAAGAGGTCTTGGCTTTCTTTGTCGCCTAGCTAGTGGTCTTGATTCTTGGTCTTGCAGCCTTGAAGAGCTTGAGAGGTCTTGAAGGAGGAATAACCCGCCAGAAGTCTTAAAAATTGCACATCGGGCGGCTTGAACGCAGGCGCAACTTGATCTTGCTTAGTCTTGCCGCTTGGTAAGCTTGAACAGTGTTCCACCGACGTCTTGAATAACTGCACCATGTAGGCGTGCTGTTTTCAGCGAAGAGAGACGTGGAATCACAGTCTTCGGAGTGCACAGCGGCGGGATTTGGGGCGGACCGTCATCTAATAGCACCAGGGCTTGAGTTTTCGAGGTCTTTATTAGTCTTGTAAGTATCCAAGGTACCAGGAGCCTTGGTGGCGACGATGGGTCGACCCAACTAAAAGAGCATCGAGCTTGATGACCTCCTGCTCCGACAATGAATATGTGTTGTTAACGTCTATATGTGGCCGCTGGGGGTCACTATGATGTTGGGTGGGGCTGGTCAGCCAGAGATTCATTTCTGTAATAGTATTGAAGTTTGGGCTGTGCGCAACTGTGCGCTTGGAAGTTAAGCTTCCGACTTTCCTCTGGAACCGGTTGCGTCGGATGCCACGCGAAAAGGGGGCTAGCCTCTAACAGTCCAGAGAGCCTGATACGGCCTGAGACTCAGGAACTTGAAACCTCTTGAGTCTTGAAATCAAAAAGAGAAAGGATACGCGAGCACGTGAGTCTTGTTCTGTCATGCTAGACAACCTCACTTAATCGCTCGCACTTGCACTAGATTTCGACACATGTCGATATCCGCAGAGCCGAAGAACCAGCATCTGTCGGTTGATGCCGAAGGCAAGACTGTTGTCGACTTGACCTTCGCTTCAGAAGCTTCGGGGATGCCAGCCGCAAAAGGCTACGGCTGGGCACAATTTGAATTTGGTGACTCTGTCGGGAATGACCAGCGGTACACGATCCTGCGGAAGCTGGGTTGGGGCATGCACTCTAGTACCTAGCTGGCTCGCGACGAAGTGTAAGCGCTGTACCCGCTTCATGAAAGGACGCTCAACCGCCCAATGCAAATATAGCGACAGTGGATTCGTTGCAGTCAAGGCACTGACTGGCCATATGAATGAGAAGGGTGTATGTTGGGAAGCTGAGGCTCTCAGGCTCTTCTTGTCTGCTCGCCCCTGTCACCGCATTGTGTGCGACTCTTGGACGAGTTTACCATTCTCGGCCGCGGCTCGGCTGGCTCTCATCTCTGTTTCCTTTTGTCCATCTATGGGGGCGACGTGAAAGCTCTCGTCAGGTCCCGCAAAACACCTTTTGACCTCCCGACAGCCAAGCACATTATTCTTCATCTTCTACGTGACATCGCTCACGCGCATAGCCGTGGCGTCGTGCACACCGATCTTAAACACGACAACATTTTTTTTACCACGGATCTGGAGACCACCGCCATCGAGCGCTGGATGAAAGAGGATCCATCGCGACGTCATCCACAGGAAATGTCGCAGGACGGCATTGTACAAGCCGCTGTATCTCAGCCATTGCCCATGATCTCCGACGAGCTCGCTCGCCGCGCCACCTATGCCTTTCTTGGCCTGCTGGAAGTAACACTCATGATCATCTCACGCAGCCTTACCTTCCAAACTTCATGATGATCGATCAATAACGGCGGTAGCTTTGCGAGCTCCAGAATCATCTCTTGGGAGAAAATGGGATAAACCAGCGGACATCTGGTCGTTTGGATGTCTGGTTCGCCTCGCAATGCTGCGATGCCCTGATGATGTTGACGGTCGCTACTAGGTCTTCGAACTAGTCGTGTCTCGTTCTCTCTTCAAGTACCATGTCAATGAAAAACACAGCCTGACAGAGGTTGAAAATATGCTGTATCAAATGATTTTATTCACCGGTGAAGATTTCCGAGCGACACAGTTCAGTGTCTGGCCGCTGACGGGCGAGTATTTCAACGCATCATGTACATTCTTGACTTGCAACATTCCCCGGATGTTTTTTTGATTGACAAAAACAGGCTGTGCGGCCTACAGTACAGCAAAAACATAACGTATTTGAACATTCTCACAGTAAAATGGCATCGTGCATCACAGCTACGTTGAGATCGGCTTGACCGTTGCGCGGTAGACACAGCAGGGTAGGTCTAATATTTAGAAGATGCGTCAGATTTCCAGTGGTCCAAGGGGGGGGGGGGGGGGGGGACGATACTTACGGAGGGTTGTAGAGGAACCCCGTCTGGAGCGTCGCGATTCCCTGCGTCCATATCAGCACTGTATGCGCAGAACTCTGAGGACAACGCACAATTGTGAGTTGCAAAGTAATGTCTGGATTGTGACCATCGGGAGCTGAACGTACTGCGATTTGGAATGAAACAGCTGTCGGATGAAGGGTAAACACTCACTGGCGGCAGTAAACCTTCGCAAGAGGTCATCGTACCGAACGATCGTACTAAGGTGACTTTTCTTTCCCAACCGCCACCAGGAGTGCTGTCGCATGGAAATATTCACACCGAGGCTCGTTGTATCGGAGATGCTGATGGCTAGGTGATCATTTGTGTCCTAAGCGAGCAGCCAAACATACTCAATCTGAGCGATGGGCTTGGTTGTAGAAATGGTAAAAGCCGTAAACTGAGCCTTCAATTTACTGCGCAAAGTGTCCATTCCGCCGCTATTCGTGATGAGTGTGCACGACACTGTCTTGCCGTTCAGGAATCTGTCTGCGTTGCGCCGAATTTCGACAGCTAACTGCAAGTCAGGATTGCGCAGCGTTTTGCTAGATATTCCACTGACCTTCAATACAGAACCTCCGTGGTCTGGGATTCCATTCAAGTGTGTTGATTTTCAGAGAGTGCTCATCAGACTCACGGATTGCTGGTAGTTGGGGTGCGCCGTGGAGCCATTTCGACGGCGATGAGAAGTGATAAGGGGTTTGGCGCTCGTTCCCTGGAGTCTAAGTATATCGAGTGTGCCTCATGTCAACCTCGTGTTCCTTGAGTTCTGCGTTTAATAATAAGTATCATGCTCGGATATTTATGGGCAGGTCGACTAGTGCCAGCAATATTCGAACGATTTAAGAGCAGAGAATACTGAGGCCGACTGAGCGAAGCTTCACCGCCGACTCGGCCGACAAAAAAATGGGTGCTGCCACTTTTAACAGAAGAAAGAGGTCTCGGCTTTCGTTGTCGCCTAGCTGGTAGTCTTGTAGTCTTGAAACTTTGAAGGGCTTGAACCAGAAGCCCAGAAAATTGCGCAGGCGCAGCCGAGTCTTGCTGAGTGTTGCGGCTTGGTGAACACGACGTCTCGAACAGCTTCGCCATGTTGGCATGCTGTTTTCAGCGAAGGGAGACGTGGTCTATCAGTGGTTCAACGTCGTGCTGCGAACAAAGTGTGACACAAGTCACAAATCGTGATCGCGTCTTTTCCCGTCTTATTCTACCGACTTCCGCAACTCGTTCTGTCGAGAATTCAGCACCCCAATGCATCGTGGAATCTGTAGCTCAGTGGTATGAGCGTGCGATTGCAAATCTGCTACAATCGCGAGGTCCCGTGTTCGACCCACGGCAGGTTCTTCTTTTTGCAGTTTGTTTCCTTTTTTTTTTTGTCGCGATCAACAAAAAAAAAACCCACCCCGCTCCTTTGCAATCTGCCCACTCATACCACTGAGCTACAGATTCCACGATGCATTGGGGTGCTGAATTCTCGACAGAACGAGTTGCGGAAGTCGGCAATCTAGCCTGCCGGCAGCAAAGTCATCCGTCTTCCGTTCAATCATCGCCTTCTTGTATTCTACTAATTTCTAGTCATCATGGCTGTTTGCTGTAAACCTTGTATTTTGCGCAATCATCTTGAATGACTCCGTTTTCGTATTCACTGCTTGATTCAAACGCGCCGCTGATGAAGTGTTTTACATATTATTTAATGCCAATCCCACATTAATTTCAGGGGCAAGTGAAGTTTTATGTCGCACTAGGTACATTGCGACCTAAGATCTACATTTTTGCCCTCAGACACCTAATTTGCGAACGGTGAGATCTTGAGAGGTGGTCAATCAAGAATGTCCAACTGATAGCACTGCCCTAACTTTGACACTCGGCTCGCTTGCCTTATAACGCAACATCGCGGATAGTAAGCGGGCCAGCTCTTCCAAAACAAATCCCCCGATCAATTTGACGCGTTCCTCTACCGCGCTCCGTCATGTTCGAGATGGTCGTGGTTGGAGAGGGCGGCGGTCCAGACGAGACAAATTTGTCGGCGTGAGCCTCCAACCCAACGCGTCCTTGTCCAAGACGCGACGCCGTGACGTGGCGCACTAACCGGCTTTCTATGCAGTTACCTCTTCAAGCCCTCTGCTGCGTGCTGGGAGGATGGAATAATCGCTTTGGAGGCTGGTGCGTCGTTTTTATCCCGCCGCAAATTCACAGGCCTCCCAACTCGACCAGGATCTGGCCAAGGGGCTCTCCAGCGGATCCTCCAACGCGACCCTCAGCTTTTCCAAACCCCGGCGCGTCCAAAACCGTACTCTGCCTCTGAGATTTATTCGTTCGTTCGGTTCGTCCATGGGCATTGCCGACAAATTGCTACTCACACCCAACACAGTTGCTTCCTTATATCTCACGCACACCTCGACCATGTAAATAGTCTGGTCATATCGGCGGGCTCACTCGGGTCAGTCTGCATTGTGCTTTATTAATTTATTTTCGCTGAGAGGCGATAGTGGCTCTCGCAAGCGGCTTTTCGCGGCCCAAAAGACGCTTCAAGATCTTGAAAGCTGCGTGTTTAGCGACCGGATATGGCCCAACCTGGCCTCTTGGAACGAAGACGATGAAGACCACAAATTATTATACACCGCGTGAGTAACTGGTACCCGAATAATATCCCCAGCGCACGCACGCTTATTCTGCCCCCCGAGTCTCGGTATGAATAATGTGTACGAAACCTTACATCCCGACGTGTCCGTGTGCGGATTCCCCTTGAACCACGGGCACAACGTAGCAGGACAGTACGACTCCACGGCGTTTTTCATCCGCTATGATCCCACCGGCCACGAATTTCTCTTCTTCGGGGACGTCGAGCCTGACGCGCTTTCCACCACGCCCAAAACCATCGACGTCTGGCGTGCCGCTGCGCCAAAAATTCCCGCGTCCCTCTCCACCATTTTTATCGAGTGCTCCTGGCCGTCTTCTAGAAGCGACGATACGCTGTACGGTCACCTCAATCCTCAACATTTGGTCAACGAGCTGGAGGTGCTCGCCGCAGAGGTGGTCAGGGTCCGCAATAGCCCCAAGCCCTCGGGTTCGACCCGGCCTGTGCGAAAGAAGCAGCGCACGACTCCTGCTGCCCCCGCCGATGTACGTGGCGCCCTGGAGGGGCTCCGCGTGTTTGTGATCCACTGCAAGGACACTCTGGACGGGTCGTCGGATCGACCGAACCAGACCCTTATCATCGAGGAGATCAAGAGGCTCGTAGAGCAGAAGGGTCTCGGTGCAGAAATTTTGGCGGCCCGTCAGGGGATGCGTATCGGTGAGCCATACAGCTACTTGCCTCCACACCTGCACGAACCACTCATTGCATATGCGACAGAGATATAAATCCCGCCGGACACCTATTTATTTCTTCTCGTGAACTACTCTTGCCACCACTGACCATCTGCTGTATAACTAGTCCTCATTGTAGCTGTAGTTGCTTCCGTTCATACGAATTGACATTTATGATGTACTATGTACCACAACGGCCGTCGCGGTACGATTAATCATAAGTAATGCTCGCGGTACGATCAATCATAAGTAATGCGTGTTCATAACAGTCGTGAAAACATATAGTATCAATGTATGTACAGGAAGTGAAAAGGAACGGTTCCCGGTATGAACAATCTAATTATAAAGCAAGGTTGCGGGGTACTGATTAGTCCACCAGTGAAAGCGATATTAGCGTCGGTCATGACGATGCGTAGAGCTTCACAACGCCGTCGGCCCCCGCGCTGGCCATAAAGGGCAGTGACGGGTGGAATTCAACGTCCAGTACGCCTTCACGGGCTTTTTCTCGGTGAGTGGTGATCTCCTGCACACATGCGCGCGAGCCCAAGAGATCCCAGAATCGCACGGAGCAGTCGTGGCTGCCAGAAACGAGAGAGAAGCCGGCAGGGTCAATGGATAGGGAGGTCACGCCGTCGAGATGAGCGAGCATGGAATGCGTACATTGCCCTAAGAAGCTCGTTAGTTAGCGAGCCGTTGCCGTCGCGGAAAAAAAACCCAAACCTGTCACAATGTCGAATATCCGAATATACTTGTCCTCGTGAGCGGTGACCAGCAGAGACATGGTCGGATGCGACACTATCCGATTTATCTGAGTAGCTGGTGTGCCATCTGCAAAACAAATATGTAATTAGCGCAAGCCTCGGAATGGAACATCGCGCGCACCATAGCTCATATCGGTTTGTAATCGGGACAACTCCTTGCCAGTCTCGATGTCGAATATCTTGACGACCGCATTCTGATACGCGACAGCGACCTTTTTGAGGTCGACCTTGAGCGCCTCAACCGCCGTAGCTCCCGGAGCGTCCATATCCTCCTGCAGCTCGTCCGGGTTCTCCAGCCCCGACCACGCCCATGTGAGCTTCAGCGACCCACCGCCAGACGGGCCGCTGACGTCCCAGACCTTCACGGTCCCCTCCGCGCCGCAGCTGATGAGGGTGCTCTCGTCTCGGACAAGCGCGAGGTCCCACACAGCGTCGGTGTGTCCGATGAGCTCCCCTCGCGCGCGGGTTTCATCGTACGGTGCGTATGTCGTGTGCGACGAAGACGGGAGCGCCCAGACGCGAATCGACGAGTCGAGCGACGCCGAGTACAGCAGCTGCTTCGAGGGTGCGTGTATCAGTCGTGTGATTGCAGCTGAATGGCCACGGAGCGTCAGCTGCGGCTCGATTTCGGTCGTTGCCCGTGAGCTGGCGATCAAAAGAGACGTCAATACACGCAGGGGGAGCTAGAGGAGGGACATACGCAGACGAGGCTAGACCATTGACGTCCATGCGCCATATTTTTACCGTGCAATCATCTCCACCTGTCGCCAAAGATAGCTCGACAGGATGGAACGCCAGGGCCCGAACAGCGTCCAAGTGGCTGTTTGACAGGTAAGTATCCCAGTTGAGAAGAAAAGGAAGATTAGCGCTACGCACTTTCTTAGTGTCCGTTTTGGCCGCCAAACCTTATTACCTTCCCCATCGCTCACCACGGACGACTCGTCATCGTCGACCTCACCATCCTCATCCTTTCCATCGTCCTCCTCCGGCCGCCTGTCCCACGCCTGTTGATTCTCTCGTGCGAACCGAGCTTGTTCAGCCTCATGTGACAGCCTCAACTTCTCCTTCCATTCGCCTGCGTCATCAGGGCGGAAAATAGCCGTGAGCTGGCGGGGCTCAGAGTCCCCATCCCTGTCCCGGTCGGTCGCAATGTTCATCGACGACTGTGAGGGCACCATATTCTGCTGCTGCATCGACTGAGGTTGATTTGGAGACGACTGTTGTTGCGGCTGCTGCTGCATATGTTGCAGTTGCAGCAGTCCCGAACCAAGGGGGTTGCTTCGCTCGAGATTGGGGACCTGCGACCCAGAGGATGCCGGCGCGGAAGACGGACCTGCCATTAAGCTGAGGTTGCCGTTTAGAACCGGGAAATCTTTTCCGGACTCGGGGAGGAGTTTCCGCGGCCTGCCGTTAAAGGCCATCTGCTCGAACGGAGGTGCGTTAGGTAAGGTGAGCGAGAGGGAGCCGTTGTTGAGTAGGGGTCGGTTGGGTAATGGATTCATCGCTTGTGGTGAGGTTAGATATGATATTTCCTGGAGGCATCTTGAAAGTTGCATGAGGTTGTGTTGGGCAAAAATGAAGAGAGAGAGGCATGTACTGTTTGAGGTAGTCGCGACTGCGTGCTCGGCTCTTTGGATCCCGACCTGGCGGGGGCTTCCCTAGGCCTGCTACCGCTCCGCCAGAAGGCCCGTTAACCCAATTGCTTCCGCCCCAAGAATTTGGTCGCCCAGATGGGCCGACCGACGCAGTTCCGTTGACACGGCCGTCTGGAAGGGGAGAATCTAGAATGACTGCATGAAGAACTGGACCATGTACAGGAGGAGACACTGTCTGTACCCTCGCTTCGTGGAGAGCTTCCGCCGCTCCCTTCCTTCTGGCTCTGAACGTCGTCTTTTTGAGATGAGGACGTAGTCAGCGCTTGTATCGCGGCAAGTTTTGCAGGGGGGACCGACGGGGCGGCAGCCGCCGGTTGGGTTAGTTGTTTTGAACTATGGGTATGAAACACGTCAATAAAAAATTCAAGTTAAATTATAGTGGAGCATAATGAAAGAGACGGACCGCTCCATGCGCAAGGCATATTCCAGCATTTTTATGCGACGCATAAGGTCGAGTTTTACATTCTCAAAGGAACGTCGTTCGCCTTCGAGAAGGGCTATGCGAGCCTGGGGATGGTATTAGACGCAGACACGCGACCGGAGAAATGGAGCGGAAACGGACCCGCATTTCGGCGCGCTCGATCTCCCACTCATTTCTGTCGCGTTCGTATTTGCGCCATTCTGTCTGGAGGTAGTGGAGAACACTGGAAAGATTCCAATCCTGGCCGCTCTGGAAGGGAGGGGGGGGTATTGAGTTCTGTTGCTGCTGCTGCTGCTGCTGCTGGTTCTGCTGGTTCTGCTGCTGCTGGTTGTTGGGCTGGAGACCCTGCAACATTTCGAGCTCAGAGGCGACGGAGTGCGGGACGGGTGGCTGTCTGCCACGATCAAATTCCTCAAACTTTAACAAGGACAAATTTCAATTCTTTTAGGCTATACGTTAAATCCACTGTATCCCATTTCTGCACTGTCTCGCCAGCCAACGCTAGCCTCGACCGTTACTGGGGGCCCATTCCTCCAAAAACAGTGTCTATTTCTTTCCTGATCTGCAAAGTACAATCAGCATTGCAGCACGAAACGTCAGGTCTTCCATACTTCTTGATCCCGCCTCCAACAGGCGGGCCACCTGGACCAGTTATTGAGCTGCATCACGAATCAGTCATCAGATGCACTCACCCTTCAACGCTGTTGTAGACGGCAGTCAGGAGTCTGCACACCAACCCAGCACCGACCACATACCTTTCTCACGCGCAACCTTGAGAGCGTCTGCTTCGGCTTTGCGCTTCGCCTTGAGCGCAACATCATCCTCGTCTTCCTCCTTCTTCTCCTTCTTCGCAGCCTTGAACGCTAGTCAGCATGAGATCTGATGCAAATCGGCTCGGGAAAGCACCTTCAAAGGCTTGAGCTTTCCACCTTGCCTGCTAGCCATATTAGTGTACAATCGATGAGTCGGGGCGTATGAGGCAAGACGAAAGAAACGAGAGGGAACAAGGCAAAGGCTGAAGAAGGCAGTTTGGTGTTCACGTGCCCGGTCCGTCGCGCGATCCGGCATGAAAGTGCTCAGCCCGTTGCTGCTCTTGGGCGCGTCAGTTGCATCAATGGACGCTCAGAGTCCTTTCGCTGCTCATCCAAAGTGGAAAGTAGAGCTTTCCGCCGTGTGGAATGTAAGAACGATAATAACACGCCCGACGCCGACTTATTTTACACCAGGTCTTGGGGCCCTTCCCAATACATGCCCGGGAGCAACAGTTCCTTTCTCCCTCGTTTCCGCTGAATCGTATGCACCCGGTTTGGGATTGAGCAGGGCACTGCTAACAGCTAGCAGTGTCCGAACCGATCAACTTTACCCAGACATGGCCGTCCTCCTATGCAGATAACGGGCGAGTAGGTTGGGCCCAGACCCACGCCACGCCCGAGGGCGACCTGAAAGTTTCGTTTCCGAACATTAGGTCCTGCTGCTGCCCTTGTCCTCAGAGTCTCGTCGCTCACCCGCAGTGGCAGATGGTCTGCACTTCGTGCCACAGAAGGATGGGCTGCCATTCAACACCATGCGCTGCTCCACACGTCTATAACTCTGTATCCTCCAGAGGACGCAGCTGCTTCCCCTCCCCCTCGTCTTCTCGTTGAGTTAATCCAGGGCTCATACATCGCCATCCTCCCTGCTCTCGGTAGTTCTGAGCCTCATTCGGCCCCCGAATGGAATGCTGGGAATATCTATGACATGCAGCGTACTTTGCCTCGCGCTATTGAATTACCTTCCCCGGCGTCTACAATTGAACCTACGACCTACGAGGTTTTTGTAAGCGGAGACTACGAGGCAGGCTGTTTGTATAGATCTCGCACCAGTTTCTCAAGGTTTCATCTAGATTAGACTATTCGGCGACCCGCGCGAGAATACGCCAGTCCAGAGCCTCCGTCTCATGATCGACGTCGAGCTTCCGACTCATTCTTTCGTACTCGAATCCACGCAGGATGTCCTCTGCGATTTTGTCGACGGCTACGCATTTGGAGATGCCATCGGGCTGGGCGTTCGAAGTGTTTCGGGCTGGTGGACCGTCACACGCGCCTCACTAACGACAGAGGCCCAGGTAGATCCCCAAAACCCTTCTTGATGTGCATATTATGAGACTTGAGCAGGGATTTACCGTGGAACTGCTACGCCCCACCATAATTGCGCCTTCACAAACGCGCGTGGTCCCTATACGCATCGTTCAAGTGGAGCGATATTTACAGCCAACTCTCACGATAGACCTAACGCTTACTTCCGACGCGGACGAGAAGCCGACGACAATATCTGTGGCACTTCCCATAAAACATCTCCCTCGTTGGGCGCCAGATACTCTGCTCGCTATCCAAGGCTCTTACTTCTACGCGCAAGAAATGCCGACCATATTCTCTACATTCCCTCCCCTGCTCGAGAATATCGGAGCCCCTCAACCACCAATACTGTGTCTCCGTGCGTTAGTAGAATAAGTTCTTAGCTCAGGATTTCTCACAGCCCTCCAGATGGCGCCGGCGTCGACGTAATCTCAGAGTCGTTCTGGATCGACTCACTTCCGCCGCAACAGCACAACTGGGTGGTTGCTCCTACAGGCCGGACGCCCTGGGTAGGTCTCAGTTTCGACAACCCTCATCGCAATAAAAACTTATTGACGCTCCAGGGCCTCGACTGGCATGGACCAAGTGCGAAGGATGCGTGGGGCTCCATCGACGCACTCGTCTCCATCCTCGACGCCAACCCCGCATGGTATCCTCGCAAGCTGAGCCCGAACCTTCCTGTGGTCTTAATGGGGCACTCCAACGGCGGGCAAGGAGCCTGGTACCTCGCCTCTCGCTACCCCGATCGCGTCCTGGGAGGTCGGTGGCACTCTTGTTGCATCCTCGTTATTAACGACCCCTCTCCCGTACGACAGTCGTCCCAGCCGCCGCATACATCAAGTCGCAGGCCTACGTTCCGCTTATCATGTCGAGGTCCTTCCTTTGCTTCGCGCCGCCTCTTCTACGTAGTTGAAATTATAATGAAAACAGATCGGCTCACTTTATAGACCCGTTTCATCGAGCCATCCTGGAGTCCTCGCTAACGCCCGACGACAACGATTTGTTCCTCTCGAATCTCGTAGATACACCGGTCCTTGCCATTCATGGGTCAGATCATCATCTCTTGCGGTATTCCCTCGTCTGACACATATCCCTTCTTTTAGCGGAAACGACAATAATGTCCCGGTCTGGCACTCCCGCGAGGCCGTCAGCGTCCTCCAGGCGTGGAACGCCGACGTCAACGTAACGTACTTGCGGGTTCTTGTTACAATGGGCAGATGCTAAGGTCTATTGCATACCACAGTTTCCGGGAAGACGCGGGACAATTACACTGGTACCCTTCCGTCCTCAAGGTTTGGTTCCTGCTACTGCGCATATCAAAAATCTAAAACCCGGGCCACGTAGAATGACCAAGTCCAAAGCTTCTTGGACGCTTTGCTGCGGCAGCCGTCGTCGCAGCACAAACCGCGTTCCAAAACCTTTACGCTCACAGTAGCGGTGCCGTTCGAAAGCGGTTCTCTTCATGGCTGGAAGATTGAGGCCCTCGAGGTGCCAGGCAGGTTCGTGAGCGTCTATCCCGCCAGCTGCGTTCTATGATTTATTCGAAGTCTAGATTGGGAAGATTGACGGTCGAGGCCTTACCCGACAACAAGATTCGGGTCGTCACGTCGAATGTCATCAGATTTTCTGTGCTGTCGGATATGTGGGAACTCAATTCGCTCTACATCGACAAATCTGCAATGGAGGTGCCTCCAGAATATCACGGAGTTGGTGCCATCACTTTTGAACGCGACGAGACCAAGACCTGGAATGTTCGTGAATACCACATGACTATTAACGCGCAAGAATGTTTACTCGCGCCCTAGATTGGCGCCGAGAAGACCGCCATTCAGAAATCGGCACGGATTCAATCGTTCTTGTCCACAGCCGCTCCTTTCGTGATCGCCGTGGCAGACGGCACTAATTCCCATCACATGTCGCTGGCTTTACGGATTGCATACGACTTGAATGCATATCACAGACTCGATGCAGAGATTGTCGTCAGCGCAGAGTCCTTGCAAGAGCGGCTTGACAGTCCAGGAAATATTCTGATCATTGGCGATACCGCGTCCCCATTTGTACACAAACTGCTGAAGCGCGCGGAGACTCCGTTTCGGGTGGATGGAGAAAACCTAACTCTCAGGAACACGATACTCGATGAAGCGGGTTTAGGTGGATACCGTCTGCCCTTGGGATAGACATTCGTTAACGCGGCCCATCCAGGCATATTATTTCTGCACCCGCATCCAACGAACCCAGAAGGTCAAGTGCTGTTCCTCTTATCAACCGACTCCCATGGCCTGGAAAGAGCAGGGAGACTGTTTCCCATCCGGACAGGCGTATCTGTGCCTGATTGGGTAATAACAAGCAGCCGGGCCGACCAAAAAGGGGCTGGAGGCGTCGTAGGTGCCGGGTATGTCTTCTTCCTTCTCTGCTCTCACTTTAAATTACCTGAGCACGCCGTAGTGTCTGGGGAGCCGGTTGGAGCTGGAATGTTATGTCGTGGTTATACTGAACAAAATATTTATACGTGCTTCAAGTCCGCGGCGTTGCCCTTTGAGATGAATTTACGCAAAATTTACGATGGGATGTCCCAGGTCGGATGTGCCCTGGGCGAACGACTTCCAAGGTAATTTTCAACGCCTCTGGGCTCAGCGACTGCCTGATCAAGACTGAGCCACTCATTGTCGCCGAGCCACTCGCTTACAACTCCCAACACCTGCTAAATTAGGCAAATCGACGCTGTGACCCTCTCTGCTTTGACACTTGTCTTTTCAGGTAGAAACGAAAAGCAATCCGCTTAACTTTCTCTACTTTCTGGATTGCATAAATGGCGGAGTTCTCAGCAAGGATGCTGCATCTCAGCGCCTGCTGCCTGTCCACCCCCAGCCCTCCCCCCAATCCAATCCAATCCCCCGCCCCATCCCTGATCAATGGCGCGCTCGTCGACCTCATCCTCACAGCCTGTAAGTCGGATTGGTCCTCCCGTACCCTGATTGTGTTTCTTACCCCCAACTCCCAGAAATCCGAGTCGAGCAACGGCGCGGCATGCAGCGTCTGCGGCACTCACATAAAGCGCAGCACCGACCTGCCCCGACACATGCTAATCCATGCGAAGAATAAGGACGAATTGTAAGCTCCTTTGTGTAGGACCACACACACAGTACTCACCCCTTCCCTGCAGCATGTTCGTATGCCCAGTGGAAGGCTGTACCCACCAGACCCTGCAGCGCTCGAATCTCGCTACCCACATCCGCACGCAGTACGTCCCCCTCTTTACATCGTCGCATCTAGTTTATTTATTGTCCTCTCCAGCACGCGTGCAAAGCCCCACAAGTGCCCGGAATACTTTCCCAATGGCCAGAAATGTCAGTTCGCGACGTCGGATCCGTCTTCATTACATCGGCACCGGAAGAGGAAGCACGGCTACAAGCCCCGCTCGTCGACCACGACCACGAACGCGACCGCGTCCGGTAGCGGCACTCGCGAAGATTCAGTGGAATCTTTCGAGTCCGAAGAGTCCTTCGGCTTGCGCCCCGAGACATCCAACTCGGACCCCGCCGCAGCCAATGACACTGTGCACACCTCGGACCCCTCCGGCAACACCCTGTCGTACCCCTTCTACCATTATTCCACTTGCGAGAAGGTCCCCATAGAGCGTTACGACTCCCCGTACTATCCTCCCCAGGATTTCAAGCTTCCGTCGTGGATCGATTCCCCCTTCGATTCCCCGACACCTCTGTCGACCTTCTCTTGCACCCAAGAAGACTGGGATGCGTACACGCTCGCCTCGGCGCAATTCACCTCTGGATCCGAAGCGCCCCTATCACCATTTGAGGCTTCGTGGTATCAAATGATGTCGCAGGACTCGTCCTGGAATAGCGATGAGACATTCAGCCCCGAAATATCCCCAATGTCGTCACCCGCATCGTCGGAATATTCCTTACCGTCCCCTGCATCCAGCTCGTGTCCCGATTCTCAGTTACTTGAGGATTTGGTCGCGTTTTACCCGGCAGCCTTCACTGCGGGCCAGGGGGACGATTCATTCACATATCTCCCCCCCTTATATCTTTCTCCTTCACAATCCGCCGCCACGACCCCTCAGTGGTCGGAGCTGCCTGTATTTTAGATATTCTACATTGCTCCGTGTTGTATTTGCTCAATTGTAACAATACCAATTGCTTTCTGTCTCGATCAACTCCGTGTATATTGCCCATCGGTACAAAGTGAATTATACATTATTATACGCCTAGCACTCCGTCAAATTATATACAGATGCAAGGGTTTCCTTTCCGCGATAGCCGCTGAGCGAAGCAGCGAATAGTCCTGCCCGAAAGAGGGCCGTGGATGGTGTCGCCCACCAGATATTGGATCCATTAATAAATGGATGAATGTCGTAAAGGACCCGATGGTCACACCACCATGACCGTCGAGACGTAGGTGAGGATTTGTTTGTTGTAAAATGTCGTCAGATACGTGTTGTCCGCCATTTTGCTTTGTTCTGTGACCACCTTCTCCAGGCAATCTACAAATGCGCGAATGGTGCCGTCAAATCCGGTGATGTATCCGCGCGCGCAGAGTGTTGAGAGCACCTCGAGTACCCAGGTGCGGCAGGTAATGCCTGAAGGTACCAGTTAGATCGGCTGAAGCGTCGGTCAAGAGGAAATGATGCCATTTTTGCGATTTTCAGGCACAGTTGAGTAGCTGCTCTCGAATACGTTTCTGCAAATGGCGGCGAAGGTGGCGAAATCGGCCGGGGTATATCCTCTGACTTTAAAGTAGCCCAAAATGACGCGGCCGGAGAGGGATTTGGGTTGAATCCTCTGAAACCCGTAACCTTCTGCAAGGTTACCGGGTTTCTCGTGCCAGTGATGTCTCGTCGCACAGCAGCCAGTGGTATCAGTGGCCACAAGGGACCAGTGGAACTTGGCTTCAGAGAGCTGGGTCGTCGTCACGTATAGAGAAGCCGGCTCAAGTAGAATAGAACTCCCGGCAGCAGTCATCGTCCTCTGCACACCAAGTCAATCAGAGACGGACACAAAAAGAGAGAATATGCACACAATATCGACGCTCGAGGCGTAGCTCTGGTACCACCAGACAGGCGAGTGAGTTACAGGTGCCGCATGCAGGCCAGACCTGCTAATCTTGGCAATCTAGCGTGTATCTGAAGGGTGTATGCAATGAGCATGCAGCCTGCTGAGTTTGAACCTTTGCCATATATATCAGAGTTAACCTCAGACGCCGTGTCGCCGAGATCCGGCGTCGCATCCCACGTGGGACCACAGAAACCATTTTCTTATTTTTATCTGGCTGGAACATACGTACGAGGGACAAGATAGGTCTAAGATACAGGTAGGTAGGCAGGTGGAGGAAAATAGGAAACCGGAGAAACCCAGGAATCCTCACAGAAATCGAAAACATACGGTCCGGCGACAGGTCCGTGCAATTACCAAAGAAGATCGGCGCCGATGACGTCGCGACAAACCAATCAACTGCATTTACGTTGAGGATTTATCTTGGTACACTCCTGAATAACCCTCCACCTGGGAAAAAAACACTACTCAGAGTCATCTCGAGTCCGAGTCATGATAAAAGAGAACCTTTTCTTTCATCTCTTCGAATACGAATTGCGCTAATTTTGCGTCTCGGAACAGCGTCAGACCGTACGGATTGCACACTTGCAGCATCCCACCTGCGAGCATGAGATTTATGATGAATGCCCTTTCGTAAACTAGGGATTCGTAACAGGCCTCACCTATTGTTCCTTTGTATCCCGAGTCCATTACACCGGCGCTCACCAGCGCACCGGATCTGAACAGCGAACTTCTTACGAAAAGGGTGCCCATGACGTCCAGCGGAGTGTCAATGATTTCATTAAACTCGACAAGGTAAGCTCCAGGAGCCAGATGCAGTTTGCCGGCGGTCCCGCTGCCTTCGAAAGGGATCTCGACAGTGTCCGCGTTCCGACGACGTATGTTGTCGAAATCGACGACTCCCGCATTCGTCCAACGCAAGATGCGCTTCAATGTCAGGTCAATGCCACAAGGCTGAACCTGATCTTTTGGGGACGCCAGGCCGCGCAATATTTGACGCGCAAAGACTGTTTTCCCGGGAAGTATCATGCCACACTTAAGCAGCCCTGCAAAATGACGGAGATAACAGGAAGAAGGAAGCGATGCCAAACCGTGGCGGCCCTGGTGAAAGAGTCGCTTAACCGGATCACTCCTTTTGTCCGGCGCAATAGTTGGACAACTTTCGAGAAAAACATTTCGTGTTGTTACAATTACAGTGTGTGAGGGAACCCAAATAAAAAGGAGATATATGGTGCGAAGATAGCAAATGAATAGCGCGAGACAACTCTACTGGAAAACAGACCGTGCCACCTGTGGAGATTTCATTTAGCCAATCCAAATCCAGCAAACACGAGCGGGCACTCACACTTTCGAGCAGCATCGTGACTTCGGGCGCAATGCGGATGAACTCCTTGCTCCAGAAATCGTACTTCGGGTTGCGAAGCAGCTCAATAAATGTGACCAACGCACCCCACGGGTGCGGACGATGAACGATGAATCGTTCCAACAACACCTTGGTCATCACCTCTCTGAAGCGGTCATCCTTGACCTCCAAAAACAGATGGAGAAGCAAGGAGCTGAACCAATGCGTGTGGGCATTGGGGTACCGCAAATGCAATACCATAGCGCTGAGGAGGTGATGTTGCCCTGATGAAAGCGAATCAGACAAATATAGCAGACAGATAAAAGGATAACTACCTTCGACATCGAGATGTGTCGCCAAGTAGTGCAGAACGACAACACCAGGATCGCTGGCAACAAACAGCGAGGACCCGCTCCTGGCCTTCGCCTGCGCTACAGAGGAAACTCCAGTGTACATCACAAGAGAGTTGATGAGGGAGAGGTTGTAGCCGTCCGGCGCCGACTCGGCTACTCCCGCGTGTCGCAATCGACTTTTGAGCGAAGGGAGGGAGGTTGGAGTTCCACGGTTCAAGAGGAACTGATCAAGGATTATACCTATCTCGTTGCCCTTCAAGATGGCCGAGAAGTCTGACAAAATGGGGGGAATCGGCCCCATCTCAGGAATAGCATCGAACGTCAGGTTGCGTAGGTGGGGGTCAGGGAGGATCAGTGCGGGTGGGAAAGCACTAAGGATGATATTTCGGAGTTGAATGCAGCGTGGGGGGATGACGTCGCATAGAGTGAAGTAATATTCGCTCAGGAACTCTGGGAAGTCGTGAAGAAGAACCAAGAGCAGTCGGAGGGCTCCACGATACAAGTCCTTCGAGGCAACTTGGAGGTTGGCATCTTTCAGGAAGGGCGACAGGAACTTGAACAAAGACAGAAGCAGCTTGTGGAAGGCAGACCACCCCTTCGGTAGATATGTAAGTGCGTGCGTGTATAGAAGCAGATGGATCCTTTACCTCTCGGTTCTCGGAGAGAAGGAGCTTCGGCATGAACAGTCTGTGAGAAATGAGGCACATCCAAGAGAATGCGAATCCTGGGAAATAGGTCGGCTGGAGGGAGCTGAATGTATCACTAAAATTTGGTTTAGCGCCGCGTCGCCTAAGGTGAAGTCCATACAAACCTAATTGCAATCAACAGCTGGAAATAAACGGGACCGAGGTGTGTTTCGATCGTGTGCAAGTCGTTAATCAGGCTCGAGAAAAACCTGAAAAACGGCTTCTGTTGGAATGCCGGACCTTGCTCCTCGTGCATATTGGCAAGCACCAGAACAAATATCGAAAGGATCTTCGTCAGGTAGTGCACTTTGGCTTGGTCGTTGTTGACACCCGACGCATCCCCATGATACTTGATAATGTAGACAATCAACCTCGACATGGCGTCCAAGGCCTGGAACGCGTAGTCAAAGTCGCCACTTGCAATGCACTTGACGTAGCTGTTCACGCTCGATTCGGCGCAAACGCGGAAGAAGAACGAAGACACATCTTCGACCTTCAAGATTCCTTGCTTTGTCAGCTGGGTGATGAAGGGGACGAAGTTTTTTTCGGGCGAGTGCGACCTCTGGAAAATGTTGACCCATTGCTGGAACCAGACGAAGAGCTTCTCGCGCAATTGTTCCGTCTCTGGTTTAACAGAGGGCTGTCGGAGAGATGCTTCTGGAGCAATAGGAACTGCAGGACGCCGAACCCCTCGAAGATCATCCAGGAGCCTATTGACTCTGCACGCAACGTGAATAGCAGTTACAAGCTGATCAAACGCTAACACTCACTCTTCATTGGCTTTCCCAGCTTGTGAAAGCGAATTCAGAACCTCGATGGAATATCTGAATTGAGCCTGCGTGGCAGTAGGAGGCTCGCTGGATAAACACTCTCGGATTAATGCCGCCACATAGTTGAGCAACGTGGGGCGAGGATCGGTGAAGAGGGTCTTGGCCAACTGTTGATCTTGCAGTTCAACGTTGACAAGATGGCTGCGCAACAAGGTTACTGTCACTGGAACGTTGAATTTGCGCTGCGGGTTACTGTCAGACAGGAAGGAAGAATAGATAACGAAAGATTTGCTTACCTCATCCTCGGCGTAGAGTAGCCAAGTAATGGCCTCCTTTGCGACATCTTCGAATGCCGTGCACAGCGAATCAAGCAAGGCAACGTAAACGTCACGCCCAAGCTGTGACTGAGTCTTGTATAGCAGTTGCACAATTTTCTGAGATATCAGAAGCGGAGTGCGGTTGCGCTCAACAGATTCAGCGGCCAGGAAAAGGATTTGTCGGATAAGGTGCCGCAAATCATGATTCGCTGGCAAACCGGTGAAGGACTGCATCGGTAACTGCACCATCACTGCTTCCAAGTCCCGCGTTAGCACCTACAAAACGGTCAGATGCGTTCAAACCAAACAACAGACAACAAACCGCGAAGCGCTCCATTGAATCTTGATGATTGAGGTATTGGGGCGGTGCCTCGGGTGCAGGCGAAGGAGTGTATAACGCTGGAGTGAAAGAAGCCGTGGAGTTTGGTCGGCTTGCGGCACCGCTTCGTTTCGGTTCCATACCTAATGACCAGTTGTCAATCCGTTACAAAGGATTGAACCAATAAACTTACTGAAGTCCTCGTACACACCAGCTTGATGAAGCTGTATCCCATTTGGTTTGACTCGGAGTGGATCCGGGAGGGTGATCGCAAAGCTAGACGGCACGGCACCGTGATCCCAGAAAGCCTGGCCGTTGCGAGCCTGTGGCAATCTTGAGACAGTTGTCGGTTGCGGGATGTGATTTGCTTACCTCACGATGTCGGCGACGAGCCTCGAAGGATGCGGCAAACCCTTCATCGACGTCGGAAACAGCGCGCTCCATGGCCGCCTTTTCAATCGCGCTACACGCGATGTCCAGGTTGTCTTGAACCAGAAGTAAGATAACTGGCTCCGGAACCATCTGGCCAGCAATATCAGACACCGATTCCGACGCCAAAAAAATAGCACTTACTTCATTGAATCCACTGTCCGACAAAGATTGGCGGAGGTGAGTGGCCAGGTTGCTCTTCAAAGGTTCCTTGCATGTCACGAGCGCAAGACTCCCAGCAAGCTTCTGGGCCATCAGGTGGCCAGCCTTCCGCAGCTTTTCTTCGTTGGCCTCCGTCGCGAAATCCTTCGTCACAAGCTCCCGAGTCGAAATCCCAGCAATTGTAACAGACCTTTCGACGACGGGAAGGATGATCTGTAGGACGTCAGTCATTATGGATCTCAAATTATTCGGTACGACAACGCTTACCTCACGAACTGCACGGTCGACGGCAAGTGCCACAGCCCGTTTAAAGGCATGATTGACGTTCAGAGGGGAAAGCTGAGCGCTAACGTGGACATGCAGAGCCAGCGCCGCGAGAATAGCCTCGATATGGGCTCCAACGACGCGATGAGAGTCCGAAGGGCTCGTTGGGCCAAGTGCTAGTACCTGGTTATCGGCCGGGTGTACGGCAGACGCGTAGCCATCGATAGGGAGCGAGTCGATGTCTCCAACGTAGTCGGGCAAGGGAGGTCCAGCATCTGCCAGAGGACGGTTCCTCAGAACAGTTGTCGCTTCGACCGCATCGAGATCGATGTCGAGGCCCTTGCAGAGAACCTCGATCTCGAATTTGAGGTTTAGTTTCAACTCGGCGAAGTGATAGAGCTCCGCAAGAAGGCTTATGACAGCCATCAGCCACGGATTCGGTGCCTTGAAGATCTTGGACTTGGCGCATGGTTCGAGGGTCTTGCAAACGAAAGGAATGGCGACAACGAGTCGCCCGCTATCGTACCCCTCAAGGAGCAGGTCCTTGAAAGACAAATTCCTGAATCTGATTGGTCGATCACGTGCCAAAGTGATGGTCCCAAGAAACGCCCCAACATTCTTCAGCGTGCTGCGGTCGGCGCCAGACTGCATCGACCTCTCGGAGTTCAGCATCGACGCGGACTTCACCAAGGTCTCCTGCAGAACGAGCTTTGACAACGGTTTCTTATTTAACGCGTCGAGGAAGCGAAGATAGAGGGAATGATTGTTTGGCTCGGTGCTGATTCTTTGGTCGACGAGATAGTTGGCGAACCATCGGGAATAATCGTCCTGAAACTGTTCCTTCATCTCAGACAGCTTGTCATCGAAGTTGTTGGGAGCCAAATTATTGACGATGAAGAGGATGCGGTCAGACAACTCTTCCGGAGGGACCTCGATCTGGCCTTCGATCTGGTCAGGCTGAATAGCCGTAAATACGGGGGTGGGTTCGGGAGCGCCAATGCTGCGGAGGTCAGGATTGCTATTGCTATCTTCAGCGGTAGCGATGGCCCGTTGGATGCTGGCAACCAACTCTGGTCGCGCTTCGGCGAGGTGGGGGATGCGGAGTAAAGCGGTACACAGTGGCTGCCACTCCGAGAGCCTAGATTCAAAGCGGCTGAGCGCTTGGACACCAAATCTGAACAGGTTTGTCTCCGGAGGGCAGTTCAGCGCATCAATAATGTACCGGACGGCAATGCCCAGTGGTATGTAGTCGATGAGCTGGTGCTGGATGAGGGAACCAAAGAGATAGCCGGTCATGGCCAGCTCCCGGGCGGGGTAATAGGATTGGAAGAATTTGTACTCGTCGAAAAGGAAGTGGAGCATGCAAGAGAACACTTCATGATCCCGAGGATTATTCGAGTCTTTGTTGCGCTGAAGCATGGCAATCACCTCGTCGATGGTGGTGTGCTCGTCGTACATTTGTCGGTAGATTCCGTCAACTTCTGCTTCGATCTCGGAAGAGTACGTGACGACGGTGAAACCAGGTTCAACGTCGGAGCCGGGGATTAGGCTCATGAGGCGGGGGTGGATTTGGAGGCAGGCATTTCGGACCTCCATGCAATAGCCTATGTCCTTTTCATTCATGGAGTTAGAGCTAGAGTTCCTGTTAGTCGATGGTGTACACGATGTGTATGGAAAACTTGCCTGTTGCGGAGGACGCGGAGGATGATGGTGATGGTGTTGGGGCTCAGAGGCATGGTACGATTCTCAACCGCAGGGTCGGATATCCGTGATACCTTCTCACTGTCCATTTTTTGGTCGAGAAAGACGACAACCGAGTGAAGGAATTCGGCGCCATGATTGGCTACATGGTCCGCCAACCACTTGTCCAAGTTGAGATATTCTCGTCGGGATGCAAGCGCCGCGACATCAAGAGCAAATACGAAGGGGCGAACTTCGAGTAGGGATTCGAGTATCTGAAGAAAATGTTTTAAAAAAAACCCAATGACATTGGTGGAATACGCACTTTGAGATCCTGGGCCACGTCCAGGATTCTTGTGATGTTGAGGGGGTTT
Organism: Mycena rebaudengoi; assembly: GCA_029282285.1. Taxonomy (NCBI): domain Eukaryota; kingdom Fungi; phylum Basidiomycota; class Agaricomycetes; order Agaricales; family Mycenaceae; genus Mycena; species Mycena rebaudengoi. The sequence continues at coordinate 1,120,741 of JARJCX010000007.1, forward strand.
TCGTCGTAGAAGTCGCGGAAGGCGTTTGTGAGGTAGGAGGGTTCGATTTGCCAGATTCTCATGAATACCAGCTGATGGTTTGGATGTCCAGCAAGGAACATGGACAAGAGCCTGCGTGAGTATTCAAGCCGTATCTCATTCCAGGAGAGCTCCTGTGCTCAGTTTAGCGTAAAGAAACATAGAGTATACACAGCGTACGTACCGGGACTTGGAGCAGCCCCATGTGAACGAGTTCGGCGCTGATTTTGATTGCTTTGTCAAGCATTTCCCTCACACAGGTTCGAATCTCGAGCGACTCGGATTCCGCAAGGCGCACGAGAACCTCGAAGAGCTCGAGAGAATTCCAGGTGTGACCTTGGACGTTGGCAGCCAGCGACCTGATCGTCGGGCTTGCTATTGACACATCGTCGACGGTCACGATCCTCCTTCCCGGCAGTTGGACAAAGTTAAAAGTGTCGGCAGGGAGGGATAAAAGAGCATCCAAGAGACGCAGTTGATACAGGGAATTCGACCACGTTGTCCAGAACCCCGTCACCGCATGAGGCTCAGCATCGCGAGGACTATTGACAAGAATCGCAATGAGAAGCTTGAGGGTCGCAGTGTCGACCCCGTGTCGATCCGGCCAGTCGAAAGACTTAATAACGCTGGCCCAATTGAGGTGGACGTGCTGCAAGTGACGAAATGTGAGAAGCGAGGCAGTCGCGCCGAAACAAAACGTACGAAGCTGCTCAATGCCCGAACCAGCGCTCCAACATCACATATTGTTGTCCCTTCTGCAGCAAGACGGCCCAGAGTTGACATTACCTCGACCAAAAAGCTGTCCCTTGGAGGATTCGCATCCGAAATATTGAACCGCAGAAGGAGCGCACGAATGGCATCAGGATCGTTGGTAATTTCGGGCCCCAATTGGATGAGAACCTGCACAAGAGTCGTGCCGGGGGGGAGGCTAGAGAGTGACACGTCAATACGCTAGGTGCGGTCACCGCGTGGTGGACGACATACCTCAGGCTGGGGAAAATTCGGTGGAGGATGGGGGCGATGGTCTCTTTGCCATACTTTGATTGGGCGGCGACAATGAGAGCCTGGCGCTGGGTGGCGTCAAGGGCCGGGGATTCGGGGGGTGGGTCGGAAAGAAGATTGGACATGAGTTTTGACACTTGGTTTACGGACAGGTCTGCTTGCTCAAATGAAGGGTTGTGACAAAGAGCCAACACGGCGTTGTCGAACTCGACGCGGATTATGTTCGACGCCTGGTTTGCGAGCTCCTTCCGAGTTGGGGCGGAGACGATGGAGGCCGCTAGGATGAGTCGTTCGAGTGGGCGAAGACCAATGCGGTCCGAGAACCGCACCAAGTCGAAATGGCGGAATAAGTCTCCCTCGCCCTTGTCAATGCCGTCACGGAAGCGACTGGCGAGCAGGGGGTCGCGTGCAAGGCGTTGCGTCTCCTGGATCAGGAGCCGAAAGGTCAAGGAAGTGGAAAGCTCAAACGCGGAGGGGCGTGGCAGACGGGACGAGACGTGATTGCGAGTGGACGATGAGGCGGCGGATGAAGTGGAGGTAGGTATCTATTCCATGTTGCTCCGACAACTGCGTACGCGTCAGACCGCAAAAATGAGAGGCGAACAGAACGAAAGCAGAGACTGGGACTCACGGAGCGGATTTCTATCTGGTTTCTGTCAAAGTTGTCTTCGGTGAGCGTAGAAAGAAGGAACACGATCTGCGCCTTGACTATGGTGTGGATGTTGGTACTGGACGTCGGCGGGTTTTCCATGAATGACGACCTGGACGGTGTCAGCGGGCGTCGGACGCTGCCAGGTCCAGTAGGTCCACTGGTGCCCTCGTGTCAGACGCAAGCTGAGGAACCCACAAAGTTCAAGAAAATGGAAGCACCAACGCTTAGGCAAGTCACGGTGGCGGACTTTGAATTTCGGCCCTTTCCGAAGCAAATTAAGTACGTTAATTAAATTTGCTTCCTCAATGAAACAACAGGTTCACAGCGTCTATCGACAATGCTAGATAACAAATATAAGTACTCGTATCAATTACACTACAAAAACCCCAGAAAAAATGTAGCAAGTAATAACGTTAAAATGGAGAGCAAGCTGGGGCGGTGGCTTGGGCTGCCCCAAGACTTCCCCACATGATGTGACTGGCTGCTCGTCGTCGGATGCAGCTCCGCCATCGCCGAGTCGCATATGCCGGACCCTTTCAGCCAGTCGGGTAGCACAAGCACGATGGGCACTCCTCCCTTGGTGTATTCAGCTTCCAGGTACCCCTCCGATGCGACGACAAATTGGCGGCATGCGACCACACTATGTTAAATGAGTGAAGAGGTGCATGAGGGGCGGTAGACGCACTCTAGAGCCACTGCTCCTTGCTGCCAAGGCGACTTGAACGCGGTATGCGTCAATGTCTGCCCGGGGGAGCCCAGATTCGTTACAATAGACACGATACCGCCTTTCTTGAAGGCCAAACCATTACTGCTGGACGTTAAGATCTCAGTTTCTTGCGTTACCCAGTCGGTCGTCTTGATGGCCCAGTTTCGCACCTAGAGCTTGTCAGATGGGAATGGAGACTAAAGGTGAAATCGTTCAATACCCGGTTGAGGGTCGTAATGAGCTGATACGTCGAGGTACTGGTGTAATTCGATGGCCACAGCGGTTCGCGGTTATACTTGACAATATCAGTCAGGTCACGAAGCGGAGAGATGAGGGGTCAACACACAGGATCAGCAGCACCGCTAAAACCTTGCTCTTGCCCGTAGTAAACAATTGGCATCCTGGTAAAGAGTAAATGTCGATGGATTATTTTGTAAAGGCAGAGAGACTAACCCTTCCGACAGGAAACTGAACGTCATTGCGTTGCTGCATGACGATAGTTAGATCTTAGAAGTACGGGCTTCACCGAAGACTTACTAAAGACTCTGCGGGTCAACAGACAAATTGTGCCATCTCGGTACGTCTACAATAATTGTGAGTATTCCAGTGTGGAGAGGGGCAGAATAAGAACCTTGGTTCTCCAAGAAATTACCCAGCCTGTAGAAAATGGATCAGAGAGGAAATCGAATCGATGATGCACTAACACTGTCGTGTCCTACATGTAGTTCTTTAGATGTAATATTTAGTGTGTAAAAGTGACATACTGTGTACGCTTTCTTTGACTGCTGAAGGATATTCAAGAGGGCAGTCATATTCGGCGGTCCAGGTCCGACTCCAGGAAGTGCAAAAGCGGCAACGAGTGCGTTGTACAATGGATAGTTCAGGACAGAATCGAGTACATTGGGTCCCTGAAATTCAGCAACTTTCCTACGGGATGTGAGTAGAAATTTAAACAGCAAACAAAGCTCGCGTACGAGACTAGAGGGTCGAACACCTCACCCATTGAGAACACTCCCGCACTCTTCAGGAACGGGGGCCAGAACTCTTTCTGGAAATTTTATCGGTGGTGAATTAATGGAAGTAAATGTTTTAGACGCACCTTGACATGCTTGGCCGCATCGATACGAAGACCGTCTATCGAGTATGTCTTGACAAGGTCGGCGATCCATTCAGAATACTTGGCTATTACGGCTTTGTTTTCTGGTGGCGAATTGGGGGATGTGATGGCGCTCTGGGATGTGCCTCACCTGTATTCACGTCCGGTAGAGGAACCTTTTCGTCTCCAAACCAGCAATCCTGCTCGCTGGTGGTGTTTCCCCAAACAATGGGACAGTATGGATGGTATAGCGACTGAATCGATGATCAGCTCCAATCCAATATTACGATTCCTGTGCGCACTTGGTCCTTGAACATGTACTTCGAATAGTCGGGGGTCGTTGACGTCGCCATAACGTTGTTTACAACAATATCGACCTTGAGTGGATGAGATATTTTCACCGTCGTACATAACACGCGACCTACCATGAGATACATGTCCCTGCGATGCAGCTCAGCCGAGAGAGCCTTAAGATCGTCCGCAGTGCCAAAGCGCGCATTCAGTTGCGAGTTGTCCGCTATCCAATATCCGTGGTACGCGTCCCCATATGGAGTCCTCGGACCTTCGTAGTTTTGGTTTACTGGACTGATCCAAACTGCGACGTATTAGATTAGCGTTTTTCGGAACAGCGATCAGCTCACTGGCGGTGAAGCCGGCGTTCTGAATGTAGTCGAGATTTCGGCGGATACTGTAACGAATTAGAGAACGAGCATTAGGCCGAAATGGCGCGTACCTGTTCCACGTTCCGCCGCACCATGTCTGGTCCCCCTCCCTGCATTCGTTCACAACAGCTCCGGGGGTCAATGCGAACCGATCAGTAATAACCTGATATATGCTTCGGGTCTAGAGAGATATATGAGCAGAGTATCAGGATTCGCAAAGTAGGCTTACTCTCCACTGCTCAGCAGTAGCCGCAAGTGCAGGTCGGACTTGAGAGACCAGGAGGGGGAAAAGAATGAAAGACGCAAACATTTATATGCAAGTAAAGACGGCGAGGGGTAAAAAGAGCGGCAGAGCAAGCTAAAAAGCCGCAACGGAAACCGTAAACCGTAACGGAAATTCGGCTTCAAGTTGAAAGTTTGCGAGCTACCGAGTCCATATGGATGCCATTTTTGATGGTTGATCCGAGTCTGAGCGCGTTGTAAGGTGCAAAATCGCGCGCCGACGCGTTGTCGCGTCGCGCTTGAAACTGCAGAATGTTTCTCTCAAGTCCCTAATTTTGGATGTGGGGAAGATAAAGGGGTATTGATCCCTACCACGTCACCATTGCACTTTAAAAATACATAAGTAACCGAGAAATAAACCAGGCCACGGAAATATTTTTCATTGTTCAAAGGACAGTCTGCAATTAATAATTAATAAAGGCCACCTTCACAATCCCTCCCGCCATGTACGTATGGCTAGTTCATCGACAGCTGTGCGACATACATATTTTGCAGCCGCCTTCTCAGGAATCGCAGAGAATTGTCACAGCAGATTGCAAACGTAATAAATAAAGGCAGGGTCCTAGAAGAAGTAGGGGTTATGAAGGAAATTCGGACCCAAAGTCAAGCAAGAACAGTCGGCAGGCCGCAGCACGCATTAAATCTGAGCTCTGGTTCGACTGCTGAATCGCCAACCACCGCGAAGGCGTACCTAACAACCAGCTACGGTAAATTATTTTGCCGAGATTAAGATTCAAAAGCGAGGAGCGCTTGAGACTCCTTCGAGGAGAAGAATTACAGTATGTGAACGGTCGGATCCGTGCGACACGAAGGCTTGTGGCAGTGCAAGGCCAATAGTCCCAAATACGCTTGGATCGTGTCCACGTCCATCCGCAGTAAATATGGCTCCTCAACGCAATGGCGACTCCTTCACAACAGTAAGCTGCCCACTTTCCAGCATTCAATTTACCAACTGTCATCCAGTTTGGATGGAGCGTCTGCGTCTGGATTCTTCTCATTCCATTCCAAGTATACTTCCCATGTGCTTCACATTAAACGACCTTTACTTATAGCCTCACGATAGTACGGCTACCACATATCTGTACTCAACCAAATACAGGCCGTGTTGACTTGCAAAGATGTCACGCCGGGCACCCAACCGTCCCTCTTTGGTCTGCCTACATGCTTGCCCATGTCCGACTTCACGTTCTCCGTCGTGACGGCAGTATTCACTGTAGGCGGTCTGGCGGGCAGTCTCATAGCTAGTATGGTGATGGACCGCTGGGGTCGCCGAGGCGCCGCGCGAGCAAGTTCTCTGTTCATTGCAGTCGGCTCAGCTCTCATGTGCATAAGTGCCTCCGTTGGCGTCCTGGGTTTCGGAAGGTCCGTTATATTTCCCAGTTCTTTTGGCGTCAATTTCAACGACTGTTAGACTGCTTGTTGGAATTGGCTCAGGAATCGGCCTATGCGTCGCGCCAATATATGTCTCAGAGATCGCTCCAAACAAGATTAGTGGAAATGTCGGCAAGTAGCGAGGAAGCAAATGGTTCTCCAGCGTATTTATTGTGCTTTGCAGGCGTATTGACGCAACTGGGAATCGTCGTTGGGATTATGATCACTCAATCGATTGGTCTGCGCTTCGCGACCCCGACTGAATGGCGCTCGGTCTTCTTCTTTTCTTCGGCTTGCTCTGTGGTACAGTTTTTCCTGAGTTCGTTGATGGTAGAGTCGCCTGCATACCTGGGCAGCAAGGGCTTGGTGGACTCTAAGAAGAGTGCTGCACGCAAGCTATGGGGCGTGGCTCCCATTGTCACTTGTAGGTGGCGTTCCTCCTCAGGCTCCTCAACCCTAATCCCTCCCAGCCGCTGAGGATCCGCTACTCGACGAGCTGGAGGCACTTCGTGAGGATCCCGCTCATATTCCAGCTTTCACGGTACCCCAAGTTCTTGCGGCTCGTGAACTGAGGAAGCCTCTCGCGATTGTCTGTTTCGCCATGGTCTCGCAACAGCTCTCAGGTACGTTGTTCACCATCCCTTTCCTCTCAAATCCACTAACAGCTTCTATCAGGTATTAATGCAGGTCAGTCATATGTTATGGGAACGGTGCAAAACCTAAGAAACTGGCAGTCCTGTACTACAGCAACGACATACTCTCGAAATCCTTGCCCGAGTTTGGGCCTTATGTGTCTCTAGGCATAACGATAGTGAACGTGCTGATGACGTTCCCTCCGATTCTCCTCATCGAGGTCTGCGATCCCATTACCGCACTCCCAGCTCCTTCTTGACGGTCCATACTCTTAGCGCATGGGCCGCAGACAACTGTTGACCATATCAACCTTCGGTGCTCTCGCATCCCTCACCCTCGTCGGAATTGGTCTGAATACTGGTATGGTCACGTTGTCGAGTATCGCCATCTTGACCTTCGTAACGTATGCTACCTACCAATCTGCCGACCGCAAGTGGGCTCACAAGTGACAGATCCTTCGCGTCCGGGTTGGGGCCGGTACCTTTTGTCATAATCCCTGAGGTCTCGCCGTACCATGCAAGTGTTTTTCCAACGTGCATAATGTTGCTCTCGACGCTGACTCCATCCACGTCCAGGCTGTATCAGCACTCTCATCCATAGCGATATCGCTCAACTGGACTGCCAACTTCCTCGTGGGCCTTGTTTTCTTGCCTCTCCGTAACTTCCTCGCCGGTGGGGATGTCACGAAGGAAGGGCGAGTGTTTTACGTGTTCGTTGTTGCGTTGTTCTGTTCCATGTTCTCTCTATCACGCGTTTATCGCTGAATAATGAGGCGGACGACTGTAGTGAAATTGTAATTATAGGATGCTTTAATTAGCTTGCGAACAACACCAAAAATAGTATATCAGGATCCCACACAACCAACTTGGCCAGGTCTAGATTTTTGGAGATCATTGCGTGTTCTCTGCCTTTTAGGGTTCACAACGCTGATGCCCATACCATGATTTTCAAGTCCGAGACTCGGCAGCCCCTGATGAGATATATTGGGCAGCGGCTCTTCGGCTGCAACGCTGAGGCTAGAACATCGATATCGGGGGCGGTAGCAAATTAAAACACTCGTCCTGCGTTAGTAACCAATAAAAAAAGAACACCATATCACCCTTAGAATATCTGTTGGAGTTCTGCAGGGATGTTGACTTGGGAGAAGACTTCATGGGAGCCTTGGTGATAGTAGCAACTTAACGGTCATGACTTGGCTTCGCCATTGGGCCGAAGAGGGAAGAAATTGATTCAGAGAATGTCGGAACGTACGGAGAGCAGGCGGAGCGTCCTTGTTCCTGATCAGAGTGGAGAGGACATCAAAGCGTGGCTGTTATTGTTGTTCCCATTCGACAGAGTCGGCAGAGTCGGCCTAGGAGCGCATGAAACAGCCCCTTCATCAGGAGGGCCACAACCAACTTTGGCCTGCTGTCCGTGTCCGTCTCAGGATGAAACTGTCTGAGCATTGCCGCTGCCCGCGGCAGCATCAGCCAGGCATCACTTTTCAATCAAGGATCTGACATGCCGATGACCGGCCGCATTGTCTTTGGTTGGCATTGTAATGAGAGAACAAGGGCAAGGAGGGACAATTGAGCTCCTTGCTCTCCTCCACGACATCGAGAACGAGCAGGAGTCCAGACTCAGAGTGCGTTGAAACCACGAACGTCGGGAAAGGTGGCAACGATATATCGGTGCAGCGAACTTGGCAACTGGTTACCAGTCACATCAAATGTAAGTCTGGCCCCGCGTTCCGTATTTGTCTCTATCTTTCTCTCTCCTCCCCTTCATTTCCGTTTCGGTTTTCGTTCAGAGGCTCCCGGGCTTACCTTCCTTTCGGTCTTTGCCAGTGCAGTTGCGCAAGCGCAAGACGTTGAACGTCCCTCAATTCAATCCTCTTCTCTCGGTGGCTGGAAAATCTTTGGTTGCCTGGAAATTGCACCTCTGCGAAACCACCCTTACAAAGTAGCTGGACTGAAGGAACCCATTCTTTAACAATACACACAGTACGCCTCGCTCTCCATGGTACTTCTTCCCCTGACAAAGCTCTCACAGCGTCAATCGACATCGTTTCGCAAAGCATATAGCCATGGTTTCCAAAAAGCTAATGGGCTGCTGGGCCTTTATCGACTTCCTGCTCCTGGTCGCCGCAGGATTGTCAATCGCATTCTCCATTTTGTGGAGGGCCCCCAACCTCCTCATGAACATGGCCATCTCGAATGATTTCCTCACTGGTATGTCTGTGCTGCTGGTTCGGTCTCTCTGCTTCTCTGACCCTTTCACAGCTGGGATGGTCCTAGGAATAGCGTTGGCACTCACATTTGTCATATCGCTGGGTGCTGTGGTCCAGCGGAACCACGTCACTATCGGCTTCGTCATCCTCAACTGGTTCTTAGTCGTGGATGCGGTCATAATCACAGTAGTCGGATCCATGATCTGGTTCCTCTCCCTGCAGCAGCGTGATAAATTCCATACCAAGTGGATAGCGCTGCGTCCGCAAGACAGAATTACCCTTCAAGACCAGGTGCGCCTTTTACTCCTTGTCGCCCTCAGCTCCCTGAACATCGTGGCAGTTCAAGTGTTGTGGTTACTTCAATAAGACTGATACCTTCGAAATTGGCGGGACGTTCTGCACCTCCCCAGAGTTCGTCGCCGGCCTCGACGCGAACGTCACGACCAACTTCTGCGTAACTCCCGTCACTGCCTTCACGGACTATGCCCTTGAAAACACTTTCACGTGAGTCAATGTGGCCCCGCCCGTTGTGCCAATTTCTGACTTTTCCTTACAGTACCGTAAGACGAGCGTTGCGATGTGTTCACACTGATGCTAATCCTCCCATTCTTTAGATTTACTGGTTACATGGCGGTCACGCTCAGTCTCCTCGTCGCTTCTATGTGTGTTATCAAGAAGGTAAATAGCCCTGTTACTATTATCCATTCGCTCACACCCTTCCGTCTTGTAGAGGCAAGAAGAAGAACGTTTCAAGAAGATCGACGCCAAGCGCGGTGGCAGAGGCTTTGTCTAAGCTTGCATCATCAACACTTCCCGGCTTTCCTCATGTCTCTTCCTAACGTTCACTTAATTTGCCCGCGTGTACAACATTCATTCTCATAGACTCCGGTCCAGTGCAATGCTGCCGTATTGTTTTCCTTCACTACTTTTTTTGATGCATAGCCTCTTTACACTCTTTATTCCGAATACCAAGTTATGTCGAGGGTTGATGCTGTGCCCCCAACAGCAAGAAGAGTTTGACTGAATGTATTTTTTGCCCTGTCGGATGTATGTCTCTGTCTATGATGACATTGTTGAGCGTCGTTTCAACATTATGGATTCGACAACAATATCGATGCTTATCGCAGTGTATGTAGATATTGATACTGCACTTCACTCGGCAGGTGCGGCGCCTTTCTTGTCTGTGTAGCTTTTGAGCCTTGCCAAAGAGGAATTCGTCAAGAAGCAGGCAGAAACGGGCGTAAAAACGAACCGCTTGTAATCCCTCTCCGCCTTGACCTCTGCGTTCATCTTCTTTGACGCCGCCTCGTCCCCGGGTTCCTTCCCACTCTTCTTTTTGTCTTTCCGCTTTTTCCACTTTTCTGACGAATTGGCGGCCTTGTCCATGGCAAGCAAGTCCTTGATCGAGGGTAATGCAGAGCTTTGGAGGGGAACTAGTCGGGTCGGGTGCACCTCCCCTTCTTCGTCTTCGTCCGAAGGACGGGATGGGGGCTCCGGAACACTGATGGGCAGGGGCAATTTGGGTGCGGAGGGTAGCAAAGAGTCGGAGTCATCCTGCTCGAACCATTTGCCTGGCGCCACAGGACCCGATCCAGGCCCAGAAAGTTCCTCGCCTTCTTCGAGCTGCGGGTCATTTGACTTCCCTGGCGGTTTATCTTCGTCGTCGTCGTCGTCATCATCATCTCCCAAGTCGATGCCCTGATATTCCCCCGCATCCGCGAATATGTCGAAGTCTTCGGGCGTATCATCTTCAGGCGGTATTGCTGTTGACGAAGAAGAGGCCACGGAAGGTGTAGGATCTGCTACTTTCGAGGGAGGCGGCGGCGGAGGCATCAGAACTGTGCTATCCTCCGCTTCCAGTTTACGCTTCTTCTTCTTCCGCTCCCCACCCGTCCCATCGCTCTTAGCCTTCTTCTTCTTCGCCTTTTCGTCTGCAGCAGCACCTATGGGTTTGAAGCCGATGGGCTTGAACTTGCCCTGCTTCTTCGCTGCTTCGAGCGCGTCGTCAGTTGGTTTGGAGGCGGGGGTGCTTGACTTGACACCCCGCTTCTCCTTCAATTCGCGTATCATGTCCTCGCGAGTTCGCTTTTTAGGCACAGCAGGCTCGGTGGCCGCTTCCATGAACGCCTGTTCGAGTGAATCGTCATCCACTGTGGACAACGACGCCTTCGCCTTGTTCTGCTCGAGCAGTGCGACGTCAAGGCCCCTCACAAGGACAGGTGTGATCGCTGTCACCGCCTAGATACTGTCTGTCCTCGTCCGTCTAGACTCCACAATTGAGAGATTGTCGATAAATAATATATATATTAGCAACGTACCGCGTTTTTGTCCCCTAAAGCGCTTCTCAAAGTCCTCCAGGACGGCCTCCACCTGAGGAAAGACGGAGTTAATACCATCCACTGGCGAACCTACCGTGTCGAGACCCACCTGCGCATAATCATTCCCCTCGCCAACGCGTCTCTCCGCTGCGCGGTCGCGATATTTCGCGTCTGATTTTTTTACCTTTCGGGGCTTGAACGCGGGCTCGGAGGCATCGATTGTCTTTCGCCTGTGGGTACATTTGTTACGCTGCGCCGCCTTGTCGAAAGGGACACGACATACCCTGAGGTGCTAGCAGCGCTCGCGGGGGCAAAGAGGGAGCCACGGGATTTCTGCTGTTTCTGTGGCTTCGCACCGCTCCCCGAGGCAGAACTTTGGAGCAAAAGCCTAAACGAGTCCTTGAATGCGAATGAACAGGGTAGCAGCCAGGAACCAAAAAGGGGGACAAACTTGATCCATGCAGTGGTCAAAGCGAGTCGGATTGCGATCAGCAGCACGCGGCAAACAGCGCCAACTTTCTCAACTTGCTCCGCCCACTTAAGTATATACGATGTTTGCGATTCACTCGTTACTCTCTTGGTCATGCGTGTCATTTCAAGCCTTGCCTCTCGTACTCAGTCTCCATGCCTTTGAGAATCCTGGCTCTATTCACAAAGAACGCACATTATTCGGAGAAGGTTTTCCACTGCAGCGAACGTGGTTCAATGGTTCTTTCAGCGTTCAACGTCCCTCTTTGCCAGTGGTTCTACATGCGTCCAATAGTGATATTTCAATGAAACCGTGCCTCGCAACCCGCGTCAAGACTATGGCAAGATCCACTACGCCTGCGCTGTGGTCAAGCCCTCGAGCAAATAACAATTAACAATTATTCAAACCCTCGGTGGGCCCCCGTTCGTGCTTACGAGTCTGAGTTCAAGCCACGAGCGTGTGTGTTTATGCCCTCCCCTCGGACAGGATTCCTCATTCATTCATATGCATTGCGTGGCTCTCCTCATGCTCAAGATTATCCCCCGCTTCGTTTTGGGCCTTTTCGACACTTGCCGACACTACGCGGCTACTTACTTATTTATGGCATTCCAAAGACTGCGAGGTCGATCCACATCTCCAATCGCTCAAAAAAAAACATGAAGCTGTTCATAATCCAAGACCGAGGCTGTTCAAGCTCACCAAGACTCAGGCTGCGCCTGCGTTCAACCCCCCCGAGGCGGCCCGATATTCACGATTTCCGCTCATGGCTGTTGGCAAAGACTTTCCAAACCTACCAGCCAGGCGTCGACAAAGAGTCTTCCTTTCGTTCAGGGTTTCATTTTTAGTCGGCGACACTCAAGGTAATTCCTCTCACAAAATGCAACGAGTGCGTTCACCCAGATTATATACTTCAGGCACTTTATTTTTTCAAACGAACGCAGTGCATTTTTCGAGCGACTTGACATCGAGAATCGAAGCTCGAGATTGACTTCGAGGAGATTGAGATTGAGATTCGGATTGAGATTGAGATTGGGATTTGTAGTACGCTATATACGATGGTATAAAAAAAAGAGGCTTCAATACTTATAATCTGAACGAGTGAATTTTCATGTAATAAGAAGAGAATTTATGTAAGAAGGGAAAAAATAGGCAAGGGAGAAATTAGCAAGCGGGGCGGACTGGACTGGACGACGACGACGAACAACAAAAAACAAGTGATCGTTATACAAACAAGCAGGAAAAAAATGGAATTATTTAAAGCGGAGTGAGAAAGGAAGAGAGACACATAGCAGAACAGGCAGGGAGGGTGAGTAACTATGGAATGAGTATGGATAATCGATGGAGTACTTGTAAGTTTGTATGTATACGTGCGCGGCAGGGAGGAGGAATATTATTGCCAAAACAAAACACCCCCGCCCCAACACCACGCCCCCGCCCCACACACCACTCACATCCCCCGCCCATCCGCGCCTTCTAGCGAGTCGGAGCGGCCTGCATGCACGCAGCGATCGAAGCAAGCAAGGAATGAGTGATGGGCGGAAGGAGGGAGAGGGGAAGGGGGGAAGAAAAAAACGAATTCATGAGAATTCCAGCGGTTCGAACGTACGAGCGTCGAGCTGCGCACCTCTAGTGTTGTTGTTGTTATTGATACCGCCGCCGCCGCCGCCGATATTACCACCATTCCCCTCCCCCATCCCCACCCGACTATCCCGCCGCCCAAACCCCCCGGCCCCAGGCCCGCGCGGCTGGCGCACGACGCCCCCGGGGCTCTCGTGCCCCCCACCGCCCGCATTGCCCGCACCCGCAGGCAGCGGCGGCACCCCGCCAAACACGCCCCCGTTGCTGAACAAGGACGGGAACGCGCTGCTCTGGCGGCGCGGCGCGGCGACGGTCGCGTACCCCTCGCGGATGTTGCCGTTCGACGAGCGCGGGTTGAGCCGCGGCGCCTGCGCGTGCAGCGTCTTCATGTCCGGCATCGACTTTTTCACGCGCAGAGCCGCGGGGCTGGAAGCCGCCTGCTGCTGCGCGGCCTGGCTCGAGAGGTACGCGGACGGCGCGCGCGAGAGCGTGTGCGGCGGGCGTTGTTGTTGCTGATTTTTGCTAGTAAGTATACGACGAAAGAAAGAGAAAAGGAACCCACCCTCGCCGGATCGATGCGCGTGACGACCGCATAGCGCTCCTCGCCCTCGCCGACAGAGTAGTGGTACACGCCGAGCTTCTGCGCGACGAGGTGCACGACCCTCCGCTGCTTCGGGCTCAGCGTGCGCGAGAAGGCGAGCTCGTCGCGCATGCGGTCGTCCTTGAACAGCAGGATGCGCGAGTAGATCTCGAGCGTCGACGGGTCGTTCAGGTCGAGCTCCGTCGTGCCGCCCGCTTTGTCAGACGTGCTGCTCGGCGCGGCGGACGGCAACGGCATCGGCATGGCGAGCTGCGCGGGCGCGCTCGCGAGCGCGTGGCTGTACTGCTGCGGTGCGGGCATGGGCGAGCCCGTCGGGGGCGAGTACTGCTGCTGCTGCTGCTGCGTGTACGGCGAGCCCGAGAAGGAGCGCTGCGGCGTGTACGCACTGGGCAGCCCCATGCCGATGTTGCCTCCACCACCGCTCGGGACAGCGTTGGGGGAGACGACGCCGCCAAAGTCGTCGTACGGGCCGCCGATCTGCTCCTTCTCGATCTGCATGGAGCGCATGCGGCGGATGGCCTTTTCGCGCTCGATGCGCTCCTTCTCGCCGGCCTGGAGCACCTTTTTGTACTCGACGCGCAGCTTGCGGCCCTGGACGTCGAAGCCGTTGAGGGCTGCGACGACGGCGTCTGCGTCTGCGCTCTGGCGGAAGTTGGCAAAGGCGAGGCCGCGGAAGGAGCCCTGCTGGTCGAGGTGGTAGTTGAAGGCGTACGGCGTGGGGATGGAGAGGGATGCCTGTGCGAAAGCAAAAGGTTGGTGGATGGCGGCGATCGGAGGGGGAAAGGGGGACTCACGATGATGTCGAGGAGGGTCTCGCGCTTGACGTTGAAGGGGATGTTTTTGATGACGATGGCGGTGGGGATGACCTCGTCGTCGAGATTTTGGCTGGCGCTTGGGGTGATGGGCGGGGGGGACGTGAGATGGCCCATGGGCGGCGGGGACCCGCCAGCGGAGGAAAAGTCCGAGTTGTTGTGCGGGGAGATGGAACGATCGTCAGAGTTGTCGAGCCATTGCTGGTGGGTGTGGGGGGTCAGTAAAGATCCAATAATCTAGCAAACGACTTGTACAGTGGGCAGGGCACTGCGCACAGGCTTCCTGAGGGGCGACTGCTGGCCTACCGCCGTCAGTGGGCTGTACTGGGACTGGGCAAGGCCCTGGGACGTCGCAAAGTGGAAGGGGGTGCGGGAGGGGTTGTTTCCTTCATAATCATAAGAGTCATGGAGACGTTGGTGCGAAGAAGAAAGCGACAGAGAAGACATGTCGGGGGGCGAGCTCGTCATTATTCGTCCACAGTACACCGCTCGTCAAGAAGGAAATTAAGGGAGGAGGAGAAACAAGTTGCGACTGTTTGCCATTGTCTTCAACTGGGACATTGTCTGGTATACTACTAGGGTATAGGTATACTACACAACAAAAACCATACGCGCAACAGGCTTCATGGGCGTCAGCAGGCTCTCCACGTCCAGCGTCGCAATCGTGATCGTCCCAGAATGATCCCACGGCCCGCGCAGGCTCCCCCGGCTCGACGGCGACGCAGCTCCCAGTACTGCGCTGGGCAGTGAGCTGTTCACCGCGGGTATCACAATCCCCGGCAGGTCCGAAAACTTGGCGGAGAGCAGTCGGTCGGCTTCCTTCGTCGGGGCGTCGGCGTGGGGACGCGGCGACGGACCTCGCGCGACCATCGCTGGCTGTGAGAACGCGGGGCGGGGGACGGAGGGCAGCGTGTGTTTGGGTTGTCTGTAAAGCCAGTTAGCACAGTATACAGATATACAGCAGCACACGCACGATCTGGGAGGGACTGGCCCCAGTACGAGACGCAGTGGACTCGGCGGTGAGCGGCGGCGTACAAGGGTCATTTCAAAAAAACAACTAAACTGCGCAGGGTTAGCATGAGCCCACACAACCTCAGCCAGCGCAAAACTGACTGTCAGTAACCGGTACTGGGGTGAAGTGTGAAGGTGAAGGTGGACGTGATGAAACCTCGGTCGTCTGTTTAACCGTGTTGTGCTAGTATCAAATCCATCTCA
This sequence comes from Mycena rebaudengoi, assembly GCA_029282285.1. NCBI lineage: Eukaryota > Fungi > Basidiomycota > Agaricomycetes > Agaricales > Mycenaceae > Mycena > Mycena rebaudengoi. The sequence goes on from JARJCX010000007.1 coordinate 1,136,365, forward strand.
TATACACTATGTAAAGCAATAAGTACTACAGTCTACTAGCAACGAGTCAAGCAGCGTCCTTCAGCGGTCGGTAGTGCTTCATCAGCTGTGTCCTGAAAGCTATAGGGGTGTGCGTGTGAGTACCACGATATTTATTTATACACGGCAAGCGCCTACCCTCGGGAGAATCCCAGACCGCGGCAGCATCAGTGTTGAGCGGAGACGCATTATTGGGTTCTGGGGATATTATTAGTTGTTCATTCATACAATTCACTCACGGCAACGTACCTCCGAGCAGCTGACTGCAGTGACAGGAGGATCGTCTGCACGCTGTAGACCGCGGACCACTTGTCCTTGATCCCAGGAACATGTGTAAGCAGGTTATAATAATAACAAGAAAAAAACGCACCTGCAGAATGTCGAGACAGATCGCGCCGGAGGAGATGTCGACGTTGGGGTGAAAACAGGGAGTGTCGAACTTGATTGCGGGGGCCACGTAGGGGTAGTTTGGGGGGAACGAGATGGAGATGCGGAATGTCAGGCCGGCGTAGATCTAACAACGGGGGGTGTGAGCGGCGGTCGGTGGCACGCACGCACGCGCGACGCACTGTTTCTGCGGGGCCTTCGATTGTGCCGAGCCATTCGAAGAGGTTGCCGTCGCTCTTTGGGAATGCGGACTGTAGAAGGGGGTTAGGGAGGAGCGGTGGCTGGCAATGGGGCGCGCGCGTACGATGCCCGGCGAGGACGACATCTAGGGGCGAGACGCGTTAATTGGAGTTGCGCGGGGGTAGACAGTTGCGACGTACCATGAGGGTCATGAGTTCATTCGTGAGGCTGGAATGGGCATTGTCAGGGCTTGGAGTAAGGCGCATAAAGGAGACTCACCGCTTTGCGACGCTGCCTGCGACCTGCTGGGAGGAGTTGGTTACGCTTGGCTTTGGATTTGCGCGCGGGGGGGCGAGGGAGGTCGTGAGCTGCTCCATGGCAGTGGTGGAAGAGGACAAGGAGGAAAGTGAACAACCAAACAAGTCGCGCGTCAATTCAACTCGCACGAGGCCGTGCTTACGTTTGCAGCAGATCACCTATGGCGTCGACATTCACGCCGTCCCCCGCAGAACAGGCCCTGGTCCACCAGATATTCGCACATGCAGACCCCCAGAAATTGGGTGCATTGACCGGCGAGGTCGCAGTCCGTGTCTTTGGCGGCGCAGAGCTGGCGCCGACGGTACTAGGTGAAATATGGCAGATCGCAGACGAGGCGAACAACGGCTGGCTGTCGCACAAGGGCGTCGCAATCGCAGTCAGGCTCATGGGCTACGCACAGAAGGGCGAGGTAGTCTCGACGGCCTTGCTTGCGAAACGTAGGCAATAGTCAGTCCACAAAATAGTACATGCTAGAACTGACATCTCACAGCTGGCCCCCTCCCCACAATAAACGGCATATCCCCCGTCGCAACACACAGCACCGGCGCATCCCGCTTCAAAGTCGCCCCAGCCAGCAGGTGGCCTCCCCCCGTTCACGCCCCAGGACAGGGCAAAGTTCCACACAATGTTCCTCAAGTCCGGCCCCGTAAATGGTCTTCTCAGCGGTTTGTGGTTTCTCAATGCACACACACCGCTCTAAGTTATTCTACAGGCGAAAAGGCCCAGGAAGTCTTTATCAAATCAAAGCTCCCAAATGATACCCTCGGACACATCTGGTAACTTTCTCCAACTGCTTTTCGAGTGTTTTCACCAACACACCCACCACAGGAGCCTCGCCGATACCCAGGACCGCGGCGCCCTCGACTCTACTGACTTTGCCATCGGCATGTACCTCATCCAGGCCACCATGACCGGCCAGCTCGCCTCCATCCCCGAGTCCCTTCCCCCGGCCTTCCACCAGCAGGTCGCCGGTGGTGCATCAGGAAGCGCCGTCCGCGCACATGCAACCGGCGGCTCCTACAGCCCGCTCGCCAGCTCCTTCGCCGCCCCCGCCACTCCCGTGCGCGCGACCACGACCGTCCAGCAGCAGTACACCGGCGCCTCCCAGCACCTCCTCCAGCCGCAGGCCACCGGCCCCTGGTCCTCCAAGTCCCCCCCGCACCTCCCCGCGCGCCCCGCCGCCGCATCCGCCATCGGCAGCGGCGCATTCGGCAGTAGTGCCCCCGCATGGGACGTCACGCCCGCCGAAAAAGCGAGCGCAGACCGCTGGTTCGACTCGCTCGACACGCAGAAGCGCGGCTTCATCCAGGACGACGTCGCTGTGCCCTTCATGCTCGAGTCCAAGCTCTCCGGCGAGGACCTCGCGCAGATCTGGGACCTCGCGGACATGAACAACGACGGCTGCCTCACGCGCGACGGGTTCGCTATCGCGTGGCACCTCATCCAGAAGAAGCGCACGGGCGTGCCCATCCCCGCCGCGCTCCCGCCCTCGCTCATCCCCCCCGCCATGCGCACGGCGGCGTCGTCGCCCTTTGCTGCGGTCGCGTCGCCATTCTCTGCACCCCCGCCCGCGCCGGAGCCGCCCAAGGACCTCTTCTCGTGGGACGAGCCCGTCCCGTCGCCCGTCGCCGCCTCCGCAAATGCGTTTGCCGTGCAGCAGCAGAAGCACATCTCGCCGCAGCACACCGCGCAGCACCAGCAGCAGCAGCAGCACACGGGGCACTTTGCCGCGCCGCCCGTGCCTGCGCGCAGTCCGTTTGGCGGTGCGCCTCCTGGTATGTCTTCTTTGCTTGTCTTTCTTTCGTTTTACTTAAAATAAACAGCAGCACCCGCGGCGCACCACGACCTGCTGGGCGACGACGACGACGTCACGGCGGCGGCGCTGCACGACCAGAGCGCCGAGATCGGCAACGCGCAGAACCAGGTGAACTCGACGAGCCGTTCGCTCGCGAGTGCGCAGGCGGAGCGGCAGGCCCTCGAGACGGCGCTGGCGAACCAGGCCGCGCAGCTGTCTGCGCTGCAGACGCAGTTGTCCGCCGCCAAGGCCGCGTACGAGACCGAGACCAAGCTCCTTTCGGGGCTGAGGGAGAGGCAGGGCACTCAGACGCAGGATATTACGAGGACGAGGGAGGAGCTTATACGCGCGGAGAGCGAGCTGAGCGCGGTGAGGGTGGAGAAGGCGGAGGTGGAGGGGGCGGTGTTGAGGGATAAGGAGGAGGTGAGGGGGTTGCAGCGGCGGATGGGGGAGGTCGGCACGGAGGTGGAGGGTTTGAAAGGGGGGGTGGAGCGTGCAAAGAAGGAGGCGAAGCAGCAGAAGGGCCTGCTGGCGATTGCGCGGAAGCAGCTGAGCACGAAGGAGGCGGAAAGGGCGAAGGTGGAGAAGGAGCTGGAGGAGGCGAGGAAGGAGGCGGAGGGGGTGGCGGCCGAGCGGGAGGAGGTGGAGGGCGCGCTGGCGGCGCTCGAGGCAATTCCTGCGCCCGCGCCGCGCCCGCCGTCGCTGCTGCCGGAACGCACGCTCTCGTCCGACTCGCTGGCGTATGCGGCGGCGCACGGGCTGCCGGCGACGCCCGACGTCGGGAGTCCCGCTGCTCGCAGGGCAGCCCGCTCGCAGTCCAGCATCAAGAGCAACAACCCGTTCGACCGCTTCGTGGGGAACGCGACGCCGCGCTCGCAGTCGCCGTTTTCCGCGCCCAATGGCTTTGTGGACCCTGTTGCGCCTGCGGACACGTCTGCCGATCCGTTTGGGTTCGCGCGCGCGTTCGAGGCGGATGGGCCTGCGTCGCCCCTTCCCGACACGGCTGTCGATTCGGCGGGTTCGGCGGGTAAGGACACGACGACGCCCACGGGAGAGCTGGTGCCTCAGCAGCAAACGATCGCTTCACTGTCGCCGACGACGACGGACGATGGCGGGAGCGATGTGTTCTCGACGCCGCTCACGGCTGTCGGGCCTGTGTTCCCTGCGATCGATGATGTTGTGTCGTCGGCGGGGGATGCGGCGCCGTTTGCCGACACGCCAGTCAACAGCAGTGCGCCGTTTGTGAATACGGATGCGCCGCCCGCCAGCGCCAGTGCGCCGCCCGCCAACGCTACGCCGTACGCCGCCCACCACCACGCACCTCCCGGGGCACTTCGAGCCTGAGGAGCCCGAGCACGAGCACGAGACGGACCTGGGGGCGCAGCTGAAGGAGCTCGAGGTGGAGGAGAGTGACAGCGACAGCGATAGCGAGGACTGAGGTGCCGCTGGCGACGCTGGCGAAAGGCCAAAGGTCCGGATGTGAAGGACGGGGACGCGCAGCCCGCGACGGCGGGTGTTCCAGAAGCGGCGGCGAATGGGAATGAGAATGGGGCGTCCACCGCACAGGCGGAGACGTCGTTTGACGACGTGTTTGGCGTGGCGGCTCCCCCTGCTGCGGCTGCGTCCCCCACCACTGCGCCCACGGACGCGTTCGGCATGTCGAGCAGCCCGTTCGATGCGCCTGGGAATACCGATGGCGACAAGAATAATAAGGGCAACGGGCACGCCGCGCAGCCGTCCGTGGCGGGCGTGAACGCGTTCGACGAGGCCATCGGCAAGATCCCGCCGGGTTCCTCGCCCACGCCGCAGTTTACGTCGTTCGACTCGGCGTTTGACGACAATTTTGACTTTGGGGGCGCGCCGGCGGAGGCGGCGGCGTTCCCGAGTACGACGACGCCGTCGCTGTTCCCGACTACGGCGCCGGGGGCGTTCCCGCCCGCGCCGACGGCGGCGACGATTGGTGCTGCGAACGGGCACGCGCCGTCGCCTGGGGGGCTGAGCGACTTTGATAGCATATTTACGGTGCCTGCGGCGGAGCAGCCCGTCCTTGGTAACGGCAGCGGCAGCGCGCCGACCCCCGTGCCCACGTTCCCGGCCTACGTTCCCCCCCCGCGGCACCGGGCGCGCAGAATGGGAAGGCTCCGGCTGCAGCTAGTACCCTCGTTCGACGAGGCGTTTTCGGGCTTTGAGGCGACCCCGGAGGCGAAGAACGTCGACGCAGTACCCTTCGCCCTCGACAAGCGACGTTCAAGCCTCCCAGCGGGCCGCCGCCGTCGGACGCACCCGCGCCGGCGCCAGCGCCGCAGTCCTTCCCGCCTGTGTCGCCCACTTCGTCCCCTAAGTCATCCTCCAAGTCGTCCCCAAGGCGTCGACGACGGCGCCCCCGCCGCGCGCGCGGTCGCCGCCGCCCCCTCCCGCGTCGCGTTCCGCTACCAAGGGCCGCTCGTCGACCGGGTCCAAGGAGGAGAAGACCAAGGACGCGCCGACGCGTACCTCAAAACTAAGTGTGCGTTTCTGTTGATTGGCATTTGTGGTCGCGTTCTTGCTATCTGACGTTATACCTAGATTCGGCTGCCATTCGGCAAGAAAAAGAACAAGGCGGAGCCGCTGCCCTCTGCGCCGTCGCAGCTCGCGCCGCCGCGGGAGGAGGACGGAGCGCGCCGTGACGCCGGCGGTGGACGATGACGTCGAGGGCGTGAAGCAGCTCACCGCGATGGGGTTCAGCCGCTCGCAGGCCGTGGACGCGCTCGAAATCCACGGGTATGACGTGCAGAAGGCACTGAACAGCCTGCTGGGCGCGCAGTGACGCACTGCGGGCGGTATATAAATCGCGAAACTAAGTATTACTTATGATAATTTCTCAATAACATTCTGGACTAGTGGTGCGCCTTCTTTTCTGATTTATTGGCGATTGCGATGCAGAGGAGGTTGCTTTGTGTTGCTTTGCCCCTGTCTTTCCTTTAATCATGCTTTAGCTTTCGAAATTCCACTCCTTTGAATACCCTCAATATTAATATGCTTGAATTACAGTAATGTGATAACACATTACTATTGTTCCCTTTGGGTCTGGAACTGCCCTGTCTAGCTGAAACGACTTTTTCTGATTTTATTCTGCGCACCTTTTCCCCCGGTATCCCATTCACATTCATTCAACCGATGGGCACGATAACAACGAGAATCGCGAATTCTTTTAGGATTAGATGAGTCTCACCATCCCGGCATTATGTATGCGATGTCGAGACACCAATTCGTTCCACCCAACACCCTGGCGGCGTCGGAAACCCCGGTTCCACCAGTTGCCCCTCCAACACTCCCACGGACCCATTCGCTCCGTCAATCGCTAGTGAGCGCGCAGACGACCCTGGCATACCAGGCTGCGTGGCTGAAGCGGCTGGGGATACTCGCGGAGAGCAAGCTTAGTACAGTGCGGATGGAGGGGTTATTGCGGGATGACGAGGCACGGGACTGCATAGGGGGGTGCGAGAGATGGATCAGAATTTTATTTCCTTTTTAGGAGCCTTGGACGAGCGTCCCTTTTTGGATGTACTTGCGAACGCAAGAGGGACATAAGCACTTTGTCCGCTTAGAGACATCAGGCACCCTTTGCATGAGACTGCGGCCCGAAATCAGTACAAGATATAGATACAACGCAGTGGTGGGTACATATATACTTAAGGAAATAAGATGCCAAGAACGGGTGTTTGATACAAGTAATAGTCAATGGGTTATACTTCGATGGGGATTCTAAACGAAAATTCCGGTGGTTGGGACATTTTGTCGAGCCAACCAGTCCATTCTGTTTCCTTCTGCCGTCTTTGCGCAACGGAAGATAGCATGAATGGCGTGGGGTGGTGCGCACAGACGAGAAACAGATACTTGGACATGTCACGCGTTTGCTTAAGACTGAACGTATTTGGCCCCAACACCGAAAATGGAGATACATCGACCAGTGCATTTGAGGGTAACTGAGTCAATTTTAGCGGGGTTTGAACATAAAAACAGATAACGTACAGCGAAAGGCGGAGCCATCGGGAACTTCCTCCGCTGGCCGTTCCAAAGGGCATCCATACTTAGCCCACCTACGAAATGTAAGCAAGGCGACTTGTCCGTATGCAAGCTCGTATTGCGTACCAGTCTTTGGCCAGGAGCACATAAGGTTAGGCAGGAGGGCATAGAACTGTTTGGGGTTGAACTCCTTGGCCCCCGACGTATTGAGACAAGCCCTGATATCGTCGGTTGAAAAACAGAGGAGACTTAAGCACAAGCTCCCATGAACATCGCTTGTATAGATGATTGAGTGCCACGCGGAGAAACGATGTCAAACGGTGCGCACTATGAATGCTTTGAACGATCATTCCACTTCGTGATGGAGTCCAATTGTTCTTGATTTATGCTGAAGCTGAAATGTATCGTGCCACTTGGTGATCCGAAGTGGTGAGCCATGATAGAGGTTGCCACAATACCGGTGTCTGGGAAGAGAATAGATTAAGGAAGGCTCGACGCATCATCCACAACTTACTCGTTGAAGGGATAACTACTTCTTCAGGACGAGGAGCTTCATAACCAAAACCAGAAGGAATGTCGCGGCTCGTGGGAGGAGTAGGTAGCGTACTCTCGATGGGATTTTCAGGTGGCGGCGGTGGTATGTACATCTCCTACAGATGTCAGGGAGGATAACGGAGTGAGAAAAGGGGTGCACACAGTAGATGGTTGAAGTGGTTGAGTATCAAGTCCCACCGTGAAAGCTCGGAGAGTTTCCTGGGCGGGAGGGTTGCCATCTAGTGGACGCTCAGGTAGTGATGGGACTTGGGTAGCCACTTCTAAGTGCGAGATTGAGATGGGAGTAGGCACTACATCTTGCATCGGAACCTCCCCCTCCTCGATCCCCAGCTGTCGCTTTGCCGCATGAATGTTGTAGTCTGTTTTCTCCACTGCCTTCTTCGTCTCCACCAACGCCCCAGCAGCTTCTAGAAGCGACTCCAATCTCGCGATATTGTCCGCCGTAGGTATGACGAGCCGCGAGTGAGATATCCGAAAATCTGTCAGCGTTTGCCTCACCTTCGGTGCAATGGAAATCTTGTGGAACGGTAAATTGAAGGACATTAGGTGCGCGGCCTGTGACCCGGCCTTGGCCACTAACGGCGTGGGTGTACTGCTACCGGATGCCGCCCTCGATTGAACGACATTGTTTACGGATACTTTGGGTTGACTGTCTTGTCGAGAGGCGATGACAGGTGCAGGTGTATCGACTTCCATGGGAGCGTCTACCGGTGTTGGCGCCGAATCAGGAAGATTACTCGGAGCGAGTTCCGTCATTTCGACCTCGAGGCCCGGGCCACCTAATCTATTTAGTACGCGATCAATATTTGCTGACAGTTGGTCCGTCATTTGGGAGGATTCGGATTCGCTGGGCTTGGCGTCCTGGAAAGTTTAAGAATTAAGGGAGTGAAAGGGAGAGGGTACAGACGTACAGCATCGCAGGGGAGATGTGAGGGCCTGCGCATCGACCATCTCGACTGTCGCTCGACCGAAGTGCAGTCGAAACCTCGGACGGATGATCTACGTCCATGACTGCGTCGGCCGGGCGATCTGCAGAAAGCGCGCCGGTAGAGGAAGTAGTGTTCGAGACTTGAGGAGCGAAATCCGGTAAAGTCACAGGCAATTGAGGCGGGTTATGTTCCAACTTGGGGATAACATGGGCTACTTCCACCGGTTTCTGAATGACTCCCATTTTCTGTGTATACTCTGCGACGTCCGCCTCAATTAATTTTGAGAGGTCTACTTTCTTCTTTTTGATACGCCTCGGTAGCGGCTTGGGTAACGAGACGACTGGAACAGCCGCAGACTCGTTCCCCTGACTCCGTGCAAGGTTGACAGTGGATGAAGTTGAGGACAGTCGGTTGACTCTGGACATGGATATACATTTCAGTGCTTGTTCAACAATTATCGCTGATTACGTACTGCACCTATCGCGGCAGCTTGCGGCGTCGCAATGGCTCGAGGTGAACTCGGTGGTGGAATATTCGTGCCGGTGCTGGAAATCGGCTGAGGTTCCAGTGCCGAAGCTAAGGATGAAGAACTCGGGCGCATCTGTTGGCTTCTGTCAATGACAACCGAGAACGGCCTAATGGTAGGGTTGAATTTGAAAGATAGCGTTTGTAAATGCAAACCGTTGCAGGCTACGAAGCTGCTCACCTGGGTCCAGGGGGCACTAGGGACGGATCCGGAGACGGTAGGACAGTGGCGAGGAGTCCTCTAACGGCATCTGTGTTTAGAAGTAATTTAGGAATTTAGGGCTGAGCAGGAACTTTGGATAGCTGACCTTGAAAGTGTGGTTCAACGAAACGGCTTTGGTAAGGCTGGATAGCCAGCACCAGTTGGGTGTAGGTCTCGGTCAGCGGATGGTCGCGGCAGGCGGATACGTGAAAACGAATATTGCTATGGTCATCTCCTAATCCAGCGGATCGGCGCAGAGTAAACTGAGCGGTCTGATAGTAGTTTTATCAATCTGTGTTCAACGTGTCCACCGAAAGACAATGTACCAGGAGGATATTTATGATCTGCAAAATGGTCAGGAATAGCCGAAGAGCGGATGAACATTTTAAACCTGGTGTCGAGCCTCAAGATAGTACGCCTTTTCGTTTTTCAGCCATTGGGTGAACTTTTCGGCTTGAACGATGTAGGATTCGGGAGTATCGACGGCAAGCTTTCTTTGAAAAAGTGCAAACAACCTTGCAACGGAAATTGAGTGCCTTGAAGACTGAAAACCGAGAGATGGCATGGGACCGACCTATTGTTTTTCTCCGCAATGTTGGGTCGGGGGACTGATTGTGGAGGTGGTTCTGCCATGCTGGAAGGGAGCTATGAACAGATCCAACGATGCCGACCCATACAAGTTTGGGAATAAGGTTAGAATAAAGACACTGCAAACGCTCCGGACTGCGGCCCGGATAGTTTCTTAATTTGGGACCAATTTGGGACGGTCTATTTTAGATGGTGCATGCAGGCACGTTTATCCCGGCCGAGTTGAGCCCAGGGCCAGGAGCCTGCGACGTATGGGAACAAGAATACTAACAGCTACCGACTAGATCCGACTGATTTATAGATTCACCCAGTTTAACCGGAACAATCTTCTCTTTCCTTGCTCTTTCCTCAGCAACAAAAAGTCCTCAGTGCTCTTCAAGTTTCCTCAACAAAAAGAAAGATTACTCTTGATTCTTGAAATCCCGCAGCTTTGAAGCTTGTTGCAAACGCCATGATATTATTATCGAAATCGCGCCATATAATACAGTTCATCTGAGGAATACTGCTTGTGCAACGGAGGTGAGGCTGATTGCGGCTCAAGCCGAGCTGTTGCGTTAACTTCACATAGTCTGTCCCGCCGCTGTCCATATGAGGCATTAGTTTGTCGATTTCGACGTCGAAGAGTTCAGTCTTGGAATAGGCTGTCGTGCAGCTATGTCATCATCTCAGTCAACGAATACTCAAGGAAGTACTGGGTGCACTGACCTCTCTGGTCTCCCATCCTAGATAGTAGTAGTGCATCTTATCGTCATTGGTTGCGGTGCCCCAATATCCTCCGGTAAAACCCGGAGCGTAATAACAATCGGTGAATGTCTTGTGAAGTGATTCAGCAATCGTCTCCGTAAGAGTCGTGCTGTTGACATGCAGATAGCACTGTAAGCCCAGAATTGGTTAACCGAAGCACACACTAATAAACGGAAAGCGTACGAGTTGGCACAAAGGCGCAGTGAGCGCAGGCCGAACCAAACTCGCATCATCGAATGGCAAATACCAAGAAGCAGGCTTCGAGTTGACGTCGAGCGCTTTCACAGCTTCTCTAAACTCCGGGAGTCCTTCAGGGCCCTCTGAGGCGGAGGGATTCATGTTCTTGGGCCATTCTACGAACGTCAGTAGAGTTCGTTTCAGGCATGAGAATAGAAACGCACGAATGACCCACATCAAATCAGCCGATTCGGTGGAAATCCCGTAGTATTGCTCGGTGACGCCTCTTCTGGCAACTGCCTCTCGAAGGCTGGCGAAGGCCGGTGAATGAAGTCTGAAATTGGGGCCGACTGAGATTTTCAGGATCTCTGAGATTATGCGCTGCGTACTGGCCATGATGGAAGAAGTGCTCCAACGGTTGGTGTCGACGGTTTATATACTAGTTTGAACAACCGTCTTCATAATCGTAACATAGGGTTTACGAGACTAGGTTGACGAGGAGGAAACCGCCCGTTGGCCGCCCGAGTCTGCTATGCTGATTCACCACCTTCGAATTGACAGCCACTGGCACCAAACTGGGGTAACGAGGTATTATTCGAGGAGATGAGTGCAGCCACAGAGTTGGACCGCCGCAGGGAATTCGAACATGCTTGCTTTGACATCGATGCGATCAAGTTTAAGCTCTCACGGCTTGTTCAAACCCCTATTGCAGACCTCCTACCCCCAACTATGACAACATCTGGCGATGAACTCTTCGACCAACTCCGGGTCCTCTTTTCCTATGCGTTAGCGCAAAATCTCCCGACCGCTACCACCGAAAGCCACTGCCCTTTCCAGCCCGTCCTAACACCAACCCTGGATCGCCTCCCTGCATTCATTGTGCGCGCACCAGAGCTGCAGCCATCTCTTCTAGCGTCACTCAAGCGCACGCTCACGGACAGTATTGAAAAAGGCGCCATTAATATGGAACTTCTTAAAGGCGCTACTACAGCCATCGCATTTTTTTCCGATCTGCACAGCTACTTTGCGGCCCATCAGATATATACGGAGGGCGACGTTACTTTTCTGGCCACTGTTATTATCTCACACCTTGGTACTATACACACTGCAGCTTTCGGCTCCCACCTCAAGGTTGAAGAAACGCCCGACATTCATGACCAACGGCCGAGCCGGTTCCTCGGTCTCCGACTCGGAGACACCCGGCATATAGTATGGGAGGACATGGGATGGACGGTCTTCCTCAAGCACGCTCAAAAAATCCTTGAGCTAGCGGATAGTACAGAAGGGCGTAGCTTAACGTTCCAAGGAGTGCCAGAGGAGCATGGTCGAGTCATGCTATATAAAGTATTCAAACATACAAGCCGCTCATTCCGATTCTCATTCCACCTTAGCTCGCATTGGCGATGTTTGATACGCAGTGTTACTGGAGCCTGCTGTTCGGTGGAAATAATTTCTTATTCTTCCAACGCGTTCCGTCAACAGATCCAACACGCTACGGTCTCATATGCTCCAATATCACTTCCTTAATGATATTTTTCTTGTTGTCCTCGCCATGCTCCTCGTGCCGGGAAACATGCCCCTTGTGGACCTGGCTCAATTTGCAATCCCTACCTTCCCCTCCCGTGACCTGCAAATATTAACGCGAAATAATCTGAAGCAAATGCAGGCGCAATCACCAGCTATATTGGAGAAAATCGAGGAGGGGAATGGCGGCTCGATTACGGAGTTCTCAGATGTTGCAGGCAGCGAGGTAAGCTACTGATCACTTTGAATCGTACCATATACCCAGCTAACTCTACTCAGCGCGTTACACTTGAGTTTCGGCTCCCCGGCTACGAATATAAGACCATCACCCTCACTCAACGGCCAACGTCTACACCGCATACTTCACTTCCAGCTTCCTCGCTTGACCCCGCGCCAGATTCGCATCCTACGCCACCCCACCTCGCAACATCGCTCCGTGTAAAAGTGCCCATACTTAATGTTAAGGAACGCATCATGCCTGGGGCAACCGGTGTCGTGTTCAGAGCGACTGTTGGCCAGTTACCTCTGGTCATCAAGGCCATACCTCCGGGATGGAAAGGTGGGGACAATCTTCACAACGAGGCGCTTGTACACGAAACTCTAGCTCCCCTCCAAGGCATTGCACTTCCCCGGTCAGCGGGACTCTTTGAAGGTCAAGACTGGAAGGTTCTCATTATGGAGGATTGCGGCTGCTCGATCACGGAGGACACTTTACTTTCTCCTCAGCAAAGGTGAGCTTTCGGCACTTGTACGACTGAGGATGGAGTTTAAGCATGGTTAGGGAATTGCTCTGGCAGCACGCGTGCTCTATTCATGCGAGCGGCGTAAAGCATCACGACCTCGATCTGCGAAACTTAGTGATATCATCCTCTGGCGAAGTTCGTGTCGTGGACTATGCATACGCAAGGTTGGGACATCAGTGTGATGCACCTACATGCGACGAGCTCAAAGGCTTTCGGGAGTTGTTGGCTAATCACCCTTCTCCTTGACCGCTCTTTTCATCAGCCGTCCTTATATCGTCTCTTTTTTCACAAGTTATCAGTTATTACATTTAGACCGCATATATAAGCAGAAATAATAAAAAGGTCCCTTGTTCCGTACCACCACAATGGTCGGATTTTCCCACGCGCTAGTGGGGGGGCGAGATCGTTCTCTAGCCTGGTAATGACGACGGGGAGCCCTCTCCCTGCCTGAGCCTAGCTGGATAACTCTCGAGTACGTCGTTTCTACCTCCTGACGTGCCGCGTAGGCCACGACCACCAGTCTCACTGGTGTTCTGTCCCTGGGAGTGGGTTAGGGCCGATCCCACGACCGTCAAACAAGAACAAGCAAGCCCCGACGTGCTCTCCGCACCTCTCATCGCCGCCACTATGGCGCACACTGCATCGGGGCGTCCCCTGCTATCCGCGAGCTCCCACCGGCTGGGAGCCACTGAGCCCGTACATTGACCTTTGTCTCCATCCCAACTGCTATTCTGCCTGCGCCACTATGTTCTCTGCAAGTACAAAGAGGTCCCCACGCTGTGCGCTCTTTTTGCGTGGCGACTGAAAGCCCGACCTCGAGGCACCTCGCATCGCTGTACCTCCATCACTGGACCCTGCATTCTCGCTCTAGAGCTCCGATGTCTTTTCAGAGCCAATCCGCGCTCGTTCTTTGTCTCGAATGAGATATAACCGGCACGTCTGCTGCATCTTTCTTGTTAGAGACCGCTCGGTAGAACATCCTAAAGTGGCTTTAGATTAGGCTTGTTAGGTTCGGGAGTTCCCGATCCTGTATATAATGGTCGTGTTTGGCGTTATTGTACGGGGAACTTTTAAACTTACACTACACAGAGGATTTTAACAATATACATTGTTCGAAGTCACTGTGTTCTCTTAAGTTTAAGAGCCCACAACTCCTAGAGCGCAACGCGTTCTAACACTTTTTTGACTTTGCATTTATTGTGAAGTTCCTCCGAAACGAGCTGTTCGCGTTGACGAACGGCGCGTTTGCATGTGTAGTTTGAAAAACGACATCAATTGAGCAAGCCATTATTATGGCTAAAGCTAAAGAACCAGACAAAAGGATCCGACGAGATCCCCAAGGCCCAGCGCTCGCAGAAATTCCTGCGGACGCTGCGATCACGCTTCCGATCGGCAACGGCGGCGGAAAGTCTCCGCCACTGCCACCGCCGGAACAGAACCAAACGCAGATAGCGGAACAACGGTCCGCTGGCGTGCCAAGGAGAGTTCTCACACGAGAGCTCGCAGCTCAGACTATGATTGTGAATAAACGGGTACCGTCGCAGAACGCTCGGGCCTCGGCTACGACTAACACATCCGTGAACTTGCCTTCGGTCACTGCACCGTCGCATCGCGCCAAGTCGTCCCTGGCGGTTCCCATGGGAGCTTTACTGCGCAGACATCTCACACCGACTACCCCGTGGCAAGGACGGCAAGAGCGCAATGGAGTGAAGCTACTCAGTCAGCCCGCTGCTAGCAGCTTCAAAGACTACCTACTGGTGGACGCATTGTCGTTGGCCTCTGCTTCGGTCTCTACCCGCTCATCACCTTCTCGCGCCGAATCTGCATCGATCTTCGGCGGTCTAGCCTCCACACCCTCTCACGACAGCAAAATCTTACTCCGCTGTTATGATACATCTACCTCAGTGAGTAAGCTACCTCCTTGTGACCACGAGAGGCGTTGCAGAGAGACATCTATGATGGATTCATCGGAGGATGAACAAGCATACATATCGACGATGTACTCATCCAAGGATGAGGACGCGCGATTGCGGGCGGCCATCAAGCGCGATGGCCGGCTGAAGAATGAGTATCTGTCACACGATGATTATCGTGCGACGGGTTGCGATAAACGTGTGCGCGGAGTCGCTCAGCTGAGAGGTACCGAACGTGAGATGGTGTCGCATATGCGCGACACCCGAGCTACAGGTTGGAGCGCACAATCTCAAAGTGCAATGCACAATGATATGGCTCAAGAAGGAGCAGCACTGAGACAGGACGATGCCTGTCATCAGCAGCGCGAGATGCATTGCTACCGCAATGACACCCGAACAAGTGGTCGGGACGCCGGGGCGCAATGGTTAGCAGACGAGACGGAGACTTGGTTGCAAGCAGCCATGCTCCAGGAAAGATACGATGACACAACGAAGGGTCGGTATGTCCGACCGCTGTGTGCAGTGGAAGGAGCTGCGTCAGGGGAACAAGTTGCACCGCGTACTCAAGCTGACACGTGGAGCACCAGCGAGCTCCGGCGTCGTGAACGACGGGGGTCAGACGACGTGATCAAGGCTGAAGATTTTCGGCATGATCTGGGTCAGTATGACACAGCACGAGCCGAGCGCGCTTCGGGAGACGCTGCGGCTCAGGAGCGAGCAACGGTGCGATGTAGCGACACAACGCGTCAACGACGCGAGGCTCTACCCCACACCGAAGGGCTGGCACAAGCCGAGGATTCTCGGACGAGTGCTCAGGAACGTCGAGGTGAACCAGAAGAGACCATGGCTCGGGAACGAGTAACAGTGAGAATGCATCTTGCCGCGTATCAACGACGCGAGGCTTTGCAGCATAATGAATGTCGGCTACGAGCTGAGGAGTACCGAATAAGGTGTCGGGAACCTCGACGTGTACCGGATGAGATTGTGGCCCGGGAACGGGCAGCAATGGGACCAGCCGACGCAGCACGTCAAGGACGTGAGGTGTTCAGACATGAGCAGCAACAGCAACAGCACGATTGTGCGTTCATCGCATGCTCGGAAGCCATCGTTCTGCGAGACCTCGCCGAAGAGGAAGATCGTCAGTCAAGGGCGATAAGTTCGCGTATTCGGGCTGAAAAGCAGCGAATAAGCAATGAGGCAGCTAGAGATGAGGACGTACCACGTCGCATCCATTTCACAGATGAGAGAACACGTCAATTGACACACTCTCACACTAGCCTCCGAGACCCATTGCGGGCACCTGCGATCCCCGATAAAATTATCGGCGGCTCTATGCGAGAAAGTACGATCCCAGATGAACTTGTCAGGGACTCCACAAGATTAGATGCGCGTAAAACGCGATCTCAGCATGAAATATCCGGTGAACATTGCATCACCGAAGGAGCGCGTCGGGTGACACAATCTCGCACAAGTCTACGCACCTCGCAAGCGCCGATGATGCTCGATAACTATGTGGAGACTCCGCGAGTCACTCATGATTTTTATGAGCGAGTGGATATCCAGCGGTCTCGTATTCGGGATCTTGTGACGCAAGGCTTTTCAAAAATTCCTGACCAAGGAATTGCCTGGCGCGACAATATACCATATGAATGGTGGAAATCGAATGAGATTCAGCCAATACTCGCAGAAGAGAGACTCAAAGTCTATTCGCGTCCCGCTGCTACTACAGCCGCCACACCAGCTCCTCATTCCATCGAGACGTCACGAAGATTTATACGGAAATCATCGGCGGCAGAGTATCCGGAGTTGATGGTGAATAAATTGTCGTCAGAAGCTGCTAGTAGGGTTGTTCAGCAATCCTACAAAGAAAAAGATTTGCAAGAGAACCTGCTTGGATACAAGCATGGTAATAGAAAAGAGGAGGAGGAGGCACCATTAGAACGAGGACCATCGGCCTCGTTATTGGCTGCGAACACTGGATGGCGCGAAATTTATTTGCGTTGCCCCAGCAATATTAATGCTGCTGCGCCGGCACTTCGATCCACGATGCTGGGTGGAGCAGCCAGTAAGCAGCCAAGTCAGCTGCAGTCATCCATAAGTTATTTGGAAGAATTTCTAAAGAACTCTATGGCGGCGACGCACAGCAATATGGCGGATGAAAAGTCGTCGGTAGCTGAAGATGAGCGAGTTGACGCGAAAGCAGCGCGCGACGAGGCAACTAATGGGGTACTTGATGACACGCACTCTCCAGACATTGCTGCGGCTTCAGAAAGACTTCTAAAGAAGTCTTTGGCAGCGAAGGATAGCAATATGGTGGCTGAAAAGTCGCCGTTAGCTGAGAATATGCTGGGTGTTCAAGCGAAAAATTCACGCGAGATTGTGAAAGAGTACAGTGCGGGTGAATACCAGCGCTTTCCGAAACAGACGAGTCCGATGCGACTCCGAGTCATCCGATCGTCAAAGATGCCAAAAGAACCATTGGCGGCAAACTTGCAGTATGCAAATACAACGGGTCAAGACAGACTTATGAAAAAGTCATTTGCAACGAAGAGTACCGATGCGGAGGCTCAAGAGTCGTCGTTATCGGAAGATAGAGGTTATGGTGTGGATGTGAAGTTATCCAAGCCATCGGCCGCGGCTATCAATCCTTCTTCCTTCCCGTCATCTCACTCCTCGTCCTCCACCGTCGCCCCGACGAGACAGACACGTTCTCAGACCCCACGCTCGACGTTTTCAGCGCAGGTCTCGTCTCACGCCTCTGGCTCCACGTTGGGAGTCATACTCAAGGATGTGCCCAGTTCTCAACAATCATACTCGAGTTCTGGCTCATCAAGGTCTTACTCCGCTATCGCTGGAACCCGTAATACGGGGACTCCCGCTACGTCGTCGACCCACCATCCGCTTGGCCTCACTGCCGCTACAGTTACTATGGCTGTGCGTGAGCTCACGCCATCCGATGCAGTCGTCCCGACCGCGGCTCGTGCTTGGTGCTCCGGTCCAGACTCGCGAGCTTTGCCACCGGCGAAAGTACTCGCACCTCGGCTATCTCCTCACTCATGCACCGTGTCGTTTGACCGGGTGTCACCAGCGTCGTTGTACGGATCGGAAATATATGTCAGTGATCAATGTATCACTCAACCTTCGACTTTGGACGAAGACCCTTCGTCGACCATCCCTGAAACCCCCGTGCATCGTTATCATGACACAGGAGCATCTGCTATCGCACCGTCGCCATCCATGGTAATCCAAACCGCCGCTGTTATCGACGCTCCAGTCTCCGCTGAAGTGTCAGCAGGCACGGATATCGTTGGCAGCGGCGCGCAAATATCAAGGAACACAGTTCCTTCCACACCCTGCAGCACCAGGCGGAAGTTTTTCCTGCCGCGACACTATGCAGATATCCGCCGCCGCAGGCGACTGACCATTCGTACCGTGCTCGCATTGAGCACCGCACCATACTGGGTCATTCCCACGCACGTATCACGCAGTGGGAAAGATCCTCCCCGTACTCGGGCTGGAGTTGTAGGTGCCTCGCGACGCATGCACACTCTGCCAGAATATATTGATTCTAAGCAGTTATTGATTTGTTGTTGATGTGTTGCCGAAACATTCGGTATTCAGCTATCGTTCCTAATTGGAGCGGTATACACAATAAAATTCCAATGCACCCGTTTGCCGTGCCCGATGTTGCACGGTTTTCTTCAAAATTCTTGAGCGACTCAAATCAACTGATTCCAGGTCCTTTCTTGATATTTATATATCTTGATGACATGCGATTCCGACCTCTACGTGTAGATTAATACCCTGGGTTCAATCTAGTGGGGCGAGTGTTAGAGACCGCTCGGTAGAACATCCTAAAGTGGCTTTAGATTAGGCTTGTTAGGTTCGGGAGTTCCCGATCCTGTATATAATGGTCGTGTTTGGCGTTATTGTACGGGGAACTTTTAAACTTACACTACACAGAGGATTTTAACAATATACATTGTTCGAAGTCACTGTGTTCTCTTAAGTTTAAGAGCCCACAACTCCTAGAGCGCAACGCGTTCTAACATTTCTTCACCCCAGAAACCCACTCACATTCCATTCGCACTCCAGCTCACTGATATCCCTTTCTCCCCAATGGCCCAAAAAAGCAAGTCCTCGTCTATGTCGGAACGCGCCGCCAGGTCGGCGAAGCGTGCTGCAAGCTATTCTGCATCGGAACCCGACTGTGCTCTAGGAGTTGTGGGCTCTTAAACTTAAGAGAACACAGTGACTTCGAACAATGTATATTGTTAAAATCCTCTGTGTAGTGTAAGTTTAAAAGTTCCCCGTACAATAACGCCAAACACGACCATTATATACAGGATCGGGAACTCCCGAACCTAACAAGCCTAATCTAAAGCCACTTTAGGATGTTCTACCGAGCGGTCTCTAACACTCGCCCCACTAGATTGAACCCAGGGTATTAATCTACACGTAGAGGTCGGAATCGCATGTCATCAAGATATATAAATATCAAGAAAGGACCTGGAATCAGTTGATTTGAGTCGCTCAAGAATTTTGAAGAAAACCGTGCAACATCGGGCACGGCAAACGGGTGCATTGGAATTTTATTGTGTATACCGCTCCAATTAGGAACGATAGCTGAATACCGAATGTTTCGGCAACACATCAACAACAAATCAATAACTGCTTAGAATCAATATATTCTGGCAGAGTGTGCATGCGTCGCGAGGCACCTACAACTCCAGCCCGAGTACGGGGAGGATCTTTCCCACTGCGTGATACGTGCGTGGGAATGACCCAGTATGGTGCGGTGCTCAATGCGAGCACGGTACGAATGGTCAGTCGCCTGCGGCGGCGGATATCTGCATAGTGTCGCGGCAGGAAAAACTTCCGCCTGGTGCTGCAGGGTGTGGAAGGAACTGTGTTCCTTGATATTTGCGCGCCGCTGCCAACGATATCCGTGCCTGCTGACACTTCAGCGGAGACTGGAGCGTCGATAACAGCGGCGGTTTGGATTACCATGGATGGCGACGGTGCGATAGCAGATGCTCCTGTGTCATGATAACGATGCACGGGGGTTTCAGGGATGGTCGACGAAGGGTCTTCGTCCAAAGTCGAAGGTTGAGTGATACATTGATCACTGACATATATTTCCGATCCGTACAACGACGCTGGTGACACCCGGTCAAACGACACGGTGCATGAGTGAGGAGATAGCCGAGGTGCGAGTACTTTCGCCGGTGGCAAAGCTCGCGAGTCTGGACCGGAGCACCAAGCACGAGCCGCGGTCGGGACGACTGCATCGGATGGCGTGAGCTCACGCACAGCCATAGTAACTGTAGCGGCAGTGAGGCCAAGCGGATGGTGGGTCGACGACGTAGCGGGAGTCCCCGTATTACGGGTTCCAGCGATAGCGGAGTAAGACCTTGATGAGCCAGAACTCGAGTATGATTGTTGAGAACTGGGCACATCCTTGAGTATGACTCCCAACGTGGAGCCAGAGGCGTGAGACGAGACCTGCGCTGAAAACGTCGAGCGTGGGGTCTGAGAACGTGTCTGTCTCGTCGGGGCGACGGTGGAGGACGAGGAGTGAGATGACGGGAAGGAAGAAGGATTGATAGCCGCGGCCGATGGCTTGGATAACTTCACATCCACACCATAACCTCTATCTTCCGATAACGACGACTCTTGAGCCTCCGCATCGGTACTCTTCGTTGCAAATGACTTTTTCATAAGTCTGTCTTGACCCGTTGTATTTGCATACTGCAAGTTTGCCGCCAATGGTTCTTTTGGCATCTTTGACGATCGGATGACTCGGAGTCGCATCGGACTCGTCTGTTTCGGAAAGCGCTGGTATTCACCCGCACTGTACTCTTTCACAATCTCGCGTGAATTTTTCGCTTGAACACCCAGCATATTCTCAGCTAACGGCGACTTTTCAGCCACCATATTGCTATCCTTCGCTGCCAAAGACTTCTTTAGAAGTCTTTCTGAAGCCGCAGCAATGTCTGGAGAGTGCGTGTCATCAAGTACCCCCATTAGTTGCCTCGTCGCGCGCTGCTTTCGCGTCAACTCGCTCATCTTCAGCTACCGACGACTTTTCATCCGCCATATTGCTGTGCGTCGCCGCCATAGAGTTCTTTAGAAATTCTTCCAAATAACTTATGGATGACTGCAGCTGACTTGGCTGCTTACTGGCTGCTCCACCCAGCATCGTGGATCGAAGTGCCGGCGCAGCAGCATTAATATTGCTGGGGCAACGCAAATAAATTTCGCGCCATCCAGTGTTCGCAGCCAATAACGAGGCCGATGGTCCTCGTTCTAATGGTGCCTCCTCCTCCTCTTTTCTATTACCATGCTTGTATCCAAGCAGGTTCTCTTGCAAATCTTTTTCTTTGTAGGATTGCTGAACAACCCTACTAGCAGCTTCTGACGACAATTTATTCACCATCAACTCCGGATACTCTGCCGCCGATGATTTCCGTATAAATCTTCGTGACGTCTCGATGGAATGAGGAGCTGGTGTGGCGGCTGTAGTAGCAGCGGGACGCGAATAGACTTTGAGTCTCTCTTCTGCGAGTATTGGCTGAATCTCATTCGATTTCCACCATTCATATGGTATATTGTCGCGCCAGGCAATTCCTTGGTCAGGAATTTTTGAAAAGCCTTGCGTCACAAGATCCCGAATACGAGACCGCTGGATATCCACTCGCTCATAAAAATCATGAGTGACTCGCGGAGTCTCCACATAGTTATCGAGCATCATCGGCGCTTGCGAGGTGCGTAGACTTGTGCGAGATTGTGTCACCCGACGCGCTCCTTCGGTGATGCAATGTTCACCGGATATTTCATGCTGAGATCGCGTTTTACGCGCATCTAATCTTGTGGAGTCCCTGACAAGTTCATCTGGGATCGTACTTTCTCGCATAGAGCCGCCGATAATTTTATCGGGGATCGCAGGTGCCCGCAATGGGTCTCGGAGGCTAGTGTGAGAGTGTGTCAATTGACGTGTTCTCTCATCTGTGAAATGGATGCGACGTGGTACGTCCTCATCTCTAGCTGCCTCATTGCTTATTCGCTGCTTTTCAGCCCGAATACGCGAACTTATCGCCCTTGACTGACGATCTTCCTCTTCGGCGAGGTCTCGCAGAACGATGGCTTCCGAGCATGCGATGAACGCACAATCGTGCTGTTGCTGTTGCTGCTCATGTCTGAACACCTCACGTCCTTGACGTGCTGCGTCGGCTGGTCCCATTGCTGCCCGTTCCCGGGCCACAATCTCATCCGGTACACGTCGAGGTTCCCGACACCTTATTCGGTACTCCTCAGCTCGTAGCCGACATTCATTATGCTGCAAAGCCTCGCGTCGTTGATACGCGGCAAGATGCATTCTCACTGTTACTCGTTCCCGAGCCATGGTCTCTTCTGGTTCACCTCGACGTTCCTGAGCACTCGTCCGAGAATCCTCGGCTTGTGCCAGCCCTTCGGTGTGGGGTAGAGCCTCGCGTCGTTGACGCGTTGTGTCGCTACATCGCACCGTTGCTCGCTCCTGAGCCGCAGCGTCTCCCGAAGCGCGCTCGGCTCGTGCTGTGTCATACTGACCCAGATCATGCCGAAAATCTTCAGCCTTGATCACGTCGTCTGACCCCCGTCGTTCACGACGCCGGAGCTCGCTGGTGCTCCACGTGTCAGCTTGAGTACGCGGTGCAACTTGTTCCCCTGACGCAGCTCCTTCCACTGCACACAGCGGTCGGACATACCGACCCTTCGTTGTGTCATCGTATCTTTCCTGGAGCATGGCTGCTTGCAACCAAGTCTCCGTCTCGTCTGCTAACCATTGCGCCCCGGCGTCCCGACCACTTGTTCGGGTGTCATTGCGGTAGCAATGCATCTCGCGCTGCTGATGACAGGCATCGTCCTGTCTCAGTGCTGCTCCTTCTTGAGCCATATCATTGTGCATTGCACTTTGAGATTGTGCGCTCCAACCTGTAGCTCGGGTGTCGCGCATATGCGACACCATCTCACGTTCGGTACCTCTCAGCTGAGCGACTCCGCGCACACGTTTATCGCAACCCGTCGCACGATAATCATCGTGTGACAGATACTCATTCTTCAGCCGGCCATCGCGCTTGATGGCCGCCCGCAATCGCGCGTCCTCATCCTTGGATGAGTACATCGTCGATATGTATGCTTGTTCATCCTCCGATGAATCCATCATAGATGTCTCTCTGCAACGCCTCTCGTGGTCACAAGGAG
The DNA here is from genome assembly GCA_029282285.1 of Mycena rebaudengoi. NCBI lineage: Eukaryota > Fungi > Basidiomycota > Agaricomycetes > Agaricales > Mycenaceae > Mycena > Mycena rebaudengoi. Next base: position 1,159,212 of record JARJCX010000007.1, read on the forward strand.
GTAGCTTACTCACTGAGGTAGATGTATCATAACAGCGGAGTAAGATTTTGCTGTCGTGAGAGGGTGTGGAGGCTAGACCGCCGAAGATCGATGCAGATTCGGCGCGAGAAGGTGATGAGCGGGTAGAGACCGAAGCAGAGGCCAACGACAATGCGTCCACCAGTAGGTAGTCTTTGAAGCTGCTAGCAGCGGGCTGACTGAGTAGCTTCACTCCATTGCGCTCTTGCCGTCCTTGCCACGGGGTAGTCGGTGTGAGATGTCTGCGCAGTAAAGCTCCCATGGGAACCGCCAGGGACGACTTGGCGCGATGCGACGGTGCAGTGACCGAAGGCAAGTTCACGGATGTGTTAGTCGTAGCCGAGGCCCGAGCGTTCTGCGACGGTACCCGTTTATTCACAATCATAGTCTGAGCTGCGAGCTCTCGTGTGAGAACTCTCCTTGGCACGCCAGCGGACCGTTGTTCCGCTATCTGCGTTTGGTTCTGTTCCGGCGGTGGCAGTGGCGGAGACTTTCCGCCGCCGTTGCCGATCGGAAGCGTGATCGCAGCGTCCGCAGGAATTTCTGCGAGCGCTGGGCCTTGGGGATCTCGTCGGATCCTTTTGTCTGGTTCTTTAGCTTTAGCCATAATAATGGCTTGCTCAATTGATGTCGTTTTTCAAACTACACATGCAAACGCGCCGTTCGTCAACGCGAACAGCTCGTTTCGGAGGAACTTCACAATAAATGCAAAGTCAAAAAAGTGTTAGAACGCGTTGCGCTCTAGGAGTTGTGGGCTCTTAAACTTAAGAGAACACAGTGACTTCGAACAATGTATATTGTTAAAATCCTCTGTGTAGTGTAAGTTTAAAAGTTCCCAGTACAATAACGCCAAACACGACCATTATATACAGGATCGGGAACTCCCGAACCTAACAAGCCTAATCTAAAGCCACTTTAGGATGTTCTACCGAGCGGTCTCTAACAATCGCTGATGCTGTCGCAGCTGATCCCTCCATCGGGCGTTTCGTCCGGGCCCACCGCGACGCTTTCCCTGCGGATATGACCGCCGATCAAGCTTTCGAAGCCTTCTGCGAATCCATCGGTGTTGGCGACATTCAGCTCCTTTCGTCCATCGGCCCCTTCACGGCCTGGAATGTATACATCCACTCCCCGACTACCAATGAGGACGACTTCGAGGCCCTTTGCCGCTTGTTCGGGAACCTCGTCATCAACACCCCTTTTCACGGGCAGGGTCGCATTTTCCATCGCCCGCTCCACTGCAATATCTGTCTCGCTACTGACCACCCCACCAACCTCTGCCCATTCCCCAACTCCCCGGGCTGGCTCAGCCCTACCCCCGAGACGATTGGGGCTCTCCTCGAAATCTCTCGTGACGCGCTCAACCCCAACAAGAAGAAGCCCGGACATGATGCCAAGAAGGGGAACTTCGATGGCAAGGGGAAGGGTAAAGATCGCGATGATCGCAAGGGCGGGGACCGCCGCCGTGGTAATAATTAGTACACCCACCCACATAGCATCTATATAGAGTTTCGTTCCGAGTTCAGTTCCGCCGCCGAATATGACTACTTTTTGTTCCCCCTTCTCATAAACTATTGTGAAAATATCTACGATCTTGGCTCCCAGATCTGAACTCTCGAGAATATGCAATTTTATTTTATTAAAAATATCTCCAATGTAGTCTCGAAAAGTCCGTTTAGACGTACTTAATCATACACATTGTCAAAAAGTCTGGATGATACCTCTCTTAAAGTCTGTGCACACAAGAAAAGCCTGCATTTCCGCAACAAATGGGATTTGCGTGCCGGCGCCCAGATACCTCGATGTTTTCCTGTGCAAAATCACAGCAACCTTGGGCCCAAATTTACCGCTCGAACGGGAAAGCCTGTAGGTTCACATTATGTGGAGGCCTGTTTAGGTCTGAGCTAGCCGCGCCGAGAGGCTCAAGTTACCGGGAACATCACCGTGCCTGCCCATTCAGGAAGGTGGAAAAGTACTTGTGACATCGCTCGCCCTGGAGGCCGGTCAGGTCTTCCCCGTATCTGAAGTGTTAGTTGGCGCCCAGACTACGTAAATTCAACGCCTTTTTCTTTTCATCTTTTGGAGGTTGAGGAAGTGAACGGAGGAGATGCCCTTTCCGTCTTTGGAGGGAATGTGGCACTGACTGCCAGCCATGCCCCCGATGACAGAGGCGGAAATTTAGAAGGCGGTGGCGTGAGCACACACGCCCAGCCGACTCGTCGTTCTACACGGCTTGCGAATCGGGAGAGAAATCCCCCGATGAGCAATCCCATGTCCGACAGTCGTCTGAACCAAAGCCTTTACGCGAACCACGGAAGAAGAGGTCCTGCCTCAAATCCCTCGCAGCGCGTGAATGGTGCGTCGCCACCCAGTGCCCAACCAGCACCAGGCCCGATCCCGGGCCGCCCCAACCGGGGCCAAAACTTTGCCCGAACAGCTCAACCTGCAAACCGCAGATCCGGTAGAAATCCCGGTGTCCCACGAGATGATGAACATGCTCCCGCCTTTTTCAGTAAAAAGAGAGAAGACCAGCAAAAAAATAACCCGCCGATAAGCAGGAAGACTCGTGCTCATCTGAATATAAGTGCAATCAATATAAATGGTCGCAAGAAAGAGTCCATATCCCACCCCGATCATAAATGGCATGGCTTGAACCGCCTTATGTTTGATGAAAAAATTGGAATTATGATAGTATGTGAAACTCACATGTCAGCGCAACAAGCAATAGAGATCCAAGAAGACCATATCCTGGGGAGGCGGATGGATGTCTACCACTCCCCATACCCTGATGCCCCCAGTACCAAAGGTGTTGCAATAGTCCTGAACCAGGAAATCACCAATACAAAAGGAGTGAAGGTCCACTACCTTATCCCTGGCCGGGCGATCCTTGCAGTAGTTCCCTGGCATGGCAAGCGCACACATACAATTCTTGGTGTATATGCTCCTTCCGAGTCGATGGAAGCGAATGAAAAGTTCTGGGACTCCCTCTCCGAGCTCTGGCTGTCCACGGATCTCCCTGTACCCGACTCGCTGGGCGGAGATTTTAACCTAGTCGAAGAGCCCATTGATAGGCTTCCACATCACAGTGATGCACAAGGTGCAGTGGCTGCCTTGGCCAGGTTTAAACGATTACTAGACCTTAAAGATGGCTGGAGAACGATAAATCCCGACACAAAAGACTACACTTTCACAAGTAACCACCACTCTGTAACCCTCTCACGCATAGATAGGTTCTATGCATCACCTTCGGTAATAAAGCACTCCCGCCACTGGTCCATCAGCGATGCGGCAGGGAGTCTTACCGACCATAGGATGGTATCCTTTCAGCTTTCTGCACCAGGTGCCCCATATATTGGGAAAGGTAGATATACAATGCCACTGTTCCTCCTCCGGGATAAGAAACTTATGGACTTTGTTATTAAAAAGGGGTGCGAACTTGAGCTAAAAAATGATGCCTCACCTGACGACATGGTTGCGATCCAAACCGATTTCAAGAGATTCAAGGATGATATCTTGGATTTTGCACGCAAACGTGCAAAAGAGGCCATTGGGGCCCTTGAACAGAGCAAGCGAAAACTTCAAAAAGGAAAGATAGATACCTTAAATGGTCCAAGCACCCCCGCCGCGCCAGATGCCACTCCACCAGTCTTAGACCCAGACCCGGACCCCCCGCGTGCAGCCCAAAATGAGGAGGCACAGCCGGTTACTGAGGCATCAAGAGCAGAGAAAGCTGCAGCTGTCCAACAAAAAATAAATGATATAACCGAACGACAGCGTGAGCGAAAGCGCATCGAAACTCGTATACGGTGCCATACCGAACTGGATCGTATCACAAAATTCTCTGTCCGGATGAGCAAGGAGAGCAAGCCGCAAGACACCATTGAATACCTGCAACGGACAGATACGAACCCAGCCCAGGGGAGTAAACGGTCAAGTCAGATGGCCGAAATTTCCCATGACTACCATAACGATCTCCAATTTGATGAGACAGAGCTCGACCCAGAGGCAAAAGACGCAGCCATTGCGGCAGCGCTGGATGGTCTGAGCTCTCATGAAGATGACCCTGACATGCAATTGCTCTCCCAGCTTCTAACTGAGGCTGATGTCCTCACGGCCCTGCTACAGGCCGCCTCCGGCACCGCCGCCGGCATGGATGGGGTTCCAGCGGAACTATGGAAGAAGCTACATGAGCTCTACCTCGAGTCAATACGAGCGAATAAGGCAGCCAATGGTCCGCAGCGGCCAGTTTTCAACGTGGTCAAAGTCTTGACCCGGGTCTATAATAGTATCGAGAGACATGGAGTCGTTGATGGTACCCAGTTCGCCACAGGATGGATGTGTCCCATCTGGAAGAAAAAAGACCCTTCGGACATCGCAAATTACCGACCAATTACAGTCCTAAATCACGACTACAAGATCTTCACGAAAGCACTCACAAATAAGCTATCTCGAATAGTGCCAACTTTAATCCATCGAGACCAAGCCGGTTTCATGAAAGGTCGAAAAATTGCTGACCAGATATATCTGGCCATGGAGGCGTTAGAGTACGCGGAAGAGGACCTCCGAAATGGAGCTGTTGTTGCTCTCGACCAGGAAAAAGCATACGATAAAACCTCGCACCGCTACCTGTGGGAAACAATGAGGAAACGTGGCATCCCTGAACTCTTTATAAATACTGTGAGAGCCCTCTATGCAGGAGCTGAGACCCATGTTGTTATAAATGGGGAGATAAGTTCTGCTTTCAGAATAGTCCGGGGGGTTAGACAGGGTGATCCGCTCTCTTGCCTATTATTTAACCTGGCTATCGAACCTCTAGCGCACATGCTGCGCTGCTCGAATCTGCGAGGGTATTCTGTACCACGGGTTCTAGAGAGGGTAGTTGTAAAAATGTTCGCCGATGACACCACAGTCTACCTAGACGCTGAAGACAGTTTCGATGAACTGCAGGAGATTTTGCAGAAATGGTGTCAGGCCTCGAGTGCTAAGTTCAACGTGGCCAAGACAGAAATAATCCCAATGGGCTCCCTGGAGTTCCGAAAATCCGTTATAGATAGCCGTCGGTTAAATGTCCGAGACTCAGCTATTCCCCAGAATATCCACATCGCCAAAGAAGGTGAATCGGTCCGCATCCTTGGCGGCCATGTAGGGAATGACATAAGTAACTTTGCAATGTGGACCCCTGTTGTAGAAAAAATTGATGCTGCTCTTGCCCGCTGGGACAGGCTCCACCCCACCATTGAGGCTCGCTGCCAGATAATCCAGATTACCATTGGGTCCATGACCCAATATCTTACACAAGTAAATGAAATGCCTCCCCAAATACTGAAACACCTCCTGAAAGCACAGAGAGAATTCCTGTGGGGTGGAAAATCTTCTCCTGTACGGCTTGAGGTACTCATGGCCCCCCGCTCCGAAGGAGGAAAAAACCTGTTAGATCTGAGAGCAAGAAATGATGCACTCCAGCTTATGAAATTGAAATCTTACTTAAATCTCGATCCCGAATCACGGGCTGAGTGGGGTTGTATGCTAGACGTGCGCCTAGAGAAGATTGTAACCAAGGACTCACATGCCGACCCTGCCATGTTGGTAAATGTGTTCCTCCAGAATTGGAAGCCTAACGAAAAGAAGTGGCCCACACGCCATAAAAGTATGCTAAACTGCGCTAAAAAGTATGGCGTGGTTTTCAACACTGTTAATCCAACTCAGCCCCTCAGGAATAAACTACCGTTCTTCCATCATTTTGGAGAAGATCCAGATAAACGCCGGGGGAATAACTCTAAGACACTTGCATGCTTGCGAGATAACCACGGGGTATTGTGCATAGGGGACTCCCTCCGGATTATAGAGCGCCTGCGAGATGCTTCCCATAAACCAATCCAAGACATGTAAATGTGTGGCATGTAACGAGGATCGTACCTCGAACGGATGCCCAGATCCACATGCATGTGTCTGTGCTGTACAGCGCAAACTTAGCCGGTTGCTTCCAAAATGGGACCCGAGGAATGTCCAACCTGAAGAAGAAGAGGAGCCGGAGGAAGACCCCGATGTTTTTCGACCGCCACCACAAATAATTTCCCTCACTGACAGTTTTCGAGTATTTGCCAACACTCACAAGAGTGATGGGGCTCCACCACCACCTCCCCATCCACCACGACTGAACTTCCACACACAAGAATTAGTCCTGCATGTCAGCAGCACCACTCAACGCAACTCACGAGAGAAGGCCACCACAGGTGGAGGAGTATGGTATGGCGAAAATGATACCAGAAATCGATCCATTCGCATCCCAACACACTTACCTCAGTGCGCACAGGTTGCAGAACCAACTGCAGCACTGGTTGGAACACAGTTAGTTCCACGAGACAAATCACTCACTATAGATAGTGCTAAAGGCCTCACATGTACAGTGATGCTGACCCGTCTTGAGAAAATGGAGGACAGGGGATGGATTGGGATCCAGAACAGAGAACCCTTAATTGCTCTAGCAGCTGAGCTAAAAGCACGCTCCGGCCAAACCGTGTTCACCTGTGGCGACCCAGGAGGGGAAAAGACGATGCTAGATGGCCGGGCTGGTGCACTAGTACTCGCGAAAAGCGGCGCCAGAGACATGGGTCCAACCCCAGTCAACTTTGAAGTTGAGCCCCAATTCCAGCTACGAGGAGCGAAGCTGTCAAGCTTGACCCAGAGAGTCGCCTACGCCGGGATAAAAGAACTGAGGGGACCTGTAGTCCGGAAGTCCACAGATGACAATATTAGTCAAATCATATCAGATCTCCGTGATCATTTCGATCTCCTGCCAGCAGCACCCCAAATATGGAACAGCTTTCAAAATAATGATTTCTCCCGCCAGGCAAAGCAATTCCTGTGGAAATCAGTTCACTCGTCTCATCGTATCGGGGTTTTTTGGAAACATATTCCGGAGTGCGAGGAACGTGGCATCTGTCAGACCTGTAATGAAACCGAAGATCTAGAACATATCCTTCTGAAGTGCACTCGCCCTGGTCAAAGTTTAGTCTGGTCTCTAGCAAGAGAACTCTGGCTCAAAAAGCATCCATCTTGGCCTTCCTTGTCGATGGGCCTCATCCTCGGCTGCGGCCTCGCATCCTTCTCCGATGAAAATGGTCGAAAGTCTCAAGGCATTGCACGCCTGTTCCGAATTCTCATTTCTGAATCCGCCTTTTCGATCTGGAAAATTCGGAATGATGTGGTAATCAAGAGAGCTGGTGATGCGCTCTCCGAAAATGCCATCCATAATAAGTGGTTACACGCGATAAACCAATGCCTGCAATTTGATTGTTTTCTCACAAATCATGCCAAATACGGCAAACAGAACTCCATCCCCTCATCCCTCGTCATCCAGACATGGAGCAAAACACTCTTGGACGAGGAAAACCTACAACCAGACTGGACCAAAGGACCCAGGGTTTTAGTGGGTATCGAGCCCAGAACATCACATCCCCCCTCCCAGCCCTCGGGCCGGCGGGGACGGAATCGATAGCTCGGAATCCCACACTGTCGCACCCCGCTTCGTGCCAAATGCATTTCCCTGGGTGGTGACTTAAAATTCTTCTTCGGGGGGTTTCACCCCCCCCTGTTCCTTACGATATAGTTCTGGAAACTAGCCAATTGCTAATTGTCCACTCTATTTGTTTACCAACAACGTATGTACCACCCAAAAAAAAAAAAAAAAAAAAAAAAAAAAAAGCAGAAATAATAATTACAACCACCTAATGAGCAAGTTCTTTATTCCGCAGGCGTGCCGAACGGTTTCTGTTAGCAAGAAGCTTTGGCAATTTGATGCGATCTTGATGCTTGAGCTTTCACAACTCCTCCCCAACTTTTATGGCGTCGGCAACAGCTGGCGAAGCCCTCTTCGACCAACTTTAGAAGGCTTACACCTATGAGTTGGCGCAAAATATCCCAACCACCACTTGACACCGACGTTAGATCGTCTCCCAGCGTTCATCGTGCACGCACCTAACCTGCACAGCTCATTCAAGCTAGCCTCTCTTAAATCGACTCTTACGACTCATATCACGCAAGGCAGCATCAATTTGGAAAAACTTCACAACGCCAATACGGCCCACGAATTCTTTTCTGGATTGCACCGTTTCTTTTCGGGTCATCAAATAGATACAGAGGGCGATGTTACTTCCTTGGGGTCCACAATTATCTTACATGTCAATGGCGCCCATAAGTCAACTTTCGGTTCTTCGGTCACTGTTCGAGAGCTACCTTATCTCCACGACCAGTGACCGGACCGGTTCATCGGCGTCAACGGCTGCCAGCGGATGGTCTGGGAAGACAAAGGCTGGAAAATGTTTTTCAAACATACCGAAAATCCTCGCGCTCGCAGATAGCCCAGAAGGGCGCGGCTTGACGTTCCGAGGAGTGGAGGAGCATGGACGAGCAATCCTATACAAAGTATTTGCAACATACAAGCCGTTCATTCTGATTCTAATTCGACCTTAGCTCGCCCTAGGCATGTTTGATACTCAAACGTACTGGAGTCTACTGTTTGGAGGGAACCACTCCCTACTTTTGCAGCGTGTTCAATCATCCGATCCTACGAGATATGGCCTTGTGTGTTCTGATATGATCTCTCTCTCCGACATCTTTGTCACTGTCCTTGCATGCTCCTCGTGCTGGGAAACATCTCTCTGGTCGACCTTGCTCAGTTTCTGATTCCTACTCCTGCGACTTCTTTGCCCCGTGATCTTCAAATCCTAACCCGGAGTAGCCGAAGGCAGATACAATCCCGAGATATCTTAGAAACAATTGAGGAGGGTAGTGGAGGCTCGGCAGAGTTCTCGAATCGGCCAATGGAGTTGGCGGACGTTGCACGCAGCGACGTAAGTTCATTGATCACTCATACTATTTCACCAGCTAACTCTATTCAGCGCATTTCTCTCCAATTTCAAGTCCCCGGCTATGAACCTACTCTCGCGCAACGACCCACCTCCACACCCCTTCCAGCCTCCTCTCTCAACTCCCCACCAGATTCTCCACCCCCTCATACACCCCTGTCCTAGCAGCAACTCAGATCGACTACTTCGACTACAAAAGACAGGAAAACATTCAGTTATTACCCACGATAAATATGCCGACGCTTGTAGTCGATGAGCATGTCATGCCTGGAGCGACAGGTGTTGTTTTTAGGGCCACTCTTGGTCATTTACCTCTGGTCATCAAGGCCATACCTCCAGGATGGAAAGGCGCTGACGATCTGCTCAATGAGGCGGTCATGTACGAGACTTTGGCCTCCCTCCAGGGTATTGCGCTTCCCCACTCGGCGGGTTTGTTTGAAGGCCATGGCTGGTTGCTTATTGTCTTAGAGGATGCAGGCCGGCCCATCACTGTTGTCAGTGACCTTTCTCTTCATCAGCGGCGAGCATTCAGCAATTGTACGACTGAAGATAGAGCTTAAGCATAATTAGGGAAAAGATCTGGCAGCACGTGAGCTCAATTCACGCGAGTGGTGTACTCCACCCTACTCCACCAAGACCTTAATGTCCGAAACATGGTTCTGTCATCCTCGGGCGAGGTTCGTATCGTAGATTATGCGTACGCGCGGGTGGGACATCAGTGCATTCCAGCACATTGCAACGAACTGCAAAGTTTCCAGAATCTGTTGGGCGGCCCGTATGTGCATGGACCATTTGTTCAGGGCGACTGTTGGTCAGTTACCTCTGGTCATCAAGACCATACCTCCGGGCTGGAAAGGTGGGGACGATCTTCATAACAAGGTGCTTGTACGCGAAACTCTAGCTTCCCTCCAAGGCATTGCACTTCCCCAGTCAGCGACTCTTTGAAGGTTAAGGCTGGAAGGTTCTCATTGCGGAGGATTGCGGCCACTCGATCACGGAGGACACTTTACTTTCTCCTCAGCAAAGGTGAGCTTTCGGCAGTTGTGCGACTGAGGATGGAGCTTAAGCTTAAGCATGGTTAGGGAATTGCTCTGGCAGCACGCGTGCTCTATTCATGCGAGCGGCGTAAAGCATCACGACCTCGATCTGCGAAACTTAGTGATATCATCCTCTGGCGAAGTTCGTATCGTGGACTAAGCATACGCGAGGTTGGGACATCAGTGTGATGCATCTAGATGCAATGAGCTCAAAAGCTTTCGGGAGGTATGTTTAGTACTCTCGATCTTTTTGTAGCCTGCGTGCAATCTGAATAATGAAGTAAATATGGAGTAACTTATATGTATACATAAAACAGGCGACCAGATATCAAATAATTTTAAATATGGGAGTCAAAGAGATTTGATGGTCAGTGAGGGGTCGGATCGTGCTTAAAATTTCCCTGACATTGAAATCAGGGACCTTTGCTGATATTCCTGGCTCCTGGATAAGGGAGATGTCGAAATGGGTGACAGCCACGACGATCATCGTGCGAAGTGCATGCAATCCAAGCTCCCGACCTCGGCACTACTCAAGAATAAGTATAAGTAAATACAGTTAACTGAAAGGACACTAACCACGTGTTCTCCACCACCAAATGGTACAAATGCCTTGCTCCTTGACAGCTTCTTCCCCTGCGGTGATTCAAAGTTTTTATTCTTGATGAAGCGGTCCACTTCGAAGGCGTGTGGGTTAGGCCATGCTTCAGCATCCCTGTGCATATGCCAAACGTCCAAGATGACCAAGTCTCCTCTGAGAAGGCGATATTCTTGTCCGCTCTCAATGACCAGACTGGTATCTTCTACTGCTTGTCGTACGGATGTCGGAAGGGAAGTCATACGCAACGTTTCTTGTATCGCCGAGTTGAGCGTCGCGAAACAGGGTTTGTCCCATGCAGAGGGACAAACGCGTAGAAGTGATTCAATGTCTCCGAATTCATCAGCGATGGCTGCATTTATCTCGTCTCTGACCTTGATGAACGCTGAACCATCCACGAGAAGATAGGACCATAGCCAGAATGCCGCATTCATGAGATTGGAGAGAGCCCCCCAATGAAGAGCCAGCAAGAGACGAGCAAGCTCATCCTCATCGACTGCATTCTTGGACTGAGCGACTGTTCGAGTCATGAGGGTGGATGCGCCATCCAGCGTCTGGTCCTCATCCCGCCAGGCCAAGCGTACGTACTCTTTGAAACGGTGCGCCAGCCGGGTGCGAGCTTTCCGTGCTGCCATGGACGACCAAGGCATACCGGTGAGGAGCCCAAACATTCCAGTATCCATTGTAAGGTAATCGTCAATTGCGCCGGCGTCGATGGGCAGTAAAGGACCCCACAATGCGATGGAAATGGATGGATACATGTTGAAATGAATGAAGTTCGAGAGCTGATGGACTTTGCAGCCCAAATCCGAAAGGGGCCGCAGTCGGTCAAGAAAGTCGAAGCCAAATGTCATAGCAGGGATGGCGAGGTTGCGTTTGGCCAGTTCTCGGCCAGCAATATTCATCACTGGCTTGGTGATTTCATGAATGTATGCCGCTCTCCGAGCGCTTATCCCCGCGATTTTATGAACCAGCTGGAACTCGAAAACATCCAGTTTATGAGGGTGCCGTAGAACATTGTCAACTCCAACGGGAGAGGACACAACGACGATGTAGCGACCACCAAGATATACTCTGAAAATCGGTCCATAAGCGTCTCTATGTCACGATGTGGTAAATCAGCCCCAGTGATGTTAGATGAAGGTTCAATACTTACCGACACACGCCGAAGAAGTTGACTGGACTTCGACGATATTGCAAAGCACTACCGATCCAGGGCACACTGTAGTTCACCAAGGGAGGAAGAGAAGCAGAATTCTGACGCTGCCACCGTTGCCAGCTAGCAATTATCGTGATGATGAGGGATGCAATAACAATGGCCAATGAGGCGGATTGCCAATATTCTGACACCATAGTCACGATAAAGGCAAGAACTGGGAAACTCGATTCGGCCATGATATCTTATATTTGAGGCTGAATGATGATCGAAAACGGGTGTTCTAATCCCAGGCGGACTCGGAACCACCAAAGCGGAGTCCGCAGCAAATCTATGGCTCTATCCAGTGCACATAGCCTTGTATACGGAGACCGGAAGAATCCGAGGTATAGTGTCGGAGGAGCCTTCCATCCACAGTGGGCCTACCATGCAAAACGGGGTGAGTATGATGGAGAATATCAGGATGGTTGAGCTGCTTCGGGAAGATCGTATCTGCGTCAAAACAGATACTTGAAGTTCCAACAGCCGCCAGTGCGACCGTTGACATTCTTAGAATGGAGATGCCAAAAATGAAGCGCGAGAAGCAAGTAGGAAAAAACAAGAAGTACAACCTCCGACGTCAAAAATTGCCCAATCGCGCAAGAGGAGGCGCCCGTCGCTATAAACATTATCCGAATCTTGGATCGTTCCTTATAACCTGGTCGACGATACAGGCCGTCCCCTGCACCGGAATGTGGCCTGTAGTAGAAAACCGATAAGTTTTTCCTGGATCTCATATACATTCCTGGCCAGCGGCGATTTACAGTGATATTCAAATTCACCTCGCTTCAGGCCATACCAGTTTGGCAACTGAACGTCGTATGGAGAGTTTTGGCCGCCAAAGTACGAAGGCCGCGGAGTCCCCCCCAAATAGATCTACGAGCACGCATCCTGTGAGAGCATGTGCGCCTCTGGATATTATTATTCGAGCTGTATGTAGGCGAGTGTGGGCGCAATACTTGCAGGGTTGGAATTCTGTGATGGAAAGGGGTTGCCAGTGACAAAATATCTGCGTCAGGTCCAACAGATGCGCGAAATCCGTTAGAATGAGATATGTCTCGACGGGGAACAAGAAAGAAGTCCCTCCCCAGTGCCCACAGGCAACGCCACAAATATGCGAAGACGAGGCGCCACTGTCACTGCGGATCTTGGAGAATATCATTTCAGGTACCGATGCGGATCTAGACGGTATTGCGTAGGTCTGTGTCAAGCAATGCGAGGTCGAAAGGGAATCTGGAATCACTCCCGGAAACGATACCCTCTGGCTGCAATTGTTCGGTGAGGCTCGTGAATCGCCAGCATCAGCTGAGCATTTTAAATCTAGATCTGGAGGCGCCAGCGACGCCGGCTCCCAAGTGTCCACAATGTCGCGACGGTCGGAGTCCAGTGGTCCTCCAATCGGATGATAATAATCAGTCATTACGTAAGCTTGGGATTTTGGACCCAAAACATCCTCCGGGAACTTGTGGTCTTTGAAACGGTGGAGCCCAATGCGGTTGTTGACTTATCGCTGCCACCCCACGAAGGAATTATAATTAGGACGGGTCACGGAAGCCTTTCAACGGCAGGAACAACCAGTTGCAAACTTAATTTCTAAGTATTCATCCCCAAGCCATGTTCTTACATCGCCGGTTTACCTGTCGGGATCATGGAGGTGATTCTGTTCCAAATGTTCCAGAACACCTATCAACATGATATGTTCGTTACGCCCACACAACTCGCGTCTTTAAAGACCCAAAGGGCTGTACTGCGCAGGCCGAGAACTCATGGACACTTCAGCATCTCAAGAAGAGCAGATCGCTGCGTTGCTGGAAGCAATCAAGAATGTTCGAGTTTCAAATGCTGCGGGTGGTAAGTAGTTCGATCTCGATAAGCGCATGCCAATATTGACGACCCTTGAACAGTGGCAGTAGTGGCTCTTTTAATGCACGACAGTGTGCTTTGCTTTTCAATGGAAGTCGCCTATATCTGGTCGTAAGGACTCCCGAATAATATCCATGACCTACAACTTACTGTCTGTTTTATGAAGGGCAAAAGCCAGCTTAACAAAATCCTTGTACTTTTTTCACGCTATTATGGTCTAGCCCATGTCATGTATGTGCCATTTTGAATCTTCTTGGAGTCTTATTCTAACGACTGAACTAGTGTCAACATTTCGGGCCAGTAAAATTCTTGTAATATTGGCAAGCAGTCCTGAATCTCGCTGTAGTCGTTACGCGGAGCAACCTTTCAACAAACGTATAAACATTGCCGTTCGCTTTATCCACAATTTTACTGATAATTGTTACAGTTGTAAGCCATGGGGCTAAATTTAGTACGAGAGTAGCGAACTGACCCGCCATCTGGTAGTTGTGTCGCTTATGATTGGTGGACAAGTGTGTATGTAGCATATTTCCTTCCTGTCTAGAAATATGACTAGACATTATGGCCGATTTACAGTGGAGGCGCAATGTGCTTCACGACAGCCGTCAATATCGTGTTGCTCATGCGTGTTTTTGCCTTGCATAACCGAAGCCGACGAGGTACTCTCCTACTCCTTGCTCCGTAAGAATATTGAAAGAACGTGTCGCTTAGTGCTCGCTATACTTTCTTTCCTTGTCTTCGGTTGGTGCCATCTACCCCTAAGAGTTATTAATTGCCCCATGACTTGAACGCAACTGTAGCTGAATTTGCGGTATGTTCAAGTTATTCTTGAACTGGACAAATGTTAATGCTTACTACTATCCTTTGTAAGGTTGAATGCTATACCTCGGTCCAAGCAGCTGTAGCAGCAAGCCCAACAGTATTTCTTCCTCCGCCTGGTTTACCAATGCCAGGCTGTTGGTTTAATCCTGGCAAAATAACTTTCACAGTCGCCGCGTGGTTCGTACTCTCAACACTGCAGAGAACGTCTAAAGTTACCCACCTCCAACCAGGGCTTCCTGCTTGACGATCGCCACAATTTTCTTCGGCATGACTGCAATCAAGCTCTTTACTCCGTTCCATTGGGACTCTCAACTCTCTATCAGTCAAAACCTCAACTTTCTCAAATCGGTGTCGCCGTTGTTAGTCACCTTCGCTACGGATGGCTGCATATTTTTCATCATGTACGCCCCGAGCGCTTGTTTAACCACTCAAACTGACATGATGCTCTCCAGGATATTCGGTAGGTCATCAGCATTCATAGTTTGTTTGAAGCTGACCGCTTGTTCAACAGCTGTCGTATTGGTGGCGACGTGTATTACACTGTTGGTTCCAGAGAAGTCCGGTCTTACCATTCCGCGAGTGCTTCTTCCATACATGGGTTATGTACGTTAACAGGCCTCTAGGTGGGTTATTGGCATTTATTCTCTGGCGGTAAGTCACTCAAATACAGTAGCCAATTGTGAACTCACCACCTTAATGTTAGTCCACCCGACTTGTACTTCATTTGAAGCACAAGGCCGCATCTACCCTGAATGGCAGTGAAGCAGGGGATACCACCAGGTCTATCGAGTTCCAAAACATGAGATCAAACCTGAGTCGTAGCCGGGACTAGCGCCGCAGGAGCATTTGAGAAAAGCAGTCCTGATATTCTGTAATTTTATCCTTTGTACTGAGTGTTCTGTACTGTTTAACCAGCGAGTTACTTAGGGCCTGATGGCCTAATTTACCTCTGTTAATATTATGCTGCGGTATCTAGCCAAATCTAGGGCTTGCAACCTATGTTTTCTGATTCGACATATCCACTCACATCGCACTGGTGGATCCTTCATCTCAGATTCTCCAAGTCGTCGTATGTGGCATCACACAGGTTTCCAAGTCATACTTGCCGTAGAGTCAAATGATACCGTGCAGTGCTTGTGATACCGTCATAGCAGAATCATCTGGAACGAGAAAGAATGCGAGCAACTCAACAGAAACTAGAGTGAATCCGGGTATGTTCTATCACCTGTCACTAACGTGAAAAAGGGTAGATCTAGACTGAGAATCGAGCCCTTGAATCGATGGTTTGCGAGTCCCGGCAGGTCCCGGCTCTTTATATTGTACGAAATTCGGTTTTTGAAAACAATTATTGGACAGTAAGGTCGCCATTATTACCCCAACTTGGATCTGAAGACACTTGAAAAGCTCTACTAACGTCGGGTAAGTTTGAGAGGCACGTCCTTGAGAGTAAAAGATGTTCCGGCCATGGTGGCGTTGCCCATCACACGCTCGGCATATTCGTGCTTGGACTCGCCCGGGCGAAGGAGAACATCTACGTCGAAGTCTCGAAGAATGCATGCAAGAAAACGGATAGAGGTCGATAGAGCGAAACGCCGGCCAATGCACTGACGAGGGCCAGCACCGAATATCACATCTTGGTCGTGGCTCTCATACCACCGGGATGGCCGAAAGACGTCTGGGTCAGGGAAATAACCTGGGTTTCGCACTGAATATAAAGGTAAGGGCGAGAGTACTTAAAGCTGAAAGGAGTGCTACTCACGCGACCCTACCATGTCAATCACGACGCGCGAGCCGCGGGGAAGAACTACCTGTCGTTTTTCAGGGTGCTCAAGCACGATAGAAACATCTTCATCCATGTCCCGGGGAAGGAAAAAAGGCGGAGCTGTGCATTCGTCAGACGTATTCAAGTCAGTCAGGGAAGATTAGTTTAACGTACGAATAAGTCTCATCGCTTCGTAAAGACATGCCTGAAGCTTGGGCAAATCATTTAGACCGGCGAAATCCTTGGAGACGTAATGCAAGATAGATAGTAGAAACTATGTATTGCAAACCAGCTGACCGCTCGCATTGGTGGCGGCAAGAATTCTCAGCGGCCACCACTTCTTGCTCCTCGCGATATATGGCAAGATAGCCTAGTGTTGTAGTGATTGCGCTGGCAGTGGTCTCTATATGACCTGACGCTTTAGCCGTAGGATTCAAGTAAATGGCTGAACACACCATGACCAGCAAACATCAGAGTAAAGATATTGGCAAACTGTTGAAACCATGAGATCGACTAAGGTCAGAACAAAAACTATATCACCAGTTCTTCTTGGTTCAACTCGAGCTTCCCGGAGCCCTCGAACGATGAGACAAGCCTTCCCAAAATATCGGTTTTGTCCTCCTCAGCTTTGGGGTCTCTCGATGATCTGGATTGCTGTAAAGCTTTTATCTCGTTTTCCACCTTTCGCCACGAGGTTCCTGGCGATCTGGAGTCTGTGGATATGTCAAGATGCGTGACTCGACCTTGGGCAATGTGCATGCCTTTTAAAAGGAAGATGGAACATTGAACGTGGTATGATTGCGAATAGAACGAAATCCTTGATGATCGTGACCAGTGCTTCCGAGAAGTCAGGGTCCGACGGGTTTGAAGCCGACTCTTGATATGGCAAAGGGATTCCAAAGGCACATCTCGAAATCATCATTAATGAGAACTGCGAAAGCGGCATGCATGTTCAGCGCCAAAAGAAAAAGAAAAGGAATATCTGCGCCTTGTGGACAATGTAATTGATTGATGGGATTTCGAATTTGACGCTCTGTCAGCCATCCTTCAGAATTGAGGACCTCTTCATACGCGGCCGATGTCTCATCCCAAACCAACGAATATCTAGGAGAGAGCATGAACACATGCCTACGAGTCGGAAAAATAAACGCGCAGTTTGGTATTGAATGCCGGTGTTAGGATACGGCGATGCTTTCTCCAGCTGTCACCGCTAGCAGACGCTACACTGTCACCAATGAGGCTAATTGTTGTCGTCATTCAGTAATGAGTAACAGTTGATGGACCAGAAGACATACGATTTCAGAGTGAGTTCAACAGGTTTTACCAAGCGGAGTTTCGCCTCATTTCCCAGAAGCTGCTGAACAACACGACTGGAACCCACAAAGATAATAGGTGTACCAGCGAAGATAGGGTTCATGAGGATAACATCATGCTGGTGGTTGAAGTAACCTGCACGATACGGAGATGAGAATATAACGTGATAGTAGAGAAAAGGACACTGGCTAGTTTCCCTGTCGAGCCACATCCAGAGAAAAGTAGCGTTCCATGTGGAACGAGGAAGTACAAGTCCGGGGATGCTGAAAGGCGAAAACAAGGGGCTAATTGAAGCGATATCGTACGTCTGAACCAGTCAACAGCCAGTTGAAGCCACCAGGTTAAAGACCTTACTCTAGAAGCCGAAAAATACTGGTAAGCCCTTGAAGACAGAAACACGCCCGAGAGGGCAATTGCAATATGAGAATATGAAGGTGAAGCTGAGCCTGCTATGTGGTCCCATAAATGCTGGCAATAAGATGCAGTGAGGTCAAGGAATGTCGCCATTATGCTCGTAGTCGTGGTCAGAACTGTGAAAGAGTGCTACGGGCGCTTGAAGTGTAATCGTTCCAGTCACTCAGCAGTCACTGTGGGTCCACAACTAGGTTTGGATTGATCGTGCATAGCCAGACACTCCAGGAAAAACGTCCAGAACAACGACATATCGGCATGAAGCAGCCAGAGCCAAATTTGTACATGAGCCAAATTTGGATTGATATGTTGTGGCAATTGGACCTGACGCAGAACATTCACTTGCACCTCTTTTCCATCAGAACCGTCAGGCTGTGTGCGAGTGAGTATTCCGCAGTATTCCGCCCACCCTCGCCCACAAACATGGCAGCCGTCCTAGTCGTATCCAGCCATCCTCGCTCTCAGAAGTACAACCGTCGTCGTCGTCGTCGTCGTCGTTCGTCCTCGGGACCTCTGAATCTCTCCGAGTCCGCTCTTGGACCATCTTCTGAGAATCTTCAGACTTGGGACGCAGATCTTGTATCAGCTTCAAGTTTATCACTTGCCATCACAGAATTCCAACTTTGCTGGGCCCACACTCGCCCACCGGCGGACGGGTTAGGCCGTGGTCGATCATGAATATCATATCCAATTTTAAGGCTGTGTGCCCGCATCTACGTGGAGCCTCCTCTCCTAAACCAGGTCGGACTCCATTTCAGATATGCGTCGTTCACCTGTTGGCCGCTGCCAAAATACTTATCGGCGGCGTTTAGTTTGAACCGAGAATCTAAATGACCTGAGGTGATATTGAATCGATATCTCACCGCGGCCACAGAAGAGTTCATGTGTTCATGTATTCATCCGAATATGGGATCCAGGGCGACAGGCCACATTCCAGCCTTACGGGAGGACGCCAAGATTGGGAGAATACCTGCACTGCCAGGCTGCACTGGCGACGTGTACACCCGCATCCGCTTTCATCTTATGTACATGATTGGTATTATTTCAAGTATTCCAAGTTGGCGCACTTCTTGTTCTCCGGATCCCGCACCGTCTGGGCGTCTCATTCTAAGAATGGCACTGGGGGCGCGGTTGGATCTGACAGGAGATACGGTCAATGCTGCGTCGGTTCTCTCGTTTCTCTAACTCCGAAGTTACAGCTCCACGGAATTTCCTTCCAATGTCATCAACTTGTTCGCCGCTATCAAAGTGTGGCCCTCATCATGGAGATGTTGTAGTGAACCCCGAACAGATAGCCGTTAGAAAGAAAAGAAAACTCGTACGTTAGCCACGGAGTGGTGTGCAAGTAAAAATCTTCATCGCTCTTTCACTCCAGTCCACCAACCATGTCTTCGGTAGGCCACATTTCCAGTAACCAGCAAGACCAAAAGCAACTTCAACAAGTGCCTTCGACTTTACTGACAGGGAAGAAACTCGGCCTCGTATTTACAGCCTTTATGCTCGCATACTCGCTTGTGGCGCTCGACCAAACCATCATATCGACCGCTCTCCCCACAATTGCCTCAAAGTTTCACGCCGTTTCGGACATATCTTGGATTGCTAGCGCTTATTTTTTACCACAGGTGAGCATGTCACACAAAAATGGGGCATGCGTCAAGACTACTATACAGGCCACTTTTATGCTATTTTTTGGTGCCTTACTCCGCGTCTTTCCACCAAAACCTGTCTTTCTCGTCTCTATATCAATTTTCGAGCTCGGGAGTCTTTTCTGCGCTGTCGCGTCTTCGGTGGATTTTCTGATTTTTGGACGGGCTGTTGCTGGCCTGGGAGGCGCGGGCTTGTGGGTTTCGATCATGACTGTGGTGGCACGTGTGAGTGTTTACATTGTCCAGTTATCATGGTGGCTCAACTGTTCTTTGCAGCTGACTACGTTGGAACAACGCCCAATTTTCATGGGTCTTGTAGGTGGTTTCTACGCAGTTTCGTCAATTGTTGGCCCGTTAGTTGGTGGGGCTTTTTCTGGTGAGCCGGAACCCTCTAGTATTCTTGCTGTAAGATGTCGATATATATCCAGATCATATCTCGTGGCGGCAAGTCTCAACTTTATGCCAGTTTTTTAGTGGTACTGACACATGTTTCACCCAGATGGTGTTTTTGTATGTTTCATGGTTCAATTCAACGGTTTAGGACAATTTTCATGGCACATGCGATTCACAGATATCAATCTTCCGGTATGGATTTCATACATTTGTACGACAAGTCCGTTTATTTAACCCTCGACAGATTGGAGCTCTGGCTGTTGTGGCAATTATTTTCTTCCTGCCAAATATCCCGCCCCCCATCATTATTACAACCGGATTATGGCACCGAATCAGGGAATTCGACTGGATCGGCACTGTTCTTTCCTTTGTAACTGTTGTTTCACTTCTTCTTCCTCTTCAATGGGGCGGGAACGTCAAGCCGTGGAATGCCCCAGAAGTCGTCGCTCTTCTTGTTTTGGTGAGCCTTGGCTGTCGAAAGCCACAAAGTCATGTCCCCGATGTTCTTAGTAGTTCGCCGTATTTCTCGTTGCATTCCTACTCTTCGAAATCAAGCACGGCTCTAATGCAATCTTTCCATCCCGAGTTCTGTTTCGCCGAAATATGATCGGTGCTTTCGTAGCAACGGTGGGTGGCTAGTCTTGGCTAAGGAATGGACGCCGCTGATGCATTTTTGTAGTTCTTTATACAGTTGTCCTTTCTTCTGTGCAATGTACGACTGTCTCTGATCACAATACCCCGCCTTTGTCTAACCTTACTACTCTAGTATTACTTGGTAACCTTGGTAGTTAAAGTACCCAGGAAGTGACTTAATGTTCACAGCCGCTTCTATATCAACTCCGCGGCCACTCTGCAACCAGGAGCGGTATCGATATCTTGCCCTTCATGGGGTGTGTTTTATGCATTATTCGCCATGCTGCTACTTGACTCAACCCTTGTCGATCCAGTTCCGGTGTCTTGGGTATGCATTGTACTCGATCCGCATTTTTGCTCATTCATGCCTACTGCAGCTACTATTATTGCGGGCGGAATAATCACAGTAAATTGTCTTCGTCTCCTTTTCATGTGGCACATAATGGACAGCTATAGAAACTCGGTCACCCACGTCCGTTTCTTCTGGTTGGGCCCGCAATTGCATCCATCGCATTTGGTCTGCTCTTCACCGTACATCAAAATACGAGTGGCGGAAAGATTGCCGGCTTTCAAGTTCTTGTCGGTCTGGGACTGGGATCTGCTATTCAAAACACGGTACTTTCACATGTGCGAGTTCATCTACAAATACTGAAGCCCTCCAGCTCGTCATTGCTCAAGCCGAATTCGCTTTGGAAGAGGATCTGATACCCCAGGCTACATCCATAATCACTTTCATGCAGCTCATCGGGTCTGCCGTCGGTCTCGCGTGAGCTCTTCTCTCCTATCTTGTTATGCCATAATACTTAGCCACCACCCATTCGACAGTGCCTTTGGTGCTGTTTTTGCAGGACAACTGCGCTCGAAACTTAATTCCAGCGGGCTTCCTGCTGATGTCATTCAAATCGTACTCAGCGATATTGAAAGCATCTCTACTTTAACTCTTGCACAACAGAGTATCGTTATACCCGCCTACGTCGATGCAGTGGATCACGTGTTTCTGGTTGGGATTGGAGCTGCAGCATTGGCTTCCCTAAGTGCTTGCCTGATTCGTCCGTTGGCGAGGGTGAAAGACGTCAAGAGAGCTCGAGATGTGGAACCCACTGGAAATAACGGCACCTCAAAAGAAGTCTAGCGCTGTACATGTATTAATAATGTCTTTCTCGATCCATGCTCTGCTCGGCCCTGGCACTGCATGATTAGGTCACTCAATATCAATATCTACAGTCCTGCGTTATGTGAATGTCAAATGAGAGGTTTTTTTGGGCACCGATAGTCGCGTGAAGTGTGCGAGAGAGATGGTCGATTGACGGTGCAAGCTAGTCTAAGTAGCTAAGACTAGTGGCGTGAAGTGAGCGCGCAGTAAGTTGCTCCAGTTAATCAATTTACATCAATATACGACGCCGTGACTGCTCTTCGTTGTCTGTCTCTAGGCACGTTTGCTAACTAAAAGAGCCATAGGGGTGAAAATCTACGCTTGCATGTTTTAGTTTCGGTTCATTTTGCAAAATTAGATCCTCCATACCCCCAAGCGTCCGGCCTCCAGAAGAAAACTGGCAGCTTGCTTATTCAATCCCCCTCGTTCTTCTGTGTCTGACCACCTGGAGAAGTAGTGTCGTTCAGACAGAGCCAACTGCAAGTCAGAATACCAAGGAACTGAAGCAGGAGACTTTCGAATTGCCAGATCTTCGGCATGGATCACTTCGAACTGATTTTCGAAAAGCGAAGATGTAGCAGCGTCAATGGTTCTGTGAGTCGTCTGCCGTCGAACAATTGGTAAAGCATCCTCTATCAGCCGGACCAAGTGGCAGTGTACTGGATCTCCAGAGTTTAGGTGCGTTGTCCAACACCATTCGTAAGTAGCGAGCTTTAAAATTTGAGAGATGAACTACATATAATCGAAGACATGCTTACATGGCCGCCTTGACGAATGACGACGCTGAGAGGTCCGTAAATGGCAGAAAACGAAGGAAGAAACTGGTTCCCAGCAACTGAGTGTTGCCCCAGAGTTTTGAAACCAGGTCCGAGCTCACATTCAAAACTTCGATCGCAAAGGCGGCGTCGAACCACGAAGATGGGAATATCTTGTCAACTTTAGTGATGTCTGGCACTGAAGGTGCCGAGTTAGTACGTTTGTGAATGTAGGCTATATATCTTACTTACTGTGCTTAAAAGTTACGAGGTGTGTCAAGTGAGCAGTCTCCGCCCCTCGCTGTGCTTCAGATATCTGGAAGAAATTTCAAAATTTCAACAGCGCCCATGACAGAAATGACAAGTAGGATGCCTTAGCCTCATCGGAATCGATACCAACGACATAAACATCCGAGAAGAACGCCAATTCCAGAGTGGCTCTTCCGGTACCGCAAGCAACATGGAGGACACGCATGCCAGGCCTCAATGCGAGTTGAGAGAACAAGAATGCGCGGTGGCGTGAGAAGGTATCTTTCAATGAATCTCCTTTGAAGATCCTGCAGAATTGATGGTCCTCGTTGCTGGAGCCAAATCTCGGACGAAACATAATTGCAGTGAGTGCCCTTGACCCAATCCCAAATTATACACTTGAAGCAAGAACCTATCTCACGAGGAAGCACAGAAGTTGAAGGCTGTCGAGAAGAAATGGAGAAGAAGGTAGCGGCATGTTGTGACAAAATGTTAACGCATGAAAGCCTGCAAGCCCGAACAAGTTTCGTGTTTTGTCTTCCGATCAGACTCCTGATGCGACTTCAGAGGATCATCCATCTGGCTGTGGGTGCAAGCGCTGTTTGAGGATATAAATTGATAGCCCAGTTAGGTCCCCTTTCGGAACGTGCCGGGCTGTAGTCAGAAATACGTGCGGTCCAACTATGTACTCTAAACAACTCGATTCAATCATCAATGTTCATCGATATCATTCGCTGTTTTCAATCGGAAATTCTATGGCCACCGGTTCCCATGACATAACAGGACATGGCAGGATTGCGCCCACGCACAGCCGCGAGATGACAAGTTACTATGAGGTAGGTGGGCTACCAAAGCGCCGTGACGGTAGACGATTGTAGCGTACATTTTGGATGTTGTACAGTACCTGCTTGTTCCTTTTAGGGACCACCGCAGTAATACATCCTCCTCCTCATCTTCCAACCAGATTGGCTGTGAAATGTACCTAGACCGATCTTTCGTATGAAGACAATCATATGAAACCTTCATAGGAGAGGTCGGTCACCGGCTGGGTTGGACTCGGAGGAGGATGGATCCACTCGTAGTGTGATTTTGGGGTTCATCAGCAAACCGCAACGTCCGGTCCTGCATCCATTTGCTAGTTTGAAAGCCCCCTAACGTGCTTTCGATGTCCCTGTACTCGAAGGCAAAGCGTAGTGTGATTTGAGAGCATGAGCCTGGTAATGGCTTTCCGGTGAGCAGGAGAACGTCAAGATAGTGCCGGCTTCATCTCACAACCGCGCCACTCTGGAAACGAGAGTGGGCAAGCAGCTGAGTACTAGACAGAGATCGCTGATCCAGCTAGGCTTCCCGCTCCGATGGAGCGCGCGCGACTCCAGAAAAACGTTGTGGACAGTGCGGTATTCAGATAGCGCAGTCGTGAGAGGGCGCGAAGATGCGTCGTACTTTGATCGGATTTGCCTGGTTTCCATGAATAGAATAGAGAGCATGAAAGATGAGTTGACTCCGAGTAGCTTGTGCAGAAGTGTGTACGAGATGTTCCTCAAGGAGCCTTGAGTCCACGTCCTGCGCAACTTCACCACCTGAGATTAGGTAGCAATCCACCTGCGTCCATGTACAACTGCGGGCCTTCCCAGACCGGAAGAGGTACCAGATGTGCTGTGGCCTGCAAAAGTTAGTAACCTTCCTAGCTTCTGACGTGTCGGCGCAGTTCACCGCAAATGAGCGGACATTAGCCACTGTCCACATACTTGAATTTTGGAACGGTTTCAACAGGCTCAGGAGTCGGGGCCCACTCGTAGAACGGGGAGTGTGTTGGGAGCAAGGTCAAACGATCAGGGCCGATGAACATGAACTTCCGGCCGGACCAGTCGCTTGTAGTAGTCCCAGTAAGTGTGTGAAGATCGCGTTATCGTCAGCCTGTTCCAGTTGACCCACAGGCTGTCGATTCAGCTGGATATCCGCATCGTCTACGGGCAACTGGAAATCTGCAAAATAGACGTTTCAGAAACCTTGCAACACCGAGTCTCCCGTTAGGAGGCACGTTGAAATATACTGGTACGGCCACGAAGACAAAAAGACGCCCAAGAGAGTAATTGCAGTGTGAAGGCGGATAGAGGCCGCATAGATAGTCCCAAATATTTCGCGAGGAAGATGTAGAACCAGGCAAGGAACCAGGTCGAAGATCTCAATTCTCGACAACATGATCGCACTCTTATAGATTTTGAACGATAATGGCACCTCTAAGTTTTTGACGGGAATGTATATCGACTGCCTTTGGACTGCATGGAGAGACCTGGACTAGGACTCAGTCAGAGAGAGATCGCACAAGCTAATTCCGTAAGGAACACTCCGTGCCGGAGTTTGCCGCGGCCGACAGCCAAATTTCTTCCCTTTCGCGCGTCCATCGCGTCCCACTTGAAGAATGTCTTCCCGTTTCGTTGATATCCTCTTCAAGGGTGGCTTCTTTTTCGTTGGTGGTCTGGCCGGGTCGATGTATGCAACGCACCACCACCACAACAACCTCAAAATATTAAAGCAGGATCTCAACATTTTACATCCCCCGGATGTGGAATTTGGCGCCACCGAGGACAAGGTAGAAATATCCAAGGATCCTGTCGTGAAAGAGGTCCTCAAATATGGGAATCCGGGTGCGCCAATGTTTTTAACGCGTCCTACCAATCGCTTCCGTTAACCTCTAAAATAATATAGGACCCATTGCGGATGCGCTTGTGAGAAAGGCGTACGTCGCTGGATACGATAGACGCCTTCGCCATCCGTCCTGGGTGACTCTCTACGCGTACAATTTTTCTTGGGTTCCTAACTGGCGACACAGACGGCAGAGCACCTTACCGCTGCGTCCCTGGCCCGCGATCCGTCCGCCCCTTCTGGTGACAGGGGAAAATCCAAGTTCATTGAAGACGAGGATCTCCCAATTCAGTTCCGCGCGCGCTTGAAGGATTATTTCAAGAGTGGATACGACCGTGGACATATGTGCGTTTTGCGTTGTTAATTGCTGCTGTGCCCTTTTTAAAAAGCCGTTTTATAAGGGTCCCCGCGGCGGACGCAAAATCATCTCAGGTGAGTTTCTGTCCACGAAAATGTATGCGAATAATTCGGTGACATTTATTATTTCATCAGGAAGCAATGGACGAAACATTCCTCTTGTCCAATATGGCTCCTCAGGTCGGCGACGGCTTTAATCGTCATTGTATGTTTAGTTCAGCAGATTCGATTGCTACTTAGCCGCTGTCGCGTAGACTGGGCATACCTGGAAGACTGGTGCCGCCGCCTGACCGGGAACTTTGCCGACGTATATGTCTTCACCGTCCCTTTGTACCTTCCACGACTTGGGACTGACGGCAAGTGGCGTGTGGTCAGTGTCCTCGTAATTATGGTTGACCTATTGCTCATGTGCTTGATAGACACATGAAGTTATCGGGTCGCCACCGAATGTTGCCGTACCCACACACTTTGCCAAGGTTGTATTAACGTCGAAGCCCACCTCTCCTTCTACACCACAGATTGTTGAGCTTGCCGCTGGGGCTTTTGTACTGCCCAACGCTGCTATCCCCGAAAGCACCCCTTTGGAGAGCTTTATAATGCCCAGTATGCGTACACCATTCTTTTTTGCGGCCATCATTTAACCAGCATTATCATTCAGTCGAGGCAGTCGAACACGCGGCCGGAATAATTTTATTTTCCAAAGCGGTCAAGGCTGCTGCTAAACCCATCTGCACGGCGACGAAATGCGACCTAATCATACGCCACTTTGACGATGCACAGAAAAAGCCCAACCTTCGCAGGGCGGTCTCGGCTCCAAAATAGATGAGATGTTTTTGAATTAAATATATTCAGTAGTCGGAAAGCATGTCTTTGACTCCTTGCCAATAAGGATTCTCCACTCGCTTCTCCACCTCTTGTTTTGTGACCCACGCAAAGTCTTGTATCGACTCTCCTGGGCGGACTTGTCCAGCCATGATGTGGGCTTTGAAAAAGAACGTGATGCTCTGGTGAAAAAAGTCAAACGAGGATCTGGACACGTCGAGGAGGTACGCACCTCTGGCGACGGAACATCCGGCTGTGGATCGGGAAGCGGAGGCTTGTACATGCCTATGGGTTTCCGACTGACGATCCAGGTGTCCATGTGGACTCCGCATCTGGCATGGAACTCTCGTTGTGCGGCCTACAAGAAAACAACTCATTTAGTAGAGCTTTGAGGCGAAAATAGAGGGCACGAACCTGATGCAAGAGTTCCCCCTGCGCAGCGGGGCCTTCTGGAAACTGCCACACATCTCTACCGTCGAGAATGTTCTGCACCAAAAGGTAAATATTCCGCCGGCCCTTGCGATCGAGGCTGTGGTAGTCTCGCGCCGCGTCGGAGGGGTGGACCCTCGGCATCAGTCGGTCGTCATCTTTTTCCTGCAGAGCAATCTGGTCAAGCGCCGCCTGCTCGGCTGCCTTCTGCTCCGGAGAGAGATCCTCTTCTTTTGCATACGTAGGGCCCCACGCAACTTTTTCACGGAACCGCTCCTCGGCTTTGAAGCGCGACTCCAGGAGAGATCCCGGTTTGAAATAAAATTCCGAAGGAAAGGGATTGTGCAGTGCCCGTCGTATGCGCTGCTGGTATGCATAAAATGCGCGCTCAAAGACGGTGGGACTCGGAGTAAGAAGGGGCGCGCGGTTGAGGATGACTGCGGTGCGCAAAATTGGCCTGCGTGTCGTGCGCGGTCGGGGCGAGGAAGGAGACACGAGCTCGGTGGCTTCTGTGGTTAGGGACCGGGACAAGAGCTGCCCAGCGCGTCTACATGGCCGATGCAGAGACATGGATGTCGCAACAAAAATTCACGGGTAACCGTGGGACACTAACACCATATCGGGCTACCTCATACCACCATGTCCGGCTCGCTCTCCCTCGTATCCAGTGCCTATCTCGATGAGAATTCCGCAAAAATAAGAACGAAGCCGGTTCCCTGGGAGGTAGTTGCTCAGCTCTTCGCGGTCTGCGAAATCCTCACCCTGTCCAGGGCTACCAGCGCGCAGATCACATCACCTCCGACGAACTGGCACTTATCAAGAAGGTCGACAGGCAGCCAAAGGCGAAGATCGAGTCTCTCCTTCTCTCCGAATGCCCGACATACGCCCTTCTCTATTTGCGTCTGCTCAAGAAGCTCCAACGGGTAGACACTATGCAATGCATCTTGGTCTTCATTGCCGACGCGCTTGCTGGTGTGTGGCCATCGAGCTTCATGTTACATGACCTCAATCAGGCTCTTAGATCATGACGAACGAATCCCTCTGTTCACCAGAGCAGTAGAAAGTGACCCTGAACTGCCGTACGCCCCATTGCTGCGGTATGTTCTAATTTCGTGTTTAGCATCCATCTCATCCTTCCCTAGGACACTGGAGACACAAGATGATTTCGTACAGCTCAAAGCTGCGCAGATCCTCACCGTTTTGCTCTGGTTCGTGAATATCTTGTAGTACGACTCCTATGTTGAATCTCCACCCAGCTCGGAATCTACGCTCCTGCAGTCGCCGCAGTTGCACCCATTCCTCACCACTCTGGCGGCTCTTGTGCAGGGTCACTCTCCCAATAAGTCTGATATCGCCGTCCAATGTCTGGAAGCACTTCTCGCCCGCCCAGAGTGCCGGAAAGCCATCTGGGAAATACCGGGAATCATTGCGGGGTCCGTAGCGTGGGGTTCATCACTCGATTATTTGCTCATTTCGCGTAGACTGGTCGAGATACTCAAACATAAACCCGGTCCACAAATGAGCTATCAAATCGCTTTCTGTATCTGGCTGCTTTCATTTGAGCAGAATGTCGCAGAAGATATAAACAAGTATCGCCTCTTCTTTTCCGATTTAAACCGCGCTCACGTCATTTGCTAAAGGAAATACGACATTATACCACTTCTGATCGACGTTGCACAGGGTGCAGTGAAGGAAAAGGTTATCCGGGTTATCGTGGCTACTTTCCGAGTGCGTTTTACTTCTCTTTATCAAGGCTTTCCCCCTCACCACTGCACACAGAATCTTGTTGTTAAAGCACCTCGCGACAATCTGCCTGCGATGCTGGTTGCACAGCTCCTTCCGTTCGCCAAGAACCTTTGCACACGGAAGTGGTCAGATGAAGACGTCGTCGAGGATGTCCAGTTCTTGCGGGATGAGCTTGCGGCTAACTTCCAGAGCTTGACGTTGGCTATATCCCCTATTCGCCCGGCACTTGCTAACCGTAACTTTAGGACGTACGACGAGTACAGCTCTGAGCTCACCTCCGGACATTTGTCGTGGACGCCTGTACACGAATCTGACGATTTCTGGAAGGAGAACGCCACGAAGTTGAACGACAAGGATTATGAACAGCTGAAGTGTGTTCTATCCCTTCGCTTTAGAAGTAATCTTGACGCAGCAACTTTAGAATCCTTGTGAAACTCTTGAAGGAATCGAGTGATCCATTGGTGCTAGCTGTGGCCGCACACGATGTGGGCCAGTATGTTAAGCACTGCGAGCGAGGTAAAAAGTGGGTATATATCTGCTCTCGTTGGCAACATTTTATTCAACTCGCCACACAGGCTCGTCACCGACCTCGGGGCCAAGACTCGAGTTATGGAGCTCATGACACATTCCGACTCGGACGTACGGTATCGTGCGTTGCTCTCAGTCCAGCAACTGGTCAGCCAGCCCTGGGTAACTGTGTAGCGTCGCTTTCTTCTCCTTCGACAAGTAATAATCGGACAACACATCATTGTACTGCACCTATAATAATTTATATTGGTAGACGTCGCACGCTATGTAGATACCCAGATCTCCGACACGACATCCCACTCCTTTAATATCTTCACCTCCCGCGACGTTTTGTCTTCTGGGACGTCCTCGGGATATCTGTCCTCCAGCAGAAGCACCCGGAGGCCGCCTACAGTATGGAATCCTTTGCTGATGGGCATGTACGACAACTCAAACTCCTGAGCCTCCAGGACTTTGCTGTCCTCTTGAGGGCCATCTGCCTTTTCTATGTCGCCATGTCGAGCCAACTCGATAGGCGGGAGGAACACCGCAGAAGGACCGCAGAAAACAACTCCAGCGGATCGCGCGAATCTGAGTTCGTCCGTGCCTTCGAAGAAAGGCGCCGGCAGTGCCCACGCGTCTGGGCCCCCGTTGTTCACATCATCCAAGCCTCGTCGCGTGGGAGCGACGGCTAAAAGCTTTTGGTGCGCAAGAGGATAATTAAACGTGGCAGACATTGGGGAAGGTGTGGAAAACCCCGGGGAGGTAAAACGGGGGCTGGAGACCTCTAGCGGCGGATTGGGCGGGAGGATGGTGGCCAAGGCCGTCCGCGGTGGCTGCAAGTGCTGGACGGCGAGTAGTAATGTCCGCCGCCGCCCAGGCGGCATGAGCGCAGACACGGCGAGGGTGAATGAGATGGTGAAAGGTTTTTCTAGCTTGATTGAATCCCGAGGGATGTCCCGGACGTTGAGACTGACGTCGATGTCGGAAACGGGGAAAGCTGACTGAGGAGGGGGTGTTTGCGGCCGGCCGACGATTGTGGATGGGGGGCGGTTGCGGAAGGGGGATCCTGGTCGCTGCGTAGGCGTTGGTGAGCCAGGGCGCGACTGGGATTGCGGAGAATGAGGTCGTTGTGGCCCGCCTGTACTCGTTGTCGCATTGCGTTTCAGGTAGGGAGGTAAGGCTGAAACGGGCTGAGGAGGTGGCTGAAGGAGAGGTATTCGCCGCGAAAGCATGGAAGTCAAAAGCCGGCCGGGCTCGCCAAATGCCGACCGCCATGAGATGTCGAGACGCCCGAGCGGGATAGCACTCCCAGGAGGATGAATCACCGGGGCGAGGCTTGTTGACTTTGGACTGAGAATGTAGATATACTGCCGCATATCTTGTGGCTGCATTAGAGCAGAGGAGCCAGTAAATATGCTGTCGCTTTCTGCGTCTGCATCGACATCGACGACATTTGCGTCCATCACATCCCAGCCGTCGGCACATTCAAATCGCATGTGCTCAAACCACATGGTTTCTGGAGTCAAGTTTTGTATGTGCACCTCGAGAAACACTTTTTCTCGGTCCTGGGGCGACATCAGAGCCGAAGGTGACCTGGGAGCGTGGACTTTTGTCTTCACAGACAAGGGATTAGTTACCTATGTCTGCAGTTAGCGGGTGCAAGGGTGGTTCAAGACAGAACGCATACTGCAAACTTGTAGAATTTGCGAAACGTCTGCAATGAAGGATCGTTCGCGTCATCCACAGGCTCACCGGCTGCAGCGCGAGCATTCGGTAAACGGTAGCTGACTGTGCAGGCAAGGACATGCTGGCCGAGTTCTTTGATTTCATGGTGCACGACGTTCTCGAGCGTGTCGCCCACCGCCAAGCGCGTGCTCAATCCACCAAACTCGGCCAGGGTGACCTTCGCGGTGACCGTTTGCATCTCGACTTTCATTGCGACCGCCTCGATCTCTACCTGGGCTTCATTGTTGACGCACAAGCAGCTAGAAAACGTCTCGCCGAGTTGTATGGTGCCAAAGGAAGACGGGAGGGTGAGAAGTTCGGATACGTGCGTGAGGTCCCTCAGAGTTTTTGGATGGCCGGGAAGTGGGGTTACACCCTGAAGCGAGAGGATAGATGCGGTAGAGTGGGCCTAGGAGCGCGTCGGAGTTCAGAATAATTGAAATCCGGTATTTAGGGCCACCCACTGAGAACGATGGCGAACTTGAGTAGAAGGGCTGCCAAGCACTTGCTAGGGCAGGGCGCTGCAGTCCGGGTTAAATGCAGACTCTGCATTGGCGAATCAGGAAACATACAGAGACGCGCATAACCTTGAGAGACAAAAGGTGAGCTGCGCCATCGCGAACGGGTTCAGCCATGGAGGTCAAGAGCAGGAAGGATCGAGTCGTACTAATTAGTACATACGGCAAAATTAGACTCGGATCCAGCCCTACGTTGAGGAACAAGACAGCGGAGTTTTACTATAATCTAGAAGTACAATTGAAATTAATCTGAGTGGACCAAAAAAAAAAAAAAAAAGTACAATAATGGTTCCTCGAACGTAGGGACTGGGAGAACTTAGTACGCAAAACGGTCAATAGAAATCACGTGAGGATTCAATACGACTTAGCAGAATTTCTTCAAAAACGGATCTGGCGACTTTCCTCTCGTGTCGTTCGCAGTCTTTCTGAAGCGTACAATCTATTCTAATACAACCTGGCATGTGTCTCCAGCAAAAAAAAGAGGGAATAGCTGCTCATTCACCCTATAGACTTCAATTTTTATTAAATTAGCAGTGTATCTAATTGACGCGTCCAATGCGTCTCTGGGTGGTCCTAGCAGTCTTGTTATTCGCTGGAAGCGCTCCCCCCAGCTATAGCAGCGACCTACAGTGTCTTTACCCCACTCACCGCTCTGGCTGGATGTCCGCCCATGGGCCAGTGCCTGCAGATACCCCCTCTCCGCAGCCTGTACCACAGCCTTCATCTGGAGCGAATCCAGTCTTCCTGCCTTCTCCAGCAAAGAAGAGGGGAGGGCAGCCGCTCTCTAGCACAATCAAGAAGCGGAAAACAGGGCCCAGAAAGTCAGCAGCGGAGCGCGCAGCGGAACAAAATCAGCTCCTGCAGGAGCAACTTGCAGCCGCTGCAGCTGAAAAACTCGCCCAGGAGGAAGCGGCCAAAGCTCTAGCAGAGGAGAATCGTAATATTCGCGTGCGAGCTAGCCTCAAAGCACTCAAGGATGCGGGCTGCGATACCACCTACCAATTCTTTGAGGACTTCTTTGCGAGCACAGACAGGGAGACCTCGAGACAGGCATCCAAGCTCATGAAGGACTACGGCCCTGAGTTCCTGGACTTGCTGAAGGCGAAGAGGCCTGACGTCGTTACCAAGTGGGCTTTGAAGACGAGCCTACCAGTAATTGCCGCGGAGGGCAAGAAGCTGTCGGAGCTTTTGCAGCCAGATCGGACAAAACCGTTTGCGTCCCGGCTGGCAACTTGGTCGCTGGAAAAGATGCTTGTAGAGGCCACGAGTGCTGCGCCCAACCTGTGCGAGCTCTTGATGATGATGGGCATGACGAACGATGTTGGCAGGAAGGACAACAAGTTGGTACGTACTTAAGCGCCGCCTGTCTCGCGACTTCCCCGATTCTCACGCGCCTTTATAAATAGGTTCTAGTGACCG
This sequence comes from Mycena rebaudengoi, assembly GCA_029282285.1. Lineage (NCBI taxonomy): Eukaryota > Fungi > Basidiomycota > Agaricomycetes > Agaricales > Mycenaceae > Mycena > Mycena rebaudengoi. The sequence goes on from JARJCX010000007.1 coordinate 1,192,097, forward strand.
TACTGTGTATGCTTGCGCAGTCGGACAACGAACGGGCCGTGGAATTTCAAGAGATTATGGGGACATATTTCTTAGCCTGCAGCACGCCCCGACGACAATTTGATGTTCTTGCACACGCCGGCTTGACTGTATCGTACACCAAAGCCATCTCAGATCTCAAAGGCCTTTCAGCCGAAGGTCTCGCACGTATGCGTCGCATGGTGCAAGAGAAAGCCTGTATGATTGTCTGGGACAATTTAAATATTGCTTTCAAGGTCGGAGAGCAACGTCATGATTCTAAAGATACCTTCGAGAATGGCACCACAGCTACTTTGATCCCACTTTACGGTGTGCTGCGTGGCGAACTCGAGCTCGAGCTACTCCCGCCAAGGATCAGTCGAAAGCCCACATTTGAATTCGAGCCCATGGATACTTTGCCATCCGCGGAACAAGTTGTTCAAGCACGGCAGTCCTCGATTTGGCATGTGCGCAGATTTCTGCTTGAATGGTATCCGGAGCTTGGGAAACGGTTCAAGCAGGAGCATGGCGATGTACCTATTGTGCGGGAGATCCCTCTGCACAAGTCAGATCACTTTCCAGCACCAGCGATGAAAATTGACGAGTCGAGTTTGGATGGCACCATTGAAGTGATTGATACCATTGTCATTCGCACATTGCAGCTGGATAATGCTGGGATGAAGGAGCACGGAATTATGTTCGCTGGAGGGGATCTCTTGAGCTTGTCACTTACAGATAAGGTCCATCCGTTTCGCATGATGCAGGGGCTCTTAGCAAGTTACTGATTAATTTATTCAGGCTATTGCTGCTCGCCGCGAGGACACCAATCTACTCGACAAGTATGGTGCATACTTGCATGGCATGCTGGGGCTCTTCCATGTCAAACTATCGGCGACTCGAGGAACCGTGAATGAACATTGGGGCACCCCTAACTCGAAGTTCCCTGGCTCGCTCTGGTCTCAGAATGCCTTTCTGTCTCGGAAGGCTATTTCTGCGGGGTGGTCAGCGAAGAAACTTCCACCTTTCCGGCCCACCCTTGAGCTGATGCTTACGCTGTCGCTCCCGGCCCATATTCTTGATGGCTTCCGTGTTTACTGTGGGGCTCCGACGCTCAAGGCTTGGGTGGAATCATCCACATTGACCTGGGAAAATATTGTCGAGGTTTCGGAGACTGTCATCAACGAATTGTGCTCCGCTAGCGCTGTGGAAGAGCTACGTCTTCTTCCTGAAGACGACCGCGACCCCCAACTAGAGAATACAATTCTCTGCAACCATGATATGCTTCTCCTCCTGATATTCAATGACTCCATCAAGAGCGGAGATGTTGGGACTGTTCTCAACTGTCTTGCACATTGGATGGTGATGTTCCGTGGGACCGGGGCGATGCCTAAATACGCCGATGCCTTATTTGAGCTCGTCAACAATATCAAAAAATGGGACCCCAGATTACGGTGCGCCGATTCATGTGCTTATTTTTGGCTATCTGACCAAGGCACATTGGCAGAAATGCATATCTTGACAATTGGCTTGTAAATCTCACTGGAAAAATACGTGGTTTTAAGGAGGTGGATCTACTGCAAGAGCACCAGAATTTCTGGGCAAAGGTGAGACAAATTTAGCACAGACGAAAGAAATATTCAAGACAACATTTAGGTAATATACAATGCTAGGGGGTCAAACCGGAGCTGGGATTGGCTTAGTATGATCACAGTTGTCATCTTCAACCTGCGGGACGTCATGCGCAATGTCCAGGCTCAATTCAAGATCCCTCACCACGGTCTCAGCCATACGAGCCCCAAAACCCAGACCGATATCAGCGACTTGATGGCATGGCTGGAGAAATATTGCCTCCAATCGTATACGAAGAACCGCCCGGGAAAGGACGATATCAGTCGATCCCGCGACCTGATGGTGACAGGTGCCGCATACTCAAGCACCCCCGGGGCATTCAAGAACTTCCGCGCTGAGAAGCGGAATGTCGTCTTCAAGAAGCAGGCTTCTCCGGAGCATGCAAGTGATGAGGGGGAGCCAGACATCGATGAAGAAGTTGACGCCTTCAGAGATGCGCCGGTCGAGACTGATGATTTATTGCATGATGACGAAGAGTTCACTGCCATGGCAGACGAGTTCATGGGAATGGCAGACGAAGTTGTAGGATTATAATTGAATAATAATATAATAATCTAATAAATTTACTGGCCCCGCCGCCCTCCACGAGGACGTCCACGGGTACGTCCCCGTTCCCCATCCACTGCCCTACCACCTTGCGTACCTCTTGCTCGAGTGGTACCCCGTGCTCGCGATGTAGTGCCCCGTGCCCGCGGTGCTCGTGATCGGCCTCGCCCTCGGCCTCGGCCAGTTGTCTGGGGACCAGCAATACCCAAAATCATCTCCACCATACTGCCAACTGGAGCATCCTCTGGCTCCGGAGGTAAAAGATCATGGACTTGGAAAATCACTTTCATCTCTGCCAGCAGGATGTCACCGTGGGTAGGCATTAGAAACCACCGCGCACGACGTTGCAGATTTTCCATGCTGTCAATGTATTCCCCACAGGTCGCCAGTTGCTCGATGGTGCTGTCCGGCAACAGTGCTGAGCCCGTCATAGAAAAGCCCGCCTCTTTGGGATACAGAAGCGGCATTAGCACTGTCCGACTCCATGTACGGAGATGAGTACGAATCATGTCGGATAATCCAGGCGGGAATTTGCGCTTCTTGCCGCCCTTGAGCCCGGGAATCTTTTCCACCTCCACGAGTTCGACTGGAAAGCGGGCAGGCTCACATATGTCACAGCAGCGAGCGCCGATGGGTGCGGCAGTGGCGAGCGGAGCTACTGGAATTTTAGTGAAGCTCAAGTCATGTCAAAGAGAAACGTACCCTTCAGAGCGTTCTGGAAGTAATCATCCCAGACCACACGACGGCACACAGTGGTGCAGGAAAATCGGCTCAGGAATTTGGCCTCATGTGAATCAGCGAAAGAAACCCGGGCGGCCTTCCGCTTCTTCTTCGCCGTCTTTGCCGCTGCCCCCTCCGGTGTCTCAGCATCGACATCCTCTGCATCTAACCCCTGCTCAACCCGAGCTCCACCCTCAGCGACAACGACGGCCTGTCCACCGACAATATCTAATCCTTCTGGGACATCAGGATTGACGACCTCCGGCGGCGGTGGTAGATCAAGCTCTCCCTCTTGATTCTCCGGATGAGCTGCCTCCTCGCGTGCGAGACGAGCTTGCTCTTCGACGATGCCGTCCTTGATTACTTTGGAGCTTACGAAAAGTATGGCCTCCCCGAGGCTCTCGAAGTCACGCGCCGCCCGTCCGGATCTTTGTGCCAATGCACAGAACGATGGTGGTAGCTTCCAGAGAATGACACGCCGGATATTGCGCATATCACAACCCTTTGAAGTAGTTCAGCAAAGATCCGTATGACATTGAGCAGACTCACCATCCCGACAGCGTCAGTGCAACAGAGAATGCGCACCTTCCCTTCTCGCAACATCCGTTCAAGATCGCGCTTACGTGCTGTTCCAATTTTGGCGTGATAAAATGCGATCGCGTCGGTCTCGATACCGCAAGAGGCTGCCCATACTTGAAGACGATCGCAGGCGTCCTCCGTCTCGATGCGCTGATTAAAGTAGACGAGGCTAGTAGGAATGTCGGCCGCGGAAGTAGCGTCCTCTTGGATTAAAAAACGAAGGTCGGCCTTGGTGTCGTCCGGATGCACAATTTTCCGCACGGAGAGCGCTACATTTGGACGCGCATTGGAGACGGCGATGGTGACAGCGTCCTTCCCTATCTTGAGCTTTGCGCAGACATCCTCCAGAACGTGTGTGGGTAGTGTAGCGGATGCGATTGCGAATGTTACGGATGGTGAGACTCGCCCACGAAGAACACCCAGTTCCGCATACTCGGAGCGGAAGCTGCCGCCCCAGAGACTGACACAGTGGGCCTCGTCGATGAAGACCAGACGCAGGTGCTCCTGGAAGCGTGGCTGTGCTAGTACCTTCGTGCTGAATTCCAGAGACCCAGCCACTTCTGGTGAAACAAAGATACGCTGGGCCGTGCCCTCAGCTGCTTTCTGCAGCGCAATTAACCTTGTATTACGGACTGCTGCATGCAACGAACCTTGTAAAGAGTGTCGCGGCCTTCAGCTGCGAGAGTTTCTTGACATATGGCGATAGATACGAGATCGGAAGAGGCCGCCTGCACTGAAAGTTAGCACGCAATGAAATTTAGTGCAAAAGACTTACCTGCTCCAGCATGAGCGCTGTCAGTGGTGCTATGACGAGCACTATGTCCTGCTGGTTCGGAAGGACAGGCAGGTCGATGCAGAGGGACTTGCCGCTTCCCGTGCCGACGTCGAGGACAATGTCCCGTCCTTGCATGACATTTGAAAAGAAGTCCAGCTGAAAGGACTTTGGAGTCTTTCCAAGTTCGTATCTTGACCGCTGAGAGAGTCCAGGGAGGTCAATCTCCTCTGGCTTGTATATTTTGACCTTGGAGGCAAGGCTTTTGGGAAGCACTGCAGGCTTCGATTGCACGGCGGGCATAAATAGGAGAAGACGCGATGTCGGCGAGTTTTGATTGGTTTTCCGTGATTTAAGTGCGCAAAGGGTGTTAATAAAGTATTCCGGATACTTTGTACGGTTCAGAGAAGTGCGAGAAAAAAGTCGCCAGATCCGTTTTTGAAAGAAATTCTGCTAAGTCGTATTGAATCCTCACGTGATTTCTATTGACCGTTTTCCGTACTAAGTTCTCCCAGCCGCTACGTTCGAGTACAACATAACGCCTTTTTTCTATCTTTCTCAAATTTCATCCGATTGCTTTGAAAAAAATTACGCATCATCCTCTATATATTTACTCAACGTAGCGGCTGGTTACGAGCCTACGTTCTTCCGAAGCAATGCACATTGCATTGGAAGTGGGCTTAAAGTTCGAGTCCGTGTCGCTAAAGGCTTTTCTTCACGCATGACATATACTACGGTTTCGCACGACACCAGAGTAATAATTTACGAATGTTTAATAAACCTATGTTTTTTTTCGGATTGCGCTCACTCTCGTCGTCGAAATAAACCCATATACTTATATGGTATCAGGCCCTAAGATATGAACGCAGTGATGGTTGGGTGACGGTCGTTTGGACGTTGCAGCAGAATATCAAAGTCAAGTATCCACCCGCGTCTGAATCGGGAAAGTAAAATTAACCCTCGGCAAAGCCAATAGAGATTACAGTAAAATGGAGAAATTATTCCGATTCCCTTGGCGGAGGACGGTCTTCTTCGTGAAGGGGTCGATGAAGTTCGGTGTGTCCTGTTTGCGATATAGAGTGTATATCATTTTGCCGCCTGCCTTCCACCGCTCTTTGACCTGAGAAAACCCTATTGCATCCATCAGGGCGGTGAGATGTTCGCAGGTGAGATAGCGAGAGTTTAGGACACAAGGCAGAGGAAGCTGAAGAATAAATGAATTTTGAGCTATAGAAAAAGGATGGCACATACCGCGAGAAATAAATGCCCTCCTGGTACGAGGAAGTCGTGAGCGAGGCGTAGCATGCGTCCTGTCCGGGTCGTTGGTTAGCAGTCGAATGTCACAGGCAATCATTGACTATCTTTCACCTCTGTCCCTTGCGTCCGAAACGAAATTCAGCACCAAACTCAGACTGATGACATCCCACTTTTCGTGATGCTCGGCTGTGGTCAGAAGCAGGAAATCCTGTTCCAAAATACCTGACATGGAAAGCTAAGAAGAAGCAGAGGATAGGCAAACATGGACTAACTAGGATGTCGGGAATGGAGGTCCAGAGGCGTCGTCTTGATCCAACTACTGCAAGACGCGTAATTGTCTGGCATGAGTGCACCGACCTCCAGTAGCCTAAGGTTCGAGTGAGGACGCCGAGTGAAGAAGGTATGAACAGGCACTCACCTGAGCATAGAGCTCACATTTGGTTTGTAAATTTCTTTCAACCACGGAATGGCGATTTTCTCGCTTCCCCCGCCTCGGTCATTTCCCTGCCCGATTGCAGACATATGCTGATATGACTTGAGTCCACCAATCTCTTCCAGTTGGCGGTTGATCTCCTCGAGGGCATTCGAATCGGGGGACGGAAGAACTTTCAGCTGTGCTTGTTGCTTGAGGAGAACATGATACCGGCGGATGACGGTGCGGCTAGCCTGCTTTGAGCTAGAGCCTGAGGTAGGGACCGCTGCGGCAGTGGTTATGGGGTTCTTTTTCCTGCGCGAAGTTTTGCCCATGGCGGAGACATCAAGGGAAACCCCCTCAATTAGGCAATCTTTCCGCCGAAGTATCGGCGACGCCGGTAAATGCAATTAGGCAGCAACTTTACAGCAGGACGTCCATAAAATTCTAACATCGCTATCTCGCTTCCCTTTGAATGCATTGACGAAGTTTTGGTCGGGTTCCTAGAACAGGAAATTTTACTAAAGCTTATAGTTCGCTTGCTACTCATCTAAAGTGTTTGAGGCCGGGTTTATATGTGTGAAGTCGCGGTATCAGTTGGTTTGCGAAATTCGTGATTATCGTCCGCAGGGCGTTTTATACAAATGAGTAGAGTTAATTGTCACCAATCACCCGCCTCTAGCAAGTACCTTCTTCAATTCATCATTTTTCTGCTCCAGAGTCACAATCTTCTTCGCCGCCTCCTGCATCTTGTTCAACAGGTATCGCGAGCGTGAGGATGCTGCCGAGCTCCCTCTCCACCAGTGTTCCGCATCCGTGCCAATCTCCTTCAGAGAGAGTAGCTCCTGCTCGCACGCTTTGACGGTTCCTTCCGCGCCCGCGATTATCTTCTCGTTGTAAGCTATGTCCTGCGTAGCTCGGAAGATAGGGTCTACATCGTGGAATTAGTGAGCGCACTGCCTCATAATTCAGAAAAACCGAGCGCACCATTGGCAAGCCGTTCAAAAACGTATTTGTAAACAGGTTTGCCTGGACGAATTGTGGATGGGCGACCTGGAGGGTAAAAAACCTATGAAATTGTCATCTACACAGGGCGCAACACATACCATGGTGCGTCCCAATGGATATCAACTCTGCATGCTCCATGCTACGCAGTGCTGCCTCATCACCCTTGAACGGGAAATCTAGTAGGACCTGGTGGTAAGGCGCCTCAGACTGTTTGGAGAGCAGTTTTAACAATCCCCACGCCTGTTCTCGCCCCCAGGGAAGACTTTTGGCATCGTCAGCGTCGTCTCCAAAAGCATTCTTCCGAAGCTCGCTGACGCCGCGTGTGATAATGTCCTCCACGGCCTCCGCGACTCTTTGCCCGCTTTTCACTTTATGAATGAGCTATAAATGAACTTTACCTAAAGGTCGAGGAAAAGAAACAAAAAGGCGCACGGTCTCTAAGTCGCTCGCGCGACCGCCTAGACGTTCAACAGCCGTAACCTGGTCTGAAGTGTAGTCAAGAATGATGTCGACGTCCTTGAGCTTGCGCTTCACAAACTCTAGAGCGCTTGCCGCGTCCGCATCGTAAAGTGCAGTGGTGTGGAGCGGTTTCGACGGCAGTGCTGGCAGAGGTCAGACCGCTGTGTAGCTACTTATGTTGTGAAGTAATGCACCTTTGGTCAGCCGTTTTGCGTTTTCGCGGTTATCCGAAACGACAATGACGTGGGCGAGCTACACGAGAGCTCGGTGATAAGAAGAGCGAAGTAGGTGAAGAGTCCACACCTGGTTCTCAGTGAGACTAGCGGCCCATTCAGCTAGTACATCGTAAATCTCTTCCCGATTCGACCCCCGAGCGGCGAAATTCCGGATGACCACAATAGGGAGAGAGCGCACTGCTTCCAGCTCCTCCTTTCCCTTTTGCTTCTTTGCAGCCTCCTGCTCGATGCGCCGCCGACCTTCGCGCCCCATATCATCCTCTGAGACGACCACGTCGTCGTCGTCCATACGCTCATCACCAACGCCTAGCTCGGACATCACACCGTTGCCCGCGACGCAATCTAGCCGCCCGTCGTGCCAAGTCCCACGTCGGATCTTCTGCAGAGTCGTCTCAGTCTGTGCACGCTTTTCCTCTGCCAGTGTCTCGCGTCGTATCTCACGTTGGATGTGCTGCTGGTGTGAGGAGTTCACCCCCTTTAACGCGGCGCGCACAACGGTCAGCATCTCGCGCAGTTGGTCCGGAAGCGTGCTGCTGAGGTTCGCTACAAAATCGCGTCAGAGGAAGGTCTTTATTCACCGAAGGATTGACCTTTCTGGCCGATAAGCCCCACGCTGGCAAGGTCTATGAGGTGGTTCACGGAGTTGAGGAACGAGAAGACGGGCCAGTATCCAACTTGGCGCGCAAGAACGGATATCAGCTGCGTGTCCGAGTTTGCGTTCTGTAGCGGTCGGCAGTCAATGGTGAGTACATTCCTGCGTTTCATGAGTGGTGGATTCAGAATTCACAGCGGGAGGCGCACCGTTCAGTGTCCTTAAGAATAGGCTCGAGCATACGGGTCTTTCCGCTGCCCTGAGGGCCATGGATAAATGCGATCGTGGCTGCAGCCAATAAGTTTTGAGTGGAGAGAAGCGAGGAAGACTACGAACTGGGCCAGTCGGTCAGGTACGAGCGCACATTGCTTTCGGCTTTTTTGCGCTCCTTCCAAACCTCCTCCCCCGATGACAACTCTGGGCGGGGTGTGAAGATCCGCAGCTCCATGGACTTTGTGCGCAGCCACTGGTAAAGTCTGAATTCTATGCCTGTTGTGAGACCCCCCAAAAAAACAAATTTCATTTACAACACACTTCGAATGTCGAACCAATCGAGCATCTTCGCCTGGACCATGAGGGAGCGGATAGGGTCAAATATCTATGGAGGGACGAAGGTTGCGATCATTCGTAGTGGGATAGATGACAACGACCTACGGTGTATGTCAAGCTACCTAAAAGGAATATGATGATGGGTAGAACGATCTTTGGGTGCTTTGACATCCAGTCACGTATCTGTACACGAATTAGGGCCAGGGAGATAATGGGACGGAGGTGCTGACAGCATGCGCGTGTAGGGGAGATGAGTATGTCGCGTGTAGTTTCGTTGGCGATGAGGATCCAGGTGCCGAAATTTCCATGCCATGGATGGTATTACGTGCGACGGTGGCCGCAGTTAGGTGACGAAACAGAGCTGTCGACGAGCGGAGGGTTCCCGCAGGCACAGGGGCCGGTGGAATTATAGACATTATTTGGCCATAGGGCTAATAGCGAAAGGCACTCGGTAGGGGCAGCGGATGAATAATTTGCTGGACTGACACGTAAGAGCTCGTACAGTTGTTCGTCTCTGATGTCCGGCCCATCGAAGGCGACGCTGAGGAAGGAGGATGCAAATCTACCCATATCCTGCTCGAATTTAGTGCAATCCCACAAATGTATATTGAACGACCAGACCTCGGTCCACGGCTTTCCTTTGACAGACCAGACATTTCGACTCCCAATGCCACTCCAGGACGGAAGGCCACCATGTTTTTTAGCTTCTTGCCCAAGTTCTTGCAGGATTGTATTCAACCCGTCATCTCGGTCACTTGCAGTGAATTCAAAAGTGACAAATACTCCACCGTCCTTTCGGTATGTTTGAACATCCGTGACGGTGAAGGAGTGCGCTTTCACGTTGGATAACCTAGAGCGGAGAGAACCAAGGAGATACTCCTCGCGGAACGCGCCAATATAATAGCGCAAGCTGGGTTCAGATGAGAACTAAAAAATGGATTGAACACTAAATTGACGAACTCCCAAAAGCTGATACGGATGGGGTATACGCCAGGTACAAAGACACGTCCCTGGTGTATTTGGGTTTGGGTAGCTTGATCTTGTGCGAAGAATCTGCGACTACGAGCGGGCAGCAGAGGCCTGCAGCCCACTCGGTGAATATACCGTAGCATGCAAAATCAGAGTCAAGAGGCAAGCGACGTCATGGAGCCCGATTTGGATGTGATGGGACACATATACAAACAACCCATCGCAAGCTGAGAAAGGAAAAAAGAATGAATCCATGCAGTGAGATGACTAAACTCACACGAACACAACAGAAAGGTGAATATATTTAGGTGTGGAGCACTACTACGGCGTTCTGTTATCTTTGATTACCGCTATTGCTCATTACCTTTACAACTAGTGAGGTACGAGTTATTGTAGTCTGTCTAGGAGAGACTAAGTACATTACCTTCTGTCTCGTCAAATATTCACCACCCAAGATACTCGAGTTCAGAGAATCACGATCAACCTGTCTCTTAAGGTGAGGCGGAGAAGAACCCTAGAAATACAAGCGAAGCGCTCCAGTACTATATTTATAGGCTGAATATTGAAAAGCACCTTGACATGCTGCCACGCATCCTCCCCCATCAATAATAATCCGGGTCAATTCTACGAATACTGCCGGCAGAATTTCAAGGGCTGTCTACATTCATGATATTATAAAAAGTAGAAGTTACATTATTGCGTTCATGGTAGTAACCTCATTCCATTGTTTTTGGCAGAATTTCCGAAGTGGGCGTTTCTTCTTCTAGTCAGCCTCCTGTTCGGATTGGGGGGAATACTGAAGTATGCAGGGATATACTACATACTAGTTTCATATAACCGGGGCATAGTCAGCCTCCGTCGGCCTCGGGCAGTTGAGATTTGTATGTCAGAATTTTACTCATTCACGTCCCTGCCAGTTATTAATCTTGGCCGGATGATTAATGCTTACAAATTTATCATTCTCATAAATAATAGCGATTTGGACGGACGAAAACCGTATTCACGCAATGACGATCCTAATTACTGGTGCAACAGGAAAATCCGCTACACCTCTGGCGCGACTATTGCTGCAGGCCAATAAATCTGTAGTGCTCGCGACCCGAAGCGGTCAAGTCCCCGCACCATTCCGAGGCGCGGCTTTCGACTGGCTCGATGCTTCCACGTACAACAACCCGTTTGAAGTCGACCCAGAAATCGACCGCGCGTACCTGATTGCCCCTCTCACACTCGATCCGCTCCCCCCAATGAAGGCATTTATCGACTTCGCGATAGAGAAGGGTGTCAAGCGCTTTGTGTTCATGAGCGCTGGGTTGATAGAGAAGGGCGGGCCTGAGAAGGGACAGGTGCATCAATACCTCGCGTCTTTGAAAGTCGAGTATTGCGCCCTCCGCCCTACTTGGTTTTTTGGTATTTTATTCATTCATCTGCACCGAATTTACTCACGCATATGTATCGGGTTAGAAAACTTCCTAACCTATTTTGCTGATGGTATCAAAAGCAACGATGAGATCATGTCGGCAGCGGAGGACGGCTTAATCGGATATGTTTCCACTGAAGACATTGCTGAAGTAGCATTCAAAGCCTTGGTGGATGAGGTGATTCAGAACGACAACCCCACCATCGTAGGCCCCGAGTTGGTCTCGTATGATCAGGTAAGTGATCTCAAATGGTCAAGTCTACGCTTACGCTCATGTGCGATGGAGATGGCCAGCATGCTGAGCGAGGTCCTTGGAAGAAAGATTAAACACACGAAACTTTCAGAAGCCGAGTATAAGGTGGTTTTGATTCAAAGGGGGTTGCCGGAGAACTACGCCAAGATCATGAGCGAGGCAGATGGGTTTATAGCGAAGGGTGCAGCGGAACAGCTTTTCAAAAGAGCAGACATCCATGGAAAGAGAACCATCAGAGAGTTCTTCGAAGCCAACAAAGATTCATGGCAGACCATGAATTGAGCTATAGATTGATAATTGGATGAATTTCCTGTGTTTCGTACTTGTAACCGTTCACCCAGCCGGCAAACTTGAAGAACTAGGGAGTCAGGATGTGAAGCCTATTAGGTTCTTCTGCCGCCGACAAAGAAGGACAGAACTAGAAGAATACTAGGCATTTGGCAAGTTGTTGCCCGAAACTTGCCCATTGTTGCCGAGAGACAAAATAGGGACGATGGAAGTTTCTGAGCTGTGGCTGGAACAGAAAAGGCGATTGAAGTTGTCGGTTGAAACGAACAGGCTTTGGTAAGGGAACGCTCGATCACGTAATCGACCTTTACACTGAAACGATTTGTCGGCACTTTTAGACCAGAACTTGAGAACTGCGACTCAATCATTCAGAAGTATGATAAGACTCGGAATCGAAGCAATAAATTTCCACCAGCGCATAAATAAAAGACATAAAACCCAGAAGCCTTCCAATAATTTAAACCCGTCTGAAGCAAATCGAAACTCTAATAAGTGAAGCACTGTGCCTGTGGGCGTTGGGTGCCTGCGGGCGTCGGTGCTGTGCGAGCGTCGGTGCTGTGCGAGCGTCGGTGCTGTGCGAGCGTTTAATTGGTGCTGTGCGGGCGTCGGTGTGCCTGTGGGCGTCGGTGGCGGGGTGCCAGGGAGGCGGGCGGGGCGGGGGCGCTGCTGACGGACGCGGACAGACGACGGTGCCGACAAAACCAACTCCACAACTCGAACCCTCGACACCACACTGACTCCAAACCCTGAAGGAACCCAGCAATAAACTCCCCGCGTAGTAGTGCGTCCACCCGCGAGGCCGGTGTCTTGCTGAGTTGTTGACGACTGCGTACCGTGGCGTGCGAGAGGGTCGGGCGTCCCCAATCGGCCGCACCGTGGTCATCACGTCGCAGTCCTTCAGGTGAATGGAGGTTGGTGGGGTGTGTGTGGGCAAGAGTGGTGGAGATGGCTCGTCGTCGTCGTCGCCCGTCAGCAAGGCAAGGACAGTAGTCGGGATAGCGAAGCGATGCAGTACGGGAGAGCGCGGTAGTCACCCGGCCCTCCAACCCTACACCTATCCATCCCAAGGACTGCCCATCCATCTTACGTGTCACGACGCCCGTTTGCGTTACCCCTGGACTTGACGCTCTTCCTCCAGCGTATCTGCATCTGCTATGTCTGTTGGCCGCTCGGCCATCGGCGGGCGGGGTAGGGTCGGTGTGGGGACAGCGGGGGCGACGCGCATTTCGGCGAGGGTGTTGGGACGCAGGGCGTCTTTCGGTCGCGGAGGCTACGCCTATCCGTCCTTGGCCTGAACGCGAACCCCGCGAGCGATGGGAGCGGGTGAAGGCATAGAACGTCGACTGGTACAGGGAGGGACATGACGTGGGCGGAGGCACCGGCGAGACAGTCAGGATGGGCGTTGGGGGATATTCCGGTATTTGGCTGCCAATCCTCGCCTAGTGTGGAAAGGTTAGTACATCATCGGATTAGATGGAGGGACAGCTTACTAACAATACTAGGCAAGGGAGGGCAGTGGCGGGCCCATGCGCGGCGAAGAGTGCGTCGGACGCCTAGAGTAACAGAGTCAGCACAACGTTCCGTCGAACGGAGTAGGTAGTTTACATGGAGGCCTTGAACGAGGGTGGAGATAGCATGTGCGATGCGCGCTGAGGCGAGTGGGTCATAGCGAGGTATGAGAGAGGGAGGCAGGCAAGAAACTGGAGACAAGTGGCTGGTATAGGCCTGTATTTATACCTTTCGCCCGTGCGTTGTTTGCAGTTTGATGTCCGCCCGAACTCACTCCGATCGATCGAATGAGGCTGACATGGAGGACGAGGACAGAGGGCAAATGCCGCGGCGTACGCGGCGTGTTTGCTGGGCAGACTGCTTGCCGAGTCGAACAAGTCCGGTCTATAACGTTTGACACTTAGGTTTACGGGTACCCAGGCAAGACACAAAAAAGCCATTCATCCAGAACAACGCGATTGAGCCTGAAGTTGTGCAAGACGGCGTACATATTCAACACAGTAACGACATCTTCAGAAGTAATTTGGTTTGGGGGCGGACGCAGCAGATATTTTTTTCATTCTCGACTCCTTAGCCGAAGCCTTTGAACAACGTTGTAAATTTTGGCTTTGCTTCAAATGCGCTTGGACTCGGACTTGAGATAGGTATTGACGACTTGTAGATTTCCTAAGAGTGAATCCACTGTCCACAACGATTGAAAATGCTGCAAGGATCCTCTGAAGGTCCGAAGTCTGGTGGACCCTCGTTGCGGTGTCAAGCGCGAGTTCTTAATTGATGCGAGAGCGCAATTCTTGCGCGCCATTTGTAAAGGCAATTCCTGAGGCCTAAGGGAAGACCCAGTTGGATGCCTCCGAAACCCAGTCGCTTTGGTTGACTACAACATCGCAAGGGATCGCATAGTCATACTGCGAAGAAAAAACGGCCGCCGGAGGAACAGATAAGGCTGACATGTCTCAACAGGAGAAGATTGAGAGTGTGAAAGTAATCGTACACCTAGAGTGTGGTAAAAGACCAGTCGACAGCTTTCAATCTAGACGAGACTACGGCCTTTGTCGAACCAGTGCCCAGAGGAACGAAACAATCCGCATGGATAGAAACCGTGAATAAAGGAACCAGACGTCGAATCAACTGCGCCGCGGTCCCGTCGTTAATGAAGGATCGCCGCAGCGTGCTGCGCCTTTCAAACTTGAAGTGTCGGCCCGATCAGGTTACGTGATCTGGGACGTGAAGCAGAGCTAAAGATGTTTTGCAGTGTCCGCAGCTGAACCCAGTCTTTGAATCCAAACCGTCATCATGATTGTCACCGACAAGACCCTCGACGTCGAGCCTGCACCGTCGGAGGCCCCGCCATCCTACGAGGCCAGCGGCTCATCCCTACCGGTGCCCCTAGCCTCCTACGATTCTAAGCGCCGAACGCCGCCTGCATCGCCCTTGGCCATTTCTCCGGCGGCCTCATCATCTGGCTCGCGATCTCCGGCGGCTGCCCCGTCGTGGTTCAATTTTGCGTCTCCCACCACTCGGCAGGTACAGTTTGTTAAAATTGCCGATAGTACAGCATATTTATCAGTGATTTCACAGGTCCGAGCTACCGTCCTGGGGCTCGTAAAAGACCTTGTCAAACTGCCACAGTCTGATCAAACCAGCGTCGCCATCAACATCCTCAAGAGCTGCGCGGATGCGTGCGCAGCGAACGGTCTGTCCATCAGCACCATCCTACAAGAGAAGAGTGTTGAGGGTCACACACCAATATATTGGGCCATAATTAAACGCCCTGCGGAACCTCTGGAGGAGGATTCTGCGGCTGCCGACCTCCTTACAACTCTTCTCAGCCTCTCCAGTCCGCTGACGCCCGCGACGACCTCGGACGTCCGCCTTGCCTGTCTGCTCACGAGCGACCAAGCACTGTTCCAGCGGCTGCGCAGCTCGCCCGAATTCGCGCCGCCTAACGCGACCGACGAGATTTTACTCGACGTAACCCTCCCGCCAGACGAGATCAGCGTGCAGAACGTCAGCGGAGAGGCAGGCCAGGAAGGCGCATTTGTCGTCGACTTCAGCATTGTGCGATTCCAGAAAAGACTGCTAATAGGGAAATGCATCGTGCTCGAATTCATCGCACGCGCGCGCATGTGGCGCCTCAGTTTCAATGTCGCGCAGCCTGACCGCAACCGCAACATCCCGTCTCCCGGGACGTGGTATGTTGCGCTTTCCCTCCTCGAAAACTCTCCACCAACGTGGATTGACTCGCGATTACTCGTTCCTGCGCCGCCCGAGGCACCGCAGGAGCAGCCCGGCGGTTTTGCGTCTGTGTTCGGCGGTGGCCGGCCGAGACCGCGACCGACGCTCTCCGTGCGCATAAAAGCGCAGGAGCAGCTGGAAGCATCCGGGCGACGCCATCGTCGCAACGAGATTATTGTGCTCCTCGATGGCAATGAGAGCGATGGTGGGATGGGCGGGCTACAATACGCGTGAGTTTATTCGCACTTTGTACAAGATTATCAAACTTATGCATCTGGCGCAGTGGGTGCCCATATATTGGAGCGGATGAGACGTTGCGCGGCCGTCTGGAGGCACGGTTGGCGCGGCCGGAGGCAGATTGTGTTATTTGCTAATTATATACCTGTTTCCTTACACTGTACATATACCATTGTAGCGCCTAAGACCGAAATCGTCATCTCTCATACTCTTCACCTGGTTTTCGATGTACAATAGTTACTCAAAACCCGAATTTAACAAGTGATGTTGATGTGTGTTAGAGAGGAGATCCATTTTGCACTTAGATAACATCGGAATTGCCCTAATCCAATCCGTGAACATGCAGGTATCTTGGGACTTCAGCCTTCCCCGACATAAGAAGAGGAGGCGAGAAATTTATCTAGCCGCTTGCGAAGGGGATGGTCTGGACGCACGCCGACCATACGAAGGCCAGCAGCGAGATCCTTGATCAGCCTAGACTTTTCCTCTTCGTCCCCTCCCTTGGACTCGAGAAGCTCCTTCACGGCCCGAGCTAAGCGGCCTTTGGGTAGTGGCGGAGGACCACTGGCCTTTGGTATCTTGTTCTTGGTCTTCTTTCCCTTGACCACAGGCACCGCTAGCAGAGGCTCGAAGACTTCAGTTCGGAAGCGACGGTGGGCAAGGGAGGAGACAGAGACGATCCGATCCGGAGGACTGGCAGCTTCGGCGCAGGCTTCGGCCGACGCCACACTGCAGCCAGAGCCATCTACCTTGTAGCCCCACTTCTTCAGCTCATCCGTCCTCTTTTCCTTCAATCTCTCTGATATCTTTTCCCTCGAATCCTCTGCGGTGATCGTCTTTGCGACAGACTCGAGGACGTCGTTGAGCCGAAGCCAGCCTTTATCTTCGTCTACGGCACGTTTAACATAGTGGCGGTTAACGTAGTTCAAAAGCCGATTGACAGACATTGCGCCGGCAGAGAACCGATTGAAACAGGGAACGATGTAATGGATCAAGGTAGAATCATCTTGGGGCGCGCCGAGCATGACCTCACGAGCGGCGTCGAAGTAATATTTGTCGAGTTGCTCGTATATGTCTGTTCCAGAAGCAGGCTCTCCAGAGGATCGAGCGTTGGACTTGGTTTCGCTCTGGGACGTGAAGCTAGCGTGGCAGTCAATCGGGTAGGTCTCGAGCACAGGCAGCACCGCCTTACTAGTTGTAGCACGCGGTGTGGATGCCAGCATAGAACCCGATGTCAATAGCGGGAGCCTTGGACGGATTATTTGTCGGGCTCTTTACAATATGGTTCAATGCTGGCAGGAGATACGCCCATAAGGCAGACATCGATGCTGCAGGATTCGCGCTCCCCGATGCCGGTGGGGGGAGGCTCGGAGCGAGCTCCTTGCCTTTGCCCTTGGAGCTGGTCGCCATTTCGCTGCAAGATAATGGTGGGTAAACCAACACTGACAGCTTGAAGCTTTGGAACCAAACAACCTCCCATCACCCGCTTTGGGCATTATCGGCGTGATTCCGTTCGATCCGCGACAACCCCGAGCAAGGCTGAGCAGGACTATGACAACGGGTATACGCCGTCCCCATTACACCAAAAAAACACCGAACAGCTTCACTACCACGGAACACGGACACATATATAACCTCAATGGTCTGGTCGCGCTCGCCCAGCTGCGCTCACCCTCAAGTTACTGGTTAACTTCCCCCGTTTACAAGCTGGCTTGTTAAACTCGAAATCTATTCATGACTTCTTCACGACGTCTTGGCTACCTTGCTTTTTGTGCTCTTTCTGCGCTCAATACCGCACATTTTTCAACCCAGGCCGCCCCAGTTGGGTAAGTGAATGAATGGGACGGGAAGCAGTCTGCTGTATTTATACCGCTACAGACGCTTGGAAGATATACGTGGCCGCTCTGCATTTCAGCCACAGTTAGTGGAATGTTTGCCGCGCCGGTTTATCCAAACTAACGCCCCTCAGTGCACGACGAGATGAAATCGCAGATCTAGTGGCGAACATCACAGGCAAACCAGTCTCGAATAATGGTGAGCCCTCTCGCCAGCGGTATACAGTCAGAGAATAACGATGCGTAAACAAGCCAACTTAGCCCAATCGCTCGGAGATCTATTTGGAGGGGGCAGCTCCTCTTCTCCCTCGTCGGCTTCGATGCCGCCTGCTGAACCCTCCTGGTCGGACCCTACGTTGGCGACACCCCCAGAATATACGTCCACGGCGAATTTACCACTTCCAACGGGAAGTGAAGCAGATTCCGATCCAGATGCAACCGTCGCAGGGGCCATTCTCTCCGAGCTCGACAAACTTTTCGGAGCCAATGGGACTCTCCCACCTGGCGCCATTCCCTCCTCCGGAGCTCCCAGTAACCCGGGTCCCGGGACTCCCGGCGCTCCATGGGGCTCGACCGACGACGGGTACCCCACTCCGCCATCTCAACCTGCTGGCGGGGAGGGAGGAGGCTTCAGCTACAGTGACTGCGCAGAGTTCTACACTGTCGTTTCGGGCGACGACTGTGGCGCCATTACGAGCGTGTTCGAGCTCACACCCGCCGACTTCGTCAGAATGAATCCCAGCGTCGGCGCCGCGTGTGCCAACCTCCGGCTCGGGCAGCAGTACTGTGTCCAAAGGAACGAGAACCACGGCTGGAACGACGGGGATGATTATGATTACGGAGATGAGGATGACGAAGACGAGGATGACGATGGGAAGCAAGTCACCGTCATACATATTGACAATCCCTTCGACAGCCCACAGAGCGGGGCATATAATGATGGGACCTGCGAAATGTGCCAGGTGCCCGGAGGCGGAGAACCAAGTAGCGGCAATCCAGTTCCAATCGGCGAATTTCCGTCGCCTCCGATCCCTCCGATCCCCTACACCCCATCCATCGAGTCCGACCTGCCCGCCCCGACTGTCTTTCCGCCGCTAGACTCGCCCGATCAGACCAACCCTGCTGCCTCGGCAGCGTCATCGCTTTCCGCCTCAATCCCGGATTTAGCACTGGGCGACGGGTTCGTGGACCCTGAAGCACCACAACCCTCCACTTCGGCGTCATCAGCTAGCGATGCCGCTGCATCGATGTCCGCAGGTAGTCTAGATTCTACTGGAATTCCCGCCAGTGGTCGTTGAGCCGCACATGTTCACCTCTCCTCCGACTGCAGTAAAACTGACTTGGAGATAGACTTTTGATTAGCTCAAGGATGTAGCTCTGTGCACTATATTTGTGCGACCTCTGTTCTAATTTCAGACCAGTTTCATTGTAATCTGATTTTTGATGTTCGGGATCAACTTAGGCTGCACCGTATTTTGGTAATCTTAGGTGTGATTAATGAACAATGATCTTCTCTTCTGCTGCGATGCTGCTTTGTCGCTCGTCAATATCGTGAGAATGACGGTTAGCCTGATATCAAGCGGCACCCAATCGCGCACGCGTCCACTGTGCCCAATCTCCCCACGCATTATGATATCGACCACATTTTACCTGGCACGCCACGCTGGTACTGGTGGCCGTTGTGTCGCCGAATAACCCAACTGGCAATTTAAAACATCACACAGAAATATGCAGGACTCCGAGTCGACGGACTGCGATGGGCTGTTTGTATCATCATATCCGGCATTCCCGATTTCGGCGTCCAGCCGGGAATTGCCGCTCTCCTCTTGGTCAATAACCTTTCCACTGCTCCTACTTATTATGGCCCCAAGCAACCATCCAACATCTTACCCCTGGCCTCCAGGTCCACTTCTCCGCCCCCCCAAAAACTTCAAAAAAGACCGGGTCACGTTTGACCGACCTGTGCGGTGCTCATGGCCGTATTCTCCTGCTACAGAGCTGGCAGACCCCCCCGACCTTACCTCTTTGCAGACCGTGTGGGGTTGGTACATCTGTTCAACCTATGGGAAAAAAACCTCAGTTTTATCATAAGTGAATCCAGATGCTATCATCCTGGTTGCCAGGCACAAGACCTCGAGGAACGGAAAGAAAACAACACAAAATATCCCTTTCGTTTATAGTGAGTTTCATTTATACTACTATGGGTTAGCTCACTCATGTCTTCTGACCAACAGAACAATTAGAATTTCTTGATGTAGACCATCCTCAAGTCCATGGCGTTCAAGCCAACCTTGTCAGCCTCGGCAAGAGAGCAAACGTACTTGACGACCTCGCAATAGACGTGACCTTTAATCACCCCGCCAGTGTGTTTTTCTCACGTCTCATTAATTGACAAGTATGCTATACTTAACGAGTCTTCAGTTGCAGCCCAGTTCGTCAATACCATCCGAGGCTATCGCAAAAACATAAAGCCAAGACTGGCAACAAATATCTACTTTATGACCAGTGCAGAAGTTGTTCAGAAGAAAGGTAAAAAGAAGAACAAGTCTGCCAGGGAGGAGTTTACGCCGCCCACCGTGGAATACACCGCCCGGCTGCTTGACTGCCCCTCCCTTCATAGCACGATCACCTCTGTTCTTACCGCCCTTGCGTATTCCGAATCTGCTCAGGTTCTGGCGCCAGTTACGGCCTGGAACGTTCTACCCGATCCTTCTGGGCTTCGAACAAAAGCGGTTCAAAACAGATTCAAACAATTCCCTCCCCCCCTCATACTTGTTCTAGACGGTGCCGAGTCCATCGGCGCCACCGGATCCCCAATCCCGAAGACGTTTAGCTGGGACAAAGAGAGTGATGCGGTCTCGATTACTCCACTCATCCATCTCCCTCGCCCCCCCCATTGGCCCGGCCCTGATGACGCTCCCCTCAACTGGGTTCATCTCCCAGTATCAAATTACGGCATACACCACAGAGAGACTGACACCGAAAATTTGCGCTTTCTTGCACTCTCCAACGATCTTGTTCAGCATTTCTTAGCTGCGCTAGAAGCCTCTCAAGATCCTCTAAATGGACAAGCATCCATGGCAGCGGCGACGGCTGCGCTGAAAGCCACAGTAGTCCATGAGATGGCCCATCTGTATGTGACGGAAACCGTACGTCTATTTATCGTCATCGTTGCGCTGACATTCATAAATATTGCTAGAGCAAAGCCTCGCCCCCACGAGCAGGCGTGGAGGGTGCCCACCATCCTGCATATGATTATGCAGAGACGGACGGAGTAGTTGAGGCCGGGAAATTGGTCGAAGTTGCCTGGCTTGGGCGGACTTTTGACTTGGCAATTCGGCAAGGTCTGTCGTCAACTCTTCAAGCTTGGTATAAGCAATTGATATATTTTGATCTGCAGATGGATGGCTGGCGTTGGCGATGCCCGATGACGACAGTCTTCTCGACCCTCCCACGATGGGTTCTGAGGCTGAAGTGCCACGATTGGGTTCTCCCTTTCGTCTTGCCTCCGACTCCGAGCCATTGGACTCCCCACCCCCGAGTCCGACAACCACTGAGGTAGAAGTTGACAACCCTACCGCGGTAGGATTGCACCTCCCTGTTGGGGTGCAATTGTGCGATCCAATTCTAATCGGATCATTTCTCCGTGACGACCTGCCTATATTTCGAAGCGACTCGGACTTGTATAATGGCGGAAATCTCACACCCTCTGTCACTCTGAAGAAAGATACACTACTCAAGTCCCAAACTATCGGGAGTCCACTTGCAAAAACACCACCTCCACCCCAACGCTCCACGACCAGAGTCGCGTCAAGTCTTTTGACTGCCTCCACCACGAAAAACATACCATGCGTTGTATCACAGGTCAAGAAATGGCCTAAAGTATCTGTGCCGTAGGAGGTTAGAGTCCTCTCTTTTTTTCGAAATAATGTCTGATCTCCGACAGGAATAAAGGCGTCGCTGACTCGACACTGAGCCGCGCCTGCAATTGTTGTGTCAACCTTTCCAACCACAGTAAACTGTAGATTTCACTCAAGGTTGCTATTCTTGTCTCATATTAGGACCTTCGAAGACGTGTTCAAAGTCTAGATAATACCATATATATTGCATCCTTTGTTGCCTGACTGAAAAAGGAAAAGAAAAAAGGATGATGGATTCGTGGAAGAGATGTTCAGGGCTGGCTCCCTTGGCCGTGGGCATGAAGAGTATTAGAGCGGACGTTAAACAACAATATTGAGGAGCTCCAACATATAGGCGTGCTAATTTACATTTGAATCCTATATAATTTATCGACATGAGTAGCCTTCGTACAAGTAAGGAGTGTGGTGGGTGTGGTGGGTATGAATTTATTTACTGAGCGAGTGTTGGGATTTTACTGAGTCTCCGAGTTTTAGTAATCTCGGTGCCGTTCTCCTTCTCATCTTGCTGCTCTGCAGGCCGAGATCCAGAGGCCGCGGGCTTGGACACCGTGACCTTGGTCTTCACCTGGGATTGTGGTGCCGCAGAGATGACTCTTGCGGAGGAGGAGCGAGTCAGAGTTCTCTGGGCAGGTGTCGGCGCCGTCCCCACAATCGACGCCCGGGGGCGCAGAGGCGGGGGTGGAGGACCCATAGATCCAACGACGGTGCGGACCGGCTTCGACGACGTCGCCACGGCAGTGGCGGAAGTGTTGAGGCGTGTGCTCTGGCCCAACGCCGAAATTTTAGTGTGGTTCTCCGCCGACGGTTTGCGCTCTCGGGAAGGGTCCGTGCCTGAATCGGAGGACGCCAAGGATGCGGGGCGCACCCGAGGTGTCTGAGCGAGAACTGAAGAGTCACGGCGCTGGTGGCCCATCTTCGCAGCCGCGGCGGTGGTAGTTCCGGCGGTTCCTCTGACCCCCTGGCGCCGTTTGAGCTGGGAAGGCGTACGTACGTTAGCCTAAATAAATGCCGAGCATAAAGTTATTCACCAGTTCAAGCTCTTGTTGCTTCGAGTCCAAGGCGATATTGAGCTGCGCTAGGTCGTCTTTATCTTGACCATGCTGCTTTACCAACTGCGCAATCTGGACTTCCTTGTCGGCGCTCTCCTGCTGCAGCGCGCGAATCCGACTGTCCATCTCCTCGAGCTTGTCATTCTGTCGGCCGGCAATGTCCTCCAATTGTTTTGCCTGAACATCAATCTTGGCCTGCGCAGTCTCAAGCGCACTCGATTCACCCGAATGCTCCCGTTTCATCTGACTCAGCTGTTCCCGAAGGGCCTCGACGTCGGCCTCGCGCTGAAGGATTCGCTGAGAATATTCCCCAGCTTCGACATCCCGCCGTTTAATGTTATCCTCGAGCCGCGAAATGTTGTCAAGCGCATACTGGCGCTCCTGCTGCAGCTCGACGACGAGATCTTTGTTTACTTTGAGCTCCTGGAACAGCGAGTTGACCTGGCCTTCTGCTTCGAGAACTTGTCCTTTCAGCTGAAAAAGGGTAAGTTAACGAGCAAGCATGGACCGGAGCCCGAGCCTAACGTACCCGTTCTCGCTCCACCTCCAGCGCTTCTTTGACGTCCCAAAGCTCTTGCACGCTGTCTTCAAGCTCGCTTACTTTGCGTTCGGATTCGGTCCATGCTTCCTCCGTTGCGGCAACCTTCTCTTGCAGACCCAACACCTGGATTTTATGAGATTCGTGGTCCGATTCAACGGCGCGGTCCTTCGTCTCAGCGGCTTCCAGCCTTTTGGCCGCTTCATTTGCACGTTCGCCGCTTGCTCCGAGTTCGGTCTTTAGCGTGCCAATCTCGTCATCACGAGCGCGCAACTGGTGCTTCAATTCTTCCAACAGAGCAATCAGCTCGACATTCTCGAGCTTGTGAGTTTCCGCAGCGGCCAGTAGATCCTCCTTCTCCTCCTTCCACGCCGTCTCGACTGCTTCGTGCCTCGTTTTCTCCTCTTCGTTCCGCTGCTCCAGTTCGGCTTCACGCTCCGATCTTTCTTCCTGCGCATTTTCGTCGGCGGAGGACTGCTGGAGGTCGGTGACTTCATTCGTTTTATCGTTCACCAGCGCCTCCAGCCTCTTCACCTCCTCTCGTAGATCGTGCTCCGTGCGCTGCAAGCCCTTCCTCTCCCGCTCAAGCGCAGCAATCTGCCGATGGAGCATTCTCAGCGCCTCTGAGCTCGCCTCATCCATAAGGCTGCGATCCATGCTTTCCTGCCGCGAGCCCTCCACCTCATCCTCTAGCGACCGACACGTCCGCTCCAGCTCCACCACCTTCTTCTTCCACATCCGCAAAATCTTGCGCTTTTGCGCGTCCTCCTGCTCCACCTCCAGCAGCTTCTTGCTCAGTACCTCCACCAGCTCTTCCCGCGCGCGCAGATCCGTCTCAAACTGCCCGCACAGCTCGTTCTGCATATCCAGCTGCGCCTGCAGCGAGAAGATGATGCTTTCTTCCTTGGACGCCTGGCGGACGTGGCGGGACGGCCCTTCCGGTGTGGTGGGAATCATCGTCTGCGGGGTATAATACGTCCTCGCGTCGGCACTGAAAG
Source organism: Mycena rebaudengoi (assembly GCA_029282285.1). Classification (NCBI taxonomy): domain Eukaryota; kingdom Fungi; phylum Basidiomycota; class Agaricomycetes; order Agaricales; family Mycenaceae; genus Mycena; species Mycena rebaudengoi. The sequence continues at coordinate 1,216,101 of JARJCX010000007.1, forward strand.
GGTCTGGTTCGGACGCGGTGCTGTTCTTTTTGCCAGCTCGGCCACCAGCAAGGGCGCTCTCAGGCGTGTTGGGGTGCGGATTACGCAACATCGACATAAAACCTGTGTCGCTCTGGGCTCGGTTCCGGCCGTTGGTGCTGGGCGACGAAGCCGCAGAAATACCTGAGTCGTCTGAGATAATCGACGACTTGGTGCTCGTGGAAGAGCGTTTCGACCCCGATTGGTCCAAAGAGTGGAATACTGTCTGTCCAAAGCTGAAAGAGTGGCTGCGGTCGTGCATTGCAGACGGCGGCAGTCGCTGCGACCTGTCTTTTCGCCGCAAGACCCGTCCGTGTTCCTTGGGCAAGTTGTCCTCCCGCTCCTGATCTTTGTCCTTGTAAGGGGTGGAAGTGAACTCGTCAAGGTGCGCGTCCGCTTTCGCGGCGTCCGAGCCGAAGCCAAGGCCCAAGGGGGCTATTGGTGGTACATCGAGCGTCCCGAAGAAGTCGGGTGCTGATTCTAGAAATTGGGAAACAATTAGAACGTCACATATGCTGTTAACACAGTGCAATGACCTGAGGTGTTACTCGCAGGGGAATCTTTGGGGAATATTTCCACGACAGAGCGTCGGGATTTAGACGGAGGCGCGAAGCGCGGCATTGCGCTGGATATGCTGCTGCTCATCGACTCGGATCGCTGCAAACGCTCGAGGAATGATTCGTCTGGATCTGCAGGGGCAGGCGTGTACGGTCCGTAGAACCGCACGCTTTTCCCTGTGCCAGGTGTCGGGTGGTCGAGAAGAATGGACCGAACGGAGCCGGACTTGGTATCAAAGGTCGCAGCGCGGCTTCTCGTTCGAGCGGGTTCCTCCAGGCCTGAATTAGGGGTATTTTTGTCGCGAAGAATGGACCGGACTGAGCCGGACGTGGCATCAACGGTGGCAGCGCGACTTCGTGATTTAGGGCGGTCTGGCGAGTGTGGAAGTCCGTCCGGTCGCGTCTTGGATCGGAGCGTATCTGGGGGAGAACGTAGAGCCTCCACAGAGGGGCGGCGGATTAAGATGTTGAAGGAGGACCGGCGGCTGGCTTGTCGTGAAGGTGGGCGTAACATATCGTAAGAGGACCGACGGCTGATATCTCGAGAAGGTCCCGGTTGAGGTTCTGCGGTAACGGTAAGTTGGGAACCTGCAAGTATGTTAGTTCAACGAAGCGCATGTACACAGCAAGGAGACCCACTATTTCCATGAAGACTGAATGTGGATTTGACCTTTTTGGGGAGACCTGCGAGCTTCTGAGAGGGATTTGCCCGTAGAGAGCCGTCATCCTTGTGTCGTTTAAAAAGCCCCCTTCGCTTTGAAGGCGAGCTTGGGGGACTGTGATTTGGCAGGTCGGACACTCCGGCTACACTTCCACTGGGGACCTCTTCCTGAGCCTGCTTGGGCTTCAAGACGTGGCTGATCTTTGTCCACATGAAGCCAATCCTGCAGAATCAGCGCGATTCCGTTGTGGGCTGCTAGAGTCGTCCGTCCGTGCGGCGAGGTCGTGGAAAGTCAACAAACAACACACGTGAGCGTGAAAGGAACGGTGATCAACGGTGACCGCGGTGATCGCGGTTGTGACCGTGACATTCAATTGCTGGCGATACTTGTTGGCGGTGTGCTCGACCTCCCTTGCTTGTTTCCGCCATCCTGTATACCCGTCGGGGCGCTTCCAATCCAAAATTTCACTCCGCCATGTCTACGGCCTCGAATGAAGTGGAGGAGAGCCCGCTGCAGGCTCTCGCGAACTCCTTTTTCATGATTATCGCGTCGGAAATTGGGGACAAGACGTTTCTCATTGCTGCCATCCTCGCCATGCGGCATCCGCGGATAGTTGTCTTTTGTGGGGCATTCGGGTCGCTGGTCGTCATGTCCATTCTCTCGGCGGAAATGGGACACATACTACCCACGCTCATTCCAAAAAAATGGACGCAGGTCGCCGCTGCTGGCCTGTTCCTCGTCTTTGGCGTCAAGATGTTGATGGAGGGAAGGGCAATGAAAGCGGGGAACGACAAAATCCGCGAAGAGATGCGGGAAGCAGAGGAAGAGATAGAAGGCGACGACGCAGTGCATGAAGCCAACGGTCAGGCTGGCGGCGAGGCCATTCCATTGGAGGATTTAGAGGCAGGAACCGCCGGACACAGGAGCCCCGTGCCCACCGGCAAAGCACGCTCATTAACGGAAGGCGCCCGAAATTTCTGCAGCTTCTTCTTGGGGCCAGTGTTCGTTCAGGCCTTCGTGTTGACCTTCTTGGGGGAATGGGGCGACCGCAGTCAAATTGCTACAATAGCCTTGGGCGCTGCACACGTACGTCGTGTTCATTAAAATGTTTTCCTGCGTTTACCGGTTTAACAGAACGTGTACCTGGTTACACTGGGCACCGTAATAGGCCATTCGTGTTGCACAGCCGTAGCCGTTATCGGCGGGCGTTATGTCTCCACTAAAATATCTGTCAAACACGGTAGGCTGTCCCAAGTTTCTTGAATCCCGCGACTAAACTGAATTTACAGTGACGCTTGGGGGTGCTGTGCTCTTCCTTCTCTTCGGGGTTATATACCTATACGAGGCGTTTGGAAAGGAGCGGGGCACTGAGATAGAAATGGCGATACCTGGATAGACGCTTCTCGTTATATATATACTGGGATGAAATGGTGACAGAGCCTACTTCATTCTGTGGAACTTTATCACTCTCTGAGATGTATTACGCTACTGTACGACGCACTAGTACTTATATTTATAGCCAGGCGGACTACCATATATAATGCTTGCCAAACTTATAAAAGTTGCAGATATTTTGCCGTAGGCTCGTAACCAGCCGCTACGTTGAGTAAATATATAGAGGATGATGCGTAATTTTTTTCAAAGCAATCGGATGAAATTTGAGAAAGATAGAAAAAAGGCGTTATGTTGTACTCGAACGTAGCGGCTGGGAGAACTTAGTACGGAAAACGGTCAATAGAAATCACGTGAGGATTCAATACGACTTAGCAGAATTTCTTTCAAAAACGGATCTGGCGACTTTTTTCTCGCACTTCTCTGAACCGTACAAAGTATCCGGAATACTTTATTAACACCCTTTGCGCACTTAAATCACGGAAAACCAATCAAAACTCGCCGACATCGCGTCTTCTCCTATTTATGCCCGCCGTGCAATCGAAGCCTGCAGTGCTTCCCAAAAGCCTTGCCTCCAAGGTCAAAATATACAAGCCAGAGGAGATTGACCTCCCTGGACTCTCTCAGCGGTCAAGATACGAACTTGGAAAGACTCCAAAGTCCTTTCAGCTGGACTTCTTTTCAAATGTCATGCAAGGACGGGACATTGTCCTCGACGTCGGCACGGGAAGCGGCAAGTCCCTCTGCATCGACCTGCCTGTCCTTCCGAACCAGCAGGACATAGTGCTCGTCATAGCACCACTGACAGCGCTCATGCTGGAGCAGGTAAGTCTTTTGCACTAAATTTCATTGCGTGCTAACTTTCAGTGCAGGCGGCCTCTTCCGATCTCGTATCTATCGCCATATGTCAAGAAACTCTCGCAGCTGAAGGCCGCGACACTCTTTACAAGGTTCGTTGCATGCAGCAGTCCGTAATACAAGGTTAATTGCGCTGCAGAAAGCAGCTGAGGGCACGGCCCAGCGTATCTTTGTTTCACCAGAAGTGGCTGGGTCTCTGGAATTCAGCACGAAGGTACTAGCACAGCCACGCTTCCAGGAGCACCTGCGTCTGGTCTTCATCGACGAGGCCCACTGTGTCAGTCTCTGGGGCGGCAGCTTCCGCTCCGAGTATGCGGAACTGGGTGTTCTTCGTGGGCGAGTCTCACCATCCGTAACATTCGCAATCGCATCCGCTACACTACCCACACACGTTCTGGAGGATGTCTGCGCAAAGCTCAAGATAGGGAAGGACGCTGTCACCATCGCCGTCTCCAATGCGCGTCCAAATGTAGCGCTCTCCGTGCGGAAAATTGTGCATCCGGACGACACCAAGGCCGACCTTCGTTTTTTAATCCAAGAGGACGCTACTTCCGCGGCCGACATTCCTACTAGCCTCGTCTACTTTAATCAGCGCATCGAGACGGAGGACGCCTGCGATCGTCTTCAAGTATGGGCAGCCTCTTGCGGTATCGAGACCGACGCGATCGCATTTTATCACGCCAAAATTGGAACAGCACGTAAGCGCGATCTTGAACGGATGTTGCGAGAAGGGAAGGTGCGCATTCTCTGTTGCACTGACGCTGTCGGGATGGTGAGTCTGCTCAATGTCATACGGATCTTTGCTGAACTACTTCAAAGGGTTGTGATATGCGCAATATCCGGCGTGTCATTCTCTGGAAGCTACCACCATCGTTCTGTGCATTGGCACAAAGATCCGGACGGGCGGCGCGTGACTTCGAGAGCCTCGGGGAGGCCATACTTTTCGTAAGCTCCAAAGTAATCAAGGACGGCATCGTCGAAGAGCAAGCTCGTCTCGCACGCGAGGAGGCAGCTCATCCGGAGAATCAAGAGGGAGAGCTTGATCTACCACCGCCGCCGGAGGTCGTCAATCCTGATGTCCCAGAAGGATTAGATATTGTCGGTGGACAGGCCGTCGTTGTCGCTGAGGGTGGAGCTCGGGTTGAGCAGGGGTTAGATGCAGAGGATGTCGATGCTGAGACACCGGAGGGGGCAGCGGCAAAGACGGCGAAGAAGAAGCGGAAGGCCGCCCGGGTTTCTTTCGCTGATTCACATGAGGCCAAATTCCTGAGCCGATTTTCCTGCACCACTGTGTGCCGTCGTGTGGTCTGGGATGATTACTTCCAGAACGCTCTGAAGGGTACGTTTCTCTTTGACATGACTTGAGCTTCACTAAAATTCCAGTAGCTCCGCTCGCCACTGCCGCACCCATCGGCGCTCGCTGCTGTGACATATGTGAGCCTGCCCGCTTTCCAGTCGAACTCGTGGAGGTGGAAAAGATTCCCGGGCTCAAGGGCGGCAAGAAGCGCAAATTCCCGCCTGGATTATCCGACATGATTCGTACTCATCTCCGTACATGGAGTCGGACAGTGCTAATGCCGCTTCTGTATCCCAAAGAGGCGGGCTTTTCTATGACGGGCTCAGCACTGTTGCCGGACAGCACCATCGAGCAACTGGCGACCTGTGGGGAATACATTGACAGCATGGAAAATCTGCAACGTCGTGCGCGGTGGTTTCTAATGCCTACCCACGGTGACATCCTGCTGGCAGAGATGAAAGTGATTTTCCAAGTCCATGATCTTTTACCTCCGGAGCCAGAGGATGCTCCAGTTGGCAGTATGGTGGAGATGATTTTGGGTATTGCTGGTCCCCAGACAACTGGCCGAGGCCGAGGGCGAGGCCGATCACGAGCACCGCGGGCACGGGGCACTACATCGCGAGCACGGGGTACCACTCGAGCAAGAGGTACGCAAGGTGGTAGGGCAGTGGATGGGGAACGGGGACGTACCCGTGGACGTCCTCGTGGAGGGCGGCGGGGCCAGTAAATTTATTAGATTATTATATTATTATTCAATTATAATCCTACAACTTCGTCTGCCATTCCCATGAACTCGTCTGCCATGGCAGTGAACTCTTCGTCATCATGCAATAAATCATCAGTCTCGACCGGCGCATCTCTGAAGGCGTCAACTTCTTCATCGATGTCTGGCTCCCCCTCATCACTTGCATGCTCCGGAGAAGCCTGCTTCTTGAAGACGACATTCCGCTTCTCAGCGCGGAAGTTCTTGAATGCCCCGGGGGTGCTTGAGTATGCGGCACCTGTCACCATCAGGTCGCGGGATCGACTGATATCGTCCTTTCCCGGGCGGTTCTTCGTATACGATTGGAGGCAATATTTCTCCAGCCATGCCATCAAGTCGCTGATATCGGTCTGGGTTTTGGGGCTCGTATGGCTGAGACCGTGGTGAGGGATCTTGAATTGAGCCTGGACATTGCGCATGACGTCCCGCAGGTTGAAGATGACAACTGTGATCATACTAAGCCAATCCCAGCTCCGGTTTGACCCCCTAGCATTGTATATTACCTAAATGTTGTCTTGAATATTTCTTTCGTCTGTGCTAAATTTGTCTCACCTTTGCCCAGAAATTCTGGTGCTCTTGCAGTAGATCCACCTCCTTAAAACCACGTATTTTTCCAGTGAGATTTACAAGCCAATTGTCAAGATATGCATTTCTGCCAATGTGCCTTGGTCAGATAGCCAAAAATAAGCACATGAATCGGCGCACCGTAATCTGGGGTCCCATTTTTTGATATTGTTGACGAGCTCAAATAAGGCATCGGCGTATTTAGGCATCGCCCCGGTCCCACGGAACATCACCATCCAATGTGCAAGACAGTTGAGAACAGTCCCAACATCTCCGCTCTTGATGGAGTCATTGAATATCAGGAGGAGAAGCATATCATGGTTGCAGAGAATTGTATTCTCTAGTTGGGGGTCGCGGTCGTCTTCAGGAAGAAGACGTAGCTCTTCCACAGCGCTAGCGGAGCACAATTCGTTGATGACAGTCTCCGAAACCTCGACAATATTTTCCCAGGTCAATGTGGATGATTCCACCCAAGCCTTGAGCGTCGGAGCCCCACAGTAAACACGGAAGCCATCAAGAATATGGGCCGGGAGCGACAGCGTAAGCATCAGCTCAAGGGTGGGCCGGAAAGGTGGAAGTTTCTTCGCTGACCACCCCGCAGAAATAGCCTTCCGAGACAGAAAGGCATTCTGAGACCAGAGCGAGCCAGGGAACTTCGAGTTAGGGGTGCCCCAATGTTCATTCACGGTTCCTCGAGTCGCCGATAGTTTGACATGGAAGAGCCCCAGCATGCCATGCAAGTATGCACCATACTTGTCGAGTAGATTGGTGTCCTCGCGGCGAGCAGCAATAGCCTGAATAAATTAATCAGTAACTTGCTAAGAGCCCCTGCATCATGCGAAACGGATGGACCTTATCTGTAAGTGACAAGCTCAAGAGATCCCCTCCAGCGAACATAATTCCGTGCTCCTTCATCCCAGCATTATCCAGCTGCAATGTGCGAATGACAATGGTATCAATCACTTCAATGGTGCCATCCAAACTCGACTCGTCAATTTTCATCGCTGGTGCTGGAAAGTGATCTGACTTGTGCAGAGGGATCTCCCGCACAATAGGTACATCGCCATGCTCCTGCTTGAACCGTTTCCCAAGCTCCGGATACCATTCAAGCAGAAATCTGCGCACATGCCAAATCGAGGACTGCCGTGCTTGAACAACTTGTTCCGCGGATGGCAAAGTATCCATGGGCTCGAATTCAAATGTGGGCTTTCGACTGATCCTTGGCGGGAGTAGCTCGAGCTCGAGTTCGCCACGCAGCACACCGTAAAGTGGGATCAAAGTAGCTGTGGTGCCATTCTCGAAGGTATCTTTAGAATCATGACGTTGCTCTCCGACCTTGAAAGCAATATTTAAATTGTCCCAGACAATCATACAGGCTTTCTCTTGCACCATGCGACGCATACGTGCGAGACCTTCGGCTGAAAGGCCTTTGAGATCTGAGATGGCTTTGGTGTACGATACAGTCAAGCCGGCGTGTGCAAGAACATCAAATTGTCGTCGGGGCGTGCTGCAGGCTAAGAAATATGTCCCCATAATCTCTTGAAATTCCACGGCCCGTTCGTTGTCCGACTGCGCAAGCATACACAGTACGGTCACTAGAACCTATTTATAAAGGCGCGTGAGAATCGGGGAAGTCGCGAGACAGGCGGCGCTTAAGTACGTACCAACTTGTTGTCCTTCCTGCCAACATCGTTCGTCATGCCCATCATCATCAAGAGCTCGCACAGGTTGGGCGCAGCACTCGTGGCCTCTACAAGCATCTTTTCCAGCGACCAAGTTGCCAGCCGGGACGCAAACGGTTTTGTCCGATCTGGCTGCAAAAGCTCCGACAGCTTCTTGCCCTCCGCGGCAATTACTGGTAGGCTCGTCTTCAAAGCCCACTTGGTAACGACGTCAGGCCTCTTCGCCTTCAGCAAGTCCAGGAACTCAGGGCCGTAGTCCTTCATGAGCTTGGATGCCTGTCTCGAGGTCTCCCTGTCTGTGCTCGCAAAGAAGTCCTCAAAGAATTGGTAGGTGGTATCGCAGCCCGCATCCTTGAGTGCTTTGAGGCTAGCTCGCACGCGAATATTACGATTCTCCTCTGCTAGAGCTTTGGCCGCTTCCTCCTGGGCGAGTTTTTCAGCTGCAGCGGCTGCAAGTTGCTCCTGCAGGAGCTGATTTTGTTCCGCTGCGCGCTCCGCTGCTGACTTTCTGGGCCCTGTTTTCCGCTTCTTGATTGTGCTAGAGAGCGGCTGCCCTCCCCTCTTCTTTGCTGGAGAAGGCAGGAAGACTGGATTCGCTCCAGATGAAGGCTGTGGTACAGGCTGCGGAGAGGGGGTATCTGCAGGCACTGGCCCATGGGCGGACATCCAGCCAGAGCGGTGAGTGGGGTAAAGACACTGTAGGTCGCTGCTATAGCTGGGGGGAGCGCTTCCAGCGAATAACAAGACTGCTAGGACCACCCAGAGACGCATTGGACGCGTCAATTAGATACACTGCTAATTTAATAAAAATTGAAGTCTATAGGGTGAATGAGCAGCTATTCCCTCTTTTTTTTGCTGGAGACACATGCCAGGTTGTATTAGAATAGATTGTACGCTTCAGAAAGACTGCGAACGACACGAGAGGAAAGTCGCCAGATCCGTTTTTGAAGAAATTCTGCTAAGTCGTATTGAATCCTCACGTGATTTCTATTGACCGTTTTGCGTACTAAGTTCTCCCAGTCCCTACGTTCGAGGAACCATTATTGTACTTTTTTTTTTTTTTTTTTGGTCCACTCAGATTAATTTCAATTGTACTTCTAGATTATAGTAAAACTCCGCTGTCTTGTTCCTCAACGTAGGGCTGGATCCGAGTCTAGGAAGAACGCCGAACGATCACGTTATCAAACTGACATCACGTACAGCACACGCTGTTGCCGCAAGCCTTCCGCTACTAAGCCTGCAGTGTTTGCCAATCTCTTCAAGTTCATATCAGGAAATCGTGGACTTTCCACAGCGCGATCTACTTTCTTCAAATTCAAGATCTTTCTGATCCACCTGTACAAAGCCCCTCATGGCGAAGCTTACTCTTCTCCACTTCAACGATGTGTACCGTTGTGCACCACAGAAACTTGCCCCCAACTCTCCTGAAACGATCGACGTCACTCAGTTTGCTGCTTTGCTGGACAGCTTGCGGGATCAATGGACTCAGCTACCCAATGGCAAGAAGGACGGTATGCATATTCTCATTCTGTTTGGTGCCATCAGGTCACCTATTGGCATGCCTCCAGGACTTGTGTTGTTCTCAGGAGATGTTTTCTCTCCATCAGTAGAGAGTTCGGTTACAAGAGGGAGTCATATGGTGACCTCTTGTCTCGATACACCTTCCATGACTTCTGAGGCAAGCAATTATTATTTAGGTCCCTGTTATGAACGAATTAAATCCGGACGTCTCGCTCGCCGGTGCGCGATTTATATTCATACATAAATGTCTTGTTGAAGCTATTCTCGCAGGGAATCATGATTTTGACTTTGGCAAGCATATGGATCCCGAGTCCAGTGTTTAAATATAATCCGGTTATAGGGTATCCGCATCTCTTGAAATTAATCCAAGCCACCACATTTGTAAGTGATCTCCATTTGCGCCGCGCGATTCCTCGTTTGACCAAGTCCCGCAGCCCTGGCTTCTGAGCAACATCGTAGACAAAACCACATCTCAGGTTCCTGCGCATCTGAGAGACTTCGAGATTTTCGAGCGCGCGGGTCTACGCATTGGGGTTATTGGATTGGTTGAGAAGTACGCTGACACAATTCTTCCCCAGCGCAGGATACTGACGTCTTTTGGAACAGAGAGTGGATCGCTACCGTCTCTTCATGGCCACCGAATTTCGAATACAAAGACATGAAAGAAGTTGGTCTGAAGCTTTCAGAACTCCTGAGAGGAGAGCACAATTGTGATTTGGTGATCGCCCTAACGCACTGTCGGTTCGTCCTTCAAGCTGCCTTATTGACGTTCTTATCCTGATGGACGAATAGAGTCCCAAACGTGAGGCATTTCATTAGTCTGAAGTTACACATATTATTGAAATTAAACAACCAGGACATAGCACTCGCAAAGGACTTGCTGGCGCTGTCGCCTGAGGCCCAGAAAGACAAACCTATTGCTTCGTCGCACGGGGTAGACCTGATTCTCGGAGGGCACGATCACCTCTACTATGCCAGCAAAGGAATGTCGTCATGGGAAGAGTATGACACCGCGCAGGACGTTCTAGGAGCCGAGGCGGATCACGGCGACGTGCTGGTGTGCAAAAGTGGCACGGATTTCAGAGACCTGAGTGAAATAACCCTGGAGTTCGAAGACACGCCCGCCGGGAGCGTCAGAAAGAAGATAATTAAGAGAATTGCAGGTATGATTTAAATCTACATTCTCATCTGCGCGAAATGAATAGTGCCCAGGGAGGCGGCACTCGACAAAGCCTGGCTCCAATTCGTCTGAGAAATTGACGGAAATCTTGAAAACCGTTTTGTCGTCTGTGTCGTCCACCCTCAAAGCTCCTGTATGCACCAGCACGGTTGCAATTGACGTTCGCTCGCAGTTTATTCGCACCGCAGAGGTTCGTTTATTGTTCCATCCTTCCTCAGAGTCTCATTTTGTGAAAGTCTGCTTCCGGCAACTGGTTCGCAGATGTCATTCGCCACGCGTATGATGATACCCTCTGTATGAAGGGTTGTGGGGGAGCAGATGGAGTGTTTATCTGTGCTGGGACACTAAGAGGAGATTCAGTCTACGGACCCGGTAGGCCGTCCCATACTGGGTCGTCCATATATTTACGCATTTAAGGTCAAATCACACTTGGGGATATTCTCGAGATTCTTCCATTTGAAGATCCCATAATCGTCATTGAACTCGATGGAACAGCGATCTGGGATGCACTTGAAGCGTCTCTTGGAACCTGGCCCGCGCAAGAAGGGCAAGTGTTATACATTTATAAAACAAGAAACATCTTCACTAATGTTCTTGTAGTCGGTTCCCTGTCATTTCAGGATTTCGTGTATCATGGGATTCCCGCAAACCCCCTGGCGAGCGTGTCCTCGGGGTGTGGCTGGTGGATGAGGTAGAAGATAGCGAGTCTGGACACGACTCCGTCAGTGGACATTCAACGCCTAAACTCGTGGATGTGCACCCTATCGAAAGAACCTCGGACAGGACATATAAAATAGTTACTCGCCAGTACATGGTGAAAGGTTGACTCTTTCCCTGGATACATAATACTAACAGGTAAACAGGCGGACGGATACGATGGCTTTGTCGCCTTGAAGCGTGGAAAACACATCATCGACGATGAGGGTGGCCAAATTATGAATACCCTTGTCCGCAAATATCTTTTGGGTATTTAATTTCATTCCTCTCATTATATTAATCATTCAGTCGTGAATTGTTAAAGGTTCGCACTACGTTAACACCATGGCGAGACTTGCTGCCTCTGGCTCTGATGCTCCAGCGGTATTGCATTCAACTGCGCAATCTGCCATCAATAGACAGCAGGCTAAGCAGGAGACGCCGCAGAAACCCCCCCATGGATCGAAGGTCGCACAACAATGGAAGCATGCGGCGCATCTTGCGGTCCGTTGGTCCAGGTCCAAGAAGCATTATCGAGAGCATCATCAGGTTTGCAATCTCGAGAGCATGAGCCCCGTCGATCCCTTCGACGGCGAGAAAGCCCGTGGCGGTCACCAGGTCGCAGAGCGGAAGTTTGACGGAGATGATGATTTGCTGAGCATCAGCCCTGAGGTGGACGGAAGGCTGAAAGACGAAGGACGCTAAAGTGTGTGTGTAATGTGCGTGTGTATATGAATACAAGAGGCGTTCAAGAATACATGTTTACCGCCTTCGCATTCGTGGGTCGTCTGTTGGTATTTCGGGTTCGGGCGCTTTCCCAGCAACATCCCCCATGTATGTTTTAACGTGGTGGGTTAAATATCCCCCTCCGTATCCTAGCGTTATCCCGCCAAGTGTTACTGTAGAAGACATGAAGCTGTAGCCGTATGGTGACGGTCGTAAATTGGACTCACAGTCAAGAAGGCCGGCCCTTGTCCAGAATACGGCAGGAGCCAGGCAGCCGCCGAGAAGTAGTCCAATTGTCGTAAAGTCGTCTTCTCTTCGTCGACTCACCTATTAAAAAAAACTATTCAGACATCTCAAGGGCCTGCAGTGGGACAATTACGCTGTAAGCAAGCTCGACCCTCTTTTGCTTCAGTTTTTGAGGATCAGTGAAATAACTGCGCGTATACGAGGCCCCGCCGCCGGCTCCAGCAACTGAACTCAGTAAGCACCCGGCACAAGCGATGTGAAAATATCATAATGGTGTATGCACCTCCTAGACCAGTGCAAGTAGTAACATTGAAGAAACGCTCGACAGAGAGGATCCTAGTACGCTTGGATAACAGAAGGCAGACATAGACGGGTGGCCCCAGTAGACTTCCGAGACCAAAAGCGCTTGTCATGGACCTTGCGGCGATATATGCAGAATCTGAGGACCATTTCTCCGACGGAAAGACTGGAGGAGGAAGCCGCATGGAATAAATGTGGTCTGTAAAATATGAAGTTTGGTTGTGTTGTCTAATCGAAATTCCCTTTTCTTTCCGCCACGATGATGAGTCTAGACACGCACATGGCAATGGGTGACTACCACTCCGGCGGCGACATCGACATGCACCAGGAGATGCACCCCCAGCTCGCCTCAGAATCTTGGCAAATTGAAATGGAAGACGATTCTTTACTCGGAGCTTCTTACACCGACCACGACAGCAACCACAGCGTAGAGGTCGACATGCAGGACTTTGACGCGGATATCGAAATTGACATGGACGACGAACCGCAGTACGATGAGATGAGTTCCGACGTGCTACTCGATGTTGAGGTTCATGATGCATCGACCCCGCTGGACACCACCATTGTCCCGGTTGAGAACGTGGACTCCTCCGAGTCACATTCATTCCAAATTGACTCGCCCGCAATGACCAACCCGTTGTTTCTCGCCGCAGCAGAAACTCCTGCGATGTCACCTTTACCCCCAGTCGACACGGAGCTTCCCGATGCAGTGGCTCGAGAACCTTTGGAGGTCGCGCAGGAGGAACCTCGTGACGAAGAAAACGCTGATGCACAGCAAACAACGGATCTCGCTGTGGAGGTCGTCGCTCTATTAGCCGACGAAGAAAGCGGAGAAGCGACCGAGGAGGTTGAAACTCACGAAGAGTCTGCTCTCGAGGACTCTCCACGGGAGGCACAGCAGAACGCCGAAGAAACAAAAACGGACGCTTTCCACCCCGATGAGCTCCAGCAGGCTCCCTCCGAGGTGGTCGCCGCAGTCGACCCTGACGTACAGCAGGACGGAGAGGCAGAATCGACTACAGATCCGCATGAGATCTCGGAAGGTGTTTACATCGACCCCCCTCCAGCAGTCATTGTTTCGTTCGAAGCTTCAGGCTACTCCGATGTCTGCCTCTTCAACCAACCACCTCGTTCCCGCTCTCCCAGTCCGTTAAGGGAAGATTCTGGTCATGGTTACCAGGTTTTCACTCTCCTACTGCATCACCGCCCCATCCTGTACTATGAACCTCTCACTAGCGTGTTTGAGGCACTCCGCCAAGAAGAATATGTGGCGAGTATGTCTCAATTGGCCGATGCAGAATTAGTTCTGGATGCCTATGACTTGCAACTTGAGATTTCTGAGGCAAGCTAACTCATCCATCGCACCGTCTTACAGCGCTGATAGCTCTTCCAGGATAATGTTTATGCACGTGAAGTGACCTTACACGACCTCAATGTGCTCCATGACGGCTCTGACATTTCTGGGCCTCTGCGCCTTCGACTGAAGTCGATCGTACCCCGGTTTATCCTCCGTTATCATTTGCTACAGGATCAGGTGGCTCGCCTCAATCTCGCCATCGCAAGTAACCATTCGGACACCGTGAACGAAACGAGCAATCATCAGCCGCAAGGTTCGTTCATTTTTCACTGTAGCGCTTCCTCAACTGACGCCACCCTAAATCCAGCGCTGGAAACATCAACTGAACAGCAAAATGAACCCCAAGAACCCTTATCCGATCTCCAACAGCGCGAAGAAATAAACGAGACCAATTCTACCCCGCTACGTCATCCAACAGACCCTCCGCTTGAAACAAAACAAACCTCCGAATACCAAGAGGACAACTCAGAAGATCAACAGGATCAACAGGACGAGCCAGCGGAGCCTGTTGCTGAGGAGACAGGCGCAGGGACACAGAATGCCAGTACTTCCCCTGAGGAGGCTGAAGAAGCCACGGAAGACCAAGAAGAGGAATACGTTGAACTGCGCGAGGAGAGTGGTGGTGACGGTGAGACAGCACACTATAATGAGGAGGGTGATGAGGCAGAGGTGCCTGCAGAGGGAGAGGGCGAGGCAGACGCAGACGCAGACGCAGACGCAGACGCAGATGGGGAGGGGGAGGCCGAGGGGGAGGCCGAGGGACAAGCGGAAACCGAAGGTCTACCTGATTTACCCGAGGTGGACGATGAGGAGTTTTCTGTCGTGGAGGCGCAGCCTAAGCCCATTATTCCGCTGACTGGGGACGCCGTCGTCGAAGATATAGGTAACGGTCAGTACCGCACTTCACTTGCATTCATGTTCTCAATCGCCCTTGCAGAGCCCGAGAAAAAATTGTTAGATTTGACATCTGGTCCCACTGGCGAACTTGGTATGTCTTGCTTTGGTTCTTACTGGACTATCGTTCTGATGATGATCAGGATCATCTAACCAGAGCAGTGAGGCTGAACTGAGCGGACATGCCGAGGCCACCACATCAGCTAGTACGTGGTTTCAGTATGTTGGTCGTCAACATCCAAGCTCATGTTTCGGTCTTGTAGATAATTCTGCAGATTCATCAGCATACGATGCCGCCCCACCGGAAGAGGAAGTCTACGATGATGACCAAGAGGTAGTCTGGGATGATTCACTGGATACTACTTGGGACGCGGATCCCGAAAATGAAACGGCATCGAATGAGAGCTCCGTAACACTTTCAAGCCGGGCGGGCTCCAAGAGATCCTTTCACGAGGTTGAACTGGAGAACGATGATGAGGACGGACAATCTCCACCCGGTTCTCCTGGTACGCTGTCTTGTTTCCCGCTTACTGTCCTCGATTCTTATGTGTGGAATAGGAGCGAAACGCACCCGAGTGGATTGATTCGTTGCTACCGCATGCCGCTGATTTTTTTTCGGCGTCCCTCCTCCGCCTTTGTTCGTTTCTTGTCCCAGTTCAGCATCCAAGGCCCAGTATCCACATTCAGCCTCGTTTTCGACTTCGCACAAGGCTAGGTCGTTTCTTCCTGCTCACTGTTTCCTTTCGTAATTTTATTTCACTATCTGCTTGAGCTAACTTTTCAGGTCTCGTGGGAGAGTAGCTGAGGGTATGTGGGATAAATACCGATGGTCGCCATGTATCTGGATGGGTTTTCTGTGTTTGAATTGAATTGATATTTTTCATCATCCACCTTGGCCACCTTGAGTACTTGAGGACTTGTCCAAGTGATCGATAGCGCTGATCGGAGATTGCCGAATAGTAAAGTTCCGTTCGCTTCCTGACTCGACTGTTTTGTGCTGGCTTTCTGGCCTCAGCATTCCTCCATATATATCTCAAGCATCTTCTAATTTATGCTCTCATCCTGCGGCATCTGAAAAAACACGCTGGTTTTTGTAATTTCTCGCCTTTTTCATGGCAGACGCACAAACGGCTTGTCTCTGCGCTCAAATCATACGTTCGCAGTTTGGCCCCTTGACAGCAGTGAGCGTCCTGGCTATTCTCAAACTGGCCGAGCTTGAACGTTGTTCTAGACCGTCGCCTCGATCCTCCTTACTCGCGGTCGTCTTACGCTCGGCCAAATCATACGCTTCACGTCTCTTAAGCCGCGAACGGTTCGCGCGTCGGTGCTTGTCCTGGTGCAGCACAACATTCTATGGCACGCTCATTCAGAAGATGAGGGGGAGGTGCTCGAGATCAACATGGAGGAATGTCTGGTCCGGTTGAGGTTTGGACGATTCGTTTGGCAGGCTGGGCAACTTTTTGGTGAACCGGTGAGCATTTATTTGGCCACTCTCGCACTATCTTCACACCTTCGTGTTGCACAGGGTGCCGAAATTGTCCAGCTTATCCTGGACAACGGCAAACTTCGGCCTCCAGACATTGTTGCCCAGCTGTCTCCCCACGACGCAAAAGGTTTGCATATTTTCTCTTTGCATGGCTCATGTTCTGATATTCCAAAGCTACCGCGGTTTACTCTCAGGCGATTCATGCATTGGTCACGGCATCATATTTGAAACCCTCGACCATTCTCTCCCATGTCTCCCCGCGCGACAACCGTATTCGGTACGAGGGGGAAGAAAAGGCTAAAATCGTCGGGTTCCCGACTGCCAAGGAGCTCCGGGAAGCAAAGGAGACTGCACTCGCACGTTTAAAACGTGAGGAGGAGGAAGCAGAACAAGTCGGGCTGGTGAGCATTTCTCTGGGCGCAGGTGATCGGTTTATCAATCATTCAGTTTTGGACAGAAACGTAGAGCTAAAGACCAGAAGGGTCCGCGCTCGACAAAAGTGAGCGCAATTTTAGGCTGCGAGGAATGTCGCTCACACCCTGGCAGCGCAAAGTGGTCGAGGAGGAAGATGTTGTTGATGTAAGTTGCTCCTTGCTCGCGGAAGTCGGTTTTTTATTCTCTCGCAGCCAACTGTGTACTTCCGAGTGAATTATGCCAAGTTCAACATTCACATCCGGAACACTGTGAGTTTTATCCAAGCACTTGATTTATATATTGCTTACCATGTGTAGTTGATTGAGAAAGCTGCCAAGGAACGATTCAATGACAGCGCTGCTCTTGTCATCAGGGCCACATTAAAAGTAACCGAACCTAAACAGAAGGATCTTTCGGATGCTAAGACAGGTGAATATCGATTTCATTTTCCTCGGGACTATCTGAAGCTCCGTAGAACCTGTGTCGGTCTCAAACATCGCAGTTACAATGTCCGATGCCGATAATTTGGCATCTGGGCTCATTCTCAAAACCAAAAACCCATCCAACACTGCGTGTATCAAGGATTACTTAGGAATACTTTCGTGTGCGGACAATCCGACGGCAGCGGGCCGAGCGGCGGCTTTTCTTTCCTACACATCCTCTAAAGTACAAATCGAGTTCGAACTCATTTGCAAGCGGCTTCGTAGGCGTGTTTTGGAATCGGTGACAAGGGAGCGGCACGGGCTTGAGAGTGTGCGGATCTTACGACTGTTGCTAGACACGGGGAAGATGGACGAGAAACGGGTTGGTTTTTTTTTGAGTTTGTGGTATATCACGCTCACTGCCACTGCAGATCTCCAAAGTGGTTATGGTCCCGGGAAAGGATGCTAGGCCTCTGTTGGCCGTGATGTCTGCCGAGTCCTTGATCAGCACGCAAGAGGTCGCCAAGAGTGCAGACCGTAATCCTACGCGAACATTTTATCTTTGGTGCGCCGGCTTCGATTTCTCTTCGCCTCATCTTGTAACTTCGCCTCACTTAGGTACGTCGATCTTCCGAAAGCGTATTCGGTAATTCTCGGCAACCTCTACAAAACGTTGTATAACATTGGAGTTCGGAGGGATGCTGAGCGTGAGGAGCCAATGGTCAAAGCTGTTCTCGAGAAGCGGGAGAGGAGTGACGTGAGCCAGGACGAGGCAGGATTGATGTCTCGGCTGGAGCTGGACATCATTAAAGATTGGGAGGCCAAGCAGGAGAAGCTGACGATCCTAGAGATGCGAGTGGAGGAGTCGGTGTTTATCTTGCGAGATCTTGGTGTATTTGGAACCGATGACTGACACGTGTAACTGCTGCTAGACCTCTTGTATGAAGACATGTAAGATAGAGGGATGCTTCAAAGGGAGGATTAGCATCATGCCGAGATGCCGCAGTCTGAGTTTGAATTATTTAAGCTCCGACATATTATTAACGCGTCGGATTTCCTTTGGCGTGCTGCTGACCTGCGACCACCACCTCCTCCCCATGACCTCCGCAGTTGAACTTAACAAGCCGCTTTTCAGCGCCCGTATCAAGCGTATATACGATGGCTGGAAGGTGGGTCCTTTTCACCCCAATGCTTGCCCCGCCTTTTCCCTAAATATTCGAGTGGCATAGAACGCGGCGCAAAATGAAGACTACGCCTCAGTAGCTGATACGGACGCCCTGATTTTGGTTGCGGGAGACCCCGCGCCTGAAGACGAACCCACACGGAAGGGGACATGCGTGCAGGTCGGTCTCCCCTGCCCTGACCGAGTCCATAGGCCGCCGAGCACCGCTCTAACCTGACTCACAGCAATGGCTCCTCGGTTACGAGTTTCCTTCGACTCTCATTCTTTTTGAAGACCAAAAAATAACCATATTATGCTCCGCGTCGAAAGGCATCACTCCAACGCGTTCATTATTTCTTACTGACGCGATTTCTTGCAGCCAAGATACTTTCTCAGATACAGGGATCGTCGGGAGGCGTTCCTGTCGAAATTCTGGCCCAGGCGAAGGGCAAAGAGCCACCGAACGACTCTCTGCCCCGCTTTTTCGATCTGTATGCGTCCAAGAAGCGCGTTGGGACCCTCCAAAAAGAGGTCCACCGTGGCAAACTCATCGACGAGTGGAAGAAGCGTATCGCCGATGCCCCTTCCAAGCCTGAACTTGTGGATATGGGACCTGCCCTTTCAGCTTTCATGGCTGTCAAGGATGCCGACGAGCTTGTGAGTTCCCTCGATTGGCGCCGAATGGGGCTGACGCTATCCTAGAAATGCATCCAGACCGCTGGAGTGATTACATCCACACTTCTCAAATACTATGTCACAGACAAATTGGAATCCATACTGGATAAGGAGTCGAAGATATCCCACGAGACGCTTTCTGCACAAATTGAAGCCAGACTTGGATCAGGAGAGGGTGACAGTGCGAAGCCTCCGGACGCAAAAGTCTGGAGCAAAGGCAAGGGATTGGCGGACGTATGTGGTCTCATCCCAGTGGTGTCTTTACCTCAACCGCCTTCTAGCTCGACTGGTCGCTAGTGGAATTCTGCTATCCCCCCATTATTATATCTCGATCCAGCAGCACTGGCTACGACCTCCGTTACACCGCCGAATCAACGGAAGACTACATCTCACACAAAGGAGTTCTCCTGGTGGCATTTGGGATGCGGTACAAGTCTTACTGTGCCAACGTCGGCCGCACTTTTATCGTGGATCCCACTCCCGTATGTCTAACAACCCTTGATACCATACCGTCTTACACTTTCCGTAGGAGCAAGAAGCGCAATACAGCCTTCTATTGGCTCTGCAGCAAGAGCTACTGACCAAAATCAAGGACGGAATATCCGCTCGGGATGCGTACCAACATGCTCTCTCGTACGTCAAGGAGAAGAGCCCGGAGCTTGAGAAGAACTTCCAGAAGAACATCGGTTTCGGGGTGAGTACACCCGAGCTTCCTGGTCGCGTCAACTGACAATTGCAGACCGGGGTGGAATTTCGCGACTCTCCGTATCTTCTATCGCCAAAGAACTCCCGCCTGCTCAAACAAGATATGACGTTCAGTCTCGGCCTCGGGTTCAGCGATCTCGTAGATAGCAGTGGTAACAAGTACGCGCTGCGTCTCTTCACTCTCAGTCCCCTTACATTTGCATAGATATGCTCTGCAGCTCGTTGATACGATCAAAGTCGAGTCAAGCAAGTCCATTCTGCTGACGGATGGGGTCCGCTCAATCAAAGATACGATGTTCTTTTTGACACCCGAAAATGCGGAAGAAAAACCCAAGAAGAAACCTCCTGTCATACCGCGCAAAAATGGGTCCCCCGCCAAAAAGACTGTGGCTGGAAAGGTGCTTAGGAACCAAGGTCGTCGTGGTGCACAGGACGAGGTTCATCAAACGGCAGCAGCAAAGTTAGCCGAGCATCAACGGGAGCTTCATGACCAGCTACAAGTGCAAGGGTTGGAGAAATTTTCGGAAGAAGGCGGAGGCACTGGTGGTAAGGAGGGTAAAGGCTGGAAAAAATTCCAAAGCTACAAGGGGGAAGCTGGACTGCCTACGGACGTCGACAAACTCAGAGTGAGCCTAACAGCTTTGATTACCATCTAAAAGCCCACCCATCTCTTCAGGTACACGTCGATCGTAAAGCTCAGACCGTCATTTTGCCTATACACGGGTTTGCGGTGCCTTTTCACATCAACACCATAAAAAATGCGAGTAAAAACGACGAAGGTGACTTCACATTCCTGCGTATCAACTTCCAGACACCGGGCCAGCTAGCTGGGAAGAAGGAAGACACGGTGCGCTTCACCCTTCAAATGATATCCTGGTGAATTGACTCAGTTGAACGTTGTAGCCCTTCGAGGACCCTGATGCGACCTTCATTCGATCGGTTGTGTTCCGTTCCCCCGACGGTCATCGGTTTGACAATATTTGCAAGCAAATCACCGATTTGAAGAAAGAGGCGAACAAACGGGAGCAACAGAAGAAGGAAATGGCGGATGTGGTTGAGCAGGACAACCTCATCGAGGTCAGAGGCCGCCGGCCAGTGAAAATGCCCGAGGCCTTTGTGCGGCCCGCATTAGATGGCAAGCGGCTGGCAGGTGAGGTTGAGATCCATCAGAACGGCGTCCGCTATGTTTCGCCCGTAGGACAGAAAGTCGGTGAGTCGTAATGGTTGTGAGTCGACGACAATTCCTTCATCTCCTACAGACATCCTGTTCAGTAATGTCAAGCACCTATTCTTCCAGCCATGCGATCACGAACTACTCGTCATTGTTCATCTTCACTTGAAGGCACCAATCATGATCGGAAAGAAGAAAACTCACGTCCGTATTTGTTCTCTTTCGCTCTGACTCTGCCCATACTTAAAACCTTGGTTTAGGATGTCCAATTCGTCCGCGAAGCCACCGATGCTCAATTCGACGAGACCGGCAACCGAAAACGAAAACACAGATACGGCGATGAGGACGAAATTGAGCAGGAACATCATGAACGGAAACGGCGGCAAATGCTCAACAAGGAAATTGAGGCATTTGCACAGAAGATTGCTGATGCAGCGACCGCATCGGTACGTCCGTTTTCGAGATTCCTTTGCAATGCCAACCTTTTCGTAGAACGGCGAAGCTCTGGATCTGGATATCCCATTCAGGGACCTTTCATTTGAAGGTGTACCCTTCCGCACCAGCGTCCGTCTACAGCCTACGACAGAGTGTTTGGTGCACCTTACCGACCCTCCGTTTCTCGTTGTAACCCTCGCCGAGATCGAAATTGCGTCGCTGGAGCGTGTCCAGTATATTCTAAAGCAGTTCGATCTTTGCTTTATTTTCAAAGATTTTACAAGACCACCGTTACATATCAACTCGATCCAGAGTACTTCGATGGACGACGTCAAAAACTGGTTGGAGTGAGTGCCGTGTTTCTATCTGCGCCTTTTGTATTTGCGTTGACGTTGTATATCAGCTCTGTGGACATTCCAATGACGGAGAGCCCTGTTAATTTCAACTGGGGACCGATCATGAAGACCATCAACGAGAGTCCCTACGATTTTTTCCAGGGCGGTGGATGGTCCTTCCTGGGCCGAGGGAATGGCGCTGATGTTTGTTTTCCCTTATATTGAACCGACTCTGCGGCTTATTTGTCTGCAGAGCGACCATTCAGATGGCTCGGAATCGGAGTCGGAATTCGAGGCTGACTCGGAGGAGCTCCACGAGGTTGAGAGCAGTGATGACGAGAGCGCATACGGGGACTCCAATGGTGGAAGTGACGAAAGCGGCTCCGACTTCGGTGGTGGCTCCGACGAAAGTGATGAAGGTTTGACTTCCGTTTATTTCTCTTAATCAATATGCTAAAGCAATTTTAGGGGATGACTGGGACGAGCTGGAGCGTAAAGCAGCCAAATGTAAGACATCTCCTCCTGCTGTGATGCACCCTTGTTTATAATTTCTTCCCAAGCCGACCTCAAACGGGCTGATGGCGGCAAAAAAGGAGATTCGGACGACTCAGACGATGATAAACCGAAGAAGAAGAAGAAATCCCCCGTCAAGTCAAATGGGAAGTCAAATGGGAAGCCGAATGGGAAGCCCAAGGGAAAGCGGTGATTTAGGGCCGGGTGGTTCCTTTCATTTATGTATCCTTACTTTACGCCTCAATCTATTTCCTCTGTACTCAGTGAAATGCACCTGTTTGGCACCTGTTGTAACTTTCACTAATTCTGGTCGGATACGGTTCGCGAGTCACGATTTGATCACGGCAATTCAAGGCCCGGTAGCCGGCATTCACTGCAGACTGAAGCGACGCGCGAGGTACAAGCTTCATCCGTTAAGCTTCTCGCCTATAAGCGTTCCGCCCAGGACTGTGAACCTGCCAGTAACTCACTCTCGCGGGAGTCTGCGGAATGGCGCCTCTAGCTCTAGAAAGCCTTCCCTCGATCTTCGACACGACTACGCTGACTCGCAAAGGTCTATGTCCCGTAACACAAATACGAAATCAAGGCAAGGCTCAGTGCTCCCACACATTTTTCGCCTAACACTTGCAACAGTTGACGCTCTCGAAAGCCATTCTCTGTATTTCGAAATTCATGGAACGGGACCGGAGAAGATTGTTTTCATCATGGGGTGCCCTAGAATCCCTTCTACTCTCGAAGTGTCCTCATTGTTCTTCCAATAGTCTGAACAGCTCCTCCTTTGCGTGGTTGACCCAAGTTGAACATTTCGGTCGAATGTCCGAATATTCACTGCTTGTTTTCGATAATAGGTTAGTTTCATCACTACCCCCTCAACCATTGACTTCATCTGACGTTGTGTCAGAGGTGTTGGGCACTCTGGTGTCCCACGCGGCCCTTATACGTGCATATGTCCAATTCTTTTTTCTATATACACTCACTGATTACTGGGGCATCAGTACGAGCGGCATGGCGGAGGACGCAATAGTTCTTCTGGATCACGTTGGATGGACAGCAAAACGCGATATCCATGTTGTTGGCATTTCTTTAGGTGGTATGATTGCTCAAGGTTAGCAGTGTTCTCTTTTACCTGCCACGGCCGGACTGATTACGGTTCAGAGCTTGCCACTCGAGTACCGGAACGAATTGCATCACTTACTCTTGCTGTTACTACCCCTGGTGGCCGGCCATGGCAAAATCTCCCACCAGTAAGACTCTCCTCTATGCTTATCATATATCTAGTAATCAAATTCTATTTTTCAAAGTGGGCAGGAACTGTTGCATTGGCCAAGTGAATTTGGTGCCTGCTCCTCGGAATATTGTTTGTCTAACTCGTTTTTAGGCTTACTTTCACTACCGACATTAATTTGAAAATTCCATTAATTCTCGATATGGTTTATCCGCAGAAATGGCTTGCAGAGGCTGCAGAAGATGGCGACGGACGCACCAATCGGGAGGTACAGGTGGAGGTAAGCTTCCCCTGTGGATATCCGTGCGGCTTTGGTTGACTTTCTCCGAGATTTACCGGCGGAGAATACTCATCACAGCGCCTCAGCACTTCCTAGGCATGATCTCCCAAATGTCGGCTGGGTTCACACATCATGTTTCTCCGCAAGTATGTACCCAGTTCTGCCTGGAACCCCTGCCGGTCTCACGAAGTTTCAGCGTCTAAAAAGCATATCTGAAGCCATACCCAAAGTTCTGATTCTTACCGGCAATGAAGACAATCTCGTTGCCCCGTTCCACAGCCGTGATCTCAAGAGTTGCATGCCTGAGGCCGAATTAGAGGAATGGGAAGAAACTGGGCATGCACTTCATGTCCAGCGACCGAAACAATTCAATCAGCTGTTGGAGAGGGTGTTCAAGGAAGGACGAAGAAAATCTGGGGCCGTATAGCTATAGATACTCAGCACCACTCGGCAGGACCACTCAATACACAGGCGAATAATAATAATAGATTTTGTAGATTTATGAGTCTGCCTTCGTGACGAGCGTGACAGATGTTTTTGCCTTCTTGCCATGAGCACCCTTAAACCGCTCAAGCTCGGGCTGAGGCTAACACGGACGAGCCGCGCCCGAGCTGGTCAACTCGTTTATTCAAAAGAACCGACAAGCATCACCGCTTGTTTTTACGAGTTTTTACAGAGTCAAGGACTTGCTCTCTCGTCCACCGAGGAGGCTTTCATCCGCTCCAAGCTTCGGGCACCGACGGTCCCTGGAAAGCTTGGTCGACCCTGCATTATCCTTGATCGCCTCCCGGGCGGTCATTTTACTGTTTGTTTCTTGGCGCAGCTGCGCGGCACCCACATCAGCCCTATCGGCCGCTTTTTCGGAGTGCCTTTGAGCTCTACTGAAAGTCCTTCCCCACCCAACGCACTCCCCTCCTTTACTCCCCTACAACTTACGAACGCTAATGAACCGCGACGTAAAGGCCGATTCAACTTATTCGCGATCCCCGTGGTTCGTCAAAGAATACAAGTACCTCCAGGGAAACCGATCAACCTGGTCTCCGGGGATCTTCAACGCGCGATTAACGTGGTTCAGGAGAGGGTAATGGCATGCAAAGAGGGTCATGTAAATTTAAGAAGGGAGCAGATGGAGTGGGTTGAAGGGAATTATGACTGGAAGTTCCATAACCCACAAGAACGCGGCGTCGACCCCTCGACACATCTCCGGCTGTAATTCTTCCGCCACCACAGATTCTACCCGCGTGCTGCGTTCAACGGACGGACCCAACGCGAGGTCGGTGTGGCGGCGGTTCGACGATGAGCCCAATTATTGTAATTGCACAATGTAAAATAGTGTTGCGTCCCCAGAGTCATAGCCCAAGTGGATTTACGCGGGCCGACCGAATAGCGAGCCTGCCATAAATTTATCAACTTCCAGTGAATTCGCTGTGAAATGAACGAACAACTTTCTGTCGCTGTGTAGTGCCTCATTCTTCTCTCAGCATCTTCTTCAGCTTCGATCTCACACCCTTTTTCACTGGTGCCCAATCCGCTCTGCTGATGAATGGTTCTATCCGGAGGTTTGCCGGCCACTTGTCTCCTGCAGCGCTTTTTCTGGCGATGAGGGTTTCGATCAAAGTGGGAGGTTTAATTTCATGGTTTCGCGGGGCGGGAGACGGTAAAATTGAGGTTCGGCGGGCAATTTGTTTAATAGGAACAAATCGCGGAAGAGGATTGCCCTCAGATATCGGTTGGTCCACGGCTGGTCGAGAAAAAACCTGCATCTGGGGTTTGAGAGGTTTGGGAACCTGTCTGGCCATGCATGCCACCGAAGGGCGCATTCTGGTCGTCATTAGGAGCTTATCCTGCAAGGCTGGTGAAGCAAGGGCTCACTTGCGCTGGAGCGTTGTATAACTTGTAGGACTCGGACGCGTGACAACGCGTTACGTGACTAGCCAGTCTTCGTCCTGAACCCCTTTCAATTATTATGACACCAGCTACGCATGAGGGCACAAGGGGCCGGAAACGCAAAAGCGACTCTCCATCTCAGGCTGGATCCAAGCCTGTCGAACCAAAGAAGCCCAGAATATCGAAGGCTGCTCGGGGCAAATTGAAAGAACCAACACTCGTTTGGCCGGAATATTTTCATGATGTGGGCTATTACACGCTTCGACCAAAACTGATTAATTCAAGCGGACTCTGAGTAGCTTTTCAAAGTGTACAAGGTACTTGGAAAGACTTCTTGGTCTTGTATATTCACAATTGAACCTGTCAAGGCCCTCAACACTGTTCTCGCCTTCGTTTCTTCGAGAAAACAACTTGCCACCTCTTTCGAATCCCTGCGCAAATCCGTGGAAGGTCTTTTGAAAAGCCCCCTCGATTTCAAACGTGTCGCAGAACTGAAGTGAAGCGGCACCCGAATGGCTAAACCCTCGAAACTCACCTAGCCATCCCAGGGCTCTGCTTCCTGACCTCGTCAAGTTTGCCTACGTGCCTAGAAATGAGATCTTGGTTCATGACTCCCAAGACCCTGGAAAAGTCAAGGCATCCGAACGTACGGATTTTCGAATAGTTGGACCAGTTGACTCCGATCAGAGCCAGAGGACAGAGGACCACGTTCTCATTCTGGAACTCGTCGACAAGTCGAACGGAAAGGGAATCGCTAACCCATCGTAGGCCAACTTGAGTTCTCCCTGTCTATGTCAGAATTAAGTGTTGTTCGTAGAGACATGTTGACCGCGCCGCCTTCACTGACCCCCGCTGCTATGAAAAAACTGATCGAAAAGCGAAACCAACGATTCTCGCAAGCAGTCGATGAGTATGTTTGACAGTCCCATGCGCTCTTAATTCGTATTTTGACCGCACAAGGCTCATACTCGCAACGGGACCCGAAGATGACCCAGTAGCTCTTTTGCAAGCTGCTGCGCGGGACCATATTCCTGTGAACCCGTCTCAGCCTCAGCCTAAGTCTTGGCCTACATTCTTGATTCCAGGACCGAGCGAACGGCTTTCAATCGATGCTGTCCTTGAAGAAACTACGAAGCAAGATTGGTATTCAGATCAAATCGCTGATAGAAGAACTGTCGACGCAAAAGTTGGCCAGATAGGTGGGCCTAGTTGTTAATTGTTGCTCCGTCTTTCATAATCTTTTTTTCTGAACAGGAACATTGGAAGTTCCCCTCTCGCCAAGTATAGTTCGAGCTCTGCAAGAATCGAGAAATATCTCGTCGCTATACACTCATCAAACAGCGGCCATTGGCGCAATAAACAAAGGGAAAAATGTGATAGTCAGTACGAGCACAGCGTCTGGCAAAAGTGTCATCTATCAAGTACCTACGTTCTTCTTTATATGTGTGCTGGCTCAACCGCAGCAGGTCCCTGTTCTCCGATTTCTGGAAGAAGACTCGCACGCTACAGCTATCTTTGTTTATCCAACCAAGGTGCATTCCTTGACCCATCGTGGAGTCTGGACGCATGTGTAACACTGGTTGGCAGGCCTTGGCCCAGGACCAGCGGGCTGCCCTTCAACAATTGATCGCTTCTTGCCCGGGATTGGAACATGTCCAGGTCGCCACTTACGATGGTGACACGCCTCAAGAACGCCGTGCAGGTAAACCGACCATTGGGCTGCAAATAGACACTGACTGACTCGTGCAACAGCCATTCGCGGATCAGCGTCTGTAATATTTACAAATTTTGTTCGTCCCTACTGTCGCGTTTGCTTTGTTGTTGAGGTCTTGGCAGGACATGCTCCATGCATCAATCCTTCCGCACGAAGAACCTTGGAGAACGTATGGTCCACGCCTATTGAAACATACTCAAACTGAAGTCACTTGCAGTTTCTTGAGGAATCTCAAAGTGGGTCGTCCTCCGAGTCCATATTTGCAAGCCTCGTAAAATCATTCAAGTTGTTCGTGGTGGACGAGTTGCATTACTACTCGGGACTTCTAGGAAGGTGCGGACCCACTAGTTTCGAGATTTGGACGATTTAAACCCTCGCATTAGTCACGTCGCACAAATAATGAGGAGATTTCGAAGAATCCTGGCAGCTCTTGGAAGTTGGTCTTTCGCATATCTCTTCGACTCAAAACCTCACTGAATGGATAGACAAACGACCTATTTTTATCTCATGCAGCGCAACAATCTCGAATCCATCCCTTCACATGCAGCGCCTCGTTGGTCTTGATGCTTCTGATATAGAGGTGGTCACAGAGGATGGGGCCCCCTCAGGCATCAAGGATTTCGTCATCTGGCGTCCTCCTATGAATGCTTCAACGGACCGTCCTGTCAGCCCTATGTCTGAAGCAACAACTTTGATGAGCTTTTTGATGCAGAGAGGGGTGCGCGTGATTCTGTTTTGCAAAGCAAGTCGTCCTCCCGCTACACCAAGTTACCGATCCTGACCAAAATGTAAAGATACGGAAAGTCTGCGAGCTGGTACGTCCTACATGCAATGGTTCGATACTAGCCAATGCGGTTCGCTACTTAGGCGATGAAGGCCCTTCGATTAGAGTTGACCAATGCAGGGCGGTTTGATATATTGGAGCGCGTGAAGTCGTACCGCGGAGGTTGGCCTTTTTTCCGAGTCCGGACTAAAAGCTGACTTGATGTTGTCAGGTTATTCGCAGGAGGTACTACTTTACATAGTTATGAGTATTCCACCTCTAAACCTTACGTTCACAGGATCGGCGACGTATAGAGAATGATGCATTTACGGGCCATCTCCTGGGAATTATCGCTACGAATGCACTTGAGCTAGGTCAATATCTTTTTTGGAGTCCGCCGACCAGAACTCATCGAGGTCCACGCCAAGTTAGGTGTCGATATCGGTGTCCTAGACGCAGTAATCATGCTTGGCTTCCCCAAAGGCATGGCTAGTTTTGTGAGTGCCCATTTTCCCTAATTTTCAGCCACTCACTACCAGTATGCAGAGACAACAAGCAGGAAGAGCTGGCCGGCGGGCCCGCGATTCTCTCGCTGTCTTCATTGCTGAATCTCTTCCCATTGATATTTATTATGTGAACCATCCGGAGGAGCTTTTGAACGGTGAAGTGGAGGATTTGGTTGTCGACCTTGACAATAAAATTATCCTGGAAGGTCTCTCTGATTGCTTATTTTGTCTTCTACCTGGCTTAATCCGCACTCTCAGCACATTTGCAGTGCGCCGCTCATGAGATGCCTATTTGCCAGGATGATCGCACGTTTTTTGGCCCTCTCATGAAAGAACTGTGCGAGCGGCTGAGGGTCGACGATGATGGGTGGTAAGTAGCACTCAGTCGTCGCAACCAAAGTCTGATCGGTGCCCAGGTATCATCCCCACCCCAAGTTCCTACCATTCCCCTCCAAACACATTTCAATACGTACGCAAACAAATTTGAAGCTGATGTCTTCTTCATCTTGTCACAGGTGGTGTTCAAGAAGAAGTTTACACGGTACTCGATGTGACTGGTTTAAGCCAGTCTGGAGGATCAGCGCATCTGCTTGAGGAATTAGAAATTTCTCGGGCTATGTTTGAGATTTACGAAGGGGGTGTATTCATTCACCAAGGACTAACCTACATCGTAGGCAAACGATATCCTCTCCTCCGCTGTTTCTTGATGCACTCTGCTTAGGTGAAAGAAATCAGCCACGATTCAAAACTCGCCAAAGTCATACGCGCAGACATTAACTGGACCAGTCAGTTATTTGCTGCATATCCATTTCCTGTCACTCATCCGTTCCAGCTTCTCCGAGGTTCCCTTGCATGCACTCATCATTGAGCAACTGACAAGCCAACCCATTTTGCAGGGACTTTACGTAAGCCATTCTATTCGGCATCTTCAATGGAAATGAACCCTTGCTCAGAAACATAGATGCTATTCAAACTTACCGCATCAAAGAAATCAGAGATTCTCCTCATCGGGCTTTTTATGGACGTCCGTAGTTTCTTGGCCCCACCGTCCCTACTAGCTCTCTGACTAAAGTTAACAGGGGTCGACGTCCAGGTGGTGGTTTACGGTTCGTGTATACTCTATCTTTGTTCCAGTTCGCTTAGGCACTTCTCCCAGGATTCTATAAAATAAGGTAGTTTTGTCCGTACTGGCCACGCTCGTCGCCATATCATGCTCTGCAGAAACAATAGCATTCTCGACACCGTCTCTCTTGACACCGATCCCTGGGAGCGAGAAACAACAGGGTATGTCCAGTGTAAGCCAGAGACTTGACCAATTTAATCTGCATCCAGGTTTTGGCTTGACGTGCCTTCTCCCACGATCGAACTACTGCGTAGCAAACAATTCAAACCAGCTGCCGCGATACACTCCGCCGAGCACGCGTTCTTGAACCGCTTCATCTTGACCGACGTGAAAACCGAGTGCAAAGCGCCGGAGAAGGAGAACAAGGCGAAGCAAAGCGCAAGAAAGCGGCCCGCTAGGTTCGTTCTGCGGCGCAAGGACCGCTTCTTGACTCAAAAATAAATATGCAGGCTGGTATTCTACGACTCAATTGGGCTTGGAGGCGGGGTGAGCTGCAAGGCTTTTGATAATGGTAAGAATCTTCCTCCTTAGTGCGTTTCCACACCTTCAATGAAAAAAAAGTGCACGAGCTGCTGTGCAAAGCGGAGCGGGCTGTCGAAACATGCCCCTGTGAGGAGGGTTGCACCAAATGTGGGTCATCATCCCACTCAATATCCTAGCAATCTAACGTTTCTCTCGTTCTCGCAGGCATTCACAGTGGTTTCTGCCGCGAGAAAAACGAGATATCGTCGAAGCTTGGGGCACTTATCGTCCTGAAGGGCCTACTCGGCATCCACGTGGATCCGGAGAGTATTCCAATCCAAAGCGATGACCTAATAGGCCACGACACCATCGTCGATGCCCCTGGCGTCGGTACAATGTTAGGCGTGACTGTGGAGCCGGCTGCTGCTGTCCAATAGGTCGATATTAAAATAAATTACTCTATTTGCTACAATCAAGCAAGCGGATCGAAGTCTTCCCAATTGTTGCTTGGCTTTTTGGCAGACCAAGTTGACTGGGCAGGTTTGGATGGGGCGAGGACTCCACCCATTATAGGCGGCGTGGCCGTCAAAGGGGATGTGAATGCCATGGGAGACGCCATGGGCGAGAACGCTGGTGCGGCGGGTGCGGTGTAGTTTGGCAGTGGTGTACTCGTCGGCAGTGAAATATTGTAGTTGGGTTTCAGCGGTTGTGCTGTTGGTGGTGTGTATGTCGGCTGAGAGTACGTAGGAACTACTGGTGTCGATGTGACGCTCGGTGTGAACGAACTCCGCTGCACAGGAGGCGCAGGGAAAGAGAAGGAGGTTGAGGGGGCGGGCGATGCACCCAACGGTGACGGCCGAACCTGGAAGGAAGAGCGCTGCGGTGAAGAGGGTAAGGAGTGTGTTTTCGAATTTGTCGCCGGCGGCGTCGTCGGGATCTGCAAAACGCTATTAGTCAGCTGTATCTCGAGTTATGGAAGTACAAGAAATACTCGCATCGCTAGCAAGACTGCCCCATCCATCATCGTCCCACGAGTCGATCCCAACGTCGGCTTTAGCCGTTGCTCCATTCGCCCTACCGACGAGACTTGCAAAGTCTACGGCCCCGGGGTTCTTGGCACTAGCTCCGCCGTTAACGGCCGTGGCCGATCGATCCTCAAGCCGCTGAGAATCGCGCAAAAATTGCTTGTGTTCTTCTTCTACCCGATCTCCGAGCTTACGAATGACGCCCATGAAGCGCTGGAACTGGTCCAGACTGAGGAGTGGGCCCATGGACATCGCCCATAGCTGCGGTAGCACCAGGGTGGCAACGGCGTCCCGATCTACTTTGAGCCCCATGGCCTCCTGGACATTCAAGGTCGCCATCTGCCGGCAACAGTTAACAACGGCTGGGACACGATGTGATAAAGACCAGATACAGTAACAGCAGGTTCTTTGGTCCGGATTTTGCTTAGCATTGGAACGAGTTTTTGAGTAAGGGTGGTCTAGCGGTCGCTTGAGCATCAATTCGCTGGAGCCGACCTGCAGTGACGTACCTGGTCCAGAGTCTTCACCATGGTCAGGAACGTTGTTAGGGTGGCCACTTTGACCGTTAGAACTCGCGTTGCAGTAAAAACAGCCTAAAAAATGATGACTTCGGGATTTCGTAAAGAAGGACCATCACGGACCCCGACTCGAGTGAAAAGAACGCCTTGAACCTCCGCATAGTCGATGGTTTCACACAATCCCGGAACACACTGCAGAGCGCGTTCTTGGACCTAGACGCGGCGGAAAATTCAGCACATGATAAAATGGAGAGGTAAAGGTTGCACACCAGTGCGTGTTCTGATTCCAGGGCATTATACACGAGAGGCATCACCTCTGGAAAACCAGTTAGCATCAATTACTCCGACGACGCTTGCACCCACGCTCTCTGAACGTGTTCTTCTCAGTTTTGTTCTGCAGCATCACGAGGTTGTCCAAGAGCGTCAACATGTTCTGTGGAGGCTCCTTTACAACGAACAGCGGCTTGAGACTTGGGAGGACCATAGATGCGAATTGAGAGGGCGAAAGGATATTCGCGATGGAGAAGACACTCGGGAGGATGTACGGTAACAGATAGGTGTCCTTCATCTCTTCTAGTAGAGAGCTTAGGATCTTGCGGGTACGCAGGCCCTCCGAAAATTTATCCAGGACGCCCACCAGTCCCTTCATGAAGGAGATTTTCTCTTCCCGTGTCTTCGCAGCGAAATTGGATCGATCGAGGAAGTTCAGAGTGGAAATGGGTAGGGAGGAGAAGAATGGGTGGGCGGGGAGCGTGGTAGGCGTCGGTCGATTGGTGGGATGTCGGGTGATTAAAGATCGAAGTAGAGCTGCGAACAAGAGCTGTTATGTTGATATAGCTTTCAGCTACGCTCGACGTACTTTGAAGATCTGCATCTAATCTCTCCATGTCTGGTGGGGACCGTCCGGCATTTTCCCGGAGCCCGCCGAGGCTACTGTGGTTTTTGAAGGGCGTATTGCCCTTGGAGTGAACGGCGTAAATGAGGCATCCTAGAGAATACATGTCGGAGGCAGTGACCAACTGCTCATCCAGAGCGTATTCCGGCGCTGTTCAGATATATTGATATACAACGTTCGCCAGAAGAATTCATATAGCATACCCATGTAGTCGAAGGAACGCTGGATGTATGCCGGAACATGACCATCGAATGTAGGGAATTCCCATCGTGTAGGTCCGCCAGTAGGGGACATGAGTGGAATGGTAAGGCCGAGGCCCGCAATTTTCCAATCACCCTACGAAGCGAATTAGAAACGAAAAGGTTGAGCCTGCAAACGAACTAACAGCACTATTGAGGATAACACTCTCCGGCCCAATGTTTGAATGTATCAGCTGCGCCGACGAGTGGAGGAAGGAAAGGCCTTTGCATAGTTGCAGTATGCCTTTCTGAATCTAGCGCGGAGTCAGACACGATTTTATTCGCGAACGACTCGACTACGAACTTCAACCTCGTCGAGTTCGACGAGCGGTGAGTATCGACTGGCGCCAGGAATAGACGCTTCCAAGGACGACAGCACAGGCTCGGTGGCGAAGATGAGCTCCGTTCGAGTTTCCTCCAAAGGTTCCACCATTTCTTGAGCGCAGCCACATCAGACAGCGAATACCGGATTTACAAGCCTGAACCGACCTAAGATGGACGGATGCCGCAGTCGGGTAAGTGCGGATGCCTACAAAATCATCTAACCTGAGTGTTGGTATGAATCGAGAGATATAGAACAACCTACCTCGGCTTTTAGGACCTCGAGAGTGCGCTCCTTTGCAACAGGACGTAGTCGCTCCATTTCCGGACTTCTTTTGTCAAAACTCCAGACCGATACGCGCTTGTTGGTGACTTTGTGGGAAGCCGACTGGACACGCCACAGTCCCACATTTAGAGCCGGCGTAAATGCAGCAGGAGCGCTCGAGGATCCACCAGGCCCAGGAGTGGATGAACGGCTGCCTGAAGAAGTCGCGATATTGTACGACTGGGATATCGCCGTTCGGCCAAAGAACGAGGTGGCGGCTGCAAGCATTTTCACCGGAGCGCGTCGAGATATGATTGCGAACCGAAGGCGGGTCACTTGTGTGTGACAGTCACGTCCCACAGCTTACCTCCGCCGCCTACTTATTATTGCTTGCACGCCGCCTCACGCAGCCCAAAATTTGACCGTACTTACCTCCGGTTCTTCGCAGGATAGACAGTTTGAATTACTCCACGACCGCGAGGTTGCGGCAAGGGAAACAAAAGGACAGAGCAATTAATACGTATTAAAAGCATTTGTACGAGGCGGCAGCCGGTGAGCGCATGCGCGCCAGACCGCGGTAAATCATCCATGTAATATCATTCTGCATACATCGCTTGAAAGTCGGATGACCATTTTACCTCTTTCCTCTGAACCTCAATTGTATCCGTTCTTGGTGCACAGCCACAACTCACTTGGATCCTGCCGTCATGCGATCCTCTCTCCGATGTCTGCAGTCTGTGCAGCGCCTTGCTCTGCGTCAAAATAGTCTGTGAGCCAGGTATGGCGGGGACACGACGTTCACCATCTTCCAGGCACCTCCTTCATCGGTCTGGGTCGGATGGGTTCTGAGATGGCGCACAATCTCTTCTCAAAGCAGTTTGCTCAGAAACCAGATGCCCGCTTCGTTTTGTGTGATGCGGTTCCGGAAGCTACGTCGGCTTTTGCCGCGAACTTCACCGCCCAATTCCCAGGCGCTAATATAGAGATTGTGGCAACGCCGGAAGAGTATGTTATATGTTCGGACCCTTTTTTGGTTTCCGCGGGTTTAAACTTGGTTCGTTAGGGCAGCCCTCGCCTCGCAAATGATCATCACCATGCTTCCGTCGTCCTCACAAGTCAAAACCGTATATGGCGGTGGGATTATCCCGACACTCCGATCTCTGCCTGCTGATCTGGCGAAGAAGACCTTTTGCATTGATTCAACAACACTGGACGTTACTGTTTCTCGTCAAGTAGCCTCAGAAGTAATTGAAACTGGGGCCGGTATGGTCGATGCGCCTGTGTCTGGTGGCGTTACTGGTGCCAAAGCCGGGACGCTGGCATTCCTTGTCGGCGGCACTGAGGCTGCGTTTGAAACGGTGCATCCAGTTCTTTCTATGATGGGCCAACGAATAGTGCACTGCGGTCAAGCTGGTTCCGGACTTGGGGCTAAAATATGCAACAACGTGGGTATCTCAGTTCAGTTCATCACCTCACGCCTTAATTTTAATTTCCGTGCCACGCAGCTCTGCCTGGGAGCACAACAATTGATTGTCGCAGAGGCCATGCTACTTGGTCAGAAACTAGGGCTGGATCCTGCTGTATTGAGCAGTGTCGTAGGATCGTCCACCGGCAGCTGCTGGTCAATGACAGTCAACAACCCCGTACCTTTTGCGTTACCTGATAAATCGCCCCCATGCGAACGGGATTATGAGGGAGGGTTTGCCGCGTCGCTCATGGAAAAAGTTCGTGCCTCGGCCACGAGTCATTTATCCATATATCTAACGCATATTTAGGACTTGGGCCTGGCTGCGGACATCGCCTTCAAGATGGATTCGCCCCTGTTCCTGGGCATATCGGCAAAACAAATGTATGCCCTTATGATCGAGCGGCAGCCTGAAATGGCGAAGAAGGATTTTTCGTCAATCTATCGGTTCATGGAAGGGAAGACTACTGGGGATATAGCGATGGACATGGTGAGGGATTTGAAGATGGGGAATCAGATCGAGGAAGCCTCGCCAAGCGTCGGGACACATAGCAACGAGACTTAACGGCACTTGCATCTGATTTGTACTTGTTAGTAATGCGAGCCAAGATGGATCAATTTAAGAACTTGACGAAGTCGCGTTCATCCCGACTCGATTCTCAGCCATGTCCCTTCCAAACGTCCTCATCTTCGGTCGGTGGTTCAGCCTTCTGGGCCTCTTCTGGCTGACACTGTGTCTTAGGCGGTCTAAACACCTGTTCGCGAGCGCTCGCCAGTCTGCTCGTCCCGCTTGATGGCGAGCCGCTTGTTTCGGTGCGTCCTTCTTCATCTACCGCCATCTGCGCTCATTCTTGCTCTCAGCATGCGCGCATGGTCGACAAGTTCTCCGTTGAGCCTCCCACGACGTGCGTGGACTCACACGCCGCGACGAACTCGATTTAATCGACTGCTCTCTCACATAGTTACATCGGTGCCGAGTTTCCCCCAACTCTTGAAGAAACCAGAGCTGGAGTACCGGCAGGCGAATCTAACCGTCGCGGGTGAGTCGATAGCCCATTCCTCTTGGCCATCGTTGCTCATTCCATCCATCTCCAGCTACGATCTCTTCCATGTTCGACCCACCCGAGGGCCAAGCCCCGTACGACTATGTTTTTGACTTCACGGGAGAAGTCCAGTATGACCGCACGGAAATGGTACCCGCAAATATCGGATTCGGTGTTGTCGGCCGTGCTTATTTTGTCCCCGCAGATACAGATCGATAGGACATGTAAGGTCGCTCGGATGATTGGCCTGGAGTCCGCCAAACGGAAGGTCAAGTCCCACATCCGACTCCAGCATGCGTTCTACGAGACGCCATCCAAGGGCTCGCACGATGAGAAGGAGGACGTCAAGCCCGACGGCGTCGTTGGAATCTGGTGGCACGAGACGCTGCGAATGCTGGCAGCTATCGAAGAGTCTGTCGTTTTTATCCTCTTTGCTTTACTTCATTAATGCCATTGTAGCCTCAACTTGGTCATCTTGAGAGTCGGATTCCCGTACGGGCCATATACCAACTTGGGTAGAGGTACGGTTGTCCCACTCTGATCTCTGACACGCATTGATTCTTTCGCTACAGTTGCGTCCGTCATAACAATAGCTTCGGTCTACGGCCACATGAAGAAGCCCATGAAGTCAATGTAGCCACCCTCTCCTTCATCGCCGCTGCGAGTAGTAATAACATGGCTATTTCAGGTGGCCTCCAGGCAAGAATCCAAATAACACCGTTCACACGGACGATATCGCTGGTGGCCTTTGGGCATGCGCAGAATGGATGGCACCCGTTAGGGCGCAAGGAAGCGAACAGTCTGGCCGGCGAGGAAATTATTTTCCACAACGACAAGAGTAAAGTGAGCGCGGTCGAAGGCATGCCTTCCCCAACCACAAAACTGGTTGCCCCCTTGTTCAACCTGGTTCGTGTTCACGCACACCCTAATTTCGTTTTCTCTAAAAATATGCCCACAGGTCGATGATTCGGACAGCACCTTGCTGAGCATTGGCCAGACTGTTACGTCTTTCTTTAACACGACCTTCGAGTTCTTCAACCTCGTGGAAACCACAGTTCTGAAGGCAAGTTCGTCCCATTTTTATCCCGCACTTGGCTTACCGTTCGCCAATACTTAGTTGAAATCCGATGTCGTGGAAGAAATTAACGAACATCATGTCGGAGGCTGGACCGAAATGATCCAGACATCAAATCCTCCAATTCCTAACACTCCTCTGTCCGCTTACATGGACAAGTACGCCCTGGAGAAGCACGTCGTGGCATTCAGCAATAAGAAGCTTCTCGAAATCACCGGCTACAAACTGAAAAAACCGAAATTCAACCACGACACCATAAAAGAGGTTGTGGATAAATGGAAGGCAGAAGGGTCCTGGCCTGTTCTAGATGCGTAGTGCTCTGGGAGTATTCTCGTCGTGGTCTGTTTTTCAATGCTGCTGAACGTATACCACCTCTGCACATACCATACCTCTTCATCTAATACGCTTAGTTATTAATATTTGACACATGGAATTGCTTTTCGCTTGAAACTTTGCCGGACGCCTACAAAGGTCCACACGGATCCGACGTCGGTGAGTCGCGGTGAGTTCCCTGAGGCCTGAGAACTGATCAGATTATCCACTTTGTCCCATTGGATGCCTTATGCATACTCTATGTACTACTTAAGGTCCGTCAACAAGAACACTACGGCTGACGGGATTCTGATGGTGCCCCGGCCAGCTAGACGCCTTGCAGACCACCGAAGAAACCTTCAGTACCTTCATGGATCCCAACGCTGAGGACTACGAGCTTCTGCTCCCGGAGCAGCAGGGCAAGGCTTTAGGGCAGGAGGATCAACTTCCAAAGTCCGAAAGCCGCCAGGCTGACCAAACCGCGATGTATTTCGCCTTGGTGAGCAAGCATCGATATCCTGCCAGCTTTTCGAGGATTCTCATGTCTGTTCTTGCCATTCCAAGGTTGGAGCCGCTGTATGTGTCTCTGCACATTGGGCGAAGCCGACACTGCAACTATAATAATCCTAGGTTTTCACGACTATCACCTGGGTCATCGTCCTCGTTAACGACCCAGTCGCTGTGGGGTGGTTCGCGCTAGTCTCTCTTGAAAGACGCTTCAGTATCTCTAACTCGTTCCTCGTAGGTTCGCGCTGCACCCCCTCCTCCAGAGCTTGTCGCTCTTCTTGTTTACCTACGGGATCATTACGCTGCAGCCAACCTCTCAACCGAAGACGAAGGCTGCCGGGCTAGTCAGGCACCAGTACGCGATGCTGGGCGTGGCCTTCCCTCTGATCTTTGTCGGAACCTTTTCCGTCTGGTACAACAAGTCCGTGGAAGGGAAGAAGCACTTTTATACTTGGCATGGGGTATGTACTAGGCTACCATTTCGTTATTTCTTTCGAAAAATCTAACTTTCGTATTTGCGCGCCTCAGAGATTCGGCATCGGCGCCATGGCCTGGATTGTTGTGCAGATCCTTCTGGGAGGTGGGTGTTGCGCGCTGAATGCCAGTCGCCTACTAAAATTAAGATCCAACAGGCGGTAGCGTTTGGTTTGGTGGTGCCGCATTCGGAGGAGGATCCAAGGCAAAGGCCCTCTGGAAGTATCATCGGTAGGCTGTCTTGCATGAATTCATGTTTACATCCAAGCTCAAGTTTTCGACAGACTGTCTGGCTACATCCTCTTCGCGCTATTATTCTGCACGGCTCATCTCGGCGGTGCCTGGTCCAACTGGGGGATGAAATTCAGCCCACTCGTGATTCGTATCATTGCGTTCGCAATTGCGCCTATAGCCTGTCTAGCTGGAGTGTATGCCCGAGTAAGGTACGAATTTGCCACCGACCAGTGTGATGAGGAATTGATCTCCACCCACAGGACGTCCAAGATGAAGTTTACCTAGACGATGTATTAAAATTTACAGTGTCCCTATTTCTATCCTCTATCTCAAACAGTAGTATCGGTCCCCATTGTCCATCATTCCCTTGATGGCAGGTTGGGAATGGGTTCGTATTGGAACTTGAAAGATGCCGACTACTTGACGAAGCACTCCGTAACTGATAACGACGACAACTAACTGGCAAATCTAGTTATGTAAGAGTTTTCGTAGCAGGCATGAATGGCGGGCGGTCCGATTTAGAATGAGGCGCGCTATCCGCATCATGGCTCCCTCTAACCTGCATTTCGAGCATATTCAAAGCGGTGTCCGAGGCCAGAGGGGCTAACCTCAACCCTACAGGACGTCAAAGATGAAGTTCCATTGACGGTGTACAATTTACAATTCCCCAATTCTACTTCAAACATGGTATCGGGTATTGAGAAACTATTAAGAGTGTGACATCTCGGCGACTGCCGGTTACGCCCCTATCACTTCTTAGACTTAATGACGACCACGACTGCCGCCGCCGCCACAGAGATCGTTGCGCACTTAGAATCTCCGGGAAAGGCGACCCAGACGTATATTTTGCGATCGCCCAGTCGGCGAGCCCTACACGATGTCCAGAATGCTCTGCCTGAGCACGAACGCGACCAAAGCTGGGAGCATCCCGACTGTGTGCAGATGGCACCAAACGCTGACGGTAGCCTAACCTTTACACGCGACCGTCTGCTGGAACGACACCGAACATATCGCGAAATGTGCGCCATCTTCTTCTCAGCGTTTATTCTCAGCACTTACCAAGTTGTGGTCAATCAGTGAACGCCGGGAGAGGCAGAGAAATGCTGACCTGCTTCAGCTGATTGCCACAATGGCTCAGCAATCAGCGTCTGCAGCCAGCAGGCACGCCCAATTGGCTCGCAATCACACAGCATCGGCAAGACATCATGCTTCTTCGACCGCCTCCCATATTGCATCCCTCCAACCTCAAATCACCGCAGTACAAGAAGAGGTCAGGAAGGTGGCGCTGATTGAGGAGTTTGAAGCGATATCAGCCATTGTTCAAGGTATGCACAATGGCTGCAGATTCTGGAGCTACATTCTCAACATGATCTGTCAGCCATAAACAACCACGTATTCGATGTGAATCGGACAGAAGGCACGGTACTGTCTGAATGGGAAAAGACTCAGCTCAAAAAGGCGAAGCTACATTATCGTAAGCCCACCACCGATAGTGTATCCATGAACGATACACTGACTGATGTATACTTTGCCAGTAACACACTTTTTTCACCCTGACAAAGAGGCTCGTTATCGCCCCCAGCCACTGGCTTCCATGATCCAGAAGGTCTCCATAATTATTGAAGGAATGGGCGCAGGCACCCTCGACCTGGTCCAATGGGCATGCAAACAAATCAGAGGCTCGCGTGATGTACGCAACGAACTCCAGCACCCTACTCCCGATGCCACCACCATCCTCAGGATCGTGAACACAGCGGCCCCTGTCCACTTGCCAATCAGTAAACTACACGTTTGTCTTTGGCGTCTTACATCTTTGGGCCGCATCTTTGAACATCTTTGTCTTAGAAAAGTGTCTTAGGTCTTTGGAACGGCATCTTTGAATCTCTTTGTCTGGGGGTATTGGTCTTATGTCTTTCATGCATGTCTTATTTTACAGGTACACTTTAGCAGTATTTATTCATATCTGGCTCAATACAGTGAAAAATGGCTACTCACAGTGGTTATGTTGCATTATCAGTTGAGATATTGAATATGAAAGGATCTTTCGCATTGACTAGGGAAAGTGGAAAACTTCTAAGTCTTTCAAACTCCGCTGTTCCGATCATCAGGAACGATCGGATCGCCAATGGCGTGACTTGACAGATGGTTGGTAATGCCAGCGCACACCCTTCTCTTGCTGCTTCCCGCCATCTTTCCCCTCTCCGTTCCCCTGCTTGTGGCTCCCTGGCTGGGGCAAGACCTGCAAGACCCTCAAGGCCTCAAACCTCAAGTTTTTCAAGCCGGTCAAGCCCGTCATCAAGCCACCAAGTCCCTCAATATCTTGTGGTCTCTTCTGCCGTGCTGCTTCTCCCCTTCCCATTTGCGCTGTGTCGCTTCAATGTCGCTTGCTGCCGTCTGTGGCCCTACCCAGCACTACGTGCATTCGCCGAGTCCCGCTTCTACTGACATATTTATAGGCTCTTCCTGACTTCCACTTCCCCATTCTTACATCCGCTGCCCCGGTGTTTACACTGTGCCACCGTACGTACTTCCACCACATCCTTTCTATAATATGCCCTGACATACCATTTATAGAATCCCTCATCTCGTTTACTTGCTCGTTCACCGCCGCCGCCGCAGCGCATCATTCCGACCCCATCGTCACTACGCCACGATCGCGTTCGTCCTCTTCAACGCTTGTTAGCGAGTCGGATTTTTTAGTGCATATTATGTATACAGTACGATATATTATTGAATATATATTTTAAATTGCATCTTTATTCGTGTCTTGAGCAAGTCTTTGAGCATCTTATGAGGCGTCTTGAGTGGATTTAGGTGCGTCTTTACGGTCTTGCCCAAGACACCCTCGTCTTTATAAGATGCCTTTGTCTTTATAAGACAAGTGGATCTACTTAGCCCAAGACGCACGTCTTTGGGAAAAATGTGTCTTTGGCGTCTTTGACGTCTTGCCAAAGACGCCAAAGACGTCAAAGACGAATGTGTAGTTTTATGATCAGTGCCAGCTCTAGTGCCTATCCTTGACAGCAATCCTCAAACCATTGGGGACAACCCCAAACCAATACTTTCCCCTGGGAGTTACCTGGGGTCGACCGAGGCTCGTCGTCGGCTTGCTGAGTTTGAGACTACGATGGAGCACCTCAGAGCTAGGGAGGAGCAGCAGCTCAAGGAGGCGGCGAAGGCGGCGGAAGAGGCTGCAGAGGCCGAGTTAGCGGCGAAGGAGGCGGCGGTGACTGCAGTGGCAGCAGCGGAGAAGGCAGCAAGTGCAGAGGCGACGGTGGAGTAGGCGGAGGGGGGACGGCGGTGAAGCTCATTGTAGGGGATGGTTTTTCTTACTATTCGAACATGGTCATTTTAGTCGTAATTGTAATTCCGTATACACTCGATCTGCGCCAGT
Organism: Mycena rebaudengoi; assembly: GCA_029282285.1. Lineage (NCBI taxonomy): Eukaryota > Fungi > Basidiomycota > Agaricomycetes > Agaricales > Mycenaceae > Mycena > Mycena rebaudengoi. The sequence goes on from JARJCX010000007.1 coordinate 1,257,859, forward strand.
TGGCTTGAGTCTTAATTATTTATTGAGAACAACACGTTCTATAATTACGAAACTCGACGATGGACTGCCAGGGACTCGGACCTCACTTGCGGTGAATTTCGGGCGTAAATGATTGCACATCTCGTGTGTACGCGCTCAAGGTTCCTGTCAGAAGCCCATGAGAACCATGCAGGGGGGCCGACTCTTAATCACTCTTTGTGAAAATGGTTGATGCCAGCATCTTTCGTCTTTCGCTTGTTATCATAAACCGTATCTTTTTCGTATGGTGCCCAGGATCTTCATTTTCTCTGGGTTTTCGTACCTTTCGTTGAATCCTGCGATACCCCCGTAGTCAGACTCCACAAAGTTTACAACAGTCAATAAACTTCAATATGGATGTGCGATGGAGTATAGTTTAATAGTGTACAACTAGTAGGGAAGCGAGCATGCCGGGTAGGAAACGTTCCATTCGCTCGTTAGTCGCCGTCCACAATGTCCGCTGCCTGGAACTTCGCTCGTCATCCCCTGATGGCGGTGGCACCAGTATCTGCTCCGCATTCATCACAAGCACAACATTTTTCAGCGACTCTGGAACGGCTTCGTACTGGAAGGTATTTAACAAACGACAACAAAGACGGATGAAACACATTCTCACCAGCTGGTCGCCCTTGTCGATATTCATCAACCGATCTAACAAGTCTAAAATCTGGATCCACACGACCCGGATGTCCGCATTTGCTTGGCTCTCGCGGACTTCAAAATGCATGAAGGCTTTGCACAGAAGAGCCGAGGCACGGAGACGAGTTTCTGGCATTCCTCTAGGGTCCCGTTGGAAAACTTGCGGTTTCAGCAGCTCGTCCAGAAGGGGGAATATGACTCTGTTGAAAACCTCCTCCACCTGTTCCGAGTCAGCTTCGTCGAAGAGGACGTGAGAGCCCAGAAGAATTCGCTGCAGTTGGCTGATTGAGCTATGACGGACTTCCCGAGCTGCATTAGTCGATTGCCGACTGAGGGTGGTAATCAAAGGCAGGCACAGTTGTCTCCAGGCTTTAAAACGTTCAAAGTCTGTGCAGGTGAAGGCAGCCGAGGCGTACATACCTTGTTCACGCTGCAAGTGCGATGATTCCATCAATGGGCTCATGAACTTCTTAAGGTTGACAATGAGATCAATCGCCCTTCTCCCTCGCTCAATTGGAGGGGAACTAAATATCACGAGTCAATCGGAGTGCATCGAATTCAACAACACTGGAACGTACTTTGAAGAAGTTAAAGGTTCCTGGCGGTGGCCCTGGTGATGTTGACTCTCGGCGACTGTACTTGCAATGGTAGCAAAATCATCCAAGACATTTAGGAGCCCAGTATAGTTGTCTATGGTGACAATTTGGTCAGGACCGTCCGAAGCGAGGCTTGCAATCAAATCAAAGGATGGCCGCGCCGCTTCAGCGTGAGATATCGTTGAACGGAGGAGCGCAAAGACTAGATTCCACTCTGTTTGAGAGCTAGATTCTCTTCAACAGCCTGGAATATAATGGGGAAAGGCAGAGCGAACCTGATGATGTCTCTGTGGTTCTGAACTAGTAGGACGACACCAGCAACGACCTGTTCTGCAACAGAGGTCGCTACTGAATGCGGCAAACATGAAAGCAGATCAAACGATACGTAGATCTGGTCTCGGAGGGAAGGCTGCGGATAATAAGCTGAGGCCGCCAGGATAAAAGATGATTCTTACTTTCTTGGCAATTATTAAACACAAACGCAAGAGGCCGACCACGGCGCGTTCAATTAGGAGGAAGCTATATTGTGTCGAGGTAGCAAGGAGGGCGGATAGATGTTCGAAGACGATTGGCCTAATGGAACGTAAGTCGCCATATCGAGTTATGCTGTCGGATAAGACTTGCCAGAGGTCTTCGATATACTGCGACGTTTGACAAGCTATGCTGACCATGGTTTCCAGAAGGAAAACCGATGCCGGGTCGTACGGCAATGAATACGAGTCATCGTCCATTGAAGGATGATTACTGTCATCGTCAGATCCCTGTTTCAGCCTGGCGACGGTCCGGTCATGGGCTAGTGCCTCCAGAGCACGGACAGCAGCAATCAGAGCTTCGACATCGAGTTGCCTGTACAGCGGGGTTAGTGAGAATGGAAAGACGATTGGAGGCCCACACAGACATAATTTGACTGTACAACTCATCCAGCCGACAAGAAGTAATGCAGTCGATCGTGCATAGAGTATTTTCCACGTCTGCGTCTGTTGCGTCAGGAACCATCGAGTCGGAACTGGCTCCGTAAGGGGTCATCAAATACGAGGACAGTGCAGATAGTAACCCGCCGTCGCTTCTCGGCGCAACCCGCGGCGGATGACCTCCGCGGAGTGGAATCATGGAGACGCCACCAAGAAAGTCTTCCATTTGGAGCATCCGAGTGGGAAGCAGGGAATGTAAAAAGAGATTCTGGAACATCTCGAATATCTAGCAAGGAAAAGATTAGATGCTGAAGTCAGCTTCTAAACAGAGTCACAAACTTGAGTCCATCCTTCTCGCAACGCATTGCCGTTCCCGTTCACGATATTGAACAACACCACAGCTGCAAGCTGACCTTTGAAATTGGTGCCAAACTTGATCGACAAATTGGACACAGTGACGGATTGTCCCTCTACATCGACGACCGGGAAGTTGGGAACCTGCCCCGGAATAAATTCTGATAGTAAGCTCGTCGCTTGGGACAGAGACACCACCACAAAATCGAATACATCAGGGAGTTGGAAATGGCCCGCAAGTGTGGCACACTGTCGGAAACCAGCAATGGATCTTTCGATTATGTAGTCATCATCAAAGCTGATGAAGGCATATGCTATCGCCGAGATGACCGGTTTCCAGACGGACTTGAACATGTCAACATCGAATCGGGACGAGTTGCAGGTCATCAAATTGCCTAATAAGGAAATCTCAATATTCCTCTCAAGTTAGGATGCGGTGTGTTGAGCCTACCTGCATCTCGGGATCGAGCGAGGAGATCCTTCCATGCATATTCAAAGCCGAGCTGACCGATATGTTCTTCAGGCATGACGATCTCCCTTTTGCGTATTGAATCGTATATATGTTGCTAAGGTGAATATTAGTGGGGTTAGGAAATCGTATTGATGACGCACCAGAAATTCTGTGGAGAAGTCGGTATTGTTATTGACCCCCCTGAGATTTTTCTGGTAATCTTCAATAGTCATTCGTTTCTGAATGGCAGAAGTGAGCACCGGGTAAATGAACTAATGCCAATGACATACTCGAACTTGAGGATTGTGAAGATCTGTGTTGAGCAAGATGATTGAATACACCAAAACGTAGACGGCATCTTCGTTCTGGATCTCATCTAGTCAAAATAAAGCCTTAGGCAAAACAAAACAAGCACAAGCAGTGAGTCTGACCTGGTTCCGCAGCGAAGTAGATCGTCGCAAAAATCTCCGTTATGCGAGCTATTTGTTGAGCCTCTCCAGGTAGTCGGAAAGTTTCTAAAAGCTCCCGCATCGCGTCCACGATGGGTTTCTATCCGCGCAACAGGTTCAGCAACAACACGAAACACGAAACGAATAACGGACATCCTTGAAGTCGAAAAGCCCAATAAAAGCTTTCAGCAACGGGACATTTTCCTCTCGGGATATATATTCGCCCAATAGGCGTTTGTCGAGTCGGGCACATCCCTTGAGGAAAACGGCGAGATTGTGCGTTTTTGCACTTGCTGGTGCGTCCGGGGGTAGGTCCGAGTATATAAGCTGATTCTCCTCGAGGAAAGTAATGCCTTTCTTGGGCTTCTCGTTAAACCGAGCGGCCGCTGTAACAATGAGTTTCTTTTGGGACTTTGCTTGTAAGAGCAATTCCGGAGACGTCAGCTCCTGCAATCAGATGAGGGATGATATAGGAAGAATAAAAATTTACTGACTGTAGGCCAGGGCTGAGCAGACTAGGAGAGCAGTCAATATTTAATAATTTCGAAGAAGAGAAGGGTACATACTCCCTCTGCACGAGCAGCCATATCATTGACAAAGGCAAGCAAAAGATCTAGACAAAGATACTGCACGTTCCTCTGGCGAGCGTCGAGACCGCCGGAATAATGTGAGGGATACACGGCCTGGTATAGGTTAATAATGGGCACCACTACTGATTGACTATTCCTACCTTCGTTAAGAAGTCAATGAGACGCTCAAAGAGGTTTTCGCAATTGATGTCGCAGTCATAGTTAATATAAAGATCGACCATGAAGCTGGGATGACGTGAAATCTGGCTTAGTGTTTCAAGGATCAAGTCTCGAGTTTCGCCGCGTGCAGGGGTCACGAGCACCCGTGAAGGAGTCGAAGTGCCTGTTTCTTGTTCCTTTCCTTCAGGAGGTCCAAGGGTAGGTGTCCCCGGCACCGGAGTACCGGGTCTTGGTGATGCCGCTGAATACATCCCGTTTCCCTTCTTATTTGGGGGCGGAGCGGGAGGAGCCAACCGATCAATCGTAAACGCCAAAAAAAGCTCTTGCTGCAGCTTTAGATGCCCACGCATTGTATCGAAGACTGTCGATATTGTTCGCAGGGCTGAGTGCAAAACGAACATGTTCTCGGAACGCGCAAGTTGGAAGAGGAACTTGCAGCCAGAATCCAAGATGAGAACTTCCAGGGAGGGAAAATCTGGGATTCGAGGTGCAGATGCTTCGAATGCTGCGTTCAGAATTCCCAGCGCCACCAGTCGTGTCGAGTCGGTGTGTTGCTGATCGTTGGGATCCAGCACGTTGATAAGAACTCGGAGCAGTTCCAGGATGGAGGGAAGACCGTCTGCATGCCAAATTAAACGGGGGAAGTTCAAGAAGAGTATCGGACGCACATACATTCAGGTCGGGCGATCGTGGCAGCAGTAGAGGGTGTACGGCCATCCGCTTCTGGACCCTCGAGATTTTCTTGAGGCTCGAGAATAATTTCCTGTGAGTTTTCATCGAGGGTTTGAGTGTCCGTGTCAGTGGTCGACATGGTCATTCGGATTTCGGCATCCGGCGCATCTTCATCGGCAGCAAGTAATTTCTCCTCCTCAACTCTGGGGTCGAGAGAGTGCAGTCGCGAGAAAACGGTCCGGACGAGTGTGTGCATGGTGTTTTCGGCCGAGCGCCGCAAGGTTTCTGTTTTTAATGAGCTCAAGACGGCAATATGTGCGGGACGTTCTTACCGGTGAGACGCATTTGACAGCACGTTGTCAGTACAGTCTCTAACATCTCACAGACTTCGACATCTCCGAGCCCACCTCCAACTGCTCCACATAAACAGTCGTGGATAACGGTCATGATTCGTAGGAGAACGACCTCGTCGCCAGAAGAATCACTAGCTTCAAATTTGCAGCGAGACACTGTGCTGCTCAGCTCAACCAAGGCAGTCTCGAGGGAACGCGAGCCTGAAGATATGAGGCCACAGACGAAGAAACTGTGTAGGGCGGAGAGTGCAGCGGAAGTGATGGGCCCGGTGGATAACGGGGAGCGTATAATGGCAAAAAAGGGAGCCAATAAGGTCGGCAAAGGGACAGTCGATATGTCTGACGGATGCGGTCAGCCTATGTACCGTGTACAAGACACTAACAGACCTTCAACATCCCTAACGGCTCTCTTAAGCTCCTGGAACCCCAACATGAGGTCGGCCTCTCTGCTGACTCTTCTGGCGCCATGCGAAGTATTGGTAAGTCGCAGGCCGAGATTGCTGCCCAGCTCAGAGTCCCTCGCATTTAAAAAGTGAGTCGCGGAAGCCCATCGTGAATTTTTGCGCATCACAGAGGTAACGGACAAGATTTCCGAGTAAAGAACATGCTTAGAGGATACCGTCCGCCGGGAGGTGGAACCGGAGTCTGGAGACGCCATAATGACTGAGAGAGAGGGTTCAATATTTCTCGGACACGTCGACGCGCTTTGTTTGGCATCAATGCCAACGGCATCTACGGTCCGGACTAGCCACTTGTTTTCAACCAGGTCCAGCTTGGGTCCGGCCGACTTCGTCTTCACCCTCGTCATATAAAGGATAAAGGTTAAAGGGTTTATGGGACGCGGACACCATGAATCTATCCAGTTGGCGACTTCTCTTCGGTTCGACGTACCACGAAGTGCATGCCAGACTATGTGTGATTTAATCGATTGTACTCGTTAAAAGGTTTACGAGACTATATACGTGACTCGGTTACTTCAAGAGACTCCCTCTTGACCTCTTTTGACTCCTGACACTGTCTTGCGAATCCTACCATTGGGATGAACGTCAACATACAAGTTAACCCGGGCCCGAATGTGATGGAGGGCATGGGAGCAGTGGAGCTCAACAATAGGGCTCTGCAGCTGCAAAACAGAGGAGATTATGCTGGGGCAGAACAATTACACCAACAGGCTAGTAGTGTCTCTTGACAGACGCTTTGGTATTTCTAACTTGTACTGAACCAACAGGCTATCACCATAAAAGAACAATCCTTCGGAACTACCCACATCTCAACCGCAATCAGCTACAATGCTCTGGCAGAGGTTCAGCTCCTAATGGGTAAACTAAACGAGGCCCAGGCGAACTGCCAAAAGGCGCTGGATGTGCGGTCTGGGGCTGGACCTCCTCTGGACGCAGCCGTCACTCGCGAGAACATGGGCCAGATCCTTGAAGCTAAAGGTGATTTGGATGGCGCAAAGGCCGTTAGACTTCAAGGAGGCGACGTCATGGTTTGCGGAAATTACAATGTAGGGCTCAAATTGATCTCTTTTACCTCTGCTCTCTCTCACACCTTCAAGTGCCCAGGTTCAACCTTCACCCTGCAACAGCTTTCACAATGCGGGACTTGTAAAGTGTGTCCTTGAATCAACGAATGTAATTTTTGTTCTGACAACTTGTGTGCTCTAGTCCGTTTACTATTGTGGACGCGCTTGTCAGGTTTGTTTCCCTTATTTATCGTCATGGCTCAGGCTAGAGTCTGATTTCTCCTTGACGTTAGAAGAAGGATTGGGGGCCCAGGCACAAAGCCTTCTGCAAATTTGTATCGGAGTCGCAGTGATGATGTACGGGCCTAATCTCAATCTGAGTATCACTTTCACTACGCCTCAGTTACCTTTATTACATACGTCGCTCCAGCTTGGTCAAAATTTCATACTAGCAACAGACAATTTTAGTGAACTAGGTACGAGTTAGAACCACTAAAGCGTCTGGCTAGCGAGACTAACAGACAATTGCATTTGGGTATTCGAAATGCCGCCGATTGAGGCCGCCATCAAATACCTCCGGGAATAGCCGCCGATAAGTTGCCAGCCACCAATTTACCGCGCGCCGTGCTGTCAGTATGAGGTCTTACGAGCGCGAATCATGGTCTGTACTCGTTACTCCGGATTCTTGCCCAGTCTAGATCCCCGGTACACTGTGTACGGGTAGCGTTTCGAGTGCGCCGAGCGTCCGGCTTCCTCTTCGGCACAACGGCATTTGTATCGGATCCATTTACCCCAAGTTGTTCCCTCGGCGTCGAGCTCATATCCCAATGGCCCATTGACGTTATTGCTGCAAATATTATTTGGTCTAGATAGCAGAGAGAAATGCTTCATTTCTGGTTCCTACTAGCCCGAAAACGCACTGAACCACTGCCCCGTAAGAATGCCCTCAAATGCCCGCGATCGTTCCAAAATGCCCGCGATTGGCGTGCCGCCCATCACTTCAAAACGCGGGCATTTCGGATTCCCAAATGGACTCGACAATTGAAAGATTTAAAAAACTCAAGGACGAATGTGCTTTTTTTTATATTGCTAGCGCTATTCACAGAGTCGAATTCGAGTTTCTTTTCTTACTTACAGTGCGCTGTCCGACTTTGTCCGTTTTTTGCCACATATGATGTCATCAATTTTTTTTGGGGAGGCAATCAATTACCCAAAAAAAAATTGATCCACCTTCTGATGTCCTTGTACCAATTCCCGCATACTATTCACTTCCATAGGGGCCAAATACTAGAAAGTAGACTTCCGCCTTCTACTTATATACTGGTAACTGAGCAACGGTCTAACGACACTGATATCATGCCCTCTTTAAAAAAAGTTACACTGGTGACTGCCGGACCCACTGGCATCAATCCATCGTATTCTCCTTCTCCATCTCGTTCTTATATCACCTGTCAATGGCCTCCGGGTGTATAAGTAGTGGCCATAGCTCTTTGCGTTCCTCTGCCACACCTGAAGAGCTGCGTCCAAATGGATAGCGAGAAGGACATCAAAAAACATGATGTGGACGTCGTCTCAATCCGCACCTCCGAGAGCTCTATTCGTCAGGATCAAACTCATAGGAAACTCAAGGTGCGCGTGGATTCCTTCTGCTGATTCTCCATCTTATCTTCGTGATAGGGCCGGCACATTCAGCTAATTGGAATAGGTTGGTTCCGGTGCCAGATTGGCCGACTCGATCAACAATTTGTTTTTTAGGTGGTACCATTGGTACTGCGCTATTTGTTCAAATTGGGGGAGCCTTGACCAAGGGAGGCCCGGGCAGCTTGTTTCTGGCGTTCACAATATGGTCGACCTTCATTCTCGCTATAAACGCGTGTCTGTGTGGGTCACTATACTCCGTCCACGACGTGTTTCACTCAACTTCTTCTCGATAGCGGAAATGGTCACCTGGATTCCCATTGCTTCGCCTTTCGTAAGCCCCGTATCTCCTCTCTGATTTTTATTTTCCATGGAGCACAACCAGATACGATTCGCGGACACTTTCGTCGATCCAGCTCTTGGCTTTTGCGCCGGAATAAATTTCTTCGTGTTCGAAGCGGCACTTGTGCCGTTCGAAGTCGTCGCTTTTAACCTCGTCCTGCAATTTTGGACTGACAAGATCCCGATTGCCGCAGTTATTGTGGTTCGTTGATTCCTTTACCCAAGAACTCACTAACTTTAACGGCACATAGTTTGTTCTGTTGGCCTACGCGTATGTTGCTCTCTCTGCTTGAAATGCCTCCTGACCTCTTACAGGGCCTTGAATTTGTTTGCGGTTGGCTGGTACGGAGGTACGTGGTTGTTCACTGCCGGCCCATTCCCGCATTGATTATATTCCTCAGAGTCTGAATTCTGGTTAGCGGTCGGTAAAGTTATTCTCGCTGTCGGTCTCATGGCATTCACATTCATCACCATGGTCGGGACTTCGTCTTCGTAAATTCGTCAATTGACTGGAATTTTGAATAGATTGGGGGAAACCCTTTGCGCGACACGTACGGCTTTCGGAGCTGGGACCGTACGACTCTTTTGAATTATAAAAGATGTTTTGTTCATTTCTTGACAGCTTCCAAAGTCCCAGGAACTCCATTCGCAGAACACATAAAAACTGGGTCTCTCGGTCGTTTCTTGGGATTCCTGTCCTGCCTTATTCAAGCCTCATTCACAATCGCTGGGCCTGACTACGTGGCGATGACGGCGGGCGAAGCAGGTACCGGCAGCGCCAACGCGTACCGTTATTTCCCATATGTTCTAATATACTCGCAGAGGCTCCGCGGAAGACTCTTCCTCGAGCTTTCAAGAGTGTTTTTTACCGTACGCTACTTTATTGCTTCAAGGCTGGGGATGACCTTGTGACAATTACTTCGGGACAGGCTTGACCACCTTTTTCGTCCTCGGCTCTCTCTGCATTGGAATCGTTATCCCGTATTCGAATGATGCCCTCCACAAGGCATTGTCGGATGCTAGGCCAGGAGCAGGTTCCTCGCCATATGTAATTGCTATGGAACTGATGGAGATCCCTATCCTCCCGCATATCGTGAATGCCCTCATCCTCACATCTATCTTCTCCGCGGGCAACAGCTACGTATTCTGTGCTAGCCGAACACTCTTTGGTCTAGCACTTCAAGGCAAAATGCCGGGATTCTTGGCAACGTGCACCAAGAACGGCGTTCCTATCTACAGCGTCCTCACCACGCTCGCCATCGCGATGTTATGTCAGTCTGATTCAATCGATGTTCGATGGCGTACTCACGCGGGTCCAGCTTTCCTGCAGGTCTCGAACAACGCAGCTGTCGTACTGCAGTGGTTCGTGAATCTCGTAACGGCGTCCCAGCTGCTTAATTACGCCATCATCTCGTTCACATACATTAAATTTTACAACGTTGGTGCAACACCCCATGAAACTAAGCGCGTACTGATTGCGACTGACAGGCACTAAAAGCACAAGGAATCTCCCGAGATAGACTACCACACCGGAGTTTCTGGCAGCCGTTCTGCGCGTATGACTTACTTCTTTTATGCATTTTCTATGCATATTAACGCTCTTGCAGCTACTATGCCCTCACAGGCACAATCGTCATGGCATTCGTGGGAGGCTGGACAGTATTTCTGCCCGGGGCCTGGAACGTTCCGACGTTCCTCTTCTCCTATGCTTCGCTGGGTACGTTTAACTATGATGATGACGGTTTGCAGTCCACGTATTAAATGTACGCTTTAGGGATCGCCCCCGTACTTTTCGTATTCTGGAAGATTTTCCGGCGCACGACAGTGCGTGTTCTAACACATTTTCACGTCTTGAATCGTTCTGAAGCTTGATCTAGTGGCAAAGCGCGGAGGAGACCAAATTCTTTGACAAGGAGCGCGCCGATATAGACTCTTATGAAGATTCGCATGTTCAGGAACCTCCGTCGAACATATTCGCCCGGATAGGGAACTTTCTCTTCGCATGATTTATCCATGTAATTTGATGAACATGGTCAGGGGGACAAATATAAGCCTGAATTGCATTTATTATTGAGCTACGCCTGGGCAGCCACAACAGGAGCGGCCGGTGCAGGGGGGTTAGCTGAGCTGCGGCCTTCGACACGAACATCATATCCATAGCCATGACCTGGTGCACCCGGCACATCACCAGGACCTTCATAATGCATTGCCGATATGTCATAGTTGCCTGTGGCAGGTTTAATGCCTTTCCGTAGAGCGTGGAAGGTGACGCCTTACCGATGAAGTGCCAGCCATCTTCTTTGATGTGGTACAAGTTGCAAGAGTTGCCAGAGAATGCGTCGCGATGACCAGCCGCATAAATGCTGCGTCGTCCAAGCTCTTGGGCCTCAGCATCGGTAAGGTCCCAGTGATAACCTTGGTCGAGGACACCGTAAGCGTGGGTGCTTCCCGAGCCGACCGAAAACAGATTGCCCTTGAGACGAGTGCCATCCGAGTCGACATAGAAAACTGAGGGACCCTGAAATGATGCCGCATGAGTAGACTAGTACGAAGTAGATGCAGAATAGCGCACGGTCTTGTCCCAACCACAAATCATAGTTCCCTTGTCGCATGTCAGTATGAATGCTGTAGGACGACGAGTAATGGGCTCACCATGCTCAGTCCCATTCCCTTATAACCATACACAAGGTTGCTCAGGTATTTGCTAGCAGCAGAAACAGAAATACGCTCGCGGTTGCGCAGCTCGTGTAGCCGGCAGTGTATGCCGAGGTAGGTTTCCCAATACTGGCAGTCCGCTAACGTTGTCTCAGAACCACATAAATGGCAGTAAGAGGGGACCCACCGGCACCGCCAGCCATAGTTCCCAGCAAGTAAGGGTTGATCTCAATAACCTTCTTCACGGTCCCCGACGCTGCGGACATGTTCAGACGGCGATGAGTAGAGCTATGACCACCCACCAACGTAGCTTCCTGCGGTTGCCCTTGAGTCGACTGCTACAATGACGCCACCTTTGAAACGAAACGCGAGGGTCGTGGTTCCGTGCTGGATTTTGATTCTGCAACTGGGGTCGGCATGGTCGTCTGTATGCAGCCTCAGGAATGCGGAAGGCTACATCACAGATGTATTCAGTATGGCGCTATATCACTGGCACCACAATGCTCACGTCGGGAACAGCAGGAATAGCAAAGCTCGGTACGCCCTTTGCGATGTTGCCAAAGCCTGCCTCTGATCCCCAGGCGGAGTCGGAGAAGTCTTCTTCGTCGGCGGCCAGGGCCTGTGCTCGGCGTATCTCACTCTGGCCGCTCGTTGTCGAGAACCGGTCAGCGAAGGTGTTCATTGTGGTGTAAGGCGGACGCGTCAGCTCGCGTTGTATATGCTAAACCAAAACAAGAACAACGCTAACACAACACTCCTCCCACTTCTGTGGCTGCCGAGAAAACGATGCTTATTCGGATCTCAATAATATGTATCGGCCTTTGTCTCCTCTGCTGAGCCACCAACGTCTTCATGTGCTTACGCATTGCAAGCGTCGATAACCGTCATGGATACCCAACAAACGCTTCACAAATAATGCTGTTCAGCTCTGGATACCCGCCAACGCCGTTCTGCGTTTTTCATCCGATGATTCGCAAGTCTGTGCTCCAGATCTACGGAGGAGGATCAAAAAAGAAGTAGTAGATATTTAATTCGTCGTCGTACCTACCTATACGCGAACCTTGGTAACGGGCTAAAGGAGCCGCGATTAAAGAGCGGGAGCAAAAAGCAACAGTAGCGCGCCTGCTCATTGATCTTTTCTCCAATTCTCTGCCAGCACTCCCGGCGAGCAGGCTCCAGTTTTCTTGAGCTTCATGGCCTTCTTTCGGTGCCGTGCCTTTCTGGGTTGTCTGTCTCTTAAAACTGGCGCCTGTCTCCTTGCTTTTATTGCTATGATGGTGGGTGGTATGGGTGCCGCTGGGAGCTGGCTCGAAGTGTCATGGATAGGTGGGTATCTACCCTTGTATTTTCTACTCGCTGACGCGCTCGTCAGCACAACACCCTCTTGACCTGCGAGACAAAGCATCTATATTTGCTCAAGCGATTATTTTTTCTACGCTCTTCGTCCTCTCGTTTCTAGGGTAAGGGCAAAAACCTGTCCTCTTCGTTCTGTGGTCAAAACTGTCGGTGTTTTAGTTTGGTCGCAGCCATCACGGGGACACGAAGCGGCGTATACATTTACAGCAAATTTATATTCATCCACTCCGCTTTGATGCTTCTTTCACTTGGTTTCACGCTATATTCGACATTTCGAGCGGCCGATCCAGATCAAGCTGCAGCTTGTCTAAACGGGTCGAACCAGCCTATAATTTCACAATTCTGCAACAGAGGCTGGTCTGTCATAAAAATCGTGCCCATTGCCCTTTTAGGTTCCAGCCTTGCTGTTCAAATTTGTGGGTACCAAGAATTCTTTCTCTTGACGAAACTTTAACCTATTCCGCAGTTGCGTGGATCATTGCGATCAGTTATGTCGATGAACTGGAACTCGACGACGCGTCCAGCATTACTTTTAATTTTCCTGCGGACAAAGTCCATAGAAGCCAGCGGCCCGACCTCGAAGCCAACTGGCGGAGTACTGCTTATCCATTTGCACGGAGGTGAACTTGAATTGACGGGGTCTCTTGGTGGACACTTCTACGCTCTTTTTAGCTACCTTTTGGATAATCAGAACTTCGCGAGAATATCAAATCTGGACATGTACAATTCTACCTACGATACGTCGGGCAATATGCGCGTTGCGGCCAAAGCCGCAGTATCTTGTACACTATCTCCCGTTATCACTGGAATACACGGCCGCAAATACTTGTCGATGTACGCTTTCGGAACGCCCTCCTCCAGCGCATCCGCAATCGCAAAATTCATTCGGAGGATATACTCTGTCTGAATTGGCCCGTCATTCTGGCGAACAACGTCTATGTAGACGAGCGCGTCCACTATGCGCTTCCCCTGTCGAACCTCCCCGTAGTCCTTTCCCCCGAAATACTCCACTGGGAGGGTTTGCTTGACATACGAGTGTGGAACGCCCTCGTAGCCGTCCAGAGCCTCCTCATCAGAGGCACTCAGCTCGTACAAGAAGGCGTACACCCCATCGCCTTTCGATGGGATTAAGTTTGCATAACCGCGGCCATTTATGATAAAGCGCCTGTTGTATAGCAATTCGCATGGAAGACACGAAGGGTATAAGCATCGCTAACCAATCCGCAAGCCGTGCGGTCCCTAGAAATTTGTTGTCGGGGCATCGCTTATCCATTTGCTGTCTCCAGAGATTACTGCCATATCCGAAGTAGAGTGTCCTGGGACTCTCGACAGCCGTCATCCTAATGCGAGTGAAAATTAGATTCGTTCGTAGCAAGAGGTGAGCAATCTTGGACGTGGGATCCCCCAGTAAGGCAACTCGGTGACCGGCAAGTCGGCACACCCGGGCCGCCCCTCGGCCTCATGGAATATTCCCTGTCCCTACAATTCGTATTGAATAAATCGAGTCCAAACGCTCCAGTTATCCAGCGAGAACTCATTTAAAACTGGGCTACATTGGAAAAAGCAAAACTAGATAAAGCACATTACAAGGCGTGAGAAGCAGTGCGAAATTGGTGGGAAACCGTCGAGAAAAAGCTTTCGGTATTATGGGATCTTTCCGACTGCTGCTAGCTCCTTGAACATCTCTGGAGATGCCAAAATCTGTGTAACAACACATCAGAAAAAAGTTGAATAGAAGGAAAATGGAGTAGAAACATTTACGGAATGTGTCAAGAGTCGAAGGACAATTGCAAGGTCACAATAAATGTCGAGAGTACGTGTTGCCGAGACCGCGAAAGGCTTCAAAGGCTTTGGCAGCTTGGACGAGGCGAGCCGCCCGGATGTTCGCCTGCTCCCGGTGCTCACGGACGACGAAGGGGATGACGGCGCTTGGTCTGGACTCTTGGTGATCTGGACAAATCTCCACTGACGTCCGTCCGTCAACGTATTGACCACCGATTTCCGTTTCCTGTATTGCGATCAAAAAATGAAGAGACATTTCGTGATATGGAAGACGTACGTCAGGACACAGAGGGCAACCCCTTGTGCTGTTACCTGAGACCACGACTTGAGGCTATCTATCGTTGCCTGGGCTTTTGCTTCGTGGATAGATACTAAACTCGCTCCAATCTGCCGAAGGGCGTCAGGGGGAGCATATAAATGAGCCTTCTTCAAAAAGGCAGGGTCTGTATAAACAAATATGAAACGAGAAGTATCCCAGCAAGTGGTGGCACATACTCGTAAGGAGGGCCCGGTTGACTGAAAGACAATGACTTGAGAAGAAGGAAATATGATTTGATGAAGGACATACCAGCATCGGCAGGGACTACCCCTATCAGGTAGTCCAGAATTCCGTGCAATGCAAGGTTCGGTAATAAGACCTGACCAGGGATGTCGACCTCCTGATGAAGAACCACCCGACTGCCAACTGGACGACTATTAGAGTCACTACTCCATTTTGGGCCAGTCAGGGAGTAGCGTGAACAGACGTCCTCGTCGACTTCCTCCTGCTCGGTTATTTGTCGTTGAGCAAGCTCGACCGCAGTAAGCACTACAAGGTCGATAACTGTCCGAGAAGAGGCTTCGTTCTACGAGAGATGTCGGTGAGCAAAAGATGAAACAGACGTTGGACCAAGACTGACATCGATGACAACGTGCTCCCGAACGCTTTCCCAAAGCACATTCTTGCGGAGGGCAGCCGCCGCTTCCTCGTATGGATCGGCAGTTGGCGAAGGAGTGTCGAGACTTTTCGTGTCCTCACGCAAGCGAATGGGTTCGATTCCATCTTGGAATAGATCATAATAGAACGGTTGGGCTTCAGTAAATGGTATGTTTGAGATCGATGGCTGAAAATGTGGTATGAGAAACTGGGATGAGACTTAACAGTAGAAATTACCTTGGTTAGGTCAGGATCGGCCAACACGGCAGCCGTAACAGACTCCCAGTCATCGTCAGCTATGCTGGAGAACACCTCTTGTTGGCGCATTCTCCCAAGGAGGGAACGACATATAGATTCTGGATCGACATCGATAGCTTTTCTCTTCCGGCCAGCCAGAGCAGATGCTTTAGAATGAGATGCGGTAAGCATGGTAGCTTCTAAAACGGTAATGCGTGTGCTGAAGATTGGTTTTGAATTTATATGCTTGGAGGATGTCTCAGGAGGCCATTTGTTTGAAATTTGTTGTGTGATATCCGCGGCATCTGCAGGCGGAAGATGGGGACATCCCGCTCGCAAAAATGTAAAAATCAGCGGATGTTTCATTACCAGGGTGAAGTTGGCGTCGTGATATCAAATTTCAGATGCTTGTCTGACTAGTGGTGAAAGTGGAGGTAGCTTAAAGTGGCCGAACAAGTGCCTAGAGCTTGCGCGTCAAAATCTTTTAGCTTTTAATGGATTTCTGGTTATCCCGTTCCAAGGATAATAAGAAACAAGCAAGATACATTATTAGCCTAATTCGGTCCCCTTTCAATTAGTGCTGCAGACTCCAGCATTAGATATAAAAGACACCAACTACATCAGCCATACCGTTTTAGTTCCACGCCTGCTGCGCGTAGATCCCCAGTGCTTCAGTCGCCAACACGTTCGTGTACTTCGCGACGTCCGCCACTGTGTACACCTTGGCCGTCTGCACCTTGTTCAGGATGCCAATTAGCTGCGTCTCGATAAAGTCCACAAATACAAGGTCAATGGGCGCATCGTCTGCGACCTGAGGGGAGCGCGATGCGATAAAGTCCGGGACGCTGTTAAATGTGAGCGGTGTGTGTGGCGTGTCGTCTCCTACGCCCGGGCACGCCTGAAGAGTAAGAAAGGATGAGCAATAAACAAAATATATGGGAGAGGGCGCACGCACATCACTCGTAACATACCCCAGCGTCAACTTCTGCGCCGCAGCACGACGCGCCTCGCTGCCTTTCGTGACGTCCCGATTATGCATTTCCTGTAGCCACTCGCGGTAGCGCGTCCCCACGTATCCGCGCGCCCACAACTCTGCCTCCACCACCTCGTCGCGGCGCCGGTTTTCCTCGCCTGCGCCGTTGAGCGCGGGCAGCACTGCTGAAGCCACAGAGAAGGGTACGTCGGGGATGTACAGGAACGTATCAGCGAAGGGCGACGCAGTGAGCTGGTCGTTCTTGGTGAAAGGGCCACCATAGATGTCGAACCGCATAGACCCCGAGTTGGTTATCATGATGTTGGGGATATTGGCGCGTGTATTATTCACGGTGAGCGCGACGGGCATTACTTCCTCGGCAAAGAGTGAAAGTAGGGAGTTGTTTGAGGGATAAGGCGACCTGCAGGACCATCAGAATTCAGTCGAACAGCGTTAAAGGGAACATACCGGTTAATCGTGAAGTCGTGAGGCGCCACGCCATACTCGAACGAAAGATCGAACGTTTTGGCGAGCTTTTCCAGTCCCTTGGTGATGCTGCGTCCCCATGCCGTGTCGAAGGAGAAGTTTCCGCGTCCGGTGTGGTACTACCAGCTCTGATGAATACTAGGAACATTAACAAATGAACTGAGATCACCTCATACGTGACGCGATTTGGATCGAGGTACCGACGGCTGAACGTGATGTTCTTGTTGTCCTGTCCGGAGCCTTCGTGGCTGCCGCCATGCTCACTTTTATCGTCTCCACCATCGTGCCGCCGTCCATGGCCTTTTGGAGCAGGCAATTCAGCGCTCAACCAACCTGGAGACACAATTTCAGTTAGATTGTATACATTGAACCGCGACGCGCAACACCCACCAACAGTCTCCATATACCGCCCACTCTCAATCGATATCGAACGCCCGTCGAGCTGCACTGTACAGGTATTTTTTAGTCCAAAGAATTCACAATGACACGGGTAGAATCGTACGGCAGTCTCGGATGTGGGTATGGCCTGCTCGCAGTCAGTCAAAAAAAAAAAAGAAGATGAGAAGAAAGGTAGCGCACCACCGAGGATGAGTATGGGGGTGAGGGGATGAATTGCACGAATTGCGTTAAACACAAGGGGCCCTATTCCGGAAAGGAGAGTTATTGGCGGGTCGAAGTGGAATACGCGTAGACTTGCAGTTGTCTCGCGCTACTGGCATATGACCAGCGAGGAGGAAAAGGTCTGGTTCATCTTTGATGGCATCGGCGAACTGCAGAGTGGTGAGGAGAGAGGTCTATTAAGTATGTGCTGAAGAAACAACGCACCCACGCCTCTTTAACCATGGCAGCCACGGGCTGTACCGTCGTGCCCTTGTCGTTTCCTGTGAAGTCAAACAAAACCCCAAGCGCCGTCACCGCACGACCTCTGTAAATGTATGTCATGTCAATAGCCTGGTACGTAGAACGGATACAGAGCACGCACTTGCGGGTTTTGAATTTAGCAAAACGGCGCCCAATTGGCACGCTGACATTTCCAACAGTGATGTTCACATTAGAGGAAAGGTAGTGGCCGGCGAAATGGGGAACGAAATTCTTGTGCCTGCAGATATGAATAATTAGCACTCTGGGGAAGCCCAGAAAGACGTACATGTCCAATGTATTGTTGTAGATATAAAGCTCATGGTTGCCAATGGCCATTACATCATAGGGAAGTTGCTTGAAAAACTGGTTAGACTGCCATGGAGTCAGCACACCAATTTAATAAGCGACACACGCGCCCACCGCTTGTGCATCGACACCACCAGTAGGAAAGCCGTCCGAGAGTCCAGTGCCGTCATGAAGGTCGCCAGAGTCAACAAGCAGGAGATCCACATCTTTTTTAAGCGCGAACTCTTTCATGTGCGTAATGAACGAGGAGAAGTCGCCAAAGTCTCCACTGTAATTGGGCTCAGGAAAAGACTTCTTTTGGTGGCCGAGGAGCCAGCCGTGGCTATCCGTTGTGTGCAGTATATTCAGCGTGCCCCATTGAAGCGGACGCGACGGCGGGGTGAGCGGTGCGCTGGGGAACTCGCGCTTGATGTGGGAGTGGCCGTGGTCGTCGCGGGCTTCGTGGACGTGGTCGTCGCCACAAGCAGCGGCAGCGACGGCGAAAAGAAGGGGAAGGAGGAGCTGCATCCGTTTGATGGGTCCACGCGAACTCATCTGAAGTTATCAACCAGCGCTAGAGCACTGCCAGAGCTCAGCGCTCAGCGCTCACCCGCGTGCGTCGCAGGTGCCTATTACATACCCGATATCGCGGCGCGCGCGGCAACATTAAAAATATACGCTAATTGATGTGCTATTTTCGGACGCGAACGCTGCAAGTGTTTTTGTCCGCACAAAAAAGAGGATGTGAATCGTAAAAGGATAGGCAGATTCTTCAATAGGTCCAGCTCGTACCTCTTTGCCCCGGAAGGAGCTCAATGTCCTTAGTGTGGTTCATAACGTTTCTTCTGGATTCCTGAAGCCGCGCACGTTCGTATCTAACTCCGCTCAAGTCGTTGTATTCACGCGCCTACCAACTACACCAACAGCTTCTCGATAGCGTTCTTGATCGTCTGGATCTGGCTCGACAGCTCCTTGGATTCACTAGTGGTGACACTCGCAGAAATGACGGGCCTCGTCACCCCACATGCACGGCCCAACGCGGCTTTGGAGGGAACGAAGATATAAGGCACGTTCTACAGCAAAAGTAAAAAAATCAAAAAGAGTGCTTCAAATCCAAGCAAAATGCTAACCTTTTCCTCGCACAAGAGGGGGAGATGGAGAAGGATCTCCAGGGGCTCGGTGTCGGCGGTCAGGACGATGAACTCCGCGATACCGCGGTTGAGTGTTTTGGTGGCTTTCCGAGTCATTGGAATCAGGTGAGGCTCTCTTGAAACACGGCACAGCGCACCTTCGTTGGCTCCCTTTTTGAGTTGCTTGTATTGACTTGCCTGCTGAACGAGCTCGAGGATCTGGCATCATTCAATTAAGTATAAGAGCTCTGCAGCACTTTGAGGCGTCGCACCGAGTTGGTCAGTTCAGCCTCAGCAAGCGGCCAGGCTTTCCCACGGCTGTCGGCCATTGTGTATGTTATCTGGGTGCGGGAAAGGGCGACCTCACGTCTGGATGATCCTTGGTCAAAGTTGAAAGAGAACGGCGAACGAAAAAAATTGGCTGCACGTGGTCAGTGAACACGGCCCGATACAGCCCGATACTGCGATGTTCGAGGCAGTGCTGACCTAAATGGGTCTTCAACACCTCCAGCCAAATTTGGTCTTCTGGTGATTCAACGGCTTTGTACTGCGCATGCGTAAAACTAATGCTGTTGACTGCTTCTCGCACTCGAGTCCTTTCTTACCGGAACACCTGCCAGTGACAACCTTGACGACGCACGCAGCACTACGCAGCATATACCTCTGCTGCGCGCTCCGTGCTCAAACCGTTATCATCGGAAAGGCGGGGATCAAAGCTGAAGCACTCGTATAAATACACCTGCTTGGACTCTCCTATCCTCTACTACGAGTAGTGCTGACATGGGCAAACCCAACCCCAGCGCCGCCACCGTCTTCGAGCTGCCTCCAAATGCAACACAAGTGACTCGCACAAAGTCGCCGCGGGCGAACCTTATCTGGACCTTGTTTCTAGCCGCGGCCCTTGTTGTACTCTGGCCGATTGTCTGGAGATTCAGCAGGACTTATACTGGATCGAAACTGGCACCGGGACCTCAGCACAAGTTTTACGCGAACATTACGCGTCCGCGTGGCGTCTGCGCTGGCTTGCAAGGGGATGCGTCGTCATACGCGGGGTACATCGGACTTGCCGAAGATATCGCAGACAAACACAGGCGGTCTTTCTTTTGGTGACTACCTATGCCCGCCACTTCGCGCTTCTCTTAATCCATACAGGTTTTTCGAGGCGGAGGATGATGCTGCGAATGCCCCCATAATGTGCGTGGTTTCGTGTCCCCATACTGGTCCATCATTGAATTTGATGCGTTAGACTGACGTTCGGAGGCGGGCCGGGTACTACAGGACTAATGAAGCCACTCACAGGCCAAGGGCCCTGCAGCATCACCCCCAATGGGACCGCGCCGAATCCCCACCGCCTCACTGAGCGCTTTAACATGCTCGCCCTTGATCACGTACGCTGCACCTCCAGGCACCTCCATCCTCGTTGACATTCACATACAGCCAATTGGGACTGGGTTCTCGTACGGGCGCATGCCGAACAACAGCCGTGACGCGGCGCTCGACGTATACGACTTCCTCCAAAAGTTCTTCGTGCTCTTCCCGCACCTCGCCAAGTTGGTTACTTGTGATTTATGACCTTGATGATAATTAATATTCCCACAGGAATCAGCTCATCATCTCCGGTGGCTCGTATGGCGGACACTACGTCCCCAATCTGGCTACCGTCATTCAAGAGGGAAACAAAGCCGCCGCCTCAGACAAGGTCCACATCAACCTCGAGTCGCTGATGCTCAGCAACCCATTCTCGGTGCAATGTCTTCCATTCCGCCGCTTCTCGTGCTTATATCCACACGCAGGACCCAATAGCACACTTCCAATGGGTACTGTACTTCTACCGCGAGCTGCACACGGTGTACGACGCCCCCACATGCGCGAAGATGTACGCGCTGCTCCCAGAGTGCCTCGAGGGCATCACGCTGAGTCTGCAGGACCAAACCTTCTCCGAAAGTGCAAATCGCGCAAGGCGCGCGGCACGCGCCCCATGCGATCACATTGCTTGGGGTGGGGACACCCACGGCGTGCTGGTGGAGGATGTGCGGCGGGTAGTTAGTCGGTCCTTTCCTTCGAATAACCCAACGATATTGACGCAGGGATGCAGTGCCACACGGACGACCCAGAATCGCTCGAGTGTTTCTCACATTTCGCATGGCTAGAACGATATTTTCACGATCCCGTCACGGAGCGCGCTCTCGGCATACCGCATTTTGTCAATTACACGGTGCTGAATTTCGCGGTCGACGAAGCGTTCTCTGCGACTGGCGACAGGTGTGTTGATGTTACTGCTACGTACCTCATTGTTCCTGAAGCGATTCTCGCTAGGCTCCTCCCCTCCAATCTGTTGTACGAGCAGCTGTTGACCGATGGAATCAGGGTGCTCCGTAAGACTCAAAACTACCAGCCTGTGGTGCCGATTATTCAATATCGTTGCATAATAGATTACATTGGCGCACAGGACGGGAACTGTGCATGGCCCGGAATCCTCTCATTTGTGAGTCCAACATCCATGTCCACGAAGCGCTCACATTAAATCGCTGTTTAATTACCAATAGCTCAAGCTGTTGAAAACCCCGTTCCAGCGTGAATTCATCCGCGCAGCCGACGTGCCCTGGCCAACCCCTGAGTCCGACGCGGCGACAGTGCGCGCGGTGGGGGACGGCGCAGGGAACATGACGTATATCCTAATTCAAGGCGCCGGCCATTTTGTGATTATTTTCGTTGGAAAATTCGATGTGTTTACGCACTTACAACTTTTACTCTGCAGGTAACGCAGGACCAACCGGCCCTTGTAAAAAAGATTACGGAGCGCTGGATACAAAATCAACCATTCTTTGAATAGGGAGGGAGTTCCCTGAGGCGCAAAAAAGCTTTGAAACTTGGGTGCCGAATGTATATTTTCTGAACAAGAGGCGAGGATAAAGTCTATCCCGCGCTTCAAGGTCGTTTGCTAATAGTCTGAGTTCGCTTCCCGGAGATTCGTGCTTGAAATCCATACAGTTTAATGTGCACTTTATTATTTTTCGAGATCCGTTGCTCGTCCGCGCGCCGCTTGACTGAGTCGTGTGCCACAGGCCAAAATAGTAAGTAAATAATATAGTGCAAATCTCGTATAGAGCAGCAAAAACGTCCCCAGGAATTGGAATAATTTACGGTGAAGCGAAGTTGTAATTGCTGAGCCTGCTCGACATTTCGCGGCCGCGGACTTCACCGCGAAGGTTAAAGTACTTTGAAACACTTTGTCTAAGCTTGTTTGGTCTAGTATATTCTAGACGGCCCATAAGCGGCCCACCCACTTTTCTCTGTTCCTCCACAGCCTCATCGCACTACCTACAGCTCAACATGTCTGGAATCTGCAGGCCACGTCTCGCCGAGGAACGGAAACAATGGCGAAAGGACCACCCATTCGTGAGTTCCCCTGTCACTCATATCCTCCATAGCCGCCTCTTCCTTGGGCCGAGGGCGAGCCCTGCCGACGCGTCAATCTAGGCGTAGCTGATTTTTGTTACTTGGTCTTCACTCGATCCTTCTTGCGACGCGCTCCTGACTCCGAATGCCCTTACAGGGATTCTACGCGAAGCCGGCCAAAGCAGCGGACGGCTCAATGAATCTGATGGAATGGGAAGTCGGCATTCCGGGAAAAGTAAATGTATGCAACGCCTTCCTATCTACCCCGTTGGCTTCACGCGACTTTTTAAAACACTTCCTTTGCTTTCATTACTTACTGAGCTCAAAACAGACACCATGGGAAGGTGGCTTGTTTAAATTAATAATGAACTTCCCGGAAGGTAGGCCTTCGTCCACAATAGTGGCTCCCTCCGAATGCTCATGGTTACATTTAGATTACCCCTCGAAGCCTCCCAAATGTACGCGTTCCCGTCCATACTACTCTGCCTGCTACCAACTAAGCTCATAGGCAAATTCTCGCCTCCATTATTTCACCCCAATGTGTACCCATCCGGGACGGTTTGCCTCTCCATTCTTGACGAGGAGAAATCGTGGAAACCGGCTATTACTATCAAACAGGTGGGCCGAGTTGCCTGCTATTCAGTTCAGCCATTAATCGAGAGGAATAGATTCTGCTTGGAATCCAGGATTTAATGGATGATCCAAATGTCAACGATCCTGCGCAAAGTGACGCGTACACTATGTTCAAGTTTGTCTAGTTCCTATTTCTCACCTACTCCTTATTGATCTGCGTTGTAGGAACGACAAAGTGGCATACGAGTTCGTCAATTTCCTTCCAAGTTTCCGCCCGTTATTGAGCTATCTCGCAGGAAACGAATTAAGCAGCAGGCGCGGGAGAACTTTCCCAAGTAAACCCGCATTCGCTATTTATTTCATTTTTCTTCGTGGAGTTACATTTACTACTACACTGGTTCTACTACGTTTCGATACTTCCGAATAAGTCCTGTTTCGATCGTTGATCGACAACGGCATTTTGGATTCGGTTCTCTCCAAAACTTGTTTCCATGACACTACTTTGTACCCTCCGCTGTATTCTACCTTGACTTGACCATCATGACATCTGCCTCAACAATCCTCAACGTCCATACACCGTCATCTTCTTTCGCTCTTGTACACTCCTGCAAGTTTAGTTAGCATCCCTTGCTCCTCTGACTGACCCAGATCGAATTCCAGTAACCCAAGACTCTCTGGATGACCTCTTTGACAAACTAAGCCGCAAGAGTGGAACAGGGTTCTCCGGGAAAAGGGTGAGCGCCGGCTGGCTCAAATATGAGTTCAACCAGACAATTTGGAATCTCGACGATGGTGCGCTATATTTTCCCGGTTGAGGTTTCCTGCTTCAATGTATGTTTACAGCGAGCGACTATACCATCTGGACGTGGCGCCTAGGGTCCCATCTTTCAGATCAAGCCTCGACATCCACAGTACCAGCAGAGTCCGGACAGCCCACACTACATTGTCGTGATCCGACCGAACCCCTTCCGGTGCCCCCAGCGTATTTGAACGCTTCATACTACGTCTTTCAGCCCTCGCGTGCGCACCATCCTGGAGACAATAATAGCCCCTCGCCGCGCCCGCACAGCTCCAAATCGCGCAGGACAAAGGGCAGCAAACGCGGCACTCTTGCGCAATTGCCGGCGGCAGACGACGGAATACCAGCATTCAAGAAAGAATTTGAGAAGTTCCATGGCGAGAACGGCGTGCGGACAGTTTTAGGGAGTATCGGCCCTGTTCATAACGGTGTGTCTCCATGCACTTTGTCTAATAACCGAAACAAACCGAAAAAAATAAAAAATAGTGCGCATGCTGCTGAAATCCGGTTACCGACACGTATATATTTCACGGAAATTCGCAAGGGAGCATGGTTTCATCCCTGATGATGCTGCGCCAGGGCACTACGGCTATGGCGGTCTAGTCAGCATCGGGACCTGGCCCATAAGCCTTATATCTTCTTCCACTCCTTCCTCTCACCCCGCCGCTCCTCCCCCTCCTCCGAAGCCGCGACTGCAAGTGGCGGCTGGCGGCAAACCCTCCAAGCGCTCGAATAGTGGCAAGCCCAAACCAACGCTGATTACAGTGTATCTCTCGGAAGAACCTCACTTCGATGTAGTCCTGGGGCGCAGCTTCTTCGAGCGCCGGCAGATACAGACTAGCTCGATTGACCCTACCGACGTGGTGTGTCTGGATACCGGGGAGAAGCTTGAATGCGAGCTTGTGATCCTAAAAGACGGGAGGGGGGAGATCGTCACTGTTACATGAGTAAACGTTGCTTTCACTGGATAAAAGTGGGAGACGGCGACATATGATTCAGAGTTAGCTACCCATGTACTATTAATGCTAGGACGATCTGTAAACAGCGTCTACGTCCGGGTGTTCAGCCGTGACATGCGAGTCAACTAAGAACAAACGTTAGTGGAGATTAGTGAATACGCAAGCATGTAACACACCCTTCTTCGTTTCCTTAATCTGAATATGATCAGTCAAGTCGAGTAGTACAGCACAGAAATAAAACTTACTTATGCTTCTTCATCTTCTTTCTTCGTTTCCTCTTGGTGCTGTCCGCCAGGATATCCTCCCACTCCTGATTCCACTCCTTCGCTCTCAGATCGTTCGCAGCTGAGTCAACATCTACTCCTAGCCGCCGTAAAGTACTGTCCCACGCGACCGTCGCCCCGGCGCGGGTTATTGTCAGTGCCCGGGTGAGCTGACGCGCGGCTTCCGCATCGGCATCAACGGGATGCTCTGTCGAATCCTCCGGATGCCCGGCAACCTCGTCGGGCAGTAGCGAATGCCATTCATAATCTTGGCGAGGTGAATGAAACAGCGGGACCGACGGTGGTGGGGAATGAAAGATGGATGCGGGTTGTGGAAGTAACAGAAGAGGGCGATGAATGGAGAAGAACTGGTGTAGCTGGAAGTCCTTGGGTGTGATTACAGGATGAGTTGGCAGCCCTTCCGGGTGACGAACTGCGGACGCTGCGAGCGGAACAAGGGTAGAGGAGCGCGGTGGGGACGCGACTGGGTGGTTCGAGGTGGATGTATCATTAATCTGGGACGCCGATCCGCTGCTGCATCCACTAGCATTGGCGGGCACCGATGTGGAATCTGCGGCGTCTGAAGGGGAAGCAGGTTGTTCCTTTGTGCTGTTCACATCACCCACGGGCTTGGCTGGCTTGTGGGAGTTGAAGTAGCGCCCCCCGCCAGCCTTTGAAAAGAATGAAGAGTAAGTTCTCCTGGCCCCCGCAGTTGGGTGGAGAAAGCGCGTGAAGGTAGACATCCAGAGACCGCCTTCGCCACCGCCTCAGATAACGAGTCGTGAAGGACACTGAAAATAAACACACGCAAATTCAGATGATGTAACACCGACTCAAATCTTATATTTTAATTTCTGGTGATTGATTTCACACTCAATTCCCCCACAGATCTAGAGTAGACAAAAACCCGAACCAACCATTGAATTCGACCAAGCAAAATCATCTACAATCTAAGATTCAATCCAGCAAACTAAGTCTATAGCACTGAGTCTGAATCACCGAACTCTATAAAGGAAGCACAGTCAGTGCCTGTGGGCATCGGGTGCCTGCGGGCGTCGGTGCTGTGCGAACGTCGGTGTGCCTGTGGGCGTCGGTGGCAGAATGCCGGAGAGGCGAGCGGCGCGGGCGCTGCTGACGGACGCGGACAGACGACGACAAAACGAACTCCACAACTCGAACCCTAGACACCACACTGACTCCAAACCCTGAAGGAACCCAGAAATAAACTCCCCGCGTAGTAGTGCGTTCACCCGCGAGGCTGGTGTCTTGCTGAGTTGTTGACGACGGCGTACCGTGGCGTGCGAGAGGGTTGGGCGTCCCCAATCGGCTGCACCGTGGTCATTATGTCGCAGTCCTTCAGGTGAATGGAGGTTGGTGGGGTGTGTGAGAGCAAGAGTGGTGGAGATGGATCGTCGTCGTCGTCGCCCATCAGCAAGGCAAGGACAGTAGTCGGGATAGCGAAGCGATGGAGTGCGGAAGAGCGCGGTAGTCATCCGGCCCTCCAAGCCTACACCTATCCATCCCAAGGACTGCCCATCCATCTTGCGTGTTACCACGCCCGTTTGCGTTACCCCCGGACTTGATGCTCTTGCTTCAGCGTATCTGCATCTGCTATAAAGGTCAGTACATCGTCGGATTAGATGGAGGGACAGCTTACTGGCAATACTGGGCGAGGGGGAGTAGTGGTGGGCCCATGCGCGGCGAAGAGCGCGTCGGACGCTTAGAGTAGCAGGATCAGCACAACGTTCCGTCGAACGGAGTGGGTAGCTTACATGGAGGCCTTGAACGAGGGTGGGGATAGCATGTGCGATGTGCGCTGAGGCGAGTGGGTATAGCGATGCATGTGGGGGGAGAGAGAGAGGCAGGCAAGAAATTGGAGACAAGTGGCTGGTATAGGCCTGAATTTAT
The DNA here is from genome assembly GCA_029282285.1 of Mycena rebaudengoi. Classification (NCBI taxonomy): domain Eukaryota; kingdom Fungi; phylum Basidiomycota; class Agaricomycetes; order Agaricales; family Mycenaceae; genus Mycena; species Mycena rebaudengoi. The sequence continues at coordinate 1,285,078 of JARJCX010000007.1, forward strand.
ACCTTTCGCCCGTGTTTGCGCGTTGACATGCAGGACGAGGGTAGAGGGTAATGGGGTGCTGGGCAGACTGCTATCCGAGTCGAACAAGTCCAATTTACAGCGTTTGGCACCTTGGTTTGCGGGTACCAGGCAAGATACAAAAAAGCCATTCATCCAGAACAACGCGATTGAACCTGAAGTTGTGCGGGAAGGCATACTCAATTCCACACAGTAGCGACATCTTCAGAAGCAAATTGGTTTGGGGCGGACGCAGCAGACATTTTTTCATTCTCGACTCCATTGAATTAGCCGAAGCCTTGAACAACGCTGTAAATTTCGGCTTTGCTTCAAATGCGCTTGGACTCGGACTCGAGATAGGTATTGACGACTTGTAGATTTCCTAAGAGTGAATCCACTGTCCACAACGGGTTTGGGTATAGAATGTTTCAAAAGGTGCTTTGAGGATCCTCTATCGACGCGTGAAGGTCCAAGTTTGATGATGAGAAAGTCACTTGCGCATGACCCTGTTCCCGAGACTCCAGATTTGCCTTCACTTCGGTCCCAAGCGGCGTTCTTGGGCGGAGCGGAGGGCAATTCCTGATGCGTGAGGAAACACCCAACTGAACGCCTCCGGTGGAGCGGAACCTGGTCGCTCTCCGTCACCGCAAAAGAGGCCAGCATATGTGGGTCTTGGAGCGGTCGGGGTGGAGGACTACCGTTCGGGATACAACAAGACCAACCTTGGGTGATGTTTAAGCGAAGGCAGAAGACCAAAGTACTGACGAGCAACTTGAAATGAAGTAATAGCGGCGGCGGAGTCATGCTCTGAGTGGCAGGGAAATGGCACCCAGGCATGGCGCGGGTGAGCGGCTGGTCTTGGAATGTATAACGGCCTTGAGCAATAAAAATAATTGCCAGTGACCATGGCACCATACTGTTCAGTGGCATGTTTTGTCTGTGGGCAAGAGAATCAGAGACCCGCGGACGAAGATGGAGTGTGTGAGTGACACCTGTAGCGACCCGAGATAAATGCGTGCTAGCCAGCAGCAGGCAGACCAGAAAACTAACAAGGTTGCTGAGATTTGTGAATTTGGATAGGGCCGTCAAAGTTGTCGATTAATACGTAGGTGAGAATGGTGGAAGCCAAGCAGAAAATATAAAGTGTGGTAGGCCAGTGCGTGCGCATATACGGGCAGAAAGCCTTGGAGCGATAAGCTAAAGGCCTGGACCCCGGGTGTTGGGCAAGGACTGATCGGCGCGGAGCCTGAAATTGTTTGTCGGACGATTTCGGACTCCGAATCTTTGGCTTTCCGCAAACCTTTGTGCTCGATTTCTTGGGTGCCACAATAGTTCCTCGCCACGGCTGTCCGATGGCCCATAAATATTTGCACTAATATTGTCAAGCGTGCTGCGTGCTGCATTCCTCTGTCGACATTAACCTGAATGCCACTGAGCCTTTCGCGACCACACAGCCTGTTGCATGGTTCAGCCGCAGAGATTTCGCTCATTCGACTTGACACTCAGCTATGTGTATCGAGGCTCTGGACTGTCTGGACCTCCTACCTCACCACCGGCAGATCTCGCGCATGAAATGGTGTTGTTACATGGCGCTGCACGCCCGCAAGACGACCGCAATAATTTTATGACTGCCGTAGCGACCATTTGATTCATACACCTCTGCGTTGGAACCAGGATTCCCGAGCCTGTGTGCCTTTTCCTGCCAAGTTGTCATGAAGGTGCGCAGTTCCAATATTTTGCCCTTGGCGTGTCGAGCATCGAAACTTGACTGCAGCCATATGTCCTACCTTGGGTTGTCTGTCCCATCGCTTCAGGACTAGCATTGTTTTTTTTTAGGGCAAAAGGTCACGTGCTATTCCTTCGAGGGCGACTGTCCTGTGTCCAAGAATTGGCACCTTTTTAGCACTGCGGTGCCAAATATGAACCAGGAATTCCCAGTTGCTGATTATGCGGCGGAATGTCACCGCCATCTGCGGATATTTTAGCTCGAGATATGCTCGACTGTACCCGCCCTGCTCATTTGTTGGCCCATGTCATGGCGCCGGAGTGCATCTAGTTCGGGGGATACCTCAGGTTGGATAATATGGGTTTCTTCTGCTCGTCGGACGCTCCGTGGTCGCGAGTGACGCCGCTGGGCTCCTGTCCAGAGGATCGCGTGGCGGGGTTGTTATTCCCGTGCTTGCCCCATGGCCAATTGATTTGCAGCCAGTGGCTTACTTACTCATCGTGGGTTGGGCCTTCCAGGTTTGGGACCAGCGCCTCGCAAGTCGCACGAAAAAGCACCCAATGTGGAAATGTTGCAACTAATCTCTGCCTTGCTTGCTGTGTGCCGGCGCGAACCAGATCATTATTTCACTTGCCAGCCTGTCGGTTCGCGAGAACGTCACAGCAATTGCGCTTGCGCTGCTGAACAAGGGATGGAGCCCGCAGCCTGGTTGGCATTCTGTTCAAAGAAGGTATTTATCGGCACTTGTGATCTCAGGCTTCAATCACTCAATAAAAAGCGCCCGTCGGCAAGCACTCCGTCCCTCCTTAGATCTTCCCTAAGATCTTCTCCACGATCTTCCTTTCTTTCAAATTCAAATACTCCCCGAAAACGCCTGGCTTGACTCAACACGGATTGTTCCGAGCTTTCTTCTCTCTGGACAAGAAGCGTGTCTACAGCTTTAGATCATGGACCCGCACAAGGAGTCCTATCATCAACTATAAAATCCAGACACAATAAACAGCACTGTATCCACCACCATGTCCTCCAAGCCAACGTCAACCCCAGTCACCGCGGTGGGTCAACGTATAACCACTTACTGCGGTAATCCTGACGCATTGTCTGCAGTCCGCTCCTTCTGGGACAACATTCATGGGCAACATCCGTCCTCGGCGCAATGCCTTCTCATGTGTACGTTGTATGCCAAGAATGCGCCCACCCCAATTCATCTGGAATTTAGCAACAGCCTATGATAGCCCAAGAAGGCTCTGGCCACGGTCAGGGGACCTCCAGAGCAATCATTGTACGCGGGCCGTTCCTATCATGTCCGTGACGCGGCTTAGAGATTTTGATACAGAGACAACAATATCAGCTTGCCTCCCACCGCCAACGCCAGGAAAACGAGGCGGCGGTGTCAGACACCGAGGCTTAACACTTCACTTGAACAACACAAACTCTATGCACATGTATTTCTATGCCGCTATTATGTCACTATAGATTAATCTGAGTACTTGAACACCATCACCCCACCCTTCCGCTCATCACTGTCCCCTTCCCATGAGCGTCCTGCAGACCAGACTTGCTTGTAGCCGCGCTCGTCAAGTATATCGCGTACCCCTCGTTCCTCAAGCAATGCCCCGAAGAAAACCAGATACCGCGGCCATGTGTGGTGCCAAGGATATCCGGTGGTGTTCGAGGCAACTGCCCCTGGGATCGAAGTAGGATATGGTGACGGAGGGAAGGTGGGGTCAACTGAAATGGGAAAGCGTTGCTTCAGATACTCGGAGGGCGACTCAAAGAACACCTTTGTCTGGTCACGGTACGTCGCTGGATCCTGATTCCTTTCAGACCAAAATCTATCAGCATTGAAACACAAGTGCGTTAAGATTCTCACTGGAGTGGTGGTTCACATCCTAACGCCCACATTCGCCCGTCCGCCAACTCCTTTCTGTGTAGATAGGCGTGCCCGGGCGTTGAATGACACGGCATCAGAAAGCCCAAGCCTCCGTCCCGTAATTCCTCGCGGGGGAGGCTCCGGATGAAGGACATGACCTGGATGGGGGCGCTGCAATATACAAACGCAATGTAGCACGAAATTGGCAATGTGAGAAGCAACAGGGCGAGAAACCGTCGGCGGATTTTGGGGAAGCGGGTTTTCAGTGAGGGTGGAGACGTCGCGGATGACATGTCGGCGAGTGCCTTGGCCGCAAAGACGTGTAGTAGAGGAAGTAAGGGGTGAATAAATCGCCACTCTTTATGGCCGGCGAGAGAGTAGACGCCAATCGTCCAAATAATACAGTAGAGCATCGTCGTTAATATCCGGGGTTCGCGACCACGGAGTATGAACCATATTTCGCGAAGCACGAAGGGCAACGACGTCGTACACATGATGGGAATGGCTTGCGAGATATAATAATGCCATGCATTTCCGCCGTAGAAAAGCGAAACAGTTGAAAGGTTTGTGACCAGAAAATTGAGAGGTGTGAATGTCAGTTTACCGTAATACAGAGAATCCAGAAGAAATATCCCGGTGAGCGTGACAGCACTACAAGTGAAATTAGACATGCTAAGCTGGCGCGTATATTATCATACCTGATGAGTAAACCGTCTTGGATTATCGCGAAGAATGAGCTCCTGCTCAACCTTAGGCTCCAGAGAAGATGGCCAACCAAGAATACCCAGATCACGGCATTGGTAGGGCGGATTGCGCAAGCAAGGGCCGCAAAGAACAACGTCCTTCTTACTTGCGATCTGAAGACATGAGGATCCGTGTGATACGAAGGGGTAAATATGTACCTGTCAACCGCTACATGTGAGCCAAGATTCCAGGGATACAAAGATAGCGCAATTGTCGTTAGCGACGTCTCCAGTGAGTTCGATAATGACCGAGATAGCGAAAGCACATGAAAGAAGGAGGTAAGTGACACGAGCAGCTAAAAATGATTATGAGACTTGGTCTAGAACACCAATGCCTATAACAAACCGCGGTAGAGACGTAGCGCTCGCCCAAAACAGCTCTTGTCAAAGAACAGAGAAATATATCTGTCAAGGACGCAAAGGCACCGTGCAAAAGGCGAGGGCCTGCGATCTAAAAAATTGTCATCTTCTCAACAGAGGTGCAATATAGAACATACAACAAGCCAGTCACCCATAGGACCTGAATCAAAGCCAGTCACTTTCAGAGCCCAGTAGATAGGAACATTGAGCGCTGGGTAGAGAATGCTACGAATTGGACGTGGATTCAGCCATTCCCAAGTGAGATGTCCGTAGCCAAAGACAAGATGGTGCGCGGGCTCAAGAGCTTGGAAATATTCGTCCGGTTGAAATACAGTCCAGGTACAGAGAGCAATAAGGATTCTGACTTGCAGGGCAATTCCAACCTGGTATTTAGGTGTCATCAGACGCGATGTGTGGCAGGAGCAGCAAGCGAAAATAAGAGCAAAGCCATGTCCGCTTGCGGAACTTTGATGCGCACTCCACGCAAGCGGCCCAGCCAGCTCCTGAGTCAGAAGGAGGCTCCGGGTTGCCAAGATCTTATCAGCTATTTTTGACAAAAACGTTTTCTTTTTTTGCTGTTCCGCTCTTGACTTCTTCTCTGGCATCCACTAGTATGGATAAATACATGGAACAGAGAGCTGCTCTCATTCAGCACGACCGCTCTCTACGCTCTGACCACTCTTGTGAAATTACCGCAGCGGAAGCCAAGGCGGACACCATTGTTCGTGCAATTCGAGCGTCAGAGGCGACTTCGATCTGGGGCGCAGACCACCCTGGTATTCCCTGGACCCATGTTTCTCTAAACGACTCCGTTCTCATCTTTTCCAGATATACCCCATGTTTTCGGAGGCATGGAGTTTTTGACTGGTACATTACTTCAGCACTCCAAAGGCTTTGAATTCTGAAGTCCAGGACATCATTCAGGCCGGAGCATTATTTTGAAGACGAAACTTTTCGAGCTTTTAGTGAAGGCGCGTAAACGCCACTCGGTACATCGTTTTGCTCTGTCTTATGCGCATCCAAGATGCCCAAAGGCGCGCTTCTGCATGCCCATCTGGATGCAACCGTGAACACCGACTATGTCCTCAAAATTGCGTTGGAACAGCCGGCGCTACATGTTCGCGTGACTGAACCCCTCACTGCTCTCAACATTTCAAAAATTCTTCCAGAATTTAGAGCTCTTCCCAAGGAAATGTTCTCTGATTCTCCTGCATCGTTGACGGACGCGTCGTACTTGCCCAAGACGTGGATCTCCCTGAAAACGGCTCGAGCAGCTTTTGACACTCGTCTCGGTGGGCCAGAGGGGTTCGACAAGTGGGTAATTGGCGCCATGACCATTAACCCTTCCGAAGCATACCAAACCCACAATACAGTAGACAAGGCAAGTAGGAGCAGGATGTGAATATTTCTGTCTCGTATTTAATTGCAAGTACGCAGATCTGGGAGAAGTTCACGAGCACTTTCATAGTTTCCACGGTACGCATGTTATTTTCAGTCCTGGATGTTGTTCTCATAGCCGCATTTATTTGCAGGGTCTGATTCGCTTTGCTCCTGTCTGGAGCCAGTATATCTATGAATTCTTCCGCTCCTCCGTTGAGGATGGCGTCTCTTACACCGAAGTGCGAATTAACTTTTATCCCAAGTATATATTCCACCTCTTCTGTTAGCTTGAAATACGTCTCACTGGTTTGCAGATACATGTTCGGCGCGGACGGCCAAGAGAACGTCCCTCATCGAGACTGGCTCCTCATCTTCGACGCGACCCAAAATAGATTCAAGGCTGACTTGAAGCGTCAGGGACGAGAAGACGAATTTATTGGTGCAAGGGTATGTATGTCTCGTAGACGTCGATCCAAGTTGTCTTCAACTACAGTGCAGATCATCTACAGCACTCTGCGCTTCATCACCGTGGAAGAGTTGGAGCCATTTTTCGAAGATTGCATCGCTCTCAAGCAGGAGTTTCCTCACTTGATTGCAGGTATTTATTTCCACGCATTGAGATGCAGGATCCTAACCCTCTTCAGGCTTCGACCTCGTCGGCCCCGAGAACGTATTAAAGCCTTTGATCTACTACGCAGAAGGTCTGCTTCGCTTCCGTGAACGCCAGAAGGAGCTAGGGATCGACATTCCTTTCATCTTCCATGCCGGAGAGACTCTTGGTGATGGAACAGAGGCCGATGTGAACTTGTATGATGCAATTCTACTTGGAACCATTCGAATTGGACACGGGTGATGCTTCTGAATCCCTAGTATTATGGAAACTAGGATTAACAACGCCGCCATAGTTATTCTCTTTCAAAGCACCCCAAGCTTATGGAGGCTTGCAGAGAGAAGGGGATCCTGATAGAAGTCTGTCCTATATCGTTCGTTTTTGCCATCAAGAAGTGGCGGCGCCAGCTAACAACACTTGCCTTGCAGGAATGAAATCCTGGCAAGTGGAAATTGCGACCCTACGAACAAAATTAAAATTACTTTTTTCATAGCGGCTCTGCTCCTCTATGCCAATGCATCCGCTTCCAATCCTGATGAATAACGGCATACCTGTTGCTCTTTGCTCAGATGACCCCGCGGGTACGTTCCGATTCCTGAAAAGGACCTATCAATGTTCATCCTGATTTATCCCCAACAAAGCGTTCGGGAACCTCGGTTTGTCTTACGACTTCTACCAGGTCTGTTCAACGTGTATTTATGTCATTTGTCCACTTGCTAAATATTTTCACAGGTTCTTGTCGCAAGTGAAGTCACTGGGCTCATTGCACTTAGGGAGCTTGCCCGAGATAGCCTCAAGCACTCTACTCTTGAACCGTCCGAAAAAGAGCGAGCCATTTCTACTTGGGAAAAGCGCTGGGGGATGTTTATAGAGTCGATTGGACGTGTTCAGGTAGACCAGTAATAGTTGCCACAAAATGTGGCTATGTAGCAGTGTTTTGATATATTGTGCCCGCCCGCCTGAGAGCTCGCCTCGACAGTGTTCGACTCCTTCTTGTCCTTTTGGTTCTGGAGTCTGATCCTGCTCAGGTATGTGTGCCTTACCCGTGTCTCCTCCTTTCCTCCATCTTTTCCCCTCACCGCCGGCCACCCATCTCACTAGACCTCACTATCCCATCCCAATCCACTTAACCGGCCTCCTCCTTTAAACGGCTCAACCCATTCCAATCCTCTTGAACGGCTTTCCGTCTAACGATTACCATCCTCAATGCCAGACGCTGATACCAACCGAAAGCGGTCACGATCGCCTTCTGACAGTGAACAGCAGAAACACCCCAAGCGTGCCAATACCGGCGCAGCATCCACTTCGAATGACTCACCACCAAACGTTTCTACAGGCTCTGTTACCCATTCAGCAGCAACTGACGTAACCATGGTCGACGAAAAAGCTGCCTCTCCGGCACATTCTGACAAAAAGGACGGAACCAAAAGTCCCACGAACGATGGTGCCGGAAAGACTAGCTCGGGTTCTGCTTCGGGCGAAACTTCCTCTACCGCCGCCTCTGCTCCGTCCCCAATGATACACATGCGTTGTCTTATCGTGACCCAGGACGCGTCCATAATCATCGGCAAAGGCGGCACACATGTCAACGAGATCAGGGAAAAGAGTGGGGCTAGAGTTATGGTCTCCGAGAGCATTCCCGGAAACCCTGAGCGTATTTTGAACGTCAGCGGCCCCTTGGATGCCGTGTCTAAGGTAGGCATATACTTCTTTTTCTCCCGCCAGCGTTGACCTCTTTCGAAGGCATTTGGCCTTATCGTTCGGCGTATCAACGACGAGCCATTTGACGTCCCCTCAGTTCCCGGAAGTCGTGCTGTGACAATCAAGTTTATGATACCTAATTCACGCATGGGTTCTGTTATTGGCAAGCAGGGATCGAAGATTAAAGAAATTCAAGACGCCAGTGGTGCCCGTTTGAATGCTAGCGAAGGAATGCTTCCTGGCTCAACAGAGGTCAGTTTCTTCACTGTTCATTCAAGCGTCGTCTTAACTCAGCACAGCGGGTACTGAGTGTCGCCGGCGTCGCCGACGCTATTCACATCGCCACGTATTATATTGGTAACATTCTCATCGAGGCTCAGGAGCGTATGCCATCATCCACCAACTCCAGCTATCGCCCTTCGACCAACTCGCGCCGGCCACCGCCGCCCCATTCTCACCCCCATTCCAACCCCCCTCCTTCCTACGGCTCATCTTACGTTCCGGGCTACTCAAACCCGTACGGCTCAGCTCCACCTCCACCTCCGCATCATCCGCACAACCCACCTCAGCAACTTCAGACCCAGCAGATCTATATCCCGAACGACCTCGTCGGGTGCATCATCGGCAAGGGGGGTAGCAAAATCAACGAAATTAGACACATGAGCGCCAGTAATATCAAAATCATGGAGCCCGGCGCCGTGGCTGTGGGTACGAATGGTGCACCTGGCCCGGTTGGTGCTGCTGAAGGCGAGCGTCTGGTCGTGATTACTGGCCAACCTGCGAACATACAGATGGCAGTGCAGCTGTTGTATCATGTCAGTTTCCACCCTCTTTTTTGTCTCCGTTAACTAACGTTATGGACAGCGCCTGGAGCAGGAGAAGCAAAAGCAATTGCGAGCTCCGTAAAATTGACCACCGCTTTTGCTGTCATACTGTATTTTTTGTCCTTGCAAGTTTGCTGTCGCGTCGCTGGTGTACTTTGGCTGGCTCACCCTTTTTCTTGATGAAACTACATATATCTATCGTAATAAGTAGTCAAAAGTGCGGTCTTGTGCAAAAATGAACACTGAAGTTTTTCGAATGCGAAAGACATGGTTACATAAGCCGCTTAAACTTTTTTTGACTTCGTTCACTTGGCTCTCCCCATGTCATCGGTCCTCAAAGCTCAAAAGGCGAATGCCACGTCCAAGGCCGACCTGAAGGGCAAGAGAAAGGCGGACGAAATGGATGTCGACGAGGTGGAAACGGTGCTGCCTAAAAAAAAGAAAAATAAGCAACGGGTTCTACTGCTTTCTTCCCGTGGAATCACCCACCGGATGAGGCACTTCATGAATGACCTTGAGGTATTGCTGCCCCATGTTAAAAAAGGTGCGTAACCTGACGTCCGTTGCGCGAAAAGAAATTTTAACATTCACTTGTCCCAGACTCGAAACTTGACTCAAAGTCTCAGCTCCATCTGCTGCCAGAGTTGGCAGACCTCAACAATTGCAACAATACCTTGTACTTTGAGGCTCGGCGGCATGAGGATTTGTATATGTGGGCCGCAAAAACGCCAAACGGGCCAAGCATTAAGCTGCATGTGCAGAATGTGCACACCATGGACGAGCTGAAAATGACGGGCAACTGTTTGAAGGGAAGCCGCGGCCTCTTGAGCTTCGACAAGGGGTTTGACGATACGGAATGGGGCAAATTGACCAAGGAGGTTTTCACTCAAGTGAGTTCTTCCAAATCACATTGAAGAGAGAAAGACCGACACCGGTTCAAAGATATTCGGTGTCCCTTCAACGGCCAGAAAGGCTAAACCCTTCGTCGACCACATTCTTACGTTCTCTATCCTGGACGACAAAATCTGGTTCCGCAATTTCCAGGTTCGCAGCTTTTGCAAGGTGTATCTTTGGCCTTGCTGGCTCACAAGTTGTTGCAGATAATGGAGAAGGATCCATTGCAGCCCAGTGGTCCCCCGCAAACCACCCTCGTCGAGATTGGCCCCCGATTCGTGCTCACCCCCATTCGCATTTTCGAGGGGGCGTTCGGAGGCGCCACGGTGTTCTCTAATCCAGGTAAGCTTGCACATCATGAGGCGCTATGCGGTTTATTTATTCATGCGCTCTAGAATTTATTTCGCCCTCTGCTGTACGTTCTGCAATTCGGAGAGAACAAGGCAGCAAGTACGATCACCGTAAGGACGCGGAGGAGGAGAATGCCAAGAGGAAAGAGCTGCGCAAAAGGAGCGAGGATGAAGCTCGCTGTGTCTAAAGTATTTCGCGTGATAATCTTGAGCCCATTTTCGCCTTCCATTTTCCGGTGTTGTCTTTGAGTTTCGACGCGTCTATAACACTACTATTTCGAGTTCACTGCAGATGAGTCAAATAAAATGATGGCGGTCATCGTCGCACCTTTCTTGCATCCGGCCATGTTTAAATTTAACCCCAATCTTCTCGATGCAGCGCACCGCGAGGCAGACCGCAGAATTTCGCAACTTTAGCCCTCTCCATGACGCACACAATATTCTCTGGGCTACCTTGCTACCGCTCAGTCCAATTCGTGCCATTACACCGGCCTGACATCGTCGAAGCTGACCCCGCCCTAACCCTGTGGGAGACTTCAGACTCAATCAGCATCACCGCATACGACAATGGGGCGCACCAACAACCAGATGGGTCGCCAGGACGGCATAGTGTATGAAGATTGTCTTGGGGTCGAAATGTTTGATTGACTGGAACCAGACCAACCTGCTCTTGGCCGAATCTATGCTTCGCTTCTGCGATTATGGAGCTGGGTTACCTGATAATATTGTCGGTACAGACCAGACGGAGGCGCTGCGACAACGTTTTGTCAAACTAAGGCGGCATATTGAGAGGGCTCTTCTGCGTGAGGCGCGTATGGATGAAGCCCTGAAACAAGAGGGACGGAGTAATATACAGTGGGTTTATACCAGGACACTGAGTGCTGAATCTCTAACACTATTTGAAGGATGTGATTTGGAACCTTGTGCGGGACTGGGCGAAGCAGATCCAGGCTGAGCTGTTGGAATCTGGGCAGCGAACTGAACATGTACGCTATATATATATTATCCTGCTCTCCTTCTGACTGTGGGGTTCTAGTGGAGTTGTGACACCTTGCCCTGGATATTAGGACACCTCAATGCATGGGACGATATAGAATTCTCTATTCTTACCGTTTGTCATTCGAGTGCTTTTCTTTTTGCGAGACTGAGAAAATTTCCAGGAGTCAGGCATAATTTCTACAGTTGGGGGCATTATTTCCGCCCCAACTATCCCTATCATTTCCTACATGCCGCCCATTCGGCGTCTAGCTGCTGAACTCCTACGACGCTGGGTATTGCTTCCGGAAACTGCAATTCTCGATGCAACTGAAAAAACTCGTCTTGGATTGGCTATGCCCGTTATCGAGACGCCCCAGCCCGCAAATGAAAGCCACTCTATGCCTCGACTTCTCTATCATCTCAACGATGTCGCTCACGATTTTCAGAAATAAAAGATGCCCTTTCCGACCAGAATACCCCGAGAACCCTTCTCGCGATGGAGAAGATAGAGACCTGCCAGTGGGAAACTGAAACTCTTCCTGTTAGCTCTGACCTCGTTTCAACTTATGCAATTGTTTCTGACACATCTGAACTTCAGGCACTTGCGATCCTCAACTCGCTCCACGACTTGCAGAGGATCTTCGTCTACCCGATTTCCAGCCCCCCCTTACCCCGGAAAGTCAGGGACCGTCTGGACAGTCTGATCAAAAGATTCAGGCTCCCACACACATTGGCCGCACAGTGACGGGATACTCTTACTACCCTGTGGTCCGCTCTGATCCTACGCTCGAGCTCACGTTCCGCGACAGGAAGGCTCTCCCCTCGTCTTTTGCACCTATGTTTCAGCCGCCCCCGGCTGTATCAGATGAACGAATTTGGACGGACGTGAGAGTCAAGAGCAGCCTCGCCGAACCTGTCGACGTTCTATTCAAGCAGTTCGTTTCCACAGCCAATGCTCAACACCGGCACCCTCTTGCTCCCCTGCACAGTTTCAGCATCGCTGCTACGTCTGACCCCTTCTGCTCACACCCCGACAAGTCGCCCATGGGTTTACTTGAATTGCAAAAACAGCTGTGGGAGATCTCTCCGGGCCGATTCCTCCAAGGCCGAGTGAGTGACTTGGTCAGATTCCGCGGAGAGCAGCGTCGTCTGGTATCGTCGCGAACACTACTCAGGAGTAGGCACTGAACCTAGCATGAAAAAGCCTGACGAGCGTGTGCTACCAGCGTCTTGTGTGGCACCCTCGCATTGGATCCGTCCCTCTCTGCCGCCAGGGGGCAGTGGATGTTTGGATGTGTGTTCCGTCTCTAGCTTTTATCGGGAATGGCGCCGAGCTCTTCCCTAGGCTCGACTTCACCACCTGTGATTGCGAGCCACATATATGTGCCGCGCTCCTTCGAACGGCTGGGTATCTACCCTCATGCCGCGTACAGAAAGGAGGTCTCCAAGGACACCACGCCCGTCAAACTCGAGCCTCCCATCACCGCCGAACAAGCCAATGCGCTGCTGGGGCGGGCGATCCAGTACGAGGTTCCATTGGTGCCGATACCGCCGCTTCCTCCGACCGTGCGCGCTAAAAAGAAGAGGCGAGAGAATCCCCCGCCGGTTTACTGGGGTGTGGTTTGGGGAGTGGATACCACTGGCGCTCGGGGTGCGGTATTGAAGATATTCACTGGCGGGCAGTACTACGAGGCGTGTGGCACACTCACCGTCGGCGAACCTTGCGCCGTTCCGACCAGCCCCGTCGACACCGATTTACCATTTACCCCCAAGTGGGTTGGCCTCGTTTCTCTAGTCGATGCGTCCGAGGAAACCGCCCGCTGTGGTGGAGGCAAAAGCCCCGGATCCACCGGACCGAGACCGCTTGTCAGAGATCCTGGCCCTCGCAGGCGCGTCGTACCACAATTTGAGGTCGGGGTGGACGGCGACTGTGTTATCCTGGCGGGGGAGATTGCGCTGCACGGTGTTGATTCGCCGCACTCGATCGAAAAAATCCACAACTGTAAGCCAGGGATCTGGCAAGGCGGGCGCGCCGCCTGCGGACGCTGCCGAGGATCCCTTCGATATCTGGGTGCGTTGGGTGCGGGAGGGGACGATTGACCTCGCGCAGCCCGTTGAAGCCTTCGCGTGCGAGCGCGAGGCGGAGACAGACGTTGCGTGGACAGTGGTAGGAGGCGTTAGTGCAGACGGTGGGAGTATGGCGCTCCTGGCGCGGGGGCTGACTACGCCCGAGGCTGTATTTGCGCTGACTGGGAACGACGAGATGGATGTCGACTCTTTCGTGGAGTGTATCGTTTTGCATGGGCAGGAAGAAGACTCTTTCTATATTCCTGCTGGGGTCTCGTCGTACACCGGTGGGGACGGGGGCTTCGACGTGCTCACTGCGTCTGACGCGGAGGGGCGAGTGGTGGGTGTGCGGATAACTTCGGGCATGTAATCATGGCACGAGTTGAAAGTACTGAATTAGTTGTCCAGAGACTATCGATTGTACCCCATTTACAGTTCGTATCGCACGTACACTGGCATTACTCTTCGATAGGCCAGAGCCATCTGCTGGATTTCCTTATAATAAGGACTCGACCACGCGCGGTAGATTTCGGCCCTTCGGGGCACGTTCGTACAGTTCGAGCGTCCGCGCAACGTGCTCTTATGTATAATTACGGATTTGCGTAGACTCGAACCAGTATCTTTTGGAGGAGGAGGAGGAGGAGGAGGATGGATTCTAGCCGCCACGGTCCCAATGAGGAACAAGCTTGATTATTTCTCGCAGTAGCTGACCTGGATATCTCGTACACTAGACAAGGATCGACTGTGGCGTTATAGTTTGTGGGCGCCTGTAGGCCCGTTGGCCCCAAAGGGGACAGTGAACACTCGCGGCGCGTCGAAACCATTGGAAGACCCCATGCATGAGCTCCCGACATCGTACGTTCCCTACCCGTCATCCTTTTTTACAGTGATCGAGCCACACGTCTTTGCAATTCCGGGGGCAAAGTGCGGTAAATGGCCAGAACTGAGCGGAGAACAGCTACCTAGATATTAGGATGTTTCATATCTGACAAATATCTTGAGGTACGAAAGTTGAAATAGTCGATGTCTGCCTCTGGGAGTTGTCTGGGAGACTAAAAGAACAGAGGTCTGTTCCGGTTGACCGTCGCGGATCCATTCAAACGGCGCACATTTGATACAGCCACAGACACGATTGTTTCATAGTCAATGTCTTCTTGTCTTCTGTCCGGTGTGGCAGCACCCACAAACGCCACACTCTTGAACACGGGCTCGGAAGTGTGCGCAAGGAATGGCAGTGCCTCTTTCGGCCTCAGGCTTCCGTGGAGTATCGGAGCTTTTTCTCAGCAGTCGGACTCCACCTGTTACCGTACCCCAGGCTACCTCAGGCTTTTCAGTCTCTCTGCGTCGTTCCATCGAGTGTTCCTTTGGAAGCGGAGGCGCACCAGTACCGGCGATTCGATATCCGGATACTCAGGTTGCAGGCCCGTACGCGAAGAGATGTTCTGATTGTCGGTGTGGCTGTGGATGACGTCAACGGTCAAGCACCGCTTTGGCCGACTTATTACTAGCAAGTCCCGC
The DNA here is from genome assembly GCA_029282285.1 of Mycena rebaudengoi. Classification (NCBI taxonomy): domain Eukaryota; kingdom Fungi; phylum Basidiomycota; class Agaricomycetes; order Agaricales; family Mycenaceae; genus Mycena; species Mycena rebaudengoi. Next base: position 1,300,099 of record JARJCX010000007.1, read on the forward strand.
GACAGTTTCGGGTTCATTTGCTTTCCTCTCATGCCTCCCACAAATCTCAACGACACGCAGCTTTCAGAGTCCTACATTCAGGACTCGTTCCACAGCTACCTCAAATCCTCTCTTACACAGGCAAAGGCCGAGCGACTACTCGATGCCGATATTCTTAGCAGCGCACAGGCGGATCTTATGATTACTGGTGCGGCGCATCTGTTGCGGTTTACATTCACGAAGCTTATTCTATTCCTAGGCCCTGCTCTTTGTCTATACTTTGCGGCGCTACGATGTACCACGAATCCGCCCTCTGTGCCCCTACCGCGACATACCAAGAGCTCACAGCCTATGGAACTGTCATACGACAATTGCCCACCTGCATTCGTATCTTTTCTGCGGGTGTGGAGCAATACTGTGCCCCACATCCAGGCACTGGCTCCCGAGTACCAGCATGACCTTGCGCGAATGATATGCAATCTCGAGCCCCTTGTCACGCCGGTACAGGCTTCCCTGAATGGCATTGCTGCGGATTTGCGCGCGGTGGCAATCGAGATTAGCCAGCGGCGGTCCTTCCAGGACCGCTTACTGCCGGCGACCTGCAGGCCGCGCTGGACTCCGGCGCCACGCCTGTATCGCCGTCGAAAAAGGCAGCATTTGTACCACCTCCGTCGTACGACGCGTCCCCCGCCTCCTCTGCGCCCTCCTCTCCGCGTTCTTCTGTCGACGGGCATCTCCAGGCCCTCGCCTCAATACGCCAACCACGACCTCCCCGCACAGTCGCCATCCTACCTCTCTCCCGCCCGGGTCCGCCGGCACGGCTTCCCCCCACGCAGTCCCCCGTCGCCCAAAATCCTCGCCTACAACTCGCCCGCGATCGAATTCATCCGCGAGACCCTCTACGCCTCCATCGCCGACGCGCTCGACCGCCAGCCGTCCCTCCGCGCGCTCCTGAAGAGCGACCCGCCGCGCGCGTACTTTGCCTCGGTCGCGTTCGCCGTGCTCGACGTCGCGACGTCCTCCATGACGCCCGACGGCGCGGTCATCGGCGTGCTTGGGCAGAACCTGACCCTCGCGCAGTGCCCGCCGGAGCTACGCCCGTTCATGGCGGAGCTGGCGGCGATCGGGCGCCAGGCACGCGAGATCCAGGACGAGGACGACATGACGGCGATGCAGTATGTGCAGCGCGGGAAGGCGGCGCCGCCGACGCGGATGGACCGCGTGCGCGGGATGCTGGAGAATGGGGTCGGGCATAGTCTGAGTAAGCGGAGAGGTGCGGAGGACAGGCGGAGCGGGGAGAGTAGGCGTAGTGGGGAGAGCAGGCGGAGCGATGAGGGCAGACGCAGCGTGGAGGGGCGCGCGGTGTCATTTACGAATCGGATTAACGCGCTGAGCCTGGGGATGACACGGCTAAAGGCATTCAGGGAGCGGCAGGAGGACGTGTTTAAGGTGCTGGCGGGGATTGGAGCATGACCATGACTGTTTTTTTCTTCCCTTCTCTCGTTTCTTGGGTGCATTTGGACTTTTAATTATTGCTTATTTTACGTTGCTTCAGTGCACCCTCCAGTCTCTAAATGACTTTGTTGTATTTTTATCTTTGGATTTGTACCTTACTATACCGTTACTTTACATGTAGCCTGAGAATATTGACATGTTCTGTCTTTATGTCAGTGGTCAAATTTGTGCCGGTCAAAGCGCCGGTTACTGAGTAGCCGGATGCCGCGTTTTGCCAATCTCCTTAGACGCAGCTATAGTATAATGGCTAGCTACCCACCGCCGAAGCAATATCCGCCCCTGCTGCCGATCTTTCCACCCCCGCATTCTGCGCTTCCAGCAGTGCTCCCATCCATCCCGCAGCGAAGTGATTTCTCACCGCGATTCACCGTCTCGACGCACCTTGTTCCCGGCGCCCATTTGCGCTGCACACCCCCTGTTGCGACGCCCCCACCCCCGCCCGACAAGGAGCACAGAGAAGCCCGCGCACAGTGGGTGCGGAGAGGAGACTGTACGGCCGCGCGGGACGGTATGAGCGAGTTCTTTGGAGCGCGGTCAATCCGGTATCTGCCTGTGCGCAAGAGCGACTCTCCTCCGACGGGAAATGGACTCACATTGTTTCTCGCGCACGCGAATGGGTTCCCAAAGGAGGTTTGTTGCTCCGCGGATATTTGTATAAACTAGCCTGACATTGGCGGCAGACTTGGGAGCCGATGCTATTGGATCTGCTGGACACGCCCGGGGGCGCCTTGATCGACGAGGTGTGGGCATGGGAGGCCACGCACCATGGCGCGTCGTTCATCATCAACGCCGCTGCGGGGACGCCAGCTTGCGAGCTGTGCGGCCCGTTTCTCGATCTACTGCTCTGCGCTGAACTGTCAATAGGCGACTGGGGCGACGATACGCGCGACGTGCTCAACTTCCTCATGCACTTCCTCCCTTCCGAGATCGGCACCAGAGCTGCCCCTGCATCTCGAGCGCATACCCCCGGAGGAGCGCGCCCTCCGACGTCTGCGCTGGGTTCGAGGAAGCGTACGCTGCTTGCGGTGGGGCATTCTTTTGGAGGCTGCTGCTGGTGCGTCGCCTCCTCACACCACGCTGAGTGAGAATACATCAAGCATGCAGCACCTGGGCCGCCCTCACACACCCGCGCCTCTTCTCCGCACTCATGCTCCTCGACCCCGTCATCATCCGCGCCATATCTGACCCAAAAACACACCCCGGCCCTAGGAACCCCCTCCTCGACGGCGCCGTCGCGCGGCGCGATTCCTGGTCCTCCCGGTAGGCCTCCCTCGCGCCCCCGCAAATCTAACGTCTCATCTAAATAAAACCCCACAGGGAAGCCGCCCACTGCCGCCTTCGCCGCCAACCCCTTCTTCGCAGCCTGGGACCCGCGCGTACTCGCCGCGTACGTCGCGCACGGCCTCGTCCCGTCCGCGCCGCCCGCCACGGGCGTGCAGCTCGCTATGTCGCGCATGCAGGAGGCGCTCGTCTTCGCGGGCTCGGACACCAGCGCCTTCGTCTGGGACCTCCTCCCCACGCTCGAGGAGCGCGTCGAGCTGCGCTTTGTCGTCCCTGGGCGCGAGGGCGCGCCGGAGTGCGTTGTTTAGTGAAATGCGCGCGCTGTTCCCGGACTGATTCGTTTGTAGACTCGGCAAGCCAGGCTCGACGGCGGAGCGCGTGTGGCGCAGGCCGGAGAACGCGTCGAACGTGCGTATGCCGAGTGCGGGGCATCTCATCGTGCAGGAGGCACCGCGGGATTTGGGTACGATTCTTTTCCCTTTTTGTGGCTGTCGCTCATCACGTATTCTGTGCCAGCACACGAAATTTCGCAGTTTGTAGAGAAGAAGTACGGGCCCGTCAAGGCGCATCTGTGATTATAGTAAGTACTGAGTGGATTATTTAATGTATCCTCATTATCAATGCGGAAAATGACCTCAGATTGAGGTGCATGCTACTCTTTGCTCTCTTGCTCACCTGTTTTTTTTTTTCATCCCTGACGCGGTCACGTGCCATGGACCCTATCGCGACCTTGTGGTAAGGATTGCAAGGCAATAATGATGAACGTGTTTGAAGAATTGAAACAAGGTTGAAGCTGCCTCGTATTACTACCTCCATTTTCTTCTGGTAAGCACGGAGCGTGTGTTTACGCTCATTGAATTGTCAGGCTGTCAGCCACCTCAAGCGCCTTGCCTCTTCCTCCCACCTCGCTGGCAGCAAATCCCCACGCTCACGACGTGCATCTACGTTTTCCTTCTCTTGCCGTTTCGTGAAACACTCTTTTGCACTACTCCGTCCCGCACCAAAACTAGCCAATGTCCAATATTCCCCAGACGCGCCGTGCATTCCAAGCCCAAGCCACACCCAACAGAGCGGTGCCAGACTCCGCCTCTCTAATGCCGAATCTTCTGACCCGTATCATGCCGCAGATACCCAAAAATTTCCGCTCTGCGGGTGCAAGAAACCGCCCAAAAAAAGCTTATACCGGACAGGCCTTTTGGATTTTGGGGCCTAAAAAAGCTTATCTTTGGACAAGGATTTTCAAAAATTTCGCCTTAAAAAAGCTTATATTCCGGACAAACCTTGGCGGGAGCTTCACGGGCCTAGATAATCTGTCACGTCACAATTATCTTTTCTCTACGTCTCACCGTACTCCTGGCCGCGCTCTGCTCGCCGAAACGGTGCATGCTTACTGGTACAACGTCTGAGAGGCTTCTTTGAGCCTTTTCTTTGCATCAAGACTCCTAGAACTGACACACAATGTTATTGGGACTGACCAACTCCGACCAATCGTCGCCGGAACGGCTCTAATTATATTCTCGAAACCTGGAATATGGACTCTGAGGGTCTTAAATGTTGTCCGAATTAATTGGACTTGTCTGTAATTCAACGCCGCAATTTCAAAAATTTCAATTCCAAGATGCCGAAGGAATCAGCAACTGCCTCTCAAGTCTCTGGCCGCTTATAGGACTCTGGGTGATCAGGCCACACCTCCAACTCCTTCTACAATGGGCTTCCGTAAATTCCTGAAGCTCCTCATTTCCGCTGCCTCTGTGCAGAAATCCCAGCATTATTGATAATGGCTTGAAAATTCCTCGCGGAATTCAGGTGTTGGCCTATTGGTGCGATAAAGCCCTTCCGATTCTGTGAACGCGCAGTGAGTTTACTCTACAATCTGGTTCATAATTTTTACCGGTCATTTGCAGGTCACACAATTATTGAATATCAAAACAGTATACTGGTAGTATATGAAGAGGATGGACCGTATCCAGCTGCCTCTCTTGTGAATTCCGATCACGTCGCTCGTTAATGTCTATGTATATATTCTTGTTCCGTCATTCAGTAAATTGAGCACGCTGCGTTGTGTCCACTTCTCGGGCTTATTGAGCTACTGAATTTGCTGAACTGTAGGCTTCAGTAGTTCCAATGAACCCCTCCTTTTTCTCCTCTCTCTTTACCCAGTACATTGAATCATAAACCGGCAATTTTGCAAAGGTGGGTGATCAATAATAGGATAAGAAGGATAAATTGTGAGCCCAGCTAGGTCCCATTTCGGAATACTTTTTTCACGGTTGCTCTTGTCATTTCCCTCCCACAAAATCGCACCTCCCTCCCTCCCTTCTCGCGCCACCGCAGACTTTTACGTTTACTTGCAGGAGGGAGGGCTTCGTCACGTCTTGGTCTGTGTCCCTTGTATGGATTGATCTCGTCGCGAGATTACTTAATGTCAATGCTCCTACGAGAGAGATAGTCGGTTAACGGCGCAAGCTACTCTACTGTGGCTAAGATGTCGGCGTAAGATAACTACGCAATAAATAGGTAATGAGAAAGTGGTTGTATGTAGGGTTTTGCAGCGCGTTCAAAGTATCCACTCGGCGATTTTATCTGCGTGGTATGCGTGCGTAGTGTCTCGGGTAGAAAGAATAGGGTGACCTGAGGGATGAGTATCATAGGGCATAAGAATCATGGGTAGAAAGAAAAGAGAGAGGAAAAAAAATGGCCAGTACAGTATCTTGTTGTTGAACCCGAGCCTTCGAGTCCGACTCGCGCGCGTGTGGCAGTGTCGGCTCAATGCCGTTTTCATCATCCTACAACAACCCCTACCAGCCAAAACCTGGTTGATTGGGCGCCCTATAGAAACCCTTACCTAAAGGTGGCGGGAATTCCTTGTTATTGGAAAACGGCAATCGGAATGGGACCCTCCGTGGCGATGTCCGGCGTATCAGAGGCTCTCCGGCGACGTGAGAAAGACAAGTGATGAGATGATGACTAATATACGTCCGGACCTAATAGTAACATGTAAGGTAGCGGCCATACAAGTACGGTTGCCCCACGTGACGACCCAAATAGGGTGATTCTGGGATTGTGCAATGAGTATGGAAAATCCGGCTCAACAGTTCTGTGTATATGTATCATAAGATGGTTCCCAAATATTTTGAGAACTTTTGGTGCAGAAATGGAGGACGAGTTCCCAAATTGATGGGAACTTCCATTTGCCATCAATCCATCTAAATCTTGGAACTAGTCATTCAGTTTCTAACCTAAATATCCCAGAATATTTGACAGTAGTCCTAAGAGGCATTCAAAGAGAACTGTTGGGCCGGATTTTCTCTCTGTGTTAGAGGTAGGCCGGATTCATGGAAAGATTCTGAAATCCGCCCAATAAGGTGATGCATCACGTAGGGTAACCGTACTTGTATGGCCGCTACCTTACACACGTCAATCTACGAGAGTCCATGTCTATCTACGAGAGTCTACGAGAGTCCGTGTCTGCCCGACTACACTACTACACCACCTAAACGGACGGCTTGATTAAGTTCCAGCCCTAGGCGGTCTTTTAACTGCGCAAGCAACTCCTGCTTCGCCTCTGGACCTAAATACTCCCCATCCTCCACAATTATCCGTCTGTCCGTTCTTTCATCATCGTTACTTGTCTGGATCCTGAAGGGACCAGAATCAAGCAATGTTTGAAAGGTGGTTTCGTAGTCTGGGGCGATCTGCTTTAGCCATCGTTCGGCCGTGGAACGGTCTGGTCGCGGATGTTGAGCATTATTTCGCAAGTCTCGTAGGTTTTGCCGGCGGGCGTATAACTTGTAGCAAAGGTCCCACTCGTCTTCGGTCAATGCCTCAAGTACCGTATGAAAAGCCAAGTCAAGAGTGTTGGGGTCGTCGCATGGAGGATTAGGCTGATAGCGCAGAAGATGGAAAACTGAGCACTGGTCAACCGCTGTTGAATGGAAAAGTGTCACCGACTCACTGTAAGTCAGTCCGTTCTGTTTCAGGGTCTCTTTTTCTTCTTGTGACAGATGACCTAACGAGGTCGAAAATTCGATCGTTGAAGGCTACAGGCGATTGAGCCAAGGAATCTAGTTATTGAAGGAACACACACCTCTGAGAACACCATCAACGACCTCGTATTCCTCCGCAAGTACCATCGTCTCAACGACATGTTCTAGGGTTATGATTGTCGCCTTCAGTTGCTCTATATTCCAGAGCTCATGCTTTGCGCGGTCCCGCCTACGCTCCTCGACGTCCTCCTCACGCTCCCGCCTACGCTCCTCGGCGTCCTCCTCGCGCTCCCGCTTACGCTGGGCGGCGTACTCCTCGCGCTCCTTTGCGAGCGCCTCCTTGAACGAACTCTCCAGCTCTGTAAACCGGGCCTCCTGAGCCTTGAGTCTGATTCATTGCCTGGTCAACTTATGATGGGGTAAGGGATAGCAAAGTCGACCTACTTGGTCTTGATCTTTAGATGTCTTTCTTCTGCACGATCTCGTTGGATTATGATCCCTCCCACTGGCACGCCGCATGTGCACGTAGTCGTCATCGTCCCAGCTACTGTCCGGCGGAAGGGCCTTGAGCTGGAACGAGTTCAGCGCTCTTATGGTGGGTGAATGTATGTGGATAGTTTGGTTTGCTTTGTTGGGAGAAACGATTGTGACGGTGGTCATAGTGGATAGAAGAGGAATCAATGCTTAGGGGTTGGCTGACATTGTGTAAGATCGCGCATTACGTGACTCCACTTTATGATCATGCCGCCATTGGCGACCTGCTCACCTTCCCTCCCTTCAGAGATCGGCACCGAGCTGCCCCTGCACCTCAAGTGCATACAGCGCGCTATCCGGGTTCGAGGAGCGCACGCTGCTTGTAGGGCATTCCTTTGGAGGCTGGTGCTGGTGCGTCGCCTCCTTCACTAGTCTCGTAAACCCCTTCATATGACGAATGTGAGGACAATCGACACACAAGTATATAAACCTTACACCACATGGAGTGAAATACATGACCCGCGCCTCTTCTCATGCTCCTCGACCCAGTCATCATCCGCGCCATATCTGACCCAAAAGCGCGTCGCGCGGCTCGATTCCTGGCCCTCCCGGTCGGCCCTTCCTCGCGCCCACAAATCCAATGTTTCATCGACCCGCGCGTTCTCGCCGCGTACGTCGCGCACGGTGTCGTCCCGTCCGCGCCGCCCGCCACCGGCGTGCAGCTCGCGATGCTGCGTATGCAGGAGGCGCTCGTCTCCGCGGGCACGGACACGAGCAGCTGAAGTCTGGGGTCGCCTCCCTGCGCTTGAGGAGCGCGTCGAGCTGTGCTTTGTCGTCCCTGGGCGCGAGGGCGCGCCGGAGTGCGTTGTTTAGTGAAATGCGCGCACTTTTTTCTGGACTGATTCGTTTGTAGACTCGGCGAGCCAGGCTCGACGGCGGAGCGCGTGTGGCGCAGGCCGGAGAACGCGTCGAACGTGCGTGTGCCGAAGTGCGGGGCATCTCATCGTGCAGGAGGCGCCGCGGGATTTAGGTACGATTCTTTTCCCTTTTTGTGGCTGTCGCTCATCACGTATCTAGTGCCAGCACACGAAATTTCGCAGTTTGTAGATAAGTACGGGCCCGTCAAGGCGCATCTGTGATTATAGTAAGTACGAAGTGGATTATTTAATGTATCCTCATTATCAATGCGGAAAATGACCTCAGTTTGAGGTGCATGCTACTCTTTGCTCTCTTGCTCACTGTTTTTTTTTCCTGACGCGATCACGTGTCATGACTCTGGTAAGCACGGAGCATTGAATGTCAGGCTGTCAGCCACCTCAAGCGCCTTGCCTCTTACTCCCACCTCGCTGGCAGCAAATCCCCACGCCCACGACGTCCATCTACGTTTCCTTCTCTTGCGTTTCGTGAAACACTCTTTTGCACTACTCCGTCCGCACCAAACTAGCCAATGTCCAATATTCCCCAGACGCGCCGTGCATTCCAAACCCAAGCCACACCCAACAGAGCGGTGCCAGATTCCACCTCTCGTCCTTACCCAGTCCAAGCCGTCCAAACGCTTCCGCACCAAGTCCAAGCGCTTCCCCGTCAGGCAGTCCAAGTCCCATCGCCGCTCGAGCCGGGCCGCCTCGACGTGCTCGCCGCCTCGCGCCAGGCAACGGCATTCGCCTTCGCTCTCCTCGGGGGTTGTGGGCTGCGTGGGCGACAGATCAGGGTGCAGAGGATGGTGGTGGCGCGCAAGGTTGCCCGGGCGCTGGATCCGGAGATGGGGATGCCTGGCACGGGAACCTGGAGGACTCGCCGCGCGATTCTGTGGAGGACACACAAATTGCGCAGTCCGCATTCTGGATACCAGCGCATGAGGATCGGGCTGCGATTACAGAGCCGCCGCGTACGTCTCCTGAATCGTTAATCGGTGGGAGATGCAGTGACGACGAGTACCTCGGAGGACGCGCAAGCCGAAGTCGCGGAAGACACGGAGGAAGTACACGCCGCTGTAGCTGCCGAGCCGCAACCCGAGCCGCAACCCGTCCCGCCCCCGCATGTGCCCAATCTCGAGCTCCGTACTGCACTCATCCTCAAAGTCCAGAGCCTGACATTCGCGCGTGTATCCCGCCTCCTCTCTGCCCCCGTCTTCGCCGTGGCACCCGCCCCCGTGCCCTGCGACGACCCCTTCGCGGACACCTGCGCCCCCGCCCCGCCGAAGCCGCCCGTGCCCGTGAAGCCGCCCACTCTGCGCTACGGAGCCAGCCTCCAGTTCCGTCCCGACCAGGACAGCCCCACGCCGCAGGCGCGCATTACCCGCCGCTCGCAGACGACAAAGTTTCCCCTGGGATTCGATGCCAAGCCCGCGGCGCCGCGCGAACCACGTCCGATTCCCGGGGTGTGGGCGCCCCATCCCGCAGGCTCTCGCTCCTGCGCAATCGCCATCAAAGCGCCGCCGAGCAACCACAAGCTCAAGGCTGCCGCCGCGTCGGACAAGGAGAATCGGGCAGTTGATTAGCTTGTTCAGTGGCCACATTTTACTACGCTCTTTTTTTTTTGACTTGCTGCCTGTCTCGGGAATTGTAATAAAATGTTTATTATTGCAAAATTCAGTCGTCGAATTGAGTATGATACAGATGTTTCTAGCCGAAACGAAAAATGATACAGATCGGAATGACCGAGTGAGGCATTAGTGGCTAGCTAGTATGGTATGAGTGCATAAAGAAAGGCGAAGATATAAAGCAAGGATCGTGGGTGACTAACAGTGGTAATGAGAGCAGGTAACGGTAAGCGAAGATGCACACGATTAGGTGGTTGAAGTTCAGATTAGGATTAGAGTGTCGAGGCGTGAAGGATCGTCTTTATCAGGTCGTGGAGGATAGCTCCACCGCTAGGGGCTGCGCGGGCAGGGAGGACAGGTCCATAGGGGAATCCGAGGAATGTCGAGGCGTGTATAGAGGGAGGGGTGTGGCGTCCATCTTCCGGTTACCCTCCGAGTCGAAGAGTTGCGAGTACACGGGTAGATTCACCGCGTAGGGGAGGAGAGGCGGGAGGGCGGGGTACGAGCCGTCGGGGAGGGGCGACTGGAAGAGCGCGGACAGGATGTCGCGCGATGGGAGCGGCGGTGCGATGCGCCCGAACGCGAGCGGCAGCCGGAAGCGCAGGTCGTCGGTCGCGAGCTCGCCGCTGTCCGTCTCGTACGTGCAGCGCAAGGACCAGTGTGAGCTCATGCGCTACCTCGTAAAGCGGCCCGGTGGCGGTGGGCCGCACCGTGAGAGCGCCTTCCCACTCTGAACCGGCATCCGGGTGAGGTGCGATGTGCTGCTCAAATGGGATAATGGTCTCCAGGGTGTACCAAGATGCGGTATCCTTGGTAGCGTCGTCCTTGAAGATGGAGGTGTCGGACAATTGGTACATTCCTGGCTCGTCAGGAGCAAGCAGCGAGTATGAACAGGTCGTGCTGTGGGCGTCTTTGACGTGAGAATAGAGTCCCATATTATATAGGTCGCTCATGAAATGGGTGCGGAACAGTGGATTATTGGGAGGTTGCGCCTCTAGTGCCGGTACGGGATAGTGGGTTTGATCAAATTCGTCGGAAAGTTTTCTGGGAGTCGTTGAATACTTTAAAAGAAAAGAAGATCGCAAGGTGCTGCTGACCTGCACTTTTCAGTTTGAACAATATCGAGCTTGAACATCGTGAGCTGGAGTCGCTTGCAGTCTGCAGCATTTAGATCCTTGGTTCGAATACGAAGCGTGAAACGTAAATTTTCATCGCAAACGTCGACGTATTGCGGTACCGAGCCCAGCACTTGAATGGTCGAAAGGACGTCGGGGGGGATGCGCAAGCCCTTATTAGAAGGCGCAGATACGGTCGGTTTATCAAGGAGGTAGTTTATGGCCGCAGGAGTAATCGGCTCGTCCGTGGGCGGTTGAACGAAGCGGCGGATCGTGACAGTCGTGTACGTGTTGAGGGATCTCGTGCGGGAACGGAAAGGAGAGCAAAGAGTGGTCAGAGACCAAGGCGTGCTCCTCTGATTCTCCACGACGACGTATTTCATCTGTACTTGGAGGAAATACTGGGTAGATGCCCCTAGTCCATGACCGGAAAACTCATGAGAGGCGGGTAGCCAACCAGGAACAGGGAGATCAAAAACAACATTCCAGCGACCTGAGCAGATGTAAATTAGAGGTGATCTGAGTATGGCCACACAAGGACACGCACATGGTTCGTCAGAGTCTTCATGGCCTTCATTAGTTAGTTCAAGCAGCTGTTCCGGAGCCAGTTCGCGAGATATTGAGCATAGTCGAAGTGGGGAGTAGCCTAGGTCCTCTGTTATGACTTCCGTTTGTCCCTCAAAGGTAAGGACTAGAGATTGAAGAAGAATGCGGGCCGCACGGCGGCGCTCGAATATGGAATAAGGAGAGCTGAGCGCAATGCTAACATGCCCAGAAAGAGAGAAGGCAGAACTAGAGGGATTTAGTACCATTGAAGAGAGCCATTGACGACGCAACTCACGTTCTATCCGGTGCGCCGTACATGTCCAGTGACGCCGCGGCGGGGACAATCTCTATTGAAACTGACATGATGATTCGTGAATAATGGAGGAGGAGACAATAATAGCCTGCGATGCGATAATGGAGAGAAGAAGCCTATTATATAGATATTAGTGGGGATTAGGTGAAGTACAAACGTGGAACAAAAGGCTTTTCAACCCGAAATGACAAAGGTTTCGCCTAATTGGGACACGATCGTGTCATCCCATCCCTGACGATACATGAAAGCGACGCCAAATTGTATCGTTTGCTTCCGTTTCTGGATTTCCCTTTAAGGATTCCTTTTGTTTCACAGAAGTGCAATGGCAGGTGATCGACCGACAGAATACAAGGGCACTTAAGGGAGCCAGAAGGGCGACGCAGGTTGCAGGTTCCCAGTATTAGTAGTTCCCGCCTCGCGTCCCATTGTGAGAGCCAGGGTATAGAGATCGTAAATCAGAGGTCTGAGTGAAAGTGCAACAAATTGAAATTCGATCGAGTGACGTTCGAATTTGACGTGAGACACGCAGCACGTGGAAACGGAAAGGCCTAAATAGGATAATAGTTCCCGGTCAAAGCGAGAATTTGTTCCGGTATGTTACGGTTTCACTCGTATTGCTTATTCATGTTAGAATTCGTCCCAGCGAGGCTAAGATTGGCGAGCACGAGGGGAGTAAACCAGCAACAAGAGATCGTCTGTCCTCATAGGTACATGGTCGTACGGAGGCAGACGGATAGCGTACACAGAGGTAAAGCGATGAAATGTCATGGAAAGCTTACGTGAGACGGTCCGTGCTTCCGACAACAACCGCGAGCTCTTTGCTGCTCGCAAACCCACTCCGGTCCAGCCCGGAATATATTCCAACAATTCATTGCTTATTCATTCACACTTCGACCCTTGTGGCTTTCCTATTAATATGAGTTACCTCAAGTCTGCTGACTTATAGCAGTTACCAGCATGGTTCCCCAAATCCTCATGTATGTATCCATCCAATAATGACCAAAATCAATTCTCATATCCTGGTAGCACCGGTTCCACGGGCTACATTGGCGGGAGTGTTTTAGCTGGTATTACCGTTGCCCACCCTGAATACCAGATCACCGCTGTACTACGCAAGGTTTCCCAGCGCTACGCCGATGCGTATCCCCATGTGAAGACGATCGTGGGCGACTACGACAACGCTGAACTACTCGCCAAAGTAGCCTCGGAACATGACATCATAATCCGTGCGGGACACCAGCTAATTTGGCTTCAAAATTAATTCTCCAGCAGATGCAGGAGACTCTGACCACAAAGGCGCAATGGAGGCGCTCCTTGCGGGACTTGGCAGGCGCACCACGCCAAGCTTCCTTATCCACCTCAGCGGGACGGCATGCATTTCGGACTTTTACGATGGCATCTACGGCGCCCTCAATCACCGAGTCTGGTCCGACGTCGACGATATCGACGAGATCTTGCACCTTCCCGAGGACCGCCTCCACACTCACGTCGACCGGCTCGTCTGGGCCGCCCCGGAAACCCACGGCGCGCACATCCACACCGCAATAATGTGTCCGCCCGACATCTACGGCAAAGGCCATGGCCCGGGCATTACGCAGAGCTTCCTCGTGCCTTTCACCTACGACGCAATTATAAACAAAAAGGCCGCCTTTTATCTCGGCACAGGCGAGAACGTGAGGAGCTTTGTGCACATCGACGACGTGATGAGTCTGTATGTCCGCGTGGTGGAGGAGGCGGTCACTTCGCTCGAAACCGGGACCGTGCGCAGCGAATGCTGGGATAAGAATGTGCAGCACGCCTCCGCACGAGTTCGCTTTGCTGACACCTCCTTCAGGGCTTCTACTTCAACTCCAGCGAGGAGGTCGTCTGGAAAGATATCGCAGCAGTTGCGGGCAAGGCCATGGTGTCTCTAGGGCTCATCGAGTCCGCGGAGCTGAAGCAAGTTTCAACTGAGGAGATCAACCTTCTTTTCAATTTCAACGGGGTTCCCCTTGGACTGTACATGTTTGGTAGCAATTCCAGAAGCAGGGGGGACCGCGGGAGCAAAGTATTCGGGTGGAAGCCTGCGGCGCCTTCTACTCTCCTGGACGTGTTGGAGGAGGATCTGTTGGCCCACCACCTGAATAAAGAGAGGAAGACGCAGTGAGGGTACGTGGGAAATTGGAATAAATATACACTTGTTAGTCTGGAATGGGAATATTAGTGAGAAGAATGGGAATGGGTCAAAGTCGTTGAGCACCCGAGCCTCGATGAGCTCCGTAATAAGACTGCTGAAGCTAAGACTACGAGGCGATGAGACTTTTTTTTTGGTAGCACATGTGGTTGACGCAGTCAACCGCTCGTACCTGTGCGTTTGAATTTACATTCAATCTAATGAGGAATTCGCCCAGTAATATCTGGTATACATTGACCCTTGTCTGCAAGGCATACGACACAAAGCAGAGGGACATGCGTTCAATGCTGCCTAAGGTGCTCATACTCCTTGGTCCCTCCAACCTAACTAAAAGTCTGAAAAATCGAGCTGATAGAAGGATTGCTATGGGCCAGCGTGAGCGTGATAACCGCAAATATGTGTCAAGCTCTCTCACCTTATAAAGACTCATGACCTTGACGACCCACGCTTCCAGGTGGTATATCTTTTTGCTTCCGATTCGCATCCGAACCTCCTGAAGAACAAAACAGCTTGTGAGCAATTGGTCATACCAAAAAATATAGCATACATAGAACGCCGCCCAGTGCATGATCTCAGCTTTCAAAGTCTCGTCGACTTGGCTGACAACTCCTTCTGCGACCGTCTGCCGAAGCAATTAATCTGCGTTGTAAAATTCACAAATCCTTGGAGCTCCGTACCTTTAGAATGACCGTCGGAGGAATGCAGTGACTCAGCAGCTCGTAAAACTTTGTGCGAATCTCCATCACCCGTGCGGGAGTCTGCTCCGTAACAATCAGGGTCGCCACTTTTTGACAGTATGTTTCCCAATCAGGCTTCGCGATTGTCAAAGGGCCCGATAGATCTGGTCTGCGGTCGGGATCAGAGGTGTACATTTTTCAAATTATAAGACAGACGACTGCATCTTGAGGGCTTCCAGGACGAGTATCGCCTTGCGAAGATTTCCCCCTGAGTCCTTGATGATTTCTTGCGCAGCCTCCGGTGGAAGGTCGAAGTAAGCTCTCCTCGATACATGCACCAGCACCGTCTGCATCTGGAATATAGGTAGTCAGTATAAGCAGGATAAAATCAGTGACCATCCAAACCTCAGCATCACTTGGTGCGGCAACGCGCATAAGCAAACACCGACTTTTGATTGGAGCAATGAGTCGACTGGTGCTGTTGGCGCATAGGATAATCCGCAAATTGGACATGTATTTTTCCATTGTCCGACGGAGAGCAGCCTGGGCATCGCGTGAAAGGGAGTCGGCCTCATTGATTATAACAACTATTAGAAAATGTCAACAATAGTCACGAACACTGAAAGTGAGCGGCTCGACCTTTAAATCGTTGTTTGGCATTTAGATCAACTTGCTGTGTCTGAGCAATTTCCTTCAGCAATTCCTGGATGACAACCCTGTCGTAATTTCCGGCCTCACTGGAGCGACGTTCGGTATCCTGAATACAGGAAAGAGTGACGTTAACATACCTGGGGGTGATTTCGAGATGAAAGTTGCTTTGCACAATGTTCACCTCGATCTTCCGTTTTGAAGGCGACAAGAAAACGCGTTGGTCGATTTTAAGCTGCGAGGGAGTCAAATCGGGAAGATTTTCAGTGGCAGCGCATAACACTGACCTTTTCTACTCCTGGGCCAAAGAGCTGTCTCAGAGTGCAAGTAATTCGCGTTTTCTTCCCAGCGCCAGAAGGACCGTAAAAGAGCATGTGAGGGAAGTCGCCAGAGGCCGCCTACGCGAAAAACCGCGTCACGGATGATGTGGAGAGGTGCTGAAACAATGACTAACCAGAGACTTCAGTCTGGCAGATAATCCCTCATGGTAATGCAGGTCTTCGAGTGCTCGTGGACGAAACTAAGAATGAATTGAGAGGTGGCAAGCAGGAAATGGCGATGGTTCGACCTTGTCTACCCAAAGTGACATGGCGGACTGCAATCAAAAAACGTGAGGAGTGGAAGTTCAGCTGATAATATCCGGCCTTGTCGTCGCAGGGAGAAAGACGCGTTGTTGGCAATTGTTTGGCTGCAGTGTCCAGCAGTTGACCTTCTTGACTTCAACTACTATGTCGGCCACGGGGTCCGAGAGAGGTACGGTACTCGCGTTATTTCGGCCCATCCATAATGTTTTTAAATTGCTTTCAACACTACAGCCACCCGCACTCGCGCCGGACCCTCCAAACCTGCTCCGAAAGCTAAACGGAAAACAGCCAAACAGGCGGTACCCGAGGATGAAGAATCTGACGACTTCACCGAGGCCCGTCCCGTCAGCGGAGATGATGACGATGTTGTGGAAGTGGAACCTCCACCAACGCGGAAACCTGCTGTTGCACGTACCAATGGAAAGCCCGCCACAAAGGGCAAAGGCAAAGCAAAGGCAGACTCGGTACCACCCAAAAAAGCCCCGCCACGCGCGGATACCGAGGAAGTCGAGGATGTTGATGACGGTGGTCCTGTTTCGACAGCCCGAGCGATAAATGACGCGACTTTGAATAACCGAGGGGTCAAGCCTCCAGGAGGATCGGAAAGCTCTATCGCTGTAATGAAGCAGCGCGACCGTCTGCGTCGACAACTGGAGAATGTACGCTATTTCACGCCTTTCAGCAGTGATATATTTCTGACGCCTCACTAGGCTCAGACTCAAATTCAAGAATTGTCAAAACAGCTTGAAGAATCGTACCGGGTTCGTCATACTGAACCAGAAGAGCTTATGAAGCGGCAAACAGAGAAATACGAGGAGATCATACAAAGTAAAATCGTCGGCCCCCTATTGACCCGGCTCTAACCTGCGTTGTTAGCAAAGGACCTTCTCATCAAACAACTCCAAGCCATGCTTGGTCAGAAAGAGCCCTTGTCCAAGGAAGGCAAAACTTCGGTTCTCCACATGGTTACGCGTGAAGTCGCGGATGCAGATAAAGCGTTCTGCCGACGAACAGGTTCTATACTGGCAGAGAATGGCGGAAGCAAAGGATAAAGAGCTTGAGGACCAGGCACGAAAAATTGCTGAACTCGAACAAACTCGTATGTCAGCCGCTTCCTCGTGATTCGAATTTTGATTTAAAACGTACATCCAGACAGCGATTTGAAGTACGAAATCAAAATGGAAAGGGAGAATTCGCAGAAGGCTGCTCGAACTCCTGGATCTGCTGTGCGTGTCCGCGCCGCCAAAGGCCCCAATGCCGTCCTCGGGTCGGACGACCCAAAACACTCAGAGCTAGTGCGATTCTACGAGGACGTTACGAATTTACTGGTGACCGACATTAAAATACAAGAACCAAAATTCTTCAACCTCGACGAGTGGAACTTTACCTGCATATACACGTACTCCGATAAAACTGGGTCTGAAGAGAGCAAACGAAGTAAGCACTTGCTGCCTTGACTTTAAATTGGTGTAATGAATCGTTGCAGGCTTGAGTTTCATGCTTCGGTTCACCTATGATTCTGAGGATAACACAGTGCCCGTTTCAGACGCCGACCTACACAGAGCGGCGCAATACACACCGCTAAACCTTGATAAAGAGTCAGAGGAATTCGCCCAAGCATTGGTGTTTCTTGGCAGTGGTTTTACCTTTCCCCGCAAGCAGGTAGGTTGCATCGATTGCTCTTTGCACCATTTTAACCGAGGTACTTTCGCACAGTTACCGCTGTTCTTCAATACTCTCGTCGAGAACATGAAAGCAGCATGCGAGCAGGACCAGTCAGAATACGAGGAGGAAGCAGAGGACAATAATATGCAAGATATTCAGGTGGTAGAATGATCTTTGGGTTTTATGCATCTTCCCGATCTTACTCTATTTCTCTTCCGCTTCTTTTTCGCTGTATTGATTAATCTTGTCTGTGGTGAGCATCTCAGTCGAGTTGTACACGGTGCATAATCTCACTGCACTCTTAGTCCTTTGTGTATTTGTTGCGACTTTCCTCTGTATTTGTTTGCACATTGTCCTAATAATTACGTTACGGATGGTCAGACATTGAGTTATATAAAAAGCGCAGAAGGCGTGTAACAGTTATATGACACTCGAAGACCTGTGCTCTTGAGCGACTGAAGTTTAGCATGGGCAACTTCGCTGTCGGGAACATGTTTTAAAATCAGAGATCTCAACTGCCCTCCTGTGCCGTGAAATCGGGATTCGACCACGTCCAACACAGTATCGTCCCAAACATCTATGTGCACCTCGAAGGTGGCCAAATTCGGTAGGATGGGCAGCTTTTCATTGAAGACCAAGGACGTCAAAATGAGTCCAGCAGTAGTACTTGTTGGCTCTTCGCGGATATCGAGGATAAAGCATGTGAGTGACACCAGCTCCGTGAGATTGCTGAGAAGCTCCGTGCACGTCAGCTCATCCTTGATAGATATGCATAGCGTTTTCAGCATGCATCCGGAGCGTTCCAAAAAGCTTTTAAAGGTTCGGTGTGGCAACCGAATGCCGCGGAGACCAATAATTTCCAAGGTTGTTAGAGCAGGGGTGGTGAGAAGTTCCAGAGTATCTATCACGGGATTGCGACTGAATCCGTCGCGAATCTCGAAAATCAACGTGTGGAGATGCATGAAGGTCGGAAGTCTTTTGGAGATGTTTGTCGAATAATAATCATGGAGTGGGGTTAATGTTAATCGTGTAAGTCCGGGACAAGGACAATGCGCCATGAACGGGACGATCCAGAGGGTTGCAGCTGCTCCCAAGTGAAGTTCGGTGAGCCTGATTCTTTGGAAAAGGTAGCCTGCAAGACACAGAAGACCCCAGCACCAATCTACGTAGGCGAGGAGTAACGAAGAAGTCGGGATAGGCCTCCGAATCATTGAGGCCTTTCAACCTCAAATCGAGGCTTTCGAGCTGCCCGAGCCGGCCGCTCAGGCGGGACAGGGAAGGGATGAATGGAGGGGCGAATGGGAGTCTGACGCTCGCCCAGCGTTCAGAATGATCCACTAGTGCTGCTAGAATGGCCAACGTCTGAGAGGAAGGTTTGTTTTTAGGCAAGTTCACTTCAATTGTCAGCGGAGAGTCGAGAGAGCGGTCGAGATGGGTATGGAGCAAGCTAAGCACAGCCCTCTTGTGCCAACTATCCCGAGCACCGCGAACAAGCGTTGCGGGCAGTGAGAATGAAGCCCAGAGATTCGGCATGGACAACACGATGACCCGCCAGTGGGCGCATACTTTGTGAAAGAAGTATTTGGCGATGTCAAACGCGTTAATACCGTAATCGTACCTTGCGAAGTCGTTATTGCAACACTGGAAACAGATTGGGTATATTCCAGAGCACGACTGAGTAAAAATTTCCATCAGTATCTCTGAAGGAACGCCGTCGAAGGGTCGGGACATGAGAGTTTAACTTTTTGGTGTTCAAAGTTTGTAGCCAAACAGTGACACTTTCGCGCCCAGAGTCACTGTCGCCAACCCTTTCCGCTCACCCCTACCTGTAATGGATGCCATCCGGGTGTCAAAGGTACCTCCTTTTCTGCCTCCGCCCACGGTCCCTCATTCCCTCATGCAGGTCGAGAAAGTCTCCTGCACAAAGAATGGCGCAGTCCTTGTCGGGACAATTCACTTGACAGCGCACCACCTTATATTCCGCTACGACGATGCGAACGAGAAGGAGATGTGGGCAAGTCAAATACATAATTTACTCCGATGTACCATCTAATTCCACATATTTTATAGGTTCCTTACCCTCTGATTTCGCTCGTAACACGTCTGCCGCAGACGCTACTGGGGCAAACTCCCCTGACATTTCATTCGAGGACGTTTGAGACCTTTTCGCTCGCTTTTGCTAAAGAAACCGACGCATCGGATGTATTCGATAGTGTCAAAGAGCTTACTGTAGCAAGTACGTCTCCTTTGTGCGTTTTCGTGCTGCCGCTTACCTGTTTGCCACCAACAGCGTCTGTCCAGCAGCTATATGCTTTCTTTTACGCTCCGAACCCACCCCTACCCACCAACGACGGTTGGTCGATATATTCCCCACGGGACGAATTCGGGCGGATGGGAGTCGGGTCACGGACCAAGGCTTGGCGCTTCACAGACATCAATAAGGACTATTCTGTGGGTGGCCAATTCATGTCTTCTTAGTGCGCTTATCGATGACCCTTAGGAACTTTAGTTCTGTCCAACATATCCCGCGCGACTAGTTGTGCCAACTAGAATAAGCGACACGACTTTGCAATATGCTGCCAAGTACCGCAGCAAATGTCGAATTCCCGTACTCGCGTACTTGCACTGGGCAAATTACGTGCGATTATTTCTTGTCCTCCTACTGTAGTACTTCATTGACCGGCCTGACATTCAGGGAAGCATAACACGCTGCAGCCAGCCGATGGTGGGGATCACACAGAATCGGTCTGTCCAGGATGAAAAGCTCATCGAGTCCATCTTCCAAACCCATCACTCCCCGGAGTCGCGCGCATCCGCGGGGCCAATTTACGGTGCAACTTCCACGAATCTCATCATCGACGCCCGCCCAACCATCAACGCGATGGGCAATACGGCAAAAGGTGCTGGATCGGAGAATATGGACCACTACAAGGAGAGCAAGAAAGTTTACCTCGGTATCGACCACATCCACGCTATGCGCGAATCACTTGCAAAGTTGGTGGACGCGCTGCGAGAGGCGGACGTTCTACTTGCGAGCATCAACAACGATCTCCCGGAACAGATTTCGGGGCTCGCAGTTATAGATAGACAAGCACTACGTCGATCTGGGTGGTTGCGCCATATTGCAATCATCTTAGAGGGCACGGTGCTGATTACTCGAAACATCCATGTGAACTCGTCACACGTTCTCATTCACTGCTCCGATGGATGGGATCGTACTTCCCAGCTTTCTGCGCTCGCGCAACTTTGTCTGGATCCGTTCTACAGGACAATACGCGGCTTTGAAATCCTCATCGAGAAGGACTGGCTTTCATACGGCCACAAGTTTATGGACCGCTGTGGGCATCTTTCTTCGGACAAATTCTTCGTCTCGCCCGTCGAGGCGGGGAGTGGCAATAGCGGCGCCGACGCAGCGCAAGCGTTCTTGGCCTCCGTCCAGAATCGGTTTGCCTCTCAACACCACATCAAGGAGACGAGCCCCGTATTTCACCAATTTCTAGAAGCTGTACGGCAGGTGCAGCGGCAGTTCCCCGACCGTTTCGAATTCAACGAGCGGTTCCTGCATCAACTCTACTATCATCTCTACTCGTGTCAGTTTGGCACGTTCTTATTCAATTGCGAACGAGAACGCCGCGTAGGCGAGGGGGGCCCGCCAGCTGTAGAGCGCACTGTTAGCGTATGGGATTTTTTCAATTCGCCTGCGGAGATGGAACAGAACCTGAACGCCGAGTACAACCCAGAGCTGGATGATCCCGCCAGTCGCGCCCCGAAGGCTGACATGGGGGTGCTATTCCCAAATCCGAAAGACGTGCGGTTCTGGCATGAACTGTACGGACGCAGTGACGAGGAGATGAACGGGCGAGTCCAGCCACAAGTGCAAGAGCCGGAAAGCCTAAGCTCTTCCGAGGATGATTCCATGATCCAAGGAACGCCAACACCACCGTCGGTTCCCCTCCCCCCATCACCAGCGCAGTCCCCTCCTCTTGCATTGCCCCCGTCTTCACAACTAACACCCACGGGTGCGCCTCCTCGGACCCCTTCCCCCGCTCCACCCGCTCGCGTCCCTGCGTCTTCCTCGATGCCAGCCGTTTCTCCACGGCCCAGCCCTGCTAAGACCGGACAGCTTCAGGCCCATATCCTCGGCCTCTGCGTTCTCCTTGCGCGGTTTCCCTTCTTCCACCCCACCGCCTCTTCCACCTTCCGATGAATCGGTGACACCGGTGACACCCAAGGCTTCTGGTCTTCGGTCGCCGGACTTCTTCACGAACAGCGGCGTGAAATCAGTTTGGGGCAAGCTCTCTTCGAATGCGTCTGCTGCGCTCTCTGTGGTGCAGGAGGCCTATGTCGGCGTCGCTAAGGATCTGCGCAACACTGGAACGGATGGAGAGCACCATGCGAGAACGGCAGAGTTGAGCAGTCGAGATACTCTCAAGGCTTGGGGCGAAGATTCTACACAGGGGCCCTCACGGCCGCCTGCAGGTTTCGCCGCAGCTGAAGAAAATATGTGGAACACTGGCTCTTCCACGCCATCGTCCACACCTTCGTCTTCTAGTATCTTCGAAAACCCGTGGAGCACTTTTTCGCGCAGTGATCCGCTAGGCGAGAAACCTCTACCGACGACTCCCCAACAGCCCTCATCCACATCTATTCCGACCCAGTCGCGTCTGGACCCCATTCCACAACATATGCTCCCAGCCGACCCTTCTGTTGCTCTTCCTTCGACACCACGCTCAACGTCAATGGGTCTGGACTCAGGGTTGTCTGGATTGACGCTCGGTACGCTGCCGACACCGCAAAGGACGCCGATCGCAGCAGATCCACCTAAACCTCCGCCCTCCACTAGTAAGCCCGTGCAGGATGACATCGACCCCCTCGGTGTTGGACTCTCGTAGCAAATTTTCTTTATTCTACTTTCTGGTGTTCGTAGACTCTTGAGTACCATTAATGTAATACTTGCATGAATGCAAGGCTGGCAAGCGAAGTCGGCTCTTTCGGCCTTAAAATATCAATGCGAATGATGGCGTGATTCCCCCATCAAATCAAGTAATTTTTATAAAAGTGGTTTGAGTTTGCTCACAGCCAACCCCACCTCTTTTCCCGCCCCCATCTTCCCTCCTGATTTTCACCACCATGCCCGCCAACGGTCACTCTCGCCCTTCGCTGCCTGCTGGCCACTTCCTCTTCACCTCCGAGTCTGTTGGCGAGGGTCACCCCGGTATGTTTTTTTGCGAGCTTTGCCAGCGCAGCGGTATCTTACAGTTTCTCAGATAAGATCTGTGACCAGGTCTCAGACGCCATCGTGAGCAGCCCGCATGGTTATTTTCTACCTTTTGTATTGAGTAGCTCAACAGCTCGATGCTTGCCTCCGGGAAGACCCTTCCTCCAAGGTCGCCTGCGAGACCGCCTCCAAGACCGGCATGATCATGGTTTTCGGTGAAATCACCACCAAGGCCCAGGTCGACTACCAGAAGGTTATCCGCGAGACCATTAAGCAGATTGGCTACGACGACTCGTCCAAGGGCTTCGACTACAAGACCTGCAACATTCTTGTCGCGATCGAGCAGCAGTCGCCCGATATCGCCCAGGGTCTCGACCACGGCTCGCTCGAGGATCACGGTGCCGGTGACCAGGGTATCATGTTCGGATACGCGACAGACGAGACCGAGGAGCTGATGCCCCTCACCATCATGCTTGCCCACAAGCTCAACGCCGCCATGGCTGTTGCTCGTCGCTCCGGCGCCCTTCCCTGGCTCCGCCCCGACTCGAAGACCCAGGTCACCGTCGAGTACAAGAAGGATGGCGGTGCCACCATCCCTCTGCGGGTCGACACCGTCGTCATTTCCACCCAACACGCCGAGGAAATCTCCACCGCCGATCTCCGTACTGAGATCCTTGAGAAAATCGTCAAGAAGGTCATCCCTGCCAATCTGCTTGATGAGCACACCATCTACCACGTTCGTCCGCGTCGTCTTCCAATCTTGTCGAGAACTGACATATATGGAAATCTTTGCAGATCCAGCCTTCGGGCCGTTTCGTCATTGGTGGACCGCAGGGTGACGCTGGTCTTACTGGCCGTAAAATCATCGTCGACACCTACGGTGGATGGGGAGCCCATGGTGGAGGAGCCTTCTCCGGGAAGGACTTCTCCAAGGTCGATCGCTCTGCTGCATATACTGCCCGCTGGATCGGTTCGTCTTTCTTTCCATGACTATATTTATCCAACGCTTATTCTGGTCTTTTTTTTCCAGCCAAGTCATTGGTCGCCGCCGGACTTGCCCGCCGTGCATTGGTGCAGCTTTCCTACGCTATCGGTGTTGCAGAGCCCTTATCCATCTACGTTGACACCTACGGTACTGGCAAGAAGACCGACGAAGAGCTCGTCGCTATCATCCGGAAGAACTGGGACCTGCGGCCAGGTGTCATCGGTAATACTTCTGTTCTACTCCCCATCGCCTTCTAATGCAGACACCTTTCCACAGTCAAGCAGCTCGACCTGCAGAAGCCCCAGTACCTCAAAACCGCATCTTACGGCCACTTCGGTTAGTTCGCGTCCTCGTCCTTCGTTCTGGCCCAGCTGATGTTTGCCCAGGTAACCCCGACTACACCTGGGAGAAGCCCAAGACCCTCAAGCTCTAGGTGTCGTGCCATCGCTTCTCGGGTTCTGCCATCCACTCTCTTTTGTCATTTGCATCGGAAGTTCATCCTTCCTTGACTTATACTTGCATTGCATCTCTGGTTCCATCTAGAAAAACCAAACTATCGATCCACGCACACCGGGGCGGTTGTAGATTAGGGTCCGCATAAAACATTTAATAATAGACATGTAATTTGGAAAGAATATACCGCGTTCAACCGCGATTTCTTCCACTCTTCGACAGAACCAGCATGAAAAACAACCTCAATCAATCATATGTCTGCACCATCTGAGTGATAAATGTAGTACGTCCGCTCTCGCGTAAGACCCAGGGTCTTCCCGCTATCCCGACAGGCAGCAGCGCCGCAGCTGCATCAGGCACGAATCAGAGATCCCAAAGCTGGGGTGCGGTGGAGACCAACAAGCGCCGGTAGCTGCACAAAAATTAGATGATAGAGACAGTACTAGCAATACAGCAGGTGTTTACAATTAGACGCATCTCGTTCGAGGAGACGTTCAGTCTTCGTCGTCATCGTCGGCGTTGTGTGCTTTTTCTTGCGCGCGCATGGCGCCGGCAATGTCGTCAGCTTCGCCCTTTTGGGCAGCAAGTCTTTGACCTGGAGAAGAGTTGATCAAATTGCGCCTGAAAAAAAAAGAGGGCGCATACGAATTAGCGTGTGTATGGATTCTTGTGTCCGCCGTTGCAGTTTCGCGAGCTTCTTGTCCATTTCGCGCTTCAAGTCCCAGTTTGGTCGTTTCGGGGCGATGTTAAATACGTCCTAGATAAGAAATAATCAGGCTCATTTCGGTGTGGGATGTGCAAAGGCAATGTACCAGTTCTTGCGCCCGGCGCTCCTCGTCCTCGGCGATAATGTTCTCAGCCAGACCTGCGACGTTCCTTTCCACCGTGTCCTCCATTACCGCGTCATCATTTATCGCGCGTTTCTTCAATGTGCGCGACTCGGGGTCGAAATTACGGCTCTTAATTATTGACTCGGCGCTGACGAGTAACCAATGTTAAATGCGAGAAGTTGAGAAAATTGGACACTTACCCCTCATCTGCTAGGCCCTCCTTCCTCTTTTTAAGAGCCAGCAAGCGTGCTTTGCGGGCCTCAGACGCGGCGGCGAGGGATGAGTCCATTTGGTTCGTTCAGGATCGCGAATGCTTGGTCAGCGGCCGATCGTCTTTCCTTTTTGGACGCGACTTCGAGTTTTTGCGACGCATGCTATTTCTCTGGCGGCGTGCTTGTCTCCGGGTTTTAGCTCCTGGTGGGCGGCTTCCGGAGACTTCAAAATGTCTTAGCACCTTGAGCTGTAGGGGAAGCATCCCCAAACTTAATACTTCACGGCGCAGTGCTCGAAATGCGTCTCCAAATCCACTACGCTGGCAGCATCCTTCAAGGGCATGTTTCAGCACATCAAGCCGCTGGGCTGCTCCAAAGTCCGTTGCTATGGACGAATTTACCTGCGACCTGATACGGTAGGCATTTATTGAAAGCCGCAGCGTCGATTCAACTCTCTGAATGCACTATAGTAATTTTTCCATCATTGCGCATGCAAGTACACATCTTGCCTGTCAATTCGAAGTGAATAATCGTTCCCCAGATTGACCACGGTAAATCGACGCTTGCCGATCGGTTGGTTGCTCCTCGATTTTCACCTGCTGCCTGACATTAATATTACTTCTTCTCAGACTGCTAGAGGTCCGTCGAATCGGCAACAAAACTAAAATCTTAATCTTACCATTTATGTGCATAGCTGACAGGGACGATAAAGAAGAAGGAGACTGGGAAGAATGAGCAAGTTCTGGACAAGCTCAAGGTGGAACGAGAGCGTGGAATCACTGGTAAATCAAAATATCATCTACGGTAGCTTGGCGGATATTGACGGCTCAAAGTCAAGGCTCAAACGGCCAGGTGAACTCGAGCCCATTTAAATCATTCGCCCAGAATTAAAGCATTTTACAGCATGATCCATACCTCCAATGGCAAAAAATACGTTCTGAACCTCATCGACACTCCGGTAGGAATTTGTTCTTCTTCTTGGTTCAATTCAATTCTGACGCGTTGGCTTCCAGGGCCATGTCGACTTTGCATGGGAAGTGTCACGGTCGTTGGCTGCTTGCCAGGGAGTGCTTCTCCTTGTGGGTTTATTCCTCACTTTGACTTCCACCTTCCTGAAACATATACAGGTGGATGCCAGCCAAGGAGTACAGGCGCAGACTATATCTGTCTTCCACATCGCTCAAGAGCGTGGTCTTAAAATTATACCTGTCTTAAATAAAGTGCCTACCCAGTTTGTTTTGTTGGCTTCTCTAAGCTTGATTCTTTTGCAGATTGACCTACCCGCGTCTCAGCCTGACCGCATAGCAGCCCAAATGCAGACCACATTTGGTACCGATCCTGCCGACATCATTCAAATATCTGCAAAGACAGGCAAGGGCGTAGAAAATGTCCTTCAAGCCATTATCGACCGGATACCTCCGCCCAGCGGCTCCATCAGCGCACCCCTCAAAGCCTTTCTGTTCGACTCCATGTAGGCCGACCTACATTCACATGCTTAACAGCCGCTTATCTGTAGACTTCTAGGTATGATAGATACCGAGGTGTTATTTCCCTTGTCTCCATTCAGGACGGCATCCTGAAAAAAGGCAAGCTGAGAGCTCTACTATTGCATGTTGAGTCTGAACTTGTCTTAGGCGACAGAATTGTCTCCTCTCATACAAAGAAAAAATACGAAATCGCTGAGCTCGGCATTATGCACCCAGAGGAAATCCCTACAACCAGTCTTTATCCTGGCCAAGTCGGCTATATCGCCTGTAATATGAAGGTGTCATCCGAAGGTTGGAGACTTGTATTATATATCTCAGAAGCATTTCTGATTAAATCAGCCCATATCGGCGACACCCTTTTCCGTGTGGGAGCGCCCGTCGAAGCCATGCCTGGATTCAAGCCTGCCAAAGCAATGGTAAGCTAACTGGGCTCACGTCTATATTGTATGAATGTATACTTATAGGTGTACGCCGGGATCTTTCCGATCGATACCAGCGACTTCCCCAAACTGGAAGAGTCCATTAAAAGAGTGCAATAAACTCGCTAGTTCATTCTATCATCTGAACTTATCTATTCTGTCTCGTAGCTTGCGCTCACCGATAGGAGTGTCACTGTCCAGCGAGAATCTTCGACGGCCCTGGGGCAAGGATGCAGGCTCGGATTCTTGGGCACGTTGCACATGGACGTGTTCCGCCAGCGATTGGAGGATGAGCACGATGCTAATATAATTGTAACTGCCCCTACGGTAATCCTCCTCTCCTTTTAATAACTTCCGGTCGTTGATGGTGAATGTCAGGTTCCCTACAAGAGTACGTTGATTGTCAATGACCAACCGTCGTCTGACGCATCTTTCAGTCGTGTACAAGGACAAGGAGGTCTACATTAGCAACCCGACTGAATTTCCGGACACCTCAGAAATGAGCAAGGTCAAAGAGGTGCAGGAGCCCGTTGTAAAGGCGTCGATCATTGTTCCTGAAGGTGGAGAGTCAGGCTCCCTTTTTGCCTACCTACGTGGCTCACCTCCTCCAGAATACTTTGGCGAAATGATGGACCTTTGCTTCACTCATAGGGCGGCAAGACTTGGAGCACCGGTATCTTGATGCAGGTACGCCTGGAGGTTCGCTCAACGAAGCAGCCAACAACTCCCTGCAGGCTCCAGTTCCTCTGCCCGAATTATCTTGACCTGCGTCATGCCATTGAGGTATGAATTGCTATCTGTCTTTATCTGCAAACGAATTGACACCGCCATTAGCGAGATAGTGACCAACTTCTTCGACAAACTGAAGAGTCGGAGTTCCGGATTTGCCAGCTTTGAGTATGAATTCTCGTTCACAGTCGTCTGCTATGTTGATCAGCATCCTCTTAGTTACGAAGAAGCCGGTTACAGAGCGAGTGATCTCTCGAAGGTGTGTCACGTCTCAACTGCAGACTGGAAGCGACTCCGCTCATTTAGACCTCAAGATTGTCTTCCTCTTAAACGGCAAGGTACCATTTGTTTTCTCCATTATGCCTCCACTTGCTGATAATAATGCGAGCCTGTCGATGCGTTGGCGTTAATTGTGCATCGCTCAAATGAAGATACCATCGGAAAACTCTGGGTTAAGAAACTTGGTAGCATGCTTTACCTCTATGCCACAGAACAATACTGAATCCACGATCCCCCAGTCAAAGGTCATTCCTCGGCAAATGTTCGAAGTTCCCTATCCAAGCTGCCGTTGGGAAGAAGATCATCGCGAGAGAAACGCTCTCGGCGTACCGAGCAGACGTCGTAGCTCATTTATACGGCGGTGACGTAACGAGGAAGATGAAGCTGTTGGAGAATCAGAAGGAGGGTAAGAAGAAAATGAAACGCATGGGGAGTGTAGACATGCCTCAGGAAGCGTTCTTCGATTTAATGAGTTCAAATAAATAAATGTAAACACTGCGTAATTTCTGATAGATCTGACTCGTTCTCGTAGTATGTTTCTTTAATGAGCCTGGAAGGAAAACGAGACGCATGGGGAGCGTAGATTTGCTTGAGGAAGAATGTTTTTCGAAAAAATGTACAATATTACTGTAATCTATAGTTCATTATCCTCATCGTCATATGTTTCTTTAATGAGCCTATAACATGGTGGTGAGCGATGCCAGGCACATCGAATACCTCACACATACCGGTATATCGAGGAGGGTGGGATGGTCGCCACTAAAAAAAGTGAGGATCCACCCAGCTAATTGATGGGACGACGCACTCGTTTGTGATGAAGGCATTCACCAAGTTGGGCTGGACGTAGTCATAGAACGGGTTGACAACATCAACCTTAGTCTACCAGGTGGCCCTCCTCGAAACCTAGAACCTGACTGGGATCACCGAAGTCAAGGGCACCATATTCATGGTACAGGTTCCACAGTGGCGTAAGCTTGAATTGGCCCGCGCAGACAACCACAGGTGTGCTGTGCGCCTGGGCTGCTGTTGCTGCAAGAAGAGATCCGGTGACTGCAAACATTCCCCCGTTTGCTAAGATGGCGTGTGCGCCGAGGATAACCTTGTTTACACGGGACATCAGGCCGTACATTGAGGAATCGGGTACCAGGAATGTTGAGATGCCTGCTGATGACAGCGACTGTGCCATATCGCGTCCGCTATATCTAACGGAGGTGTCAATCTTGCGATTGAAGTAAGCGACCAAAAAAACATACGAGGGTGCCGTTTCTACTACCATGACTGTGTAATTTCGGTTATGTGCTGCGGATATGAGGAAGGCTTCGACGGTTTTCGACATGCCAAGCGTCAAAATGATTTCACTGCGAACTTCAGTTGGGGTATAAGGAGAGTATGAATGATGACTTACTCTGAATGAATGTGATGCTGTGCATTTCTCGAAACGTTGTCGTATACGGTCTCTAGCTCATCCAGAACGTCCTGGATCGCCTCCATAAGCACTGGCTTGAGACTTCGCGCAAACGAATCGGGGTCATCTGGATCGTTCTCTTTCAAGGTCCCTTTACTTTCTGCCTTGGGCACCGAGGTATGCTTTCGCGGTTGCCCAAGCAGAACAAATTTTGATATGGAGAATCCACCGGATGATGCCGCTGCCGATCCTTGCATTGCGGTATGGTATTCTTCGCGTATATGGTGCAGTACTTTTCGCACAGTATTTCCAACAGAGTGCTCTATTCCATTCGAGTATGAGATAAGTATAATACGCATGGAATCGTCTGAACCTTTCGGTTGTGCTTCCACCAGCCTCCGTCCAACACTCCGTATTATAGCGACGAGCTGCTCCATATTCGAGAAACGAGATTTCGAGATAACCTGTCGCAACACCAGCAGAGTTTCTAAAGCCGTAGCACGAGAGCCAACAATTTGCCTGGGTGTTAACGCGTGTAAATGGCTACCCGCTATGCACGCGACGAACTGACCGCCGGCGAAGTTTCCAGGCCAGATTTTCCACAGCACGTTGAGTAGGAGTATTGGGAGTTTCAGACATCGTCCAAGGGAATGGTTTTGCTACGTTTGCGCAACAAGAAAGCAAAGGACCGAGTCAAGATAATTTGGAAGCAGAAACACGCTGAACCAAACAAAGGTGCGCCGCCACTGCTAACGCTCTAGTATGTCGTGGCATTGGATCTAATTCAAATTGTACACGGTGTCTACAGTATGCTCACTGACGGGCTCTACCTTCGACATGTGCAGCCACATGCCAATCGAGTGTATCCTGCCCACTTGGGTAGAAGCTCAGAGATTTGTTCGACATCCTTGTCACCCCTCCCAGACAAGCACTGTTACAAGTGATTAGTCCAATATAAGTAGTACTACCTGTCAGGACTCACGATAACAATATCGGCGTCAGCTGGCAAGGTCTTTGCGAGCTGTACTCCCGCCCAGATTGCGTGCGCCGATTCCAGTGCTAAGGAATCAGTCTTAGAGATAAGTCGATTATTTATGACCGTCATTCACCAGGGATGATGCCTTCGCGTTGAGTCAACATGCGGAATCCGCGGAGAGCTTCTTCATCGGTCGCTGCCATGTATTCAGCTCGACCAGAATCCTTGAGCCACGCATGTTCGGGGCCAACGCCTGGATAGTCCAGGCCGGCACTGATGGAATGCGTTTCGACGATCTGACCAGCGGGAGACTGCAGAATGTAGGTTCGCACACCATGCAGAACACCCGGCTGGCCCATCGACAGCGTGGCGCTGTGGCGGTCGCCTAGGTTGAGATATTAGCAAAGGGGCAAAAAAATGAGCCGTCGCTGTTCTCGCCTTCTCCACCGGCTTCCACTCCGACTAGTCGAACAGATTTGTCGCCGATGAAGTCGTAGAAAGTTCCGATGGCATTACTGCCTCCACCAACGCAGGCAACAACGGCGTCAGGAAGTTTTCCCCGGACCTCTTGCAGTTGGCGCTTGATTTCCTCGCCAATGACTTTTTGATAGTCGCGAACGATGGTCGGGAAGGGATGTGGGCCAATGCACGATCCGACAAGATAGTAAGTGTTTGAGAGATTAGTAACCCAGTCCCGGAATGCTTCGTTTACGGCGTCCTTCAAAGTACATGAACCTGAATGGACAGGAATGACCTGAAAACACACACGAATGAGCTGCTTGTCGTTGCGGTGAAAAGACAAATACCTTTGCACCCAGCATTTCAATGCGGAACACATTCAGAGCCTGGCGTCGGACATCTTCGGCTCCCATATAAATAATGCATTCCATGCCGAATTTGGCGCAAACAGTAGCGGTGGCAACGCCATGCTGTCCTGCACCAGTTTCAGCGATGATGCGGGTCTTTCCAATCCGACGGGCAAGCAGGATCTAAAATACAGTAAGATCTCACTCCAGCCAAACAGAACAAACGAACCTGGCCAATCGCGTTGTTAATTTTATGCGATCCAGTATGGTTACTGTGGGTGGATCAGAATCTCGAGTTGAATAATAAAGACAGTACTTGCAGATCTTCTCGTTTGAGCCAAATTTTGGCCCCCCCGGCGTCTTTTGTGAGATTTTCCGCAAGGTATATCTGGGACGGGCGATTCATGTACCCAAAATGGCTACGGAACTCCTTCCAGAACTCGGGATCGGCGATCGCAGATTTATGAGCTTCCTCAAGTTCAATGAGGCAGTCCACCAGCGCTTCAGGAACATATTGACCGCCGAATTGACCAAATCGCGCAGGGAGATCTTTGAACTCGGAGGGCGTTTTGGTCAGTGTGGGAGGTTTGGGAATGGATACCGGACTGGCCGCGGGAGGCGAACGCACCCGGGCCGGCTGGCCTTTTTGGCAGATCTCACGGCAGTACGCCTCCACAATCTTGGGAATCTGGCCCTCCGGTGCGTTCTGGATGACAGAAACTAAACGGCTTCCGATTACCACCGCGTCTGCGCCAGCGTCTGCGACGGTATCGAAGTGGTCGCGATTTGCCACACCGAACCCAACAGCAATGGGGACTGTTGCGTATTCGCGCACCCGCGCGATAATTTCGGGGAGGGCAGCATTCATCGCAACTTTGTCCGACGATCCAGTTGTGCCCATCTGCAGAGTTGTTAGGGTAGCATCATGAGAAAAGACAGTGCTTCAACCTTGGACACGACATAAATGAAAGTATCTGCGATCGATGCTAAGAATTTGATGCGTCCTAGAGTGGTGGAAGGGGCAATCAAAGGCACGTAGGAGAGCCTACGTGTTTCTCAGAACAATAGTGTGAACGGATGCGAGGAACGTACTTCGATTTGATGCATTTTTCCCGGAAGCCTATTGCCTCCTCGGGTGGAAGGTCGACCATGATGAAACCATTAGCACCCGCCTCGGCTGCGTCCCGGATGGACTTTTCCTCGCCATACGCAAGGAGGGGGTTGTAATAACCTGGAAATATTTCAGTAGGTATAATCCCGAATAAAACCGAAGCGCGAGCGAACCCATTAGAATGAGAGGTACGGTGAGCCCTTTACTGCGGGCCTCTCTAACCTGTTCGAGAACAGTTGCATAATCTATGTCGTTTTTCAATGCGATCTAGCTAGATATGAGCCATGCAAAACAAGCATTGGTGTGTGTTCGCCCACTGTGTTGGTCTCTTGGATGACAGGGCCGTCAGCGATTGGGTCAGAGAAAGGGAACACCAAGTTCAATGACATCGGCGCCGCCTTCTTGCATTGCGAGCAGCATAGGTACGG
Source organism: Mycena rebaudengoi (assembly GCA_029282285.1). Taxonomy (NCBI): domain Eukaryota; kingdom Fungi; phylum Basidiomycota; class Agaricomycetes; order Agaricales; family Mycenaceae; genus Mycena; species Mycena rebaudengoi. The sequence continues at coordinate 1,332,935 of JARJCX010000007.1, forward strand.
TGTCATCTCTGTTCGGAAAGCCTGCAGTTACAAAAGTGACAAACGCAGGGACTGCCCTGTGCACACAAAGTTGAATATGAATAGCATCAGCCAACGCAGAACAATACCTCTGCTTTTCTGGCAGCGAAAACGTTTTGAAGTGCCTCCATGGTGGTGTTCGGTTCGAGAGTGAGTCAGTCACGTACGCGGTATTTAAATGTTTTCGCGATTGCCACATGACCATGAGATAGGAGCTAAGAGCAAATTTGATGCGCCTTACGACTTCACGTACTTACGAGTACATACTGCACTGGTCAACGACTTTCAAAGAGCATAGCAACCGCCAGCTGTATCCATCTTACCCAACCGCAACCATGGAGCCTTCGACTTTGACGACTGACGAGGCCCGCGTACTCGTAATTTACACTGGTGGCACCATTGGAATGCTTCTAGGAAACCAAGGCTACGTTCCAGAGCCCTCCTTCCTTACCGAAACCCTCAGGAGGTAGGTGTGCTCGTATATCTCTGTGTATGAGACTGACGCTATCTGCGAAGTCAAAATCGCTTTCACGACCCTCTTCAGGATTCACTGTTCTCAAACTCCGGCTCTGTTCAGGGTTTCAGGCAATTCTTGAGTGGCTGGCGGCAGCGGAAGATCAAGCCCTCGGGCCAGAGCCCTGCCGCTGCCCAGTTCCCCCATCCAACCCTACTTGTGCGGTCTTCACGGCCAATCGGCAATATCGCGAAGCCTCGTACCAAATCCGAAACCCGATACTATGTCAGCGCCTCTGCCATACGTGAAACTGGCGGACAATCTATACGAAGCACATCTACCTAGCTTGATAACTCCGCGAAGTGCTGTTTCCGGCCACAGCGGAAGCAAAGCCATCCGATATGCTATTCTCGAGGTAAACACGAAGGAGTCATTATGAACTGCTCTCATTTTCTCCAGTGGAATCCATTATTAGACAGCAGCAACATTGAGAGTGAAGGTTAGAATATCTCATTTGTTCACGTTCTCGACTGACCGATTGCCAGCACAGATTGGATTCGGTTGGCATCGGAAATCGAGTAAGCCATCATACCGAGCTACAGCCTCACCGAGCTACAGCCTCAAACAGACTCAACTACTCCTTTGATGCGTTCGTCATCCTTCATGGCACAGACACAATGTCATATACGTCGAGTGCTCTGAGTTTCTTGCTCGAAGATCTCGGGAAAACAGTGGTATAAACTTTAGTGACTCGCAGATGGAGTGCCCCTCATCGACAGTCTCCTAGATTGTCACAGGAGCTCAGATTCCACTATCCCAGCTGCGAAATGATGCCGTGGACAATTTACTCGGCGCACTTACCATTGCCGGCAACTATATTATCCCAGGTATGGTTAAGTTATGTGCGTTGTGGCCCTTGATCTAATTTTAGTTGCAGAGTGCTGCTTGTATTTTAACCACAGTGCGTGTTTCTTGTTCCACATGGACTTTTCCTGAGCCAGGTTCGCGTTTTCAAGCCCTCTTCCGTGGCAACAGAGTGTCCAAAATCTCTTCGTATGATCTAAGCGCCTTCCAGAGCCCCAACTTCCCCCCTCTGGTAAACGGTCAGTACTGCGTCACAGCTATCTCCGAGCCTGGGCTTAACGCCAAGTTAGTCGGGATTGACATAGTAGTGAATTGGAACGACGTAATTCGACAGACCAGTCTACGCCGTTTCAAGGCTCACAAGGGTATGTGTACATCTGCTCAATATACCTCGATTGACTAGATGGATTGACAGGAATGAGTCCTCATGTAGGTCGGTCCTTTTCTTTTGTGGCCGAACTGCAATTTTTAGAGGCCTGTTCTCCAGCCACTCTGCCGCCTCTTCCCTGGTATAGCGACTGCCACCATTCGATCATTTCTCGCCCCGCCTATCCGCGGCGTTGTTCTGGAAAGCTTCGGCTCCGGTAATGCACCGCAGCGGCCAGACCTAATTCTCGCCTTGAAGCAAGCGTGTGACCGAGGTGTGGTTATTGTTGCCATCTCTCAGTGCATGAAAGGCTCGGTATCCGATGCCTATGAATCTGGACGGGAACTACAGCAGGCCGGTGTTGTACCCGGAAGTGATATGACTCCAGAGGTATGTGAACGGTTGCGTTTGCCTGATAAGTCTAGTAAACAAATATACCAGTGTGCACTCACGAAACTGAGTTATTTGCTCTCCAAGCCGGAACTGTCCGTAGAGGACGTTCGAAAGCTCATAAGTACTCCACTCCGTGGCGAACTCACTCGCAGATCTCCAACCGCTATCAGTCAGACGACAATAAACCAAAACATTGAAAATATACAGGGCTTGCTCTCTCAGTTTGTACGCCTCTCCGGGAGCACGTCCCAGAATCCGGAGATCACCATCTCTTTACCTGATGAAGCGACAAAAGATGTCGCAGCATCTTGGACTTCGACAGCAGCGGAAGCGGCTTCGACCGAGTCGGTGTTACTTCCCTTCCTAATTCACGCCGCCGCAGCCAGAAACGACGTCAAAGGCATCGAATTTTGCCTAGCCGCCGAAGCTAGCAATGATACCCTTACGAACCCCATGTCGGCATTGCGAGGACCTCATGTGGCGGGTGGATTGGTGAACAGTTTGGACCCGGCTTCTGGCCGGTCTCCTCTACATGCTGCGGCGCTGAATTCCAGCACTGAATGTGTCAATCTCCTGTTGCACTCTGGGGCGCTAGTCCACCTTCGGGATTCACTAGGGCACAGCGCTCTTTACTATGTACGTACCTTAATTTATCCGAATAGTCATGTTCGTCTGAGAATGTGCGCAGGCTGCCCGACAAGGTTATGAAAATATCGTCGACGTGCTGGTTCAGGCCGGTGCGCGTCTTAGCGGCCTTGATGGCGCTTTCGCTGCCTTGTCTTTCAAAGCAGCAGTGCAGAATGGTGATAAAATCGCAGTGAACATCTGGTCAAAAGTAGGATTGAAAGTCGAAAATTCGTAGTACATGATGAGACTGAATGGGCACTTGTGCAATATACGTCACGAAAAAACTATCTTGAGCATGAATCGTTGAAACGGTTTCAATTCGACGTCTTTTGGGTTGTCAAACAGGCCTCTTTTCGATGCCGCGTCAAGGCATCGGATAGTGTGAAAAATCTGATTTGAGTTGACTCCGAGACGGACAGCGGGCGGGCCTAGCTCTTCCATTCCTTGTTGACTGAGGGCTTCCCCGAGCTCCTCTGGGACTTCGACTTGGTAATCGGCAGTATGACGAGGGCACTGAAGACGGAAGTTGGGGAATGAATGTAGACACAAGAATCAAATACCCACTGTGCTCATCATTCCCATCATCCCCCGGGAACCCATCTACGTCGGCAGGGTGGTCCGCAATGTAGCTCTCAATCGTTTGGATAATTTGAAATACTTGGACTTGTGTCCACTTGGTTCTACTGAAACTGGACAAGAAATTATCTCGTTGTGATTTATCGAGGGCCACCAGGATTCGAAAATGACGGTCGTGAAGAATCCCAATGGTGCGGAGCATATGGATGAGGCCCGCGTTTCGGCCGGGAAATGCTTGACGCAAGTTCCGTCGTGCAAGAATCTGGCACCATGGCTGCGAGTCCACAAACGAAACAGAATTGCGGCCAAACCACTCGTTCATTCTAAGTTAATAATCATCAGTAGTTGCTTTTTGTCGCAGAAACGAAAAGATCACCGAGGGTTCCGATGAGTGGCGCGCCCGGCTATGCGGCGATGTTTGAGGTGACTCCGTCCCGTCTTCAGATTCTGTGGCTGGATCCTGGTGATGCTTCACTTTGTCATGCGGATAGTTGTTTCTGCTCAAGTAGCTACCTGTACTGATGGGGCCGGATTACCGCCTATGCGTCTCAATCTTGGTGGTCGTTTGCCGATATAGTAAATGGGCCCTTTCAAGTTGGGAGCAGTCGGGTATCGTTCTGCGGCGGATTTGGAAGTGGCCACTTCGTTCATCGCGCGAGTTGTTCGTTTCTTGGCAAAAGTATGATCATCTTTGAAGTCCGCCTTGCGTTTTTTGCCGATAAACACATCCTCATCACTCTTTGAGCTCTAAAGGTTTATTAAATTTATTAGCGGAATTCGCCGATACAAGATCAGACCAACCTTGTCCTGCTTACGACGTAGAGTGCTGAGACGATCTGAGATGTATTTTGCATAGTATACTTTTAGCGGCCAGTGGTCTTTATATTTGCTTAGTTTCGGAAACTTTTCGATCATCTGGGGGTAGAATGAAATGAGTAACGGTCGTCGAAGAAATGTATATTTTATACTTCGGCAACGAAACTGTTCCATTTTGTAGGATCTTGGCCTTCCTCGAACTTGGTACGGTCCAACTGAGCCTCTGCGCTTATAATGACAGAGGTCTAGGTTGAAGTGAGTAAGTTCCAAGAGACACGATGTCCAAGATGCTCACTCTGAACTCGAGCAAGTCCTCCAGTTTCCAGTCTGCTGCTTCCGCGATTTGTGCCATGGTTATGCATCTTTTGCTTTGTTCAGGACCTTTAAAGCTGGCTGGGCACGGAATTTTGCGGTGGGACGAAGGCATATTGGCGATGGAACAGGTAGATAATCAGATATTCAATAGGAGGTGAAGTCTGATGCGATCAGTGCTGATCGAGATCCTCGGTCATGTGCTTCCCTATTTTTATTTTATTTTATTTCGTTTTTGTCTCTGCATTTGTATACCGCAACAAGTAAACTAGGTACTAAGACGCGGTGCCCCCGAGTGGGAGCAATAAACTAGTGGGGGTTAGGCGAGGATCGTAGCCTTGCAGTGTATACAGTATAGGCCTAGGGTAGGTGTGAGAGGTGTGCTTCGCTAGGATACCCTAGGCACTGCTGGCAAAGTCACTATTGACTCCTCGCCTATGTAGCCTGTGTGTTTTCTTCGTATGCAGCCAACTATTAAAAGACCGTGAAAGTGCCTCTTCAATACCGGCGGTACTCTGCCCACAAAATCAATCCCTGACAATCTGCTGCTACTCGTCCGCAGCTACCCCGTCTGATCTATCCTCCTCCCCGCATGAACAAGTTACTGTGCCGTCAGGTCGCCTCCCCACCGTCACAAGCTCTGCCGGTCTCCTTCCACATTTGAACTTACTTGTCCAGTGCCTGCATGGATCGACTGGTGCTGCACAGTCGAAGTCTCCTGACAGCGCGCTCCGACTCTCCACATGGGACGCGTCAAGTTGGCCTCGCCCTCTCAATTCCGAAATCCATCGACGTACGATCTCCATGTCGTCAACAATGGTGGAAGAACTGGCTTTCCTGGGCCGACCGCACTCGTATTCAGAGACCCTTGCCGTGGTAATCGCTCGGAGTACCATTGGCGGGGAAATTGGGCTGCAATGTATGTCATCTGAGCCCGACAAGGAGGCGCAATACGATCATGTAATTCTTGACCGTTATACATACAGTTGCGGGTACATCTGCTGCTTCCAATGGTATCATGTACTCCCTTTACTTTCTCGTTCTCCTTCTCATCCAAGCAAATACAGATCGCGGCCATGAGGGCCAAGTCCATACCAGGCGCCACGCTAACCTGATAGGTTTGCTTGTCCCCAAATATTTCGCGCGCGTTGAAGAAGCTACGTGCAATTTCCGCAACAACCTGGTCGTCCATCGTGATTTCCGCCTTCCGGTCCAAGAAACTGCCTTTGCAGATGAGTTCGATCTCACGGCCGTCAGCGGCGTTCCTGAATGTGGCGGCCATTTTGCTACCTGTTGTTCGCCTGTTAGGGGCTGGCGTTCTAACCGCAAGATGGAGACGTACCGATGAGCTTGAACCTGCCTTGGACAGTCAAAATCACGTTCCCAGCGGCATCCTCAGCCTCGAACGTCTTGTGTATATGGAAATGCTTGGTCTTGAGATCAAAGAGGTGATTTCCGGCTGCGTCCGTAAATACTGTAGCCGAACTCGTCAGTCATGCAGCACAGCGGTCAGGGAGAACTGAAATGCAAGGCATACCTTTCTTGTCCGACCAGCTCAACGCCTTCCCGTCACACTTCACGACTGTGTTCCCTCCTTGGTCCTTCACCGAGAAATTGTCGCCAGAGAACGAAAAAGCCTTCTCTTGCAGGACCAAGGTCATTTGTTGCCGGGCGCAGAACTGGGGGAAGATGCCGATCTGGGGGAAGGACTGGAGGTGTTGGGGGGTGGTCATAGTGGGTGTTCAATGCGATGGGTATCGCCTCTTGGGCTTAAATAGTGCGGGATTGTGGCTATGCCGAGTCTAATAATAAGTTATCATATGGATCGGATCAGCCTGGATCAGCCTCACTTGATGATCTGCGTCTACGTCACCGTCTGCATCTTGGCTGCAAATCATACGCGCTTCCCCTACTTGATTCGTCTATGAGCCGCCTTTTCCACAAAATATTTCACCGGAGGATGGCAAACTAACGAACTGCGAATGAGAAGCGGTACTGGGCACCGGGTTGTGTATGCGGGCCAGGCTTGATGGTGGTTAAGGGCTAAGAGGCGCTGAACGTTATTGACTCTGTCTGCTGTCGTGTGGCGACGAAACCGCATCAGAATTTCCCGAAGAAAGAGCGGAAGACTCTTCCAAAAATGGACACAACTCATCCACTTGGCCGAAAAAGGCAAAATTCGCATTACATCAAAATCAAATCAATTGGAAAGGATTCACGCGGTCCTGAGTACGCCCACCATCACATCTAACTCATGGGTGGCTGGAAACAGATACGGTGTCGTGAGTGGATATGAGCAAACCTGACGCAGGAGCGGAATCAAAACAAAGATGATGGGTAGCCGATTGCACAGCAACTTGAAGCAAGGCCATCTGCCTCGCTCTTGAGCATGAACGCATGCGTGATTGAAACTTGAAGGGTTTTTTATTCTATTTTTTAGGAAGGTTTCTTCTTAATATTCAATCTAAGTATAAGTAGCTCCTGCGAGTTCGACATATAGATACATCATACTCCAATAGGCTGACCATCGCCCCATCTCGAGGGACGAGCCCGTGCAGTAGCTCCGGACGCTGGTAGCATGACGCGTGGATAGTTATGTTTGATCCCGAGAGGGATATGTGCGAAAGCATCCATCCTATGGAGGAGCAGAGTCAAGTGTGTTACACGACTGCCGTCCGATGTGGCATCACGGAGTCACGTCCATCCCCATGTCCTCCAGGTCGCTGCCAAGGAGTTGTGCGCGCCGATAGAGCTCCTCGCGCGCGTCCGTGTCCTTTGTCAGGTTCGCGAGCGTCAGCAGCGCCTCCGCGAGGAAGGAGCGCAACTCCGCCGCGTCGGTGTCGGCATCATCCTCGCCTTCCCCAGTCCTGTTCCTCCTGCGCCACATACGGCGCACCCCCCATCGCGCGCTCAAAGAACTCAATCGCGCGCTCCAGCCCCTCCCGCGCCTCCTCCGCTTCCTCACAGTCATAGATCCCATTCTCGCCGTCCTCGTCGTCCCACCCGCGCTCCTCCGCCATCGCCTCGATCTCCTCCACGCGCGCCGTGCCGACGACGAGCCAGGCACGGCCCCGCGCACGCGCGACGACGCTGGGCTCGAGGACCCCGTTCACGAGCGCGCTGTCCATCAGAATCTGGGTGAGCACATTGTCCGCCCACTGTGCCCAGCGCTGGCGCTCGAGCGGCTTGGGCAGGCGCTCCGCGAGCGCGAGGACCTCGGCGGCGATGGTGTACAGCTCCTTTGCGCGCGAGAAGCCCGCACCGGCGCCAGCCTCGGCGGGCGGCGCGAGGCCGAGGGATGAAGGGGCGGTGGGGCGCGCGTGGGAGGAAGAGGGGTGCGGCATGTGGAAGATGCCGCGGGTGAACTGGTCCATGGCAAGAAGGAGGAGGGCGTGAGGGTCGGCGGTGGCGACGGTGATGCGGCGCGAGGCGGGGGGACGGCGCATGGCGATGGTAGAAAAGGGGGACGCGGGCGGGTACTTGGGCTCGGGGGCGGGCGGAGACGCTGATTTGCGGTGCAGTTGGTCCTGGAGGGTGACTGCCTCGTCGGCGACGCAGACGAGGGTGCGGCCCCAGATGACGGCCATGCGCCAGTCCTCGACGGATTCACAGCCACGGCCGCTGGTGCGCGATGGCAGGTTCTCGCCCGTCTCAAAGACATCGAGGGCGGCCAGCCAGTACGGGGCGGGTGTGCTGGGCTCGTCCGGGAGGGCTACGGTGGGATCCTGGGCAATCAGGTTGGCGAAGAGGAAGAGGGCGGTCCCGAAGATGGCGTGGAACGCGGTCGGCGACTCCTTGCATTTGCTACAGCAGAAAGAGTTAGAGTAAAAAGAAAAATCATAGCAACCTGTCGTACCATTTCTTCTTCTTGGAAGTTGTGGGCTCTGTGACTGGCTTTGCCCAGAGCACCGAGGGGTCTTCGTGGAGGATGAGGATGCGATGGCACTCGTGTATGACACCACGCAGCAGCGGCAGTGCTTCTGGGACATCGTCTGCCTCATATCTGTCTGCTGCGCGGGCAAAGAGCTCCTTCAGGTCGTCCCAGTCCTCAGTGTTGGTCGGTTGGGTGCCCACGTCGACGTCCATAGTCTCCGTGTCTTCGTACTCGAGCACTAGGTATGTATCGTCGTCGCTGTCTGTTTCGTCAGAGAGCTGGCGATTTCGTGGTGACCGATCTGGATCAAGCGAACGGTCTGTCCCACGGCCCTTCCACAGACCTCTCGGTCGTTTCGCCGGGCATCTCTTTGGTCGCGGTGGCGGGGAGGGGGGCGAGTGCAGCATGGGCGGGAATCAAGGACGCATCGCCGAGGACCGTCCTTTATTATCTGCGGAGGATTCAGTATTCTGGCCAGACCTAGATTTCATTGGTCCTGATTGCCCAATCACACGCGGTCTCCATTCCTACCTCCGCAAAAAAGCTAAACAAAGCCTGCAAAAATTCCTTCATCCTGCTGGGAGCCTTGCGCACATTCGCATTCACCTGGTACGGTGGAGGCGTCGCGCCCCTGGCTCACATTCCTTTCGCTGCCCCTCAAACTGGGTTTTATTGCAGCGATCCAGACTCTGCGGCCATTGGCCTATGATCGTTGGCTACGCCACTTAAGGCATCTCGTGTGATTGGCCGGTCGACAGCGGTCCAGACCACGGTCTAGGCAGTTAAGCGATTGTTCCTATTGGTCGCTGTTCATTCGCTGTGCTGAAGTTAGTTCGGATCAACCCTCTATCCAATAGTCGGCGGCTTGATCCGAATCTAATGGAGCCGAGTTATGTCTATGGTATACGCGGTTTGTACGCAGTTCACAAAACTTCCTCCCCAGCACCAAATGCCGCGTAACCAGCATCATCCCAATCGACGCGCTGCCCGCATACCACCCCACTGCCGCGAACCCCCCCGACGCGCTGTTGATTGCCCGAAATCAAAAACGACGAAGCAATAAATTGTGTACGCTACATCCTTGAACGCGGCGGGGTTCAGAAGCCCGCCGTCCACGGGAATCTAAGTAGATATGTAATTGGTTCAGCCTTGGAGTCAGACAAAGACAATGGACGTGAGCTCGCCCCACGCGCGGGATGAGATTGCGCGCGATGATGGGAAATACGGTTCCCCCCACCGAGGACCCAGCGCAAGGAACCCGCTCGCGAGCTCCCGGTGCTGGTGGAACCAATGCCCAATTACAGTGGTGATGGGACCGTATATGGTCCCTGCATGTGGTCAGAGTCTTCGTCGGCGGAATTAATATGAATAAGGCAGAAGACATACGCCTACTACCGCGAAGCCCTGGCAGAGCCAGTACTGCGAGGATTAGCCGACGAGGAAGGTGGCTGCGATGAGGATTAGGCTGGCGCAGAAGAACGGGACGCGGAGGTGCCCGCGGTCAAAGAGCCAGCCGCTGACGAGCGCGGGGACGAATATCATGGAATACTGAGGTGCTGATTAGAAGCAGATTGCGTTGAACTTGATGGTTTACTTGAATGGATCCAATCCACGCGCTGGCGAAGGTCAAAAATCGGGTGGATTAACAGCTGCTCTGATACCCGTACATGTTCGACGGCGACGAGTTCTTTAACAAAGTCTCTTAGTAATATTATTGGAACAGCTATTTTGACACCCTGATTCAGCGTCTAACACAGAGCATACATTATTCAGATGCACTCACACCCCACGAGTTGACATATCCGAATCTATGAACGAATGAAATAAGTCAGTAAGTCTCGACCGCACTATTTGAAGAAAATAAATGAGCACACGTCGAGAAGGTGGAGCACGCGCCCTGCGCACCGAATTAATCGGCCTCTTCGCAACAGAGACGCCAAAAATCGACTTGGACTGACCCAAAAACGACGAGCCACGCGTGCGCGTCCGTCGGAACGACTGTAACAGAATCCGTCTTCGCGGCATCGTTGATCCTCGACGAAAGCATCCAACGCGCTATCCGGTAGCGTGCGCTCGTCCTCGGACACGCAGGGGGGTATTGTGGACACAGCACCGGCCATGGAGGTATGAGAAAGGCAGGATACAACGGATTGATTGTGTGAATACAATGAATCCACATGCGTTACAGTACTTCGGTAGCTTGACGCGTTAAACATACTCCGCTGGCCCGTCGTGCTCGAATAGGGTCACAGTGTCGACATTTCCTCCCACAGCGTTCCGGTCGCGGTCATACCGCGACTCGTTTCCGTTGGGTGCTTGCGCGTTTTTCGTTCATTTCTAGTACACAGCGCCAACGCACGATATATGAAGTGCAGCCAGTTGTGTCCAATGAAAATCTGTGGTGCAGGACGGGCAGAAAGACATCTCAACACAGCGAAAGCAAAGGTTGGAACAGGGGTTGGAAATTGATACTGCTTACGAATCGACAGTCACATGCACAGCCACTAATTAGACGAACCGGTTCGGAACTTGAGGAAATACACAGTGAACATCTTCTTTTTCTCCCGTTCAAGTTGGAGACGCACTGCAGGCTTGAGGCAAAAAGTTTTTCCCTACAATAATGCAAGGAATAATGCAGGGAGACCTCAGGGAATCCTCAAAATCCAGACGTGTCAATATCCCCATCTACTATGATCTAGCGAATTGACTATTTGAATCTCTGATGACTAATCAGTTCCCACCCAAACACTATTTATTTAAAGCATCTTGAAAGTATCCAAGTCCTGTTTCTTCCTCCTTTCTTCCCTACCACAGCATGCCCAGAGCTCCCCCTCAGCAACTAGCACCCCGCAACGGGGTGACGATCCTTCTCACGCAGGCCAAGACCAAATACAGGCTCGCCGCCACAGACCTCGCGTCCATCCTGTCCGTATCAGTGAAGCGCAATCCGAACGGCGGGCGGCACCCGATGAAGACATACAATGTCGTCGACGTCGAGGCGCTTGCGGCGCGTCTGCGCGCGGGCGCTGCTACTGCTCCCCCATCCGGGCTAGCGACGCCCACTGCAGGCGGCCAGATCATGCGCACGCACGCAATGCAGCAGTTCAATGTCCGTGCTCATCCGCTACTTACATCGATTGTACCCCTCCTTACTTACTAATACACCCTCCAGCTAACCGGGGTCCAACTCGACCGGCTCGTGCCGGTGAGGGAGATCCCGAACAACCATAAACACAACACGATAACGCGCTTCTACAACCGCTCCGACGTGCAGGTGCGTGGGCTCTCCTGCGGGCGTGATGGTCAACTACTATTCAAATAATGCTGACTGCGTGCACCTTGTTCATGACAGCGGCTCGCGGACGAGGTGAATCGGGCGGCGGCGGCTCCTGCGCGCCCTGCTGGGGTTCCGCAGACCCGATACAACTATAATGTGTTCGACGGCATGCCGGGCGAAGACGCCGCGCTCTTGTTAGCACGGGTGACTGGGATCACCGGGCCTGCGATGGCGTACATGCAAGGCAGAGATTAATTCTGGATCGGCTTGAGTTCGTGGTTGAGTTTCGATTCCCTCGGTTTAGCTACATGGCATATATTCAACAGAGCGCCTGCTGTATGTACTATAGCTACAAACCTGTAGCTTCTAGCTGAGGCCTCTTTCAACACAGAGACTTCTCACATTGGAGGATAACGTGTTGAGAGTTTGAATCTATATTGCATGGCCACAAAGCACTTCGGTACCGACCATGAGCACCAACGAGAATATAGTCTACAGTTAACTTTGAACGACGGGCCCAGGTTTGAGGGCAGGACGGCGAATGGCACCCGGCAACAAGTCGCCGTCGTTGTCCAGGTATGGAGAGCATTGCCAGCCGCCCCAGAGAGTGACATGGAGATCGCGTGCAAGTCCAATGCGCGTGTTCCATAACCAAGGATCGCCGGGAGAGTCGAGCAAGCTACTGGTTGCGGTGTCAACAGGAGTGCCGATGATCCCACTCGCAATCCGCTCCAGGTCCGCCTGTAATCTCTCTGGGCCTCCAGGAACGAGCACTTGCAAACTTTTCATGCCCGCATGCATCACACAGCGGATATACTCCTTGTGCAGCTTTTGGCGCTTCTCTGGTTCCGCTTCCTCGAAAGGCACATGCGGCAATGCGGTCTGCCACAGCCGAGGTCCAAGCAATTTGCGTATTGCTTTCTGCATACTGAGCTGCTGGTAACGATCTCCGTCATCCCGCGCGTAATGCTGGAAAAACTCGGGTATTTCGTGCTCGCCAAATTCCAAGTACCTGAAGCTGTAGACATCGGGCATACAATACACAAACCACTTGAACCGCATGACGGTACTGAGCGGTTGTTGCTGGGGAAGGGGGAGATAGGCGAGCTCTAGAGAATGGTGGAAGAGCTCCCCGTAAATGACCCAGGAAAGGAGCGTGGTTTCGGGGTCGTTGCAGATTGTCATATTTTCTGGCGCACTGCTCGGTCCGGCCATCAAATCCAGCTCTCGATTCAGCGGGTTGATTACATCGCATTTGAAGACGTAAAGTTTGCGGATATCGTCAATGGTCAGCGTCGCTACGTCGAGTGACAGCTCCAAAAGTTTCTCCACACCGCCTTGGATTGCAACCTCGAGCAAGTAACGGCGGTCGTCATCTTGTACAGCCCAGTCTGCAACTTTGCGGGCTGTAGCGGCGATGAGGAAGTGAGGATGCGGTCGGAAGAAGACTCGGCCAGAGTTGGCTGCTAGTCGGGGCAGTATTTTGGGATCGGGGTCAGAACAGCTGCGGTAGAGAGCTCGACAAGTGGAGAAGAGCGACAAAAGATCCTCTATAGAATGCAGATGCTGCGGCAGGCTCATGAGCAGCTCAGCAGGTAGAGCGTCAAGCGTCATGGAGGTCGAGAATAAGAGTCAGCTTTAAAACTCCGACACAGACTCCGCTCGGTCTTACCCGAATCACTGCAAGGCAGAGTTTAATTCTGGATCGGCTTGAGTTCGTGGTTGAGTTTCGATTCCCTCGGTTTAGCTACATGGCATATATTCAACAGAGCGCCTGTTGTATGTACTATAGCTACATACCTGTAGCTTCTAGTCGAGGCCTCTTTCAACACAGACTTCTCACATTGGAGGATAACGTGTTAAGAGTTTGAATCTATATTGCATGGCCACAAAGCACTTTGGTACCGACCATGAGCACCAACGAGAATATAGTCTACAGACTTTGAACGACTCGCTCAGGTTTGAAGGCAGGACGGCGAATGGCACCCGGCAACAAGTCGCCGCCGTTGTCCAGGTATGGAGGGTGTCGCCAGCCGCGCCAGAAAGTAACACGGAGATCGTGTGCAAGTCCAATGGACGTGTTCCACAACCAAGGATCACCGGGAGAGTCGAGCAAGCTACTAGTTGCGGTGTCAACAGGAGTGCCGATGATCCCACTCGCAATCCGCTCCAGGTCCGCCTGCAATCTCTCTGGGCCCTCGGGAACGAGCACTTGCAAACTTTTCATGCCCGCATGCATCACACAATGGATATACTCCTTGTACAACTTTTGGTGTTTCTCTGGTTCCGCTTCCTCAAAAGGCACATGCGGCAATGCGGTCTGCCACAGCCGAGGTCCAAGCCATTTGCGTGATGCTTCCTGCATACTGAACTGCTGGTAACGATCTCTGTCATCCCGCGCGTAATGCTGGAAAAACTCGGGTATTTCGTGCTCGCCAAAATTCAAGTGCCTGAAACTGTTGACGTCGGGCATACAATACACAAACCACTTGAATCGCATGACGGTGCTGAGCGGTTTGTGTTCGGGAAGGGGAAGATAGGCGAGCTCTAGAGAGTGGTGGAAGAGCTCCCCGTAAATGACCCAGGAAAGGAGCGTGCTTTCGGGGTCGTTGCAGACTGTCATGGGCCCGCTCCTCGGTCCGGCCTTCAAATCCAACTGTCGATTCAGCGGGTTAATTATGTCGCATTTGAAGACGTAAAGTTTGCGGATATCGTCCATGGTCAGCGTCGCTACGTCGAGTGACAGCTCCAAGAGTTTATCGACGCCGCCTTGGATGGCAGCCTCGAGCAAGTAACGGCGGTCGTCATCTTGTACAGCCCAGTCTGCAACTTTGCGGGCTGTAGCGGCGATGAGGAAGTGAGGATGTGGCCGGAAGAAGACTCGGCCAGAATTGGCTGCTAGTCGGGGCAGTATTTTGGGATCGGGGTCAGAACAGCTGCGGTAGAGAGCTCGACAAGTGGAGAAGAGCGACAAAAGATCCTCTATAGAATGCAGATGCTGCGGCAGGCTCATGAGCAGCTCAGCAGGTAGAGCGTCAAGCGTCATGGAGGTCGAGAATAAGAGTCAGCTTTAAAACTCCGACACAGACTCCGCTCGGTCTTAGTATCCGAATCACTTTTCATAAGTAGCGCCATTATCTGAGCGCCTACATGCCCGATAGCTCTTTTTTTAAACTCGACATATATTTTGTTGATATTCCTTGCGGACCCGCAACAGTGGAAGGCGGTAGCGTCAGCCCTTTCCAAAACAACAACACTCGTCCAGCAACCCTAAAAAGGCAATCTTGCACCGTCTTTCAAGAAACAAGCCTAGGCCAACTTTGAGCATGGATTTTCAGTTTTCAAACCAGACACACATAGACTGATTTATCTATTTTCATTCTGATCCATTCTTCTTAAACTTACGCGTGCCCCGAGTTCATAAAATATAAAAAAGTGAGAACTGAAAGAATCGAACTCCCGTCTCGTCGCATGCGCTAATTCTCTGTATTGATTACCTGATTGCACACAGGTTCAACAGGTCGCTTCCATCGTCGACGCATGTTACCGCTACACCAAGTTCCCGTGTTTAAATTATCAGAAAATAATATATTGAACACCACTGGAGACGCTACACAGGGCCAGTGGGCGCCGCAGCTGCCGTCCGTATCCCGTCCGACAGCGCCTATGATTATTCATTGTCTAGTTTCGCGCAAGAGCCAAGGCAACTCACCATCACATCGATGACATTGTAAAACCTCATCACCCTCGGCCCCTTGGGATTCGGCGCCTCGGAAATCGGCTGGATGCGGTCCAGCTGGCACGAGGCGAGCTGCGCGCGCGCTGTCAGTACACGCAGCACGCAAGGTATACAATTACGCACCTCATACTCCTTCAATGCCCTGCTCTTCACGATGCGACGCCCGCGGGGCGCAGCGAGGCCGGCGGGGACAGGCGCGCGTCGAGCGCCATCACGTCCAGGACGTTGAACGTCTGCATGCGCGACGGCCCGCCATGCGGGTTGGGGCTGTCGCTTGCGGGCCAGATGGAGTCCAGGTCAGAGCTGTATGCTCTCATCGCCTGGGATTTCAGAATGTTGGCATTATGTTGCCGCCGTTTCTCGGTGCGAGCAGACATCTCGTGGCATGGTGGTAAATGGTATGAGGGGGGCAACGCCGGGTACTTGAATTGGTCGGGGGCGCCAAGGCGATCGCCGTAATTGAAACATTCGCAGTAAAATCACACGATCTCTGACATTGAAGTCTAACGCCATTTACGAAGTAAGAAACTCCCATCTTTTCTGTCTCTTATCCAATTCGCACAGTATTCTTTCAAAGGCCGATGGCCAGCCAAACGATATTACAAGGTCATGGAGTTGCAGATGTAAATTTCTTCACACAGTGGTGGCGTTGTTATTCATTCACTCGATAGGCAGATAGGATACTCCCTCTCACAGTAGGCAGATTCGGACTTTCACACAAAATAGGCTGACCATCTACAGTGCTGAGCATTGTTTCGCATATGGAACCGGCATGGACTCGCGCCTTTCTCAGAAGAACGCGGCTCTTGGACTCTGATTTCCAGGGCGACGTTCTCGCTGTTATCAGCTGGTTTATAAGTTATCTCGATAGCAATATTATCTCATTATTTTGCAGGCATGATTTCTACCGCTCTTCGCACGGGAAGCGCACTTCTTCAAATAACGCCATGCCCACTACTCGACAGATTCACTCAACCTCAATATGGCCTGAATGTTGTCCATAAAGAAGCAGAGGAAGATTTCGGGTTACCCTGCGCACTAGCCCTGGAGACACTCCAGAACGAGCACTGATACCTGTGAGTTTTAACTTTAATGTGTGTTCTCAACACATCATTATGATGCGGCGATCGGCAGCAGGTTCTGCGTCAGTGTAGCGACTGCTTACGGGATCTTCACTCGTCTCGATAGGCTCATGCTGACTGTAAAAGAAATTGTTGGAGGTGAGTTTTTCGTCTCACCTTGTTGGCATTTAAATACGGATTTATCTATGCCAGAAAAATACCACATTCATGGTGCCGGGATTTCACTGCCAACTAGGATCGCGACAAGAGGAGATATACCGCTTGGGTCACGGACTAATTCAATTCAATATAGGCCTCCTCATGAGGTTTAAATGTATAGTCAATCATGTAGCTTTCTGTGTATTAATTCATCCACCATGGCCACGGTAACTGATCATTCGTGACTAACAAAGAAACATTAATCTGAGTGTGCCGAGGGAAACGGGAGCATGTACCGAAGGCAACTGTTCCTCTCGCGAGGAGTTCGGGAAAGTCATCCGAGATCTTGCTCATCAACTCGTCCACACTCTCCTGGATTTCACCACCGTAGAGAGTAATTTTCTTCAAGGACGAAAAGGGCGGCGACACAAGGACGTTTATGAGGCCAGGCCAAGCGTCGTCATCCAGATCGTGTACACCAAGAGACAGGTGCTCTAACGGAGATTTTATGGTTTCGAGAAGATCTGTCAAACTGCCACCGAAGTCAGAAGCGGACTGGAGCAGCAGCGAGCGTAGCGCGTCATTGCCAGAAAACTCAAGCTCATCCTCCCCTAAAAACTATCGTTAGATGGGCCGCGCAGCGGTCAGTCCAAGAACATACAATTGTTCCATTGATCGGAGAAGCGAAGGGAAAGAGACTTGAGATTATGGCCGGCCGCTGCGATGAGAGACACCCCTGCCAAAACGTCTCCAGCTTCCGCGTCGAGATCAAGATATAAGGTGTTGATAGCCTGAGGACCATCTGCGATCCATCTGAGGAAAGGGCCACCCCCAGATGCAAACATGCCCCCAGATGTATAATTGACGCATTCTAGGGTCTGCGGAGGGACCTTTGAACCCGAATAAGGTTCTTGCGGTTCGTTTGAATGCTCATGGCTGGCCTCCACAAAGTCGAGCTCATTGGCAGTGACATGAGTCAACAGCGGGAAAGCGCAGACGAGGTCGACCAGATCAGCGACGTTCTCGAAAGCGATGTGCAATACATTCAGATGATGAAGGGAGGGGAACGCGGACGCAAGGGAATCAGTCCACCGCACGTCCCAGTGCTGCTCATGGTTGTTGCGGCACCCATCGAGTTCCATTTCCGTCACATTGGTGAAGTGGGTAATCTGGTGCAGAAGCGTATGAAGCAGTGGGATAGCGCTGGCAGGTGACCTGTTGATATTGGCTCTAAGGTCCCCCCAGAGATGTACGCAGAGGCGTTTGACGTAGGAGGCAATATTGTTCCTAGCGGCAGCTCCCGCTAAGTATTGGACGATCTCGTTGCAATTGTGCTCATTGATTGTGAGCGTGGAGAAAAGATTACGCTGGGCGGCGGGAACCCATGCACGACAAACTAAGGCGCAGCTCGAAAGCGCCTTCTTTTGGTTTTGCCAGTTTTCATCGTAGAGGTATTTGTCGCGCTTGTGGGGACACAAGTTACCCATAACTTGGTCAGTCAGTTCGGCGGGAAGGCTTGGACTCCGCTGCATGAGTTGCGCGGCCATGGCTGTTGCCTGTCAAAACAGTAAATCGCGACCTTTTAAATCGGCAAAAATCTCACCAATTTTTGAGCACCAAGAGGCGGCCTGAATATCTTCACATTCGGTGGCTTTATAGCATTTATGAGCGGGCTTAAACGGCGTTTCCTCTTGGAGAGTTAAACATAGCACCGTGCTATGTTTAACTCTGGTTGAAGGCCGGGCCGGTTACACGCGCCTCTTGCCTTCCACCATATCCTCCGCTCTTGCGAAATGGCCCTCCGCGTCTTCTCGCTGATATTCTTGACCTTCTCAGCCTATTGTTCATGTGTGCTCGCGACAGAACTCTTGGAGCGGTCATACCACGCCTGAATCCATCACCCCTTCGCCGTTCTTGCCATACTATTACGTCCCGCCGGGTGCAAAAAGCTACGATTCTGCTTCCCCATTCGTTCATTGCTCTGGCCCATGGACCGAACTCTTCTCCTCAATCTACGTGGATAAATCGCTACGTCAGACGTCTCACAAGGGTGCATCCTGCTCCTTCACGTTCACCAGCACTGGCATCGAGTGGTTTGGGAACACTGGGAAAGATCATGGCATCGCGGAAGTGTATATGGATGGACGCCTCGCTCAACGTGTGGACGCGTGGAGCAAAGATTTCCTCAGAAAGCAGCGCAACTTTTGGGAAGTTCGATCTTCCGTACGGAAAACAGACGTTGAAGATTGTCAACACCGCTGCACGACTATAAATTGTCTCCAATTTTCCGGGAGGCATATACATCTGGTTGACTCAACCATACATTCCACACTTGTTCCACACAATGCGAAAGGTACGAGAGGATATTGCTAATCAGAACCAAATGGTAGTCTCTCGCTTTACTTTATCCACACACACCGGTATCGAGTCCGACTTTGAGTCGCCTAATAATATGACGTGTGGGGTCGCTCTCTGCTGCTGCGCCCAGAGCCTCCTAAACGACATACAAAAAGGAGGTTCTCCTGAGTCACCGAGTGCTCAGGAGGATAGTAGTGGTAAGATAAATAGCACTCCACCCCCTAGGCCTCTTGGACCCGACTCTCACTACTGTTATACTGGTTACGCGGCTGCTTCTTCTTACAAAAAATGATGATGCAGACTCGGAGTCTATATGGGCGCCGTCGACTATCTCCGCTCTCAGTTGCTCCAGTCCAGTTCTCAGTTGCTCCGGTCATTCCAGGACGACCTCACATCGACAACGCTTATGATACCTGGGGCCTCCCAAGAATTTTGACTGCGCTAGAACACGGCCACGGTACCGAGTTCGTCGATGCCGCCCAAACCCTGTCAGCTCTCCGCAAACCCTTCTCGGAGGTTCAGTATTCCGTCATTGCGCCGATGTTCGGTCTCCCCCCAAAACCCTCCATTCAGTTTGAAGGTTTTGACGAACTTACCATCCTATCCACAATGCTCCCGATGTCTGTCGTCGGCAAGCTGGTGACGCGCACTATTGAAGCGTTCGCCACCCCCTGGTTCCATCCCTGAACTGCGGAACGAAGCTGCGACTGGGCTGTTCCTCCCCGGAGTGAGTACTGCTCCGCTACCCATTCGGTCGCTGAAGAAGAAGCGTCAGACTTTTCAAACCCTGCTTGGCCTATTCGGCGGCATTTTGCGCGACAAGCCAGACCTGCCCAGTGCCTAGCACGGACCTAAACAGTGGGGGTAAGCTTGAGGGGGGGAGTCTTTTGCAGCAGGGAGATGTTTTTTGTTGTCCGAGAGTTGGAAGCCTCGGACTCGGGCAAAAAGACTTCCTCGACTCTGTCGCGCAAGTCATGTGCCGAGCTCTTTGGTATGATTTTATTCACTGAAAGACATGTTCAATTCTCATTTCTCATTGCGAAGCCGTCTGGCATGTCAATAAACGAGCCAATTCTGATGTTGTCAAAGACAAGCTCATTCCTGTCACAGCGAGTCTCTGTGATGGAACCCACACACACTATCTGTGCTACAACGGACTGCGCTTCAGCAGTCGCAGCATTCGAGGATCTACATCGCCTAGAAACAGGGCTCGACGATGTCGAGACATATGTAGAGAAGTCATTGCCGAGTTCGCTTTTTGCCTCATATTCAGTTCACAATGCTAATTTTCGAGTTTAGTGCTTGAATATACATTTGCCCTGCTCCTGGAAGGGTACTACAAGACCCTCGAGCTCTGTCATGAGCGGTCAGTTCGCCGCGGAGAGCAGCGTGATGTAAGTGCTTGACCATACTTCATGCAGTACTCCGACTCTCATTGGTTTCAGGGCAACCGGTACCCTTATGAGTCCCATCGCCATCGGATTGCCGCAGCGCTCGGCCAGCGAGTTGATCGCCTAACGGCAAAAGACTGGGATACCGCCCTGAAGCTCGCCTTTGAAGCGCGCGCATTCTTTCAAAGAGCAGCTGAGCTTCGTTCTGAGGAGGCCGCAGAAACGGGGCTTGACCTCCTGTTCCAAAGGTAGCCAATGCTCTCTTTCTAGATCAAGGAATCTGATACTGTACCAGCCTCCGTGCTTGGCCCTCGCAGGAAGGATTTCGACTCTTGCTGCCGTCCACTGTGGAAACGCTGGCGTCCACTTGCTTGCAGCGTCGCCGCCAACGCTTCGTGCCCGATCCGGACCTGAACTGGCGGCCTCAGTTTCCAGGGGTCTTCCCACAATCGGCTCCAGCAAGTGACGTCTTGCCGACAAATCAGGCGATGAGAGCGCAAGTCGTGGAAAAGTTCTGGGAGAAGGCTGCCCAGTACTCTTCGAACACTGTTCGAGCCCGTCGTACTGTACAAAGGTGAAAGCTACACCACCCTGGCCAACTTTGCGCACAGCGATCCCATCCTGTACCGCTCCAGCTTGGAGAAACGAGGGTCGCAAGGGATGGCTGATATGATGATCACTGCGCTGCAACTCTCAAAAGATGACTGGGGGGTTGTTATTTAGTTGTTCCGTTGCTTAATCTCCTGGCCTTTCCTTTTCCCCCTTTTCTCGAAAGACGCGGCTTGCGATATATTGTATACACAAGGAAAACGAATATACTGGCTTGAAAGTCGAATTTAGCGCATTGTATTCTGGGGTGTCGACAGCGGTTTCACAAATCTAATGGAGGTACGGATACCACAGAGAGAATAATCTGAGAGGCTGGCGCAATCAATGGCATGAGATGAGTTCCAATAGTTCAAGTCGACGACGAATGCGATTGCGATAATATACATGATGTATTCTATCCATACAGTCCACGCGCACACAATCAGTACGCCTCGCCGACAAGGAAGATGTTAGGTACTCACGAAATGCGAGTGGGTCCAAATCGAAAGCAGCAGACAGAGAGAGCGTCGTTCGAGTATCAGGAGCAACAGAGAGAGCAACACAGCACATCACAGCATCTTTGCGAGGAAGCCCTTGATCTTGTCGGCGCCAGAGTCGTCCTTTGCGGCGAGCTGCCTTGCGTGCTTCTCGAGGGTCGCGATGGTGCGGTCCGTCTGGGCGGGGACGTCCTTGAGGGCTTCGAGCGCGGGGTCCACTTGGGTGGGTTAGCGGTGAGAAGACACAAACAAGAGGTGGGAAGGAGAAAAAAGGGAAAGGCGCATCACTTTGCTGCAACCAAAAAAAGAAAGAAAGACGAGAAATAGGGATGTACCGGTTTCGGCCAAGACTGTATCGAGGTCGGTCCAGAGCTGCTCGCGGTGCATGTACGCCTCCTCGAGCTGGGAGAAGAGGTCCTTGATCTTGCCCTGTGCGGTCGTTGAGTAAACAAATAAAATAATCGCAAATGAGTTTCAAGACCTCGGTGTCAGCGAACGCCGCAGTCAGCGCATCGTGCTCGTCGAGGGCCAGGGCCTCCATGCGCTTGCACGCGTCGTCGAACGCGAGGAGGCCCGTGCTGAATCCTGCGTCGACGCGGCGCACGAGGGTGCGGTGGGCGTCCGTGACGCGCTGGACGGCGGGCTGCAGCGTGTGGGCCATATCCGCGAGGAGGTCCTGCCCCGCGCGCGTGAAGGGCTCCTGCAGCGAGTCCGCGAGCGCGCCGAGCTTGCGCGTGTCGTCCGTCGGGTAGTCCGCGCTGCGTCCGCGGCGCGTGAGGAAACACAAACCGCAAGTTGGAGGGGTCAGTTTACCCGTAGCCGTCCTGCATGAGCGCGGCGACCAGCGTGTGCTCGTCGTCCCAGCTGTAGGATGGGTGTTGCGCGTGCGAGTCTTCTTGTTCATCGTCTGAGAGGTTTGCAGGCAAGGTCGCGTCGCGTAGGCCGCGGAAGAGGTTGCTGGAGCGTCTGTGGCGCGGGCTGGCTAGTTCTTCGCGTAATGGAGCCCGTTTCTTGACGATGCGAGCATGGTTGCTGCTGGACACGCGTCGACGAGAGGCTGAAAATTCTAGTCAGACAAAAGACTGCCAGCACAAGAGGTTCAGAGGCGACATTGGTTGCGGACAGAGATAGGAGTCCGGGTCATGTTGGCGAGAGGAAGCAAGAGAGGATTTCAAACTCCGCTCGCTTGTGATCTTCTGCACCTCCTGCCATTACAAAACGCAAGGTACCTGTTTTTTGTTACGCCCTGCTGCGCTCGCCTTATCCAACTCTTTTCGAACAGTGCTCGACACTTTTAGAAGCCCTTCTCCACCGTCTAGACGTTCCCGCGGCCCACCATGAACTCTCGTCCTCATAAAGTTGGTCCTTTTAATAGGCCTCTCGTCATGTCCTGACAGGCAACAGCAATCCATGTCCGAGCTTAAGCTGCGTCGTCTTACGGAGCACAACCAGCGGCTGCGGGAAGACTTTGCCCGGCCCCGCGTCAGGGTCAGCGAGGCCAGCGCCAGGTCCGACCCCTCCTTTTCCGCTTACATATCCCCTCTGAAACTTCGTTCTCCCAGTCTCATTCGTTATTGCAAAACCACAAAAGACCATCTCGTGCGTTCCAGCTGTCCCTGCTGTCGAGCAGGTTGTCTCACGTCTCGTCGAATTAATTACAGGTTCCGTCGGTCTGGGGGCCCGTGGGCAAAGGCGAGGATCCCTACGCTCCGCCAGCACAAGGCTGCAACTGCGTCGTGATGTGAATGCGCCCCCGCTCGATTTCTGGCTCGCATGTGGAGATGGCCTTCGGGTCATGCTTTTGCTCAAAGTGTGTGTTGTCCGTGCCTCTCCGTCCCCGCCCCGGTCCTGACGCGTCGGCAGTAACTTTATTATACCTGGATCACCCACCCCACGCTCTTTAACCGTCTCGGTCGCCCACCCCACCCGGTCGCCACCGCACCCCGTCCCTGTCATCCATATCATTATCTTCCGTTGAGCTGCCTGTACCACACATAGCTCTCGCGTTCGCTACATTACTCACTACATTCCGCCTCTGCTTCTATATTCGTATTGTAAGTAGAAAGCTATTATTTAACCAAGCTTGCCAACATTTTGTAGTCGATGAGTATCACTTCGTTATTATTAACCCTTCTGATGGGACGTTGTGTGAACACAAGCAGCTGCCATAGCGTAGCCCAGACGTGTATATATCAATCCTATATAAGAGCTGCTGGGTGGACGATCTACACCCATCCTTTCCCCTGTCGCCCTTGCCCTTGGTATATCCACCCTAGTGCGTCTCCTGGGCCCGCGGTGGGGCACTGCCCCAGTTCCTGGCGGTTAATATTAACCTAGATACTTACCGCCGTCCACAGCCCGCTCCCTCCTCACTCTTTCACCCCCGCTTGAACAACAGACAGAATGAGCACCCGCGCCGGAGGAAGACAGGCCATGTCGGAGCTGAAGCTAAGGAGGGTGCTTGAGCACAACCAGCGGCTGCGGGAGGACTTTGCCCGCCCGCGCATGCGCGTTAGCGAGGCTAGCTCCAGGTGAGTAGTAGCAGCGTTTCTGCCACGCTCCGTGGATAGTATCTGACTGGCATGATCGATCAGTCTCATCCGCTACTGCAAAACGACGAAAGACCACCTCGTGCGCCGCCCACTCGCTGCCCTCCCAGTGTGCTTGCTGACCTTTACCAGGTACCCTCAGTATGGGGCCCCGTGGGACGCGCAGAGGACCCATACGGCGCCCAGACAAAAGGGTGCAGCTGTGCGATCCAGTGAACACACACTGCGAACACCGATCAATTCCGAGATCGTTCAGAGTGTCGATTTTTTTTCGGGCATCGCGGGCGCGGATCCCCATCCATCTCTCTCTCTATCTATGCACGCTCTCCCGCTATTGGGTCCTCTTTCTGCAATCAATCTTTCTGTATGTATTTGTACAATGAGTGGTGGGAAGGAAATGCCTCGATATGGATATAGACAATTTAGTATTGCTCGAGCATCTAGACTTTGTTGAGGAATGCGACGACGCCGGGCTCGTTGAGCGCGCCAACGAACTCGTCAACGGGCTGGCCGCCGCGATAGGCGACCACCGTCGGGAGAGCGCGCACCTGCACGGGTGTTTAGGAATTGATTATAAAACGGCATCAACACACAGCTTGCGGACAGGCCGGCGGAAAAGTAGCGAAAATATTATTAGAAAGAGACGCGCCTTGTGGGATTGGCTGAGCGCGAAGCCGCCGTTGTCCTCATCCTCGATGTCGATGGTGACCAGGTCGAGAGCGCAGTCCGAGCCCGACTTGATGCCCGTCGCGGGGTCGGTGAGCTTGCGCAGGATAGGCGACAGCTGATGGCAGGGCTGACACCACCTGTCGCGCGCACCGTTCAACAGTCATCGTGGTGTCGACGAGTCAAACTTACCCAGCGTGAAAATCGACGAGGACGACGCGGTCGGGAGGTCCGCCCAGCGCGATGCGGTCAAAGTCCTGGTGTTACAGATATATTTATTTCGTTCAATGCAAAACATGAATGCAGCGAACAGCTTTTGTTGCGTTGATGTAATGCTCCTGGGTCGGCGGAGAGGAGTGGAGTGCTCTACCGGCAAAGATCGACGATGCTACTCGGCGGGTCGCATATCTCATCATCGTCAAGGTCGCCATGGTTTGAATCTTTTCTGGCGGCTCGGCAAACCAGCGGGTTGAAAGTTCGGTACAAATCAGAGACGGGAACAACTAAGTATAACCTAGTATCAGAGAAGGGGTGATTTTGGACCGTTGCGATGGCTACCGGATGAGGATGAGACTATTTTGGGCAACATATAAGGCCCAGACACATGCCATCGGTGTTTTCACCCTTCGTTCGTCCCCCCCCAGCCGGTCTTCTTGTTTTTGCAGCATCCCGAGCAGCGTACGTCCGTTTCCCGCTAACATGCTGTCCGTGCTGAATCTGGTGCTCACAGGCTCATCACGTCCCTCTTTATTGACTAAATTCCACCGTTTCAATCCTCCTCTACAATGCGTTATACTCTTGCTGTTGCTGCTCTTGCTACCGTCCTCTCCGCTGTCCGTGCAGAGGATCACCTTATCCTCGTCGGTGACGGAGGAAGCGTAAGTTTTCGTCCGCACATATGGCATCAGGCACTAATATCCGTATCACAGTTGACTTTCAAGCCTTCCAACATCACCGCTGCCCAGGGCGACACCATCACCTTCCAGTTGTGAGCACTCTTTCCGTGTTGACTTGTCGCCTCCATTCTGACAATTTTCGCAGCATGGCAAAGAACCACGTCCGTAGCAACCCCCGCTACGTTACTTCCCACACTGACTAACGAGCATATTGCAGACCGTCACCCAATCCACCTTTGCCAAGCCCTGTGAGCTCCAGCAGGACCCCAAGCAGGGCATCAACTCCTGGCTTCCAGCCCGTCGACCCCGCCGCGACTTCCATCCCGCAGTGGAGCTTCACCGTCGACGACGCGACCGCCGCCCTCTGGTTCTTCTGCGCCCAGACCCTGTACGCTTCCGTTCCCATTAACCCATCGTACACCGTACTAATAGTCACCCCCCTCCAGCCCCGTCAGCCATTGCCAGAAGGGCATGGTCTTCTCCGTGAACTCCAAGGAGGACACCGCGAAGAACTTTGCCGCGTACCAGGCGCTCGCAATGGGTGCCTCGGCACCCGGCGGGAGCTCGCAGTCCGGCGGCGCATCGCAGTCTGGCGGTGCACAGCAGACGGGCGGCGCCGGCGGCAGCAACGGCGGTGCCGGCGGTAACAGCGCAGGCGGTGCCGGCGGCAACACCGGTCTCAGCAACGCCGGCGGCCCGACCAACTCTGACTCCGCGGCGCTCCCCGGCCAGAGCGCCCCCGGCGCCGGCACACGCGTTACCGTGCGCTCCGCGTCCCTGCTCGCTGTCGTCGGGCTCGTCGCGGGCTTGATGCTGTAAGCGGCTGCTGCTTAGACGGTGCTGCTACTGATGGGCTATTGTGGGACTTTGATTCGGATACTTACGGGAGTCGGGGTGCGCGCTGCACTTGTCCATTCGCACGAGAGGCTCGAGCTGCCCTTCGGTTCGAAAAATTAATCATTAGCGAGGACAATGTACTGGTACATCTAATGCTGCATCTCGACTGGGTCATAGAGAGTCGTGTTCATGTGTAAGGAAATGCCGCGTGTGCGGAGATTCAAGAGTAATTTCCTGAGATATGATTTTTTCACTAAATGCATGCAGATAGTGACCAATGTGACCTGATCATGAAGGACCTCTGAGCGCAGCGTTGGCTCATGAACCGCGTCTGGACTTTCTTCTCAGTCTTCTCAACTTTTTTCTAACCCCTCTGTTGTTTTTGGGAATCGGCCAATATATACGCTGCATGTTCTCTGCTCATCAAGTCTCGAGCTTTTCATCCCCCCTCCCATTTGTACATGCACTGATAATCCTGTTGCAGCTATAATACACTAGAACTACAAAACGCATCGGACATCGATATCAGGCTCAAAACAAATTATAAATGCGCCCAAGGGGCAGCTTCTCTGCAGGCCCGACATCAGCCAGTACGCCATCTGCATGCACCTCGTAACTCTCGGGGTCAACCGTCATCTTCGGTGTTGCGTCATTCCACTTCATGTCCTTCTTCGTCACTACACGACAGTTGCGCACTGCTTCGAATCGCTTCGATAGCCCATACGAGGCCACTGTGCCTGAAGCAATGGATACCTGCGAAACGAACGCAACAGAATTTAGCGCCGCGGAACCTGCCTTGGAACCCCACATGGGCTTCCCAAAGAATGGCTGAACAGATGGGATAGAAGCATTGGCATCACCCATCTAAAGAAACGAGGTGTCAAAGAACAGCCATGAGTGGGAAGAACCACTGACAAACCTGAGCCCAGGCAATAACACCCGACTTGATCACCATTTCTGGCTTTGAGCCGAAGTTCTCCTGGTTTCCACAAGACGAGGTCCGCCAGTGTTCCAACCGCGACCTGACCAGTGAGATGACTCATACCCTGGGCGAGTGCACTGCGTACTCATCAGCTACAAATAGCTGCGCGGTCGGAATGGTACCCACGGATTGATAGTATACTTGGAAATATACCGCTTCACTCGCCCGTTATCCTTGCCTTCCACATCACCTAGCGACGTCAGCGGGCCGCGGAACTCCTTCATCTTGCTGGCTGTCCTCCACGTCCGACTGACTACCTCACCCACGCGGCCCATTGCTTGTGAATCGGAGCTGATCATGGAGATGGCACCCATGTCGTGGAGTACATCTTCTGCAGCGACCGTCTCTGCGCGAATGCGGGACTCGGCAAAGGCGAGATCTTCGGGGATCGACTTGTCGAGGTGATGACAGACCATGAGCATCTGAGCAGACAGAGAAAATAAGCGATGGGCGGTGAAGAAAGAACAGAGACATACGTCAAGATGTTCATCTAAAGTGTTGCTGGTGAACGGTCGTGTCGGATTGGTGGAAGAGGGGAGGACGTTCGGTAATCCACAAACAACGATGATGTCCGGAGCATGACCACCGCCTAAGAGAAGAATCAGAAAACTAAGTCGAGGTTGTTCGAGGCAGATACTAACCGGCTCCTTCGCTGTGATATGTGTGAATAGTTCGGCCGCCAAACGCGGCAATAGTTGCTGGACATGGTTGGAAAGGATGCACATTACAAGCTTTGTGAAAACTTACTCTCGACGAAACCACTCTCATTGAGGGTATCAGTATGAATATTGACCTGTAAACCAATTAGCCGAACCACGACAAGCCTCGAGATGTACCAGACCTGGACGTCATACTTATCGCCAATATCCAAGGCATTGGTTATTGTTGCAGGAGTAGTACCCCAATCTTCGTGTAGCTTCAATCCAGCAGCACCAGCCTTGACAATATCCTCCAGCGCCTTCGGACCTGCGTCAGTTTCCTTTACCGGTAAAGGCAAAATTCATTGGCAATGCGTCGGTCGCCGCCAACATATGGCGCATATAAAATGGGCTTGACGTGCACGTCGTCGCATTCGTTCCGGCACTTGGCCCCGTGCCACCGCCAATCATCGTGGTAGTACCTGCGGCGAGAGCTTCCTCGACTTGCTTGCGGACAGATGAAATGTACATGCGCGTCAATAGCGCCGGCTGTGATGATAAGCTTCTCGCCGGCTATGACTTCCGTGGAAGAGCCGATGATGAGAGACGGGTGTACATTGGCCATGACGTCGGGGTTTCCAGCTTTTCCTATTCCCGCGATCAGTCCGTCTTTGACACCGATGTCGGCCTTGAAGACGAGATGTAAACGGGCCATTGATTTGACTGAAACCGAACGCACCTTGTAGATTCCGGACCAGTCGATAATTAATGCATTGGTGATGACCAGATCGAGAGTCT
Source organism: Mycena rebaudengoi (assembly GCA_029282285.1). Lineage (NCBI taxonomy): Eukaryota > Fungi > Basidiomycota > Agaricomycetes > Agaricales > Mycenaceae > Mycena > Mycena rebaudengoi. Next base: position 1,361,672 of record JARJCX010000007.1, read on the forward strand.
CAGAAGCAGGGCGATTCGTTGCTTGACCCATGCCCTCGCGGATTGATTTCCCTATTTACGACGAGTTGGCAATATGAAATTAAGAAAAATGCAAGACACACCGCCTCCAAACTTGACTTCATCCCCATAGACTGTCTAGAAGGTGTTAACTCCTGGCACAAAATCCGAGAGAAAAGAGGCCAACCTCATCATGCTCAACCTCAACCCAAAGGGCGGTATCACCAAGTCGCACCCTGTCCCCAACAGTTGGTCCGAACATGGATATGTAAGCGTCGCGACCTATGTCCGTGTCAACGTTGATCTCCAATGCCCCAGGTTCCGGTACATGGCCAAAGCCCTTTTGCATCAAATCGCTAACAATCTGCTTCTGTCCTGCTCAAATCGTACACGCCCGACGCCAGTCGGTTACCACCGGAGACGATTTTGGCGCCAGCAATGGAACATAGTGTGACAGTTTTGACGTCCCCCGGTTCAAAACGCACAGCAGTACCAGCTGGAATATCGAGGCGCTTGCCATACGACTTTCCACGATCAAAGGAGAGAGCGGCATTTGTTTCAATGAAATGGTAGTGTGATCCAATCTGCGCGGCTAGGTGAGAATGTTACCGGTATAAGCATTCATGCCACGTACTTGAATTGGACGATCCCCATTATTTGTTACTCGAATCTGGACACGTTCCCTGCCCTGGTTGATGACGATGCGGTCTGGACGGGATATGATGGCACCAGGAAGCTTTTCGCGCGCGTATTCAGACACGTCCACGACAGGGAATAAATCTTCAGCAGGTATTGGGAGAAATGAGCCATAAAGGCGCTTGTTCAAGATTTCCCGATTCAGTACAGATAGGATCATGTACTGTAACAAGAAAGACTCTGGAAGACTTATCGTGAGCTGGAATATCGCAATAATTCGCATGTTGTACCCATCAATAAACGTGCCCTCGACTTGAATTTCATGCAGGAGACCTGGTACATTCGGAAGTACGTGACGTCGACCAAGTAAGGTCTTGCCATGTTGCATCAACTCAGCAACCGAGTGGCGCCCATCCCGGATTAATTCTTGGAGTTGGGACGCGATAAGAGCGACTGCCTCCGTTTGGTTTAGTTGCAGACCCCGCGCGAGACGTTTTTGTGCCAAGAAGCCCGCCTATGGGACGTCAACCATGGCTTATTTTATGTAACTGGGCGAACTATGACCTGGTGCAAAAGGAGTTTCGCTTCTTCTCTGGGAAGCAGGCGCATCTTCGAGATATAAACAGTAGCAGAGAGGAAAGGTCCAAGGCAGGCGATAAGCCTGAGTGATAAGACAACACTCGGTCAGCTTATTGTACGCCGGACATCAGTCGCGTCAACTGAACCAAACAGCAATACCGCTCACTGCCCGTTATGGCAATCGAAATTTTGAAAGCGACGATGTTCGAGTAAACTTTAGGTTGCAAAATGCTGGCTCCATGTTTTGGAAGTTCGGGTGGTGAACAATGTGAAGACTCAATAGTACTGGTTGCAAAAATTCCCAGGCGGTCCGAACTCTACCTTAAAATCTGGCGTGTGGACCCTTTCAAGTTGGCAGCCCTGCCAGGCCGCAAAGAACTGCAGGCTTAGATCTGAATGCAGGACACATCCATCAAGTAGAGAAAGGACGTGTTGTTGCTCGTGTAGCGCTCCCCCAATCACCGCAATTTATACGCAGTTTTAGATGCAGCGGACTCTATACAAGGCTTGAGTCGCCGAATTCTATGGGCAGGCAGACAATGCAGCTGTATTCGTTGCAAAAAGTATGCGTCGGAGGCGGAGGGAATTGCTTGACGATGTTCGATGACTTGGCACCTACTTGACAATTTGGGGGCATGTTTTGTAAGCGGCTTCCTGCAACGAGTCCTTTGAGGGGGCATAGAGTTCCCGGTGTACCAAAAAGTGAGAAGTCTGAATAACGACGATGGTACAAAATGGGCTTTCGGCAGATGAGCGCTGATCAACAGTAGATGGAAACGCTCCTTTTTTGATTAGGAAATGTAGTATAGCAGCCAAATGTTTTCTAAGTCGCTTCGTCGGACATCCAGGTTTTCGAAGCCGACTTGAAGCAGACATGGAGGGGTAATCTAGGAGGATAAGCTCTGCAAAGACTTGAGGTGGTCGAAGACAAAAAGCCTCCGCTGTGTGGTGATGTCTTTTTCAGATTGCCGTCATCCCCCAGGTGTGACCAATCGTGACATCTACTTTTTTCTCGACGGCATATAGCAATGGTCGTAACCTCCGCCGAACAGCAACCTAGCGTGCGCAAGACCAGAAGAAAGCAAACCTAAAAAGTCTGCACCCAGAACAGCCGACACAGACATCCCTCCCTGACTCAGACGACGAGAATGCCATCCCTACCGCATCTACCTCCCAACCCGCCTCTTCCAACCCACCACCACCACCCCCAGATGACGATGAACTCATGATAGACGTCCGATCCGCCTTCATTCCCGGTTTCTTCTGCGCCAGCTTTCGCGCCATTACCTGCAGGCGCAGGCAAATCCGCACTCAAATCCGAGAGTCGGCGGATAGCTATACCGCCGCACCGCATGACACCTTTGAAGAAGGAGTGGGTCAACGTCTTTGGACCGCTGACAGAAATTTTGGGGCTGCAAGTCCGCATGAACGTGCAGCGCAAATGCGTGGAAGCACGGGTACGTGATTTATATATTCCTACTTCAACTGTCTGAGTATCGGCTGTAGACATCTAAGGCGACGAAGGACATCGGCGCGCTCCAAAAGGGCGCCGACTTTGTTAAGGCCTTTGCACTCGGTTTCGACGTCAATGTACGCTCTGTCTCTCCATGCTCTTCGATATATGCCAATCTTAATTGTCCAGGACGCCATTGCTCTGCTCCGGCTTGATGACCTTTACCTCGATTCATTCGAGATCAAGGACGTCAAGACACTGCACGGCGACCATCTATCCCGAGCTATCGGCAAGTCGCCCTTCCCTGGCCTCGTGTTTTTTTTTTCTGATAGAAATTGTGTTTCTAGGGCGGATAGCCGGGCAAGACGGGAAAACAAAATTTACTATCGAAAACGCCAGCCGGACCCGCATTGTCCTCGCGGACACGTACGCGCTTTTCTTACTCCTGAGTTACACACACTCAACTCCGCTTGCAGAAAAATCCACATCATGGGCTCTTTCCAAAACATCAAGGTCGCACGAGATGCCATCGTGTCGCTCATCCTGGGGTCACCCCCTGGAAAGGTTTATGCAGGGCTCAGGACAGTCAGCAGTCGTATGCGGCAACGCGCGCTCTGACCATACTTACTTGCTTACATTTGGATATTTAACTCGGCTTGCATTCGATTGTCTTTCGTGGCCATGCGATTTTGCATTCGGGAATGATCAAGGCATAGTAATTTGGTACAAGTAGGTATAGCGGACTGTGGGTATAAGTGTGATGTTAGGGATCGGGGAATAGCTATGTGATACAGATTCTATGCTGGCCTAACGAACGATATCAAGGTCGAACCTACTCACTCCTCTCCATTGCGGCTTTTGGTTCCTTTGGACGCTTCGTACTGATCCGGCTTCGTATTTTCAAGAACACTAACGGGGAGAAGTTAGGCGCATCGCAGACAGAATGCTCGTATCTCACTTTTTAATGGCGGCATGGTCAACTGGAGGACTTTTACCATCACCAATCATGACGGGGTGCCCTTCGCTCGGTACACCGTCAACGACAACGAAAATCCAACCAGGTCCAGGCGGATAGATCATCCCGTTCGGTGGGCCAGTGACCTTCAGCTCACTGCCATCCTCAGACAGAGATGTGAGGAGATAAACCAGACGAGAGTTCATGTGTACAGCGTGTGTGACAAAACCCAAGTCCATGAGTGCGACTGCTTATGCTCTCAGTGTACGGTCCAGTAGTACAAGAGTCGAACGCTTACCCTTGATAGCGTCTCGTGCACTAGGTGCGAGCCGAACCTTGAATACCACCGACTCTTCAAACTCGATCTTCTTGGGGCCGCTAACGATTTGTGGTCTTGCTTTGGTCATGTACGGCGGACCCAACCATTCGACCCGGTATTCTGTACCATACTTGATCTCGCTCCTGTCCAGATTCGGATTACTCCCCGCAATCATGAGCTCCCCGCTAGGCGTGAGGGTCGCGACGCTGTGGTACAGTCGCGGGATGGCGCTGGTGGGCATCCCCTCATCCGAAAAGCGATCGCCAAGGTCGGCAGAGGGTGTGTACAGAACTGGTGTCAACACAGGATGGTCTGCGTTGGACGCGCCGACCTGGTCACGGACGTTTCCATATCCCGAGATGCCAGACTCCGCACCGTTGACGATAACGACGGCGCCAGTAGGGAGAAGCACAGCGTCGGGCATCACGCGGGCTTCAGGCATTTGGTCGACTTCCCAGCCTGCCGCAATCCCATCGTCGGTCAGCGTCATGCGGGAGCACTGGGCGGAGGCGGGATCCTGCGAGGAGAGTTTGTATCCGGGCGTCTTGTCGTCGATAGCAGAGCCACCACAGATGAGGATCTCGGGCGTATAGTTGTCATCGGGGGACAGGGGAAGTAGGAGAGCTGTGCCGGTCATTGGGTATGTAACGCGAACTCCGTTGGGGATGGGAGGGAGCGGGCGCTCAGTGTTGGTCTTCCAGTCGTATATCATTGTATCGTTGTTGGCAGCCAGAAACATTGTTCCGTCCGGAAGGGAAAATGCGATAGGGAACAGGTTGGAATTGAGCGTGTTTCGCAGAAAAGGCATGGGGATGGGCAGCCCGTTGGATCCGTGGATGGATTTTGGGGGATAGAATTCAATCGTAGGATTGTTCACTGTCGCATTGTTGATCCAGCCTCCCTTCTTCGACCCACCGATTATCATCGCGCTGCCGTCAGAGATACGAACGACGGTATTGTACCAGCGAGGAGATGCCAGCCTGATCCGGTCATGATTCTCGTAGATATTGCAGTCGTCTACCGAAGACGACAGGCAGGGATGCAGCAAACGGATGGCCTGTAGTCCGTCGACGTCGCCGAAATCGGCTGCGGAGGTTATACCATCAACAACAGGATTGCCTCCTACGTTGATCAAGGTTCCGTTGTTAAGAAATGTGCCCCCAGCGCAAAAAGAGTTGGACTGCATCGCCAATGGTTTCACGGCGTGGGTCTTGATGTTGTAAAGAGCTCCCCAGGTTGGGTGGCCGTTGAGTGTGAGCGGGTTGTGCTCCACCTTATCCACAAGGAGAGCATGGGTAGGAGAGATGATAGATAACTGCATAGCATGAACACCAGTAGAGCCTTTCTGAACCAAGGACCACTGCTTGGCGGGATCAGGGTCCGCGCGAAGCAGGAGCGGAAGGGATGCGTAGCCAGTGGAAGACGGAATTGAGTGTTGCCTCGGAATGGTACCTTGGCCTTTGGTAACTACGAAGGCGTCCACGCTAATAGCACATTTTCTTTCCATAGATCCAGGGCGTGCAGCGGTGTTGACAATCTTCAACGTGTGTTTCCCGTACGGAAGATCGAACTTCCAAAAGATGCGCTGCTTTTTGAGGGAATCTTTGCTCCACGCGTCCACACGTTGAGCGAGGCGTCCATCCATATACACTTCCGCGATGCCATGATCTTTCCCAGTGTTCCCAAACCACTCGATGCCGGTGCCGGTGAACGTGAAAGAGCAGGATGCACCTTTGTGAGATGTCTGACGTAGCGATTTATCCACGTAGATTGAGGAGAAGAGTTCGGTCCATGGGCCAGAGCAATGAACGAATGGGGAAGCAGAATCGTAGCTTTTTGCACCCGGCGGGACGTAGTATGGCAAGAACGGCGAAGGGGTGAGGGATTCAGGCGTGGTATGACCGTTCCAAGCGAGTTCTGTCGCGAGTACACATGAACAATAGGCCGAAAAGGTCAAGAATATCAGCGAGAAGACGCGGAGGGCCATTTCGCAAGAGCGGAGGATATGGTGGAGGGTAAGAGGTGTGTATAACCGGCCCGGCCTTCCCGGGCCGTGCTATGTTTAACTCTCTCCAAGAGGAAACGCCGGTTAAGCCCGCTCATAAATGCTATAAAGCCACCGAATGTGAAGATATTCAGGCCGCCTCTTGGTGCTCAAAAATTAATATTGGTGAGATTTTTGCCGATTGGATTTATTGTTTTGACAGGCAACAGCCATGGCCGCCCAACTCATGCAGCGGAGTCCAAGCCTTCCCGCCGAACTGACTGACCAAGTTATGGGTAACCTGTGCCCCCACAAGCGCGACAAATACCTCTACGATGGGAACTGGCAAAACCAAAAGAAGGCGCTTTCGAGCTGCGCCTTGGTTTGTCGTGCATGGGTTCCCGCCGCCCAGCGTCATCTTTTCTCCACGCTCACAATCAATGAGCACAATTGCAACGAGATCGTCCAATACTTGGCGGGAACTGCCGCTAAAAACAATATTGCCTCCTACGTCAAACACCTCTGCGTACTTCTCTGGGGGGACCTTAGAGCCAATATCAACAGGTCACCTGCTAGCGCTATCCCACTGCTTCATACGCTTCTGCACCAGATTACCCACTTCACCAATGTGACGGAAATGGAACTCGATGGGTGCCGCCTCTTCCATGAGCAGCACTGGAACGTGCGGTGGACTGATTCCCTTGCGTCCGCATTCTCCTCCCTTCATCATCTGACTGTATTGCACATCGCTTTCGAGGACGTCGCTGATCTGGTCGACCTCGTCTGCGCTTTCCCGCTGTTGACTCATGTCACTGCCAATGAGCTCGACTTTGTGGAGGCCAGCCATGAGCATTCAAACGAACCACAAGAACCTTATTCGGGTTCAAAGGTCCCTCCGCAGACCCTAGAATGCGTCAATTACACATCTGGGGGCACGTTTGCATCTGGGGGTGGCCCTTTCCTCAGATGGATCGCAGATGGTCCTCAGGCTATCAACACCTTATATCTTGATCTCGACGCGGAAGCTGGAGACGTTGTGGCAGGGGTGTCTCTCATCGCAGCGGCCTGCCATAATCTCAAGTCTCTTTCCCTTTGCTTCTCCGATCAATGGCACTTTTGTATGTTCTTGGACTGACCGCTGTGCGGCCCATCTAACGATAGTCTTTAGGGGAGGATGAGCTTGAGTTTTCTGGCCATGACGCGCTACGCTCGCTGCTGCTCCAGTCCGCTTCTGACTTCGGTGACAGTTTGACAGATCTTCTCGAAACCATAAAATCTCCGTTAGAGCACCTGTCCCTTGGTGTACACCACTTGGATGACGACGCTTGGCCTGGCCTCACAAACGTCCTTGTGTCGCCGTCCTTTTCGTCCTTGAAGAAAATTACTCTCTACGGTGGTGAGACCCAGGAGAGTGTGGACGAGTTGATGAGCAAGATCTCGGATGACTTTCCCGAACTCCTCGCGAGAGGAACAGTTGCCTTCGGTAAATGCTCCCGTTTCCCTCGGCACACTCAGATTAATGTTTCCTTGTTAGTCACGAAAGATCAGTTACCGTGGCCATGGTGGATGAATTAATACACAGAAAGCTACATGATTGACTGTACATTTAAACCTCATGAGGAGGCCTATATTGAATTGTATTAGTCCGTGACCCAAGCGGTATACCTCCTCTTGTCGCGATCCTAGTTGGCAGTGAAATCCCGGCACCGTGAATGTGGTATTTTTCTGGAATAGATAAATCCGTATTTAAATGCCAACAACTTGAAGGTGAGATGAAAAACTCACCTCCAACAATTTCTTTTACAGTCAGCATGAGCCTATCGAGACGAGTGAAGATCCCGTAAGCAGTCGCTACACCGACGCAGAACATGCTGCCAATCGCCGCGTCATAATGATGTGACACATTAAAGTTATAACTCACAGGTATTGCTCGTTCTGGAGTGTCTCCAGGGTCAGTGCGCGGGGTAACCCGAAATCTTCCTCTGCTTCTTTATGAATAACATTCAGGCCATATTGAGGTTGAGTGAATCTCTCGAGTAGTGGGCATGGCGTTATTTGAGGAAGCGCGCTTCCTGTGCGAAGAGCGGTAGAAATCATGCCTGCAAAATAATGAGAAAATATTGCTAGCGGGATAACTTATAAACCTACTGATAACAGCGAGAACGTCTCCCTGGAAATCAGAATCCAAGAGCCGCGTTCTTCTGAGAAAGGCGCGAGTCCACGCCGGTTCCATATGCGAAATAATGCTCAGCACTGTAGATGGTCAGCCCATTTTGTGCGAAAGGGAGTCCGAATTTACGTACTGTGTGAGAGGGAGTATGCTATCTGCCTGTCGAGTGAATGAATAACAACGCCACCACTGTGTGAAGAAATTTACATCTGCAACTCCATAACCTTGTGATATCGTTTGGCTGGCCATCTGCCCTTGAAAGAATACTGTGCGAGTTGGATAGGAGACAGAAAAGATGGGAGTTTCTTACTTCGTAAATGGCGTTAGACTTCAATGTCAGAGATCGCGTGATTTTACTGCGAATGGCAATTAAGCCAGTCGATATATCTTGAACATCGTCGTCAGCGCCGAGAGTTGGCATATGATATGATATCGCAATACATGGTCCCGAGTTGGGAGGAAGTCGTGGCCATTGTTTTTCGTTCGTATATACGGATTGTTGTCGAAGGAGGTAGAAACGAGAAGACGCCCGCAGCAACAACTCCGGTGGTTACTAGGATGAATCTCGTCGGAAGAAATGCATATGAATTCAAAAGCAGCAGGAGAAATGAAAGTTGCATACCTCCGCCAAGCAACCTCGAACCCAATACCTTGTGAACCGGGAATAATGATGTGTTGAGCCTGATATGAGTATCCAATAACCTATGTACACATGAAGTTGGATATCGTCTTTCGAGAGATGAACGAACGAGAATCGCGGTGACGAAAAAGATCATCTGTCTCATCGGAGCCCCGGGCCAATACAGTCGTCCGTAGAAAAAGAACGGGAAGCAGACAGCACAGACAGGCCGCTAGCCCGTACGGGCTCCCATTCCCTGAGCCCGAGGAGATATACCTGAGACAGCGTGAGAAAGTCGGGACGATGACTACTATATTGAGCGATGTACCACATCACCATTCCGAGAAGGCCACCGAGAGCGGTGGAAAAGATTCGTGCAGTGAGTCCAAAGGCGGTATCGCCTGCACGATGCATGTAAGCTCAGTTTCACGCGACTGTTTTTTTTTTACCGCGGAATCTTGCTAAGGTAAGTTGGACCCATGGAAATCGCCCACACAAATCGATTTCGGTAAGCAAACGTCGCAGATGACTTTAAGAAAGAGGGGAGACACATAAGAACTAACGCCACGCAGATCAGTACAGTGGTCATTTTCACTTGAGTGTACGTACCAGTCAGCGCCCCCGCCTTGACGGCAAAGAGAGCATTCCCTCCTCCAATTTGTGAAACCGAACGATACACCAACCTCATGGCCCATTCTAAGTGGTTCCTCGGGGGTAAAGCATCGGGGTCTCTTCTCCGAGCAAGACCAAGATCATCTTCTTCGAGGGCGGGTGGAACACCTTGAATCTTGTCTGGATCTTCCTCGTCTTCGCCGAATTCTGATATATCCCAACTCCAGTCCAAAAACAGTTTATGTGCCGGAGTCCAAAGACGTTGTTTCGTGCGGGTCTTCTCGAGCGTACGAATCTCATCAAGCTAAAACAACTGATTCAGTCACGGAACGCGGAACGAAAAGTCACACTACCATCGCCACCATGAGATCTGCGGTCTGCAGGAGATGATACTGGTACACATAGCAATGAAATAGGTGGCGGTGTGGAGGCATTTCCTGGATCGGGGTCCTGGGCCTGGTCAAACGACGGACGGTATGGTTCGAGAATAAGGTGTCTCTTGTCTTCCCTCAATTCAGCCAAGACGGCGACAAGATTCTCTCGCATTTTTCCTAGTTCGTTGATTCGATGCTCCAAAGCCTGCCGTTTCCTGGCACCGCCCATCCATCGCTGTAAGCCTGCCCTGCCGCACAGAACCCAACCAATCTTGGATCCAGGTAAGAGAATCTTGACAGCTCCTTAACAGTGGAGCACAGCACTGGGCTAAGAGCGCAGTCGATTGCTTGGTGTGCGCTTCTGTTTCGGGATGGCTGAGATGAGCCTCCAGATCAAGATATCGCTGCGACTCGAAAACGCCGACAGCATGCTCGCTTTTCTTGCGACCAAGCGAGAGGTGGAGGAGGGAGTTATGCAGGAGAGTATGATGGTGAGAATGCGTCCGACTTTTCCGTGTCGGCGTAAGAGGCACGGCATCTTCTCCAACCTCAGCCACGTTGTCGCGTGAAGGTGCCCGCGAAAGAGAAGGAGGGCGTGATACCACTGGGACTGCCTGGGACTGGAGTGCCTCCCATAGAAGGCAAGGGAGTCATGGGAAACTTCTCCCGAGGTCGAATCCACCAGCGTGAAGTATATGGACATCCCGTTGGCACGGACTGCCATCCGCTTCGCTAGTTTGTGCAGTGGAATGAAATCAGTGGGGGCAAATCTGGAGAAAACCAGGTCGCTCTTCAACAGCCGGACTGTAGCGGCAAGCGGAACCAGGGCAGCTTCTGATTTGCTGACCAATGCAGTTATCTTGGCGGCTAGTCGATGAGAAATCTGGGGAGTATGGATCTTTTTTGAGGAGTGTTTCGTGAAGCATAAAGGTTGTCGTCAGTGGGGCAAGGACATCTTGCAGGCGAGTAGTGAAATGCGAAGAGATAGTCGAGGGAAAAATGGCTATGGAGCAGAGGAGAGCTATAAGCGGAATGAAAGCTAATGGGGATTATAATCGCTTGGCCGATCTGAAGGAGTGTAGGGTTCGAAGACAGTCTGTGAGAGTTGGAGGAGGATACATTCCTTATATTGCGGATATGGATACAACGCAGCTGTTGTAATTGAGATATCTGAGAAATTTCTCTTAAAAAAACTGATGCAGCATTGCAGACTCGGTGTGCACTCACCGAGACCTATGCACCCCAGAAAGCAAGCAAAGAACTGGCTAGGAACTGACCGCGTCTTGATGTATAAGAGGACGCAAGAGCCCAGAAATATGAAAATAGCGAGGATAACCGATGGCTAGAGGAATACTAGCATAAGCATTTCCGCTCGTTAACGTGACCTAGGTGGGAAAAGACGCACTGCAGTCTCAAGATACTGTCCGGATATCACTTCCACGATGGTGGCATTTGGGTTACGAGTCACTCGAGCCATATCAGCAAGTTTGATTCCAAGGCAGCTCCATCTGAACAATTAATTAGATCTCAGATAGACTCCAGTGAGGTAGACTTGCGCCCAAGCTGTGGTCACGAAGAACAATGTGGTGATTTCACGCTCAAGGACAGCCATAAAAGGGTCACTCGGTGGAGATAGGAACGAGGCTATCGAAATGTCAGGCCAGACCACAAACAATAGGGAAACTCACTCATAAGAATTAAAAAGCTGGCCTGGCCCATAAAAATTTCCACCTGCGGAATGAGAAAGAGAACAGCGGATAGCCATGCAGCTACGGTGGAGCGAATAGTGGGCTTGATTTTAGCCCAGGTGGCATTATCTGGGACCCATTGAAGAGTTGCGGGCCATCTCAACTTGAGCCCCTCAAACTTGCTAGACTTTGGTGCCTCGGGCTTCCCAGTGCCACGGTCGAAAGAATCGGATGGACTGGCAGGGGATGGGGCGTTAGCAGTCTTTTCGTCAGCACTTCGCGTATGCATGGGAGGTCCGAGTAGGCATGAAATAGGGTACACCGTCTTGACAATGACACCGTTGGTCGCCGGTACGGTCACATGTTCTTATGCGTCATCATGAACGCGTGAATCTCGCGTGTAAATTTAGCACTATGCAAAGAAGCTATATCAAAGCTATATCTAGAAAGGATTACATTCGATCGGCGAGAAATCTCGAAACCTTGGCCGGTTTTGAGCTACCAGACTCTCCAGCTCGCATTATGCTTGGTGGCTGGGTAAGCCGTGGAGCTGCGGGAAAAGAGGGAGAATCTACGATCATGGGAAATACTGGTGGGTTTCCTAGGAAATTCGTCGGCTTTTCAACAACGGTAGACGATAGCACATTGGGTCTCGAGGCACTGGATCCCAGTGGGTGATTTTCAGCTATGGGCGATGCTAATTTCGGCGATGATCTTGCTACATCTGTTTGTGGTGTGCTCGAACCAGATCTATCGGGAGAAGAAAGGACTGCAGCGGGGGGTCGTTGTCCTGCTCGGGCTAATTTGAATTTTGACGTCGGCGGTTTCCGGGAGGCAAGAGGCGGTGGAATATCTGGCTTCGAAGGCGTGGGTGCATCGGCGGAGGGTGCATTGGTAGAAGGCGGAGGGACTGTATGAATATAGTTTCCGTCCGGGCCGAGGTTGTACACTTCGCCCTTCTTCAAAAGCTCCAAGATTTCCTGCATAGCTCCCTCGTCTTCATTTTCACTCCCGCTCTCCCCATCTATACCAACAAGGCGATTCTCGGAGTCAAGTTTACCTGTTCGAATAGCGCGCTGTAAAGTCCGAGTGCTAGCCGCCGGAATGACGTTGGGTCCGAGGGACTTGGACGACGACGGTGTTGCGGCAGCATAGGACGACGCCAGACGGTTTGCCTGAAATACAGACACCGCTGGTTTCCGAGAGGATTGGGATAGTGTCTCTTCCGCCTAAACACACCATAACGTGTTAGCGAATGGAAATGGTAAAGCAGGCACACCAACAGTTTTAACAGGCTCATGGTCGTTCGAATGTGACCTTAGAGCGTCCGAAGTGGCTTCCGCCATTTTGTTTCGTTTTTCGTGGTACTGCAATGCAATCTCTCGCTGATGCTGTGCAAAGTCTAAATCCGCTTCTTCTGCCAACTCTCCATCCGAGAGCAACGCTCCTTCCCGATCCGAGTCTGAATCAGAACCCGGTGGCTCAGATTCATCGTCGGAGTCTACTGGAGGTTGCTCTGGTGGGGGTTTCCCAGGCGTTCGCTCTACGACGTGCATCTTCATGGGAAAGGTATCGAGCGTTTTGGACATTAATGTTCGCCCAGTACTCGCCCGCAATCTTGCGGGAACAACGTCGCCCCAATCGAGTGATTGCGGTGCGCCGTCGTCTCCCTCTTCGGTGTCGGCGAATTTGACACTCCTCCGCGGTGCCGCAGCCTCCGCGACTGATGGGTTTGGCTCCAATATTGGCGGGGCTGAAGTGCTTTGATTTGGAGCCGTGGACATGCTTTGAAGGAGCGCCTTGCCCATTTTCTTCTGCATCTCTTTAGCCGCCTTCAGTTTGGCCTTCTCGTCCTCCGCCGCCTGTTTCCTCTTGCGGAGGGTTTCCTGGCGTTGCTCAAACGACTCCTCCTCCTCTTTGGACTCTTCTATTTGCTCCTCCTGTTCCAATAGATCCAGAATTCGTTCCCGTTCGCGCCTTCGACGCTCTTGCTCGGAAACTGGGAGTGCCGTGAGCGGAATAGGAACATCGTCGTCCAGGAAAATAGAAGCCGCCGATGTGCCTTGATTTTGTACAGGCTCTGAGATGTCAATGATAGGATCCCCATCTTCGTTTAAGAGCTGCCAAAACCTCAGTCGCCATAAATCTGCATTCCACAGGGGCACACACCTGGCCGTCCGCGTTCCGATTCTGAGGTTCACCGGAGTCTCCTCCGACTAGTTCAGTGAGCTTCTCTGACAGCTTTTGGAACGCTGCAGGGCTCAGTTTGCCATTCCCAGCGGCAGTTTCGGGGGCGAGGGAATGAAGCAGCGCCTGAAGGGCTGGGTTATGTCAGTAGACACAGTGTTACCCAAGGTGAATAGCGGAGACCTTGGGTACTCCCGTCGCTCAAATTTTGAATTTTTCCTGGAATATTCGCCATGGATGGGAGAGAGCTAAGGCTTTGGAAATAAATAGACCACCACACAAATGCTTTTGGGAGAAGAAAATATTCCAAGACAGCTCGAAGCTCGATGGAATTTGGTTCGAATTATATGAACACACGATGTTGGTAGGAAAGTAAAGAAAGCAAAAAAGACTACGTAACTACATGTATTTCTATGATATTTTACAAAAAAAGTAACTGCCAGATCCACAATCCACTGTTAGCTCATGTTCCAGCTGTTATGCAGTCCAACCGTGTCGTCGGAGCCATTCACGGTCGGATGAACGTTCGATCCGAGGGTAACGTCGCTCCCTTTCATGTCCGAATTGACCTTCACTCCATTTACAGCCGTTGCTTCTGCTATGCTCAACAGCTTGAAACACCTCGCTCGGGACCCCCATCGCCTTGCCTCTGGCGTTGTCGGCGCGTAGAGTCTCCAGATGCGCAAGGTAACTTTCATCGACGTCGCCAGTAACGTACTCGCCCGTAAATACAGAACAGTCGAACGCCGAGATATCACGATTGAATTGTCGCACAGATTCAACGAGATCGGTCAGAGTTTGGAATATGACGAGGTCGGCGCCAATAGCTGTAGCTATTGAAGGAGTGTCTCGTCCGTGGGCTACGAGCTCGTTTCGCGAGGGCATGTCGATACCGTACACGTTTGAAAATCTAGGTGAGACAGCGCTCAACGTCACAGTCATTTCAAAAGGGAGACTATGCCTACCGGATTGGGGGCGCACAGCTGGCAACGATGACCTTCTTAGCACCAACGTCTTTGGCCATTTGGACGATTTCTTTGGATGTTGTCCCACGAACGATAGAATCTACGATAGCGGGGTAAGTCGATAACAGACGTTGAAACAGTGGTGCGCATTACCGTCGACGAGCAGCACATTCTTGCCAACAAATTCTAGTGCCATAGCATTTAATTTCCTACGAACGTTCTTCTTCCTGCAAGCACGCTTATCAGGACTTGCAACCGACACAGGGAACTACGAACCGCATTTCCTGCCCCGGCATGATAAAAGTTCGACCCACATATCGATTCTTGATAAAACCCTCTCGATAAGGCAAATTTAACTTTTGAGCTAAATTGAGGGCAGCTACTCGAGAAGTATCGGGTACCTATTTATGATCAGCTAAAGAAGGATTAAGGCCAGAAAAACTCACTGGGATAACCACGTCAACGGTGAGATTGTTCTCGGTTAGTACCCGCTGAACTTCGTCCGCGAGAGCATCTCCCATGGCCATCCGGCTACGATAGACGCTGATGCCATCGAGAACGGAATCAGGTCTCGCAAAATAGACGAATTCAAAGATGTCCGGGGTAAAGGTAGCCGGCGCTGCTACTTGGCGTCGTGTCACCCCACTTCGTGTGATGATAATTGCCTCGCCTAAAATTAAGTGAGACTCCAGGTGTGAGAAGCTCTCGCACAAAGACCGACCCGCTTTAACGTCTTGCCATTCACTAAAGCCTCCAGCGTCGGCAACCACGCTTTCGCTGGCAAATAGGATAATCCCTGCCACTACCAGATTTCCGGACGGCCATCCCCACGGGCCTGATACCATTGGGATCTCTGAAGGCCATAATTCCGAAACCGGCTAGCATGGCCACACATGCGTAGGCGCCTTTAACTTGTTGCATCATCCCACCAAGGGCAGTGAAAATGTCCTCTTCGTTGATTCGGAATTTTCCTGTTTGCTGCAGGTTATTCGCGAATATATTGAGCAGTAGCTCAGAGTCGGAAGAGGTATTGATGTGTCGGTGCGCGGTGGCATCCATGAACTGCAACAGCGATGTTGTATTGGTAAGATTTCCATTCTGAAAAGTAGTCAGTGGCCACGCTAAAACAGGCAAAGGGTAACAACTCGCGTGCGCAAAAACAATTCCGTATGGTGAATTAACATAGAAAGGTTGCGCTTCGGCGTTGTTGAAGCTCCCGGCCGTAGGGTATCGAACTACGGTGTAAATGTGAGCAAAACGTATGTTAGTTCCTTTGTACCGACCGTGGCCAACACCCATTCCACCAATTAGCCTCGAAACTGAGTTGGTGTCGAAAACATCGCGAACCATGCCATTTGCTTTGCACTGGTAAAACCGCCCCTTAGGGCCACAAGTGACGATTCCGCAAGCATCTTGACCTCGGTGTTGCAACAACGAAAGCCCTTCACAGATTTCAGGAGCAGCATCGGTATTCGGATCGTGCAGGAGAAGGCCCAAGATTCCGCACACTTGAACCAGATAAGCTCGGGCGACTTTCTGCTCGTACTCGACTCACTTATGATGCGATGCGGGGTTATGCTTTTTGGAACGTGGATGAAGAGCGAAAGCGTTGTTATGGAGCCTTAACAAAATTTCAAGGTAGGGCCGAAAAAAGGAAATCGATCGGCTAAGATTGGAACGCACGTTCCCTCGGGCCGTGGCTCCGGTCGGTCATCCCCTTCTGCCTTACCCACTTACCACAGCTTACCACTCTCAGCCTGGTCCAGTCATTGAGCTCCGGGGGCGCAACACTCAACAATAGTATTCTCTGGTCCATGCGCGGTACGAAGTCACACGGACGTTAGAGAAGAAGGATACTTTCAAGTTACACACTGGCACCAGTCGGACGATGCAGTCTCGTGCAACTTCGATTGTAACTGCGCTGTCTCCTTATTGAAGGTCTTTCGGGGTCATATTAACGCAGCACAAGGCCCAAGTGCCATCTGGGAAGCATTCGGGGATCTGAATTGGTTAATGGAGCCACGCTACCTGGAAGCAGCATGTGCGTGTGGAAGAGCTAGCACCCGGGTTATTAGCGCTTAAGGGCCCGGCTGATGGACAAGGGTGCGTCATTGATATGCAAATGGGAGCGGCGCCTAAATCTTTGCTGGGGTACAGATGCTAGCGCAGCTCGAGGTTGGATTTTTCCACGATTTCAACTTCGACGCGCGCGAGCGGCATCGATATTTCCGGTTCGATTGCAGCTGCTTGTTTCTGGAGAAGTTTAGTAGCAGTCCAGAAATGTGGTTTTCGCGTGCAATGGACAACTTCACCTCAGAGGTCACTCAATTCCTACCCCAGCCTCGTGGTTGACTTCACTTTACTGCAACCTTGGAAATCCTCTGCTTTCATTCTTGCCATCCATATCATCTTCCGGTTCACAGAAGGGGATTCACCTGCTTTTTAGCTCAACTGTGCTCCGAGTTTCACTTAGTTCCACAGAGTTCCGCATTCGATTCGCGCGCGTTTGTCACCTCTGCACCGCTAATAATATTAGACGGGAAGTTGGCCCTTCTGTGTGCACCGGTCGTGCAGATGTCGTCGTCGAGCATCAGCCGGAAGTGTATGCGGCCAAAATAACCAGCCCACGCTCTCCCACTCTTCGTGGCTCATTCGCCAAATAGCCTGCGTCGAGTTGGGCTCACATGATTCACCCTTATAAATCATCAGTGAGATGTAGAACATCTCTGAGCATCGAACCTCGGAATCACTCCTTAATATTGGAGCCATTAATCCGTCTGGGAATGCTGCCGTTCTGATTCGTCCGCAGGATCCAAATATCTTCCCTGTACCAAGGTTGCCCCGACCCGTTGGTTTACCCATTTATTGACATCCGTAACGCGTGAAGAATCGAAGGAACTCAGATTGGGTAAGTTGTGGTTCGATTGACTTGGCGGAGCACATGTCCGCGGAAAATCTTAGGCATGCATTGCCACTGGAACCGTCCACCGGGTTCCATGAGCTTTCCCAGGTCGACACAATTATGTTATTCGACAAAACGGTCAAACTAAACTTATTAAACTTGCTCAAAGTTGCTACCTTGAATCGGCTCAAGTTGTATAATACATGATGTCAATTATTAGAGTCTTGTAGATACGACATCCCAAGCCGCCTGACGACACGCTGATCCTCCGACAGTCTATGCAATGTGGGTGCACCAAGATCCATCGCCGCAAGCATTGAGGGAAGAGTAGGGCTAATCCCTGAGCGGCGTGAAGCGGACGCTCGCTGACTCCCAAGATATGCAGACACATAACTCGCGTCGGATGCCTCACTCTTGCTGGTGGAACTTCTACTTCTCGCCTTGCCATTGCGATAGAACCCCACGGGTACAATGATCTTACCAAGGCAAGGGTCCTGATCCACCGTAGGAATGCGGGGAAGGTCTTCATATCTGAAATAAGCTATTGACATTAGACGTGGGATCAGAATCGAGAGGAGCGGCGGTCACATGTACTCGCCAGTAATGTGCCATTTGCGGGGTTTTGAGTTGGGATGCACCACAACCCAGGCCGAATAAGCCTGTTTGACAAGCCCGGAATGTACGGTGAAGCTTCTTTCTTGGTGCGACAATGCAGATGAGAAAGCTCCCCCTCGTGAAACCCCATCCACAAATCGATAGTTATTGAAGCTATGATCAGGAGGGTCCGGACCGTCTCCCAATTTTTCATCATAGAACAAATAAGGCTGGTGGGAATGAACCTCAATTCTTCATTAGCACGGGGAGAAAGGGATGCAGACCTCGCGCATCCGCGACTGGCTCCACAGACGTCCGTCTGTAATGAAAGTATAGTATCAGCTGAATTCACCGGCAGTCGTTGGACTATACTGACCAGTCCATCGTTTGAGGCCAAGGGCATCGTCAGATTCTTCCCAAACGAAAACTATCATCCACTGTCGTTAGGCGCATTCCATTTTTTTAAAAGCAGTTGCATACCTGCACCAGATTGAATGAGCATGGCTCGTTCACCTTCATCCAAACGTCGTGTGATAGGGCGAAGGAATCCTGAAGGCCGCTGAGGGATGGTGTATGGTGGAAGTCATTTAATACCACACACCTTGACGAGTGGCCTCGAACACTACGTGCGCATCATGAGCATCTCGAATATGGAGCCGAGGATGGGTAGCGCGCTGCATGGTCAAGAAGGGGTACCAGTCCAGGCGAGAAAGGTGGCTCCATTAAATATGTAGCGAGAAGGATGTCTACGTGAGACTCCGAGACTTTTGCCGACATATGGTACCGGGAGACCCAGTGTCGGAAACCAGCGACCGCTTTTAGATTCCATGAGACGGCCAGCCGCCAGAACCTCATGCGTCCAACCCAGTGGAGGGGAACGATGATGAACCTCAAGCCTGGTTTATCACGTCACGGTGTTCTGAAAGTAAAGGTTTTGGTCCGCCTTGAGATATGCTGCAAGATATATATAGCCATATTATAGCGCACAAGGTTGTACCACCAGGTAGGATATAGATGCCGAGGAAATAAAATGTCGGATGAGTTGAATGTCGACCGGAAAGAGGCAAATCGGAATCACCGCTCGGCTGCAATTGCTCGGCAATTTGCCGCAATTCGCCGGTGATCCGGTTTCGCCGCTCTCTCGCCGACACCACAGTCCACTGCCACCTGAAGGCTCAAGCTCAATGACCCAACCCTTCTCCGACGACAGAGTTCCTACTCTGGTCAGCTGCTGTCAACGAGGCGCGTGTGCAGATTCTTCCTTACCATTCGCACATGCTCAAAATTCACCAGTTGCTGCGGTTCATGTCGATGGTTAGTATCTACCAACTAGGTGGCGTTTGGATGCTAACAAAACGCTTCAGCTATCAGCAGTCTTGGTGATGAGCTCCGGTACGACCTAGTAAAGCCTGTCCTTGAGCGTTGCACTGTCGATCAGCTCCTTCGACTGGAAAGTGCCTCCCCAGTGCGTGAGCTGGTGTAAATGTTTACTCCTTGTCCTGAAATCATATTATCAGTATCTGCAGAAGGAAACACCAGGTACATCGACTTCCTCGTACGACAATTCCATATCTAAAATATGACGGAACAGAAATCTGGAAAAATCTATGTTTTCGCACATATCCACTAGCTGCTGAAAGATACCGCCTTGGTCACCTCGAGGAGCCAGAATCGTGGAAGGATCAGTATTTTGTATGTGGGATAAAGCTTCATGTCGACACAACCTCATACTTTTTCCAGATTCTTGTGGAGGAGGAAGCGAGACGGGTAGAAGAAATTGGATCTAGGATCCGCAATCAACGCCTCGAAGCTGAAGAACGAAAGAAGGAGCGTGAAGTTAAGATCACTGACCGGCTTCCCCCGTCCAAACGTTCTTCTCGAGGATGTAAGTGAAAAACACCCATCCCAATTTTTCTACGTCTGACCTTTATTCTTACAGGGGGAGTACCGGTTCAACCCAAGACGCTCTTCCAGAAGACCAAATCAGAAGCATCCCGACTCCAGAAGAACATGTACGCCAAACCCATGTTCATTCCCCCCATGCCCAGTGGCAAGAATTACCGCGTTCTTCCTCCGGCCGACTCCATCCTGCTCCCTGCCGCCCAGTCGAGCCGCGTAACCGTCTCCACTGTCGTGCATCGAGTTTCTGCTTCCAGTTCAATAGCCCCTTCGGTATCTTCTTCATCTAAAGTACCAGCGATTCGATCTTCGCAGAAATCTCTACCAACTCCACCACCATCTTCCTCCCACTCTATGTCTCGCAGCAGCCGCGTATCCTTGAGCTCTTCTTCCTCCAAATCCACCCCTTCCACAGCTTTGGCAACATCCACTTCTTCGCCCACCTCCCATGTTGACGAACCTCCTCGAAAAAAAGCCAGGCCCGAATTTTCTCCTGCATCCGACTCTCGACCGCCGAAACCTTCGACACCTCTTAAACGCGATCCCATGGCTGCTCTATTCTTGCCGAAACACCGTGCTTATTCACAACGGGTAAATTAACCTCCGATATCTAGTCGACCATTCCCCTTCTCTGTACACCTGTATTCTATTCGCCATCCTGGAACATAATATCGTTCTCTTCTGTGTAGATTTGTGGTTTCCCATGGATGTATTTTCCCGTATCAGATATGTCTTTTCTCGACGGATCGGTGCTGCGCTTTCCAACGGTTCGCGTGGACACTTGGCGAAAAGGCTCCGATCCGAGGCGGTTACTTGGACTCCACTATTTATGGAGACGTACGCCGCCGGTAATGGTTGTTTCCTATAAATAACGAGCTCGGGTCGGTAATAGGCGACAACCTCTGAAGTTGCCTATCTAGACCTATGTGCACAGGATCTTGGACTAGGATCTGGATGGTAGACTGAAGCACTACCGAGATTTCTTACACACGTCAACTTACCGTCGGCGAGTCTACTCTACCCGGTGTTTTACATTTCCCATCTCAATCGGTGTGAAGTGCGAATCTGGTCCTCAATATGCGGGACGGCCGCAGCAGTTCGTTCTTTGTGACTGGCTACAACGAGCGGAAAATGTCTGATTGGTGCTACTTTACAAGAGCGAGCGCACCACGAATTATTCTGCTTGTTTCACGGACATTCTGGACAGGATCAACCAGGTACACATTTATAAAACATTTGATGGTAATAAATACATTCAGTGGTCCACGACATCCTCTGCCCTGGCACATGACGGCGACGTCTCGAGATCCCAGGCTCCGTGACTTGCTGTTCGACTCGCACAAAAAGCCGGGAGGACAATGCGGAAGTTCCAACTTGAAACCTGCTTTTCTTTTTCACCGGCTGTAGGCTCTTTCTGGGTTTTTTCACTTGTCGTACTTGGCTATATGCTAATGGCGGTGGGCGGATCTTTCACGTACTATTGCATATTGAAGGTCAATTTATTCGGAAACACGCTGACATCACGAGGCACTCCCCTAAACGACCACTAACTTACGGCGATATGGAAACTTGCAGCGATGGAAGAATGAAAATGGCCTCAAAGGTTACTTGGAGGCTACTAACAGTGATTAGGCGCTCTTCTCTTCACCGCATTCCACGGCTCCCTCCCCCTGAACGCGATTAATTAGTCTCACGTGATCGCGTTACAATTTGAGGGACTATGTTTAACCACATCCTACCCCGTCTCTGCCTAGTGTAAGACTAAGGTACATATCCACAACGGGCTAGTATCATGAGCGTCCCTTCACCGCGTTAATTATTTTCTCCCAGGTGTAAATCTATCCAAGTCATAATGTTCTCCAATATGGGCTATCAATGTATCCTGTTTCTTATCCTACAAAGCGATAACAAGGTCTGGAAATGCGAACGCTAGCGTTCATATGTTACATGATAATACATACGTCGCGTTGATTCACGTATTCCAATGTAGCGATACGTTTCTATTGCTTCGATTCAGTTAATGTACGAGGTCGGAGTCCCGCCAGAGTCGTAGATGGGTTGGATGTAAGTGAGGATGGGGATGGGGATGGATGGATAGTATATATAGTATGGGAGGTGTTCAGTGTGATGAGTAGTAGTAGCAGATGCGATGGGATGAGATGGGGGAGTGTGGTTCAATGCGATGTTGAGGACGAGGAAAGGAAGACAGTAATTGAAGAGAAAGAACCGGCGGAATGGAAAAGGAAATATTGACGGTAGGGAGGTAGCAAGCGGCCGTTATATCCGTGCCGTGGAGCCACCGCCGTCGGCCCCGTCGCCCTCCCAACGCTGCCGCGTCTTGCCCTTGCCCTTCGGCACCGTGAGCGGGTACTCGGCAGTAGTGGGCGAATCGAGCAGCATGCCCATCTCTGGCGGGGGCGCCTCCCAGATACGGATCGTGTGGTCGTCGGAGCAAGATGCGAACATGCGCTCGTTCCGTGGGTTCCACGCGACGCAGTTGACGCTCCCTTCGGCGTGCCCTTCCAGTACCTCCAGCAACACCCCCGTATCGCGATGCCAGACATACACATTACCGTCTGTATCACGCGTGGTCAGTGAGCTTGTTCAAAATGAGATATGGAGGGAGGAGTGAGTACCTTCGCCGCCGCTGACGACGAAGCTGCCGTCGAATCCGCCAAAGCAGCTCTGGATGATGTCGACCGTCTGGCGTGGTCGCTGGCCGGTGTACTTGCGCACCAGCCGGCCCAAGTTGAGGTCCCACAGTTGAATATCCTGGAACAAGATCTTGAAATCAGCATCACAGAACGGCTGGAAAGCAAATGGACCGACGTCTGGTGAGCAGCTGATAAGAGCATATTGCGAGTTCTGTGAAACTTTAACGCTCGTCAGCTCGCCCTCAAATAATGTCGATCTGTGCAGAAAGCCAGTCAGTATTTTCAATGGTACTGGGATGGGCGAAAACGACGGACGACTGGAGCCGCTTCGACGCCATGTCGAAAACGAGCATCCGATGCTCGTCCTTTGGTGGTGGCCCGGGCGTCGCACCACCGCCATTCCCACTCGGCGTCCCGGCCCCACTCTCTGGCCGAGAGTCCACCGGCGATGTGCTGTGCATGCCGATCGCAACGAGTCGCGAAAAGTCGGGGGTAACGGCAAATCCTGTTACCCGTACCGGCGTCATGCTCCAGACGTCTTGCCGTGTGCCATCCGTTTGCTATTCAGGCGCAGTAAAAGTCAGATATCTACGCTGCTGGCAAATAAATAATGGTGCAGCCTCACCCATCTGATGATCTTAAGTCCATCCCCGCCGACAGGAACCCTGAGTCGTCCGGGAGCCATAAAAGCGACGTCACGTCGTCACCGTGTCCCTCCATTGCTCGTATGAGGACGCCGGTCTACAAATCTTAGTGGGTAATCGGCCTTGAACGGGAAAAGACGGATTTACCTTAGTATTCCACATCTTGATATGTTGGTCTGCCCCCGCAAGTAATACCTCGTCATTTAAAGACCATGCCAGACACAGCACCGGGGCCGCATGCGACAATGCATGATGCTTCTCCCACTCCCGTATCGATGTCTCAGCGGGCTATAAAGCGTCAATGGATATATCTATCGCGGTGATAAAGAATAACACACCTCGATCCGCCAGATGATGGCCAGTCTTGTCCTTGCTTGCGCTCGCTAGGAAATTGCCGTCGTGGCTCCAAGCTATGGTCCACACCTCGTCGGAGTGAACCTCCAGTATAGTTGTTGTTACGCGGGGGAAGCCCGTCTTGTCGCATTGGTGGTCTGCGAACAACGAGAAGTTTGGTGCGCTCGTCGGTACATTGTGGTATACACATTGTTGCCGCTGATATGCGTTTGCTTGATGCAGCAGCGTCGCGAACCGTCGTGAGGGAATCATTATTGATGGGGGGATATAGCCTGTGCGATAACGATGAGTATGGGAGAGGGCAATGGAAAGTCCGCACGAACGGTGTAGATTGTCCAATAATATTCGTCTCGAGTCTCCTGCCGCCCCATCCCATCCTGCGCGTTGTCGTAAATCCTCCGGTTCCGAACACATCATTAGACTGCAACAGAATTAGTATTAGTGGAGAGGCCGAGGGATGGCTGGGCATGCCTGGAGAGTCCTATGTAGCTGGTCGGAATCCACATCCAGCGGTGCGAGTTCATTTCGCAAAACTTGCAACGCATCCGTTGTCTTCTGTGCCTCCAGGAGTTCCAGATACTTCTGCTGGCTTATCAGAAACCGCGCGTCCTGCGCGCAGAGTCAGCATGTGTTTGCGTGCAGCGTAGAATGAAACACCAACCCAAAGCCCCTCGCGATCTCGGACGCCTAGCCGCTGCAGCGCAGCCTCGGCCTTGGCCCACCGCGCCTCCAAAATATACCGCCTAAAATCCGTGACTTCCGGAGCTTCCATCGCGTACCCTGACTCCGCTTCCAGGGTTGCGGCACTCTCGCTGTCGGCCGATAAGCATAGCAATGAGATAAAGAGCAGAATGCGCCGTACATGTAACCGACATCGCGGAGACTCTGTATTACGAGCCTGACAAACTCCTCGCGGTCGACGTCCGCGTCGTCATACAGCGCTGAGCCGGGGAGTGTCACGCGCGCGACTGAAGAGGCGGTGGCCTGCTTCGAGTGGCCGTTGTGCTTTCTGCAGGCCGTTTCCCAATGGACTTGCGCCGTTCGTGCTTGCGGAGAAACCGTTCCCATTCAGTCGGCCGTTTGCGGGTGGGGCGTGATCGAGGCCCACCGACGACGGGCCCGCGACTGCATCGTGGCCCAGCGAGCTTGGGGAATCTGGGGGCGGGTTGGAGTCGGGATAGCGCATGGTAGTGGTTGATTGGGACGAGGAGAGATCGATCGGGGTTGTGCTGGAAGAACTGGGGCTGCCTATGCGCTGCCGCTTGCGAGCTCGGGCGGGCTCTGGCTCTGAGATGGAGGAAACAAAGAAAGTTAGTCAGTACAATATTAGTCAAACAGCAGCAGAATGCGGCACCGGACTGAGCGGGGGCGGAAACGGGGACACTGTCGTCGGGGTCTTGCTCTTCGCGGGGGCGGGTTGCAGGGATGAGAGATGCCACGGCGGGAGAAGGCTCCCGCGTAGGACGGTGGCTAAGAGGATCAATGGTGGCAAAACGGGGGACAGGCTAGATGGTAGGAGAAAGAAAGACAAAGAAAGCTGCTAGAATCTACTTTCCCCAACAAAAGCCGTTGCTACTTCCATTCTGCCTCGTGCATTCCACAATAACCGTCGGGCATAAACTTCATACTGACTGTACAACGATTACAACGACGCTCTGTTATACACCCGCTACACTCAGTAATTCATCATTAGCGGCACACCGGCCCGTATATCCCAGCTCATGCACAGGCGCACATGCACGACAAGTGAGGAGCAGAGCTAATGGCCACGTCCACCCCCCCCGCAATCATCACACCCACCAACAGCGGCGGGTCGGCCAAGCGCAGGAATAGTCGAGAAGGGTCGGCATTATCCGGATAACGTGCATTTACTGACGCGAGAACTCGTCATCTCATCTTGTTTCAGTGCCAGAAATACCGAATGGAATAAACGTCCCAGGCTCAGGTCCAGAGGTCAACCGATTCATCTTGAAAATCCAATCAGCGCGGCAGAGGGGATTCGTGACTGCGGACACAAGAGTCCTAATAGGGTTGGTTCGAATTCAGTCGAGTCATGCGTCATCGAGAGAACCGCCCAAGGAAACAAAGTGACAGTCAAGAGAGAAACATAATCAGCCAATCCTGTCGCTGCTGATGCCAGTCGTCCTCCTAGTAATATGGTTGGGTTGAGTCATTCGTAATCGAGAGAACCGTCCAACGTCAAGAGAGAACTCGGCAAGCAGATAATCAGCCAATCCTGTCACTGCTGATGCTATCCTAATATGGTTGGTTCAAATTCGGTTGAGTCAGTCGCCATTGAGAGAACTGCTGGTGACCGCAAGAGAGAACTCGACAAGTAATACAGAATCAGTCAATCTTGTCGTTGTTGATGTCAGACGTTGTTGTGCGTCGTCATTGAGAGAACCGCTCAAGTCAAGAGAGAACTTCTCGGCAAGTCCGACGGCCGAAACAGTCCATTCTACCACGGCACATTTGTCCTCGAGGCGAGATAACGGCTAATGTCGTACGAAAGAAAGGTCCTTGCAAGATGGGTCGTCCGATGAGACAAGTCGGCTAGAACTGCACGAGAGCTTGGTCGTGGTGGTGCGAGACAAAAGCAAGGTGTGGCTGTGTGGTTGGGCGCTTGTTCGCAAAGTAATGCACAGTATTGTACATCAAGCACCAACTACCACGGCACGTTTGTCCTCGAGGCGAGATAACGGCTAAAGTTGCACGAAAGAAAGGTCCGTGCAAGATGGGTCATCCGATGAGACAAGTCGGCTAGAACTGCCCTCGTGGTGGTGCGAGACAAAAGCAATGTGTGGCTGTGTGGTTGGGCGCTTGTTCGCCAATCAACATGTACATCAAGCACCAACCCTTTTCATCGCCGCTCACTGAAAGTAGGCCCAGAGGCAACGCCCGGCGTGTCTATAGATATCGGTCGTCCTGTGGCGCAAAGGTTCGGGTGCAGTCACTATCTCATCACCATCCTATGTCGTCAGATCCCGCGCGCAGAGTCTGTAGTTATCCGTCTTGGTGCTCTCAGGCTGCGTACTATGTGTTATCTCGGTACACCGGCCAGGCTGGAATAAAATATGTGCTTCACGCGCTTCACGAGGATTCATCTTCACAGAGTCCCTTTTCTGTTCACCACACTATGCCATATGCGTTTTCCTGTGGACGGGACCGACGTTGCTCGGGATTAAATCATTTCGCCAACTTCTCTATGTAACACCCTCGACCATGGCCTTCGAGGATGCTGAAGCGTAGTTTGACTGGCCGAGTTGAATGTTCTGGCTACTCGTGAATGCCTTACCAGCGTCCGGCGCGCACCTTTGGTTCCGGATACGCCGTCCGCGAGATGCGCCGTATGTACGCCCACTGGTCGCAAACCGTCCGAGTCGTATGTGAATCATATTTGAATTGCTGGCCAGCCCGCATCCTAATAATAATAATTGCGTGCGTCGTTCAGCTCCTCAGCATTCGCCACGATTTACTGCTCTACCCACCCTCTCTCTTTCGCCTCGCTCCAGGTCCAGTCTCTACTATAGGTTCTGTCCGCTCGACCCTGTCCTCCGCGAATATAAAAAGCATATCTGTATGTCCTCAGATATCATTATGTCCATCGTATCTGCACTGACTCCTTCTACGGGCCAACGTCCATCCATCCCCTGGCTGCAGCACCTAAGACAACAAAAGGGTTGATGGTATAATAAGCAAACACACTCCATAAAGCACGGGAACTTGGTGTAGCGGTAACATGCGTCGACGATGGAAGCGACCTGTTGAACCTGTGTGCAATCGGGTAATCAATACAGAGAATTAGCGCATGCGACGAGACGAGAGTTCGATTCTCTCAGTTCTCATTTTTATTTTATTTTATGAGCTCGGGACACGCGTAAGTTTAAGAAGAATGGATCAGAATGCAAATAAATAAATCAGTCTTTGTATGGCTGGTTTGAAAACTGAAAATCCATGCTCAAAGCCGGCTTAGGCTTGTTTCTTGAAAGACGGTGTAAGATTGCCTTTTTAGGGTTGCTGGACGAGTGCTGTTGTTTTGGGAAGGACTGACGCTACCGCCTTCTACTGTTGCGGGTCCGCAAGGAATACCAACAAAATATATGTCAAGTTTACAAAAGAGCCATCGAGCATGTAGGCGCTCAGATAATGGCGCTACTTATGAAAAGTGGTTCGGGTAAGACCGAGCGGAGTTCTGTGTCGGAGTTTTAAAGCTGACTCTTATTCTCGACCTCCATGACGCTTGACGCTCTACCTGCTGAGCTGCTCATGAGCCTGCCGCAGCATCTGCACTCTGTAGAGGATCTTTTGTCGCTCTTCTCCACTTGTCGAGCTCTCTACTGCAGCTGTTCTGACCCCGATCCCAAAATACTGCCCCGACTAGTAGCCAACTCTGGCCGAGTCTTCTTCCGCCCGCATCCTCACTTCCTCATCGCCGCTACAGCCCGCAAAGTCGCAGACTGGGCTGTACAAACGACGACCGCCGTTACTTGCTCGAGGTTGCTATCCAAGGCGGTGTCGAGAAACTCTTAGAGCTGTCACTCGACGTAGCGACGCTGACCATGGGCGATATCCGCAACCTTTACGCATTCAAATGCGACGTAATCAACCCGCTGAAGCGACAGCTGATCAGTGCGCCAGAAAATATAACAGTCTGCACCGACCCCGAAATCACGCTCCTTTCCTGGGTCATTTACGGAGAACTCTTCCACCATTCTCTGGAGCTCGCCTATCTCCCTCTTCCCGAGCACAAACCGCTCGGTACCGCCATGCGGATAAAGTGGTTTGTGTATTGTATGCCCGATGAGACCAGCTTCGGGAACCTCGATTTTGGCGCGCACGAAATATCCGAGTTTTTCCAGCATTGCGTGCGGGATGGAGATCGCGTCCAGCAGCTCAGTATGGAGGAAGCAATACACGAATTGCTTGAACTGTGGCAAACCGCATTGCCGCATGTGCCTTTCGAAGAAGCGGAACCAGAGAAGCGCCAAAAGTTGCACACGGAGTATATCCACTGTGTGATGCATGCGGGCATGAAAAGTTTGCAAGTGCTCGTTCCCGGCGGCCCAGAGAGATTACAGGCGGACCTGGAACGGATTGCGAGTGGGATCATCGGCACTCCCGTTGACACCGCAACTAGTAGCTTGCTCGACTCTCCCGGTGATCCTTGGTTGTGGAACACGTCCATTGGACTTGCACACGATCTCCATTTTACTCTCTGCCACCGTTGGCTATACTCTCCGGACCCGGGCGACAACTCGTTGCTGGATGCGGTTCGCCATCCTCCGGTCAAACCTGAGCCAGTCAAGTTGAGTAGCAATTTATCCCACTCGTTGGTGCTCGTGGTCGGTACCAACAACGCTTTGTGATTGTCATGTAAATGCGATACATGTGCTGTTCAGAGTTTGGAAAACCGGGCGTGTAAAATGATGGGGTCCACTCATGAGTTCTGGTGTACATCGTTCATGGATAAAGATCGCGGAGTTGGTGATTCTTGTGCTGCTCGTCTCTGAACGGGCCAGAAGCGGAACTTTGCAGCAACTGCATATCGTACACAGGACATCCGAGAATAGAGCAAATTGAGGAGCCATTTGGTGTCTTCATGGCGGGGAGCTGGGGAACGAAGCCTGCACGTTGCGAAACAATGCTGCTTTTGGCCTCTATGGTCAAAGATAGCCATACACTGTCTAAGTCGACGCCTCGTGCTCGCTGCATTACGAAATAGCGATATCGCCGCACCAAAAACATAGGGGACAGTGTGTGCTTCTCGATAAAGTTCATGAACTTGGGGTCTCTCGGCAGTTTTTTAATGACAAGCCAGCGGGCAAGTGATGTATTATTATGATTACGCCGAAGGTAAATGAATACGACTATGCCACTGTGCCACATCCCCAGAAGGCCGAAAGAGTAAAGCCATATAGGTGCTCCTCACACGTTTTGCAAGCGAAACGAAGAGGTGGAACCAGCGGCGGTTCCGGAGCTCTTCCACCCTCTTACGAGCGAAAAAAGCTTGAGCGTGTGACTGCCGTTTAGGTTCCACTGGTTTAGATGACATTGCACAGGGAGCGCGTCCGCCGCAAATTGTGCAAGTTAAATGAGCTTGCGAATTGGTTGAATCATCTTTACGTAACTGTTGTGTCTGGTCGGTTGAATATGCTAGAACGAGTCACCTTGGGACTAGAAAACTGTCGCCTAACAGATCACGGCTAACATTTGAAGGAGCACTTACTACTCGAAGGTGCCAGCGATTTGACGCACATTTAGAATCATGTACTTACTATTCATGGCTTTATGGAATAGCCGAGATTTGAGCAGCAGGGAAATCTCGTAAGACTTGAAGCTTCGGTCCAGCAACTTGGTGCGACGCTATCGACAGATGATCACTTGACGCAGCCGGAGAGGGGCAAATTTATACAGCAGGCGCCAGTGAGAACGGGAGGCCCGGGGAGTATGGGAGTATCGAAAAATTAACTGGCACCTCACGAGAAAGGAGTGAGAATGGCATTATCCTCAAGGCCCCGGCCCAGGGAGTTCAAGAGTTCGCTTGCCCACTTGGCCTCCATCAGAGTAAAGAGATGAGATCCTCGACATATCGCCTTAGTTGGAGGTATCCGTATATCAAATCTTCTAACCATGGCTTGATCTTAGTTCTAGGTTTCTAGGGAAGGTCCTGGGAGGGCGTCTGATGTGCTCATTCTACTGTATGCTCATCATCTATATGAACTGGTTACTGAAGCTGCCTTAAGCTGTTCATGAACACACCTCTACTTCCGGAAATCACTCTTTGAATGCCGCAGACACCATCCCGCGAACACGTAGTTCCCAGGCGACTAGGTTTACACGTCGGGTGACTTCTATCCGAACGATGTGGTTTGCAATGTGTAGGATACAATGTAGATATGCAAATACGAGTGCGTCCAAGGGTGTCGGTTCACTAGAAAGAGTCTTGATCGAAGGAAGTACAATGAGAAGAAAGACGCGTACGATGAGCCCAGGAACCATTTGTCTGTGCCCAGACGGTCTGCAATGGCAGAAATCGCGTCGCGATATTTGGATTCGATTGGTTTGGGGGAGATTCGCGTGCCATATGGGGGGAAGAGGGAGCTGAGGCCAGAGAGGGGAGGTGGAGGGGGTAAGAGAATAGATTCTATAGAGCGAGAGAGGGGTTGCGGGAAGGTGACGAGGGACATAAAATATGATACAGGCGGTTGCGCTATTATCTGTGTTGGTGGTGAGAGGGTTGAGACGGCCACTAAGAAGACGCGCACCAACGCCGCGTGAACATCGCCCTCCAGAAGCGCAACCCATGCTCTACTCTCGTCCAGAGCGGCCTGGTCCTTGTAGCCCTCTAGTGGCCGCTCTGGTTCATCTAGCGTCTCGTCCACCCAGGTAGGAATAAGTTGTGCAGGGAGAAGTTCGCCATTCGGGAGGTGCAGATTAGGAAGACGTGCGCCCATTGCGCCTTCTGAGGATACGTCCCAGCGCACAGCAATTTTTGTCAGACCGCGAAGGGCTAAATACGCCTGCCATTTCAGACACTCGACGTCGGTGCTCAGCCGCAAGAAGTGTGGGGGGTGTATCCAGATAGGTGGGAACTTCTGGGTGTCGTCCTGACTGGGGTTTTATTGGCTGGAAATGAGTGCAGAGGAAACCAGGAGAATATCTGCGCTATGGGTCGAGGCAGTTCCATTGTTTGGTTCGGAGGTCCCTGCCAACTTGGCTTATGCACAGTAACGCCGGCACGTCTGTATTGAACGTCCAGCTGGCCGGATTCTATGTCGGACCATTCTTCAGGGAGCTTATCGAGACCAGGGTCTCCCGTCTCCCCTCTTCCTCCCACCGCTCGCCCGTATAGATTCAACTGGGACCCCACCCAGAAAGGCCCAGAAAGTGTTTCTGGAACCACAGAAGGGCGGGATTACTTCGCGGGGCCTTCGCGTCTGAATCTATTGAATACCTCCTCAACAAGTCTTGGTCTTGGTGCATTACCGCCCCAATGGAGCAGCTCTACGCATGGCTTCCATGGTATGCGTTGGATTTACCACGCTGCTCGTAACTAGCTCAATCACCGCGCAGCCATTTCCACCGTATTAAACAACCCGCACAAGCGTCAGGCGCCTCCTAAAGCCCATTCTTCGCTGCCTGCTGTCGCCCCTGCAGATCTTCCCCGCGTCAAACGGAAAGACTTTGATTCGTACCTTCGCGCAATCGGTCCAGAATGGGAGCGTTTAGAGCACAACAACCAGCTTAATCTCGAGGCTGCGCTCCAACTGGATAGGGAGGCATCCACCCCTCGTGCATCGACTTCAAATATTGCACTCCCCCAAACTCCGGGAAGGCCGTTACCTCCACTGGACATAGTACCCACTGTGTTCTTCCATCCTGACTTTAACCTTGGGGATCCGCCAACCTTCAATTCTGTCACTGAACAGGATCTACCAGGCCATGATCCAGCAGCTGACCCTACCGCGCTCTCGTACTCCTTACCCCTGCTCGAGAAATTTTCGCATTACGCAGACACTGTTGAGCAGCACCTCGTCCGCGAAATATCTCTCCGCTCCGCATCGTTCTTTGCCGCGCTGACCAACCTTCACGAGCTCCAAAGCGAGTCCGAGGAATGCCTGGATCGAATATCCAAACTTCGTACGCTTCTCAAGGACGTGGACGAGAATGGTGCCAAGAAGGGGCTGGAGGTCGTGCGCAAGGGGAGCAGGATGCGTAATCTGGGCAAAGTTCGAGAAGGGGTCAAATTTGTCGGTGGGGTCGTAGAGATGACAGGCGTAGCAAAGAGCCTGGTTGCTGCGGGACAGTGGAACAATGCGCTAGGCGTAATAGAGGACATGGAGCGGATGTGGGACGGAGAAGGAGATGTAGGCCCGGAACCTCCAACACCCACCCCGTCGTCTGCCGCCAGGGCCTCTTCGTACATGAAGCTAACCGGAAGCACAAGTGTGAATGGGAGGCTGTCCTCGCTACCCTCCAACGCCAGAGGAGCGGCCACCCCCGTCGCCTGCTGTCCCGCCACCAATAATACCGCTATCCTCCCTAACCGCGTTTGCCGCACTCCCTGAGCACTTGCGCACCTTGACGATGGAAATCACGGCCTCTCTCTCTGCTGAGCTTGTCTCGGTTCTGCGTGCCGACCTGCTGGAGCGTATCAGCCTCCATGTGCCCTCTACCTTGGAGGCGCGGGCCCAGAGTCTCAAAGATCGACTGCGGCCACTTCTGCATGGACTAGCAAGGACAAAAGGGGTACGAGAGGCGACACTCTCGTGGCGAGAAGTTGTATTGGATGAGGTACGGGGAATAATACGACGGGTGCGTGACTGTCTACTCCACTTGGCCCAGTGCTAATTTTACATACAGCATATTCCTGGGTTCGATGTCGACGACGAGGAATCGCGGCCTGCCGGCCCCTCCGAGTGCCAATGGCAGCGGAGACCCACCAAAGTAATTGGCGTCTTTGGTTTTTTTCTTTCTTTTGCACGCTGATCCCGGATTTGTAGAGCGGGACTCGCCAACCACATGCGAAGTATGCCGCACTCGGAATTCCTTGAGCTTATCCAAGCCTATCTACAAGAGCTCCTTGAACGCTGTCCAGGGCTTGCAGGCCCAGGGGTCTGCTTTTCTTGAAGTTCTTGACGCCACCAAGTAAGCCTTTTCTTTATTGCCTGCGAAAAGTTGGTTTATCTCGTTGTGAAGGACGAAAAACCCTATCAATGTTCTTTCTCTCCGAGACGAACTGGCTGATATCCTTTGCTCTGCCGCTGAGCTTTCCAACACTCAAGCGGCGAAAGTGATTGTCATGCGCTCCGAGCAGCACGCTGTTCTTACTTTGGCGGACTTTTTCACATTTTTCAATAATTCATGGACTTTCGTTGTTAATTGCGAGGTAATATGTCGAAAGATGATCGTCGGGCTGAGAGGGGTAGTCATCAGCCAGGTGTGTATTCTTGCGCATGCCATAGGTATTCTGCTAATAAATACGCCAGTCAAAAACCTTCCTGCAAGCCTTCCACCAGGAGCGCTTAACGCTGTCCGCGAAGTTGGTGGAGAACGAGCAGTGGGACCAGACAGATGCGACACCTCCAATACAACGCATTGCCGATGTTCTTCGTCGAATCTGCTGTTCGCGATGTGCCTGAGCTCCTGCTAAACAACCCTGGCTCCGCAACTCCCGCCACCTCCCCGTCAGCAGGGTCATTACCGTCATTGTCTTCCTCGGCTAGCCTGACTCCCGCATCGTCTACCAGCCTCTGTAAACGGTGTTCCCGCCACCCTCTCCCTCTGCTCCGGTCCGGCGTCCCAACGGTTCTTCGTCGGCGGCAGCCAAGGCTGCGAAAATCCGGCTACGCATCGAGGACCGTACGTTTTCGGCAGTATCAGCGACGTCCGAGGCGCTCATGCTCCTGTCGGACTACTTGCGCGTTATCGTGAATCTGTCGATGCTCACGACGGACACGATGAGCCGCGTGATCGAGTTCCTCAAGGCGTTTAACTCGCGGACGTGCCAGGTTGTGCTCGGCGCTGGGGCGATGCGCTCCGCGGGCCTCAAAAACATCACCGCAAAGCATCTTGGTGCGTTTCTGTATCTGCTTCTGTACACGAGGTTAGCTGACGGATTGGATGCGCAGCGCTGGCTTCGCAGTCACTGTCCATTATGATCGCCCTCATTCCCTATGTGAGGGAAACGTTTCGCCGGCATCTGAGCCAGAAGCAGGCCGTGATGCTCGTGGAGTTTGACAAGCTTAAGCGCGTGCGTGCGGCGCGCGCGCCAATCTTCCATTGTTGCATTGTTGCTAAAAACAGCGCAGGACTACCAAGAGCACCAGAACGAGATCCACGCGAAACTGATTGCGATTATGGGGGATAGGCTTAGCACGCATATTCGGACTTTCCAGGTGCGTTTTAGATACAGCGTGTTCGATAGGCTGCTTACATAATCGACGTGGCAGGCTGTGGACTGGACTGTCCCACGGGAGGGGGTGAATTCGTACATGTCAGTTCTGGTGCGCGAGACCGTCACGCTGCACAAGGTTCTGTCGCGCCATCTTTCCGCGGCAGTCATCGAGGTGATTTGTGTTGACTGTGTTTTGACCCGACACGATTTACTGACGTCTCGCTTCCGCAGGACGTGATGGCGCAGGTGTTTGCAGCGATTAACCACCGCCTGTCAGAAGAGTACGCCAAGCTGGTGCTCCCGAGCGAGGATGCACGCAAGGGGTGCGTACTACGCCTTCTTTCTGACGTGGCGAACGCAATCTTACACCATTATCGTTGTATTTTTTTCCAGACTACTCGCGGATGCGCAGTATCTCCACCAGAAGCTATCGGAGCTCAAGAACATTGGCGCGCCGAGCCGAATGCTCGAGATTGTCATCACCGAGTTGCGGGTCCCGCAGCCGACTGCGCCGCCTTCGCCGCATGCGATACCCACGGCGCAGACGAATGCAAACCCGCGGCTTCTAGCGAATCGTCTGCGGTGGAATTCGCTCGCGCCAGGCGCCAACGGCAATAACAGCGCCGCCAACTCTGGGCCCAACGCGAATAGCAGCAGCAATTCTAGCGCGATCGCGAGCCCCAGCGCGAGTGGTACGACCAGTCCCAATCCGAGTACGAATGGGACTAATGGGCGGCCGACCCCGAGCCGCAGCTCGACGGGGCCCTACAAGTCGCCCCCGCCGATCCCGCTTGAGAGGGCGGATAGCGGTGGGGGCGGGTTCCGCCAGGTGCAGCCACTATCGCCCAACCCGCAGTCGCCGAACCCACAGTCGCCTCATGTGCGCCCCGAGAGCCCGTTACCTGCGCTGCCCCCTGACGCGCATCGTGCGTCGGTGGACGCGTCGGAGCCGGTGTCCACGAGTCAGCCGCCGGCGGAGGATTCGCAAGTGCGCGCGTCTGCGTCTCTTACGGAAGCGGCGCTGTCTGCGGAGCCCGAATCGTTCGAGGACCCACTAGGGCGCGACGACTCCCGTGCGCGCTGCGCATGATGTGTCTCCTACACCCACGCCCACGCCTTCTGCATCCGCGCCGCCGCCTGCTTCCACCGTTGCCCCCTCCGATTCCTCTTCTTCTCCGCCGCCTCCCAGTTCTGCACCCGCACGCGCGCCTTCTCCTCAATCCCAATCGGACTCCGCTCCGCCGACACTACCCGAGGTTGCCACGCCGACCTCCGCCATGGTTGCTACGCCGACGCCCGCCTCGGAGGACACAAACGCGTGAACGCATTTCGTCATCGCGCGTTGTTGTCATTCGTTGTCGCAGTGAAAGAAAAATTATGACACAAGTCTTTCATAATTTCACACCTTTTCGCGATCCACGCGGCGACGATTCACGGCGACGCGCTTTTCACCGATTTTTTTTTTCACATCACGATTGACGGCGTTCCCAGACGGGCGGACAATGGGAGATCGGGAGGCGAAAGCGAAATGTTGGGGTGACTGACAGCTGATGGTGTGGGCGCGTAGGTGTGCATGTACATACTTTGCGAGGCGAAGAACAATGGGATCTGTGTGGTTGGCTTCAATTGGGGATCTGGATCTGGATCAACGTGCGGGTGTACGTATGGACGGACGGACGGACGGGGGTGCAAGGGGGTGGGTGCGGGGGATGGATTACTATTGCTATTATTCTACATGCGTACCTTAGACTCGGCGTATGCCAGATGCGCTGCGTAATTTATTTTTTTTCTCAATGGGATTGCGCATCGCCCGACGCCGAGTCACCATTGTGTGGACCCACATCTATGGTTTAGGTTATGGGGTAAATTAATTGGTGTGGGAGAGCCCCCTTTTTTTTTTACGGTGACTCTTTGCCGGTGGGAATTAGGGTGGGCAGGTGGTAGAGGTCTAGAATATGTAGGCCCAGTAGGGGAGAGTGTGAATGATCGGGGAAGGGTTGGAAGAAAGAAGGGTGGCCACTAATTCGCAACTCAATTCAAGTTCTCTTCCTCGCCGCGGCGAGGCGTAATATAACACAAGTTCTTCTTCTTCTTCGACGGCGACCCTTTGTGCCACTGGCGGCGCCACTCGATTTTTTTTTTCATTTTCATTTTCGTTCAAACTTCCTTCCTGAGTCCTGCGCGCGTAACGGCATGGTCCACAGAATGAAATGAAAAAACGTACTGTACGGCATCTAGTAAAATGAACTGACTCGGAAGAAGAAGAAGAAGAAGAAAAAAAATGAAACCCATATCGGGAAATTCGCATACCGCATTGACTCTTGATGGCACGACGGCGGTATGTTACTTCCTCGGGTAGTCTCTCGTAGACAGACGCGTTAACATATGAAGCTCGTACCCCGCTTATTAAATTCCTCGGGCGATATACTGGAATTCCGAGGACCTCCGAGTCCGAAGCTCTAGAGCGTGGATACATCTTTTCCATAAGAACCATGTACATATGATTGGCATAAGGAGTCAGTCACTGCTGCGCGAAACGTCTATCATACAGCTGTGCGTAATATGTCGATGTTGCGTCGGCGTCTCCGACTCGGAGTCAGTATAATACATATCGAAAATTTTACCATCATGGCTTTGATCATGGCGTATATTTAGCCTGACTCGGGCTTGTTTTGCAAGTAGGCGTAGGATTCCCGCGGCGATCGACAGGCTGTGCCTGTCCTTGTCCTACTTAAAATAGTAGGAGAAGGAGTAGCGGGGGTGATAGGTATAGGTACCGGTGCATAAAATAAACTCAGTTGGTGATGGATGGATGGATGGATCGTCGGCCGTACGCCGTCCGAAAAATGGAAGTCGGAAGGGAATTAAAGGGAAGGGGTGCCAGTGTGTATAATTATACAGCTTTGACGTCGATGACTCGACGGGGACGTTAGGATTCAAGTATGATGAAAGGAAAGAAGTTGTGTTAGGGGCGATAGAGAGATTTTTAGGGGTGGTTTGTGGTAGAAATGAAATGAAATGAAGGAAGGAAGACGAAGGAAGTCCTGACAGACATCAGCCAGTTGCTGCGGCGTTTTCTTCTGGAATCGAAGATTAATTTCATACATAGTAGAAGGCACAGGGGAGCTTAGCGGGAGAAGACTGGCTATGATAAGTACAATATACCGCAGACCGCAGCGGACATACGCTGCCGCATATAGGCCACAGCAGGCTTGATCGAGACGGCGTGCTGTGGGGGGTGACTCGAGCTGTGGGAATATATCATTGATATACATACGTGGAGGAGTCTGACGGGGCGGGCTGGGGGGCTCCGAATGGAGGATGGTCGGGTGGCTCCGAGCGGCGGATGGTCGGACGGAGAAGATCATTTCCTGCCCAGGAAAGGAGGAGGGTGTAGCATCTGACGAAGGGGGTTTGTTTCCAATTTATTGTGTTGTTTCGAGCACGCGCGCTAGCGAGTCATTGAACAGCTTGAGGATGTGTATATGTCGGGGATTCAACTCCGTATTAGCGCCGCTTGAAATAAAATAAAATACAACCGAGCCAGTGAGGGTCCGCTGGGAGAAAAATCGCGCGAAAGGTGGGTGGTCCATGTCACCGTCGTGGCGGTAACAACGCCAACGCGTCGGCGCTTTCGGTCCGCGCGACGTAAAAATGCGCCTGATTATCAGGACAGGCCAGAACAACAGAACAGAAGAAAAAGATAGCATAGAAGCGCACGCGCCACCGGGCTCGCAGTTAGGCTTGGAGGATTGTATTGTATTGTAGAGAGATACGCGTCGGGATCCGTGCTGCGCGGAAGATAAAACGAGGCGTCTGCGTCGGGTTCGGGTCCGTCCGTCTGTCCGAGTGTTGTAGGGGTTATCTCGAGCTAAGCACGTAGATTAGAGGGGAGGGGTCCGATACCGCCGATCGGACCGAATATTGCGCGCTTGAGGAGTCATTGAACAGGCTTGCCAAGCTGTCGGCGGGATCGATCGGGTGGTGGCGCCGCTACGAAAAGATGGAATAAGCAAGGTCGAGCGAGCTGCGCGTGGATGTGTGTGTCGCCGGGAGAAGGCCTAGTGTGTCGGGAGGCGGCGCGTCGTCCGGCGTTCGACTGCGCAGAACGGAATATAATATATTGCGGGGGCTCATAGATAGGTGTTTTGTATTCGTGTATTCGTGTATCGAAAGGCGGGTCCAAAAGAAATCATTGCGCGAAACGGGTGTTGGCGCGGCGGTAACAACGAACGCGTTCGGCACCTCGGTCCGCGCGACGTAAAAATGCGCGCTGATTATCAGGACAGGCCAGAACAACAGAACAGAAAAAAAAAAAGATAGCATAGAAGCGCACGCGCCACCGGGCTCGCAGTTAGGCTTGGATGGATTGTATTGTTTTGCGTGTGATACGTGCTGCGCGGAAGATAAAACGAGGCGTCTGCGTCGGGTTCGGGTCCGTCCCAGTGTTGTAAGGGTTATCTTGTTTGTTTTGTTCTGAGTGTGATGCGTACCGCACGCAAGATAAAACGCGGAATGTCGGGTCCGACCACCCGACCCGTCTTTGCGCGTGTAAACGTAGGCAAGTAGAAGGATGGATGGATGTGCGTGTCGTCGTCCATCTGTCGCGTAGCATTTTAATCATTAATCATGTTTGAAAGTCGAATGAAAAGCCAAAGCGCGTACATAGACCAGTCCGATACCGCCGACCGGACCGAATATGCGCGTCATTGAATAGGTTGAGCGTTTCGTCTTGGTTGTTGTGCCAAGGTTCAACAGCGGGAACGATCGGGTGGTGGCGCTGCTGGAATAAGTTAAAGTAAGTCGGCGGGCTGGGAGAAATTTCGCGTCGCGTCGCGTTGGATGTGTGGGCGAGAGAATGCCAGGCGGCGCGCGTTCGTTTTGACTGTGCAGAACGGAATATAATATATAGAGGTGCGGGCTCGTAGATAGGTGTTTTGTATTCGTGCATCGAAAGGCGGGTCCAAAAGAAATCATTGCCGGAAACGGATGTTGGCGCGGCGTCCGTTGTCGCCGTCGTGGCGGTAACAGCGCCAACGCGTCGGTGCTTCGGTCCGCGCCTGATTATCAGGACAGGCTGGCAGAACAACAGAACAGAACAGAGTTAAAAAAATAGAATAGATCTAGAAGCGCGGCGCGCGTCACGGGGCTCGCAGTTAGGCTTGGATGGATTGTATTGTGATGCGTTGTGATACGTGCTGCGCGGAAGATAAAACGAGGCGTCTGCGTCGGGGTCCGAAAAAGGTGGAGCGTATAGCGTGTAGACCAGTCCGATACGGCCGATCGGACCGAACATGCGCGCAGTCCGACATTGAAACAGGTCGAGCGTTCGTCTTGGTATCGTGTCGGCGGGATGCGATCCGTGTCGCGCGGGAGATGAAACGACGTTTGAAGGTATTGTATATCCGAGTGCGCGTCGTCGGGTCCGAACCGTCCGACGCGTTTGCACGGACGAGATCGGGTGTGGCGCCGTGTTCTCGTTTTCGTATAAGTAAATATCGAGTCGCGGGGATAGTTAAGTTAATGAATTATGAATTATGTGATGTCGCTCGGTGCCGGGTGTGCAGAGCGGCGGCGCCACGCGTGATTTGTATTTTTTTATTTGAGGGGGGAGATGCGCGCGCGCCCGAGTAAGCACTCGGGTCGTTTAGGAACGTTATCGGAGGGAGCTACCAGTCGAGGAACATATCGGAGGGAGGAACCGAGTAAGGATCGTCAGGTACGAACGCGGACGCGGCGGTGTTAGTGGTAGTATATGCGTGCGGCATACAGGCCCGCGTCTCCGCGCACAGAATGGAAGCGCCATAGATCGCACTCACGCGCAGGCACGTTCGTTCGCTGTATCTTCGGTGACTGGGGGGAGCAAAGAAAAGATTTCGGGAGGAGGGCCGATATTTCCGACGATGACGTCGGCTCTACGATTTTTTTTAGCCGGTAATCTGATAAGGCTAGATCTCGAGGTTGTTGTCTGTCTGAAGCACGTATGATGCGTTTTTTTTTTTTTTTGCGTTTAGGGGATTTGAATTGGGTGGGGCGGTATTGTATTTGAATTTGGCGCCATTTTTTCTTAGCACGAATTGTATTCCTTTGGTATGAGGCCTCGAGTGGAATAATTCAGGACCGCCAAGGCGGCGCAGAGAATGGGCCGCCGCGGTCGACGGATGGGACGTGAAACGCGACGACGCGCCTTTGTACCTCGCACGTTGCGCAATGTGGCGAAATACCAGGCAAGGGGGTACCCGGGGACCCCCTCCGGCGATAAATTAAACCTCGGGGGGGTGTGCCGGTGTTACGGGCGATCGGGTGATGGTGTTCGTTGACTCGATATAGATTGTGCGATCAGGTCAGGCGTATAAAAGGTGGGCGACCATCAGGGTACTCTCCCCCGCTGCTCAGAAATGTTCGAGGACGTGTGTCTCGCGTGTGGAAAAGATGTGGCCGACGGGTATGCTGCTTGTTATTGGCTTTGTCCCCCCTGACTGTGTACAAGCCGACCGTACTGCAACGATGTCTGCCAGAGCGGCGATCTTACGTCCCCATCCCTCTCGTCCGCCAGCAGCACTTTCTCATCGCCCCACCTCCAATACACAAACGGCGTAGATGTCCCAGCACTCGTACCGTCTGCCCTGGGAAAGGCACTCCGCGCATACTCGACAACACACGACCGCTACTCGACCTCGTCCTCGTCTGCGTCGTCTGCCTCGTGGTCTGTCCTGACCGACGACGACGACGACAGCAGCGAATACGGCGAGCCCTACAACCGCGGCGTACCCGCAACTTCGCTGTCATACACCCGTCGCCCCTCGGGCACAAACAACCGCTCCACATTCCCCCACCTCCACCGGCGCACCTCTTCCGCCTCGTCCTCGTCTCTCGTCGTCTGCTCTCTGCCCCAGAGCGCGCCCTCCACCCGCTGCACCCACCCCACAGACGACGATGACGACGAGTCCGACGCAGCCCCGCCCCAGCCCGCAACCGTAAAATCAAAGCGCACCCTCAAGCGCACAAACCGCGCCTCCCTCCCCGCCTACTTCTCCATCCTCCAGGCCTCCCCCCCCGCAACAACCCTCGCAACCGCAACAGCAGTCCCCACCGCCCCCTCGCACGCCTCCCCCATCTCCTCCTCCTCCGCCCACACCCTCGCACAGCGCCCCTCCCCGCCCACCCCAAAGCTCACCCTCGTGGCCAGCAACGCATACACTCACCACCACCCCGCCAACTCGCCCTCCGCGCGCAAGGTCGCAGACTGGTCCTCCGCCCTCGAGCGCGGCCGCCGCCACTCCCCGCGCGAGCCCTCCCCGCGCCCCCGCGTGCACACCTCGAGCCCGTCGTCCGAGCGCAGCGTGGAGCGCGGGTACTACGGCGACCGCGACCGCGACGTGGCACAGCGCGCGTCCCGCACGCGCACGCGCGGCCGGGCGCGCGTAGACGAGCTCGACGGCCCCGGCTCGCCCGAGCGTCCTGGGTTCGGGTACGGTAGGAGCGGGCTCGTGGGGCGTGCGCTGCTGCGGCGGGGCCCCGGGGGCGGGGAGGGGGTCGTACCGCTGTAGTGTCCACTCAAAAATCCACTCGCATTGGACGGACGGTCAACAAAATATATATCATCATCACCACACTCGACTCACAAAACTATATATCTATCTCACGACAACACGGGGACGAACGACGAAGAACAAACAAAATAAAAATGTAATTTACCGCCACCACCATACCACCACCACCATCGCCTTTCTCGATGCATTTTCTTTTTTTCTTTTCTTTTTCATTCCATTCGATTACATACTTACTTACCTTCTTCTCCCACCACCGC
This sequence comes from Mycena rebaudengoi, assembly GCA_029282285.1. Taxonomy (NCBI): domain Eukaryota; kingdom Fungi; phylum Basidiomycota; class Agaricomycetes; order Agaricales; family Mycenaceae; genus Mycena; species Mycena rebaudengoi. Next base: position 1,403,964 of record JARJCX010000007.1, read on the forward strand.
TTGGGCTTTTCATACCATCGTTTCATTGGGATTAGCTAGCACCCCTTCTCATCGTTGGCTCAACCCACCCACCCACCCACCGCATACCAATCGCATACGCACATACACACGTACATAACACACACACTCGCTCGTTTTTTTTCGTCTCTCTTCGCACAACACACCACACAACATACCTATATTAACACCCCCCACCTCGCACACCAGCATAACACCGAATTGAAATTGAAATTTGTTTTTGGATAGCGAACAAGTGTGTGATATGTAATGAACTTGAAACCTAGAGTAGATTTTTTTTTTTTAATTACTTCGCCGCCGCAGGCATTCCGACAAATATACTTAATTATCTTGAGGATACATACTAAAACTTGAAGCGCCATTCCGACGTGCGATTGCGATACATACATACATACTTGGTGCGATTGCGCTTGGCACTAACGCCAGCTGTCTGCAGTGTGATTGAATCACGAAACGCAATTCGACTCTCGGACGCGCAAAGGCACTCACGCGCTTTCGACCTTGCCGTACAGCGTTCTCGAAATAACACACACCAATTTTCTTTTCGCCGTCGGCCAATGACCCCGTGCGTGCGATTGCATTCTCAACGCACTGCAAACGTGGCGAATAACTAATGATTTCTTTTTCTTCTTCTAAATTGCACTTGCAAGCCCAATGACCCCGTGCGTGCGATTGCATTCTCAACGCGCCAAAACGTGCGCGCAATTTCGTACTTTTTGAACAATAAGTACTAATAATGATTCTTTTTCTTCTTCTTCTAAATTGCACCACCACAGAGAACCCGCGCAGAAAAAACTCGCAATTTTCGACCCTCCGACGGACGGCGAATAAATTACAAATATAATTTCCCTCACAATTGCCACCGGTGTCGGTCACCTACTCCGTGTCCATTGCGATATTTTCATTCTCTTTTTGCTTGTAGCGCCACTGTTCGCTCGCACTTTCGACGACGTCATGCGCAGCGAAATAACGAATTTATTTTCAACCTTTTGCCGTTCGGACCCGGTCAATAAATATAGCACTATCTTCCAAGTGCGTGGTTCCGTTCCGCTAGAGAGGCTGGATCGAGCTCGCACTTTCGAAGCGAGTAACGCCAAATAATTTTCATTTTCAACTTCTTTGCCGTCCTCGGACCGGTACGTCCAATCGTTATATTGTGCGATTGCGCTGTCCGCGCAAGGCCCGCGGCCGCTGCCACTTTTCAATAAATGATCGATCGCGTACTTGCCGTTGTTCTCGATCGACTATGATACATATTTTTTCTTCCCTGCCGTCGGGAAACGTGTTAAGCGCGTGGCGCACAAACAAATTTTCGGCATTATTTACTGCGAGTACGACACAAGTACTTACTACATGGCAAATGCCGAACGACGACGACGCGCGGGAACTCGTAAAAAAATACCGACGCGCAATTCGTTATTGATCATGATTTTACGCCAGGTATTTCGTCATGATCAGCCACAGGGCGGGCGCGGGGGTTGCTATTACGACGAAATCAGTGGGTGCGTAGTACATAATAAAATAATAATCATGATAATCTGAATCGGCGGGGACGCGGTTTGACGTAAGATGTTGATTTATGAGCGCTCTGCAACTTGTTTTTTTATATAACTTACGTACTGAGAAAGAACTTTCCAGTAGTCACTAACTACTAACTGCGATTCCGCGCTTGGACCGACCGACCGCGCTAGGTGGGTACTTGGATCTATACCAGCCGCGGGGTTGTTTTCCTTCCCGCGGTCGTGCATATATATATACTTGGACTCAAGGGTCGCCGTCCGGGAAAGTATCATAGGGCGAACAACTGTAAGGCCTAGGGCGCCCGATTTTTTTTTCTTTTCAAAAAAATGATTGATGAATTAGTTGGGTTTACATACGGCGCTGTTAGACGTGTGGCGTGGATTCTCCGTTGAGGCTGATTCCCCGGGGGTTTTTTTTTCCACAGAGCAGCGCGTGCTATTAGTTGGTGCGATTCTGCGCTTCGATCGAACCTCGGCGGCCGAATGAGAACGTTCGGTGAATTAATTAATTTGCGTGGTAGCACATATATAGTACACTGCGCCGACGCGCGTTTAAATTTATTTTGCTGCTGCGGTATACGTATATACATACGTTCGGCATTCATGTAAAGTTCCGCTCAAGGCAATTTCTCGGATAATTTTCCCTTTTTCCGTTCCGCCAATACGTACGGCGCGTCTTTAATAACTCGAGAGCCCACGACGCGTATATACCGGCCCTGTGCAGGGTACTCGCGTAAATTTCGGGTTATGCACAGTATATTGGATTTTTATTTGGTAGCAGCGCGTACTTGGATGCCGAAGCGCGCGTTTATTTATTCATTTGGTCATTGCCAAGGAGCTCGTCAGCCACAGGGCTGGGGGTTGCTATATATAATGACGGCACGCGCCACGACCGTGAAATTTTATTAGCTGCGGAAAATATTACGGCGTTGTAGCTTGACAGGAGAGCCTGAGCACGGGTGCGTATACTTGTTTTGGGACCTGCGATTCGGCGCTTGGACCGACCTAGATAGCCGAATTGGTTAATTAATTTGCGCGGGTTATGACGGGCGTAATGCACGCCGACAACGCGCGTGTTTAAAATTTTTTACGGTGCGAGATTCATGTAAAGGCGATTTTCTCGAATTATTTTTTATTTTTCTTGCCGGCGGGCAATACGTACGCGTCCAATAATCGCAAACGCGTATTGTATTGTATTGGCCCGCGTCTCGTAAGTGCGACGCGTATCGGCCCTGACTTGGACAGGGTGCGTGGCGCATAAAATTTCGAGTTATGTACAGCAATCAATTATGGCGGCACGCGTCACAACCGTGAAATTTTATTAGCTGCGGAATAATATTACGACGTCGCAGCTTGACATGAGAAGAGTAGGCTTGTTTTGGGACCTGCGATTCGGCGCTTGGACCGACCTAGATAGCCGGATTAATTAATTAATTAATTTGCGCAGGCTATGACGGGCGTGCACGCCGGACGACGCGCGTTTTTTATAAAAAAAAATTACGGTGCGAGATTCATGTACAGGCGATTGCTCGAATAATTTTTTTTTTTCCCCCTTGCCGTCCACTAATACGTACAGCGCGTCCAATAATCGAAGCCCGCGACGCGTCCGATATTAAGCGTGCGACGCGTCGCGTAAGTTAAGCGCGTAAGTATCGACCCTGAAAGGGTGCGCGGCGCATAAGATTCCGGGGTACAGCAATTAACCTAGAATTGAACCGATGTGCGCGCACATTTATTTACGCGGAATTATTTATTTATCGCCAGGGAGCTCATATATTCATTACGCACACTGCAGGGCTGAGGTTGCTATACGACGGCGGCGGCGCGCACGGCACGGCGACGAAAATTTAATAGCTGCATAATAATAATAATAATAATCAGGGCGCGGCGACGCGTATTTGATGTGAATATAATTTATTGGGTGGAGGCTGCACTTGATTTTTTTTTTCCCGGAGCCGGCGCGGAGCTGCGATTCGGCGCTTGGACCCACCGGCCACCGGATGGATCGTATACCGGACGCGGGGTTATATTGTTCCCGCGACGTGCCACAGGTACATGGCAGGCAGTTTGAACCTAGCAGGTACTAGCTTATATGTCAACGTTCCTGTGCAAGCACAAGGCACTGCCAGTGATGGATTTAAAATGAAGCGTTTTCCGTCCGCGCAGGATGGATTGGGTATAATATTTACTTGGATCTTCAATGCACTCGTCTGTCGTAGTACCATGTATAGGAACGTGGCCTACGAGGGATGGAGCACACGCGTGTTTAAATTTATTTTATTGCGGGAGAGTTTAAATATATACGCACGAGATTCTATGTAAGTAAATATTATAATTCTTTCCGTTCTGCACTGCGTGCGGCCGGATCCCACGCTTAGACCGACCGCCAATCATTCAATTATAGCGTCGGGACTCGGCCCCGAGCTTGTTTTTCTTCGCGCCACAGGCACAGGCACACACCAAAACAGAAAAGTAAGGCTAATTGAAGTACGTGTATGGACATATATATACACAGAAACTTGAAAGTAGCTATAGCAGGTCAAGCGGGCGCCGGGGAGTACAAACGTTTAGCTATGTCTGGCTACTCAAGAACTCGGGAGTAATGGAGAGAATATAACACATGCGCACGTGGGGCTTGGCGAGGAAATTCGGACAGGATTACGGCGCGCAATGACCGGGCGCAATTAATGAATCCGAATTTTTACTGGGAAGGAAGGGGATTGAATATTGCCATTTTACCCTGAGTGCGTGGGCCCGCCATCCAAGAAAATACGCATCGCATAGTATATACGCATCAGTACCAAGCAACTGGTACTGATGCAGATAGGGTATTAGCCTTTTGTTTTAAATGGAAATCAGTTCAGGAGCAGGCAATGTGCGTTTGCTGCCCCACTGGTATAGTGTACTTACTCCCCGGCCCAGACACTGATACTACGCCCCCGACGCGGACCAGGCCAATTGATACCGGGAAGTCAGTACGAGTATTCAATTAGCCCAGGCTGAAGTAGTGCGATGGGTGTCAGCGAGGGCTTGGCTTGGCAGGGCAGGGCTCGGATTTGCAGGCACAGGCTGGATATGGCGGTGGAGGCTGTGACGGTGGACGCAGAGCGGGGCGGCGCCACCAGAATGCAACTATATGTGCAACACCTCGAAGACAGGCAGGGATCATCTGGGGTGGGAGAGAATTATTTAGTTACCGAATTCTAGGGATGGTAGAAAAAAAATGGCTCCATCGTCGCGAGACGATTGGGAAATGAAGAAAGAAAGCCCGGTGCGGCTGCATTCAACCTGAGATTGTCAAAACAAAATATTGGCATAATCTATTGATGGACAGACAACGTTAACCCAGGAACCAATCGGAGGTGAGTAAAATAAGAAAAAAGTCTAGGGAGAGTCAGAACGGATGACATACCTAGCTAGTTAGCGGCAATATTCACACACCCACAAAAAAAAAGGGACGACGGCAGTAATAACCAGGTAATAACCATAGTTTCCCACTCGGACTCGGAACACTGCGCGGAACATTGGTGCGTGCGGGGTTAATTTAAATGACGCGATGCGGGGTAAGGGGGTGCGGAAAATAATTGTCAAAAACTTGTCAGTAGTAGCACCTGAGGTTTCACTTGCTTACCAGTCAAGTAAGTATTGCGGAATGTCGATTGGCGCGGAATATGGCGCACCCGCAATGCCGACTTTTTCGCCGTGGTGGCGCGAACATCGGCGTGGCGCGAACGTCGGCGGTTTCACGTTCTTGTAGACGGGATGAATTTATTTATTAGTCAAGTAAATGTTGCACCTGGAACGTAACACAGCACAATCAGGAAATAAAACCTCCTGGCCTCGCTATCCCTCCCGCCATCTTTCGTGAGAACAAACATGCACTATAATATCAAAACGAAAGATTAAATAAGGACAAAGATTGGACGAAACGAAACGTGAATAGATTGTGGCGTATATTTAGACTCACAACCGAGTATATAGATGTTTCGGCATTCGTGCGGGTGGTTTTGATTTTTTTGAGACTTAGTTACATTGCAGGATGTGCGCCGGCTGTCGGAGGCGCGCCCCTTTTTTTTTAGCTAGCACGAAAAAAAATGACACACAGATACGCGCCTGATGATTGTGGTATACACATTAAGGCGCCGATTAGCAGACCAAATTGACAAATAATGTAGCGATATAACCAGCCGAATAATATAATCGGTGGGCCCGGGAGGCTAATAAGGTGAAAGGACAAACGTAGACTTGAAGACGACCATCGGCCGTGTGCGTGGGGACATGTAAGCAAATAAATGTCATACTCGATCGCGGTGTCGCACTAGCGAGGCGTCAAGTCGGACGAAAGGAAAGTCGTAGTATTTTAACTTGAACAGCAACAAGCCGCAAAAACTTCCGGCCGGCGGCGATGTTGTAATGGGCATTGTCAAATAATCTGCCACGTATGCAGGATTGTCGACTCGTTGAGGTGGGATCCGAGGTTTCTGTGGAGCCCTGTGAGAAACGCAACAGGTAAGCAGAGCGCGCTGCCGCTTCGTGCAATATGTATGCGTTTCGAAAAAATCAACCAAATAGCGCTGTCGGACGAAACGGCCGACCGAAGTGATCGTTTGTTGTGGAGATTCCACGGCGAAGGGGCCAAAATTGGTGCTAGATAGGAATAAAACCAAATCCACGGTGACGTTTTGCGGCCAGTCGTGCAAGCACTTAGCTTGAAGTTTTTCGGAAACCGCCGTCGGTCTCACGCGTGATTGATTGCCATCCGGTGATGCGTTGTCGGAGTTCGGTCTCCCCGCCCTGCACTAGGCAAAATATGGCATGGCGGTGCGAGTTGGCGGGTCATGCCTGGACCGGGTGACAGACACATCGGCGTCGGGGTCCACAATATAATGTTTGGCCAAGGCTTCCGCCGGCCGGCCGATACGGCGTGCAATAAAAAATCAATATCCTTCGAATTCAACGAAGTTAGTCTTCCGGAGGCAGCCGTCGATTCCAGATATTTATCCGACATAGAATATCCAGAGGTACGGAGGTTCCCGTGTAGCTGCCTCGGGAAGACGAAGGGAAGCCCGAATCGAAGCATGGCGGGTAGATGCATACAGCGAAGCAAATCCGCAGATTATTGATGATCGCACGAAAGTATCAGAGAACTAGGTCGGGGGTGAATGCGGCGTGGGGAAGATACGATTGATACGAACGGTTGCTGCAGGCCGTAATACCGTTCTGGCGATTTCGCGTGGGTTCGGCGCGTTGGATGACGGCTGGTGGCTGGTCTTGCAATGCAGCCTAAACTCGCAGGAGTCCGGGAGCTCCCCACAGATTGCATTACAGCACACAATCATGTCGCATTTCTTCGTCGTGGCACCGCTTCTGAGCCCGTTGCTTCCATCATGCAAGTCTGGGCTCGGTATGGTCCAACATGGCAGATTTGGGCCTGGTTCCCGATTGATGATGCCGGCTTCCTGCATGCCACGAAAGATAGATCCCCAACGGGAAAGATAGATCCCCAAAGCAAATAACGCCAAAGCAAATGACCGTTGGGTTGGGGATTGAATAGGGGTGATCCAGCAGAAGCGGAATTTGGAAGACCGTGCCGATACGATGACCATACAGCAGGAAGGCATATTGGAGTCTTCTGCACGAATCGTAAAGTTGAATTGAGTCCAGATGTCAATCGGCGAACTCCGACATCAAGTCCGCTCATTTTGAATCTTCAACGAGATTACATACAGCAACGTAACGGCGACGACGTATTCGCGTTTTCGGTGGGATATCCTTCTCCAAGTGGATCCAACACGACGGATAAGCCAGAATCGTAGCCAGGGTCCAGGATCCTTATCCAAGAAGCACCAATCCCGCAGCCCGCTTTTGAATAACGGCGAACTTGAATCCTGAACGTGGGGCACTGGGGGGGGGCACGAGAAGGATTCAGTTTACGCCCCGTGCGCTGGGCACGTGGTCCCCGTTTACCTTCTGACCGACCCCATGGACGCCGACTTCTTTCCTATTTCATCCAAGGGGTCGGTGTCACAGATACCGCGAAATTTCCTTTCAGCAAACTTTGCAGCATCAAACATGAAAGCGCTTGAATGAACGAAGAGGCGTCCGAAGAGAATTAATGGCTGCCGAAAGGTTGTTCATCACATCCATTGCGGGAGGAACATTGCAAACTTACCCATTCGTCCTGACGACAGCGCTCGCCATGCAGGAGATAAAATCGGTGTCCCCGCAGCACCGAAGTCCCCGTTGATTTGATGCGATTTGGGAGATTTGATGCTCATCTTAATTCTGGCGTCCTTGTAAATGATGGGGAGTGAGGGGAAACGAGGTTTCAACTGGCAAACGAAACCACAAGAATATACAGTCGGCGGGGAAGATTAGCGAAAGGGGTGGTGACGGCAGTGAGGATAGTGTTTATTTCTAGCTTGAACTGCGGAGCGTGAGCTCTGCTGTTTTATGCGGTCTTCTATGGCTAGAAGGGAAGCAGTGGTTGGGCAGAACAGTCCAACGAGTTCAGAAAAGCTTCTCTTGTTCACTCCACGTCACGTCGTCGAACAGAGCTTGCGGTACATATGCATACCGTTGTGGGGGAGATACGCCATAAGAGCTAGTCAAGTCGGCGATGGGTAACGGTTTGTGAACTGTAGAGAATTGTGAGTCCAAAAAATACCAGAAGAGCGTATGCATAATGACGTTGGTATAGCTCCAGGATCTCGTAGGCGAATGTAGCATCATCCTTTATGAGACCCGCGTTGAACATCGCGTTTCCAAGACCGTCCTCCTTCTCAATCTCGCCCACTGCTTTGCCGTGACTATGAGCTCGATTGAGTATGTGGGTTAGCGGGAAAGCGGTTTCTGACCTTATAACAGCTACATATCGAAGAGTTTGGTCCGGTGCAGATACATAGAACCTGTGGACATTATTGAGGGTACACAAAGCACAGGTAACGGCGCACCACATTCGTTCAACGGCGCCTGGTATCAGGTATTTTCTGAATTCGTGGTTCTTCACCTGAGAAACAATGTTGCTAATGTGCGGGTTTTTGATTGAAATAAGGATATCCTATGGGCATATCAATAACTAGAAGGCGTATGGGCCAATAACACACGGTTTTCTTCGTTGCGCTAGTGGATTTGGGCTGCATTCTCGTTGAGTCGCTACGAAGCTGGATGCGCGGGACTCGACATACGGGCTTCTTCCTTTGAGCGGCTGATTTAGGCTTAGGATTAGATGGACCTGCAACCGATGTCTTCCGGTGGACCTTCGATGGTCTATCGGGTGGCATATCGCGCCAGCTTCACCGACTGAGGTGAGAAGGAACGAAGTGTCACATCCACGTGACACTTCGTTAAATGTGACTAAATATTTAAGCAAGGACTCAGAGCGAAAAAAAAAAACTGAGCGAAAGAGGCTTCATTAAATAGTGCAGCCGACGCACCCTGGAGTACGATGTAAATATTCGAGGAGGAGAATGTAAATATTACTGCAGTGGTCCCTATCTATGTACATCACTTGGCGAGAAAGTGTCACATAGTCTGGGACTCGGAGAGTCTGGGTGACGAACTATAGCAGCGAGTACAGCACCAAGAGTAGGAGAAATTACTAATAGTACACAGTCAACTGTGATCAACTGGCTTAACTGGAGGATGGCGAATCGCATCCATCAACCAGTCGTCGTCGTAGTCAGACTCCCACTCAGGAAAGTATTGCAAGTTGGACCACAAGGTAAATGCCATATCGTCTGCCAGCGTAATGCACGGTTCCCACAACCAAGGATCATCAGCAGAGGCAAGCAAGCCACTAGCCAGCGCGTCGTCCATCGGAGTGCTGATGATTCCACTCGCAATCCGTTCTAGGTCCGTCCGTAATCTCTCTGGGCCCCCGGGAACGAGTACTTCTAAGCTTTTCATACCCGCATGCATCACACAGCGAATATACTCGTCGTACAGCTTTTGGTGTTTCTCTGGTTCCACTTCCTCGAAAGGCGCATGCGGCAACGCGGTCTGCCACAGCTGAGGTCCAAGCAATTCGCTCATTGCTTCCTGCATGCTCAACTGTTGGAAGCGATCGTCGTCATCCTGAACATAATGCTGGAAGAACTCGGGTATTTCGTGGGCGCCAAACATCATGTAGTTGAAGCTGTTGACGTCGGGCATGCAATACACAAACCACTTGAATCGCATGACGGTGCTGAGCGGTTTGTGTTCGGGAGGGGAGAGATAAGCGAGCTCTAGAGAGCGGTGGAAGAGCTCCCCGTAAATGACCCAGGAAAGGAGCGTGGTTTCGGGGTCGTTGCAGACTGTCATGGCCCCGCTCCTCAGTCCGGCTTTCACATCCAACTGTCGATTCAGCGGGTTAATTATGTCGCATTTGAAGACGTAAAGTTTGCGGATATCGTCCATGGTCAGCGTCGCTACGTCGAGTGACAGCTCCAAGAGTTTATCGACGCCGCCTTGGATGGCAACCTCGAGCAAGTAACGGCGGTCGTCATCTTGTACAGCCCAGTCTGCGACTTTGCGGGCTGTAGCGGCGATGAGGAAGTGAGGATGCGGGCGGAAGAAGACTCGGCCAGAGTTGGCTGCAAGTCGGGGGAGAATTTTTGGATCGGGGTCAGAGCAGGTGCGATAGAGAGCGCGACAGGTAGAGAAGAGCGATAAAAGATCCTCTATAGAATGCAAATACTGCGGCAGGCTCATGAGCAGCTCAGCAGGTAGAGCGTCGAGCATCATGGTTGTTGAGAATGAACCTTTGGTTTCGAGCTCCGACGATGACTCCGCTCGGCCCGAACCTCCCGAACCACTTTTCCTTTTATCTGGGCGTGCCTATACACCTCTTTCATGTGCTCTACATATATTTCTTTTCATAATCCTTACGAATCGTAACAGTGTAAGTCGGTAGCGTCCGTCCTAGACGGATTCCCCAAAACAGCAGCACTCATCCAACAACCCTAAAAAGGCAATGTTGCGAAGTCTTTCAAGAAAAAAGCCTCTGAGCATTATGTTATCTCAATTCAAAGCCAGTCATGCACAAGTGTGCCGATTCATTGATTTTGTATTCCAAGGAATCCTTTTTAGTACGCGCACGTAAAATTTAAAATAAAATAAAATAATGGGAACTGAGAGAATCGAACTCCCGTCTCGTCGCATGCGCTAATTCTCTATATTGATTACCTGATTACACACAGGTTCAACAGGTCGCTTCCATACCCGACGTATGTTACCGCTACACCAAGTTCCCGTACTTTTTGCAGTGGTTTTGGTGTGTATACCATTAAACAATTTTGTTAAGCATCCCTAAAAATCTTTCGTCTTCCTAGCCTCGTCAGAAACTCACCGATGTGACGGTCAGATCCAAGTCCAATCAGTGATCACCTCCAAGAGTTCGTCACCTCCGGCATTGTATTTCCAGTCATACATCACTGTCAAGCGCTGAAGTTACATTAAAATGGGAACTGAGAGAATCGAACTCTCGTCTCGTTGCATGCGTTAATTCTCTATATTGATTACCTGATTGCACACAGGCTTAACAGGTCGCTTCCATACCCGACATATGTTACCGCTACACCAATACCAAGTAAGATTTCTTCCGCTCCGTCAAATTTTAAGCCTTTCAGCTGAGCCTCTATAATAGGTGGTCGGCACTCTAAGTTCCCTGAGCGCCATACGCACCCTAACCATCGTACTGGTAGTAAAGATATGTTAGGCCTATTGCTGCGTTGAATCGCAGCACTTCGGCTGGTAGGCGAGACAGCTTCAGACGCTCGATGGGAAAGTTATTATATTCTGACAGAGGCCAAGGCTGTAACAATCACAGGATTAACACACCGAGGTATAACACTGCTGATCGACAGTCTCAAATAGAAAATCTCCAGCAGCTAGCATGCGAGCTCAAATAGCACCAAATTCGCCATATTAGGGAAAATTTATGAAAGACGAATACCCTCTAAGCACCCGCGGTTTCGGTCCGGACAGGTGAGTCAGGAAATGGGGACTGATTTGTGCGATCTGCATTTTTCAACGCAGAGGATAATATTTGTATCACCTGTCCTGATTTTCACTGGAGATGAGAATGTCGACTTGTCCCGATGTCAGGGAAATGCGCTAAAAGAGGGAGGAGTATTTAAAAGCAGATTTCGAGACCTAAGGGGAAAGGTGGGGTTCGCAGGGGGGATTTATGCCTTGGAAGGAGGGCGAAAGAAAATATTCCGGAGCGCAGTATCTGCTACTTATCCAAATGGCTCTCGCAGCGTCGTATCTCCTGGGGAATTGGAATCCAGCGGGTAGTTGTCAAGGTTAAAGCTAGTCTTTGGCAAGCGATTTTTCGAGGTTGTACTTACATGCATCTGTTTGGTAGAGAAGATATAAGCAAGATGGAGGTTCGCTGAGCTCCCCGAGCGCTTCACGGCGCAAAAGACATTCTAAGAGGCAAGTTTGAGGCAAGTTTCCGTGGGTTTCAGCGGTTACGGATCAAGCGCGCTGACAAAAGAGTCTGACGAAGTCTATATTTAGCAACCAATGCCGTCGGCAACTGTCAGCAGGCGCGTCTAAATCCAGTTCACTTTTACTCAACACCATCGCGGCCGCCGCGACGCCGCGTGTCTGAGCCATGGACTTTCAGAAGGCGGTCGACGAGGCTCTGCCGAAGCTTCACCCCCATCTCCCGACCTTCCTCGCCTCCTTCGCCTTTTTTAATATCGTCCACCTTGTGCTGGTCCCACTACTTGCCCGGCATTTTTTCTCATCTCAATGGAAGGCCATAGGCGCACGCTCGCGCAACAGCTGGTGCGTCAGGATGTGCACGTTTTGTGATTCTTATTCATTTATTGCAGGGCAGTACATATCTGTTCGCAGATACATGCCGTTCTCATCCTGCCCCTGGCAATACGCTGCCTTCTCCTCCCGGAGCTAGGACGCCGACCGCGCATTTGGCTGGCATACGCGTAGCGGGACAGTCCAGGCCGTCGCTTGCGGGTAAGTACCCTCCTGGTGTTATCTCGTGCTGCTTTAAAGCTTGAACGAGATACTTCCTATGGGATTTAATCGACGCTATCATCAATTTTGTGGATATTGGCTTCGTTTTGCATGGCGTCGCGTGTCTAGCGATATATCTTCTCTCATTTGTGAGTATTTTCTTCATGAGATCCAGTCCAGGCCCGTCACCTGATTTCGCCAGAAACCGTTCCTTGCATACTACGCTTCTAGATGTCTGCTTTGGGAGGCGTACGTAGTCCTGACGCCGTTTAGCACGTATTTTGATATCAGTACAGGAGCACATTTTTTCTCAACATCCACTGGTAGCTGCGACCATACCATTCCGCCTTGGGTTGCTCATTCAACTTATGTCTAGGATGTTAGATAAAACTGGTCGTACGGGGAGTAGGTTCCAGCTAATTAACGGGTTGCTCCTTCTGGTGACCTTCTTCTCTGTGCGCCTTGTGTACGGAGGGCTCGTGGTAAGTTATTTATTGGTGCAACCAAATAGGTGTCTCAGACATTCACGGCACCTAGTCGTACAATTTTTTCCAAACTCTTTGGGACGGTCGAGACCAAATCCCCCTCACGGGTACGTTGGTAACTGGTGGCGGCAACGTACTCTTACAGGCCCTCAACTGGTTCTGGTATGTAATGCATTTTAATTTGGGACGGACCTTGATTTTTCGCAGGTTTGCAAAAATGGTCGGGGCGCTCCGAAAACGCTTCACTGGTGCCTCCCCGAAGAAGGCAGCAAATGGAAATGTAAACGGCAATGCTAATAGAACTAAAAGTGATTGAGCAAAACACTCTCACGGAATGGATACTAGTATTTACTTAGAAATGGCTGGAGATATACCTAGAAAATGGGGACACGTTGTATGTATGTATCACTGACGATGATGTACAATGAGCTGCAAATGCGCTTCTTGTTAATATATACCCAGTCCATCCCACAGATGTCCACCTCACAGCACGTCTTTAGCCAGGTCTGCCAACGCATCCGCCAGCAGTAGAATATGCACCTCTGCCATGTTGTGGCCGGCGAAAAGCTTCGTTAGTGTCTTCAAAAGTTTGTCCTCATTCAATCCAGCAAGCGTCGCCAGATCTCCCATGTTGCGTAGGCCCTTTTCCCTAAACGTCTCCTGCCACTGAGATAGATCAAACCCACCCACATTCCTGAGGAAGCTACTAATCGCCACAGCGCCGGCGTCCATATTTTTATGAACTCGGGGGGTCATCTCGACCTGTCAAACCTCAGAATAGCGCTCATGTCTGCTAGATAAATACGATAGCGTACAGCGAATATTTTAATGGCAGTTTTGGTCGCAGATGTCTCTAGTTTCTTGGGGCGCTTGTTCACAGGCATGGCATCTAGTTCGGGGCTCTTCTGACGCTAAAGACCGATTGATGTTCAGTGGGATTCGTCCGACCACCAACGAGCATCTGACCTTACTCGCCCCCGACCCTTGCTTTACTGGCGGATATGCTCGCTTCCATTCCTCCCCAGCGTGCTCATAGTCGTCTGCCACCACATCCGATGGCGTGTACGTATTCAGCACCGCTCGACGCACGGGGCCGTGTGACATCCCGAAGATCTCCGCGATCTTGCTGTAGTTCCCCAGGTGCGGATAGACGATGCGGCAAATCGCCCGCCCTTGGCGATCGAGTTTAGTCGGTTGCGGGCCGGATTTCTCAATAGGGCGGAGATCTCTGAAGTGGCGGCATGTAGGATTTTGGGATGGGACTTCGGGGCTGCTTCTGCCGGGGTTCTCAACGCTGACCTTTGCATGACCTTGGGCGACGGGGGTTGTACGCTCGCTGCGGGATCCATTGCCCTAGAGTCATTTAGTAATTTTCTCGACATTGCAGCATACTTACATTTTTTTTCCCACCGATATCCATAAGTTTCTGCTGGGGTAATTTGGGTTTCGGCTGCGATGGATGTGGGCCGACCCAGTCTAGAACAAGTATAAATCGCACCTCACCTTCACCACCTTGTCCGTTGTCTGCGTAACGAGATGAGAAGGGACATCCGGCAATAAAAACGCGTCTCGGTTACCTTTCCGGCCGTCTCCTAAATAAGAGAAGCGGTTTACATGCGGAAGAAGGTACAAGAATGAGATATATTCACCTGGTGTCGACTCCTTGGGTATAGCTCTCGGAACTCTCGGCTCACATACCAATAATCGTTCTCCGCATTGTCGGGTTCCTCCTGATCTTCAACCTCTTTGTTTTCTATGGCTTGGATAACTGTGTCCTCGGCGACGCAGAACACGCTTGCGATATATTGGATACCCATCCCGTGGGCGAACACGATGCGGCATATCGCGCGGCCCTCCCGGTCCAGGTTCCTAGCAGGCGAATTAGCATGGAAAAGAACTTCTTCGTGGTTGGGCTTGCCTTTGACGAAGCAGCCGAAGCGAGACGGGAGGATGCAGCTCCACTGGAGCATTTTTGGCAAAGTGAGCAGGGGTTGGATTGATACGGCCGTCCGGGTACATGGGTGGCACAGAGGAAAACCCGAACACCGACCCTGAATTTTAACAGGAGAAAGGTTTGATACGCGACTTCGTTACATTACAGCCCATGCCAGGTTTAGAAGTTGGAAGCAAGTCTATCATTGATAGAACATTAATAGGTCCACAGATTGTCTCCAATATAATCGTTAGTAGGTGCATAAACGTAACATATAGAGGCTCCTAGTCGGGGGAAACACCCTGAGGGCAAGCAGCACAGGAGTTCAAAATTTTGGCGTTGTGCTAAAGAGGGACGCCAGGTCTCGCCACGCGGAATGAACCCGAAGCTAAGTCGCGACAAGCTGCAAGAATGAATACGAGAAATGCATTGGGAGCCACATAGTCGTAACAAAGTCGCAAGCTCTTAAAACAGTGGCCTCCAGGACTCTACCAGGACTCCCACTGGCATGGGAGTTTGAATCGGTCGTTCTGATCGAGTTCTGATTCAGAGAGAACGCGAGTTGTCACGAGTTGTCACGCACTTCTCCGCGTACCACCATGGAAAATCCACACGCAGAGCGACAAGCCGTCCTCCTGGAGCGCATCCTGAAAAACACGGTCCGTGAAATCTCATCCCGCCAAAAGTAAGACCCTCTGACTGATACTTTGCCTTTTCGCCTCAAGTCCAAGTGCACCGAAACGATACTTGAGCTCAACCACTGTATGGAAGTGAGTAGCCTGCGATCCAATGGGCACGGAACGCCAGATAATCCGGCTCACTGACGCGTCACATAGGAGATCCTCCGCGAAAACTCGCAAACTAGGATTGCAGCTAAATTGGCGGAAAAGTACCGGCGGAACGTGCAGTACAACTTGGAAGCCACGCGGGAGAATCTGCCCGAGGACAAGACGTTGAACCCGTAGAGGGTGCGGGAAGCTTAGTTTGGTTCGGTGATGTGCGCCCACCACTGCCGGAATTGGGAGAAACGGAGCCGGAGGCGAAAGTGTGTAAGGTGTATAGTACGTGTACGATAGCTGGTGAAAAGTTGTGGATTTATTGCGACTAGAATACATTGGTTTGTTATATACTGACAGAACGATGCTTGTATAATGAGATGAGACAAGAAAGGGCGCGCCTAATATGTAAGCTGAAGCAGTTTTCGTGTAAATAGATATATAGTCATGAGAAATAAGAATCAAAACTAAGATGGATGATGATGCGCTAAGAATCCGCAGTTCGTTCGAGGTCATTTATGGTGGATCATTTCTTCGAGGGCCTCTACGACTTCGGTTATGGTCGGTCGGTCCTGGTGTTCTTGAGCCCACATGCGTTCTATAAGGTCAACGATTGCGGGCGACCATTGTTTTCGGAGGGTGCTGATGGATGGTCTACGTCGTCGTCAGCAGGTGGTTCGAAAACGAGAAGTGAAGAACAACACACCTTTGCTTTTTAGTTCCAACAAGATCATAGATGGCATGTTCATTCATGCCCTAAATCGATCGTCAGAATCCGTAAAGAGCACGCATCAAGAACCGGGGCTCACCTCCCAAGGGAATTTCTTGTTGGGCAAGTGCCATTGTAGCATCTCCCAATACACCATGGCGCAGCTGAACACGTCCACCTTGTGGTTGTACTTGGGGTGCGCGTGCCACAACTCCGGCGCCTGCCAGTTGACCGTGCCGACCAAGCTGCGCACCATGGACCGCGTGGACTGCTTGACCTTGGCGAGGCCAAAGTCCGCGATCTTCGCGGTGCCCTTGGCGGTGATGAGGATGTTCGACGACTTACAGTCGCGATGGATGACGGACGGCTTGCGGAGATGCAGGTACTCGAGGCCGCGCGCGATGTCGAGCATCATCACGAGCTACGTATAAGCACCGTTAAGCGCTTGACAGGAGGATGAGTGTAAGACAACGTACGATTTTGTGCAGGGAGGGAGGGGGCACGTTCCGGACGTAGTCGAACAGGTCGCCATTGGAACAGAGTTCGCTCACGAATCATCACAGGCGTTTCGCGAGTGTTCTCGGGTATGCTCACTCCAAGCTGTGCCACCTCAAACATCAGTAACTTCTTGCCACCGACCAACGAACTACTTACGAATCGCACAATGTTCGGGTGGTCGAACCCGCCGAGAAGCTTGAGTTCCTTGATATCCACTGGACGAAGTCAGCTCTTGTACTGACTCGAATAAAGGAATGGAACATACTAGCGCTTAACTGTCCCCTAAACTCAGGAGATTGCAATGCGCCTCCCTCTAAACTTGCCTATGAAGACATCCTTGAATCCGCCGCTCCCAATCTTCTCGAGCTTCTGCAGCTTATCCGGCGGGATCTCGCGATCGTCAAGCCCGAGGCTCTCCAGATCGAGCTCAAGCTCCGGCTCGCCGACGGGCGCCTCTTTGGGCTCAGGTGTAATAGGCTCGTCGATGTGCACGTGGTGTGAGCGCAGCAGTACAGGCGTCGTCTGCGGCTGCGATCCGTTGCGGCGGCGCTTGACAACGGTAGACGGGGGGCGGCCTGTGACGGTGCCCGTCGAGGACGGGGAGGAGGCGTCGGCATGTCGGTCTCGCCATTGGAGCAGGACTTCGGCGAGCTGCGGCTTGGTGCCAACGGCCTCGAGGTCGCGGGTCTCGCACAGACGGACAAGGTCGTCGCGACGGAGGCGGACGAGCGTTTTAGCGGTGGCGATTGTGAGATCCACTGTAATTCAAGATGAGCGACATGAAAGATAGTAGTAGTCTAGACCGACCATTATCATCCTCCATTAGCGCATCCTCCTCCTCAGCTTCGGCGTCCTCTTCAGCCTCGGCGTCCTCTTCGGCCTCAGCGTCCTCTTCAGCCTCGGCGTCCTCGTCGGTCTCGCCTTCAGCGTCGGCCTCGACGTCTGCCTCCTCTTCGGCCTCTTCGGTATCCTCTTCACCGTCCTCTTCGTCGTCCTCCTCGACGTCCATTTCCACATCGTCACCGACAATCTTGCCGTTGCGCAGTTTCCGGGGCTCGACGGCGATAGTCTGCTCATCCTCCTCCTCGCCTTCCCCGGCATCGGATCCGTCATCCCCGTCGACGGTCGCTGCGTCATCGTCGTCTTCATCTTCCTGCTCGTCATCCCCATCCCCGTCCGCCTCGCTGGGCGGTGGCTCGGCGCTTCCCGCTTCGGCGTGTCCGTGGCCGTAGCCGCTTCACCAGAGGTGTGCGTTCCACGTCCTCGCTGGGAGAGACCTGCTTCTGCTTCTGGGCCCAGCGCCGCTGCCGACTGCGAGTCGGCGTCGCCAGCTGATCCACCTCCTCGTCGTCTTCATCTGCCTCGCTCTGCTCCGCCTGCTCTCCACCCTCTTCCTCATCGTCGGGCACACACGCCCCCATCTTCGCCCGCCGCATCGGTGTGACGCGCCGAGAATCCGCCAGGCTCACCTTGAGCCCGACGTTCTCCTTCCCCTTGCCGTTCAACGCAAGGGCCCCGTTCGCATGCCCATGCTCCCGCTCGCGCTCCTTGTCCTTGCTGCGCAGCCGCCGCGGGCTCGGGTCCCCACCAACCCCGGCCGCGTCAGAGTCGAGCTCCGTGAGGTCGCTCTCCTCGGCGAGAGCGCGTCGCTCCCGCTCGCGCGCCTTCTCCTTCTCGCGCTCCGAGAGCATCCGCATCTCCGGAACCGGGCGGAACTCGACCTGCTTCGCCTTGCCCTTCGCGCGGCCCTTGGCGGTCGCACGCTGCACGGTACCGGCGTCGCCAGTGCGCGGGAACGGAAAGCCTGCGGTGTACATGGCGGGCGAGGATGCGGATGCCGAGGATAGTGGGGCAGAGAGCGAGAAGGTGATGGCACTGGGTTTGCGCGAACGCAGGCGCGTGGCTGGCGGGGACGAAACGGCGTGTGTCTCGAGTGGTGGGAACGAAGTCCGGAATGAGGGCGCGGTTGCAAGGGGCCGCGAGGGTTTTCGTCGCCTAATTTGGTTGAAATGATTTGTCAGCGAATTGATGGCGAATTTTTGGAAATTTACTACTTGCCTTGGGCTTGAAACAGAGTCGTCGTTAGTGTTGGAGCCGGAGGCGAGGGCACTGGGGTCAGCGATATCGGTGAGGAGGTGGCCCATGGAAAGACTGCGACCCTTTGCAGGGCGCGAGTGATTCCTGTCCGTCTCGTTGACTGTGGCGCGGCGGCGCA
Source organism: Mycena rebaudengoi (assembly GCA_029282285.1). NCBI lineage: Eukaryota > Fungi > Basidiomycota > Agaricomycetes > Agaricales > Mycenaceae > Mycena > Mycena rebaudengoi. Next base: position 1,423,086 of record JARJCX010000007.1, read on the forward strand.
GACCAGCTGTGTAGCGCATACGACTAACCAGTATTGGAGAGTTTACATCCTCATCTGCGTCGTTTTCGCGCTCATCAGACGATGCACCGCGGGGCGACGACGGAGGGAGGTCAACAAGATCGTCGCGGGCAGCAACGATAGCCTCGACTATCTCAGTTTTCGTGAGAGTGTCGGCCTCTTCCGAGAGGCCTGCTGCGATGTAAAGACGGATGAGGTCGTCCTTGCGAAGACGATGCAGCTCCTTGACCGGAGCATCATTTATGAGGTGGTCGTCCGCTAGAATTGCACAAAAATTAGCACACTTTAAGCCGAGGATGAACAGCACGATACTGACTGGATTCTGCTTGTTCGTCGGCTGAAAGCTCGTCCGCTGACGATCCGTGAGAGTCGTCGTCTGAGCCCGAGCTAGACCAGCGCCTTGCTGGTGGGGCGTCATCGACGTCCATTTCGCTTGCCTCCCCCGCGTCCTGGGTGTGGTATCGGTCCGACCTGAGGCGCTTGAGCCTGCCTGAGCCGCGGATGGGGCGACCACCGCCATGCGCGTTCTCGTTTGAGCTGGCTACGCGTTTCCGCTTCGAACCGAGCTGCGCGGGTGGCATTGGTGCGTCTGCTAGTTTGTCTGATGTTTGTGAGCGCGACGAACGACGGCGCAGGTTCGGATGAAGAGGGACCAAGACTGGGCGCAGGGGGGCGAGCTCTGGGGTGACCGATATGCGCTGGAGACGGCGGGAGGTGGGGGAACGACGCAGAGAGTACTTTCGATGAGTGGTGTCGTGTCTGGTGGGTGGTGAGCGACGGTAGGCCATAATCAGCGCTCAAGGTTCAATCTTCTCCTCCACAACTTGTTGAACCATTGACCAGCAACAACAACAAACAACAAATATCGATACACCCTTTTGACACTCATGGGAATATTCGTTTAATGGCGGCCGCATCGCTTTCCAACGTGCTCTACAGCCTCAAAGCAATAGAGCAAATGCTCATGCGCGCTCTGAGCTCAGTCCTACTCGCGGGGAGGAGGGGGGACGGCAAAACTGTACGCAAACGGAACAATGGCGCTCTGCCACCTGGATCCACATAACCAAGGGAACGACTCGAGTTTCGCCTTTCTGCGTACTACTGCCGTAAAGAGTCTCAGCGAGGACACACCTTCTTTCGAGATCTTCTGCAGTGCTTGCACAGTGCCACAGGATGATCATGATTGATCTTATTCTGCCAGGCTCTAGGTGGTCAACATATCACAACATGACGAACAATGGTACCCCCATGCAGGCGGAAGTGAAATTTGGAGTGAGAGAGACGAGGCAGTAGTTTGACACCACTTGAGGCCACAACCTGTGGCGCGAGGAAAGGCACTGCTTCGTGAGCTCCGCCACTCCGTCATGTGTACGACGCCGACGCTGAGCTCGTACTGCCACAATACTGTGCCTCGTGCGCACTCAAAATTATAATTACGCAGGACCTCATCTGGGAATTACTGCCTCTCGACTGCTTCTCGTTCGAGATCGCTTGCACAGACTGATTTGATCGCATCTAGACGGATTCCCAGGAGGCCCTTTATCCTGCCTCTAGGCGGTCAACATATCACAACACGACGGACAATGGGAGGCCCCACGTTGCGTCCAATTGCAAGCCACCATGTCCAGAACATATAAAACAAAGCGCCCTCGCACTACGCGGACTGCCTTCTTCCTCACTCTTCTGAATCTTTGCGGACCTACATCTCAATTACGCGAGACAAACGATATGCCCAACTAGGCAATTGATTTACATATAGTAGCGCACCTCACCTCGTCTTGAAATCCCCCTCGAATCTCGCAATGCTCCTCAAATTCACCTCTCAGGACATGTTCAACACGACCCTCGTCGACGTGTCCACCGGCGTGCCGGTCTTCCATCTCGCCACTGCGGTTATGCCCGGCCCGTCCTCCAGTAAAGGCCCCTGTATGTCGCCAGACAGAAATTCACGACAATGCCGGAGCCCTCCTGAGCACGATCACCTGGCAAGGCCGCGTGCCACGGCATATCACCGTCCTCGACGAGTCCGTCGGCGGCCTCATCGAGCTCTTTGGCACGGAAACAGTCCAATTTATGTACGGCCTTTCACTCATCCCTCATTTACGCCCAGCATCTGACTTCCCGCAGCCCCAAGGAATTAACCATCCCCACCCGCTTCGACACCGAATATCTCTGGACCGCCACCCCCTCTTCGCTCTACGTGCGTATCCGTACACTTTTTTCTTTCTGTTATCACCTAACATTCCACAACCCAGCTCCTGGACTACGACTCCGACGAGCGCCGCGCCCAGCTCCATCTGCACGCCCCCACCTCCCAGCCGACGCACGTCTGCGCGCGCAGCGCCGGCTTCCTCGAGCTCGCCCCGCACCCGCACGGACTCGCCCCGCCCGTTGAGATCCTCGTCTCGCTCCTGCTGCTCGACATCCTTCGCCGCGGCCGCTTCGGGCTCCCTGCCTACGAGTTCGCGCCCCCGTCCCGCCTGCAGCGCGTGCTCACTCGACTGCGGCGGAATACCGTGTAGTCGCCACTTTGGGGTTATTACAAGGTTATTATCATTATTATTCGCCCACATTAGAGGTGTCCACTCTCCTTGCATAGCATATTCTCTCCTGCATCTGTACTACTAGTTTCCCGCATACAATCACCAATTGTGCAATACTCGGACTTGTCCTGTCCACTATCGCCGTCCACGCCACAACTGCGCCATGAAAGCCTCCGCATCGTCCGGGTCCATATTGTCAAAAATGTTCGGCTCCTCCTCGTACATCGCAGCCCTCTTCCTCGAACCTCTCCCTTTCCGCCCGCTCCACCTCGTTCGCGAGCGCCTGTTATCTGTAAGTACGCCACCGACCGCCATAAACACGAACGCACCTGGACATCACAAAGATTATAATACGGGGTCGTCGCCGTCTTCGCGTTCTTGCGCTTATTCGGGCGCTCCTCCACCGGCTTGATTTGGTTCAGGTATGCTGCCTTGAGCTGTAGATACATCGGAGAAGATTTGGTCAGCCGGGGACTCGCAAATTGGATTTGGAATGGACCGACCTTGAACTTCGACATGGCCCCGCTCCGGCTAATACTGGGGCCTTTGGCAGTCGCCAGTGCGGTCGTGGCGGTCCGCCGTAGACGGGCCTGCCACAGCGTTGGGCTGGCTGGTGCCACCCGTGGCTGTCGTAGCGCTAGCGGGAATGTCTTTCAAGTTCGATTTGGACTTGGGCTTTGTACCGGCGCTAGCGGCTCCAGTACTGCGCACAGTCAGTTTTCCTGACGTGTCTTTGGGCATTTGGAGAACGTCGTGTGGGATGAGAGAGTGGTGGAGACGGATTTCGAATTGAAATATGCTTTAAGCTCAGAGAAGCACAGCCACCCCCTGTGGATCCTGAGAAAGTGCCATGCGAATCGGTCGCGACTTCTTGAGAGGTCGAGTCGTAGGCGCCAGTGGTTTGTTGTAGGTCCTTGCTGGTCCTTGTGTGTGCAATCCGCCAAGATTCGGAATTCGGCCCGATAATTGATCATATTTTTCAAACCACAACCACCGACACGCCATCTCGCATCTATTTTCACTTTGGCACAGCTTGTCAGGGTCTTTCCAGGTTAAATTCGGTAAGCCTAGGCATCTAGATATCTCCTTGATTTTCCAACGCCATTCTCGCGCTCGCGGCTCCGAGGTCTTCGCCGATTTCTTCAAGATGGGCCACGCTGAATTCGAATCTCACCCATCGTTCTTACCTTTACGGTAGCCTGCTCACCTGGTGTCGGTCGAATGTACTCGGCGAGACTGCGTACTTGCGACTGTTCTTGTTCGCCGTAATTTTATTTTTAGTCACGCCCAGTTCTGCTGATTCTTATGGCACCCTACTTGAGCAGACTGGCAGGAACTAACGGGGGTAGGCTGGTAGGAATCTCTTAGCAACTTTCATCTTTCCGACTGCGGTGATCCTTGCTCTTGAATTCCTGAATGGACGGCCCCCGCCGTGTAATCGGACAAATTAGTGCGAAACGACCAGCAGCCTCCGTTGTCTTTTGGCTAAAAAGGGAAACGGCTTTTGCGAGCGGGGCCTTCGTTCCACGTAGGACCGATTGTGCACCCTCCGCGGCGGCATGCATTTGCGAAGAGATTGTCCCACAAGGAAATTGTTCTCGTGAAATAGGTTAAGAAATCCAAGATCCCCAAGGAAGAACACCTCGTCCAGCGCTTGATTGGTGAACCAGTGCTCTCGCTTCAAGCAAAATCCTTACATCGATGTACTCATTATGAGGCTCGTTGCACGGTCACTGAATAACCTGCGACGTTCTTTAGCTGGATCATTTCCGCTGCAGCCACTTACCAGGACAGAAGATTTCCTGGACCTTTTTGAGCAGGGTCGCGTATCTATTCACTTTTATTCCAGCACTTCCTTCGTCTGTTCGACAGGCCATATCCACCGGCTATCATAGATGCTCAGCTCAAAGACTTCTAACGTAGTGAGAGTGATAGAGTCTACGGCAACATCTGTGGCAAGCACGGGAACTTGGTGTAGCGGTAACATACGTCGGGTATGGAAGCGACCTGTTGAACGTGTGTGCAATCAGGTAATCAATACAGAGAATTAGCGCATGCGACGAGACGAGAGTTCGATTCTCTCAGTTCCCATTATTTTATTTATTTTATTTTTATTTTTACGTGCGCGTACTAAAAAGGATTTCCCGGAATACAAATCAATGAATCGGTACACTTGTGCATGACTGGCTTTCGAATTGAGATAACATAATGCTCAGAGGCTTTTTTCCTGAAAGACTTCGCAACATTGCCTTTTTAGGGTTGTTGGATGAGTGCTGCTGTTTTGGGATCCGTCTAGGACGGATGCTACCGACTTACACTGTTACGAGTCACAAGGATTATGAAAAGAAATATATGTAGAGCACATGAAAGAGGTGTATAAGCACGCCCAGATAAAAGGAAAAGTGGTTCGGGAGGTTCGGGCCGAGCGGAATCATTGTCGGAGCTCGAAACCAAAGGTTCATTCTCAACATCCCATGATGCTCGACGCTCTGCCTCCGGAGCAGCTTATTGGCATGCCGCGGCATCTGCATTCTATAGAGGATCTTTATCGCTCTTCTCCACTTGTCGCGCTCTCTATCGCGCCTGCTCTGACCTTGCTCTGACCCGGATCCAAAAATACTACCCCGACTTGTAGCCAGCTCTGGCCGAATCTTCTTCCGCCCGCGTCCTCACTTCTTCATCGCCGCTACAGCTCGCAAAGTCGCAGAACTGGGCTGGACCGCCGGTCCGCTGACTCCAAATTGCGGGTCCACATACGACGGAGCGGCGAAATTATTGGGTGCATAGATGTAATAAACGTGTAATTGTAGGAATACGGATACTACTGTCCCAGCTGTATGTAATAACTTTCATCTCACGACGCGATCGTGACAGTAACAGGTCATGTGTCGTGACCCGACGTATCATCTCTTCCGCTGCCACCATCCCTCGAATATGCGTGGAGTCCCCCAGACGCCAACAAGGCGCTCAAAACGCGGCCAGCCGATTGTAACATTCCCTACTCGTCTCTCAGAGCAATCAGAAGGCATCAAGTGGTCTGGAGAGCAGATCCATGTCCGACCAATGCAGCCCGAGCTCGACATGTTGCCAGAAAGGCTTCAGTTATGGCAGGAGCAAGAAGAGGAGGAGCGCAGAGATTATGACGCTGTGTTCTATAACTCTTTCCAGCAGGAAACCCGTGGCTCCCAGCCTGCGACGTTCAGTGTCGGCCAGACAGTAGCGGTGTCCACTCAGGCTCTCTACAAACGCGACAAGGCGCCGAGTATCGCCGTAATTATCGCAATGTGGGAGCTGGTTGCGAGGGATCGAAATTGAGGCCGAGAACGAAAACGATGAGGACGAGGATCCAAGGCAGGGCAGATGATGGTCCGCGTTCCACTGGTTTCTGCGACCTACTGAGCTGGCCGCTATTCGTGTTAAACGCGAGCACGGCGAGGTATGTGTCATACTTGCATATCCTTTCTCTCTAACTCAACTATCCCACAGAACGAAATCTACTATTCCACCACCTCCAGCGAAATCCTCATACCGTCCGCCATCTCCGCCTCGTGCACTGTGACAAGCGACGTGCCCCAGTCCTGTCGCCTCATCGTCCAAGTCTGCTCCCCGCCGTCGGTGGGCATATGCAGAGGATAACAAGAAAATTGGCCCGTTCTACTGCCGCGTCGCGGTCGACGCGCGACGCGGTTTATACTATAAGTTTGACTGGCTCGCTCACCACCAGCAAGCATCCACCGAAGCCGAGGATCCCTGGGGATCCGGTAACTTGTGGAACATTGACTCAGTCGAGACTGCGCAAAACACACCATCTCAGACTAAAACCAACGCAAAGCGAAGGGCAAGCAGACCGTCCTCCGGGCTGGCCCTAAACGCGCTAAGCGGATCACGGTCGAGGCCGATGCGTTGGACCACATGGATGTCGATGGTGGCTCAGACGACAATCCGGACGACGAAGAATACACTAAGGACAGCGACAGCGACGCGGACGAAGACGACGACGTGCTGCCTACATTCGACGATTTTGGATCCGACGGCAGCAAGAGCGACGCTGACGAGCCCAAAACACCGTCTAAGAAGCGCCGGCGCAACATGGCTCATCCGACACCACACTCCAAAGCTGCCCTCGCGCGGCGCTTCCAAGGGCACATCGGCCTCGCCTCGAAAGCGCGCCAAAATTGCCGTGCGGTCGAATAACGCGAGCCTGGGGTGCGACTCGACGGCGGACCTGCCGAAGGACCCCTGGCTGCGCGCGATGCACGTTCTGCACGTCGGCAGCAGGCCCGACGCGCTGCCGTGTCGCGAGACCGAATTCGACAACGTCTTGGATGCGGTAAGCAATATCCTCGAGGAGGGCAGCGGCGGCTGCGTATGTGCGTCTTCCCTTACTTCCTCCTGGACGAGGCGGATGCTGATTGCTCGCAGACATCTCGGGCGTCCCAGGACCGGCAAGACCGCGACGGTGCATGCTGTCGTCCGCGAGCTCAAGCGGATGGCAGAGTCTAATGTAGGTCGCAGTTTGGCTATCTGCGCCTCAGACTCAATGAGACGTCAATAGGAAACAAATCCCTTCACATACGTCGAGATCAACGGCCTGCGGAATTCCCGAGCCCACTGCGGCGTACACGCTCCTATGGGAGGCGGTGTCGGGACACGACGCCACGACCGAGGGGAGTCTGCGGATGAGTGCGAAGGAGAGCCTAAAGGCGCTCACGACACACTTCAGCGGCGGCGGCGGACGAGGACGGGGGCCAGGCGGACATGCATGGTTGGTTGCTCTGTGCTCCCCGCGTTTCCAAGGCTCACCTTTCTTCTTTCGAGAAGCGTGGTCCTGATGGACGAGCTCGACCAGCTGATGACGGCCAAGCAGGACGTCGTGTATAATTTCTTCAATTGGCCGACATTGGTCGGGAGCAAGCTGGTCGGTCGTCGCGGTAGCCAACACCATGGACTTGCCAGAGCGCGCGATGACCTGGGCGCGTGCGGAGTCGTCTGGGTACTCTTTTCACCCTTTGCTCACAATGAGGTTGTTCTCAATCTGCGACGCAGGGATGAAACGCATAAATTTCCAGCCGTATACGGCGCTTCAAGCTACAGACTATCGTCGAAGCTCGACTCGCCAGCGCTGCGGGAGAGCAGGACGAGGACGCCGGGGAGGTGCTCCAGAAGGACGCCATCAAGCTTAAGCTCCATGAAGGTCAGCGGCGTCAGCGGCTGACGCACGGCGTATGCTTGATATTTGCCGGTTCGCAGTCCGTCGTTCTCAATCCCGGATTAGCACTGACTGTACCTCAGGCGCGCGGTAGAGCTCGCACAGCCGACGCGGCGCAAAGGCCATCATCAAGGACATCCATGAGGTGATGCGCGTTATGCAGAACAGTCCGACAGGCGGCATACCTGCGCGAGTGCAGCTTCCACGAGCGCATGATGCTCGCGGCGCTCGTCAAGTGTATCAAGCGCGAGGGCGTGGACGAGATCAAGTGGGGCGAGGTTTGTTATTCCTGTCATCTATCTCTATTGCTCGGTGGCTCATACAAAAATCGGCGTACGCAGGTCAAGTACCAGCACCTAACCTACGTCAAGGTCATCGAGGACCCCACCGTCCGTACGCTTCGCGAGCCGACGCCGAATGAGCTTGCGCTGGTGCTCGATTCACTTGCTCGCTGCGCGCGCGCTGATCATGGAGGGCGGGGCGACGGCGCTGCGCAAGGCGGAGGGCGACCGAAAGGTTATTTTGAATCTGGAGCAGGGCGAGGTGGAGCGGGTGCTGGGCGATGTCGGGGGCGAGAAGTGGAGGAATATTTTGACGAGTTGAAAGCGTTGTACTTATCATATGGCCATTATTGCGGTACGGAGTCTTGTTCGCGGGTCCAACACACGAAACTTTTCAAGTTCAGAGATAGCGGCACATCAAGGTAAAACTTCAATAACGATGATTGAATACTCCGTCTACTCATTAGCCGATGCTGGAGCAAATACATGAACACAACGATGACTTCACCTCTCTCGATTAGATCTCTGTCAAATCCTCAAGCATGCTGGCGCCCTTGCGGGCAACTCCTAGACTCGCTCGATGTCATCCGAACCTGTTGCGCACCTTCAGTTCTACCCCACCGCGTCCGAGTTATACGCGTAGCGCATTGACTGCAGCTCGTTATACTGGCTACCTTTGTCTATCTGCTACGTTCGGGGTCTTTGCCATTGGTGCTGGATTCTTCATTCACGACGCTTTCACGTACAACGACAAGCACGTCGAGCGCGTTCCTGTATCCCCTCTCGCTCTGCATCCTGAGCTGGGTGGACCCAAGAATTTACCGATCGTCCGAGTAATGGGTACGTTTTTTTGAATGGCATAATATTAATCTCAATTAATCCCAGTGGATGACGAGGAAGATGAGGAGAACAAAAAGCTGGCCGAGAAGCCAAGACTGGTTATTGTTGGCGGCGGCTGGGGGGTCAGCAGAGTCCATAATTTTGCCTATGAAACGGTCTTGATTGTCTTATTAGGCAATGGCAACACTCAAAGCTCTATATGCGGGCGACTACCACGTAACAGTAGTGTCTTCCGAGACGTTCACGACATTCACGCCTCTGCTACCTTGTATGTCCTATTTTCCCCCTTGATTCTCTTTATTTACCACGAACAGCTGCTGCCGTCGGGACGGTTCAAGTGCGCTCTCTCATAGAACCAATCCGCAAGGTTATAGCGCGTCTTCGCGGGCACTTTGTCCAGGTATAACTACCCACATAGCCGCCATCTTCGTGCTCACCCGCATTATTAGGGGAAAGCCGTAGATTTCGTCATGTCGGAACGTCTGGTCGAGGTAGAAACCACTGCGGCTGACGGCAAAAAATCGAATTTCTACATTCCGTGAGAAACGACTAGCCCAACATATTGCATACATATTCATTTAGAACCAATAGGTATGACAGGCTTGTCATCGCAGTCGGCTCGACCTCCAGCACCCACGGTGTACCGGGGCTCGAACACTGCTTCCAGCTGAAAACGATCGCCGATGCGCAGGGCATCCGGCGGCGCATCATGGGTCACTTTTTTTTTTGATATATTGGTTGTGCCTCACGCTCAGTAGATAATTTCGAGGCCGCGAGCCTACCAACGACCACCCCGGAAGAGCGCAAACGCCTGCTGAGCTTCGTCGTATGCGGTGGCGGGCAAGTGGTCGCGACGCGGTGTCGTCAATAATGCTGACTTTTTTTACAGTCCCACAGGCGTGGAAACCGCTGCAGAGATTTACGACTTCTGCCAAGAAGATATCATGTCCTACGTGCGTACATGCCTTGAATCTTCCTCCTATGCTAAGCTGCGCAGTACCCCAAAATTTGCAGAGAGGAAGTTTCAATCCATGTTATCCAGTCTAGGGGGCACATATTAAACACGGTAAGTTTACAGAAGGCCGCCCCGCCAATATCTCATACAGCCCTACACAGTACTCGGAGGCCATCTCAAATTACGCCGAGGTGTGTTGCCTCATGCTACTATGCGGTACCTGTTGTTCACGACCTCGCAGAAAAAATTCGATCGTGAAAATGTCCACCTCATCACCTCGGCACGGTGCGTCAGATTTTCGTCTATCTGGTGCCGTTGAGCTGACATGCGCGTAGTGTTGGTGCAGTGACGCCGGAACACGTTATTTACACCACCAAGAACGCCCAAGGCCAGACCGAGCAGCACACGATCCCGAGTAACTTTGTTCTGTGGTCCACCGGGATCGCGATGAATCCTTTCACCTCGCGCGTGTCAGATTTGCTGCCAAACCAGGTACATAAGAAGGCGATCGAGGTCGACGCGCACCTGCGTGTCAAGGGCGCACCGTTAGGCGACGTGTATGCTATCGGGGATTGCTCAACAGTGCGTGGCCCTGGTTTTATTGTACATACCCTGGCTGAGGGTCGCTGGGCAGATCGAGACGTCGGTGGTGAGCCACTTGCTGGACCTTGTGGCGGAAGCGGATCGGGATGGTAATGGGAAAATCGACTATGCGGAATGGGAGATTATGGGTGCGGATTGCTGTTTACCTCTTTTCTGCATGTTGACGTCTCCTCAAAAGTTCCCCGCATCAAGCAACGTGTACCTATGGCTGCAGATCATCTCAACGAGGTTTGCTTTTATTCTCAGTGTCCCAGATCGTTTGCCGATTGACACTTACCCTCTCAGGTCAAAGAGCTGTTCCAGCTGTACGACTCCGACGCGGACAACAGTCTTTCCTTGAACGAGCTGACGCAGTTGCTGATCGAACTGGGAAGCAAGATCACTTCTTTACCAGCGGTGCGCCGCATCTGGTGTTCTTTGCTGCGCGTTCACTGATGTTGGCGCGATCTAGACCGCACAAGTGGCTGCGCAGCAAGGCAAATACGTTGGGAAGAAATTGCACAAGCTGGCGCGGCAGCGGGAGGTGCTGAAGGCCAACGGCCTGCCCGACATCACCGACGAGGTGGTGTCGAAGCCGTTCAAGTATTTGCACCTCGGCTCGCTTGTATATATCGGTAACGCCGCTGCGTTCGACCTCGGCGGCCACTCATTTATGGGCGGGCTGGTGGCCATGTACGCATGGCGGAGCATATACTGGAACGAACAGGTTTCGTTGCGAACACGGGCCCTGCTGATGATTGACTGGGTTATTCGGTTCGTTTTTTTTGTTGGTCATTGGTCCTTGTCTTGGTACTAAATTATTACAGTGGCGTTTGGGGTCGGGACTTATCGAGACTCTAAGCTGACTTAAACTTCACGCGGCGTTTCCAGAATCAATTCCTCGTAACGCCACATCTCTACATAGAGAAGACCAGATTTGTTACACTACAACTAATTTATTATTACTCCTGCCACTCAAATGAGCCAATCACCGCCGTGCGACCTACGACGGACCCCTGATTTGGGGCCAGGATCGTCATTTTTCGTTTTGCGATGTCCAGATTCGTTCTGAGAACAGATTCGGTATGCATGAAGAAGGAGATGGGTTAGGCTTACATAATAAGGAATCCGGATATGGGAAGGTCGAGGATTTCCTCGTCGTATCGCTCGGATTCGTCTGTGTTTACCGGAGGCGCGAGGAGCGCCAGGACCGCGTTAAGAAGTCCGGAGCCTGGTTGGGCTGGGTCTATCGCCACCGCCTGCGTTTCCGATACGGCACGCGCGGCGCCGATGGGGAGAGCAGAAGAAGGGGCCATTGTTTCTGTATAATACGCTTCAAGTCAATGTGGCGTCCAACAGGAGACACTGAGAAAACAGACCGGCGCCGATCCGGAATATTGACAGGTCTCCAAAATTGATTATGGTGGACGAGGGCGAGAGGACGAGATCGGAGAGTGTTTCGCCTCCGAGCGAGGCGGACGATATTCCGGCGGGGGGAGGGATGATCTGCCCGTACATGTATGTGTGAAGCTGGTAGTTGTGCACGCGCTCGCGGTACAGATGGTCCAGCTCGACGACCTGTTGGAAAGAATAAAATAAATACATGCACCAAAATTATGTTGCCCGATTGCTGAACGACGCACACCACCGGATTTCGGGATTTTAACTACGGTGAGCAGATTTCCGTACGTGCGCTGCATCTCCACGTTGAGCTTTTCATGCCCCACGACAAGGATGACATTGACTTAATACATAGAGGATATTTAATACTGCGAAGTACGATGGTGCGAGACTTGGACGGACTTTTGAAGGCATCGACGCATGCTTTGATAAGTTTTTGGCGCTCATCGCTGCTACCAGGGCCAGAAGCAAAGCTAGACGGTGTATCGACGATCAGGCCCGCCGTGCGACCTGCGGGTCCAATAAATTGGGCGGTTTTTTGTGCTGCTTCGAAAATTCCTTGCCTTCAAGGTCGACTTGGTATTTTTCATTGACGTTTTCGCCAATATTCCGGATGATTCGCTCCATCAAAAGAGGGTTTCTTTTTGATTCTGCATGTCCATACCAGTACGCGAGAGGCAAGAGTGCATTAGAAGACAAAGCAGTAGGGGCGGAGGTAGCTGCAGCTCCCAAAGGACTTCCTGGAGAACAAGTTGGGAGCGGACTATGCACAGGAGCGACAGACAAAGCACCGGGCGCAGCCCAGCCGCCCTGGACATATCGGTAAAGGAGCACCACGCCACAAGAAAGATCGCTCACTTCGCTGGGGTCGGCGTTTACGAGAAGGGGGGACCATCCTTGGCCGGCCCTCACTGCGTAGTTGATGAGAATCTTACAGACGGTCGTTTTACCCGAGTTTTCAGGACCAAGAATCAACACTCGAGGGGGATCTGTCCTGGTTTCGCGCTCATATTCTGGAACTGGCGAGCCTCGTAAATCCCTCAATGCGCGTACTCGCATTTGCTCAAAAGCAATGTGCAAATTTGCGTAGGCCGCCATCGGTGTCTCTTCTGAAACATATTCGGTCGACGGCTGGCCTGTGACGTGTTTCGTAGTACCGTAAGCCTAATAGCTCTGGGGATGGAGTCGGGCGGACTCATCTCGATGGTGCAACCACGCCAGGTGAAAATAGCCGCTTTGCACTCTGAACCAAAAAGATACGGTTTATTTGCCGCCAGTTCCGCGCCGAAGACTTCGGCGTGGCCACGAATAAGCTGCTCCGTAAGCGTCATGCCGATGTAAAATGAAAAGTGTGGAGACGAACCTTGACTGCAAGAGAGGTGCCGGGGTCCAGCTCAAACCTGTATTCTGTCTCTGGGTCAAGATTCCACTCTTTGGGCTCAACGGGCATTCCCTCTGACGACGCCATTTGAGCAGAAATTATATTAGATGGACAGAATCCCGGGCAAGCTCAGATGATGGGTGTCGATGGATTAAGAAGGGTCTGCTCCCACTCAAAGCCAGCCGGTGTTCAAAAGCAAAAAGTCAAAGCGAAGAGACGTGACAGTCACGGTCACAAAGGAAGTTAGACGTGACAGTACGGTCACAATAGTTAGATAATGAATGCTGTATCGGCAACGTACTCAATACAGTCGGCCTTGTGCGACCTCCGAGTTCGCGCTGCACACTAACCCCGTCCAATGAATTCATCCTTTGCACCGTCTGCTGCGCAGAAGCTTGGGCGGGACGAGGTAAGCTGAATCCGCCGCTCCGCGGTTCCAGTTATCCAATGCTCGACATCAACGGGCGAAGTGTGGAATCCGATGCGGATACGCGTCGCAAATCCTAATCCACTTATTCATATTACGGCACGGCTACTTTAAATACGGTCCAGGTCAGTCATCAGTTTTTCTTTGCTTCCCCACCGAGTTTTGGCCCTCAATGGATTCCAGCAGCGAGCATTCCGAGAAACGCGAAAAAAAGCCGCACAATGGAGCCATCGTCAAGGAGACAGACGTCGATGTCGCGGCTTTGCTTGCAGCCGGTTCCAACGTGAAGGAACTAGATCCCGAAGTGGCTGCCAAACTCAGGTAGGTTCGTTTTGGAATCACCAACTTGATGCCAATTGTGCTCTTAGGCGCAAGATAGACTGGCATATCATGCCCCTCATGTGCTGTGAGTATTTCAATTTGTGGCACGCTTGCCGGGTGCTGAACGCGCTCCAGTCATGTACCTGTACGCGCCCATGGTTGCTCCAGCGATCAGAGCTCCTCACCAAGGAATCTAGGATGACATTTGCGGATAAAACCACGCTCGGACAGTCTGCGGTGTTGGGTCTACAGTACGGTTCTTCTACTCTGCAACGCAACATACTAAAATCGGCCAACCAGACAAGGCGCACACCTCACGCAGAACCAGTTCAATTGGTTAGGATCCATCTTCTACTTTAGCTACCTCCTCTTCGAGGTGTGCCTCTTTACGTCTGATACAACCCTATTTTCTGACCCCAACTTCCCCCTCAGTATCCGCAAAACCTCGTACGACCTTTGTGTTCCCCCACCTTAGCCTCCCCTCTAATTTGCCGCGTTCAGGCACTCCAACGCTTCCCGGTGGGCAAATGGATGAGCGTCAACATCTTGGTGTGGGCCATCGCCCTCATGTCCCATGCGGCCTGCAAGTCTTTTGGCGCGCTCTTCGCCGTTCGATTTATTTTAGGCCTGTGTGAGGGTACGCGTTTGTGCCTCTGTTCGGCGAATGACTGTCGCTGATATCCCGAAGGCGCAATTACTCCCGGATTCATGATTGTACGTTTGCTATAGTCAACGAACGACACTGAGCCTGTCTCCTGACAATGCAATGTCCAGGTTACTTCCATGTTTTACACACGCGAAGAGCAGGTGAGTTTATTTTGTCCTTCAAAGTCTACTGGAGTCTGATCAAATGATCTTAGAACAAAAGAGTGGGTTACTGGTGTAGGCGCACAAAAACGCTTCTGAGTACCAGATCTTCTGACATTTTCGAAGTCTTAATGAACGGGTTTGCGGTCATCTTCCTGGGCTTTATCGCCTTCGGAGTGCTCCATACTAAAGTAGGCTTTACCATTCTGCGCGAACCGCCCTTCAACGAAGCTTAACAAACTTCAGACGCACAACTTCATGCCGTGGCAATGGTCTGTTTGTCTGGCCGGCCGACTCTACTTGCTGATCCGATATAAATAGGTTGATGATCATTACAGGTCTCCTCACCTTGGTGGCAGCAGTCCTCTTCTGGTGAGCATGTCTAGCTCTTTAAAGCTAAACGAGATCTAAATGCAGAGCAACCAGGTTCTTCTTCCCCGATTCTCCGACCACTGCTCGTTTTCTCACCCCCGAGGAGCGGATTCTGGCTGTGGAGCGAATCAAGGTCAATCAAGCCGGCGTTGAGAACAAGCACTGGAAGCGCGACCAATTTATTGCCACCATCAAAGACCCGAAGATTTGGCTGATCGCTCTCTTCGCCGCATTTTCGTGAGGGTTTATTGCCGTCCGCAATTGAAAAATCCCTAACAACGTTCTCAACAGGAATATCACCAACTCGCTTACGGTGCAAAGGCAACTAATTGTGAAACAGTTTGGCTTCAACCCGCTTCAAACTACGCTCCTCGGATGCGTAGATGGAGTAGTCGTCAGTGAGCATTTGACGCTATTATCCGTAAATCCCGGCTCATGTCTATGGCAGTCGTGACCATCTGGTTCGGCGTCACGATCGCCGCCTACAAGCCAATCGGTCGCGCGTACGCTGGAGTCATCATGTTCATGCCAGCAATTCTGGGATCCATCCTGGTTAACACCCTCCCGAGCCACAACAAGATTGGCCTCCTCTTCTCGTATTGGTTGAGCAGTAGGTTTTAAGCTTGACCTAAGCGCGTAAGTTAACGTGGCCTTAGTTTTCGCCATCCCCCCCTTCGCTATTTCGCTTGGCTGGCTTTCTTCGTTGACGGCCGGGCATACTAGACGTAATTCCCATCTACTGGCATTCTTCCCGCAACGCTAAATTAGCCTTTCCAGGTACAACCGCCAATGCGATAGTGTTGGTTTCATACGGCGTAGGAAATGCCGTAGGACCCTTCATGTGGGAGAAGAAATATCAGCCTCGGTTCGGCATTCCCGCTTTTGAGTATCGCGCCTATTAAAATTTGCCTCGCAGGAACCACCTTCCATGGGGAATCATCACGGGCTGCTCCGTCATATGCGTGATCCTTCTCCTCGTCATTCGATTCGTGTACGCCGCCGAAAACAAACGTCGGGAGAACAGCGCCGAGAAGGACGTCTTCGATGAATATTACATTCCACAAATTCAAGCAGATGGCACCACCATAGAGAAGAAGGTCGACAGGGTACGTGTCTGGTGTCTGGCTTGACGCTTTTTTTCTCCCTCTCATCCGAACCACCACTTACAGGAATTCCTTGATCTGACGGACATCGAAAACAAAGAGTTCCGTTACGTGCTATGATGACGCACATAGAAACTTTGAATTTGTCCACATTGGATGGAGGCGCGCTCCGAGGGAGGGGGCGCCGTTCAAAGCGGAACACTGTTTTGGATACAGATGTAGATATCGTAGTCACCGGCATGTCCGTATAATCGCTGAGCCTGTGCATCATTCTTGAGCCTCGCTGGGAGGTAAATTACCGTATTGGGAGGGCCGATGCTTCGAAATCCGGTGAGTAACCAAAGTAGACCACGACAAATGACAGACACCATAAGAGATATAACGACATGGATTCCGGACACGAACGGAACAGGGAGTAAATATTTATAGCAAGTCGGACCGATATGCCAAAATGTTGGGTTTCGGATATATTTACAAAGAAAGACGCGTTCGTGGTGTCGAATTCACCTGTCGGCTGCGCATTAGACAAGATATGGTCAAGGAATTGTATCATTGGAACGAGTCTCCAGTCCAGATGACGGCTGACAGCCGGTTCTTTGAGGGCTTTCAGAGACATTCGCTATAAATATTTACGAAGAACGACGTGTAGGTGGTGTTGAATTCAATTGTTGCCTGCGCATTGCCAAGGAAATGTATCATTAGAACGAGTCTCCAGTCCAAATGACGGTTGACAGCCTGTTCTTCTGAGGTCTTTCAGAAACACTTCGGATTCGCTATAAATATGTAAATTAAAGAAGACCCTTCCAAGTCGGCGCGTCTCGGCGTCAGAAAAAAACATTGAGCTCTTGGTCGAAATAGGGCGCCCATATCGTTAGAAAGGTAGATGGTAACGGAGCAACCGCCGTTGCCCGATCGAGCGACGGACGCGCTCCAGAAAAATAATGCAATCCTCAAGCCAGAGGATTGTTTGACCCACAAGATGAGCCGTGTCGCAGGGACTCGAGAAGGTCGTTATTTTGCCACACTCGCGCGGGCCTCCGCAGGAAAGAAGGTTGCGAGTCCAGTCAAGTCACAGCTTGAGTGAAAAGTTAAATGCGGCAGACTTCAAGTTCAGGTTCTAGCAGGCAAGTTGGCTGCTGGCATCAGTTGGAGTGTGAGAGAAAAATGGCGCAGAATTTCCAGCGGCTCGCGGGCAATACAGTGACGCTCTCAGAATCTGAGATGGAGGTGGAGGACAGAGGGCAGAAATTAATTTATCATTCAGAATGCTGACGCATTCAGATCACTCATTCAGATCACTCGCGATCACGAGTGACAGGTTCTAAAAATCCCACTTCTATGTCCTTCGAGGCATTAGAACGTCATGTTACTTGGGCTTGAGGAGCTCCTTTAAATACTCGGTCAATCATTATGGTTTCTTCGTTTTCCCCACCAATTTTAGCCACTTCGGATGGATTCCAACAGCGAACATTCCGACTCGAAACTGGAGAAACAGCCCCACAACGGGTCCACGGTCAAGGAGACAGACGTCGATGTCGCGGCTTTGCTCGCAGCGGGGTCCAACATCAAGGAATTGGATCCCGAAGAGGCTGCAAAAGTCAGGTAGGCTCGTTAGGAGATGGCAACCCGCTCAAAATGCCAAACGTGTTCGTAGGCGCAAAATAGACCGACATGTCATGCCCCTCATGTGCTGTGAGTATTTTTTTACACCTCAGTCGTGGTCGTCGAACGCTGAACGCGCTCCAGTCATGTACCTGTACGCTCGATGATTTCATCGCCGACCAACAAGTTCCTCACTAAAATCTAGAATGACTTTTGCGGATAAAAACACGCTGGGACAAGCTGCGGTATTGGGTATACAGTAGGCTCTTTGACTTTCCGATGCGACACACGCAAACCGCGGAATCAGGCAGAGTGCACATCTGAACACGGCCCAGTTCAATTGGCTCGGGTCTGTTTTTTACTTAAGCTATCTCTTCTTCGAGGTATGTCTGCTTGGTACGCCTGTACGTAACTTAATGCTGAAGTCAACTTCTCACAGTATCCGCAAAACCTTGTACGACCATTTTATTCCCCTTTTATTTCCTAATTGCACCATAAAGGCACTCCAACGCTTCCCGGTAGGTAAATGGATGAGCATCAACATTTTTGTGTGGTCGATCGCCCTCATGGCTCATTCGGCATGCAAATCTTTTGGAGCCCTCGTCACTGTGCGACTTATTCTCGGGATGTGTGAGGGTACGCGCTATGCCCACTTTTTGGGGGGAAAAATGATAACTGAGATCGCACTCTCGCGAAGGTGCAATCACTCCCGGGTTCATGATTGTAGGTTTCCCATTATAATTAAGCTTGTCTCCTGATTTATAAACGACAAGGTTACGTCCATGTTTTATACACGAGAAGAGCAGGTGAATTCTTTTACCTTCTCATTTGATGTCTTCTGGAGTTTGACCAAAAATGATTAGACTAAGCGAGTGGGGTACTGGTGTATGCTCACACTCTTCTTCTAGCCAGCGGATCTAACCTTCATGCATCAGTCCTCATGAATGGTGTCGCCCTCATCCTTTTGGGTTTCCTCTCCTTCGGAGTACTGCACACTAAAGTGGGCTTTTCCCATTTTGCACCCGCTCTTCAACGCAGCTCAACAGACCAATTCCAGACGCACAACTTCCTGCCGTGGCAATGGTCTGCCTGTTTTCTTTAGTTTATTTCGCTGCTGAATCGACATATGTGTACATAGGTTGATGATCATTGCAGGTATTGTTACTCTTTGTGCTTCAGTCGTATTTTGGTGAGTGTTTCTCGCTGTTTAAACTTCAAGTTTCCTTATCTTGATGCGTAGGGTTTTCTTTCCGGATTCACCGACCACGGCTCGCTTTCTCACACCCGAGGAGCGTCTTATCGCTGTCGAGCGCATTAAGGCCAATCAGACCGGCGTCGAAAACAAGCACTGGAAGCGTAGCCAATTCATTGCCACCGTCAAAGACCCCAGAGTCTGGCTTTTGGCTTTTTTCGCCGCATTTGCGTGAGGATTTATACAAGGCGCTTGAAGCCACGACTTCTGACAGCTCTCAACAGCAATATGACGAACTCCCTCACGGTACAAAGGCAACTGATTGTGAAACAGTTTGGCTTCAACACCCTTCAAACTACACTCCTCGGATGCGTAGACGGAGTGGTTGTTAGCGAGTAGTATTCCCAATTCGTTGTAAATTCAAGCTCACCACACCATGACAGTCTTTGCTATCTTGGCTGGCGTCACGCTTGCCTCCTACAAACCAGTTGGTCGCGCGTATGCTGCAGTTATAATGTTTATTCCAGCACTTCTGGGATCCCTCCTGGTCAACACCCTGCCAGGCAACAATAGGTTTGGCCTGCTCTTCTCGTACTGGTTGTGCAGTAAGCTTTAATATTTACGTCCCGCCCGTGAGCTAACTTCGCCCCTAGTTTTCGCCATCCCCCCCTTCCCCATTGCACTTGGTTGGATTTCTGCATTAATGGCGGGTCACACGAGACGTAAATTCATTACTGATACTCTTCCCGCGATCCTCCTAACTTAGCCTTCCAGGTACAACCGCAAATGCAATCCTATTAATTTTGTACGGTATAGGGAATACAGCGGGGCCACAGATGTGGGAAAAGAAATATCAGCCTCGGTCAGCATTTCTGCACTTCAACATCGGGCCTATCTGAATGTATCTCACAGTAACCACCTTCCGTGGGGCATCATCGCGGGTAGCTCCGTCGTATGCATTATCCTCCTGTTGATCATTCGTTCGATGTTCGCCGCCGAAAACAAACGTCGTGAAAACAGCAACGAGACAGACAGCTTTGACGACTATTACCTTCCTCATCTTCAGGCCGATGGCTCCACTGTGGAGAAAAAAGTTGACAGGGTGCGTTACTGTTTGTGTGTGCACGCGGATTCTGCTTATCGAAAGTCACCAGAACTTCCTCGACCTTACCGACATCGAAAACAAGGAGTTCCGCTACGTGCTGTGATACATGCTCTACTTTTTTCTTTCCTTTCTCAATTCATTAGTGTGCTCCCCAGGGCGGAAGTTATTACTTGCTTCTGATATGTAGATAACCTATTTACCGGCATGTCCTTATAATCGTTGAAACTGTTATGCTTCATTTGAGCCTCACAGCGAGAGGAGGCAACCGAAGCGTCGTGTCGGGGTGACACATGACGTTCCCTTCAAACGAATCGGTATTATGGCTGCTGTTGAGTCAGTAAGAAGCTCCACGGAAAGCAAAGGCGACAGACCTCGTTTCGAGATGATTCTGCATCTGCAGCTTCGTGTACGTGCGCCAGTTATTGCACTGCAGACAGAGTAAGTTTTGAGCAGGTTTCCTCTTAGCCTTCAGCTCCTGCGTCTTGGCGATAGCGGTATCCTCTGCACCGAGAACCTTCCAGCAGCCCTTCTTTACATCGTCTCCGTAATGCTCCTCCAGCTCATGCAGAAGCTGACATTCTGTCAGCACTACACATGGGTCTGGGATTCGAAAAAAAACGTACCGCTATGCGCCATTGCATGACCAGTCTTCCTTGGCGTGGATGAGGGCACCGGACGCACTCGAATCTGGGATCGAGATTGTCCATTTCCGTGGTCGTTGTTGTCTTTGGATCTTGCCCGCACATCTTTATCAAGGTGGCCACAATGCTTGACGCCTCGGCATCGAACGCAATCCCTTCGTGGCCGTGGATCCACGGGGATTGGCGGCAAGAACGAAAGAATATATCCTCCTCTTCCACTTCCCCAGGCCATGCTAATAAACAGACGTGACTGAGAATCCTTGGAAAGGAGATAGGCTCCTTGCAGGAGTGGCAGCGGAAGAATGTTGTACAGAGCTCCAAAGGATCAACAGCCGACTTTCCAGATGTTTTCTTCAAGGCAGAGGGCAGAAGTCGCAAGACGGTCTCCTTATTGGACTTCCTCCATTGAGCCGATTGTTCGGGTAGCTGCGACAGGAGTTCGGTGAAGTTCTTCGCGGTGATTTCCATGCCCGAAGGGGATTCGAGGATTGTGCGATATTGAGGTAGCGCACAAATATCGTAGAGAGAGGGTTGTACATCAGATATTGGCTGGCTCGAGAGAGCGCGGTCTACAGCAGGACCTAGAAGTGCAATGCGGTTACGGATAAGGGAAATGCGCTCATCCCGTAAACGACGTCTTTTAACATCCTCGAGGTAGCTAATGAGCACAGGCGCTATGGTGGTCCAACCTAACGGAAATAGTGAGTTCGGATAGGGTCAAAATTTAAGCTACGAACGTTTCTCGGTGAGATCTTTGTTTTCCCTGAAAGCGGGCAAAGCCACAAGACCGCGCCTGGTATAAAAGTTGGAAATCTCGTCTTTCCAACCCAACTGTTCTAATTTCTCCAGGATTCTAGAACAACAGGGGTAAGAATGGGTCACTTGGGACAGGTGATGCAAACTCACGCCGCTTTGCGGTTGTTACGGACATCATTGCACTCATTGCGACGCTTGGCCTTTTGGCGATCTTGCCAGTTCTTGCACAAGTACCCATGCTATACTGGGTTAGTTTAAGTATAACCTCAGATGGGGAACAAACGGACCTCGCGTCTTTCCTTATTGCGCAACAACAGTGCATTACGCAACGTATCCCCGTCGGCTCTTTCTTCCAGCTCTTCCAGCTCTTTGCAAATGGAATGGAATTGGCTGGTGAGGTAAACAAGGGATGCTGCTAGAAGTAAAATGAGCTGGTGCAGCTGAGGATGAGTGTGACTTACCCCTAGAACGCCCCGATCCTCCTGCATACCAAGAAGGGCAGAAAACCCTAATATTTAGTTTTTTTTGGGAGATGAGATGATACGTATCACCAACTAGCGTGAAACTGTAGGCCAGTCAGATACTTCGTCAACCAAGTGAGGGATTCAAATACCGGTCGCTGGCAATACATGTTTTGCAAGCTCGAATACGGATATCCCAGCTGACGAGCGTGGTATACACGCCGCAGAACTGAAATAAGTGGGCTCTGAGTGAGTAGACGAAGCGCGGGGCGCAGAATTTAGTTACGAAACAGTGTTTCCCCCACAGCAAGTTGACGTATTGAGGCTCAGTTAAATCGTCTGGACGAGGTGGAGGCGCGGATTCAACGTTCAAGAAGCTCTGCTTCCAGATAGACACGGCCGACTTCTCAAGAAGAACGCCGCGTAAGGCTTTTGATGCGCGGGAAAGGTTCAAGACATCAATGGGAAGTAGCAGAGAAAAGATCTCGAAGAGGATATCTAGAGGCATCTCTGTGATCAGCCTCAATTTCCCTCGTTTCCGAGGCGCTGCCTTTGGTCTAGGGTTGCTAATACAAGTGGTTAGAGCAATAATTATCAGGAAATTTTGATTTTCGCAAACCTATCAACTTGAACTTCTTGTTCGTCGGATTCAGGTTGAACGGCCGTCTTCTGTCGCTTCCGCGAAGGAGCCTTAGTCTGCTCAGGTATTTGCGGAGAAGGGGCATCTGCGGCGCGTTCGAGTCGTGAGGAACGTCGCAACATGACTCTAGTAGTAGCGATGATAGGAGAACAGTCACGACTTGTCACAATTAATACGTGACGCGCTTGTGATGATGGCTGATCGGCGACGCGTACACATGCATACACAAAGAAATATAAAAAATAAATATTACAGAAATGCATTAACCTTGATAGGCTTCCTAACCGCAGCAGAATTTCCTTCCTTGAATTTATATGTCACACGGTATTTCTTCTCCACGTTCTTCCTCTTCGCAGTTTTGGTGGCGCTGAGCGAAGGAATCGTGATCAGGCGACCGAAGAAGTCCGTCGGAGGCTAAGGACGCGTCAGCGATTCCTCCCTACAAGGCCCAAGACAATCCGCGCACCTTGTCTGCAATATCGACGACGGCCGCCGTCCGCGCGCGTTTATT